>CM037932.1:7051379-9451379 GCA_021346845.1 Apeltes quadracus | reverse complement strand
AATAAATCCTGAACAACGAGCAAATATAATACAGATTCAAATCCCCACATTCGTACGAACAAGTATACGTTTTAATACATTTATGCTAGAAAAAGAACCCGTTAAAACCAGGGGATATCACTTTCTCCACCACAAGTGGAGTATCAGAAACAGCTGTGACGAAGATGGTAAAGTATGCCGATGCCAGTAAGATTGGTAGGAATCGATGCCCCATTTTGACAGAAAGACACGTCCTGGCGTCTTTACCAGCTCAGTTTGCCGCGACACAACACTGGCAAAGACGCGCCGGCATAGATTTCCTCATGAAGTTGCGGACTTCAGGTACGCTATAAGGTCAGCGCGTTCGCCCTTCTTTTTGATGCCAGCGAAGATCATCTTGGTTCCTGGGATGTATTTCTTGGGGTTCTCCAAATAAACCATCAGGGTTTCATCGCTCCAGGTGATGCCTGAAATCAAAGTGAGCAGGGGGAAAAAAATAAGCCAAACAGCATTGTTTTTGGACTTGTCAAAATCCTGTAAAGACACACGCCATGTATTTACCTTTGCTTTTGTTGGCATCGGTGTAGGAGAAGCCGTCCGCTTGGCCCGTTTTGCGCCCAAACAGACCCCAGAGGTTTGGCCCCACCTTGTGCTTTCCACCCTGCTCCACAGTGTGGCACTGCGCACACTTCTGGACGAAGACCTTCTTGCCTTTGTTAATGTCTTCAGGCATGGTGTCTGTGAAGGAAGAAAAAAACAACAACAACTGATTAACATGGTGAAAAATGAATAAAAGTGTAATTTCCGCTGGACGCACCCGATTAAAAGGCAACGGCTGTACCCTCATTCGGCCACTAGGGGCCGAGGGGGGGTGGTCACAGTTGCGTAACACGGAACCGGCATTGTTACAAAACCGGCGTATTAACTTTCTGAAAAATACGCGAGCCGCAACACAACTTGACCTCTACAAGTTTACTGTATCCCTGAAGTGACGAACTCCGACCAGGAAAAGCCCGCACACTAAATATTAAACCGGCCGACGGTCAACTAATGAGATTCACCAATACACAAGTTTAAAACTTACAAATCTGAGATGCGGAAAGACGACCGAATGTACTAAATATATAGACATCTTTCCCAGTGAAAGAAAAAAACTGCTTTTAAGTTTAAAACGAAAGGAATTTGAATTCGCCGGAAACCGCGTAACGCCGGGTGAAGACCACGTTGCCCACGAGGGGACCCCGGGAAAGATTTAAGTCGCATGGAGAGACGCTTCCCCGGAAATTACCAACCAAGAAGTTTAACGTGATCACGATCAACTTCCTACCTGTCCTTCGAGGGTTTTCTCAGCGGACTTATTGGGATGTAATTCGTTAGCTTGCGTTCTCCCGACAGCTCAGACGCGAGTGATTCTTTTACGTGCTTCCCTTTGTGAAGTTACTCCCGCTGAAACGTCATCAGTCAGCTGACCTGTTTCATCATCCTCAGTACACTCTTCGGAAACGTATCTTATCCGATCCACTTGCGTAATGGAAAACCTCCACGTTGTAGTCGCATCTATCTACCATAAAAAAAAGAAGACTGCAATTTTTAGATGACTTTACAGAAAGTGTCACAAATATCCAGCATTAATGTGATCCGATCACCTTGTTGTTATTCAGTAGAAAGCCTTAATTGGAATTGGAACGTGTACAACAAGGTTATTTCTGGGATCGACTAGGGTTGCAAACTTAAACTGGAAAAAAAATTGAAAAAGCAGGAATGAAATCAAATACCCGACCCCTTTGACACAGACACGGGCAGATGGGAATAGTTTATGGTTACTCTTGGACAACTTAAGTTACTTATAGTACTTGATACTCCCCATTTCTCAAGTTATGTATATCAAGTATTTCCTGCTATGGGGGAAAAGCTCAGTGCAGTGGACAAGTTTCCACACGCTTGGCTTTGCACACTGATGCATGCCAAACCTTCATACAGTTAACATTGTTCTCTTTGCCCAATGCATTAATACTGGTCCGGCTAATGGCCGGATGACAGTATGACGCTTCCATGCTGCGGTCACTTTTCTCACCTCTTAGATGCATTTCTTTCTGTGTCTGTAGGCGAGGGGAACTATAGCTGACGCAAAATGTCATTACACTGAAATATGTCAGCATTCATCCTCTGTTTTATATATTTACAGACTGTGTATTGTTTTTTGTCTTTAAAAAAAACTATGTATGTAAAGTAGAGCAACAGTAAAACTTAAATTCAATCAGTTAACGTCAGAGTGAAACATAATGGAGTAGAGCATTAAACGTGAAAACAAATTACCCATCTGTCGTGATTCAAGCCCTGTACTCAACTTCTCCAATATTAACAAATATTAACAATATTAACTGTGTGAAGAAGGAAATATGCAATATGTCAACGTAAAGTATTGGCTGCAAAATGGTCTATATCAGTGATTCTCAAAGTGTGGTATCACTGAAGAATCACAGAATCTTTTTTTTTTTCAATTTTTTTCTAAAAACATTTTACATTTTTTTTTACTAAATATTTAAGTACAGTACAAGTTTTATTTAATTTTTAAGAACCGTTTTTTTACATGTATTTTATTACAATGTTTATTTGACTTTTATGTGCAATACATTTTAATTGAATCATTATTTAAGTACAGTTTTTTTTTCTTCCTATATTTAAGCGCAGTCTTACTGTTGAAACCGTGTAAAATGTTACAATGGCTGACAATTAGTAAATATACTTCTTTAGGAATAAAACCTCTGCCTTGTTTTTGATGAATACATTAGTCATACTACGCTACTGTATAGTGTTGGTCATTATGGTGGTACTTGGAGAGCCAAGTATTTTCTGAGGTGGTACTTGGTGTAAAAAGTTTGAGAACCACTGGTCTATGTATTATTTGGCCTTTTCCAGAATTTGTTTTATTGGAATATTAACGTTAATATGTTGTTGTATGTTTGAACCTGGTCGACATGTAGCTCATTGGAATTGATTTGTATGTTGTTGGAACAACCAATAACAATGCATTGCGTTTTACACGCCTCAATTGTTTTAAATGTTAAATCCTAAACTGCAGAGAAATACAGAAAGTGGAGTAAAGCGCGTGAAGTAAGGTTTGGAGGGCAGTGTTAGGACAGTCAAAGACACTACTTATATTTTGTGCCTCTGCATTGGTGCTGAGGAATGCTTGAGAGCTGTTGCCAGGCAACAATACAATCCTGAAAAAAAAGCGCACTCCGACTCCGCGGTGACGTGACTCCACCTCCGTGTTTTGCAATCGCCCGCAGTCCGCCGCTCTCCTCGATCCGTTCCTGCGATTCGCTCCCGCTCAAAGCCGATGTTGCTGCAGGGAGGAGCGAGCGGAGGGCGGGTGGAGCGGAGCGGAGCAGCGCCACTGCTGCCCGCATTCAAGGAAGAACACAGTACTCCCACCCTCCACCCACCTCCCCCCATCCCTCAACTTTACGTGATGGTCTGGCCCCCGTACATCGGGCGCACTTAACAGCGAGAGATACATACGTGTCGACGTGGATTTTAATGGAAGCGAGTGGTATTTGAGAAGCCGGGAATCTCTCCCGGTGAAGGGAGACACCCCCGGCCTCCTCCGCCACCCCCTCAATTGTGTCCTGCGCCAAGAACTGTAAAGACATGGTCAGCACACGGCTTCTGTGGTAAGGCAATACGCTTCTTATTTCGTATTTTCACTCGTACCAGCGTGTCATAGGAGTGAGGCCGTGTCCAGCTGTACGTGGACACGGAGCCCCTCCGCGTTGAGCTCCAGCATCTCGTCCATGTCGTTGTATTTGCATCCCGAGCGGATCACCATGGAGGACCAGTCGGACATTACTAGCGTTACCTAGCTACCGCTGACTGCGCTAACGCTAGCTAGCTAGCTAGCCAGCCGCTAGTCGGTGGGGGGAAAAGAAGGGGGGGGTGAGTGACCCTCCAGCGGTATTTAGGTTTTTAGGACCTCTAGAACATGGATGCTGTGGCGTTATTCGAGCAGCCAGCGTTAAACTGTGTGTGGCGGACTTCGACGAAGGTGGACGTGATGCGTCACTGACACGTTCAACTCTCTTTTTCTTTTGATAAAACCGAGCTACGTGGTTTGCGTCCGTCTCCGAGGCCCCCATTTGACCGGCGTCTCTTCGTGATATCTGGACTGTTATTTCGTGATCTCCACTCGTGATGCTTCATGTTCCGCTCGTGACGTCGTCCGGGCTGAGATGCTAACTAATTGAAAGTTAGCCAACTTCTAGTCCCTCGCAGGATCGGCTCCACGATGCCTCCCTGTCTCCCCTCCTCCTTTCGCTCAACTGAAGGTCAGCCGGTGACTTTGCAGTCGTTTAAAATCGCATCAATTAAAGAACAGCCGAGGGGACGTACTTGTAGTTTATTTTTTTATTGATGTTGTTTCGATCAGCAGTGATTTATTGATTTTCTGACATCTTTATTTTTTTTTGCCAGGCCCTGGAGAGAACCCCTCCAGCTGAAGGTGTCCCTGACCCGGTTTTAAAAAAAGAGTCATTGCAGGGTTTTATGTGCCTGTTTGAAGGAGGGAGAGGGGATGGAGCAGCCAACCTCACAGTGATGCTCCGAATACAGGGCTTATTCTCCTTTTTAAAATTTTTTTGTCCACGTGTCATTAATATTGACAGCGTAAATCCAATGATTGCGCGTTTCTTTCTCATTCTCATTTTAGGGACGTTTGATATCTGGCTTTGAGGCAAGGCCTCTGTATCTTCTGTTGTGCCTTTTGCTTTACTCAATAATAGCTCCTTCAGGATTGTTAATTCTCTGTTATGTTATGGTTGTTAAATTATTTTGTTTTCTAGTGGTGTAATACCCAAAGTATAGAGCGAACCAGCGTACATGTGATTTTTAGTTACTTCTCCGTTATACCTTGATTGGCTGATCAGCCAAACATCAAATGTGCTTCACACACCAGGCAACAACCGACAGGATCAGAACAAGAATTTACTGCCGACGTTCCAGTTCTTAACCGTGCCCAGTATGGGCACAAC
The DNA here is from genome assembly GCA_021346845.1 of Apeltes quadracus. NCBI lineage: Eukaryota > Metazoa > Chordata > Actinopteri > Perciformes > Gasterosteidae > Apeltes > Apeltes quadracus. Next base: position 9,446,370 of record CM037932.1, on the reverse strand, counting down.
AAGTCAGTCAGTGCTTAAAAAGTATAGCAGTGTGAAACTGAGCCTCTACCTCGATGATGTAATGCGTGCAGCGCAGTATGAACTGGCTGTGTCCAGTTAGTGTTGTTAAAAAAAAAGAACAAAAAGACCGGCTTACTTTTGAAAGAGCTGTGCTGCCCACTGCTTCCAGATGTCACACAGAAAACCCAGGTAAACTGATCAATATGCATTAGCGGTCTTATATTCAGGCAACAGAACAGCTAATGTAATATAACCTTAGCACACAGGTCGGCTTTAGTTGGCTACTTTAATTATGCAGCAGGGTGGTGGATGGGGGAGGGAGGGGGGGGCAGTAAACCCGTTTCTGTGTACCTCTGAGTGCCGGTCGATGATGTGACGTTCTGGGTGGATTGGATGCGGTGACGAGCCAAAGATGAATGTCTTCTCATCCCGGTTCCCATCACGCTGCATCGTATTACGTGTTTCCGACGAGCGAGGCCCGTTAACATTTGTGTAGCTTCACGCTAACAGCGCATCGACATAGCACGGGATGACTTGTATTCTTCCTGGGTTTGTTTGGCGCTGGGTCTTGAACTTGCTTGACATACAGCATGTCTAAATCTCTCTCTCTCTCTGTCAACAGCTCAGTGCTGCTCGGCCTTGCTTGACCCCCATCAGAACAGATTAAATGTTACTGCTTTACTCGTGATACTCTACTGATCCCCGGGGAGAAATTTGACTTCTTTCTCGCCGCACATTCTGCTCCATAAAGCCTTGCAGCCTGTTGGAATTCAGCATGAGAGGACTCTTTGGCTGAGCATACGTATGTTGGGCACAAGTTGTGTTGGTGCATCTGTGGTCTCTCGTTGTCGTTCCTCATGCATCGCTCTTCTCCGCGTTTTCATGAAGCAACGTGTTTCTTGGTGGAAGTCATTCCGTCCTAATTCGTGTGCAGTGTATCAACATGTAGTGCGTGTTGACAGTGGTGAAGCTACAACACTGTGACACATTTTCACTGCTACTCAACAGATTTATATCGGGCATTTGGTATCTTTCCATCTTTTCATATGCGTCTTTAATTTACATTAAACGTTACTGAAGCGCAAGCTTTCAAGCTATTTTGACAAAGATGGCGGTAACATTTTTACTTAAAGTACATCTCCCTTCTGCCTCCTTATTAGGCCGAGCCGTATGGATCTATTAAATAGTCCAAGTGGAATACTCTATTTGAATGGACTTGTGTTACAGGAGCTTAGATGCCAGCTGGCTTAAGACAGGCCAGCGTTGCTGAAGGATCTGAATAATAGATATCGCTTGTGAGTATACTGCTCGGTTGCATGTGAGAGTGCACACTCTCCGTTCGGCGGACTCGAGGAGTTCCTCCTGAACTCATGGGAGAGCAGAAGAGACACACACACACGCACACACACACACCGCGGTTAAAAACCACAGGGTGCTTCGGAGCTGTATGCAATGCATGAGTGAACACGCACGCATCTCTGCATGTTGATAATCCTGCACTGCATCAGTAGTCTTAATATGTCCTTCATATCCTGTCCCTGGCTTCGTCTAATGAACATTATAATGATAATGTTATGTAATTAATTTATGTCAAAACAACATGTTAGAACTTGCATAAATGGGTACAGTTTAGACATCCGAATTATGGTCCCACTAGGAGGCTTATCCAGGTCTATAATTGAACCATTTTTCATTTATATTGATGAATATAAAATGTTAGAGAATGGAAAAAATGTCCATCTTCATTTCCTGAAAGGTGAAGTTGTGATGTTCAGTTTCACAGTCATAAAACTAAGACAAAAACAATCGGCAAATTGTCGCAATTGAAGTTCTAACAACAAATCCTATTTAATCAATTATTAAAACCGTATATTCATTAATTTTCTGCTTGTCCTGCTATCAAGTGCAGCACATAAACCACAACAATATAAGGCAACGACGCTCTCCTGCATTCATTCGTGGTGCAGCCTTTTTGTTGTAAAAATACACCCAACGAACAGTACATTTTCCTTGTTATACCCATAAGTGTTATTACCTAATGTCACAACATTGAGGTATTCGATGAAGGCTATTTGTCTTTGTAATGTTCAATAACATCCGTAGTATCTCACCAAGTGTCCCAGTTTTGAATGAGAACTAAATACTCGCACTGTTCGTTGATCTGTTTGATTCCTGCAATGAAAATGCGTTGTGTGAGTCCCAAGGCCTCCCGAACAGCGGAGACGATTACGCAGCACCACTGCAGGCCGTGTGGGTCTCAGCAAGGAGCAGCTAATGACTAAAACCAGCACTCCACTTTGCCATCCTTAACCGGACATTGTAAAACTTGTATATTTCCACAAATTATACTACATGCATGTTTTGTGGAAATTACCTACAGTGGGTGCAGTTTAATAGAGCAGTCTGCCATCTTTTATGTAAGCAGAGTCTAGTACCTCTTTACAAAGATGGATGGTTGCAACCAACGATTATTTTAACTATTGATATATTTATTTTAGTTTAGAGTAGGCAGTTGTCTGGTACGGGCAGATTTTGAAAATACAGACCCCCCCCCCCCCCCCTCCCACCCCACCCTGACTGCACAGGCTCTGTGCTTCACGAGCACTAGTCACTCATTTCGAACATTAGCTTTTATAGAACCATTATAAAAAAGTGGGCGTTATAACATCTGCACAGCATATTCAGGGATGGATAGAAAACGTTCTATCCATCCATGGAAACGTTCTGAAATTTTTACCCAACAACAGCAAAAATGAACTGCCAGGCTTTAGGAGACTAATGAGTTATAAAAAAAAGCTGCCGATCAACTGATCCATCAATCGCTGCAGCTCTACGAAGACGTAGCGTTTGATTTTAAGGCGTCTGGTGGTCGCGCACAGTTAGAGACTTGTGCCGATGGGTAGTGGAGCTGAAAGCCTCGGCCCGTGACTCGGCCCGTCGATTAATTCGATACAATATCTCAGGTTTCTTAAATGGGAGGATTTACTGCCACCATTTCATAGCAAACAAGATGAAAGGCTTGCCCCGTAATACACATATAATGAGGAGAATCTTAAAGAAAAGATATGCTTCAAAGCTCGCTGCGTCTCCACTGAGCATCTGTGAGTCGGATTAACATATTCAAATTGATGTAGGACGGGTGTTCATTCCTTCAAGGAGCAAACCGGACCAGGAGTTTGATGAATGACAGCGTGGAGATGCAACGAGGGCAGCAAGGTATGCGTGGTAATCCTTACCCTTTTTTTCCTTTTGTTCCAGATGAACTGCCCGCAGTGAGTGTGAGAGACGTTCCAGAGGATGCCCCTGATCTGCGGGGCTTAGTGTCCAGCGAGGTACGCACAGCCGCCCGGCGTCCCGACATGTCCCACCACCAGTACTACCAGAGAGGCGTCCACGGCCGCACCATGAGCACCGAGGAGAAGAGCTCCCTGCCGGTCCTCAAGTCTTCCACGCCGGTTCACAAGAGCGCCTCCTCCTCCTCCTCTTCCCAGCGCGACAGTCGGCAGGTAACTGGGAGCTTGCTGCTAAACAACCGCTGTGTTGTGACCTAGTCCTTTTTGAAGAACACAAAATCAGCTGCCTCAAATTCCCTCGGCTGATATTTTGCGCATTTTGTTTTACTTGGTTTGTCCGCTGAAGCTGTACAGAAGCATTACATTTTTATTAATCTTGCGAAATGTGTCGACCGGTTGGAATCTGCCTTTCTGCGCAGACAAAGCGTAATTAGGAACGTCGGTTCCATCAATCACAGCATGGACAGACAAAGGCGTCAGCAGAGCAATCAATAGAAAGGCTCCTTTACGTCATGCCATTATATTTCTGTAGCCTCAGAAATGGAGGAATACTAACAAACGGCAGAGGAAATGCTAAAAGGATATTTTGCCAAGTCTGATATGAAGGTCAGTTTTATTTCCATAACACAATCCCAGTAAGGCTGCAGTGGGCGCACCAATAGCAGTCCAGTCGTCCATTAATGATCGGATGTGAAGTCACCAAACAACAACACATCTGGAAGAAATTCAGCAGAAATGGGGTTTGAATAGTTTCTCTCTTGTTCTCGCCCACACAGAGCAATGTCCTCTGATACTGAGTAATGACTACTTGTTTATTCCCTCTAAAAAGTCAATTTGGAAAACTACTTTTAGACCATCAACCCCTCGAAACTGTATCGACAGATGTCACAGCGGTCGCGATTGCAAAAGCCCTAAGGAGGGGTGGTAAACAATGGGATCCACTCTGCTGCATCTTAGGTGCTGCCTCTTTAGATAGATTAACTCCAGGCACTGTGGACAGTGAGAGCAAAGTCATTTTATCGAGATTCCATTGAGAGAGTCAGCGGCGTATTGAAATGAATCGGCAGCGTGTTTAGAATTTCTAGTTGATGGTTGCCCTGGTTTTGTGTTGCGTACAGACACTTGATCTGTCGAGTACAGAGGCAGGTACATGGTGGAAGAAATGGTCTGACTCCAAACTCCTCTTTGATTCAGCCGCCTCGGGTGTCCCAACCATTGAGTGCATTATATATATGCACTAGGAAAGACGTGGCTATGTACATAGAAGGGTCTTTATCCTCCCAAGTTGACACAGCCTAATGAATGTGGCATAACACGTGAGCTGTAGAAGGCCTGCTGATCTTCGGCTACACATCCCTCGGCCGTGTTGGTTTGTTGCTGGAGGTTTTGAACCCTCCGTGTCGATGAAAGATTCAAGAAAAAAAGTTCCACCTGCCTTTGCAACCACAATGGAAAACTACTGATGGAAAACTACTGAAGAAATGGACCGAACCATCCCCAAGGTCAAGGCTGGACTCATTGTTATTTTACAAACAAATATAGCGAAGACGTCGATGGCATTTCTGATTGTCCTCTGAACTTAACTTTCACCTGCATGTTCTTTGTGGTTTAACTTCAATCGCATGAGCTTTCGCTTAGTGGGTTCTGCCTATTGTCAATAGATAGATCCTGTATATTGTACCAGTGCTAGAGATTGTGCAGTAAAATACGTCTTCCCCAGAGACGTCCTGAGGAAACCCTCTGAGGAAAAACCCCTGAGCTTGCTTTGCCAGGCCACAGTTCTGAGGAAAAAAATGAACTGGGCCCTTTTTCACAATCAATATATGTCACTATACCCTCTGATGATACTGCTATACACGCTGGAGACCCTCATGAGAGCAATTAGCGGCACCACCTGTGGAAAGCACAGACTCACACACACACACACGTGTAGAGTTTGGGGATCAAGACTGTTCCCGTTTAATCAGGATGTCGCTGAAACCATCCATTTCCCCCGCTGCTGCCTTGTCGTTCCCTGGTTAGATAATGTGTTTTCGGCTCGGAGAGGTAGGAGGCGTAGAATGGAGTCACATGCTGTCTTTAACATTAACTAGGAACGGTTCCTTTCAATTTCTTTTTGATAGTGACTCATTCAATGCCTTTTGGACCACTTAACAACAGTAATTCAGCAGCAAAGAGTCATAAACACACCTGCTCTACCATAGCGTCTCTCTGGATACCAGGCGACTCGCACAGGATTGGTTAAGTTCACGATTGGGATCATAAAAATCACGTTAGTGTTCCGGTATCTACTGTAAACATGTTGTTTTGCTTGTATGAAGAGAAGGAAACCAATGAGAAAAGTTCTCCAGTGTCAAAGTAACCGGCTCGTGAGGCAAACCTTTCAAAACGTCCTCGTGGTGAAGTGACTGCTTCAGGCCCTTTATCGCCAAGAGCTGTCAGTTGTAGACCACAGACCACAGGAAATCCTTTTTCTATCTCTTTTTTTCATTCAGTTCCGTGTTCAGAGTCAAATAACAAAAAGCAAATCATCTGACCGTGGCAGTCATTTCCATACAAACCGATAGTTTGCATATATTGCGTACATCTTAAAGCAATTCACAGCAAAGCATGTTCAAACGCGATATTTGCAGACAAGTGCCGTATTAATTCATCCATCCGGCCCCAGTCGGGAGTCTGTGTGTAACGCCGCCGATAGCACACAGGACGTTTGGTCTCAAAGACGGCTCCTTTTCTCTCTGGGCTTCCCCGTCACGTTTATAAAGCCTCTTATGGTCCGAATACAGAAGCTTAACGTGTCATTTACACGTCGTACAGTTGAGTTGTTCAAATGATGATAACATGGTTGCTTTGGGGCGGCGCGAGCAGGCCGCTGTCTTTAATGACACGATTGGTTCGAACGGCCGTGTACTAAATTAGAGGAAGAGTAGCTGTGTTGTGAGTTAAAGTTGATTTCCCTTTCCTTTGTGCATTTGTTAGGATGACGGTGTACTTTTGTGGTTTGAGCGGTCTGCAGTGCGCATCCGACAACATCCTCTCAATTTCACCTGATTTTCATAAAAATGGTTGCTAGATCCTCAATGGTGCACACAAGTGACCCACTCTACTCACTTCAACCAGTAACAGTAGTAGTACAGTAGCAGTATACTGTAGTGTAGATTCAGGATATTTAAGTCTTTATCAATGCAGGGTATTTGTCAAAAGTTATAACTTGTAATGACATTTTTCTGTCATTCATGCCCTGCCGACGCTTACGGGTGCCCACAGGAGGAGATGGAGTTTACTAATACACACAAAAAACAAATAAGTGCTGATTCCGGCTAACCCCACATTACCGCGAACGCTTACAATGAATTCCTTAACGACTCGAGGGCGTTGGTGCCGCCCTGCCAACATGGAGGTAAATTAAACACTTTGGATACTTGCGTGTGATGTTTAACCCGTCCCTGCCTGACTTTCCCGTTCCGTCCTCTCCTCACATGTCACTTTGATTTACAGACCTACTCGCAGCTGGAAGAGCAAAGTCAGGAGAAAGATAATGGAGTGGAAGTGCTGAGAGAGCAGGAGGAATTTGAATGGGGCACCTTTTTTTTTTTTTTTTTTTTTTTTTACTGTGTAGTACAGTTGGGAGGGGAGGGGGCGGGCGGGGCGTAGAAGTGTTAAGTGTATTCCCGTGTTTTTGAGATTTGGAGCTTCAGCATCTTCTTGTTGTGCCGTGAATCGTGCCCGCTGTTCTCTTGCTCCGGAGCGGCGTGTGGATTAGCTCTGACACAGCTTCTTTTTGTGTTCCCGTCCAGGAGGCAGACAGCTGGGAAATCATTGAGGGGCTGAAAATCGGCCAGAGCAACGTGCAGAGGCCCGATAAACACGAGGGCTTTATGTTGAAGAAGCGGAAATGGCCCCTGAAAGGTTGGCACAAGGTGAGATCTGCAGACAAAGAGGGACACCGAATTCTAGAATGTTAAACAGTGCTGTCTAATAAAGAAATATGGTGAGTTCTCTTTATCATTCACCTTGCTTTACTCCCTCTCTCTCTCTCTCGTGCTCAGTATTTCCTTTTTGAAGTCTGCGCCTTCAGAATCGGCTTAGCCGCTGTTTCCTCAAAACACTGCAATGAAAGTGTTATTATTGTGTGATTTATGTATTCAATGTCAGCCCTTCCTGTTATTCAACCAATATGTTTTTTTGCTTCTATTCGCTGCAGCGTTTTTTTGTCCTGGACAACGGTATCCTGAAGTACTCCAAGTCCCCCATTGATGTAAGTAACCCTGACTATGACCCAGAGGCAGACGCAGGGCAGCCTGACGTCGGCTTCGCTCGAACAATGACTCAGCAGAAACATCTGCAGCACGGCCCGAAATGCTCAATGTGTTTCAGCACGCCTCGTCGCTTTGCAGGGAAGCGTCAGTTTTAGGGAGGAAGTGGAAGAGGAACACATGACTGTTGAGAGAGCAATGAATCATGCACACTGGGGATTGCTTGTTCTCACGTTTAGCTTCTCAGACCTTTATAAACAAATGTTTGTTAATAAGTGCCGGTGTTTGCAGGGCTGCAGCTAATTGTAATTTTCATGGATTGAATGTATTGATTATTTGAATTAATGGTATGCATTTTTATATATATGTATTTTAATTTACTTAAATTAGAGCAGTGCTGAATGTCACGTACTGCTCCTTTACAGTGAGCACGAGGTTTCTTTGGCGTCTTGTAACCCCACATGACGTAACGTGACTGTTGATCACTTACCTTTAGATCCAAAAGGGCAAACTTCACGGTAGCATCGACGTCGGCCTCTCTGTCATGTCCATCAAGAAGAGGGCGCGTCGCATCGACCTGGACACCGAGGAGCACATCTATCACCTGAAGGTACCACTGATGGGAAGAGTCAATACTGATATTTCAGCGGCGGTAAACATGACCGGAGGTCAGCGGAGGACCGGGTTCAAAGCTGTCGCCCCCTTTAGGTCAAATCTCAAGAAATCTTCGACGTCTGGGTGTCCAAGCTGCGTCACCACCGGCTTTACCGGCAGAACGAGATTGTGCGATCTCCCCGGGAGGCCACCATGCGGACGTTTCCTCCCCCGGCCCCCAAGGAGTCTCCAAAACCTGCTCCCAGCGTGGTGCGCGAAGCCAAGGTGAGCCCTCCAGCTGCCGATTTTATTTGAATTTATTTGAATCAATTTATAAACCCTACGGGTAATTGCGGGTTCCCAGAACTGAAAGGGACGTCTGTGAATGTTATTGTCTGGTCAGACAAAGACATTCTCGTTTGCAGTTATATTTAACTGAGACATGGTTCACGTTTGTGCTTAATAAAAATCTTGCCTTCACAGCTGACAACTCAAACAAAAACAAATACGATGAAGACGTGGAGCTCTTTTTTTTTTTAACTGCTCCTCCAAACCGAAGCTGTCAAGCTCTCTCCCTCTGCTCTCATTACTTATTCAAGAAGGGTACTTTATGGGGGAGCAGAGATCTGCTGGTTTTGGGGATCTGGCATACTGTGCTGAAATATTATCCAGGAGAGACCAAGCAAAACTCAACGAGTTCAACGTCCACAGTGACAACATTTTAATGGTCCTCCTGTCGGGATCACCGCCTGCACCAATACTTTAAATTGCCGGTGTTCATTAATTGACGAATTGAATGTTTTCAACAATTAAAATGTATGCGTGGCCATATTTTACTAAATGCAATCTTAACACACCGTTGTTGTAACCACGACCATGATCCATGTGGCTACTTGACGAACTGATGGCTGTGACTGATACAGGAGCACTGACTGGACAGGCCATCGTGGCCCGATCATTAAGAGAATGATACCGGTTGTTTGGCCGCACCCACTTTAGTTGTCTCTCTTTGGCGTTTCCGAGGATGCAGTCGGAGCGGGTTCTCTTGAGGGCGAGTCTCTCACGGAGGCCATTAGAGGTCATCAGCAGGATCTGGATTCAGAACAGCTGGCTGCAGCGCGATGAGTTCCCCCAGAAGAGCAGCTTAGGCACACGTCTCTAATCCCGGAGTCAGAGTGAGCTGCAACATCAGAGAGCCTTGGAGGGAGGGCCATCACATGACTGTTTCCAACCACTAGTGTTAATATGATGACCGCAAGCTGTCACGCATATGACTGATTTAGCAGTATTTCCAATATATCTGACCTGGCACATGGCCACAACCGTCGGTCCATCGTTTTCCCGTCTCAAGGCTAAAACTCTGCACACTGCTTCTGCTTAAAATGAAGACTATGATGAACATGTGTGGCATATTTTTTCCTTGGTTGAATCCAGAAAGACAAAAGAACACCGTTTGATGACGGCATTAAAAAATGAAATGAATGATCGCAGCTTGACAAATGTGTCAATTCAAGGAATTCCTAAACCTCAATTGGAGGAATTGCGAGTGTCTGTTATCTTTTACACCAGCCTCCGCTCTCCTCCATCCAGCATATGCCTTGTCTCAGAATGTCCGCACCACTTGATCTGAAGCATGTTGCAAACCAGCTGAGGCGCCGAACCGGTGTGGACCACAGACCAGCCGTCTCACCTGCGCGCGTCTGTCTGTTCCCCGTGTCGACCCTTCGACAGGCCGCGCCCAGCAGCTTGCCGTGGCAGCCGGTGGCCCCGAGTAGCAACAGCAGCCTGCCCGCCTCCTACAGCAACGGCCAGAGCAAGGTGGTTGCCTGGCTGCAGGAATCGGAGGAGATGGACAAGTGCGCAGAGGGTGAGTGAAATGTTCCTCCCTCACGCTGGGAAGGAAAGAAAGTGACTGCGAGTCCTTTGAACCCAGAGGGAAGGATTGATGCGCATCTCGTGACGCACCGTCACCGTGTGTGAATTCCTGCTTTCAGAGCTCGCTCGATGTCAGTCCAACCTGACTGAGCTGAGCCGGCTGCTGCAGAGTTTGGAGATTCTACAAAGGACACAGTCAGCGCCCAACTTCACAGATATGCAGGTAAATCGGGATGGAGACCGAAACACACTCACAAACACACATACTTGCAAACCGTTTTGAAGTGGCCTTTTTCCAGTGAAGTCACCTCGACTGCCTGTTGAAACAGACATGATTACGCTCACAGACCCTCTGCCTGCTTCTCCAACTAATCTGTATTTAATATCTTTTGTATTTTAGGTTTTTTTTATATAAACTCCACACTTTTTACATAATTTCCCCAAATATTCTGTTTGCGACTCATTTGTGCAAACGTGGTCTTGTTTTTCCATTTCACTGCAAAGCTTTTGCTTTATTTTTTATGTGTTTGTTCTAACCACCTTTTTTGATTATTTTGATCCACGTGTGTCACAAAGACCAATTGTGTAGAAATGTCAAAGAAAGAAAAGCGGTTGAACAGAAGATGGAGAACAAAAAGTGTCGGCAAAGATGCAAAATTCCAGCTTCAGGTACCTAAGACACACAAACACACTTAGTGTACGTCCCTGTAAGTGTCCTTGTTGTCGGCATCATTTAATCATGATACATATATGATCTATATATGGTTAGTATATAGAATAACATGTAGTATTGCATTCATTTAATTTACTCAGTCCTGGGAGTTGAATGTAGCAGACTGTCCAGTAAGCTAGTCAACAGAATGGGAAAAAATCCTTTCAGACATTTTAAGCAATATGTTGCATATGTCTCAAGCTTTTATTGTGAAAGGTAGGAACGAAAGGAGTGATGGGGGTACAGACCGCCATTGTTAATGCAGGGGCAATAAGTTCACAAATAAATAAATCAATCCAAAGTATTTTTGCAACCCTTTTGTGTTGCAAAGCGCTGCTTAAATTTTCCTTTATTTTGCCTAATGCCTATTTTTTCTGAAAAGACTGAATGTGCTTTTTTTTAACCCCCCCCCCCCCCCCACCCCCCCAATTTTGAAGCCACTTTTCTTTCATGAATATATTTGCAATGACAGAATCTAAAAACTCCTCAATACACTCAACATAATTCCTTTGTCAATGAGAATAATGAATCCCATTAATTCAACCTCAGAGTGAATATCATCACTGGGGGCAAAAGAATGAGAATGCAATGCAGTTAATATGTTTTGTTATTATCGCTCAAAATAATTTCCACGCGAGTATCGAGAGCAGCATCTCCCTGCTGCCCGGTGTAACACGTCGGTGTGACGTGTGACCATGAGTTAACTCTGCCGTGTTGTTTCCCTCAGCTGAGTGACAGTGGTCCTCTGTGGTGGTCGTCTCTCTCCAGGTCCCTCTGTCTGCCAGCATGTCCCCCGTCCGTCTCCACTCGTCCAACCCCAACCTGTGCGCCGAGCTGGTGGACTTTCAACCCCCCGTCTCCCGGCTGACGGACAGCGCCGAGTGCGCCAGCGACTACATCAAACTTCAGGAGGAGTTCTGCACAATCGCCCAGAACGGTGGGCAGCATGCGTCCAGTAGTTTACTTCATTTATTCTAATGAGGATGATGATCATTTGTATGTGGAATTGATTTTCTTTTCATCCCGTCTCTGTGCAGTCCACTCCTTGCTGAAGTCGTCCTTCAACACAGTAGCCATAGAGAAAGAAAAGATCAAACAGATTCTGTCTGACCAGGAGCAGTCGGACCAATCGGCCCAGATCAACTCCCTCCGGACGTCTCTGTCACAGGTAACGGGGCCGTCATCAACCATTACCCACGATGCCTCTCTCTGCTATGAGTCGAGGTTAGTTCCTTGTCCGACGCATTTGGTCTTCCTCTCATGGGTGAGGCCTTTGTCTTCGATCGGGACGTGACCGGGAAATAACTATAATCTGAGCCGTGCGTCCTTCTTTGTGTTCTTAAGACGACGCCTTTCTGCAGCCGTCATGTTGCAAGATTCTCTCGAGGTGGCGTGACGTTCGGATGAAAAAACGCAACGCGCCACAGTTTGCTCCGAGCTGTCACTGTAGTTTTAATAGAAAAATAATGACCCGTGGAGGCGAGAGCACAAGCGAGTTCAATCATCTTCTTCATACTAATTGAGAGAGAAAAATGTGCCGAGTGGTTCATTAACTCTGTTTCCTTTTGCGCTGTCTCTCTCCCCCCCGGAGATTTAATTGGATTGTTCCTCTGCTAACAGTCGGCATCAGTTCTGTGAAATGTTTCTCCTGCTCTCGCTCCACTTTGTTACTAATTGGTTTGGGGTGTGACTGCTGTGGCAGGCTGGAGGTCAGGTTTTTCTTTTGTGGGCAAAGCTCAGTGGGAAGTTGATGATCAGGAATCGGGGTCGTTGCACATAACATTTATTGCCACTAAATATGTTCTAGACGTATAAGGAATTTGACATTGCGGTTGGTGCATAAAATCGGACTGTAAGACAATGAGACAAATCAACTGTGGGGTATACTGGGTTCATTTGGTCTTTTTTTAATTCCTCAATTTCACTTTTGAAGTCAAAATGTTTATATGTAAATCAAATGGCTCCTTGCATGTGGAGGGCGGTTTGTAGCGATGAACCCACTCACAGGTATCGCCTCATCGTCTTCCCCTCTGCTCGGCTTTCGTAGCATGTTTCAGCTCATCGTTTTGGTGTAGGAATAAGAACCGGTTGAGATATTTCTTAAGTCTGCGCTTAGAGAGTGATTTTTTCCGGCCGTGGAGAAACTTCTAAAAGACGACAGACCCAAGAAAACCTGCCCTCGTTCTGTGTAACGATGTGCTTGAAAGTTTGGCTTGGGCAGTCTGGGATTTTCCAACTAAGTGGTATCCTTGTCATGGCACCAAGAAAACACTCTCTGTGAAATCACAGAGAGGACACTTCGATGCTAATTTGGCTAACCCGGGATCACTGTGGCTTTTGTCCGCCATCTTTAACAGAGAAGTTGCTGTAGAAAGGGATCACTGCCGGTACGAAGAGCAGCAATGTAGGAAAACTGAAATCTCCTCAAAGATGATCCAAACCTTTTTTATACAACTAAGAGTTTTTTTTTTATCATAAGCTATTGGGTGCATCCGACACTAGATCCTCCCTCCAACCCTCCCCAACAGATTCAGAGCAAACGCCAAACCACACTTTTATAATTTACTCTTATTATTATTCAGGCCCTGTCCCAAAATGCAGAACTTCGAACTCGACTCAACCGCATCCACTCTGAATCTGTCCTGACCGAACAAGTTGTCAGCGTGAATATCATCTCCACGCCTGAGGTAGGTCCCTGAGGTCAATCTGTCCCTGAGACGGCTAATGTCTGACTTTTGCACTGTTGAAACAATGAGGCTGACCGGGTAGTTTAAGTGTTTGCATTGTGCATTCATCGGTCGCGTTATTGATTCTCGTGCTTATAGATGGATGTTCCTTCCAGTAAAGCTTTCAGGTAGGCTTTCTATGCAGAACATCGGGGTAAAGGTAAAAAAAACAGACTAATTATAACCTGATGGGAGCTCGCCCTCTGGCAAGGATACACGGGCTGCAAAATGAACCCTGTGTTGTCTTTTGGTGGTGCTCGGCTCTGTTTTTCGGTCCTTAAACGCATCGTCATAGCAGCGCAAAATGAGCATCCTGTGGCCTTTTTTTCTTTCTCCTGCAGGCTGGAGAACAGATGGGGATCCCTCTGACTCAACAGGCGTCTAATGAGAGCCAACTGTCCATGTCGGAGTCCGTCTCCGAGTTCTTTGATGCCCAGGAAGTGCTTCTGTCAGCCAGCTCGTCAGAGAATGAGGTAGGACGGGGCGTTTCGGAAAGAACGGCGCTTTGGACCAAAAGGGACGGGAGGGAGGGAGGGAGGGAGGGAGAGAGGGAGGGAGGGGGTTGATGGAGCACCGCTGCCAGGAAGCCAGATAAAACGTCACTGCCTCGGCTTTGTGGAGTCAGAGTTAGTCAGCGTTTACTGAGGCCGGCAGGAGGAGCAGAGATAAAGGCAGCTCGGCTAAAATGTTAGCACACAGAGGACTTCTTTTCAACCCGCCCCAATGCTTCATGCCTCGGCTGTGTCCCATAATCGTAACATAAGTCTGTTCCTCTTGACTTGTATCTTCTTCCTTTTGTTAGAAAATACCGTTTGAAGCGTCACTTCACACTCTCCTTTCTGCCGCCTGCAAACAACCTGCTCCAAATATATGTGGTCTCTGAAGAGCCATTAAAGCGTTGTAGCTCCACGGGAATCATTGAGTGCTGTTGAAGGATCACTCCCCAAGGAAAATTCATCATCAACCCCTCTCCTCCCCCCCCATCCCATCATCATCGAGGTCCAACAGCGGGCTCCTTCAAACGTGTGTTACAACCGTCGCCGGCAGCAGGAGACTGTAAATGGATTTAACTCGTGAGGCACATTTTTATTCCTCCGACCAATCTAAGCGCTCGAACGCGACCTTGTCGGCCTACGCTCATTCCTACCGCTACCATACCCACCGCCGCCTGCCCGCCAGCATCGAACGCGCCACCTTTTTGAAAGAACAGAGGAAATCCCGGAGGCCGTCACAGCAAGTGTCTCCATCGAGCCCGTTGTTTGCTCCACAGAAAGCATGGAACTGCTGCAGCGCCTCGTGATCCCTGCAGCGGGGCAGATAGCCGCAGCTTTCCGCCGCGGTCGCAGTTTGGTGTTTTTTTTACTCTACCGCACTGACGCACTCCGCTCTGTACCTGTCTCCCCCCCCCCCCCCTCCCCCACCTCCCCGCCTCCCGCAGGGCTCAGACGATGAGTCATACGTCAGCGATGTGAGCGATAACATTTCAGAGGACAACGCCAGTGTGACCGATAACGTCTCCAGACAAAGTAGGTCCGAGCCTGCGCCGCCGCGAGCACCAGGCCTCCGTCCGCTCCCTGTCTGAAAGGGGAGGGGAGTGGGGGAGGTTCCTTCCTACATCCATGCGCGCGCAGACACATCTGGCATGATCATTTCTCAATGTGGCAGATGCGGTTGACTTTGCAGTGTTGCTCTGTGCCAAGGGCTTCTCTTAGACTTTGTGAAAGCTATCTTTGTAACAAGGGGGGGGGGGGGATCGTGGCCACGTGCCACACAGCAATATGTCACCATGATGAAAGCCCGCTGAAAGATGGGAAAAGAGATCGTGTTTGTGACAGTGAGTGTGTGACATTAACAGAAATGTTAAATCTTCTACATGTTTCTATGTAAACCTGCTGTCATTTTAACGCATTTACTGTTGTAAAACTCTACAGCCGTAAAGCGACGTGTCCCAGTTAATAAAATCAAAGCATCTCAGCCAGACGTCCAACCAGAAATGAAGAGGCAGATCTTGTTGATCCTTTTTGAGGGTCTCACTATTTTCCCACTATTCCTACACCACGTTGTACATGAGGTCAAATTTTGAATCGGACATTTGATAATCCCTCCAAGTTCCCAATTCAATAATATTCTACATCCAATGATTTGTTGACGTGAACGTGCTGCCGTGTGTGCAGCACGTTTTTAAGATCATAACTCTGATCACACCCTGAAGGGGAGACACAGACTGTCGCATCCGATTGTTGTCGACTGCTAGTGAGGCGCTGCTCTTCTTCCTCCTCTCCTCCATCCCAGTGGCCAACGGCGACTTCGCCGGCAGCGCCTTCCGCAACGGGCGGCGGAGCTGCCTGCCGGCGCCGTGTCCCGACACCAGCAACATCAACCTCTGGAACATCTTGAGGAACAACATCGGCAAGGACCTGTCCAAAGTGTCCATGCCGGTGGAGCTCAACGAGCCGCTCAACACCCTGCAGCGCATGTGCGAGGAGCTGGAGTACAGCGAGCTGCTGGACAAGGCCGCCGAGACCGAGGACCCGTTGGAGCGCATGGTGGGACAGAGCGCCGGGGACGAAGGCTTTTACACACGGAGCGGTGGATCCTAACACCCACCCCCTTTGTTTACGTGGCCTGTTCTGACTCTCCGACAGGTTGTCGTCGCCGCTTTCGCCGTCTCCGGCTACTCGTCCACGTACTACAGGGCAGGAAGTAAGCCATTCAACCCGCTGCTCGGAGAGAGCTACGAATGTATCCGGGAAGACAAGGGCTTTTGTTTTTTCTCCGAACAGGTATGTGTTTGTTTTTCTTTTGTCTGAGGAGTAAAATGTTTCAAGATGTAAAGTGTGTTTTAAAAAGACGTTATGTTGGTTATATCCTCGTTTTCTCATCTGGGATTTAATACCACGAATAGTAATAGTAAGCTCCCCTTCAGTTCTTTAGTTGGACAATATTGGACAATAAGAAATCCCTACTTGTCTCCACCGGTATTCAATCCAGCTTTGTGCTGCTGGGAATCCATCGCTAAACATAAATGTTTCATGACTCACTCTACTCTGACATGTTCTTACATTTTTCATGACAAACGATTTCATGGCTGGTTTTACATTTTCATCATTCATTTTTTTTTCTTCTAATTCACCACGGGACATTACTGCTGCTGACATATTTTATGTACTACGCTGTGTTTTGTATTTTAACATAAACGGCAATCATACTTTTTCGGCCATTTTTCATAACCTCTTATATGTTATTAATTTGGCACAAATGTCCACTTTAACGCCACGAATGATTGAAACCCGGTGGTTCTCACAAAAGAGGACCACCATATTCTCAAGAATGAACATTCTTGTGACGATTTTTCCACAAAGCTCAGCGGATGCAGTCATTCTCAGTTTTATCTGTTCTACAGGTGAGCCACCACCCTCCCATCTCCGCCTGCCACTGTGAGTCCAAGAACTTCACCTTCTGGCAAGGTAGGTTTCCTGCTGCTCCTCATTTATATCCAGCTCCTCATTGGTTGCCTTTTGAATAGAAATGTGCATAAGAGCGGTCCGTACATCGTAATTGAATTGTTTATTGCCGATTTTACTTCAGATGTGAGATGGAAAAACAAGTTCTGGGGAAAATCCATGGAGGTGTTGCCAATCGGGACTGTGAATCTCATGATTCCCAGGTATCTTTGCTCGAGCACCTTTTTCTTTTTTAGTTGTGTCTAAAACCAAATGCTCAGATTTCATGTCTAAAACCAAATACTCAGATTTCATGTCTACAACCAAGGCTGTTGGATTGGATTCCTCCCAGGTTTGGAGATCAATATGAATGGAACAAAGTCACCACCTGTGTGCACAACATCCTCAGTGGGCAACGGTGGATCGAGCACTACGGGGAGATCACCATCAGAAACACAAAGAGCAGCGCTTGCCTCTGCAAACTGACTTTCGTCAAGGTAAACCCCGCCCCACCCCCCCCTCGGCCTTTAGGGTTTGTCCCTTGGGTGTAATCGAGATGCACTGCGTTGTGCTGATGAGCAGCTGCCAACACGAGGTTCTTTCTTTCAGGGGAATTACTGGAGCTCCAATGTGAATGAGGTTCAAGGATTCGTGATGGACCAGGAAGGGAAAGTGGTCCACCGGCTTTTTGGAAAATGGCACGAGGGTCTTTACTGTGGAGTCCCGCCTTCTGCCAAATGCATCTGGAGGCCTGGTAGGCACCGGCTTACTAGAATGTTGCACGTCGCTTAAGGAGCTTTGTGGCAATACATTTGGTTCCTTGACTCATTCTTCGAGCAATGGGGAGGAAAGTTAACCCAGAAAAAAGGATTGTTTTTCTAAAGGTCCTTGTTTACGTTCTTTCCTCTCCTCGTCAGGCTCCATGCCGACAGATTACGAGCTGTACTACGGCTTCACCAGGTTCGCCATTGAGTTGAATGAGCTTTGCCCCGAGTTGAAAGACGTTCTTCCCCGAACGGACGCCCGATTCCGGCCTGACCAAAGGTACAGCGTCACATCCTCGGCTGCCGAATGAAACGGCTCTGATTTCAGACGGAGAGGTTTTAGCTTAGCAAAGTGAGTGAAATATCTGTCATAAGTTGTGTTTGGGCCCCTGCAGGCATCTGGAGGAGGGGAACTTGGAGATGGCGTCCTCGGAGAAGCAGCGCATCGAGGACCTGCAGAGAGTCCGCCGAAAGTGTAACGACGAGAACAACATCAAACTGGAGCCCCGCTTCTTCAAGTAAGCGCGGCACCGCGGGACACCTGCGTTCAATCCCAGCATGGACACTGTCCTCGCCGCTCTTGGCGGCGTCCCATCGCTAACGGTCCCGTCTCCGTCCTCTCCCCGCAGGAAAGTGGTCGACGGCAATCACAGGGAGAGGTGGGTCTCCAACAACACGTACTGGGAGCTTCGCAAAAACCCCGGCTTCATCAACATGGAACCTACTATGAACCTGTGGTAGCGCACGGATGTGCCACGTCCACCATGTCTCCATCGCAGCAAAAGACGGCCGTTGCCTACGCACAAAAGGTGTTCAGAGAACTGTGTCCCGATGAAGGATGCGAGCGGCTGCGGAGCCGAGGGGGCGGGGGGGCGGCCTGATCGGGGTCCACATGGTCACCCGTCCACGGAAACATCCTGTAGGGTCACCTCCATTGTGATTGTGGACGTCGGGTTGTCGGGGCAACAGTCGCATCCCTCCCATGTAGGTCTTTCCTGAGCTCCTTTTTGACTCCTGAGTATGTCCTTGCCTTAAAAAGACACCGCGTGCAGGTCACTTGATTTAACGCTTGAAGTCGTTTGATTTGAGCCACAGTTTGGGTTAGAATAGTCCATGAAGAAGACCTTTCGATTACCTTCGGTACCTATTTGCATGTTTTAGAGAGCAGCTTTCACTGGCATATAGCCGCATTTAGTAGATCATCAATCATCATAGAAAAAAAGGTATTTTTATAAAATATCTTGGACTCAGAATTGAAATGTCGTTATGTGAATTGGCAGATTTTTATTTATTTTTATTTTTGCTTTTTAATACTGTTGAATTTGTGTGCTAGCAGTGCTCTCTCTCTCGGGAAACGACTCATTTAAAATGAATCTCGACTGCAGCAGAGTCGGTGTGGCGACCACAGATGGAATTTTAAATTAATATTTTCAAACGGCGTCTCTCGGAGCAGAAGGAGAAGAAGCTATTAAGAATCCACGTAATGTAAATCCTGTTCCAGCATTTGGGACATATGATGCAGAAGACACCTCGGACATTAACAAAATGTTTTCGGCACAGATTGGTGGTGGACTAAATGGAGGCTCAACCTCACCAGCACACCCCTCCTCCAACGTCTCATTTTAAACACATGGTTACATAAATACACACGTAGCTCCCTCGCTAGATGGCAGGCACGCCCCGTATAATGGACTCATTTATGGAACATAAAACACTTCTAAATCAAAGGTCGGAGAGAAGATGGTGCAGTAGGTCGTTCAGATTGTAAAACTTTAAAAATAGACGCGACAGTGAGACAGGAGAAAATCAGTCCTCTATTTCCACCATGAGGCTAAACACTCAATACAGTAGTAACACTTTTTTATTTGATCAACAAATAATGTATTTATAGTAATTAAGGGGCTAATGAAAAATTCCCATCATAGTGTACTGAAGCATTATTTTTAATCTAAATTGGGATGTAAAATGAGATGAAACAAAACCAAGAAAAGCAAACCTAACCAGCAAGCGTCTGGTGTTTGTGCTGATTAGGTTTTCTTTTGATTAATAAATTAATCCTCTAGTTATGGCAGCAAATCCAAGACGCATTCCCACAGAAAACCACCAGAGCCACCTACTGGTCGCATTGGGAACGTGCTGCATCAGTATTGTGTCGCTCAAAAGAATTGAAATATTTCTGTAATCGTCTTAAATGTTTAAAGCCAAACAAGTTTATAAAGTAACAATTTTTACAGCTCTAAAATCCAAATGTGTGCGTTTCAGCCCCAAGCAGAAAAGGGGAAATATTAATGTGTAGAATGAAGCAAATCCATCCAGAGTGCACGGTTCAGCTAGTTCTGTAGATGACAAACCCAAATCGTATCACTGCTTTGCACACATTCTGCTTTTTTTTTTCAGTGTACTTACTGAGTTCTTATTTTGATCCCAGATCATTAACTTAAAGCTAAAACTTTTGTCAGTTTCACTTGCTGTGCCTTAATGCATTTATCAATGCGTCACAAACACACCACTGATGAGAACCGCGGCGCAGAGAAGGAATGCCAGCCGCCTCCTGATGTCCGTCTTGGACTGTAAAAAGCGTGCGGATTGTCTGCGCTGCTCTGCGACTCCCAACACGTTGGTTATCCATGTAAATACAGCTAGTTTTAGAAGACGGGTCACTACTTAAAATGCAGATTCCTTTTTTTCCATCAGTGACGTTTTTTTTTTGCTTTTTAACGAGACATAATCCCTGCAGGTGTGCGAAGCGGTAACAGCGATGCTTTGCGTGGCGTTTGGTATCATAAGGGTCTGACTGAAAGGAAAAAAAATAATCATGAATTCATCTTCATGCTTTCATCATCTACTGTTGCACCTGCATGTCTAGGCAACTTAGCCTGCCAATCAGTATTGCAGATGCCTTACCAAAAAGGAAACAAAAAAGGTTTTGTGTTTGTTCAATTTGACGTTTTCTGTTGCTTTGGACTGACGTGGATCCCAAAGCACCGTGTCGGCTCCTTCGTTCTAATCTTTTTCCGATGGGGTACCTTCTGAAGTGCAATTTTAACAAAGTACATATCTTTCCATGAACACTGTACACTGCTGCTACATAGTGCTTGTTCTAATAAAACTGTAAAACTCAGCTGCTGAGGCGCGTGTGGTTTATTTTGTAAATCATAAAGTCTGATTTGAAGGTTTTAATTGAGGTTTAGCAGCGCTGCCGACACATGAGGGCCACGTAGCTGACACGCTGAGGACTCATGATTCAGCATCAGTGAAATATCGACGTAATAATGGGACAAATTGGACAATGTTTCCATGGAATAGCAGGAGGTTGACTTTTTTCATTCTGCATCAATTAGGCTGATGTAATTTTTATATAATATATATATATATATATTTTATATTATAACCTATTCATTGGAGTGTAGACAGAGCTGACAATCGGTTTGCATCTGTCTACAAAGCTGTTAATGAGGAAAATCTCACACTTTGACAGATAAACCTTTCTGAAATAAAACAAGCTGCTTGGCCCTATAAATACTAGAACAACAATAACGTCAGTTTGCACAACAAACGGTTGTCTCCTTTATTAAGCCACACAACTCAGGCGGACAGGCCCTGAGGCACCGGCCTTCGACGCCTCACAGACTGATGGACGGATCCCACGAGATCCGTCCTCTCGCTCATTCCACAGACAGAAACCGACACTTGACATTTAGTTTTTGGTTTATTTTCTGGATTCACACACGCTGCTGCTGTTCAACAGCGATGTGTTCACGGAGCAGATGAATCTAGTCTGCAAGCTTATTAAATATGATCACACGGTATTACAAGTTCTACCGTTACATCTATTCGGAGTTTCAACCAGATAGACAGCGGGGAGAGAGGGGGGGTTGCACTGTAGATCGCACACTGACAGTTGGACTAATTGGAGGAGGGAGGGGGAACTAATTCCACCCTACTGTGGATCAAAATGCAGACCATCCTTTTAAATCTAACAGTTCCCCTTTTCCTTCGACTTTAAAATATTCGATCGGCTCAATATAATGATACGGGGGGGCTACTGTGGCAAAACATGTAATTAACTTTAACCTAAAAACATCAGCATCCATGGGTCCCATTGAAGCCACACAAGACTACAAAATAAACTTGTGAAAAAAAGGAGTGTGGAAGTGCTTCATATTATCCACTGCTGCAATCTCATTTACATTTGCTTAAATATCGCATGTTGAACACTAAAAACGTGATGGTCCTCCAACAACCTGAAGACAACGTCCCATCCGTACTTGGTTCTTAACATTATGGTCTGCTCTCTGCAGTCGTCCGATCACGCTCAGCATTATGGACCGCGACCTGCTTTGTGACACACGCACACACTTAAAAAAAATATATACCGTGACTGTACAGCGTGGGACGGGTGGAGGTTTCACTTGGTGGAGGCCATGAGCTTGATGTACTGCAGGGCGCTGTGCGCCGCGTCGTTGTGGGCGTTGCTGCAGGAAATGCCGGTGCCGTGGCACACGGTGACCGGGGAGGTGGACAGCTCCGCCAGGCACTGGTACTGGCCGTTCACCGTCAGCTCGTCTGCAAAGCACCGCGGCGACCAGTGAACAACGTGACTTCACGTTGAAGTCTGATTACCCATTAAATGTCACTACTAAACTACTACTACTACTAACTACTAAATATCTCTGTAAAGCGGTTTTCCGTTTTTGGTGGCACAGTGTTTCGGTTTGTAGTTTTATCCAATCGAAACCAGCCTGTGTTTCTCCCACAGCTCGTGCTGATGCAACAAACTATTAGACATAATTCACAGTATTTATAGCTGCTGTTATTAATTCCTCGCATCCAGGAGTAAACTAATTTAAATTGTCTTTTTAAATTGTCAATTCATCTGACGTGTGTGATTTCCTACCGATGTCGAAGTACGTGACCTCAAAGCCCTGCTCGTTGGACAGCTCCAGCATCATCTGAATGTAATCCGTGTTGGGAATGCTCAGCGGGTTCCTCCTCAGCAGACAGATGGTTTCCGCCATCGAGCTCCTCAGGTTCTCGAATCGGACGCTCGGTTTGGGCGCCTGCAGAATGAAACGGAAGACGGGAACAGAACATGTGATTGAAACACTTGACTGAAAGAAAAGGGCAAAAAAAAGAGATGTTGTACCTGCATCCGGTGGACACTGGAAGAGTGCGACGCATTAAACTTACCCACGTGATTTCAGAGCAGCCCGACAGACTCTGAAGTTTGGACACCATTTTCTCCGCGGCGGCCTTTTTCGCCGCCTTTTTTGAATTTCCGGCCGCTGTCAAAAAAAACCCCCCTTGAAGTTAGAGATTAGGAACAGTGGCACAGGAAGGTTTTACACAAATGTCTGAAAAGCAGCCGTACCCTTCTCCGCCAGGGACTCCATTCTACAAGTAACAGTGAATTCTCTCTTGTGCGGCGGACCGGCCTCCGTCACAACGGTGTATTCAGGAAGACGCCACCCTCTCTGCAACGCCAACTCCTGCAGGCAAAATGAAGAGGAAAGTAACAACGATTAGAACGTGTTTCCGATTGTGCAGATAAGAAAGGTCTTATTGCCATTTTCCAGCACGGGTTAGTAAACACACACAATGTCTCAATCCTGGAGGGAAATACTTTCATCAAGCTTTCCCTGCTCAGGTTATTTGTTCTGTAATCTGGAAATGAACAAACCTGCAGTATCCCCACGGAGTTGGGCTGGTTGTTTGTTTCTGCTCCGACGCCGTTACTTTCAGAATTCACAGGAACGCTGCTGTTGAGAGTGACATCAGAGACGTTTTCAAACAAGCACCACAACTCCAAATCTCCCTTGTGCACGGTGCAATGCTAAAAAGCTAACAAGGGACCAGGAACAAGAACAGCCACGCAAGTTATTGGTTTCGTTATCACCTAATGTGCAGATTGATCATCTCAGAAACGGGTAGAAAATGCTGTGATGATGCATAAAGTCTAACGTAAATGAATGAAAAGAAACTCTGTACCTCAACTAAACACTAACAAATTGCAGCACTTAAATTGTATTGGCTCTTAAATTTTTCTCTTAAACTTCTAATTGCTTTTATCTATAACAAGTTGTAAATCGGCTTTTTTGTTGAAATAGTATTTTCTTGTTTCTTGTTCTTTGAGTTTGTATCCCTCTGTGGTTGAAATGCACTTATTGTAAGTCACTTTGGATAAAAGCGTCAGCTAAATGAAATGCAATGCAATGTAATGTGAAAGAACATGTGTACATTTGAAAAATACTTAAACCATTAAACGGTTATACGAATTATTTAGGATCTACTCACACTTTGCAGTAATCTATACGCAGAATACTCAGGGCGGCCTCTGCCGCCTGGTGTTTAGCAGCCTTTTTACTAGGACCTTGACCTGAAAAAAAAATACAATCACATGCACAAAATGACAGATTTAATGCAAGTTGTAATACATTAAAAAGCCACTTAACCACTAACGGCGAGTAAAAATGGTGAATTCTGGAAAATAAAGGTTAACCCTGAATGCTGAAGGAAAGGACTAATAGAATAATACACAGACCAACCGGTCTTCTTTGTTTGAAAATAGCAAATGTGATGGTTTTTATCTTCACCTCAACACTCACAGCTTTGCAAATGCTTCTCATCCCGTTCTCTGGACCTGCACTGTTCTATCCCTGAGCAGAGGTTGGTTCAAAAACAAGGCATATAGAGGAGATATTTAAGAGCACCCTGCAGCAGAAACACATTCTACGTTAGCGCCCTTTCTAAACCATCAATTTAAAAAAAAAAAGGCTTCATCCCGACGGGCCGCTGTCGGCACGGCAGGCGGCGGGTGAGTCGTTTACCTGAGCAGTCAACGTCTCCGATCCTCACGCTGAAGACAAAGTGCGGCTGGTGAGCCTCTCCTTCGGCCTTCTCCATCACATACACGGGAGGGCTGCCACTTTTGGTGCCGTACTCGTGCAGGATTTGTATCGGCGTCTTCCTGGGGTTTGTCCTCTGCGATTCGTTTGAACTCAAGCTGCATTGAACGAGAAAAGTTTACTAATAATGAATTAACCGGGGAGTCAAATCTGTGACGTTTACAGACCCGATATAAAGAATGCAAATAGTAAAATCCACCTTGAAGTATTTAGATGCCAAATAATGCTTTTGCTATTTAGCATAAAAATCCTTCCATCTATAATAATGGTTCTATTAAGAAGGCTGTCACTCAGTCTCTGTCCTCCCTGCACACGTTTGGTGCGTCTGTAATGATGCTGATGCTGGTTCCTGTAACGAGGGGAAGTCTATATGTACTAAAAACAAAACGCTGAAGGAGCAAGAACGCGTCGATCATTCACCTCTAAAACATAACAATGTTGCCTGGAAATTAAATGCGTTTGATCAGAACTAACTGATAAACACTATTACATTGATATGACATGTAACCGTAAGATCGTAGCAGCTTATAGTTATGAATATAAGTAGGAATGAACTCTGATTTGCATTTAGCTGCAATCCAACAGGAGAAAAAGGACCTGGAAGGAGCTAAAAATTAAATATAAAAACACAATTCAAAAAGGTATGGCATATATAGGCTATGATTGCACCTCACTTTAATTTTAATTCTTTTTTTTTAATTGACTTAGACTATTAAACAAAGTAAATATTAATTCAGTGGCTACTGAAATAGTAAATTAAACCGCTAAAAAAACGTCTCTTCACTTAATTCCCCACTTAGACACTTACAGACACATTTTTATTTTATACCGAAGTCATTTAGAATGTGACGCTGTAGCCTACACCAGCACTCATTAAAAGACTAATTAAAAAAAGAAAGAAACACAGAGTTCTGCTCAGCCAACAGAAAGGAGGCAGAGGCCATAAAAACAGGTGGAGGGCCACCTGACGGAGGCGGAGGAGCTGGCCCTCAACCTCCACCCCAAAAGCAGCGGCAGCGTTCTAACAGGTGTTCCTCTGGAAATGATAGAACGTATAATCTGGGTCGGAAGACTCTCTCGCGACGTAAAGCATTTGCTTCGACGTCCATTGGATTAGGTAGGAATGGGAAATCCGCGTTTCTCCGTGTGGCAGGAGACGAGTAGAAACTCCGTTACCATGGTGATTGACTCAGAGTTTCAGTTACCTCTCTATCTGGAACGGAGAACTCAAGACTTTCGGTCATCTCAGGGTTAACTTACTCTGAGCTTTCTGGAATACCCCCATGCTGTATCATAATAAATCATTATCATTACGTCAGCTTATTAAATACTGCCGCCGTGTAACGCTATATCCACGACACACATGTTGCACTAGTGACTAATCAACAAACCTCGTGTCCGCGGGGGCTGGTTGGTGTCCTTGAGACATTTTCTGTCGTTTTGCTTGCGGGCTGATTAAACACTGAACCGCGTATTTTCTCAGGCAGCAGCTCGGTCTACTAGTCTCGGCATCTAGTTTTGTTATTATGACGTAAATGAAATGGGATGAATACGCCAAGTATTCCTCATTGCAATCGGGCCGGGGAAAACACAGAGTTTAACGCGATGTCAACATCCGGGTCACAAGCGGGTCATCTCTATCGATGTAGTGTTTATCGCCCCCTGCCGGTGAAGCTGTGAAGCTGCTCCCTCAGATTCACAGAGGTTCAGGGATCATTTGTTTAAAACCCGATTTCAATGTAAAAAAAAAAAATCTTAAGATGCTGGTTACTTGCATAGCTGGATAAAATGTAATCATAAACTATCCGTAGTTTGGCCAGAAAATATGTTTTATTTTGTTTGAGGTAAGCCTATAACACGTGTGTGGATATGCAGGTTACTGTAGGCCCCACGCAGCCACATTTTCTGCTTTGGCACAACATCTTTGGCACTATGGAAATTTCAAGCTGAGCCCGTCACCAGAGGAGCTGCAGTGAAGAAAGGTGAATTTACATAAACGTTCACAATCAAATCAAGGAGAAATTACAACATAGTTTCACAATGTAGTGTGTATAAAAAAAATCCATTGCATCATTGATATAACATTGCTGTATTTCACTTGTGTGACATCTGTTATACAATTATATTTTTCGACAGTGGAAACAATATCATTTTTATATCTAAAAGTACATGGTTTTTGCACTTACAGCTGGATCAATGTGAAGGATCAACTCAAACAGTTAATTGAAGTTCATATAAATAGAGGGAACAGTCCTCTGATCTGTCTCAGGTGATTGTATAAAAATATGGCTTACTTGGATGGTACTATATAACAATGCATTCTGACAAAATTGAATTGTAAAAAGTAAAAAAGAGGCTCCTCAAATTGTACTGACAAGTTTGGGCAGGAGAATGTGAAGATAATCCAGGACTGGAGGAGAAGGAGCTGGTGGACAGGAAGACAGACTTCGAGAAGAGCCACAACATCCGTCGCTTTGTGTTTGAGATGCCTTTCACTATATCAGGCAAAAAGCAAGGTGGGGTGGAAGAGCAGTGCAAACGCAGGACAACACTAACCAGTAGGTAGCCCTGTATTCTCTTATTGGTAGCAGCGCGTATGCTAATATAGGCGTGCTAATCCGGATTTGAAGGGAAAAGATGTTTAAAACAAAGTCAATGTTTGGCGCAGTACAGCCAGCGATATCCTGGCTTTCAGTCTCTAGCAGCAAGCTGATGAATTACTATGGATGTTGTTTGGGCTTTGCAAAGTTCCTACAGATCCAACGCTCAAATCCACGCAACTGTTATCACAGGCTGAGCAGTTCTCCTCATCACAGATAAACGGATCTTAAGGCAACGCACATGGAAATAACCATGATAGCACCTTCTGTGTAAACTAAACTTTGCACCACGTCCTCCTGGAAATTGGATATAGACTGTGGGCGGTTGTGACAATAAAATGAGTCTGGGAACAGTTCTAGCCTTTTGAACTTTTCTAATCCCAGTTAAATTGGTTTATGGTGTTAAATATCCAAAGGTTCAACCTGGCGTTCTTATCTTTTATGTTATGAACACTTTCAAAGGATGCACAGTACACATGAAAGTAATGTACGGTCAAATCAATTGTGTCTTAGGGATCATGTGATGAGTGGGTCTGTCCAGCTGGCAGCAGGGGATTGTCATCAGGCGGCAGGCTCGGCGGGTCGGCTGTGGGAATCGGAAAGACCACTTTTCTTCTGAGAGAGAAGGCTGGTTGAGGCATCTGCTTTTTAAAACCGCAGTCATCGGTCTTCTTGGCAACATCTGCATTTACTTTTGTCATGATAGACATAAGGTCACAGCCTCTGGAGAATAAATAAAGTTACTGTGAGATAGTGAAATAAAAAAAATAAGAAAGACCTAAATAAAAAATGTTCTCTCGTCTGAAACTATAACATATCGAGTTATTAAAATTGCTCAATTTAGTAATATTCACATGTGAAATGAAACATTTTAGACACGCTTTCTGTCTCACCGATAAAATCTACTATCTTTGTAAATGGCCGCCGTTAAACATCACCATATTATTGGATTGTTATCATTTATGTATTAATATGGAACCGTTGCTTTGTAGTTGGTAGAGCTAATTGGAACTATTTCGCACAAACTGTTTACGTATGTTTTATGTGTGTTAGGCATGTTTTGTATTATCCAAAATCAGATTCTGTCACGATACTTCTTACTGAAATTAAATGGGTTGAAAATATAAAAACAGCATTAAATGGAAATGCTCAACCAAAAATCAGACCAATTAACAATGGTTTATATAAACCGTACTGGAGTAAATTAACTCCACCACTTAAAATCACATCATCCAACAATCTCTGATATTCTGCTTTACTTACTTTGGCACCATCTGCACAAGGTTTTGGCACAACGACTGAATAAACCACGAGCCTTCTTTCCTGTGTCTGTAAGAGACATACGAAGGGACGGTGGACATTCCAAGCAGGAAGTCGGCATCGGACGGGATGGAATCACTCGCTTTCCAAGCATCGCTGCAAACATCATCATCTTCGGGACCGTCAGCACAAACGGTGACAGCCTTCTGCTCGCGCCCTCCCTGGCAGGCCTGGATGAAAAACAGCTTGGGTTTCCCTGCCAACGAGGCGCAGTTTGACCCGTGGAAAGGTTCCTTCAGCTCTTTGATGTCTACGGTGCGTTCGTCCACTCCACAGACACTCCCCTCCTTGCCGTGGCTGAGGACGCAGCACACCACACAGTCCACCTGGCCGTGGTTTCTGCCGGCGAGCTCCCGCAACGCACTCAGCATCTCCTCGGCCTCGCAGTCCCGCCGCACCTCCACCTCAAAGCCGAGCCACTGGAACACTTTGCGCAGACACTCTGGTGGGGGGGGGGGAGACGCACGCCGTTCAAGTTGAATACAAATATAAAGCGACGGGGGCCGACAGTTTGCACAAATGAAATACATGCTGACCTTCATCATGCTTGGTGCCCTCCCGGAGACGAACACCGGAGAATATGTTGTTTATTATCAAGCAGATCCCCCGCTTTGCTGCAGTCATGGGATACGTCCCCAAACCCTACGGAGATGTAAATCCGTAAGGCAAGGCGGGATTCAGCGTAACATTTTTAACCACATGTAGTGGTTTAAACAGTAGCTCTACTTCTTCACGACACACACGGTTAAATAATGAACCATCAAACGCACCTCAGTGTTTGTGGCTGTCGTCTGGAAAGTCTGTGGTTCAGAGGGGGCCTTGTTTTCATGGCACTGCATTGTTTCCACCACCTCTATCTTCACTGCGGGAGAGAAGAAAACGAGGCAAAAATATTACATTTGAATGATTCAAATGTGTGACAAGTCAGTTCATCACTGCCTGACGCAGACATACTCACGCTGAGCACTCAGTGCAGGAAAGAGGGCCGCACAGTCGCCTCCACCATTAAACCCACTTGGTGAATCTAAAATAAAACGAGGATTCTGGTACACTGCACTTAATGGGTTTCAATTGTGACACAAAAAACGGAGCACAAGACTCACCCATAGAGGTGTTGGGAGCATTCACGTTGTACTGTATGTGACGCAAAGTCCATTTTCATTAAGAGAACAAAATATCTTTGAATGGATTTGACATAAAATGGTTCATGACACATTCTCACCTCATTTGACTGTGGGAATTCTTCTTGGACTAAAAAAACGAAAAAATGCTTTAACATGCATCGTATGGTAAGTGAATGTGCAATTTCCGCAAGCATCATAATTAAATTAAATGTTAAAGAGTACCAACTAAACAATTATGCCATTTTAAGTTTATTGTTTATTACTGTTTATTGTGTTTCTATAACCCAATTATACGTAACAAATAATATTTCAGTGGGGAAACGCTCATATTTAAAGGAGAGTAACACAGATATACCACAACATTGTGTTTAAAAACTATCTTTAAACTTAATTTTACCGTCCATTTGAAATGAGCCGGTTCCCTCTGCAGGTAAAGATTGAGGGGCCTTTCAACCAACACAGAAAATACAGAGGTTGAAGCATTTGTGACTGCATGTTATTGTGGCAATAACTTTACGATATAAACTCAGAGGGATTCAAAACATTATCAAAGAGCGTACCTGGTTTGGTGCGTTAGGGACTGACTGAGAACTCGGTCGACAGGTTTCCTGAGTTGCAGGACTGGTGGGAGTTTCTGTTGTTAGAAATGACGCTGGTAAACCAAAAGACTTGTTGACAGAGTGATCAGCAAACACTTAAATCAGAAGTAGGTGAAATATGAAGTCTGGGGAGGGGAACGGTTAAAGCACCATGGTGCTCATCGGCCTCAGGATGTGTGCGGGAACGTGTAAATGTTTTGAGGACATTTCTTTTACCAGTTACATTTGCATTAGGATTTATTTACTTACGTGCTTTAAACTGGTTGATTTCGTCCATCAACATGGGACAGACTTTGGAAATGATGGTCTCCAGTAAACCTAGATTATTTTCATTCATGAGGCCTTTGTGCTCCATCTCAAGCCAGATATCCAGTGTAGACTAAAAGTTGAGCAAATTTACATTAATTTTACCACGCGATGCATTTCAATTCAAAAAGATGTTGTATGTCACATACATCAACAGTAAAATATCCTTTTCAAATGCAGTTTTAGTTCAAGGGTAAATAGGAATGTAAATAAAAATGTTTTTTTAAGTTTATTACTTTGGATGTTTGTCTCAACATGATCTGATGGGATTCGAGCATTGACACTCACTTTAATTTCATCCAGTTTTTTACGTGGGAGATCCTTCAATAACAAGAACTTCACGTCGTTCAAGTCAGCGTCAGTAAGATTCTCAGACAGGTTGTAAAGCATCTTCCTGGAAATACAGGGAAAATAATAAATAAGAACGTAAGAAAGAGCTACCGGTAAGTACATTAACTTTTCAATTAGTTGAATCAGCAAGGCATCATGACTGACACCTTCTGGCTCAAATAAGGTTAAGTAAGATTTAGAGGGTGTCATATACATATATTTAGATAAAATGAGGAATAGTGTCTTGTGGTAAACAAGTAAACATGTATAAGAAAACTGTTAAAAATATAAATTAGTGAGTCTGTAGAAAAAATATTGGAATGTCGTAAAAAATGTAAATTGTCTGTTTATCGAATGTACAGTCGGAATACACAGAGACTAGGATAATAGAATATGTGTACATAATATTACAGATTAAATGCAGAGAACTGTGTTTAAAAATAAGCACTCAAACATCCTATAGTGAAAAGTAAAGCCCAAGCTCATATTTTGGTTACAAGTACAAATTTGGCACGGATTTTAGCTGAAAAGTCATGGCCAAAATTTCTACTTAACAGAGTGTGTAAC
This sequence comes from Apeltes quadracus, assembly GCA_021346845.1. Classification (NCBI taxonomy): domain Eukaryota; kingdom Metazoa; phylum Chordata; class Actinopteri; order Perciformes; family Gasterosteidae; genus Apeltes; species Apeltes quadracus. The sequence goes on along the minus strand of CM037932.1, from coordinate 9,414,956 downwards.
ATTTGCTTTCAATCTGTACCTGAATGATCACATCAACACTTGTAAAATCTGTGAAAAAAAGTTTTTTCCGACATTCTCAAATTTCTTTCCACCGCCATAAATCACCGGCAATCGCTTTTCGCTTAAAAATAGGAGAACCATGGAGGCGCACCTGTACGGTGAGATGCGGCTCGACGGTTCGGTGAGGAGGCCGTTTTCAAGTGCCAGACAGCCGCGGTTGATGATGGAGAGAAGCTCGGTCAGCAGCTGTGGTTGCTCTTCAGAGAGGAGGCCCACTTCCACCAGGCGAGAGAAGAGGTCCGTGGCCGACCGCACCGAGCTCAGGTTCCGGCCCGGGATGTCGGTGCAAAGGAATACTAAAGCTTTTACCTCGTCCCCACTGAGGGCATTCCCTATATCCAAGAGGCGCTTCTGGAAATACATTTTTTTTGTGGCCTTAAAAAAAAAAAAAAAATAGATACAAAATGTCTTCTCCCGATCCTGTTTTACAGCATGTGGAAACCTACACTATGGCAGCAGCTATTTCCCTCACAGATGCAGTTGAAAGCACTGCGTTGTTTTATTGGTGAGCCCTTTGTCAGCCCTTAGCCAACGCTGCAAGTACTCGAGAGAGAAAAAGGCCGTAAACAAGTTAGAGAGGAAAACAATAACACGCGTTGAGATATCAGCTCGATTGAACTATGGAGCCTGACTGAAAGCGCGGGTTACCTGTGTGGAGGGGAGTTTTCAGCGGGTCCCTATAACCACCGGAGAGGACACGCCCCCACATACTCCAGGTATAAAAACCTACAGGACGGCTACTGAGTCATTCGTATAAACACCGGGAAGTCAACGCCTATGACGATGACTTTGCACTTCGGTTTCTCTCCAAACAATTCCGGCAAACTAGGAAGTGCAAAGAGAAAGTGAAAGAAAGAGCGCGCCCGAGTGGGGCGTTTACCAGCGCCCTTCTTTGTTTAGAGGGGAGGGTTTCTCCAGGAAGTGGAACTGGAGCCAAATGAGTTCACGCTAAAATGTTGACGTAAAGGTGCGGGAGGTGACACCACAATCGGGCAGACATGCATAACAGACTAGTCGTAAAAGCTCAAGATCATTTGGTCACGTGCCACAAAATCTTTTTAGGAAATTTGCTGACTGAGTGCAAAGTCCTTTTAATAAATAGTCTCTGGTGTGGTCCACTTGGATCGTCGATGGATAAACAATTTCCAGCCATGATTTGGCTCATTTTATTGATTCTTAAAATTAACAAACAAACGAATCAACATTGTCACGCGAAAAAAAAAACTATTACTCTTGGTTGTAAAATATCGCATATGATATAAAAGATAAACCGTCAAATATAGTTCAAATGTTTGATCGCGATCTTGAATCAATGTGTCAGGTAAACTGCAGGTAACCATGGCAACAATGCGGTTCCTCATTCGGTGTTACCAGTTGACTCACACAACACAAAGGATTTGAAGAAACCACAAACTTGTTGCTAAATGGATCACAATTTCCTTTTCTGGTCGACGTTCCCAGGTGTCTTGACATAGATTATGGAGGCGAGTTACTTCATACATCTTATGGAGCATTACCACCAATAAAGTGAATTGAGTTTCTAAAACTTTTTATTGAGAGCCACGGATCATTTTTGGGTAGAAATACTACATTAAGGAGGCCTGTGACGTTTTTCAGTCTGCAGTAGAACATTATAAGCTGAAAATAAAGGAACTATTTGTAGTAGATCGCGTTTGATCTGTGTTTGATCTTCAGGGTCTTGATGTGTCCTCTGGGTCTCACTCTGACACTGAACAACACTCGGCCCCTGGACCCTGAGCTTTTCCACGTGAAGGACTCTATAAAAGACCGACAGACATGCACATAAGCATGCACTCATAGATAGATTATACATTATACATAGGTAATACATAGATTACCTTTCATGCTAATGGTAAAGGGGAATCTTAACTACAGGTCTACTTTATCTTCTGGAGAGCTTGTGAACATGAACTGCTACTACACAGTATTATCTGATGGACATATTCACTTCACCACGAACTGCACGTACTCTGAAGAACACTTTTGCACATCCTCCACAAAATTCTACAACTCTAACTATTATATTCAAGGCACACATAGTGAAGTTATATATGTCACATTGTTGAAATGTGTTCTATATTTACTTGACTGTTGAAATATAACAAACTAATAAATCAATCAAAACAGTTGACTCGTCGCGCACGAAGAGGAACACCACCTACCATCCGTGACGAGGGAGCGCAAAGCGGGGACGTGTCTGCGCCCCAGCCCGTGGCCCGCGGACAGCACGCAGTCCAGATAGAGGTCCCAGAAGACGCGGGCCAGGTCCCGAAACAGCGCCGCGTGTTTGCCGTCGTCCGACGACCTGAGGTGCACCATGGTGTCCCAGAAGGCGGGCACAGTGTCGGCGATCCTCGGGGAGCGCATCTCCAGCAGCAGAGCCGAGGAGGAGTCCCAGCACTGCGGGTTCGAGCGCGGGGCCGCGAGCGGGTCCGCGTCGGGCGCCTCGCGGCTCCGCAGCGGCGCGGCGCACATGCAGCTCAGCACGAACACCGTGGCCACGGGTGCGTGCGCGAGATCCGGGACCATCTGCGGGCGACGCAACATGGCACAGCTCTCCGTTGATTGTCATTAAGGATTCATTCATTAATTCATAAGGACTTTATTTCGCTATCTTAGAAACAACGACTTAGCCTACTTTTTAGCATACTTTTCTTTTTTGGTAATACCGTTAGGATTATTTAATGCTCGTTTAAGCGTATCCACTTCAGATATATCCATAATAATAATTCACCCTGCAATCCTCGGCAAATAAATCCTGTAATTAATTAAGAAACGTAAAGGACACCAAACTTGTTGAAGCAAATATTTGTAATAAATCTAAATGATAAGAATTCAAAAGTATTATAAAAGTAGTCTTAATAAAGAGCAGTACCGGAATTAAACTTACCACCAAAGCTGGGCCGACTAAGACACTGGTGTTGATTGGCACTTGGTAAATATCTGTTGGGTCCTAATTGACGTCAATGCCCCCTCCTTTGTGCGCAGTACTTTGTGTACTGTGTTTTTGAATACAAAGGTTATGCTTGAACGTAAGAACATTTGAATGAAGGGATTTATTAATATTTGATTCTTCCCAAGAAAATCTACGTTTTATTTTTTTTTTATGTTGAGCTGCTTCAGAGCTCCTGGTTTGAGGCTTCTGCCATCTGATACAAATTGGTTCTTTTGAATCTTTTGCAATGAGTTTTGGAAAATAAAATAAAATAAAATAAAACATTGATACCATGTCCACATGGAGAGGATTAATTCAGTGGCATATTGCGCTTAATGAATACGGATAATCATTCTGAAAATGCAAGTTTTCAGATAAAACATCTGCAGAAAACCAAAGCAATCTGACATCAGAATCTTGGGTGTTCGGCTTTCTGTGAAAAAACGAGTCACGAAAGGTATTTTAGAGAGTGATGCACAAGTAACATAATATGCTTTTACTTAAATGTCACATGCTGATCTCAAATGTAATCACCTTTTCAGTGAGAAGCCATCGCTAAAGGGACTGGGAAGGTTTCTTACCCATGCATTTATCCTTCTAAAAGGAAGAATTCATGACAATTTCCACTGCAAAGCGTAAATTATAATGATTAAAGGAAAACCATTTTCAGATTCATATAGAAATACAAAATGTCGCGTTAGGGTGGTTCTAGACCGGAAGAGAGGTGGGAACATACAATTATTATTATTGACTTGGTGTGTTTTTTTTGTGATTCATGAGGGAAAAACCCTCTAAAGGGGAGATTTTTTTTCACACGTTGCTCATCAAGATTTCAGATGAGCTATTCTCAACCTATAGGACGCTATGTGCACAAGATTACTTTACGTTTCAATAAAAAGCAAGTTCTTAACAACAACTGACAATTCTTTGGGCAGTACTCTAAAATAACATCGTGGGGTTTTTTTGGCTGAACTTTAACTTCATTAATTAATTGCCAATTTGATGGACACATACATTTACACATGAGCCACAAACATTCAAAATATCCACTTCAACCATTAAAAATATCTGTTGCAGTGTAATGCATTCATAATAATTGCTTGATTTGTATAGTTGAACCAACATGCGTCTTCATTTTTGACACTTTTGACTGGTAACCATCAACCAGTGCCTTATTCATTATGTGGACATTAGCTATCGTTGGTTACATGGGGCCGATTCAATTAGCGATAGAGCTCAGTTCCTTTGGCTTTGGTCTTGTAAATGCACAAACGTGAACTCTTTAATATTGCTGCAGCCCCATCACCACTCCATGTGACCTGGCCCGGGATAAGCAGGGAATAAGAGGTTAATCAACTGGTTTGACATCTTTCGAGGTTGTTTTTTTTGCAGGTATTGAGATATTAATTTTATAATTATAACTATTATAACTCTCTGCAAGAATAAAAATATTTTCCCAAAATGTCAAATAACTATAACATCCATCCTTTACAAAATAACTTGTTTTGTGAATATGTGATTGTCAAGAGGCTTAAACTAACAACACATAAATAATGTGAAGCACGGTAATATATGTTTCCATCAAATATATATTTAAGTGTTTTCTACACTAATCCTGTTGGTGTATGTTTAAATGTAACAAAAAATACGATAGTTAATTGTAAAAAATAATAAAAATCACATAAGTCACATAAAGTCACATAAAAATGTTATGCCGATTCGGCATGATGCAGTGTTATGCCGATGCCGATTCGGCAATGAACACAAGGAGACTCTCGGATAAAATTTGTCTGTAGTTTATTCATCGGTCCAAATGTACATGATGCAGTGAGAGAGGGACACCGGATGAGGAGTAACATGGAGGATTACAACGATGCCAGTGCTATGGCAGCACCTGGAACACACCAACTATCCGCCGGATGGGAAATAATAGCCCTGCACAAGGAAACTGTCCAGGCCTCGATATGTACAGGCACCATACAGTGGGTTTTGTGTACGTGCGTGTGCATGTGTAAGATTAAAAATATCAGACCGGATGAAAAAACACACAAAAAATATTTTCAGTTCCACAAATGTAAAAGGGTGCTCTCTTGCTTTTCATTGGGAATATTAATTTGTTAGTTTTTTTTCTACTTGTCCATTCATAGTTTGAGTACGCTGAAGCAAAGTGAAACCAGACGAAGGTTCGGCCAAATACAAAAGATTGGCTGATTAGCAGAACGTTCTTGTAATTCCATGTCTACATTGACGTTATTATACCCATATGTTTGTGCCATATCTCTCTTTGCATAGTAAATAAAAGTTTTTTTTGTTGTTGACATGCACCTATCTTTTGAAGCATATTTTTCTTGCAGATTTTGGGGACTTCCATATAGAATTATAAGCCCACTATAGTGAATGCATGCAGTGTTACCGGACTTGGTTAAGAGTTTATGAGAGCAAAAAGGTTAAGCCAGTATAGTGGGTGTTGATGAGGACTGTTACATGAGACCTGGCTGGACAGGTGAGCGCCTGCTCGGACCGACGCGATGCCCTCGGCAGCAGGAGAGGCACCGCTGGCTGCAGACAGAGGGGAAAGTGCTCTGTGTGCAACGACATCCATATGTTCAGGTGATTGGTTCTTTGGCTTTTGAGTTACTGTTGAAGATACTCCGGGAGCGGGGAAGGAGGAGGAAAAGGAGGAGGAGGAGGAGGAGGGAGGGGGGGGGGGGGGGTTCTTGTGACATTAATCAGAGGAGATGTCAGTCTGGATCACTGACCACTCGCATGTTTCTCCTCGACCACCACGGCTACTCTGTCCAGTGAATCCGACCCGAGGCCGGAACCACAGCCGCGATTACAATTTTGGCTCAAAACCCAATTTTGGTCAAGAACATTGCCAAAAACACCCGCTATACAACATGCTGAGATAAAAAAAAACAAAAAAGAAAAATAAGCAATCAATGTTCTTTTAAAATATGCTGCTTTTCCAAACCTGAACTCTTGATTTATATACAATTTGTGTGTGCGCATTCACCAGGTGGTCTGCACTGCCCTCACATGCAGCCTCCTTAATAATCATCTACAGCCCCTAAAAGGAAAACTAGAGGAGCTATAACCGCCCTTCCCTTTGAGTTTGGTTTTTAACAAGGCTACCCCTGCATTCAAAAAGTCCTCCTCCCCTACCCCCCCTTCTTTGTATGTGTTTGCGGTATAGCTTTCGTAGCCATGCAGAGTCCTGCAGAGAGGGCCCTTCATGCCAGGGTGGCCAGTAAGCAGCACGCTTTTGTGCGAAAAAGTCATGCCAGGTGAGAGAGTGGTGTGGATTCCGCCTCAACGCCTGTGCACTGGCACTAAAGGATGGAAGAGGAGCGCTGTCGCTCTAGAGATCGGAGTGGGGGTGGGGAGGGGGGAGTTATATGGGTGAGGTGGAGTCGAAAAAAAAGGCTGCGTTGTCTAACGTCACTACGATGGAATTAGTTAAAATGTCCACTATGTGTCCTCTTTTTCAAGTAAATCTAATGCTGAGGATCAGCGGCAATAAGTGCAGTCCAGCTGTCAGGCAGACAACCAGGGAAGCCTTCGAAAGGAGTCCTTCTGGGATCGCCGTCTCTCCGCGAGCTTAGATGGCTGAAGCGTTGGGGTCGTATCGCCGTTTCTTTACATTTCTTACACAAAGACAAGAAACAGGAGTCAGCGTGTGGCATCATCACGTCTGTTTCACAGCTAGTGCAACCTGAGTCATCACCTCAGTTTACAGGATTAGGAGACTCACAAATAAAATGCCACTGACACTTTATGACTTGTTATGTTCAAGAGTAGAAAATAAAATAAAAATCTCCACGGTTGTATTGTTATTCAAGGTTTTTCAAGGAGGATTAAAAGGCAGGTCCGGGTTGAGCCAGTTTGGTCGCGACCGTTTAGAGGCAGTCCGAGGTATTTATATTCACAAATCCCCACATTCCAATTCGTGCTGGTTGACAGTATGATAAACACAATGAAAACCATTTCTGTTTAGGATCCACATCCCTTTAGTTTTCCTATTTCCTTCTGTGTCTCAATTTGTGACACCCGGCATCGGGGTCGAAGTGACCTCAATGAAAACGTTCACCCATTTTTAATAAAATAAATTTCAACGGTCGATGAATATAAATCTCCTCTCTTCCAGGCAACCTCCGGGCGGTTAGTGCGTGCAACATCAGTTTACAAGATGAAGACGTGTAGGAGTCATGTCTCATTACCAGTTTGGATGGGAAAAGACATTAGTTCCACTAAAAAAAAAAAACACACAACAATCCGGGAGAAAAGAGCTGAACATAAAATATATTCTACAGAAGAGGGACAGAGGAGACAACCACATAAACAACAACCACAGCAGCAGCAGCAGCAACAACAACAACAACTACCACAACAGTGGGACGACAACAGTACGACAACAAGAGTGTGCATAACCTCCCCGTACTGTGGCTTGTTGTGGGGCTTCTATCACTCTGTCATGCACCGGTTCCAACAGCAGGCCGGTGGAAGGGCGGCACTGTTGTTGTGCGGTGGTTCATGCAGTGGAACGCGCCGTGTCTGTACCAGGTCTGTGAAGCAGGCAGCAATGGCAGCCGGTGTGGGCGGGGTCCCAGAGTCCTGCTCTGCTCTAGGGGCGGAGCCTGGCCATCTTAGGGTGGGGGCGTGGCCAGCCAAGGCACAAAGGCTGCGGCCGACAAAAAAAGGGGTCCTCGGCCTCTGGCTCTGTGTCTGTGTCGCTCTCACCACTCCATTTAAAGTCTCTCACCCCTCAAAGAGTAACGGACTGAGAAAAAGATCATGGAGGTGATGAGAGCAGGACGAGCCTGGGACCAAATCGATCTGGGTTGGGCTCAGCCTTTGTGCAATGAACTGACCTCCTCCAAATAAACAGGTTAACATGCAGAAATGTTTTGCCGTTTTCCTTCCTTATTTTTTTTTCTGCATGTTTTGGTGATGTCCATGACGCTTTGCTACCTGGCATGCTATCTTTTAGGCGCATTTACATTAAGACGTGCAACACCTCTGTTGCTCCAGACAGCGAGCTAATAAACAGTTCATATTTACTGGCTACACAGAGACGCTAGAGGTCTCTTTTGGGATTTCAGAGGGGCGATACGAATTGAACTGATCAACACAAGCATACAATTTTAAAATGATCCCTAAACTATGGCTATAATGTTTTTCCCCTCTGTTGTCAGAACTCAACATGCATGTCAAGCGTAAGCTCTGCCCGTCCAATCAGTTTGAGGTCCTGCTGCAGATCAACACACAGAGCCGCACATGGAGCCCAGTGTCTCTCCAAATCACCCTTCTGTACAAAAACATAAGACTGCACACCGGACAGAGTGGAGCAGTTGAGGTGTGTGTTAGGCATGGGTTTGTGTATCGTCCACCCTGGGGTCCACATTCTGTAGCAGGATCTCAAACCCTGGTGTCTAGAAGCAGCATGGAGTGCTGGAGTTACAGCAGGAGAGGCATGCGGCGTGTTGCTTACTTAAAGCCCCATCCAGTCCCCCCCAGCACTATGGCAGCCACAAGGATGGCTCCGGCGATGGAGCCTATTATTAGATTGGTGGCACTAGGACCTGTAAAGGGTTATGGGGGGAAAAAAACATGAGTTTCTATACTCACTTACTGTGTAAATAACATGTAACTGTACAATGACGATTTCACATGGAACAGAAAACATAAGCAGAAGTACTGTTACAGTAAAATGACCGTATCTTAGTTTGCATGCCCCCTTTAGTGTTTAACATGAGGATAATGTAGTCGAGGCCCTGGGAATCTTTTCATGTGTCTGGTGTCAGCTGAGGTAGTGATGATCAGTGGTTTGTCTGCTTTGGTTGTGCTGAAGACTAGACTGTGCTTATCCATCACCATAAAGGTTTAATCAACCAGAGGTTAACACTGAGCTGTTTATGTGGTCTGCAGTATGAGCAGTGGAAACACAGCCTACCACTGTCTGACCAGCCAGCTGTTTAACTGGCCATTTCTCGGGACTGTTTTCCATCTAAATGCCCCACATGCCCCAGAAAGGAGAGGATCACAGGAGCAACCACATGACGACTAAGAATCAGAGAAAGAAAAGGGACCACAGGAAGAAGAGGGCGGATGTAGAAAGAGGCTCGTAGTAATGGGGAACAACGGGGAGGAAAAAGGAGGAGGAGTCCATCAATCAATCACACAACACTGAATACATCCAATCACGTGACAATTATATGGTCATCGACAACACACAAGAAAACACAAAGCCACCGGGACGCACACACGGGCTCAGGCCGGCTCACAAGACCGCCCGCACACTGAGGCACCACTATGAGAGGAAGAGCTGTGAAAGGGTTAAAGATGCTTACTCTATTCCCCACCCTGTGCCTCCAAAAATCACCCCCAGGGCCAGAATGGTCCCTGCTACTGCCCCTATCAGCCTGTTAGTGGCCACGCTCACTGTGCAGAGGGAAAAGGAGCATTATTACCACCCTGTCAAAAACAAACAGCAGGCTTTCTGCTTCAGAGGCATGGATGAAGTGACACGGTTTCCCTTCTGTGACGCTTCCCATCGCCCTTAACCGCCTCATCCGTCCCCCCTGTGGTCAGGAGTGTCAGGTGCACAACTTGAACGGCGCGTTCGTTTCATCTTCTGAAATCGTAACAAATGTAACACCGTCGTTTCGTTTCGTCCTCCTGCGGTCGCAATCTTACATGCAACGTCTTTCTGACTCCGGGGCACCTGTGGAATTGTGTGCAGACTCAGATCTAACAGTGTGACTGACAATGACAACAACGTATGCACGGTAAATAACTCGGCGGGAATCGTGGCTAAATTAAAATAGTGTACGTTGACATGTGGGTCGTTAAGAGGTGGAAACCGACCCTTCGGTCCTTCGTCCTGAGTGGCCTCAGGCTCTTTCGGAGGATCGGGCATGCTACAGTCCGTCCCTGCCCAGGTGGTGTCACAGGTGCACGCGGCTTCATTGTTGCACACCTGTACAGATCAGACAAAAATAGATGACAAGGGGGATTGTAAAAGCAGTGAATAAAGTTGCTGATATGCTGGAACATAACTTTTTTGGGAACCATCTGGACTGCACATGCACAGTTAACGAAGGCTCCGACATAGACACCCACGACAGAGATTCATTATATTACAGCTCTAGAAAGGAATTTTGAGCCTCGACAGCTGCTTGTTCAAAGCTGATTTAATGATGCCCACAGCAGCAAAGCCAGTCTAAAGACAGAACTTAATCTGATTGATCGAATCACACAACAACGGCTTGATGAACCACAACGCGCTGGAAGCTAATGGCTCCGTCTCACAGCCGACATCTTGATTTGTCATAGTAGGAACAGAGCAGGTGTTACGCACAGCATGAACAATAGGTCCGTTCTATAAGTGTCCCAGTGAGTCATGACAGGAAGCCCACATGTACAAAACCACCGATACGGGAGCAGCTAAATGGATCTAGGGCATCGTTGATTTCAGTATTTTCCGCTTGTGCTTTTCCTAATGTGACCGTGTCGCCGGCGTCTTGGAGCTACATGCACTCGGTAGAATGTAGAATCCTCCCAAAACGTATTTCTAATATAATCATAATGTGTTATTGATCATTTACCTTTTCGTAAGTGACACAGCGCCGGGGTGCTGGTATTACGCCGCATGACGGTTCACCGGAAACTAACAAAACTTACAGCCATCTTAGTCTGCGCAAAAGACCAGTCTATCCTTTCTAAGTCATGAAGTGAAGCCTTCAGAGTGTACATTGTGGGTAAGTGTACTCACCCCATGGGCAGAGCACACCTGTCCATTAGGTCCACTGGGACAGGTGCTCATGTTGAGCGACTGGATTGGCAGACACTTTCGGTCAAGGCACATCATGGACGGCCCACACGGAGTCCCGTCCTCCACGTAGCCTAGATCCGTCTCGTCATCCAACAGGACGTGGCCCCCGCTGTGAAGAAGGGTTGCAGGGACGGAAAGGGATGGAAAAACACGGAAAGAGGGGGGAGGATGGGCGGGGGGAGCAAAATCTCACGCGCGGAAGATTAAAAAGTGTCCAGGACATGGACGGCTCGTAACATGCGGTGGAACTCGTGTCTTTACCTGCAGTCCACCATTCTGCCTTGAGTGTTGAAGGAGGCCAGGGTGATTTCTCCTTTCATCATGCCAATGCGGGGGTTGCGGCCGATGTTGGCACACAAAAGGTAACCGCAGAACACGTCGCTGCAAAATACAAACAGAGAGAAGTCTGTGCAGATGCCAGTCGTCCATTTAATATGAGTTTGCCTGGTCAGGACTTCCTTTCTTTTAAAAGCTTAAACTTTATTGCATGTATTCAACCCACCCATAGCCTTTTAAGGCTTAAGGCACCCAGGGGACCAACGTGACGCGAGATATGCAAGTACTCCTTTAGAAGAATTGAAAGCGGCCCAGGAGATCAGCACACAATACTACAAATATAAATTAGATGCAGAAGTCAATAGGCTGGGCTTGAAAGCTTGAAGAAAGATGTAATCATTTTGAGTAGGTTGTAAAAACAGTGCAGGCGACGTGCCCTTGGTTGCCCTCTGTTGGTTGGTTTCAAAACCGAATTAAACTCCTTTGATGTCAATAATAAAAGACAATAAGGAAAAAACAAAGCAACGTAGAACAATGAAGTAGTGTCATCCTCATATATCGTTGGTCTAGTTTGTATTTCATGAAAACTCACTGTTTGCTACACTGGATCCATTTGTCTCCATCTTTTCCGCAGTTGCCCTTCTCTGTGCCCTCTGTGTTCAGCTTCTCGTAGCAGAACTTGTCCGAACCCCCGACCTCTGAGGTAAAGAGAAGGTGCGTGAACTGCTCGATCTTCACACAGCATCTGCGTGCGACGACACTCTGACACTTTGCTGAGCCGAAGGAGCGTTCATCTTACTTGACCCCCAGATGTATTTGCACTGGTTTTCTCTCGTCTTGCACTCTCCGCTGTAGCAGCGTCCCTTCAGGAAGGGAAACGAAAAGATGCTAAATACACGTTCAGTCTGCTCATCGGCTACTCTGAAGCAGCACCGCTTGGTTGACGTCCCCTGGTACCTACCTTGTTCACCTGGCAGTAATAACCATCTTGTTTATGAAGATTGGGAGGGCACTGCAAACATTCAAAAAAATAACACCAGGAACATTATTTGAAATGCAGAGAGAATCAGCGTTTAAAAATGAATGTAGTAAACACAAGGAGACCTGTCCGGAGTCCCCGGAGCAGGTCTCTGAGATATCGCAGTCGTTCACAGCGTAGCGGCAACTGTAACCGCGTGGATAAAACTGCCAACAAAAGGGAGAGAAGATGCGAGTAAGAAGTTTAAATAAATAATGACTTCTGGGAAACTTAAAGAAAAAAACCAGACATGTCATACCAGACATGTGTTATTGCAGCACGGGCCATCGCTGCAGTGCGCCCCGTTGGCGAGGGAGCACTTCTTGCAGCAGTCCTTGTAGCACTCCTGAGAAGAAAAAAAAAAAAAAATGGGAAAAAGAGCTTCACACAGCTCCAACAAACCGACGACAACCAACGAACCCGACGTTCTGGAGTAAAATAAAAAAAAAAACGTACTGCTCTGGCTCCGCAGTCGCATTCCTCTCCCACCTCCACGAATCCATTCCCGCATTCGGTGGCCTCGAACAGCTGACAGAAGGAGACACGAGAGCGTAAAGAGCGGCGCGGCCGTGCGATCCGCGGTAGGCCGGGCCGCGGATGTGAGTGTCTCACCTTGGTTGGCCTGTTGAACAGACACGAGCCTCCGCCTTTCAACAGGAACTCCTTGTAGTCGGAGATGCTGCATTTGGAGAATCTGCGTGGGTGTTGCACCCTGAGGAGAGAGAACACCAGGTGATGCAGACTCAGCATGATGTCAAATTCATCATTTACACAACTGCTCTCTTGAAATGTTCATTTGTCTTGTCCCAGTTTCTAGCAAAACCCAGGAAATTAAAAAGAATATAGCAATTTGAGCAGATAAAATCCCAATTCGGTGTGTGAGAGCCGAACAATGTATTACTTAATAAAAGAAAGAGCAGCGTTGAAATGCCTTCATGGACGGGAGAAGAGTTACTGCAGCTCTGTTATGGATAAAGTTATGTCAAATGTTCCCATTACCTATTTCATTGATAAGTTGATAAGAGCACACTAACACCTGGTATTCACATGCACTGAGTTTATTCTCTTGCTGACTGTTTGGTTAGAAATTGTTTAACACAAGAGGGTTGACACTGAATAATCAGCAAGGTCAAAACAGAACATTTATCTACCGGTTCTGCATTCATTCCCACACTCCCAGAGAGGTGATTACACCTGCAGGTGACAGTAAACAAGCGTCTCTAATTGTTCCACCATCCTTCTTTCCGCTGTGTGTGTGTGTCTGTGCGTGTCTCAAGGGTATGTTGGACATTACCCGGTGTCCTCCATTATGCAGCCCGTCCACGAGTCGACACAACCACATTCCTCTGCAAATAGGAAAGAGGAAAGGAAAATCACAGAAACAGACTGTGAGCGTCGAGACCGAGACAGAAGCGGACACACTTTTCACCACTAGCAATGAAATGACAATATGTGAACCTCGACTTCACCGAGGAGTAATCAGTGTGTTTAAAGCCTAATCTCCAGCTCAATAAACTATAATTTTCACCGACTCTCAGACCTTTAAACAAATCTCACTGATGGTTGAGTTTTAACCATGTCAGCTGTTCTTAACTGTTTGTTAAGCTGTACTTCAGAGCATCTCTCCATCTGTCTCTTCTGGCACATGTAAGAGTTTAACAAGAGACAGTTTGGTTCAGCCAAAAGGCATGATTTAGATCAAATCGGAGACAACATTTAAGAAAGGGAAAATTCTATTTGTATCCATCGGCAAATTAAAATACATGCACTCAACAGTTCATTCTCGAGTACTTTACAATAAATCTAAAACTATCTAAGGCTTGAGAGCTAAATTTGGCTGTCAACAGCCTGCCCTTTCATCTGTGCTAGGTTAAAGACGGCCGCGTGCGTGTCGTGTGTACTTCTCTTGGAGGCCGGGTCCCACTGGATGCCCAGGTTCTGAGCCAGGCTCTGGGACAGAGACCCTGCCATGGACCAGCTGGTGCCGTACTGTTGGCACAGCAGAGACCGGGGTTATTCACCTGCCCTGGCTCTCGCGATGTGACGCAGAGTGTTGCTCGGTGTAATAAGAAAACCTGACCTCGTTGACCCCTACTCCTCGGCTCACAGAACACATGCCTCCGAAGTACGCCGCGCTGCTTCTGCGGTAGTGGAAAGTTACGTTTCTGAAAGAACGATTGGAAGACAAGAAGGGAGACGGCGACAAATGTCAAAAAAGAGAGACTTCACATTGGAATACATAGATAGCCAATAGTTGAAATGTAATATTCCCTCCTGAAGACACACTGCTCTTTAAATACAGGGTAATAACAAAGACTCTGTCATGGCTGCATAGAAATCACCTCGATGCCACAAACTTTATATTACAACCAGATACACGTCCATCACGTAAAAATGGCAACAACGGCAACTATACTTTAATACGTTTACAATCACCTGCTGTATGTAAATAAGATTGAAAGCAATCACATTGAAAAAAAGCTTGAAATTCTAAGAATATTTCTGAAAATAAAAGATAAATCCTGACTTGTAATCGATAATAGTAAAGAATATGTACCTACGGGTGGGGCAAACACAAATTTGAATGAGATCTTACGAGAAGAGGTGCACGACGTCGGCATGGTGCTTTATGCTCTGCTGTCTGTACTTAGAGAAATCCCGCAGCATCTCCAGCGGCCGGACGCTGACGGGGATCTGATCCTTGTCCGTCCAGATCTCCACAGCAACGAGCACCACTCGCGTATGTAGTTGCTCTTTGAAGATCTGCCATTGAAGCGCGCAGTGAATGGGAGGAATAAAGAGAGGCAGAGAGAGAGAGAGAGAGAGAGAGAGAGAGAGAGAGAGAGAGAGAGAGAGAGAGAGAGAGAGAGAGAGAGCAGCAACAGCACAGGGAGAGGAGAACAACACTGGGTGTGAATTTGAATCGGTACTGTGTGAGGAGGACAAGATGAGGGGATGCGGCACACTGGGGAAAAGGAGGAACACGGGAGTGTTAATACACGTGACGAGTGCAAACAGCAGCACAACACCACAAGGACTGACAATAAGTACGGGGCCGACTCAGGTTTACGGCGATGCTCTCCATTATGACATAAGAGGAGGACAAATAATCAACATGTTCCCACTGTGAGGACATGTTTGCTAGTTACCAGAGTCTCAATGCTCATGTTAAAGCATCAGTAAAAAAATATTCCAATAATTCTTTGTACTTATGTTAAATGTTTGAGCTCTTCTTCCAGCATTGTGAGCCTCCACATAAGAACAGAGCAGCTTGGAGTTAGATGAACGCTAATTTTAGCATGCTAACATGGTCAAAATCATATTAACGGTGCAAACCCGCTACTAAAGTTCACCGTATTATTGTAGTGTGTGAGCATGATGTCATTTGCTGGGTCCCACTCAAGTAACTAAGCAGTTTACTCACAGCATCCACAAAGTTCACCACCGACTTGGCAAAATTCCTTGTGTGCTGCTTGGTCTTGTGTCGTTTATACTGCGGGCACAGATGAAACAGTACAAAGCTCACTCAGTATAACATGCTGAATTCACGGCTCCCTCCTGTGGAGGAAAAAAGCAGAGTAGGTCTGAAATATTAATGTGTTTTTTGCATGAGACACTGCCGGTGACATTACCATACTGTGGTCGCTGACAATCATGATCTCCAAATACTTCATCTCCTCAAATACATTCCGAGGCATCTGCAAAATAAAAAAACGACAGCTACTATCAGGAAGTGGATTATGTTCTTTATTCATTGATGAAGGGCACACATCTGGTGAACTAATTCAGTTAGTTTGTTGTGTTACTTTTGCGGTGAGAGGTGGGATCAGCGACTTACTGCTCGCTTTTTCCTGCGCTTCAGCCAGGACAAGTCATCCAGCTCGGAGAAGAGCTGCTCCTCCTCCTCAACTGTCAAACCACACAGGGAATCAGTGACAATTCAACTCACATGTTTACAACTGGGTTGTGTACATCTCCATAGTGAGTTGAAGCCGGGAGGGTGGAGTTTGTTTTTTCCCTTAAAGTAAGGAATTTCCCCTGAATTCGGCGTTAAGCGCTCAGTGAAATGACAGTAAACAAGCTGCACCACAGACGATAAATCCAACTTGACCAAATGGAAGTAGGTGTAACAAAACATTCGATAGAAATAAGAAGAAAAACAATTGACATCACTCTTTTTTCCTCCCTGTTCATTCCTGAGGTGTTTTCACTTTCTTACTATTCCGAACTTATCAAATCTCAAGCTGTAAAAGCTGTTGGAATCTTTTTTTATTAAGGCTCTGCGAGTAGAACCCCAGGAATCACTACTTGTGGCCACGGTGCTGAGCTTTGTGCAGAACACACTTGAAGTAATGTCAACAGCCGTGGTGAAGGTCAGAGGTGAAAACACGGGGAAGGAAACACTTACGCTGTTCCTCTGACTCACTGTCCCACTGAAGGGACAGGGTTCTTCTTAGTTTGTGTGGCCTTGCAGCTGAATCCTGCATGGAAAACAAGCGTTAACTGCCAAGGGTCAGAAGATTGACAACCCTTAAGTTGGTCTGTGGAAAATAAAGCTAAAGCCAGTACATTCAACGTAAAGCCTTGAAACAGGGGTAAATAGTATAACCTGACAAAGAAGTTAACAAGTTTGTTCTCATTTTACAAATTCAGGTTGTGGTCAGTCTATTTGTTGGCCTGATGCAGTGACGTCATGAAATGAAGTCCAGGAAATCCAGCCAAATTGTTTTTGCTGATAAATATTTGATATCATGATGCCTACTGAAATAAATATAAAATAATAAACATCCTTAATTATATCTTGATACTGATTTCAACAACATCGTCCCGCTGCACAACTAATAAGAACAAATAAATGTAAACAATAAAACAGGACATTGTCAAATTGGGCGAAATCGTACTTCAGCTAATGAACGAATGTGATGGGACAGCGCAGCGTTGTTTTGCGAAAGTGAATGGGTTAAAGCCTTTGTGTGATACAGTACATATTTTGCTTCTCAGCAACGGGGAATAACTTACGATTGAATGAGTCGGTTGTAAGGGCTCAATTAGATACACATAGACTCCATCGTCAAACATCCCACTGCCGGGCACAGAAAGAAGAAGAGCAGAAAAGAGAGAGAAGGCAGTCGATACCGAGTCAATAGGAGCTGAGCGGCGGGGACGAGCGTACCCGGAATCACTCCGAACACACCACAAGGATTTCACACAATTCTGCTGCTCACTTACTGCAGCCCGTTGCAGGTGGATAAGGCCACACGGGAGTTATCGTTCCCTCTCACCTGGCCGTGGTAGTAACAGTGCTCACCGCCCTGAGGGAAGACGACACAGCGCTAATGTAGCATCACAGCGAACCCCAGCCACACCTGCTCTGACGGACACGGACCTCTGCACGGTCGAAATGTCGTGTTTTTCACTTGAACATCTCAGAGGAGGTAGCAGCTTGGCTACCAGATGCCAATTTGGGTATGTTTGCAAAAATATTTCGGCCTTTGCTCGTTTAAAGATGTGAAGTGCAAACATTGCAAGGTGGGTCCTGGCACTCTGTGTGACTCAGCTGTCAGATGCAGGGTGAGCAGAGGACATCCAACCCCGCTCGCTGCCTCGTTCTCCTCACCCATCCCACACTGCACTGATACTGCAGAAGGCTTTCTCTCTAGTCATGTGACCAGAGATCCAGCAGGAGGCTGCAGGAGAGCAAAACCCTGCTGATTCAGCTACAGTATGCCCAGCCCTGTGCCTGAATCAGCAGCAGCAGCAGCAGCCGGAACGAGCTCTCGTTTTTTTTAACCTCCTCTCTTTATTGCCTGAAAATCACATACCTTCAGATTTTAATCCAACCTCCCAACCTATCTATCATAATCTGTCTGTCTATGTACAGTTTGTTCTTTTTCTTGGTCTGCAGAAGAAGATTTGCAGTGTTGGTTTGATTTTGTTTGCAGAAGGCTTGATGATAAAAGCTGAGAAGTAAACTCATTTACATGAAACTAACACTCACATCTGTTTCCTGCCTTTATTTTCAAAGTCCATTTCCCGAAAAAGTTGTATTAATGCCCTTTGCTTTACCGACAATGTGCTTGACAAAACGACACAGAGCACTGAACAGATGTGTGTGCATTAACATTCTGAACGTTACCTTTGACAAAACAGGTTTGCCCGCCTCATAGTGGATCTCAACGTAATCCGACGACAGCAAGTCACTGTAAAAATAAGAGATTGCAGTTGATTAAGGTGGACGGATGTGATGCAGTGAGAATAAAGAAGAAAAAAAAACACATAAAAATAGGCTCTCCCCTTCTGCTTTCTCTGACTCACACGTGTTTTTTCAACGAGTGGTGAGTAGTGCTTTGGTTGGCGTTTTAACAAGAACACTCATCACCGCTGTGCCTGTATCAGCCAGCACAAACAGTCTTTCAAAAAGTGCAGCGGATATGTTAAATGTTGCCTCCCC
The DNA here is from genome assembly GCA_021346845.1 of Apeltes quadracus. Lineage (NCBI taxonomy): Eukaryota > Metazoa > Chordata > Actinopteri > Perciformes > Gasterosteidae > Apeltes > Apeltes quadracus. Next base: position 9,396,361 of record CM037932.1, on the reverse strand, counting down.
TCAGGAAACATTCAGAAAGATACCGTCACAACAAGATTAACACCTACTCAATAATTTTGCCAAGTGGCCTTATTGTAGAGATGGATCACATCATCACATCAATCGTCACAAAACCCATCTGCAGTGCGCACAAACTCATTTAGAGAACTCTTTCTCTAAATGAGAAAGAGTTCCCAAGAGTTTGGGAGATTTTCTTCCTCAAATCTCCCAAAATAACATTACCAGAAGAGTAGCCGCACGCACAACAGGAACAGAAACAAGTCGTGACGTCTGAAAGCTACTTATGTGAGGAATGATCACGAGGCCTTGGCTTCACCTTGAACACAGCGGTCCTCCTGCCAGCTCCCGCTATCTGAGTCAGCGTCCCTCATCATCTCACACACTCAATCTGCTTCAAGAGGCTGCGATTTCTGCAACAACAGCGCTTTATTTTTTTCCACTAGCAACATTGCAAACCACAAAAAAAAAACATCCTGTGCCACAAACGCTTGGTGGAGAAAAAAAAAAAAAAAAAACGTAGGAGTGCTGAACCTTTGAAACAACATTCACAGGAGCAGCGAGGGCATCGTTGCGACAGGAGAGTCCTCGCGTATGAGGGATTCCTGACGGAGGGGCTAATAATAGCGCGGCAGATGAGGCAGGGCGTGGAGAGCGGGCCACGCACACAGAGGGTATCGGTGTTTGCACCAGTGCGGGTGTGTAAAGGGCCCGTGTGTCTACGCGGTGTGTGTGTGTGTGCGAGAGAGATGCCCGGCGGAAGCTCGCACAGGTCTCGAGAAGGGCGTTCCGGATCCCCCGAGGGCCTCGGAGTCCACGGCGTCTGGGAAGCAGAGAGGGGAGGAACAAGAAAACTGCGGGAACGTCTTGACGATCAAATCCCAGGTTTTATTCTGTCAACATACGAGTCGTTTTAACGAGGAGAAACATCTTTGAAGATCCCAGGTACGGTGAGAGGTTTGCAGATGAAGCAGCAACCATTGGCAGGTTGCAGACCGATCTATATTTAGATCAGTACTGTCGCAGCTACAACACCAAGCGGAATTCAAACCCCTGTTCTCACAAAAAAAAAAAAAAAAAGGCACACACTGAAGTTAGCTCATGTGTCTCGCAGATAACCTGCAAGCAAAACGCTAGGAATCAAGGTCATGCTTTCAAGCCTCTGTGCTGCTGCTAAAGTACGTTTTCTGAATGCTTGACAATAAGGGAACAACAGGACAACATCTCTTAAATGTCATACGCAACTGTTTGAGTTGGGGACGATTCTTCCTGTGTCTGCCTCCGTGCACAAAACCGTGTTGCCGAGGGAAGAGAGACACGCACACTGAATATCAAGAAAGACATGAGCATCACCTCTTCAATAAACTGTCAACAATAAAAAGCTGACCCTGTGCAGTTGCACAATAAAACACTACTGCAGGCAGCTGCTCAAATTAAAACTTATATATATATATATATATATATATATATATATATATATATATATATATATATATATTGATATTGATAAAGTGATGATACTTCTTTTTAAAGTAACAGGAAACTGCAATTGAAACCTTTTACTGTTAACATGCAACACTCAGCGATGTAGAGAATTACAAATTGATATTACAGGATGTAGCCTTTAAATCACATCAAGGGATTTGGAATTCAATCAACATTTTAAAGTCCTTGTACACACGTATATTAAACCTTCACACGTGCAGACCGGCTGCTTTGTAAAGGCATTGAATCAATACCATTGAGTGTCCGGAGGCTCGTGTCTGCAGACGGGAGAGTGATGACGGACCACAGAGCCACGGTCTCTCTGCTGGTTTTCATGCAAACAGGCCAATTATGCCTCATTAAAGATGGAGACTTTGGTTTTTCCAAAACAGTCTGTCTGTAGTGCGGCAGCCGAACCAACATTGCTTTCAGCACTCCGGAAACTAGCGTGCTGACCTCTTCAATTACCCTTTCTCTAATTACATTAATCGTTGACTGACGCTGCATCAAACGCTGATCTGACATATAGAATAATATATAATTTACAGACAACCGTCATGCACAGAGGGGGGAGCCGCTGTGACACATATTGAGTTACAGTTACAGAGTCAGTTACAGTTTCCGGTCACTTTGACGGCTTAATATAGACTTCAAATATTGTCTATTAGGTTGTTTTTTTCCAAACTTTAGTTCTAATTGATGAAAAAAGAATTCAACTTGTCCGACTTAAATACAGCTTAAAGCGTACATTTACTCATTGTCTCTACATTTAAATGAGAACTTAAGAAAACTGTTAACCACAGCTTCCCTTTACCTGCCTTTAATGTTTTACACATGATGCTTCCGTATTTTATGTTATATCCATAGAGAGTGCTAGTGTGGGTTTGTTGTGAAAGGAACGTTTTCCCACAGCTCTGCTTTAAACCCAGAATAAATATAAATACTGACGTTCTGCTATTTTGCAACCATTTGCACATTACATTCAACATGACCTTGACAGAAGATTCTCTCGTGAGCGAGACAGACGGCTCATTCACTGTGGAAGTGTCTCGAGGTTTGTTATGATGAAAAGGACACTTTAGTATATTTCAACACGGTGCTCTTTCTGTGTAAAATGTGGCTAATTGTGATTCTGAGTTGTGACAACTTTGCACTCATCACCGCCGTTGTAGAGATTCGGTTAATTGATCATCTCACAATCTCAAAGCCTCTCGGTCTGACGTAAACGTAAACCAAGAAAGAACCTCCCCCCCCCGGTCACTGCATAGAGATCAACATCTGGACCACAGGGGCTGAGGAGCTCTAAAATCGATTGATTTCGCTTGCATGATCTGCTATAGTTAGAATGGACGACAAGGACTCACGTGTTCAAGGATAGATCCAGAGCATATCTCATGCCGAATGCCTCTAACTGGAAACTGGCCTGGGCAAGGTGGACTGCCTGTAAGGTAGAAGAGAGTTGGGACTGCAGACGATGCGAAAGACCACAGCTCTCCCCCCGACACACAAAATCCTCCAGAGTGCACCTTCAACATTGTCTACAGCACAAGGATAACAGGCGCGTGTGGGATGAATGGCAGATGGTAATGCACAGTGGGCATCCTGCAAGAGTAGCATCCTTTAAACGTGGTCGCTGTGGCATCTCTCCGGCTCTTGTGCTCATAAAAGCAGCGGTTAACGCTCTGCATGTCACGGGGTCTTTTCTGTTGCGCGTAAAGTTTGAGACAAATTCTGCGCCCGTTCCCCCACAGCATGCCAGACGTGACTAAAAGGTATTTCTAAGAGGCGACTATACCCGCCACATCCCAGTGTGCGCCTCCCTCGCCTGTCCCGCCCTTACCTGCCCCCCCTCGGTGGCTTGGTTCTTGGCCCGGGTGTCCAGGTCATGATAGGTGCTCTCCGAGTCCTCGTTCAGGTAGTAGATTAAACGCGAGGGGTAGGTGATCACGTGCTCTACCGCATGGTGGGTTGTGTTGTCTGGAGCGGGTGCTGCAGTTGCCTGTTGCGTTAGCTCGGCCGGCACTGCGTCCCTCTCAACCTTGCCTCCTTCTCCTTGAGAAACTGCAAGACAATTTCCACCGTACATACATGAAAGACCTAACACACACACACACACACACACACAGCCAGCTGTCAATCTTAATTCATGAAACCAATTGATAACACGGAGGTGGCCCCGGCTTTACTGCGATTCTCCTGGACGCGGTTGGGAATGATTGGTTACATGCCGTCTTACGCTGACAACCACGTACGGCTGGTTTACAATAGAGAATATAAATAGCCTCATTTCATTGAGAGCTACTTTTGATATGCTTATTTCCAAAGTAAAAAAAAAACTCTGCACCAGATAGACACATGTGCAGTGTTCATTACACAATACAAATCCAAATTGCTTTCTGGTAAAAAAAAAAAAAAAAGGAATTTTAAATCCTAAAATGTTATATAAAAGCATATAATAGCATGCACTTAGAGGAAAAGATTCCGGGCAGCAGTTCATTCAAACATGACACTCATACATAATAAAGAGAACACTCTTTTCATACGCTGAGCAGAAGAGGCTGAGCTCATGTGGTCTGCATCATGCACCATCACGCCGATAACGCCGCATATTAAATCAAACATTTTATTTTAAGGGAGGGGGGGGAGAGGGGGTACTATGATGTGCACCTGCAGTACATCATCGGATTTCGTTTTTATACCAACACGGAAAGTGGAAGGTGCTTCTAATTGGATGAAAGTGTGTGAGAGAGAAGGGAAAAAAAAAAAAAAAAAGAGAGACAGCAGGCTAGTGCGATACATACCGGATGACGCTAGTGATGGATGAAGCCAAGGCGAAAGGATGCTCCCGAGCAAAGTGGCCAGAAATATCAAATGCATGATTCATATTTGATAACTGAAATATCTCAATATCAACACATCAACGCGGTGCTTAGCTCGCGGCCCATCGTGGCGGGGGGACGTGGCGTGCAGGGGGCTCTCTTCATGGATCCAGGAGGCACCGGGCTGCTGCTGCAGTAGCGGCTGAGGAGGAGGAAGAGGAGGAGGAGGAGAGGGGGGAAAAGGGGGGAGGGCGGGCGACGAGAGAGGGAGGCAGGGAGGGAGGGAGTGAGCAGAAAGAAGGCGGTGGCCAGGCAGCTATTGGAAGTCGAGCGGCAGGCTCCTCCTCGGTGAGCAGAGAGAAGTCCTCCGTCCTCCCTCCTCCCTGCCTCCTGCCTCCTTCCTCCGTCCTCCCTACTCCCTGCCTCCCTCCTCCTTCTTCCCCCCCCCCTGCCTCCCGGACCACAGGAAGCCCGCGCAGGTGACCTCGACGGCACGGCTGTAAAATCCCGTCAGGCGGAGAGCAAACAGGAAATGACCCGCTCGCACGTGAACATAAACTGTTTATTATGGATATATACAAAAAACAACTAAGGGGTTTAAACCCACGTGGTTCTAACATTAGGTACATTTTTTTTTCAAAAGAAGCTAAATTCAAAATGCTTTGAGGGATTACCTCTGCACGGCTCTCAACATGGCTGAGCGGGCTGTGGCTAACAATGCTAACAACATCAAAAGTGCCGACATGGCTAACAAGGTCAACCAGTGGGCAGATTGAATTTGCCCCACAGTCTCTTCAGAAATAGCAGAAATCTTCCAAAGAGACTGCGTGACATCCTCCACCAACTATACCGGACAGCTTCTCCCTCTGAGCTGGACGGTCCATACAGGGATGAGTTGGTCATTTTGGGGTCACTGAGTCTTGAGGCAACAGAGACATGGTTGGTTGTCGGATGAAACAAAACGGGACGAGTGAGCAGCCGAGTCAAAATTAAGTCTCTCTGAGTTCAACCTCAAATGCATCAGTTTGGACAACTTTGTTTACATTATATTTGGCTAATTTAAGAATAAAAGACATCTTGAGAACCTGCTAGTTTAATATGATTTACTACCAAATATAAACAGTTGAAGGTATTTGTAATGAGGTGAACAGGATTTACTTTTTATTAAAATATAAAGGGTAAACATATCAAAGGGCAGGAAGATCAAATATTTTCTGATTTTTGGATAAAATCAGCACATTTGGAGAGGCATGGTTTTCACTGGACAGGAAGTGTGCAAACAAGTCTAGTGGTTAAGGAAGTAAACTATTTGCCCATGAGAATAAAGAAGTCTGAAGCAAAGCGTCATTTCTCTTGAAACAGGCATTTACACATTGGTTAACTTGTGCTGCTGAGCCTGTGAAAACAGTTAATGGCTTCTGTGGATTTGAAAGTGCATTCGTCTGAGAAAAATAACTCTTGCTGATGTCATCTGAGTTATTTTTTGCTCGGTTTGAGGCTTCAGTAAAATAATCATACAATAAAAAAAGAAGACCAAGCTGGTTGGAGTTTGAGAGTTTGACTATCCATCTTTAACCTCTCACAAGTCCCCGAGCTCTAAGGAAACCACTGTAATAATTGTGACAATAAAAAAGCAATCCACTTTTTGTAGGGTCAATGTTTATGGACATTTCACAGCTCTGTTCGACTTGGCACTGACCAAAGCAATCTGTGCACTGAATGTTCAAAACCTCTCCGTTTATTGGCTGAGGGTCGCTCCGGATTAACTCCATATGCGTTCTGCGGCTGTTATGAAAAGATCACCGCCCCAGGAATGAAAGCATTCCTCTGTGCGGTGCGTGCGACCAGGAACTTTTTTTTCTCTCTCCTCTATACAGCGGTCCGCGTCTGACGCGTCAGCCGGGCGCGCCCACTGCGGGTCTCCTCCCGGCGGCGAGGAGTTTGGATGGACTCACGGAAAGACTGCGCGTGCCGCAGAAAGAGTGTGACGGCCGAGCTGGGAAGTTACCGACGACCGGGGCTCAGCAAAACGGAGCTAAAAAAAAAAAAAAACCCCGCTAAGCTTTAGCGGTCCCGTGCCCCCCCTCCCGCCCTCCTGCCCCCCGCGCACCGGGGAGCCGTCGGTGCCTTGACCGGAATCCCGACCGAGGAGCGCTGCGCTGTGAGGTGAGCGAGCCACTGTCTGCAGATCAGAAAAACGGCAACGCGCTGGTTTATCCCACTATAGGGTTACAGATAGTGTGTATGTGGCACTTTAACTGTGAAGTGTTTCCCTCTCAACGTGCTAAATTGACTGAGATTTGATAAAGGAGCCCCTTGTTCCTAAATGCAGGTTCTTTTTTGAATGCATCGATTCTGCATTTTTGGTCCATTTAGTAGTCTTTGCATTAGTACCAATGTGTTTCTATATTGTTAACTTTCACATTTATGATTGTTTTTTTATATTAATTTAAAATTACATTTTGTTGAGTGATTGCTCTGAGTTGGCATGGTTTCTCTTTGGTGTGTCTTTTTTCAACACATTGATTAACAATTTCAAAGGGATATATAATCACACTTTAATCCTGATTTTGCTCTGTTCACTTAAACATTTGTCTCAAGGTCTTAAAGTTGTATCAATAGGCTGGCTGTCTATGAGTAGATTTTCAAGAACAACATAAAAATTCACCTCGGACCACAAAGTAATTTTAAACTTGTTGTGAATCTGGCTTGACTGGAAGAAGCCTCGATAAAGATATGTTGGTGATGGTAAAAAACACATTTCACCCAGTGGCTGGTTTGGTAACAACGAAAAATGAACTATGAAATAAAAAGTGTCCATTGCGTAACAATACAGCATTTGCCTGTTTTTTTTCCATATGTACTTATATAACAAAGCCTATGAATCACCCAATGGTGCCTCATCTTTGGGGCACCTCACTCTCCAGACTGTTGATCTGAACGGATGTTGACACTGTGTTCCAGGGCTACTCGGGACACACCCGGTCCTAACTTCTACACAGGAACCAGAGGATCAGCAAGAGGGACAGGACAGACAACTGCATCCTTCTGCGGGAACAGACAAGCATAATCACAGACTGTGAGGTGAGACTACGTGTTGGACGGGAATGTTTTGAATCATTGTGTTTACGGACCATCCTGAAAGGAAGTCATCTAATCATGAGCTTTCCCGCCCCGCAGAGATTACAGCCCTGCAACAATGGAAGACTCTGGCGAGGACTACGGGAACTACACCTATGAAGACTACCTGGAGTACGGAGACATAGAGGAACTTAAAGTAGATCACAGGCAGACGGAAACTATGCACATCATCTCGGTGGTAATCTACATTATTTCCTTCGTGCTGGGTTTGATTGGCAACGGGACTGTTATTTGGGTGACGGCTTTCAAAAGCAAAAAGACAGTCAACAGCGTTTGGTTGCTCAACCTGGCCTTGGCGGACTTTGTCTTCGTGCTCTTCCTCCCATTTTACATCAATTACATCCTCAAGGACTTCCACTGGGACTTCGGCGTGGTCATGTGTAAGCTCAACTCATTTGTGTCCGTGATGAACATGTACGCCAGTGTGCTCTTCCTCACAGTGCTCAGCGTGGACAGGTACGTTTCTCTGGTCCACCTCAACTGGTGCCAGAAGTATCGCACGATACAGAGGGCCTGGGTGGTGTGCGGTTGCATATGGGGGCTGGCCGCTGCCGTGAGCTGTCCGGCGCTGATTTTCCGTGACACTATGCGCCTGCACGACAAGGTGGTGTGCTTCAACAACTTTCACACGCACAATCGAGAGTCGGCGGCACTGAAACACATCATGATGGTGGTCATCCGTACCACTGTCGGCTTCGTGCTACCTTTTACGGCCATATGTGTGACGGGTATTCTTCTGACAATCAACGTGAATAAATCTGGCAGCTTGGTTCGGCTTTCCAGCTTCTCCAGAACTGTCTTTGCAGTAATTCTGGCGTTCTTTTTATGCTGGGCTCCTTTTCATACTTTTTGCTTGATGGAGTTGTCCGTGTATTCTTCGGTTTACCTACACAACATACTGAGAGCCGGCTTTCCTCTCGCCACCAGTCTAGGCTTTTTTAACAGCTGCATTAATCCCCTGCTGTATATGCTCCTGGGCAAAAAGGTGCGTCGTATCCTGAAGCGTGCGTGCCTGGACATAACTAAGAGTTCGCTGAGAGAGCTCAGCCAGTCTATCTCTGCCACCGAGACGGAGTCCGTGCCACAGGTTCCCACCGACGGCGTCCCGGAGGAGGCGGTAGAGTCGTCAGCTCTCTGATTGCTACAATCATCAGGCTGCAGTTGTTCTTGAAAGAAAGACAAGGAGTTCATTTACAGTACAACATAGCTGTAGTGTTACAATTTTCTTTGGTAGTTTTATTTGTACAGTTATAAATTGATACTTTGAATAAATAAAATGCTTCTAGAATGTATTGATCTTTTATGATCATACATTTAGTAAGATTTTTGTGTTTTTGACAGACCAAACAAGCAATTGGAGTCTTTTTTTAAACAATTTTCTAGACCAAATCAAAATGAGTTATCAATATGCCAATAGTCAGTAGTATATCAAATGAAAATAATGTATTTAGCCTACTGAAATTGTTGTTGGATGTCTGGATGCAAGGTATCTTTGTTTAGACTTAGGACCTAAAACTATTGTTAGTCAACATTAGTATGTTTTTATACAGTTTTATATGTATTAATGTATTGTAAGTGAGCTATGTTTTAAACTAATTAAGAATTGTATAAATCTAAATGTATTATTAGATTATATATTGAATAAATAGCAGATATCTTAATAAATGTATCCTGTTGAACACCTACTGTACTATATATACTTTCTTTACGTTGTTTGACAAGATGTGACAAGTCAGGATTTTGCTTCATGTCCAGACAGTGTAGATTTGAAGATTGATTTGAAGTAAACATCCACAATCAAGATGTGCATTTTCTCTCATTTCCTGAGTGTCTGTTCTCAGCCATTTCCTGTTCTCTCTTTCTGGTGAAGTCCCAACTTGTGGGGGTGACACGCCTGTTGGTATGAAACAACACAGCTTGGAATCCTGTCTGTAGGGAATTCCAGGAATGGAAACAACACAATGGAAATGTGGCTTGCACAAATACAATCAGCATCACTTCACTCAAGTGATTGTGCACCGCCCCCCTATCCCCCCATCCCATCCCATCCCATCCCATCGTGTTTTATCAAATTAATTAGATAACCACCTCAATTGAATCTCAATGTGAAAGAATTGTCAGATTGTCTCACTTTATGAGACGGTCCAGACACACACACACACACACACACACACACACACACACACACACACACACACACACACACACTGCTGTCCCAGTGACGGACACACGGGCACTGCGAGCAGAACGGTGACAGAGAAGTGACGCCAGACCTGTGGATCATTATAGCCTCTCCGGGATTAACGTTACCTAAAGCGTGACGCTGCAGAATAGCACGTGCACAGCTCCATCCGCGCCGCAGGAGAGTCTCCCGAGACAGAAACCCCCGAAACACCGGCCAGGTAAGCGACATCAGGGGAGTGCTGCGTCAGCATCGGTAACAGTACATACGTCGCACAAAAAAAGAAGCTAGAATAACCGGTGACTGACTCGGTCACGTCCCGCTGGGGACGGGTCGACTTCGCGTTAGCTTGTTTTTGGGTAGCTGATACTAACGTATCATCAGAACTCGCTATTATTATTCACTCACTCGAATGTCCGTTACATCTGACGTCATATGGCGTGTCCGCTTCGAACGGGCACGATGAAACAGGTTAGCAGGCTGTCATTAACGCATGATATTGTTGTTTTATTATTATTATTTTTTAAACGTAGCCTCGTACTTTAGCTGCTCTGTAATGACTAACGTCTGCTAGTTCCTCTGCTGCCGTTGTTTCGCTAGCTGGTCGCTAGGATGCTTTGCGGTGGTTCGGGCTGAATATGTGACGCACCAGTTTTGGAGCGTCTCAAAACAAGTCTCGTTAAAGCATCACACGTGACTGGTTGACTCTTTTTTTGCAGCATGTTTCGTTTGCCCGTCGTGAGCCGCAGCGCGTTTCCTGCGGCAATCGTCAGGGGAAGGGCAAACAAAGGTAAAAACAAATGGCACTTTGTCTTCCGGATTAATCGATCACACACAATTAAGCGCACGCACGGGTGTGTTTAGCTCAACACAACACCCATGGTGCGTTCGAGCACCGGAAGCCTTGTCACTTTAGCTCCACCGATGGATTATAGGCAGGATTACAGATTTACCAAGAAACCACATCTGGTGCCAGGCTGTTACTGACTCAGTTGAGCCAATAGCACCCATTGGCCACTATTTCATAATACTGACGATTCATTATATTACGATGGGTTTATATAGTGATCAATTATTAAGCTGTTTTTTTTAATTACTGGGTTCTTTGGTGAAATCTTCTATGTCTGGAGCAGCAGCAGCAGCAGCAGCCGCCGCCAGCAACCTTGTGGAGGTGTTTGTGGATGGGGACCCCATCATGGTGGAGCCGGGGACAACTGTGTTGCAGGTGCTATGCGTTATTGTGGTCACGTGACTGAATTTGTTGACCTTTCGAGTCAATATCACAGTTAACACTGCGTCTCCATTTGGTCCTAGGCCTGTGAGAAGGTGGGGATGCAGATCCCTCGCTTCTGCTACCACGAGCGCTTGTCTGTTGCAGGAAACTGTCGCATGTGTCTTGTGGAGATTGAGAAAGTGGCTAAGGTATGCTTAAGGCTGTGTGTGTTTTGTTCCTATTTTAGGCAGCCAGCAAGATGTACTTACTTATCGCGTTTATCTTGAAATAATCCATGATAATCTTTCATTCATTTTGAAGCCGGTGGCAGCTTGTGCGATGCCAGTCATGAAGGGCTGGAACATTTTAACCAACTCTGAGAAAACAAGAAAGGCAAGGTAATGTCAAATTCAGAAATTCTATTCCCTGTGGTTCTCAAACAGTATTATATGTTTGGTTGGAAACAATATTCTCTCGAGACCATTTGAACTTAAGGTTGTATGATAACCCACAAATCTCCCAACCAGCAAAAAAAAAAAAGTAATTGTAAGTAAACTGAAATAGGTATATTATTTAATTTTAACAGAGAGGGTGTGATGGAGTTCCTACTGGCTAATCACCCGTTAGATTGTCCCATCTGTGATCAGGGTGGAGAATGTGATCTTCAGGTAAAGATAATCACCACAAGTGAACAGTGAATCTGGTTTTATAGGCTTTAAGCATGATCAAATCGTAACTTAAACAGTTGAATACTATTTTGTTCAAAGGACCAGTCCATGCAGTTTGGCAGCGACCGCAGCCGCTTCACGGAGGGCAAAAGGGCTGTGGAAGACAAAAACATCGGCCCCCTCATCAAAACCATTATGACTCGCTGCATCCAGTGCACTCGCTGTGTGCGGTTAGTCACAAGTCAATAATCAATAGTAAGTTGAGATCCTGAGTACATGAAGTCCATGAAAATAAGTAGTGTTTTGCTTCTACAGCTTTGCCAGTGAGATTGCAGGTGTGGAGGACCTGGGTACCACTGGCAGAGGGAATGACCTGCAGATCGGGACCTACGTGGAGAAGATGTTCATGTCGGAGTTATCTGGGAATGTTATCGATATATGCCCTGTGGGGGCCCTGACCTCTAAACCATATGCATTCACTGCTCGCCCTTGGGAGACAAGGTTTTTGGATTGTGCTCTACCTTTTTAGGTAACTTTCGAAGGGTCAGCGGTTGGACTTTACGCTCTTTATGTTTGGTTTTCTGCAGGAAGACCGAATCCATCGATGTTCTGGACGCTGTGGGTAGTAACATTGTGGTGACCACTCGTGGGGGCGAGGTGATGAGAATCTTGCCCCGTCTTAATGAGGACGTTAATGAGGAGTGGATCTCGGACAAAACCAGGTACTTATTTTGTTTGTTCATTCGACAGTATAATCTATGGTATTCGCATCGCTGCAGAGCTCTGCCTTGCTTTCATCACGACAGGTTTGCGTACGACGGACTCAAACGGCAGAGGCTCACTCAGCCGATGGCTAAAAACGAGTCCGGCGAGTTGGTGCCCACAACCTGGGAAGATGTGCTCCCTCGAGTGTCCGGAGCGGTATGTCATGCTGAGGTCAACGTGCCTGATCGTTTCTTAACTTGTTATTTTTACTTGGGCTGTCCTCTGTAACATCTGTTCTTTTGGCAGCTGCAAGGGGTTGAAGGAAATGCTGTTGCCGCCATTGTCGGAGGCTTGGTGGATGCAGAGGCTCTCATTTCCCTGAAAGATCTGTTGAACCGTTTGAATAGTGACAACCTTTGCACTGAAGAGGTGTTCCCAAAAGCTGGAGCTGGGTAAGGAAAGGCCAAACTGAAAATATGACGCAGCTGAAGTTAAGTTTCTGATTTTACCGTGGCCTCTGTAGATGTGACCTGCGTTCCAACTATCTATTAAACACTGGGATTGCTGGCATTGAAGAGGCCGACCTGGTGCTTCTGGTTGGCACTAACCCACGCTACGAGGCTCCTCTCATCAATGCACGAATCAGAAAAAGGTATTGGTGGTCGTTGAACAGTGTCAGACTAGTGAATGGCAGATGTGTTGAACAATAATGCACGTTATTTGATATGCTCTTGGTGTCTCTGATTCAGTTGGCTTCACAATGAGTTGCAAGTGGCTCTTTTGGGGAAGGAAGTGGACCTCAGTTACACATACGATCATCTTGGGGAGTCTACCTCAATTCTTCGAGAAATCGCGTCAGGAAAGCACCCGTTCTCCCAGGTAACGCTCTGCGGACTCTCAGGAGTGCACTTTAATGTCTCTTCCTAGTTCCTTGGTCTTTATTCCTCTCTTGCAGGTCTTAGCTAAAGCCAAGCACCCTGTTGTTGTGGTCGGTAGCAGCTGTCTGCAGACAGAGGACGGCGCTGCGATAATGGCTGTTGTGTCGAGCATTGCTCAGAATGCTTTCATCAGCAGTGGCGCTGAGCAAACCTGGAAGGTTCTCAATGTGCTTCACAGGTCATAGTCTTAGAGAATTAGGGGGAAAGCTTTCCGTAACAGGGAGTGCTCACGAGGGATATTTACTGTAACACGGGGTCTGGTTTTTCCTGTGTCTTCAGGGTTGCCAGTCAAGTGGCTGCACTTGATCTTGGATACGAACCAGGTGTGGAAGCGATCAGAAAGAACCCGCCTAAAGTGCTGTTCCTACTGGGAGCAGATGCTGGCTGCATTACTCGCCAAGACCTCCCTAAGGATAGCTTTGTTATTTATCAAGGTCAGCTGTTTTACTGCACAGCAACAGACGCTATTTATTTGCATTCATTTATATCAAGCATCAAACTTTTTCCCGCATGATTTTAAATGTTCTGTACTATAACTTCCTAGGTCACCATGGCGATGTTGGGGCATCAATGGCTGATATCATACTTCCTGGAGCTGCGTATACTGAGAAATGTGGCACCTATGTGAACACTGAGGGCCGTGCCCAGCAGACCAAAGTGGCTGTGACCCCCCCGGGCATGGCAAGGGATGACTGGAAGATCATCAGAGCTATATCTGAGGTGGAAAATATATATTAAAATTTGTATTGTTATATTGAATAAGAAGAGGTATGACTTAATGCAGTTTCTTTTTTGCGTCCTTATGTAAGCTTGCTGGAGTCCCTCTGCCATATGAGACCCTTGATGAAGTGCGTGACAGAATGGCAGAAGTTTCCCCAAATCTGGTGCGATACGATGATGTGGAGGAGGCCAACTACTTTAAGCAGGCTTTTGAACTGTCTAAGGTCAGCGGTTATCTTTCCCCACCATGTGTTTAGTTGATTACAGATGCTGTATCAGTAAAGCTTTACTTCAATTTCTGCTTTTTTTTTTTTTTTCCCGATATCGTAGTTCACACGTTTCTCCATGATAATGGTGATAACTGACTTATTTATCTCTCTCAGGCAGTGGACCAGACTGGCCTTATCGGACCTTTAGTCCCTCCACAGCTCACTGTGAAGGACTTCTATATGACAGGTGGGTCACTAGTTCTCTTGGACTCCTCTCTAAACATAGTGTCATTCCAAATTCCTGCAGAAAAAACAACAGTGATGTGTCATCTCCTTCATTTGAATATTTATTTTTTTATTTCACTTTCGTAGCGTGAAATAAAATAACAATACTAATGTCTCATTGTAGCTTTTAAAACTTTATCTAATTTGCCTTAAAAAGCAAGCCGCTTGGAGCAGACACGATGATATTGCATCTCTTTTTGAATCGGCATACGTGGACAGTCAGAAATAAAAGTAATTGTTTGTTGTGTGTTACGGATTTTTTTCTAATTTGTCATTTGCCCACAGATCCGATAAGCAGAGCCTCCCAGACAATGGCCAAGTGTGTGAAAGCTGTCAGGGAGGGAGCACAAGCTGTGGACGAGCCAGCCATATGCTAAAAGGCAATGGATCACTATCCAATCCTTGAAAAAAATGTTTATATATATATATATATATATATATATATATAAAATCATTGAGCTAATATGTGTGTGTGTATACACACATACATATATATATGTACGCACAACTCGGCTATTTGCACTTTTCGTGAATTGTTTATTTTATCTGTTTATATTATAGTTGGTGCCTCATCATCTATGCAAATTATAAAAAGTTTATTAAGCTGCAATGGGGATATTTAAGCTAATTTACCAAATGTCCAACTACTACGGTTTGTTTTCTCCTCCTACGACTTTTTAGTAGGTGTCCCTAAAGGTTTACAATCGATTGTAGTATCTTGTCCCTCATGTTAAGTGTTAACATTATATTTTTCTAAAGAAATATGAGGTATATTGTATTGCTATTTGTGTATGAATCAATTTTCTAGAGAAAGCATAACGTGCCTACCTATCTAAATGTGTGTTCCTATTAAAAAAAAGTCAAAAGTTCTTAAAAGTACGTTTTGGTGCCACAGACGGTATGTTCTTGTGTGTGTGTGTGTGTGTGTGTGTGTGTGTGTGTGTGTGTGTGTGTGTGTGTGTGTGTGTGTGTGTGTGTGTGTGTGTGTGTGTGTGTGTGTTCGATACCAACGCGTGACACGTGGTCCATCATCAGTGAACAGCCGGCAGGAATTGTGGCAGCAGAAGGGCTGGCAACTCATCTATATGGAGGACGATAGCCGTGGTCCAGGTGGATTCTCACTGCAACACGTTGCAGAACGTCTCAGTCATTATAAGACTAAAACAGTTTTAAATGTGAAAAATGTAAACGAAACTGTCATTCCTGTGAGACTGAGAGTAAGGACATTTGTACAGTGTAACGTTTTGAAGTTGAATTTCCAATATGGTAGGAGAGGTTGTTGTTGTCGAGCGGACTGTTGTCATGTCCTCGCAGTGCCTGTAGTGGTGCTGTGAGGAGTGTGCTGTAGAGCTACCAAAAATCCTCAGCAGCCTGCCTACTGCTTGTAATTTGCTCTGGATAGCCTGTATTTAAATGCATCCGTATTTCAAGATCTACAAAGCTCGATGAAGATCACTGTTATTATCCCATCTCGAATATCGATGCAGAAAAAGCCTACCTGAATCCATTAGACATTTCGGCCGTCTATCTGGAGCGAATACCTTACACAGCCCATACCAATTCAAGGTAAGCGAAATCTTTGACAGCCTCGGTCTCGATTTTTGAGTGTACCGTTTTGCACTGACTTCCAACGGGCAGGCGGTCAACTAGAGGCCGCTGTGCCATCGAAGCTAATAGGCCTCTAATGAATCACTCATTTATTTTATAACTTGCTATTTGACCAAGTGACCCGGCGCCTTACGCAGATCTGAGAAGTGATGCAATGTTGACAACTTTGAGTGCAATAGTGTGCTAATGTGACTCTATGCAACGACAGTGGCTGTAACTCCTATCGATTATGACGAAGGCCTTCGGGAACAGGCCTTAAGCCTCGGATGTAGACCCTTTGTTTGGAAGAATTTTGATATAAATCTGCCATGTTTATAAACAGGAAATATCACTATCTTTGCCAACAATGTAATGTAATTTATGATCAAACTTGCATTTTTATTCTTAAATCTAAACTGAAAATCCACCGTTTTATAAGCGTTGCCGTTTGCTGATGTTTCCGTTTCCTGGTTAGCTACCGCCTACTAATTTGTGTTTTTAGCATAGATAGCATCTTGGCTAACTATCAGGTTTTAATTGTCTTTTTATGTTAATAAAAAAAGTTTCCGCCTGAAATGTAAAATTAGTTTACCTAGTGGATGTATGCTACACTTAACAGTTAGATATGCTTACAAGTTCATCGAGTAAAGTTTCACATTTGTCCATTGGCTTCAAGCTAATGTTGGCAAGCTATGTCTCCGGGCTCCGATGATAGTTACGCCAGCTAATGTTAGTCACCGTTTCCAAAGTTGTTACGTGAACCGAGGCTAAGATAAATGGTATTTAACCATGATGTCCTTGTGTGTACAGCATTAACCACAGCTGTCAGAAACGTAGCGCCGTTCCAACGAACTCCAAACACACAATTCAAGTTAAATGTAGCAGCTAAGCTACTACTAGCCGTGTCAGATAGCGCTGAAATACTCGATAGTGTATTGAGATATTCCCGTAGCATCCTGTGTGAAAGCTTGTTTCACTTGTTTGTTGCTTATTTTTAAAGCGTTACTTTGTGTTTATTTTTTTATTGAGTTATTCTAGTGTTCAAATAGTTTTGTGATGATAAAGACACAGCAGCAGGTGACATTTTAACTTAATCACGCACTGACTGTTGTCATGCAAGATAATGTTATACCTCCATCATCTTATCTCTTAAGTGCTAGCTTGGCGGATAATTGAATACACTGTTATAATTAACTATATAATTGCTATAATTAACCTATTCTTTCTTTACCACCCGTTTTTCAACATAGTTTGACATTGAAAATACTATTGAAAAACACTAACGTAGCAAATTACATTTCATTGTTATGTGGGCCTCCTAAATATTTATCAATTAATGTCAGGACAAAGAGCAAGGTAAACTGTCAGGTGTTATAAAGGTGACTGTTTCCATGCCTCTCAACCCTGCGTGTGCATGCATTGTTCACCTCAATATGAAGTGTTACTGATGTTTTCCCTGACTTCTTCCAATCAGCTGATGTTGTCAAGAACAAGAGTCACGTGATGTATGAAGGCAAACACATACACTTCTCAGAGGTGGACAATAAGCCGTTGTGCTCCTACAGCCCAAAGCTCTGCAAGCAACGCAGACTAAATGGCTACGCTTTCTGTATCCGGCACGTTCTGGAGGACAAGACCGCCCCCTTCAAGCAATGTGAATATGTGGCAAAGTACAACAGCCAGCGATGTACCAACCCAATCCCCAAGTCAGAGGACCGCAGGTGTGTATGTTTTAGGTTTATGTGTAGCAAGAAAACATCTTTGATTGGTATAGCTTCCTGCAGACACAACGCCAAAATCATTTAAATTGTTTTGAAATAAAATTACGCTGATGATGTACAAAGGACCATTCACCCCACAAATTGTGTAGCATATTACTAGATCAGTCTCAAATAAGATATTTTACTTCAGATCAAAATATCCTGAGGTCATGCTCTTGTTTTCCAGATACTGTAACAGTCATCTGCAGGTTCTGGGCTTTATCCCCAAGAAGGAAAGGAAGAAGAAGCATGACGCTTTGGAGGAAATGCGTTCCCGGGCTCACCTGGAGTCAGTGGCTCTCAACATAACTCTCCCCTCTCTAGCACTAAAAGCTCCCAACGGTCTAGATGAACTTCCGGCATCTCCTCCCTGTTCACGCTTGTTGCCCCTCCCTGATGAGGAACTCCTGGACCCTTTTGCCTTTTACGAGGATGACACAGACGGGGAGGAGGTGGGCATTCCTCGGAAGGGCAGAGCCATCAAGAAGAAACTACATAGTCGGCTGCTGCTCAACCAGAAACTCTGCCATGTCACGGACCTCTTCCAGCCACCCCCTGAGCACTTTAGTCCCTCGCCTGCCCCCCGTGTCCACCCTTCCTTGCCTCTCAACACTCATCTCGCACGGCAGCAGTCAGGTCTTCTCCAGCCGCCTCCGCACTCCAGTGTGGCTTCCTTCATCTTCCCAGGACAGCAGCAGGGTTTATTATGCAATCCACCACCACCTCAGACGGTCAACTTTCTGCCTCCAGGGATGCCCGCTAATCCAGCACCCAGTCCAGCGCAACCCTCTGGGCCCTCACTCAGCAGGAAAATGCCTTTCACCGCTACCCCATTGCCTGTCAGTTGCAAGGACATCGGCATAAACAATACGCGGCACACAGTTGTCATGCGTGCCGCTGCCTTCTCACCTTCTGCCAGCTGCCTGGCCAGGTTGCAACATCTCGTGCAGCTCTGTGCCAAGACGCACCAGGAGCACGGAGACCTCTTTCCTCATCTAGGTGCTTCATTTAAATGCATTTATCACTCAGTTTTTCCTTGCATATAAATTCACTTTAGTTTTTTTATAGTGTAGCAATTGAGACGTTAACAAGTTCTCTTCCAGGGCTGGACTGGTCAGAAGACAGTGCGGATGATGATGACGAAGAAGAGGAGGCAGAGACTTTTGTTCCTTTCCAGAGCTCTTGGAGACCACAGAATGAGTCAGTACCCTAATACTTAACCCCACTGTATGAGACTTGCCCTCCATTCTTCTTGTCGTGATTGCTCTCGATTGTTTCGCCAACAGGTTGGACGACGGCGGTTCCTCGCGGAGGAGGCGGCTACTTAGGCTTTGTTCGTACCTCCGGGAAAAATACAAGCGCATGTGTAGGCAGGAGCGGGCGAGCATCCGCCAAAAGAGATACCGGTATGCCTTCCGCAAAGCCTTGCTGCACGCTGCCAGTAATAACCCCGACTGTGCCGGCCAGCTGATCCAGGAGTTACGGGGCACCTCTCGAAGCTCCGCAAGGTAATCTCACAAATGTCACGTCACCGGCTTGCGTACCCTGGTTTGAAACTAACGTAAACGTAACCGAGGTGGAGCGTTGTTGCTGTTGGCTCAGCCCCTGGTCTGCGTGTTTCCACAGCGTGGCTCCGGCAAGGCAGCAGACCTCGGATGCAGGGACCTGCACTGGCAGCACAAAGGGCAAGGCCTGCAACAACAGAGCTCTGCCCTTCACTCTACACTGCTTTCAGCGTATCCTTTCCAGCTGTATTCGCTTGAGTTGTTTTTTTTTTGTGATGGAGCCATGGATTGTAAGCATTGTATGCTGTCCTTCTAGTTTATTTTCCTTTAATATTCTCCGTAGACATTCTACTGAATCGTTCCCAGCAGCTCTTTGCCAGTTGCACAGCCAAATTTGCAGATGGTCAGCAGTGCTCCATCCCTGTGTTTGACATCACGCACCAGACGCCACTCTGCGAAGAGCATGCCAAAAAAATGGTGAGTTTAATTTTCAATGGACAGTTGAGTGGTATCAATCTTCTCATCTTTGCCTACAAGAATTTGAATGAGCATATTTCCGCTTACTTTAATGTTACCATGACTGCATGAGACGGCGCCTCACGTGGGATAATGTTTGGGTGACTCAAGGCTCTTTCGTGAATTACACACAGGATAACTTCCTGCGAGGGGATGGCAACAGACGAGTGCAGCACCACCAGCAGCAGCGAAAGCCACGTAAAAAGACCAAACCACCGGCACTCACCAAAAAACACAAGAAGAAGAGGAGGCGAGTGCCGCGGAGGCCTCAGAAACCCATCCCTCCGGCGTTGCCGCAGGGGAACCTGGGAATGCCATCCATAAGCCTAGTGATGCCTTCACAGGCCAGCATCAGGTCTGCAACGTTCGTTTCTCTCTCCACGGTTTAAAATTGAGTGCGCGGAGCTCTGGAGTCGAGGACTCCTTCATGCACGAGCTCCCGTCTCGCTGCGGTTGCGTGTTGCATTTCTTAACAAAACCCGTTTTGTCTTATCTGTTGCACCAGGAGCCCGTCAACTCCAGACCTGAGTGCGGAGGAGCTTCCCGACGACATCACCAATGAAATGGCAGACATTCCAAATGACCTCGAGCTGAACCAGGAAGACTTCTCCGACGTGTTACCCAGGCTGCCCGATGACCTCCAGGTCTTCGACTTGTTTGAAGGTTGTCATGAGTTTCATTCTTTCACATGTATGCAAGCAAAGTCCTCTCCACCCGCTATTTGTAATGTCCAAAATGCTTTTGTATGTTTGTGTGTGTGTTTAGGCAAGAATGGCGATTTGCTGCCTACCACGGAGGAAGCCGAGGAGCTGGTGCGCGCACTGCAGGCTATGGGGTCCTACCCAGACTCCTTGGTTTGCCTGACCTCCATGGGAGACCTGGCCCCCTCTGAAGGAGTGGACCACCGAGCCATGGCAGTGTTCCCTGGTCCTGTCCAGCCGGGTGGCATCGGGGACCTGCTGAGCAGCCGCATCCCCGCCGGGAGCTTCACCAGCCTCGAGCTGGAGGACAACTTGCTGCAGTCCACCGGGGGTCACTTTCCTCCCTCGCCGCCATCCCAGCCCGCCAGCCGGCCCCAGACGTCGTCTTCTCCTTCGGTAGCCCCCTCCAACGCCTCCCTGCTCCCCCAGACCTCCATCGCAGAGCGAACGTTTCCACGGACGCACTCGTCGCACCTTCTGACCAAGTCGGATGCGCCCACGTCGTCTCCCCAAGGCCGCCACTACAGCAGCGAGCATGTGGCGTCCCCGTACAGTGACCACATACCTTCTCCTCATGCCAGCTCCTTCCAAACAGAGGCCCCTCTGCTGCTGGAGGTCCCCCTCGGCGGGCTGCCTGGACCCCCGCGCTCATCGTGGAGCAACCTCACCCTCCCCGACCCCACACAGTTTGGCAATCTCATAGGATCGGAGAGTCATCTCATCACCACCTCCCTGTCGACGCCCCCGGCCACCACGCACTCTGTGACCCTGCAGCCCATGGCCGCGCTCTCAGCGATGCCCCAGTGCGGCTCGACGGGCTTAACGACTTCGCCCGCCCCGTCGTTGTCGTCGTCGTCCTCCTCGCTCCCAGCCTCGGCGCACGATCTTCTGACCTCCACGCAGCCCAAGCAACAGCTCCCGCAGTTCAGCGCGGCCTTCGGCCACCAGTTGGCCTCCCACAGCGGCATCCCGAAGGACGTTCAGCCGAGCCACAGCTCCACGGCGCCGCCCGCCGGCTTTTCCACAGTCAGTGCCACCGCTGCCGGTGCCAACAGCGCCGCGCCGCCCTTCGCGCAGAGCAAGTGAGAGCGGGCGAGCCCTGCGTGCGATCCGGTTGACCACCCCTCATCTGCTACGTGTGTGCAATGTGGTGTCGGTGCACCATTTTGATAATGAAATTTGCACAACCTCAAGAGTTTCTTCACGATATTCTATTGTCATCGTTTTAACCCTGAAGCCAGGCGGCACGTGGCATTTTAAGTCTGTGTGAGTCCACTCGTCTGATGCCTTGTAGTTTGATCAGCGGGGAGGGAAGGGAGGGGTATGGAAACGGCCCAATTTTTGAGGAAATAAACGGGTGAAAATTGGCGGAAGGACCATAGTAGAGATTATCAGTCTCAGAGCTCATTGACGTAGAGGGTTTGTTTGCCCTTGACTGTTGGAGTCCCTTCTTTAAATGATCAGCTGGGCCCTGTCCTCGCACCGCCGGCCATTGCATTTCCACATGTTCATACACTGCTCCTGTCACCCTCTGAAAAACGAGAGTTCAGGTCGTGTTATTTGTGACTCATTATGTCTCAAGCTATTTAACCGTTATCATGATATAGAATCACACCGCGTCAGATTCCACAGTATGAATTTACCAAAATGCTTTTAAATAGCTGTTTTTATATTGTCTATACTGTTTGTGCTCATATATTAGTTTGCTCAGATGTAAAACTTTCCGACCTCCACATTGGTTGTGGGACTCTGAGCGGCCTAGTAGACACTTGAAGGTAACTATAGTTTCTTAAAGCAATAAAAAATCCATTAACATAATTAACATTGTACGGCATTTTATTGGTCTCATTACATGTAGCTTCACTTCCAGCCCGGATCAGGAACACATTTAGGCCTCTGTAACTGTTGTGAACCTTCTAACGGCCGGTTATTTCACTCATAACCAGTGATCACGTCCGCCGCCTTCTCTTGGGTTCATGCTGAGTTTAAAAAAAAAAGGCAAATAAATAGGTTTCAGTGTTAATGGTGGAGGCGATGATGTGTTATCCAGGGACTTTTAAGTGTCTACTCTCACAGGTGCTCTCTGGTCCACACATACAATGATTACTGACACCCAACGGAAACTGGCTATGACGTCTAAAGTGGTGTGTTGACCAGTGTCTGTCGAACTCTTAAGCTCACTCTGTGGTGATTTTAAGCTAAATTATGCAAACGTGGAGTCTCTTTAACTTTTGAGAACCCCCCCGCACCCCCCCTTTTGCCCCCCGAAAGCTTCGCCGGTGTTACCAACTCATACAGCAGTACAGACATGGGTCCTGATAGATATATTATACATTTGACAGATTGTCGGACGTTGTTGAGTGTTAGGTATGTAGTAGCAAGTCTCTTTCTTGGGGTATGTTGGTTAATTGTTGAATAACAATGGATTACAATTGTCTTCAGTGGGAACTGTCTTGTAGAATGTGTCTGGTTTTTTTTAATGGCTATCAAAATTGTTGTGCGTTGGAAGGGATCAATGTTTGAATTCTGTCTTTTTGTTTTTAATATTCTGACGGAGGGAAGTATTTTTGATAGCTATTAAACTCCAGGAAGAAGTCGAGATTTTGATTCTTGGTGATATGAAACATAGGAATATATGAATCACCATTTTTAATTTAATTTGTGGAGAAAAACCGATCATTACACTACGTTGTTATTCAACACAGCTTTGCACAGGAGTGGATGAGGCTGGTGGTTGTCCAGTGTCTGTCTCGCCTTTTTTTTTTTCTTGCATTCATTTGCTTTTGATGGTCATTAAATGAACAGCTGCCACATTACCAGCTCTGAGCCTGCACCAGACACCCACACCCCTTCATGTCCAGCTGTGACAAGGCCCAGTTCTGTCTCTCCCTTCCAAAGAGAAAACACTGACGCGCAAACGCGTAGCTCCGCCAGAGACAACTGGGCTCTCAGTGACGGCTGTGTTACTAATGCTCAGAAACACAGTGCGGCGAAAAAAAGAAAAATGTTTATAAGGCGCTGCATCTGCATAGCATGAGATTAATCACCGGTTTAACCCCCCAAAACCACGTAGAACAAAAAGAACAGGGCTCGTACTGTTGGCACATTTAACGGCTTAAATTCAGAGATGGCTGAGAAATTCCTATACTCATTGAATGTACTGTATTACTGTTTTTAAAGATAGGATGCGCTAATCTAGTCACCTTTTGTTATTGGTCCTTGTTTAATTTGTCTAAGGTATTTTTTGTATACAAAGGTTTACATTTTTATGTATATTTTTCTTGTGTACAAATGATGTAATATGTGTAAAAACACTGTATGTAATATCTGTATATAGTGTGAGAAATATGATCTTTTGTTTTTGGATGTATAAATAAAACTTGCTGTGAGGTATTTGCTGAGGTATTTTGTTGCTTGCGCACTGTCAGTGTAAAACACGGTAAACAGCTTTGAAGTTAAAATGATATGCTTATTCGGGAATTGCTTACTTTAACAAGGTCTTCAGTTGCAGTTTAAATTTGATTTCACACGGCTCACTTCATGCGACAAAAAAATACTTTACTGCTCATTGTATGTGTAGTTATCCAACTTCCTAACCCTCCTACAGAACTGGTGCGGTCCATCATTAATGCAAAATACATTGTACAGATTTAATCACATCAACATTTAACGACACATAGCTGGTCACTGAGCTTTTGTTTTGCACTGCTGCCCAAAAGTTAATACCGAGTAGATAATACTTAAAGTGCCAATTGCCCTCAAGTCTCCTACTATATCTCTGGAATGAGTATTTGGCTGTGTGGTTTAGTTCTGCGCTCCATCGATGAGTCTGTCTGTAGCATTAGATTTGTGCAAAAAGGTTAAACACTACTCAGTAATTCATATAATGGATCTGATTTTTAATACGCTTGTGCATTAATAGAATGTACCATTATCACACACTACAGTGTACAAGTGAAACAAAATTAACTCTTTTACACTACAACATCCAAGGGTTGCATTTAGACTTAAGGCACTTTAGGTTGATGGGTGCACTTATGTCCGAATCAGAGGAAAAGCAAAAAAAATAATGTCACGTATGACACAAACAGTAGCAAATCCATTCATCATATTTTAATTTTTTTTCCTTAAAATCATTTAACGACTTTCAATAACTCCCACAGCAACATCCTGATTTATCAAACATTTATAAATGACTTAACGGTCAGCAAAGTCACACAAAATGAAGTGCGCATTTTAAGTGATTGCTATCCAGTGTTTACCGAAACATATACACATCACAGAAGCAACCATTACTCCCTCTATTACATAATACTGCTCTTTTGGGTTATAAAAATAGTTTAATAGAATATATGCCTACCTGTGCTAAGGCTAACTTGTGCACACTGCTTTATTGCCATACAACAAACGGAAAGGGGGAGGAAATCAAACTGGTGTAATTGCGACATGACATCGTAGCCTTTGAAAAACCAAAATAAATCTGCAAAGTGCAAACACGTAAGATCTCGGACAACAGACCATGACAAAAGGTGCAAGTTGTATTGAATTGGTCTCAGTTTGGGATGGAGGGTCATGGCACAGTAGAAGTTCCAATGAAGAGCCGTAATATTTCACAGAAGAGCAGAAGACACAAGGCTGAACAGGTTGACCGTTGGCTTATACTTTGAGAAACACATATTTGACTTCTACATTAAGCAATCAGAAATAAAAAATATTTTTAAAAGAAAGAGGAAATGTTGCGTTTCAATGCTTAAATCAGTAATTTGACAGCACTGGAAGTAATGTTGGTCATTTTGTCACCTCTGGACCGAGGCGGGTTGGCGTTAGCGGTTTCCTGTCCTTGTGCTAAGCTAACCAGCATAGCAGTATATTTAAAAAGGTATTCAACTGTCCTCAACAAAGTAAAATGTTGCTTTAAATCGCCGTGTTTACCGTGTACCATATAATTACTGTGGCAAAAAAACAAAATGATGAAAAACCCCTCTCATCAGGAGTCTTTTTGTTCATTACATCCATCATAATGACAAGGAATAAAATAAATAGGTTTGATCTTCTAAACAGTATTGCTGCATATGCCATGTTAATGCCAAAAAAAGGGGGGAAATAGAAGCATTCACAACAAAAGTATTGCATCTAACATTTTAACGGCGACACGATTCATCCAAAATAATCTAAGGCTGGACTCCACGTACTTCCAGTTCCGCGACAGCATGCTACAACACATGCTCAGGCCGACCAGCAGGCTTCACACACGTTCAGAAGTAGCGTGGGAAGCCCTCATGACGCTACGTCCACACGTACATCCGAGAGCACTGTTGTCTGCTCTGCGAGAAGTCTTTGTCTCAAAACACTTATTTACTGTACAAGTGAAATCCAAAACGGAAAGATCCGGCCAAGCAAATATCACACCGGAGTCGCACCGGCGAGACGTCAGGTGGACCCGTTTGTTTTTTTTTGTCCCAGATAGCATACCGGCAAGCTGAGAGTCCCGTGCTACGGATTTATGGCTACTTTGTTTATAGACAAAAAGGCATTTGTACTTGAAGTGCAATTAAAGCTGGAGGTAAGCCCGGGAGATGGATAGTACCGCTGCAGCTCCAAGGAAGACCAACACAGTCTGCTCTGTTAATGAGGCGAAGGGAGCAAACCTCAGCTCATCTTACCAGTCAGGAACACGCAGGAGAAAAAGGGAGGGAAGAGGCAAAGTCCACCAAAACAACACGAGTGGAGGTGGGAACAGCGTCACGTTTAAGACGACTCCAGGGCTTCATCGATCCAGCCTTCTGGGGGTGGAGGGGGTGGTTGAGGGTAAAACTAAAAAGAGTACTAGGAAAAGTACAACAAATCAATGGTAGAACATGACAGAGGGCAGCTATTTTCAGTCACTGGAGTACTTGGAACGTTTAAACCACCGGAGCAATCAAAAGACCGATGTACAAAAGATCGAGTAGAAAGGCAAGGCAATCTCATCTATGGCCATGTTTAGTCTCTCAAAATATTTACCTCATAACCACTATCTACAGATTGCATGTGGCCATTTGTACACAGTGGTTCCATTGCAAAACGCGTCATTATTTTTTTCTCTCATGAATCTGTAGAAATTAGCATATTTACAAGTCTGTACAACCACCCTATAGAGCTCTTTCCGTCTCCCAGAGAACCCAATCCTCATAAAGCAGGATACCTGAGTTATCAATAGAACGCTTCAACCCACTCAACACGTCACCGCACATTTCCCCACGATTTCTCACACAGACACGCACACAAACGCACGCACACTGAAGCAAGGTGTTTTTCTCCATAAAAAGATGCAGAGTGTAAACCTTTGTGAAAAAGCCGCACGCTCGTCATAATCAATAACTTGGGAGTCCTCGCAGAGAGACAGCAGACTCCGTCCTCAAAACTAAAATGGACAAACAGTTGTGAAGGAGGTATTGAGAAGGGACATTTTACAGCGCTGGCCACTGACTGTCCCGGTTTGGACCCTCGGGGTGGCGTGCTAGCGGATAAACAGACATTATATGGGCCAGGATTTGCTTCAGCCAAACGGGTGATGAGTGACATTCCTGGGAGACTTCATCCCGGCTCCGGGGGTCAGAGGAAAAGATCCGACTGCCGCCATCAGGGTGGGAAATGAGAGCGAAGCTGCATGTGGCGCCTCAGTGACCGGCAGTGGCCTGGGGCACCGAAAACCTGACAAACATCAGAAGAAGGGTCAGTTTCTACGGCCTGAAGTCAACAGGAGTCAATGGGTTCAAGCGAGCGCAAGAGTCCCTTGAGAGACGCTGACGTTCAGTCGGCCCTCTTTAGCTCTCGCACGTTTTGAAAGAAAATATAAGCAATTTCAAAGTAAAAAGAGTCGTTGAGATGGACCTCGGTTACCTCTGGAGTCTCTGCACTAGTTCAGCTACCAGGGAGTCACAGATTCCGGGGTGGGTTTCTTCAGCCAGGAAAACGGCCTCCTGAAGCCGCTCCACGGCCCCCGGCTTGCCGTTACGTGTCTCGCCCTTTTCCTTCAGCTGCAGAAATGACACATTTCAGATAATGGGTGCTTTCGGAAGCAATGGCCAAAATAAATCGGATAGTACAGATCACCTCTGGTTAACTTGTTGGTGCAATTACCTCAATGAACAACGGGGAAAAGATGGTGGATAAGCTTTGTGACAAAGGCCTTTTTGGACTCTCCTGCAAAAAAAGGAGGACTTGTATGTCAAAAGGGGAAATCTGAGAGACGGCAGACAAGCGTGAACCTTCACTTTGATTCCCCTCTACAAACGGCGTGTGGTCGCACCGGTTTGCTTTCGAGCTCAGCAGGCGGTGCCGCCCCATTCTGAAACTTTTTGAGGTCCTTCTCCCTGATGGTGTTGAAGATCCAGTCGTCATTGGCAGCATCGTCTCCTCCAGAAGCCTGGCCGTTGGACTCCCTGCAGTGACACGGGGTTCTTGGATGATTGGCGCACTCGGAGCTGGTAGATTTAGCGTCACAGTGTACATTTAGTCACAACTCGCTGTCATTATGTTGTTATAAACAACTTACTCGTCCGATTCATCAGAGCTGGACTCAGCCCGAGATTGCTCTGATTTCCACCTCTTGTATTTGTCGATCAGCTCGGCCAGATAGGACGTCTTTTTGGAATGCCTTACAATATACTTGTGTTTTAACAGCTCTTTGGCTGTTGGCCTCTAAGGAAAGAAAAAACAACAAGCGTTACAGTCAATAGTAAGAGAAAACTGGCACATTACTTAAAACAGTGTGGACAGCCGTCCTTTAAACTTACAAAGCTAGGCTCCTTATTTAAACAGGCTTCAACAAATTCTTTAAGTGGTTTACTGTAGTTTCCTTCCAGTGTAGGTGGATTGTTCTTTGGGATGAGGAATAGGACCTTCATGGGGTGAAGTTCAGAGTGCGGCGGCTCGCCTTTGGCCAGTTCTATTGCCGTTATTCCCAACGACCAGATGTCCGCCTTTAAAAAGAAAAAAAACCAGACAGAAAACATCCTCTAATGAAGCAGTAAAAGCTCACATATTTGTTCACTATGACACAGACTTAAGCAGCGCGGGTGTATTTGAGGAACCCGTTGCTAACTGGAGATTGACACACACTGTGGCTGTGTATACAAGCAGCACTGAATCATGCTGTGGTTGTTCCAAAAATATGGGTTTGGTCATTTGTAGTGCAGAAACCGTGTCTCAAAAAGTGCCCGACAACACAAGAGGGGAAAAGAGCGACGAACCGGTCACGGAGGGCCGAGGGTCAATAATACACATTTTAAACAGAGCGTGGATTGATTTCTGACACGTTTCCACATGTGATCACTCTGTGGTTTTCTACCTCGTTCCCCACAGGATGTTGGTAAAGCAATTACATCAGCAGCATTACATTCTCAGGCCTGCACAAACTCAGCAAAGCAGTCCAAGAGACTACTGCAGACGTTCGGGGCTGATGTGCTCGGGCCTACAGTTTTCTTACAGTTTGGAATCCAGTTGTCAAACTCACGGACACTTTACAACTGTGTCCTGTCATGGAAAATGTTCAGTTAAGTTTACTCACTGTTTTGGTATAAAATGGCAGGTGACCTATAGTTTCCAATTAGATCATTTGCTCAACAAAAGAAAAAGAAAAAAAAGGGACAACTCTTTGGGTTTCGTCCTGAATTAAAGTTCACCGTGATAACGACGTAAGCTGGAAAGACTGACCTTTGAGTCGTAGGCTGACTGCTTTATCACCTCGGGTGCCATCCAGAAAGGAGTTCCAACAAATGTGTTCCTTTTGATCTGGGTGTCCGTCAGCTGGCCCGCCACTCCGAAGTCTGCCAGCTTCACGTCGCCTTGTTCTGACAGCAACACGTTGGCAGCTGCGAGCAAGAGGACAAACAGACGGTCTGCATCAAACATTGCTTTTGAAAACTTTTCAGGGGTTTTTGTGATTTTCACACTGAAGTGCGGCATGTGAATGACTAAAGTTGTCCGCGCTGTGCTTAGGTCTGATCACATGCGGCACTGAGTGGGTGAACACTCATGCGGATGCACGTTCAAGCCTTGATTCAGCATCATTGACGACTGGCTTACCTTTGATATCTCGATGGATTTTCTTTTCAGAGTGCAGATACTCGAGGCCTTTCAAGATCTCTCTTAAAATTGTGGCGATCTGAGTTTCATCCAGAGCACCAGGTTCCAACTAAAGGAACAGACAAGTTACAGGATGAAGTTTCAAAGATGGCACAGATTGTAACCGGATGTTATTATCGGATGTGTACAATGACCTGCAAAGCAGATGGTTTAAGGCAGAATTTGAACATACTTACCAAATCCAGGGCTGATCCTCCACCCAAATATTCCATGATAATCCATAACTTTGTACCCTGAAAAAATAAAATCACTAATTCAGTCAGACGGTGTACAAAGCTGCTGTCGTTATTAGAACAGAGGAACATTTCACACTCTTGAAAACACAGTAAATGTACCATAACACCACTTTAGAGTTTAGTAATACACAAGTTGCTGCTCATATTGGGATAACTGCACATAATGTTCCACGACCACACAAGTATAATGTGGTATCACTTTAGTGCATAATAAAAACGATTACATGAGAAATTGATTACGTTATAAATGACTAGGGTCAGGTGAAACATGATGTGCTCCTTGTCTTACTTATAACACAGTATTGCACAATCTTGCATAGTACAATAAGTTATTAGTTCATACTATTTGATGCAAATAACTGTTCACGTTATATGCTGATGGTTCGCCCTTATGTGCTTATTACTACATTATGAACTACTATTACATTTAAAATGTTATGTTCTTGTGTAACAACACATAATGTAAGTGCATGTCACAAACACCTTCCGCCAGCAGCATAACCGCAGCTAATGGCCTGCCACTTCTATCCTTTCGGCTGTTAAGTGTTAAGTACCACACTGAATGCTCGGAGAGGCACTCTAAGCACCGTCACATGTGGCGTGACGGAAAATCCACTCTATGGAAATGTTAAAGAGCTGACGTCTAGCTTTAAAGAGACCTACAAATCACATTGTATTGATGTTTCAGAAATGCACCCCCCCCCCCCCCGCCCCCTTAACGGTTATGCTCCACTTAAAAGAAAAGGGCCAGGATTTCTTATTCAGCTCCCACTGGTGAAAAAAGCCAGAATGCAGAGTTAATTGCCATTATCGGCAGTATAGAGCAAAGCATATGCCAATATCCAAATGAAGATCTGCCCCGTTAAAATCCCTCAAGCTACATACTGCTAGTGTCGGCCTACTTCGAGGCGCTCAACAGCAATCTGTGCAATCTTAAAAAGGCAATACTTGCTCCATTGCCAGTATGCATTATTTAATGACCTACATTTTGTACACATGCTTGCAGAGAACACATTAGTGACGTATCCATTGTGTCAAGCATGAACTGTTACAAATGGATTTGTGTAGTTCAAGTTCAACCTTACCTTGAGGTATGATCCATAATACTTGGTGATAAAGGGACTGTCACACTGGCTGAGAACAGTGATTTCCTGTTGAATGTCTTCTATGTCATCCTCTGCTTCTTCCAGATCAATAATTTTAATGGCCACAACTTTCTGTGTCCGAGTATCGATGCCTTTAAAAACTTCCCCAAAGGAGCCTTTGCCTATCCGGTCCATCTTGGTGAAAAACTCTTCAGGATCAGCTCGGAAATTCTGTGTGACAGAGAGGAGGACGAGGAGAGAGAGAGCGAGAGAGAGCGAGAAGACAGGGCATTTTACATCACATCCCACAAGAAGCAAATGATAAGCACATAAAAAGGCAGAGGAGGTTGAATTCCTAGGTGTTGAAGAAACACCTCAACATTCAAGTAACGCAGCTCCGACAGGAAGTCTCTCATTGTTATGCGGCAAGTCAATTGTGATGCATCATTTTACTCTGATTCACTATCCTCAATTAAGCGACTAAAGAGACCAATTCAGTAAACTTTAATACACTTTAATCTTAACGGACTAAAGAAATCATTCCCTATTGGGACTGTGTCCGACACCAGTTTTTAAATAGTTTAATCTGCAGACAATTTGTGAGGTTAATCGTCTATAAAGTCCGAAAATGGTGTCTAAGGCCCTTTTACTTTTTCCAGGGTCAATAGTTTAATTGAAATCTCTTACTGAATTTTGTCAAATAAATATACCCAAAACACAACAATATTCAGTTTAATTCCACTAATTGACTTAGTGAGTTATCAGTTCAGCTTAACTGACAAAAAAAAGGATGGTCGAATCAGCAGAGACGAAAGATATGTAGACTTGTAGTCACTATTTTGAGACTAATAAGTAGGTAGTAAAGACAGGAAATCAAGCTGTAGGGTAGGCCGGACACAGACTAAACTGTACACAGCTCAGCTGTTACACGTCATCTCAAAAAATAAATTAATTCAAGACCAAAATGCATGATAGTCATGTCAATCATTTCTTTAAACCGTATCCGGTCACATGTTGAGTGTGTGTTAGCCTCAGCGTTTGATTAATCATGAGAGCACATTTAGCACTATAACACAAGCTAAACAGAATATGCAGGACTGACACTGCATATTCACTGACTTATTGAATGAACTAGATGGCTTACTGCCCCCATGGAGACCCAGAGAGGGAATAATGGTCCTTAAGTTGGCCAGTTCAAATGAGTGTCAAAATCCCGTTCAAATCCCATATTATTGTGCTGCAGACGCATTCTGGCCTCCACGTTGTATTCTACAAACTAAAGAAAACATCTTTTCTGCATAAATCACACTATAATTGTATTAATATGATTGACAAATTATTATTCCTTCCAATATTGCAATACTAGTCAAAGTTGACAACTGAATATTGCTCCGGCCTACTGTTAGGCTCAGAGCGTTTAGCTTTACAGCCCCTCAGAGATAGGTTTCCTGTAAAAGTGCTAATGCATTGGTGGTCGACCTATATGGGAGGCGAGATGAGCAGCTGCACTTTGAAAAAGGCGGCTGAATTTGATAGCAAAAGGACTTTTCAACAAAGACAGAGAGGCCGAGCGGTGCAGAATAAAGCAGAGTCAAAACAACACAACCAAAACTCTATCACAACACTGGTGTGGTCAGTCATCCAGGTGAAAATGATAAAGTCGAGGCTGACCTCTGTAGGAACAATAGGGGGGGGAAACAACAATGGCGCTGCGACCACAGACTACACACGATGGGAATGTACTTGCCATATCCACAGTCAGCAGGTTTACTGCAACAACTAAAAACGCTCTAAAAGCATGCGTTTGATCTGCACCGCACCACTGTGGAGTCTGGTGGGATCCACGCACCACACCCGCCGGGGCGAAGGCTCACTTCCAGCATCCCAAAGTGCTAAAACCTTCTCTGCCAAGTAACCTGTGAAGCCTTTGCGTATGATTTTAGAAAAGTAGCATCGAGGACATTCAATTCTGAAGGTCTTCCCTCAGGTCTCTGGTTGAGATTGTTATTTTTATATAGTCTGTAGAGACTTGTACTTGATCTCCAAGTGGGACATGTACCAACCGCCAGTTAGCAGAGTAGGTGGTTCAACTCAAGTAACTGAATACATTTTGAACAAAAGACTAAAACAAAACATGATTCAAGCCGCCATGCCATTGGTGGCCCAGCATAAACCAAACGATGTAAAAACTAGATCTACAAATCTAAATTAATTTATACAGCATATAGCAAACAAAAATATAAATAAACAATTATTTTATTGTGACGTTAAAGTGAATATCCTAAGATTCAGAAGACGTCATTTATGCATCGGTAACTATTTCAATCATTAATTAGTTTATTGTGCAAAATGTTAAAATATTATGTTGTTCCAGCTCAGATCTTCTGGTTATCTCCGCTTCATATCATTGTGAAATAAATACATTTTTGGTCTTAAAGGTTATAGACTTAAATCCTGCATCAGCGTAGGAGAATTGATGGTGTTTTTCTTATATTTTGTAGACCCAACGTAATCTTGCAGCATTAAAGGTCATGAGCTTCGCTGTTTGGCTTTTATATGAGCCAATGATTCATGCACCTGACTCGGTGCACGAATCATTGGGCAGCAAAGGCGATAGCGACGAGTGTTAATCGCGATAATGACGCAGTGCTCCTGAAGATAAAGTTATCTAGTGGCTGAAAGAGAGATAAACTTCCCAGCTGAAGGGTGGGAAGAAACGCGAAACGTAAAATATCGAGTGGCTCTCAACAAAAATAAGCCCGGCTGTGAAAGTAAGCTGGAAACGTGATAGTAGTCTTGAAAAACACATTTACCTGAACCCCCGGCAGTCCACTTTGAATAGGTGAAAGAGCCATGGCGTCAGAGCAGCGAAGATGACGCCTTTCCTTGTCTCTCCTTGTCAGACGAGCAACGTAAGTTTTCCTGGTTACGGTGAGCCGGGCCGTCCCGCGAACTGAAAACGATAACTAGGGCGAGTCGATGTGCAAATTGAGAGCGGGTCGCTCGATTGAACACAAAAAAAAAAGTCCTGCTTTGACTTGTCGGCTTTAGTTCGAGCCGCCTGCCTCCTCCTCGCTCCTCTTCCGCAGTTAGCGAGCGTTAGCGACGTTGGCTACTTTAGCAGCTAGCCAACAGTTGAATAATCAGATCCGCGTAGACCAATGCGACCTCTCGTTGCGCGCTTTGCGGTTCCCCGGCGATACGATGGATGTCTGGTTTAAAAATAGTCGCACGGAGGACATTAATGCGCACTGTTATTTAGTTGAATCGCTTGTTCTATTCTCTCATCACTTTACTCGGTCGCCCGGCGCCATCTTGGTTAATGTCATTTTCATTTTCCGGAGGACCAATCAGAGGGAGGAAGAGCAGACGGTGCAGGTGTCGTCATTCGTTAATCGAAAAACGTCACGCAGGAGGAGGGACGTTCATGTTTTCTGCGTTTGTCAGGAAAAGTGATAAGATTGCTCCTGTCAAAAAATGTTGTACCCGCACCGCCTACACAAGGAAGAGTTAGGGGATATTGCAAAGTCTGTACCGATTAACCGTATCTTTAGCAACTGACAAACTATTAGGTAAGGGATGTCTTCCCTTACAATTACAGTGACTAAAAGAAAGCTGTATTGTATCAAGTTACCTCAAACTAAGCGAGACACAGAAACCAGTTGCAAGTTGATATTGAGTTAATTGAGTTAGTATCACAGAACCAGTTTTGTCATCTACTCATATTTGAGACTTTTTCATTATTAGATGCTTTCATCAGGATACTGGTATTGTGTACGCTACGGTATTAACTACAGCTGTGGGACATACATGGAACAATTCTATCATCAATGTCGTCAGTAAAACTGGTGCTTTTTCTGCTGTTACATGTAAAAAGTTCTGTGGTGAAAAAGGGCCTACTAATCTTGTGATAATAATAGTGTTGTTGTTTTTAAGAATTACAAAGACACTGATGATAATATCATGGGATCTCATAGTCAACATAAACACTTTCCCTTTCCATTTTTGGAAAAAAGCAGTTTAGTTTTTTTGCCAATTACCCTAAGACATAATTATAAATGTTCAAAGGAAACCATAATCATATTATGGGTTATTAAATAATGATAATTAAAGAATACATAATTTAAACAAATGATTCTAGTACAATTGGACAGTGTACACCTCATAAATACAGACTGCAGGTAGTTAATTATGTGTACATTTATACTCTTGCAGTGAGTATGACCTACAGAGTAGGTCCAACTGAAGTGAGCTTCATTTACTAAACACACAAACCAGTAATTCCAATTCATAAATAAAAAAAATAAATAAGATTAGAATAACACTAATATTTCAAATATCTAGTGACGTCAATGACGAAGATATTTTTCCTACTGTTGAATATAAATGATTCCAGAACCAACAACTTTTGTTGTATGATTGATTGAACTTAATGAAATTAACCTAGCGTGAATCTCTTTGGAGTAAGTGGGGGAAACCTGAGAACCAAGAGAAAGTCACACAGCAGAGGGAGAACGTAACAAACTCCACACTGGCAGAAGGCTTGAGAGGGCTCTGGGAGGCTTTAGTGCTAATCCCTGCTACTTGCTGCCATGTGTTAGAGGCGGAGGGGGTGATGGAGGGCTCCACCTTCACGTCTTCTCCTTGTACATTGGGCTGAAAAAACTTCTCCTCGTCTTTGTACATTTTTTTTTCTTCATTTCCCCAACTCTGTCTGTCTTGCCCCCATCGTTTGGGGCCAAAAAAGCTTATTCTGTTATCATTCTGTTTGTTTTCATTTTGCTTTCAACTCCTCTTTTTTAGCCAGCTCCTTCTTTAACTTTACCTCCAGTCGTTTGTGTGACGACTGTAAGGCTTTTACTGTGGACTCCAAGCTCTGTTCTCTCTGGTCCAGGTCTTTTGTGAACTTATTACATATTTTTCCTGCTAGGCTTCCTCACTCATGGAGGAGTTCAGCTTCTTTGCTCCTCAGCGTTTTTTTTTGTGGGTTTTTTTACCTTGATGGATCTGTTCATCCAACGGATTCACCTTCCTCTGGTACTTAATGTGAAGGTCATGAAATTGAAATGAAAGAAGACCATTTATTGACAAAGAAGAAGAAATGTTGTTGGAGCTCAGTCCCTAATTATTTTTATTGTACATATTGAACATAACATAACACATAAATATAAGCGAGTAATTAAATACACAATATCTAAATGGTTCATTGGTCTTTGTTTTTTTAATACTATAGATAACATCCTATGAATTTGTCTCTGACTGGGTGCCTTGCTCAAGACAGGCATTTGGGCATCGTAATATAAAATACTATAAAACTCACACATTACCCTGGCAGCATCAAAGTATATTCTACATCATGTTGATATTACACATCAGATATAAATGTTCACATTTTGCTTGCTTTGTCTGCATCATCTTCATCTTCGTGACTTTTAATTGAGCCTTTCTTGGCCATCTCTAACTTCTGTAGCTGGCTCTTATCATCCTCATCATCTTCATTAACCTTCTCATTGAACTGGGCCTCAATTTCTGCAGGATCGATGTAGGTGTAGAAATGTGCCATGATGGAGAAGATAACACACACTACAACCAAGAGAGAGGCAAACAGGATGTACTCTGCCCACTTTAAAGGGGAGGAGAAAGACAAAGGGACAAATACGGTGTTAATGCCTCTCACAAAAACAACGTCAGACATGTGCTCCACAGACGCTCAGACAGTCTTTTCCGTTTGCTTTTACCTGTTGGGGAATCTTCGCCAGCTCAGCCACAATCAGAACAATGAAGTTGCCGACAGCAACAGTGAGCAACCAGCCTGCTTGCAGCACTGCTTTCATGTTGCTCGGGGCCTTCAAGACACAAAAGAAGACCACAACTTAGTCCTACAACTTTGTTGATTGTGCAGCCTTGAGATAAGGCGTAAACATTTGCACACCTGTGAGTAGGAAAACTCCAGACCGGTAACAGAAAACATCACTTCTCCGACAGTAATGAAGAAGTACTGTGGGATCTGCAGAGCCATGTGAACTGAGTTGGGCTTGATGTCTTCTGCCACAGTAACAGACTCCTGACACTGAAACAAATATTCCCAATAGTTAATTTAAAGACGGTGATTTTACAACATTAGTGACTGAATAGAAGGTAGTTGGATGGATTTTGAGCATGAAAATGCTCACATGTATGACAGTACATGTAAGGCTCACTCATTCTATATGTTGGTACAATCAAGAAAGTCCAAAACCAGAAATTCACAAATCCAAACTTCCCAACATCAAATCTTTTTAAGTTTGATTTTTTTTCACAATGCATTAATATTCTCCAAAGTGGTGTTTAAAACAACTTACATTTAGTCCAAAGACAAAAGTGCTGGGTATAAAGAAGGTATATGAACTTCCAAATCCAAAGTCCCTGCTGTATTCACATGACTCTGAGCCAGACGTTATGGTGAAGCTGGTCCTGATCATTAGAAAATAGAATTAGTTTTTGCGTGAAACAATGGTAAAATAGTATGAAAATATAAAATGTCTTACTTTCCACTTTTTATTCTGGAGTAGTTGGAATAATAAAGTGACTCAATTACTCCAAAGTCGGCTGCAGGAGCCGACACATTAACTGTTCTATTCAATCCATTTATGAATCTGAAATGGAAGCAAATTGAGCCACAAAATGTTAAAAAATGTAAGGAATCCCGTCACGTGCATGTATTCGTTAACTACCAGTTTACACATTTGTTGATCAATTTACCGGACTTCATTGTTGCCTTCTTGTGGCTTTGAAATGAGATCATTAGTCTGAGGAGAAAAATACAATGAGTTATTCATTTCAATTTTGTGTCTTTATTGATATTATTTTATGCTCCTCACTCACCGACATCCAGGTGTCCTGGATGTTTGAGGTAATGAGAAGCGTTTTTCGATTTCCTTTGGCCAAGGTAATGTTTTTGACCGTCGGAGGGTTTCCTACTGAAATGCTTATGGTTTCTGTTTCAAATGTAAAAAAATCATCACTGGCCTGCAAAAAAAAAAAAGAAAAGTTACACTCATTGGGTACATGGACAGTGTTGTTTTGGTTTGCATGCTACAGGATTTTAAACATGTATTAATGCCAACATTGGGAACGTTTTGTGTTATTGTGTGTGAACCTACCTGAGCAGCAGGAAGCTCCAGAGGATCGATGCCAGGCAGCTTCACCAACACCGGACGGCTGTCCATGTTAAGCAGTTTCACCTGGCTCTGAGAGGCTGATGGGAAGGTGGGTAATGTTTTCTGAAATGTGAGTTACATTTTGTTTTTACATTATTTCCCAAACTGTATTTACAGTGTATGAGGAGCTGAACACACGTGTTGCTACTCACATCAATTTGAAGCTGAACCACAGCAGCCAAGACAAAAGCTATAGCCGCCATCATCATCCCCACTGTCATTCTCTTCAGAGGTCTGTTGAATTGACATTCATCCTGTTACTCATTTCTACAAAATGTTAGAGAATTACATCACAAATGTCTGTTTTTTATTTCTAATATCAGCACAATTATATTAAAATATTGGCTGTATCAGACTGTGTAAAACTACAATGGTCTTTTTCGTTACAGTGTGTAGTTTTTAGTCATTCTTTGTAGTTTAACTGTCTGACAATGCTGCCTGTTCACTCAGAGCAATTTAATTCAACTGTTGAGCAGCTAAAGGAATAGTTTTGAGAAATCTGCATAAATTGAGCCAAGAGGTAAATGAAAAAAAAATTGTTCTTTGCCAGGCTCAGTCAGGCCTTCTGGGTAAGACACAAGGAGGACACTGCTCAAGTCCACGTTACAGTTCAGAACCAAAATTGATATGTTATGTTAATTGTTGAGCTTTAAATCTGTTGTTTGGCAGATAATTTTCCTCTGGAGTTATTTATTAACCAAATAAGGGGGCCAAGTCCATGTATTCTTTAACCCCTAAAGTAGTCTCAATGAATACCAGCATTACTTACGTAAAGTTTAATCCACACTTCCGGATCAGAGGATAGATTAAGCTGTCCATGATCGGCACCAGCGTCAAGATCAGAATGGGGTTTACAGTCTTCAAAACATAAATTGTACAGTGAGAATTTTCTGAAATAAAAAAAGCGCAGTACGTCACTCCAAGCTGGTATGATAATTATTATTTTAACTCACCTGCATCTGATCAGGCTGGATAACAAGTAGCCCCTGCAGACACAAATATGTTATCAAAACATGAACTGCTTTAAACAAATCTAATGTTTCAAATATATTTGTGGTTGGTTTTATCACGAGACTTACAAAGTTCCCGTTCAAATTGGTGGCTTGCAAAGTCCACCTGGAACCCTTTAAAAGAGATTGAGTGTAAAGCACAGCTCCCATTGTAAACCAGTGGTGTTGCATGTACAAGGTACGAGCGACTTTCGAATACCTTTTGGTCAAACAGGGTCCAGAACATCGGGAGTGGGATGTATAAAAAGAGCACCCTCAGCACCATTTTGATTTGAGCAATGAGGAGTTTCTGAAGAGGAGACAGGCAGAAAATGAACTGCTTTAAATTCCGCTCATGAAAAAGCTTGTTAGAATCTTTAAAGAATCACGTGAAGTAAAACGTACAGCATATTTGTCCTCTGCCCAGTCCATCCAGTGCTGCCTCTTTGGGTATTGACTGCTTCTGTGCTTGTAGCGGTTTTTAATGGCAAACTGAAGAAGAAAGTTATGTTTTTTAGAAACACTTTGATCAACTGTTGTTACACATTAACACATAATATGTCGATTCAAATTGTGTAAAGCAGACTCACCCCAATACATTTACACACGTCAAGCATGATGTTTCCCTGTGGTTCAGCTTTGTAGTACATCCCATTTCCAGCAATAAACACCACTGCAACCACATCATTATCAGTACACAGTATTTGTACCAGATGTTGATGTATACAGTTCTGCTTAATAGTCTAGACGTACCAAGTGCAACAACCATCAGTGCTGCAGGGACGCCAAAGGCCAGAGAATAACACTTCTGCTGACTGTAGATGCCACAGTCCTGAGCTGCAGATTGGAAGAAACAACAGCGTTACAACTCACATTTGACTCATCCTCAAGAACTCGTATTACTTGTGCACACAAGCTTACGGCATGGCTTGCCATAAACCTTATGTTCTGTGCATATCTACCTCTCAGGATTGGAGTGATAATGGTTGACAGGAGACTCCCACCGTTGATGCACAGGTAGAATACAGAGAAGAACGTTCTCCTTTGCTTTTCCTGCACAGAGATATACAGTCAGTGACCCTTTATCTTGTGCTGCATGCATGTTGTTCAGTGCTGAATATGATATAATATTTGTTTTATATATTCTTAGTGTGCCAGCGACATGGGGAATGCTTAGTTAGCCCCACCGCTGATTTTTCCTCTAGTGCCAACACAAGGTTGAGATGTTTGATCCACCACTGAAACGAGATCTGTTGGCTTTCAGATTAAAAAAAAGGAGGCCTACTGTACTGACATTGCACTTTGACCGTCAAAGTTTAAGCCAGAGATTTGGCTTCAATATTATCTATCTATTATCTACCCTGCTGGCATTCCTGAACCACATGCAGATATAGACAACACGGGCATTTGTTGATGACATGGATCAAAGAACAATGTTATTGTCTCAACCAAAGGTTAAACATTGTTGAAGAAGACGAAGACCGCTTCAACCTGATGATCGCCGAATTGGTCTCCACCAAAGGCAGCGACACAAGGTTTGATGCCGCCGGTGCCCAGTGCGATGAGGAAGAGGCCCATCATGGACAACACGCTGTATGTGAAGAGGAACACGTTTACTTAAGTATACAATAAAAAAAATGCCCGCCAAAAGCTCACAACCTGGAATAGAAACCCACATATGAACCGTCATGTTGTTTGGTGTCCCGTCTCTGTCCGTGTCAGTTATGTCATGGATTGCACTGACGGCCATCGTGACCTGGCCAATCGCATAGACGATGGACAGGTAGATGATAGTCCTGTGAATTGAAGAAGCGATAACAGATAGTAACAATGTAATATCTACTGTGAAAGATAGAATTGCATCTTATCAAATTAATCCCAAATGTGATTCTCAAAATGTAAAGACTAGAAATAGACACCCATCCCACTGTAGGCCTGGTTTGTTTATGTAGGTCACACGGAGGCATCAGTAATTAATTGAGTATTTAAAAGTACAAGAGGCTTTCTTGAACCTAGTTTCTTTACGCCATCCTCTAACTACTTGCATATGTTTATTGAAACAATAATAATAATAATTTACTTAAACTTTCCCAGCCAGGAGTCAGCCACAATGGCCCCGAGGATGGGTGTTAAGTAGCAGAGAGCCACAAAGACGTGGTAGATGGAGGTTGCCAAGTCATCGTCCCATTGCAAGAAGTACTTGAAATACAGCACCAGGACCGCTGTGAAGGCAGAGGAAATGCTCTTCTTGTTTTACATGGTATTTCTGTATTTTTAAAAATACAGAAATTCAGAATTTATTTCAGAATTCATTCATTTCAGAATTAATTTTTTTATAAAAATATTTTCAACCTAATTCAACAAGGTAAATATAGTGGAGAAAGAGTACAATATTGATCTCTTGAATAAAAAAAAGTTGAAGTTGACGTCAAAGTAGGCCTACAAGCTGGTTACCTCAAAGCTTTACGTCAGTGAACGTAATCTACTTTCCAACACTGGAAACGCGCAAGAGATTACCACAAAATCAGTCATGGCGTAGGTTTTTATTGTCATTGTTACAAACACAAACAAACAGCTCAGTGTTCTCACCTCGCATGCCATAGTAGGAGAACCTCTCGCAGAACTCGTTCACGACTATGAAGAAGATGCTGAGCGGGTAACCGAACAACATTTTGCTCTGATGTAACAAAACATGTGGAACAAATATACAGATTAAAAAGGTATAGGTATGCAGCAGCATGCAAAATAAAATGTAATCACTCCAAAAGTCAGTAATTTATGACAGCATTACAGCAAATGGAAAATTGAGATGGTTGGTCATTACTATGGATTATCCTTTAGTCTCCCTGAACAAGTATTAACAAAAACTGCATGAACGTTCAATGAATCAAATGAAAAAATCTAGTTTATTACCGTCCCTTTACCCCCCTTCCGTTTCTTGGGATCCTCGTTCTCTGTGCACATGAAGAATTCGGTTTGAATAACTGGCTGCATTTCATGAAGCAAGAAAGAAGCAGTTCTCCACACACGCCTCCATTTAAAGACTGATAGCCTTCTCCCAACGTTTGGTCAGGCTCTTCTTTTCTAGCGCCGCAATTTGGGATCTGAAATACTTGTTTCTAAATCAAATGAGAACAGATAAAAAAGCAAATGTTTTGCCAACTCACCTGTCATACTGCTTGAGTGAAGCGACTGCCTTACTTCTACTACGGTTTGATATTCCCTGCAGGGAGCAGCTGGAAATTGACCCTTCACTGTGTGAACTGCTTCTTAATAGCACCTTGATCTGTGTGTCCACTCTGTGTTGCTTTTATGAGGGGTGGGAACACGAGATACAAGAGATGAGGAGTCAGCTTTCTTTCAGTGCCGGGACACCTCGTAAAAAAAAACAACCTCCACAACCATGTTAGAATAATCACAAGAATAAACTCAAATGAACGTGTGATTAAAATGAGGATTCCTGAGTGCAAGAGAAATGAGTGTGTTTTATTTAAAAGATAAGCATTAGGGAACATCTCTGTTTACAGCAGAACGGTGACTTTGTGTTAAATAAAAACAAACAACCTTGCTGCCCAAATATAAAACAATTTTCAAAGAACACTAAAATGGTAAAAGCTTCATATACTTCCACAGTAGGCGTAGGGTTCGGTTTGACACCTCTTTGGCAAGAAGGTGAACATGATCTTTACAGCGTATGAGCTCCATACAGCAAGATTCTTTGCAGATATTGCACACACTCCTTTTTTATATACATTAATAAACAATTTGGAATATACTTTTTGTATGCAATGGCTTTCTATATTTAAAAACGCTCCCATTCTAAGACATTGAAGGTTTTTACGGTTCAATGCTAACATGAGTCTTAGAACACCATTTAGTAGAAATATAACTTCATGTACAGGGAGATGAGCGTCAACGTTTGCAGCATATAATGTTTATCGAGACATCAATACAGTGGCTTATAAAAGTGGAATACTGTACATACAAAACACAATGGGGAAACCTTATCAAAATAAAAAAACAAAAATGTGCTGCAGGGAAGGTGGTGGGCGTAATGTAATGACATGCATAATAAAAGATCCCACGCAGGCGTGTCCATGGAAAAGCAGCCCTTTCAGTCAGTGAGAGGCGACACGTCATGTTTAACCAAAGTCCATCATCTCTCCAGCAGAATGCCCCTCATCGGTGTCAGCGGTCACCCTGCTGCGCTGTCATTCAATGGGTCCAGTGCGTGGTCATCGTTCATTGAGACGTGGTCACAGTTTGTTCGTTTCCCCTTTGAGCTGACTGAAGGCGAGCGGGATCGGGGGTTTCCGTGTGGCAGCGCGGCATCACCGGCGCGCCCGGTCAGCAGAGCACAGAAGGCGCCGTGTCCGAGGCCCGAGCCCTGCCAGCGTCACACCACGGAGGAGGAGCTGGGGATGCCGTGGATGGTGGCACTGGTTGGCGTGCCGCTGATTGCGTTAAAGATTTGAAGAGAGTCTGGAAGAACGCTCTTCATGCCATCCTCCACGGGACTGATCTGGGAGCGATGAAAAGGGAGATATTTACAATACCATCTTTGATTGTTGATGCCACACGCAGCCTGTTTTTTCCGCTTCTGGTTTAGTTGCATGTGGTATAACTAATTTATAACATTAGATCATGTGCTACACAGCTAAGAGCCATGTGGAGCTTCGTAAAAAGTGCTTTCATGCACGATTGCCAAATCACCTAAAGGTCTGTGGCAGAGACAAAGAAGGTCCACAAAAAAGTACATATCTCTCTGAAAAATGTAATCTCATTATGTCACACTGAAAATCTGGGTCTTTTGAAGAAAGAGTCCAGTGAGTCATTTGGTATTATGGAGCGAAATGATGGTAGATTATCTGTGTTAACATTCACTTCTCCAATTTAGAGTCCCCAGTGACACAGAAACAGGAAAGTGACACTAGGTGCACCATCTCCACTCAGTACTGTCTCTGCATCTATATTTAACATACACAAATTACAGTAGTTTCAATATTCAAATCTAATGCTAAGCAGAGCGTCAGACGTTTAGTGAGATGTCTCAGAACCCCTGTCGTGAAGATTAATAGATACAGAAAATATACAAGTTATGCAAG
Organism: Apeltes quadracus; assembly: GCA_021346845.1. Taxonomy (NCBI): domain Eukaryota; kingdom Metazoa; phylum Chordata; class Actinopteri; order Perciformes; family Gasterosteidae; genus Apeltes; species Apeltes quadracus. Next base: position 9,352,187 of record CM037932.1, on the reverse strand, counting down.
TGCAATACCTACAAATGTAACTACCTGCATATAAACTTCCAGTTTCAAACATTCAAACCTATAAAAACATACATACATGCATACATAGATGCATTAGATGGATACATCCTTTGCACACATGCAGAAAAAAATACATGGCAACAATTTAAAACAAGATAAGTGATTGTTGGTCTAGACAGTTGCATCCAATGTAGAGGGACAATTGTTGGGTTTTACGTTTTGCAAAGAGGGTTAAGCCCATCTGTGATCAAATTAGATACATTTCGCAATCTTCTCTGTGCTTTCTAAGGTCAAGAGATGGACTTTGTCATCAGCGGTTTTCTGTTCCCTGTAAGCACACCCTGTAACATCGGGGTTTTAAAGCAACGACATGTTGGCTAGTTTTTGAGGACAGATGCCTTTTGTCTGCCTGGATCAACAACGAACAAGTCATTATTACATGCAGGTGTTTTTTGCATTACCATCCGATCTGTTCATGTCAGCACGAGGGAGAAACAGAAAATGGCGTTATCAAAGAACACGTTATCAATCACTATCAAACATTGACTGAATGGCACTCCGACACGTCTGTGTAATGTTGTAACATTAGTGCTGCTAACTTTAATGACACTGCACTCACTTGCTCGTGCATGATGATGGACAGCTCTTTGGCGAGGTCTCTGTAGCTGGCTTTCATCTCGTCGTGATACTCTTGTTGGTCCTCTTTGATCAGTCGCTCATTGATACCTAATCCGTGTCCACATGCTTCCACAAACTGCCTGCTCCAAAAAAAAATCAAAACATTTTGGATGAATAAAGGAGAATAAGACGGATTGGCTCACACGTTGGAAGCAGATTGAGGGCTCATCTCACCTGAAGACCTCTTTCAGCTGTTTGACCTTGTTATCAGGGTTCTTCTTGGCACTCGCGTCGTCGAGAAAAGCTCGGGCGTACGCGAGCGGTCCTGCATTCACCTGAGGAGAGATGTTTGAGTCATGTTGGATATCATTTCATTTAAGTAGGGGTGTCCAATGTGTGTGTATGTGTGTATGTGTTCACAAAATGCAAAGCAGGAACCTGGACGCTGATGCTGCCCTGCAGTTTGAGCTGCAGACGGATCATGTCCACCTCGCTGGAGGAGCAAAGCTGATTGATCTCGGCCACCTTCTTGCTCATCTCGTCGATGGCTACCTCGATGGGGCTCAGGTCAGTGTGGTGTTGATACATCACCGCGATACGTTTCTTTACGTAGGGGAAACAATGAGTGGCTGCGGGACAGAGACATGAAAAGCAGGAGGGTCAACAGCTGGCCTCATGGTGTATGGATTATTATCAACATAGATAAGGATCTAGTTACATGTGCACTGTGCATCCTTTGAAAGTGTTCATAACATAAAAGATAAGAACGCCAGGTTGAACCTTTGGATATTTAACACCATAAACCAATTTAACTGGGATTAGGAAAGGTCCTTGACAAAAGGCTTACACCTTCAGAATCTAATCAAGAACTGTTTCCTGACTCACTTTATTGACACAACCTTCCACAGTCTGTCCATCCAATTTCCAGACTATGGGAGGATGTGGTGCAAAGTTTAGTTTACACAGAAGGTGCTATCATGGTTGTTTCCATGTGCGTTGCCTTAAGATCCGTTTATCTGTGATGAGGAGAACTGCTCAGCCTGTGATAACAGTTGCGTGATTTGAGCGTTGGATCTGTAGGAACTTTGCAAAGCCCAAACAACATCCATATTAATTCATCAGCTTGCTGCTAGAGACTGAAAGCCAGGATATCGCTGGCTGTACTGCGCCAAACATTGACATTGTTTTAAACATCTTTTCCCTTCAAATCCGGATAAGCACGCCTATATTAGCATACGCGCTGCTACCAATAAGAGAATACAGGGCTACCTACTGGTTAGTATTGTCCTGCGTTTGCACTGCTCTTCCACCCCGCCTTGCTTTTTGCCTGATATAGTGAAAGGCATCTCAAACACAAAGCGACGGATGTTGTGGCTCTTCTCGAAGTCTGTCTTCCTGTCCACCAGCTCCTTCTCCTCTAGATAAGGGGTCACATGTGTGACTTGGATGTATGCATACTTAGAGTCCAGGTCTTTGGGGTTAATCTGCAGAAAGTCATAAGTAAAGATGACCATCGTGCTTATGAAAACGATGGGTCAACGGACATCTAAACGATACATCCATTAAGTCTTACCCGTCCAGAGTCCTGGATTATCTTCACATTCTCCTGCCCAAACTTGTCAGAGTACAATTTGAGGAGCCTCTGAGAGATCTCTGACAGCGGGGTGAATTTGGGTTCTTTGTAGATGTACTCCTTACCATCTTCATCTTCAAAGAAGCCCTTTATATAGATAAAACATGGTCAGAATGAATCAAAACAAACGGCATCTTTATTTAATGGGCCATAAAGCAGCAAACAGAACTGAACCATACACAAGATGCGAGTGGGAATGTTTGCAACAATTTGTTGAAATGAAATGGCAAAAAACTGAAATATTTGGCAGATTCCATAAACACAATCCTCTATTTAATATTAGGATTACTCTAAGGGTTGCACAAAGTAAACAGGCTTAAACATAAGTTATGACCTCAACTTTATTAGAGAGAGAGCACATCGCTGCCTAATGTATCTCTGCAGTCCAACTGCAATGTTGGCCTTCCTATTGATTTACCTCAGCCTCTGAGTCTGTAAAGTGGTACTGCTACAGGGAAGCGGCCAGCGTAGAATAAAGTCATTGTTATTCCACCAGAACAACTAACTACTACTTCCTCACTGATTAGACCACCATGTCGGAATAGACATGCATGTGTTTATCTCCAATAAAGCACACTGGCAGAGGTCACCACACCACACAAGATATGCTAAGAGTAAGAGTCAAAAGTTAGATATCGCAAAGTCAAAGCTGCAACACATAAGCAGAAACAGAGCGCCATGCAAGAGTAAATAGCATGGGTGACGCAAAGTGCAAGCAGGACCACACACCACACAAAGACACTCGAAACTTACCGCTGCCTTCAAATAGGAAAAACGAGCAGAGAGGGTTATAGAGATGGTCAAAAAATACCACTGAATGTGGTCATGCTCTTAAACAAGAAATAAAAAACCTTTAGCAGCCCCATGCTGGGTGTGAATTACTTTTTCAACCTCCAGCAACCAAATGAATACTTTCACTCTTTTGTGAAATACAATTTTGAATCATTTTAAATACAGTTAGTTCAGAAATTCAAATAAATTTGAATAAAATTACCCCCAAAAATTCAATAATTCAGTTATACTCACCTGGCCAAAGAAGGCCACTCTGAAGTAGGTGCCCAGCAATCTCTTGCCTGTGTGCATGACCTCTGTCACTTTACTGTATGCACGGTGCAGTGTGTCATACAGGTGGGCCAGTTTCTGTGCAAAGTCATAAAAATAACATTTGGTTATAATGTGGTTAGTATTAGTATATTCCAATGTTAAACCTGTAGGGAGATAAAAAGTTACCTCAAAGTCCCTGCGCTTCTCGTAAATAGGGATTATGAGCTTGTAGATGTCCGAGATGAGCTCGTAGCGCTCGGCTTTCCACAGTCCATCTGCGCACTCCTCCAAAAGCTCCATTAGGACGTCCTGAGGGAACAAGACGAGGAGAAAATGTATTAGTACTCGATAAATCACTGCCTCTTCGATCATGAACCAATGTTATGACTTTAGGGAACTGAAGAAGAAAAACAGTGACATTTAGTGTGCCACACATCGACTGTAAAGCATGAATGTGAGTCCCTTTTCCTCTTTCTTGGTCATAATATGGAGAAAAAAAAAAGATCTTAATCAATGTAAATGTTTTTTAGACTTCTTATTTCATTGAAAATAAATATAAATAAATATATATTAATATTATCTAAACATCCAAATGCAATTAAATGTACGATGTGGTCAGACCACAGACTGAATCCATGCTGGTTTGTTCTATTCTTAGCCTGGTCATTAGCACAGTCACATACTTCATTGAAATGCACGTCCTGCATGCCAACGTCCTCCATCATCGCCGCCTCCTCGTCAATGTTTGGAGTCACGACACGGAATGCCGAGCATCCCTGCTTGAACATGCCTGAGCGCAATACAAGGCAAGACGATAGATTAACAACGGGCCGCAGGGGGCAAAGAAAAAAACAGAAAAACGACACCGACTGTACACAATAGAGCTGTGGTGTGGAATGCAAGAGAAACTAGATCAGGGAGGCACCTTTTCTCCGCAGGTATTCTGCCACAAGCGCTGCGACGTGCACATAGCACATGGCCGCCTGCGAACAACACGAGGGTCACATGAGCAAAGTTAAGTAGAAATTCATTCATTATTTCGCCAGAAACATCATCCCACAATAAACTGGGAAAAACAGATGAGATTGATTGTTTAATGGATAGATGCATCCCTATGGACGGGCCTAAAAATAGACTATTACATGTTCAATTAGCCACCATCACACTAAAGTTCCAGCTATTCAGCCACAGCGGCTCCCTTATCACAGACCTCTGACAGGTCTCCGTTCTTCACGTGGATTCGGGCCATGCTGTCCACCCAGGTCTTGCGTAGTTCGGGCGTGCTGGCGTAGGACTTGGCGAGGCTGTACTGCAGGTCCACCAGCATCTCCGGATCCCTCTCGTGCTCCTTCATCTGAGCAGTGGCCATCAGAACGGTTCGGATGCGTTTGGTCAGGTCCTTCACGTCCGACGGGAAGGCCGTGTTCTGTTGAGGGCGATGCAGACGTAAGAAGAGCCGGCCATGTTGGTTCTTCTAACTGTTACGTTGATACTAACATGCACGTAACAGCAAGTAATTACTGACCTTAATAGTTTTGTCACTGTTGGCACAGTTGTTGATTATTGAAAGCGACTGCTGGAAGCGGGTACTTCCAATACCAATCACATCAGCTATCAACTGACTGACAGCGATCACCACCTAAAAATAGAGAAAGAGACACGTTATTAATCATTATCCTCATGCATTATACAATATTTTGGCTTTACTTCATCAATGTTTAAGGTCCCATGCAACTGTATGTGTAACTATACCAGTAGTAATTATTACTACTGATGAGTAATTGCTAAACACATTTTCATCACACCCGTTTTTTTCTTTTCCTCTCATTGTTAGCGGTTTCCTTGGCAACACAACGTGAAAAATTCTGTTTAAAAGCATTTATTACATAATTAAGAAAGACCTTGAAGGATAAAGCTGATAAAATGGCCGGCAGGGTCTTCGGGACATTAAGTTCCGAAAACGAGATGCTTGAGTAATTTGATTCTCTCTACATCATGTTGGATTTAGAGAAGAATTACATCCCACCTGCAAATGTGTCCGTACAAAAGACTTTCGACCGGTGTAGTCAAAGTTGCTCTTCATGAGGAAGTACAGCAGGTGAGGCTGCGTCGCTGCGGATGGAGCTCAGCTTGGAGTTACAACACTTCAAGATCTCACAGCAGAAGGCGGCACACATGTCAGCGCGGCCCTCAAAAAATGTGCACGGGAACTGAAGGGTGAAGAAGAGAAGACCATGAGGAAACCCTCTGGGCCACAACAAGCACCGACGCCATCGTAAGGTGGGCCAACCCGACGTCTTCCCACCTTGTAGATGAAGGTGCGCAGTGAGGTGAAGACCTGCTTGAGGGCCGTCTCCGACTGGTTGATCCGTAGGAAACAGAGGTGGACCTCAAAAACCTTCTTCATGAGCGGACAGTGGCCGTGGTCCGAGCACAGCTGGGTCTTTGGAGAAAAACAGATGTTATCATCAGAAAGTGACCCAATCTGATTCAAAACAGAGACCTTTCAGAATAACTGCTCTGCATGCTGCATTTAAAGAAAAATGTAAAGTACTGGAGTATTTATATTACCTTAAATCCCATGATGAAGATACTCAGCGTGTCCAGGACGGTCAGGCACACTTCAGTAGCGACGTTTGCCTCCAGCAGAGACTGATTCAGCACGTCTGCATCCGAGTGACTGTAAGCTGGATAATACACACCAGAAGGCTGAAGCTGTTTCTCCCCCCTCACGAGGGCACGGCACCACTTACACATCACATCTCTTGAAATGTGAAACCGAAGTGTTAAAAAGGCAAAGCTGGGAAGTTTCATTCCAAACTGAAACAATCTTACTAATAACAAAATAAATGTCTTTATCAAATCAATGGTGACCCTATTGGTGAGGCACGGTTGTTTTTGAACAAATTTATTTCGAGCATCATTTGCTTTCTCAAAGAAACATGTGGTATTTTGGAATGAAACCATTAAATATTATTTTACATGGAATTTTTTTTCCTCACAAAATGAAATATAAAATTAAGTTGAGAATAGATCAGCTGGTCGTAGGCGTGGGAAGAAAGCTAGTGTTTAGTCAAAAAGGGCATGCTCTTAATTTTAATGCTAACCTGATACATTCTTACCATGGTCTACAGATATTCCAAGAATACTTGAAATCTTTCTTACACTGAAAACACAAAGAAACCGAGTCAAACGATGCCACTTGAGAGGCCGAGCAAACAGCTACAAACCATTTAGATAAAAGCGATACATTGCTTAAAGACAAATACCGCTCTCTAATCTGACCTAATTGGCCGGACTCTGCAGCCGTCTCTTCTTTGGCATTTTCTGCTTGAAGGCGGATGATGATGGTGTATGAGTGAGAGGGGGAGGGGGGGGGGGACCCTGTTAGAGGCTGTTTGATGAAAAGTATGGGGCACTTACTGTGGTTAAAAGTGTATGAGTTATCCAGGCTGCTGAGCTGCTGTAAGCGGGCATGCATCATTCCCGCCCTGTTACGGGACACAGGCAGAGTCTGAGACTTCCGCTCGTGTGCTGCCACGGCTCCTGCCCCCTCCTGGTTCCTGAAGGGGACACGGGGTCAACGGTGGACAAACGGTAGGTTAGCGAAGCGGGTTAGGGTGAATAACACGCCATTTTTTGCACAATTGAGTGAGGCAAGTATCACACAAATGGCTTAAGAGCAAAAGCAGATTTGTTTGTATTCTAACCGTAGTTCATGAAATTAAAAACTTAAATATCTTGTTTGATTTGAAATGCATCATGGTAACACATTTTAGGGGACCTGTACAGCTATAAAGCCACTGTAACAGGTGCCCAGTAGAGCTGTGCTGTCTATATTTTGCATGCAGTTTAATTATATAAATGCAGATGAAGCCCTTTAAGCAGTGAGTTAAATCAACCGCCATGCACATAATAAGAGATATAAACGATGTGACGATTTAGAGCCAGCTGTTGTGTCACAGCACTGCTACTTATTTAGGGTGAGAAGATATCATGCATCAAGCTTGAGAAAGTCAGTTCGCCCTTCTGTCTTACCCAAGCAGGAGAGGGCAGGAGCCAGGTTTTATTTCATTTAGTTAAACTTGCCAGCATTTAGGTGAACAGAGATAGAAGAGGTGGTGGGAGGTTAGAGAGAGTGAACACCCAAAGCCCTCTAGGAGTCAAGGCCAGAGCTACAGTAAGTGCGTTTGGATCAATAGTCACATAATTGTGCTTAACATAAAGTCACGACCTTCAAAAGTCACACACATAAAATGACGACAATGCGTGGCTACATCATTGGTATTATGTTTTGATGAACAGCGATAACGTCCTCCAGAAAATGAGTTTTGTATTCTTATAACGTTCAGATATTTAACTAACGGAACAGTGGTTACTTCAGCCTCCATTTAAGTCATGCCATTCTTTATAGTACTAACCACATTACCTTGCGATGTATCTCTTTCCCATGTATCTGAACTGATGGAGGCACACTCTGTGACGAACAGCAGGTGAAAACGACAGACAGTTAAATCCAAAGCGTCACTTGGAGTGTGAGGATAGTCATGAAAGCAATGTGAGGCTTCGTACTCGACTAGAGTGAAAAAGTCCATCAACTCAGCAGGCGAGGCCTTGTTCCAGTATGTGAACAGCGCATCTGGAAATAGACGGGTTCACATTTAAGCATCGAGAGAGAGACACTGTGAGTATGCAGCGGGGAGATGGGAGTGTCACGTTACCCTCAGACATGCTTTTGAGCACATGTAAGAAGCACATGAGGAGGCTCTTGATCTCGGCCTGGTCCAGTTTATCACATCGCAGCAGGGAGCTGCCCGGGGTCGACGGCCGCCTGGTTGCTGAGGGACAAAGTATTTGTTCAGCGGGAGGACGGACAGATTGATTTTCCTGCCTGGGCTCTTCGCTTTGTCCAGCTCCTTTTTGCAGCCTCAAACTCAAGATGAACCAAAAGTGCTGCCCACAGAAACCGCTGTCAAAAAATGTGAAAGTAGTCAAGAATATACACACAAAGGACTTTTAAAGATGTTGCAACATTGAGTAGTAAGCTTTGGGCTCATAGTCATCATTCACTCTGACGTTGCGGGGCTCTGTGCATTGTGGAAAAACTGTGAATGGAAAACAAACACCATTCCTCCAGCTGAGGAAAGGGAGACGAGAGAACCAAAGCAGTGGAGCAACAGCTCTACCACAGACAGGGGGTGGCCATGTACCAAAGCACGTTCCCTTGCCAGCATTTAGTCTAGACCAGTGAAAGTGACTGCGAATGACTTAATGGAAAGTATGAGGCCTTTGGCTTTTTAACGATTGTTTTTTGGGGAGTTAATAAGTTCATGGCCAGGGTGGTTTTTCCTGAAAAAGTGGAGAAAAACTGTGAAGCTGTGGTTCAGTTATTCTCAAGCAGAATAGAAGAGTTTCAGCTGAAGCAGTTTGCGTGGATAGTAATTGTGAGTTACTCATGAGTTTCCCCCCCTTACGCTTTCTAACACATTGCGATAAAAACACAAATTGAAACTTCAATTGAAAAATCAAACACAGCACAGGTTCATTTCATTCAGCTCGAGGACAAAAATGACACAGCACAGGTGAGAGGAACTCAAAGGGGTCAAATCCCTTAAGCAGCAGCATGCTCATAAACATCTGGAAACAAAGACACGTCCTCTGAGGCTTCACGGCACGAGAGTGCAAACAGGCCAGAGCCTGAGAATCCTCTGGCAAAGACAGGGCTAAGGGTTTAGGACACTAGGAAACTCCCCCTCCTACCCCCGCAAACACACACACACACACACACACACACACACACACACAGTTAACGGGACAAGTTAACGAGGGGGTCACTTCCTGAGGGTGCTGTCGTCACATGGAGGGGATCTTTGATATGTTTGGGCCGCACTCTGAACGCATGTAGTCAATTTACAGGCATCTTTTTTTTTCAGGCAGTTTTCTGAGGTTCTACCTTGTCCAGAGAGTTGCCCTTGTCATTGTTCCTCTCGGACAGGCTGTTTCCAGAATCAGTGCTGATGAGCGAGCCGCGGGAGTCAGCGAGTCGCACCGAGTTGATGTTGGGGGTCGACGATGCGTGCGGCGACGCTGTTCGAGAACGAAAAAGAAGCAGTTTTACGCTAAGGTAAAAAAAAAACCAATGTTTTTAATTTCCCCAATATTGGCCGTCCACTCACTCGTGCCGGAGATGACTCCGAATACATCTTTGTGCAAGCTGGTGTCCAAGAAGGTGCTGGATCTGGGGGGTGTCATCAGAGCGTTGGAAAGAAGCAAATCTTCTCTTCCATTCTGAGGAAAAGCGACAATATAATGGACACGGACCCACATACCATATAGGGAATGTAGGTGAGGAGAAGTGATTACTACGGTTTTCCTTCTCTTTGGGCATTAATATCTGTCTGGGTGTGGTATAGATGTCAGAAGGTAGCACTGCGTGATGCTTTTTTTGGATTTCTTCATTTGTCTTGTGAATGAAGGGGAGAGCAAATGTTAAAAAGATGCCACTAGGTGGCACCCTTACATTGTTGGAGTGGTGGACGGCGAATGGGGAGACTTCCTTCACATTCAGCCTGTTGACGTTCTCTTGGAGGAGACCAAACAAGGGAAAGTACAGGGTGGCCAACCTGGCCTGCTGGCTCTAAAAACACATCAATCGCCTCAGCGGAGTCTCACAAGAACAACAAGCGTCCAGTACTGAATTGATGTGGAAATGAAAGAGGCGGAGAAGAGAGGTCGCCGCTTACTTTGGAGGTGTACCGATCATCGAATGTGTGCTTGATCATCAGATTCTTCAGCACGTGGATGGCTATCTGACGGATCTCTCTGAACTCCTGCAGAGCTGCACTGACCTCCCTGAGCAGCAGCCCAACCAGGAAGTGGTTCTTGCAGAAGTCATCAGTCAGTGAATAATCCATCTGGAGGTCTGAGTGGAGGAAGAGGAGGATGGAGAAATTAGGAATGGAGATGGAGTCACAAACAATTAGAGTATGTTTCCAATTTAATATCAATCAACAATTAAATCAATCACAAGAAAACAGGAAAGCTTGGACAGAATACAGATTGTTGACACCACTTAAATCACTTAAAATCTCCCTCACTGACAATTTTATTTTTTACTTTAATTAGAAAACCTTGGCATTTGTATTTTTTGTCTGTTTGACTGTAACTGAGCAGCTTCTCCACAACTGTCAACAGCGATCATTATAAAGATAAACAGGATTAAAATCAATGATTAAGCTGTCAGGCTTACCTTGTAAAAAAAGTTTATTAATTGGAGTGAGAAAAATCGGGTAAATAAAAAGCTGACTTTTCACAGATGGACAGTTTACCAAACTGCACAAAGTTAGACACAATGTTAAGTACTTTCACTTTTTTAAACATTTTTCTTCTTCATTTTTAGCGTATTAGCAGGAAAGGATTATTTGACAGTTCATTGACAGTAAATCATGTGTCTTTTGAAGTCACAGTCACGAATCCCAAACCACTTTAAAACTTACCGTCACACAAAATCACCCACATCTGCACAAAGAGCCAATCTCAACCTTTAAACACACATACTACCGCAAACCACAAACAGTACAATCTGTTTGTAAAGCGACTTGAAAAAGATGGGTATAGAATCATACGACATCAATCAAGATGCGGCAAAATGGGAATTGAAGTGATTGAGTTTGAATTTGGAGCAAATTTCTTTCCCCATCAAGGTCATGATTGATTGATTGATTAGATCATATTCTGCTCTTGAGACGACATGCAAGCAGTGCACCCTTGCACCTACCCACAAGAGTATCACACGGCTCCACCGCATCATTTGGAGATGATAAGGCTAATTGAGGAACACAAAAAGAAAAAAAAAAAGTGCTTTCTGGGGAGTCCAAAAAAGTGCTACATCAGCAGAAAAACCTATTTACACATTAAAATCAGGGCCGGTACTCGATCGAGAGGTAAGTTTGATGATCTTCTCACCTTGAAATCTCAGTATTCTTCCCTTTCCAAAGGGCATGGGCAGGTTTAAGGGGACAAAGTGCTCGTGGTAGCAAACGACACGCAAGAACTCAAACCTGAACTCGAACAGCGTCTGCGTCGAGAAATGACAAAAACCACATCAATACTGAAAAACACATTTGCAGGACAGGCTGATGTCCCCCCGTCAGGGGCACTACTATGCGTTTGCCTAAATGCTTTTTGTATTTGTATCATGCACCTTTGGGTCTCCAGGCATGAAACAGTTGATGTAGTTGTTGATCTGCTTGAACATGAAGCCTCTGTCCATCAGGTTCAAACAGCGCTGCAGAACGACGGGGAAAAGAAAATAAGGCTTCGGTACATCCGTTAAAAACACACGGTGCTCTGAAAAAACACCATGACAGTAAATGTGGCTCCTGACCTTGACGAAGACCGCCAGACTATGGTTGGCATTCCTGGCAGCATCCAGGTTGTCTTTGTATTTCTGAGTGATGTGCGGCATCATCATGTTGACTAGCGTCTCCACAGTGTGATGGAAGGAAGCGGAGAAGCGCTGATTCCTGGAGAGCTGCAGGACACAGCAGGCATGTTCTTACAGAGGGGATTCCACAGAATAATATCACCCAATATAAAAGAGTCCGCAACATTCTTTTAATTTTTCATTATGATGAAAGAAAAATCCCACAAAAACTTCAAAATCTAAAATGCATGAACAATAAGTGTCGTTTTGAATAGCTGCAGGATCATTTAGCTCATTTCACAGTGACATTGTTTTCAACGAGCCACGCTGTTGCATGTGCACCATGTTTCTTCATTGCCTCCCTTGATTTTGGTCCTTTTTGCTGGACTTTTTGACAGTAACAACTATATATAAATAAACCCAGCTTTGCACTGTAATTTTTCCAGCCCAATGTGACCCACTCTTGCTTCCACTGTGACCTCCACAGTCCGCCGGTAGAGGTCAGAACAGGGATGTGGTGGTTTATGAGGTACAAACGAATGCAGCCAATTAAACCGCAGAGCAGAGTAGCTAGTAGCTGGTAGTCTGGTAGTAGTACCAGACTGTGCATACGTCCTTCTTGGACTGTGGTGCTGCGGCTGTCCACAAGACCTGGCATGTTGTAACCACAGTCTAAGCTGTTGAATAGAAATCAGACACCGCGATGGCGATGTCTGACATGGACTTACCCTCACTTTACTGCTCTCAATCAAGTACTGAGCCATGGACTTGACTAAGGCTTCAAAGAAATACCACGAGTACTGCAGGGCAGATAAACATCAATCAGAGAACAAACAAGAGGAAATCCACGGCAGTTGTATTCAAACACTCTGTGATGCTTTAGAAAAGTACAGCCGTGTCACCTTGAGGAGCTTGTTGCTTGTGAGGAAGTCTGTGGACGGCTTCAGGATGGCAGTCATGGCTTTCGCCAGCTCCTCGTGCACGGATCGGTTCGGGGAGGACGTCTGTGGCTCAGTCTTGAATACAAACTGTGCCGGACACATGCAGAGAGAACTATGAGTGCAGGTATAAAAAGATAGATGTCGGGTTGTTTTATGTGGCTGGTGAATTATACCTTCACATATGATCTCAGGTAGTGCTCCAGCCCCTCCTCGTGGCACTGGGCAACAATGTGAATCATGACTCTAAAAAGGACACAGTGGAAATAAAGCTTGTTGGAAGAGGCCATTTTTAACAGCTTTTACTTGCAATGTTTTTTTTGTTTTGTTAAACCTGCACATTTTCAGTAATTAATGCCCCTTTATAAGGACACATGTGCAAAAATCAGCATCATTTTCACTTTAAAGAATTTATACTTTGAGTTCTCTTTTATACATGAATGATGCAATTGAATATTTCCAATTCTACTTCAAATAATCATTCACACAACATTATTTGAATTTTATGCCAAAGCCGTCCGGGGGGAAACTTGCCTGGTGACGTTGACTGCCACTTCCTCTTGGGTGGCACTGGTTAGCAACCTGAACAGCTGATTCAGGGTGGTGGGCAGGAACTTGATCATCACATGGCTCTCCATCGCATGCAGACTCTGAAGGCAAAACATCACAGAATCTCTGAGTACAAGACACAGTGCAAATCACCCACAACTTGCGCTGCATGTTGCATGGATGTTGCATGGATCATTGCAGAGTCTGGGTACTGGTGCACGTTGCCCCGTACAGGAAACTAACACCAGCACTGCCAAGTAATTGGGCGAGCTGCCAGTCAACACGGCCGACCTGCTGTTTGACCCTCTGGCTATTGTTTGTGTGCACTGATGTGTTTACATTGGAGCCCGAGCGATGCATTGGACCATTGTCGACGTCTGCCTGGGAAAGAGTGACCTGAGAATCCCAAGAACTGGAATACGAGTTATTGATGGAAAAACTGTAGCAGAACTAAAGAAAAAAAGTGGAAAAATAACCAACAAGGCGTTGACATTTGACAGATTTACTGGTATCTGCCTGATCGCCTCAAAGTAAGGAACAACTAAATCCTGTATGAATGGAAGTTAAAAGAGCTTTTCACAAATTGTCCAGAAAAATGCACTGTTGGAAAGCTGCAGCACAAAGCCCAACGTTAAGCCCAACAGTTAATCCCATCCCTGGGATTCAGCTCAAGGCGAGTGGGACTGTCTGCGGTTCCACGGCGAGTATCAGCTACTGTGCAGTTGGAAAGTTTGAAAACATGTCTGACATTTCCCTTCAGGTCCCAAAATGAGAAGTTAAGACTGCGTGTCAACATTGTAAATTGTGGTTTAAATGTGACTCTTTGTAGTAGTATTTGTTTTTATTTGTCCACATATTTTTGCTGAAAATATATATGAAAAAAAAAAACAGAAATGGAAGCTGGAAAAAATTAATTTGAAATAGAACATTTTTATCAAATATAATGTGAAAAGATTAAAAACAAAAAACATTTTGTAATATGAATTTCAAAGTATAAGTAAACATCTGTGCTGAATTCCTTGATTTTGTTATCAATGTTTTACCTTGAGGTATTTTACAAGTTCTCCTCCAGACACCTGCGGTGTGGCTGCGATGCTTTGACAGTGATGAAAGAAATTATGCAAATGTTGATCCTATGAGAAACACAAAGAAGAGCACAAGCATTTATTCCATAAAAGCTGTTTTTTTAATGAGACCACTGGACACACTCGAAAAAAATAAAAGTTAAAACAGAATCCAACCTGAGTGTAGACAGTGGAAACAAGGTGAGTGGACACCTTAAATAAAGGCTTGCCTCCATCCACCCATTTGACCTCAGGGCCCGAATGCTGCAACACATAGAAAAAGCACCAACAATTCTCAATAATTCAGCAAATGTTAAGCTATACAAGTTATAATGTGTATGAATATGCTCTTTCATTTCAACTTGTCTCAAGGTGGGTCGTGTGCTTCGGCTTTGCATTTATTCAAATTTTGATTTAAAACAGCTTTGCACTAAACAACACGAGGATGTACTCCACCTTGCTGGCCCCCTCTGGACAGTTGAGGTATCCAGCGGGCAGGTTGGCAGCCACGGGGATCTGACTCTCGTTCATGGTCACCCGGCCGTCTTTCAGCAGGGGGAGCCAGGCGTAACCCACTGAGAGCAGAGAAGGAAGCAAAGGCAGTCAGACAGGAGCCTGACGCGAGAACACACACAGTACTTACACGCATATATGTATATATTTGTCACCTTGAGTCTCAACCAGGTCTCTCCTTTTTGTGCTGGCCTTGCTGTTGCTGTCGCAGCTGATGTGGTGGAAGGTGAAAAGCAGGTGGTGCTTCTCGTGGAGCTGCGTCGGCAGCTCAATCTTGAACTGTGAATGAGATCACAGATCAACACGCGCTCTCGTCGAGCGTCTCGACTTCCCGCATCTGTTCCGGAGACATTCGGACAGCTAGGAGGTGTGTCGTACCTCGTCGTAGAACTCGGGGTTGTGCTGGTGATGTAACACTGCGGCGAAGGCATTTTTGGTGAACAGCGGTCCTCCAGGTCGGCCGTAGATGCACTGGGGAAGGAGGGGAAGAGTCGGTGGGTTTGAAGGGGGCCGTCTTTCGGGCATTTGGAAGCACTTGCAGGGAAGATGTGAGTTTACCTTGAGTGAGGCTGCCTCCTCCTCATCCGAGTCCTTGAACTCAATGCAGACCGCTATGTTTCGAGCCTGAGGACGGACACAAGTGAAAAAATAAAAAAATGAGCACGAGAAAGCACCATGAGGAAAAATTGCCGAGGCTTTAGGCCACAATAAAGTGATTTTGAGAATCCGTCCAGCAGACGTCAATAGCATTCCTCCCCCTTTGTCAATCCACCTGCAAAGTAAGACCAGCCAATAAAAGTCGGAAATACCTTTGCGAATGACTTTTGGCTGTCGTATTTCAAGTGCTTGGGGTAGACGTAGAGGTGATTGTTGAAGATGGTGAAAGGCTGAGAACATTTGGCTATGCACGGCACAAACTCCTCCACTTCGAAGAGGATGCTGCTCTTCTCACCGGCGTCAAAGTGCTTCACGGGAATGTAGGATGAGGTAACGCAATCTATACACAGAAGCAGGAAGGGAGGGAGGCCAAATAAACACTCTGCTCCGAGCAGCTTTCATCTCTCACGCAGAGCAAATTCAGAGGGCTTACTCGTCAAGTCGGGGGCCACATTGTCAATGGTGACGTCGAGGTTTCCCAGGATTACAGGCAGCTTGGCCATCTTCTCCGGCCTGATGGAAAAAGGAAATACATTACAGTCAAGCCCTTTGTAACCATTCAACAGCATTCGTAGATGTGAGCCAACAACCGAGCGTTACTGACTTTCTGAAGTCGGCGAGTAGTTTGAGCACGTCGTCATTGGACAGCTTGTTGCTGTCCTGTCTGTACAGAGCTGAGAAACGAGCACTTTTGTCGAGCGTCCCGGAAGCATCTTTAAACAAAGGCCTGCAAGAAGCAAAAGAGGAACCTTCAGGAACATTTCTATCTTCCTCAATGCACCTGTTATGAACTGTTCAAATGAGCTGAAGTACTTGGGTGATAAGGTTTCGTTTAATATTTACAGTCATGTCATTTACAGACATTTGTATGATTGATTAATGTATTTATTCTTTTATCACAAATTCCAAATGTCAAAGATTTCATTTAAAAAATATTTTGCTACTAAAAAAGTAAGTGAAAAAGTGAAATCTTTTTATATTTGAGAAGCAAGAACCAGCTGTATTTACTCTCAATGGAAGCAGATAAATTGATAATCCAAATGTTTAACAATTAAGAAAAATTATAAAAAGAAAGTAGAATGAATTTACTTAACCGAACAAACTATTTTTTTCTGCTTCCAAGCACAACATGATGAATGTTAACTAATGAATGGAGATCCAGAATCATTATAGAAACATTTTATAGATTGAAAAGCATAATACAAGTATAAATATATATATTTATCATTTTTAAACGAGAAACAATAAAAAATCTATTACATAATTCTCAGCCCTTGATAACTTCTGTCTGAGTATAGTTCTGTATTTAATTAAAATGTGATTTAAGTGAAATACTTCCCTTAATACTACACTGCTGCTTTGAATCTACGTGCTGAGACGCTGGTGTGAAGAATTTAGATTATACACAGAAACGTCATATAAGAATCTTAATTATTAAGCGAGTACCTTGCTGCCCAGGCGAAAGGCATCCTGTACTGTCCCAACCGGCAACACGCCAGCTTGGCGTTTTTCAGGACCTTCTGTGCCACCTGGTGTGAAACGGGAACACGGTGTGAGTCGAGCTTCAGCGCCTGTGACATCATATTCTGCTTGCGCGGTCAGTACCTTGGTGGAGTCTGAACTCTTCATGTAGGGCTCGGCACAGTGGTTGATTCCCCCCTGGAGCACCTTCTCTATGCGAGCCACCAGGAAAATATCTGGATGGGGGCAGGTTACGGAGAACACTCCCTGCGGAGACGAGGACAATGTTAGAATTCCCTCGTTGATGTTGTAGATATGAATAAAAAACAAGATACACGTTTAACATGGGGAGCAAACACAGACATTCACATCGCCATCATGGTGTATCTTAAGGACTCCCCTGACTTTTCCTTTATGGGAATCATTAGGTCTGTGTAAATACCCAAAGAACAATTTCCCCTCAAAACATTCTCACCATCCTCACTATCACACTGTGCATAGAGTTGCTAGCAAAAAATAATTCTACCAGCTAAACATCAGACGTTAGCATTCAGCTCGAGGAGCGCAGCATTTACCTGTCTCGGATACTGCATGGACGCCTCCGGCACTCCATGGACCAATCGCGGCCCCTCTGGGTGGGTGTCCCCGCCCCCGTTCATGTACTGACTGGTGTTACTGGGCACCATGCCCCTTACAGACAGGTGGTTTAGGTCCACGTGGAAGTCAGAGGAGATCTTCCTGCCGTTCTGAATGTCGAACAGCGACAGGGTGACGTAAAACGGCTCCACCTGGAGAAGAAAAAGCACCGTCACAATTCTGCGCTGGACGGTCGACGCCGTCAAACTTTCGCGGTTGTCGACCGGTCCGCGTCATTAGCCAAACCAAACTGCTGTTAACTAGCAATTACTACATTACAAATATTTTTGGCACAGCGGTAATGTATAAGGCCCCTTAAATGGGAGCTTTCGGCAGGACAGATCTAATGCACCACTTTACCGCCTTACTCGGCCATCATAAATCATTCACAGCACTACGGGCAACGCGCACAACGTGATACAGCACCAGTCAAAAGCCCACTCAACTCAAGGGGAAAGTGTGCTCCGACCTTTGACTTGCACTGTGTATTTCAACGTCTACACTAAAACAAAACATATCTAAATTAAAACATGTCTGTAGCAACAGAGAGCGGATGGAACACGATTCAAAGTGTGTGTCAATGTGTCCCTGTTGACCGAGTCTTTAATGGACAGATTCTGTTCTGAGGGCCAGCAGGACATCGGGCTCCATTATAGCGATTACTCTCCATTACTGTGCGTCCTGCCTGGTTGCTATGCCAACAGAAGTCGTTCAGCAGCTCGGATGATGCGAGGAGCCCATCTGGCCCTCTCCTCTGTCTTCCGTCAGCTGGATAATGATGTTTCAGTTATTTAGGGCGTGTTGCGTCCAGAAAGAGATCATTCTTACGTTGGTGGTCGGCCCCTCCTCGTTCTCGGCCACACAGCTTTGCAAATTGAATGAGAGGTCGTTGCAGTTCACCAGCACGCGCTTGCCAAACTTCTCCTCAAACTGCTTCACATCCGGCTCGATCCCGGAGAAATCCAGTTTCTGAAAGGAAATGATTACATTTCATTCAGAAGTGTTCGCTGTGATCCCACGACCACGTGGAAATAAGTGAACAAAAATGAGCTTTGCATTTTATTACCTGTGTGTCGGGGTCCAGCGTGAACAGCTTCAATCTTGTCTCGTTCCTCATCCTAGACTCTATGTCTCTGGCGCTCTGAGGAGGAGAAAGGCATTTCCTAAAACTCAAACCACAAACTGTCTGGAACATGAGGAACGTTGCCCGAGTCCAACCGCTTCATCACATGATGCAATCCTGGACTTCAGTGCAGCACACTGCATGCAACCTGTCAAGTTGTTTCCGGGTTCACTGATAAAAACAGTTTCCATACACATATGGCTTTGTTGTTGCGTGCCGCTCGACAATGTAACAGCACGACAAGCAGGATTTTTATTTTTTCTTTGTCCTGTCATTTAAAAAAACACTGATGTCTCAATTCTAAAACAATATTTGATAATAAGGCAAAGAAAGAAAGAGTCAGCGTTTCCCACAACTGCCTATTTTGTGTATGTTTAGAGACTAATTTACAGTGTTCATTTTTGGGGATAAAAGATAAATAACACTGAGAAGCTTTAATTAATCACATGACAAGAGGTATGTGTTTGATGTCTCATCTACCAACACAAATGACCTGCAAACCAGCATCGCTTGAATTTAAATCAAAGCCACGTGCTTCCGCACAGCTTCAACGAAGAACAGAGATCCAATGTTGCAACTCCATGTGAATATGTACCGAATGTACGAGACAGTAGGACCCACCTGGAAGCTGTCCATGCTGCCTGAGGAGCTGTCTGACTTCCCAAGATCATCATCTGGAGGGAAATAAAAGGAATCATTAGATGCAGGCCGGAGATAGTTGAGCATCCACAAAACATTTGTTAAACAGCCATAATCTCTTACTGACGTGTCAAAGTTCAGTAAAACAGTCATTTGAACTGTAAAGGAATCAGTGGGAATGAAATGAAGATACAGCAGGTCTCAGTGGCTTATTTGTCATGGTAATGAAATGCTTGTTTTATGCTCATGCACAGCGTGGTGAATAAAAGCTGAGGAGTTAGTGCGGATCAGCGGAGCATTTTGTGCAGAGGCATTGAAACTCTTTCCTCCTTGGCTAAGCCTCCGAAGAGACAGGAGGCGAGTATTAAAAGCCTGGGTGGTCTGTTATCACGTCAATATCCTACACAGCAGCGCCTGTGAGACGAGTGATCCTCAGGTACGTAAAGTGTCCCAGAGCAAACGCACAGAGGGGATTTACTGGTTCTTCATGCGCGGCTGATGATTGTTGATGTAACAACTGATCACCTTAGTGCTAAGTTTAATAAATATCACAATGGTAGCTTCTATAATCCACTGGATTCTTTAAAAACTGAAGACTTTTTACACAATTTTGGGGAGTCAAATAAATTACTTTAATTATTCTTTTGAGAATTTTCTGTATTTATTGTTTAGTCGATTAAATATAAGTGAAAACTGTCAATCGCAATTTCCAAAACCCCAGACTGACGTCCTTAAATGTTTGTATTGTCTGACCAACAGTCATAATACAAAACAAATATAGATATTGCAGCACTTTTATCAGTCGCACATTTCCTCAATTACAATAGTTTATCCTCCTGTCGTGATGACGACGTAGGTGACTTTGACTAATGTCTTTTCAAATGAAAATCACTAAGAAGCGAGAACTGAAAAAATGTATTAATCATGAAAATAGTTGCATGTTAGTTTTTCTGTTGATTTACTAATCAATCAAGTGCATAATTGTCACAGCTTTGTAAGCGACCATGTTGTCTGGACCATCACCCTTAACTTTAAGAAGCAAATATTTTACTTTGCAAATCTTATTTTATAATTAAACCACAAAGTTTCTACAAGACTATGAAGATGAATAATTTCTAATCATGAACTTGGATAATATTTTGACTAACACAAAATAATATTCCTTTTTGTTTTTTCGGGTGCAGGAAAAATATGGACCGATGGACACACACACACACACACACACACACACACACACACACACACACACACACACACACACACACACACCGTCATGGAGGTCTCCATTCCTCTTCTCCTGCATGGCCACCTCAAAGCTGCTGTGCAGGATCTTGTTGAGTGTGTTGATCCAATCCTCCATCTCTCCTTCGCTGTCGGAGGCCAACAGGTAGGTGCTCTTATCCTGCATCTTCAGCTCAAAGGCAAACCGCCGAACCTTGTTGTTCTGCAGCCACGGAGGGAAGAAAAGCGTATGCATGACACACAAGACTCAAACTTGGAAGAACAAAAGATATTCAGGTTAACAAACCGGGCTTTTTGTTATCGGAAAGAGGAAGGTTTCATTATTGCCACGTGTGTTGGTATCTGATATCGAATAATTCATTAAATACGTTTGGTTTTTCACATTCGAAAAATCCAGTGTCCAACTGTGGACATGGCAGGACTGGAGGAGCCTGGCTCCAACCATTTCATCTGGCTGTCCAAAGCCAACATCCAACAATTTCCAGTTTATCAGAAAGCGATCGATTCGTCGATTTATGATTTAAATCATTTGCTGGCTTCCCTTTATCTATTGTAGTCTGATCCTGCAAAAAAACATAAAATAACAATATTAAACTAAAAAAGGACACTGTGTAGCTCTAAAGATGTGAATCACTGTTTTGGAAAGAGCTGGGCGGCTAAACACAGATTTAATTTAACTTTCACCGAGAGCAAACTGGACAACGCGAGTCAGGGAGGGACAGATCATTTCCATCTGCCGAGACCACAGCGGAGACCTTTCTGTTGTGAAATGACGCTGCCGAGTAAGTCAACAGTAAAAAACTGCAGCATCTGCAGGGTTGAACTATGACCTTGATGACGTCACCATCCAATCTGGGGCTTTTCTTTATCACAGCCCATTAACAGCAGATCCAGCTCCTGATTGCCCATGACAGAGCGGTACAGCAGTATTTCTCCCGTTACAGAAGGAAGTCCTTTCATTATTCGCAGCAGTCAGTGGACTGCTATGCCGTGGTTATCGTCGCAGCCGCCCTGTGATGTTGAAACAGCAGAGTGGGAGTGATGGGGAGGGAGAGGAGAAACTAGAGTCTTGATAAACAGACTTAATCATCTGATAGGTGGGGAGGACTGTTCCCCGTCTAAAGCTAAACACATCCTCTGGGAAATGAGGGGGAAAAAACAGTCAAAATCCTTCCTACGGTATTGTTGACGGATTTATTCTTGATGAAAAGAAGAGTAAAATATCTACAAACCATCATTACTATTAGTGAACTATAGGGCCCGCGGATCGCCTCGTTAATGTTTTGAGCGTGTGTTGACTCAACAAAGCGCAGGAGCAGCTTCAGGCTCAGTATGATGTCAATCCACACGCTATTACAGCTGCAAAGTTTATCTGCACTCAGAGACGTTTCTGCTGGTGAAGTCGAAGTCACATTATCATTGGGACTTCAACAGAGCAGAACACTCATTAACTGTGCCTGATGCACAACAGGCTGTGTGCTGAATGACTGCAGCAGGTTGATGGTTTATTGATTAAAGCCCTTGCTCTGATAATCAGTGGACAACCAACTGAGTCACAATACATTTGGAGGGCGTCGACTAATATTATTTCATTATTGAGTATTTTCCCTTCAAATGAACTGGAGGAATGGGGCATACTTGTTTTGGGCAACATAAAAACATTATTATCGGCTTAAATATGTATAAACTATATAAAATATATTATATTTAGCGCCGTCTTAGAACACAGACTGTAGACTGGACCAGGTGGTTCGTTCTGGATCGTCTCCTCCTCATAACCCTCCACGTGAGAGGAGTCAGACAGTTCTGGAAACACGTTCAACCAACATCTGACCGATGCCAGCTGGGTGCTCCATCAGTCTTTCTTTCCATCTTTCGAGACGACGGACAGATGCTGATGTACCCGGGGAGTCTCGTCCTACGCTCCGACGCACGCACGTGGAATTGATCGCGAGGCCGATGGGAAAAGTGCAGGTAAGTGAGACCTCAGCATGTACTTTGTTTCTCAAGCCGAGAGTCAGCAGCAAAGCTCGACCTCGAGGGAGGCGGGAGCTCAGGTTTCAGGGAAATGATGAACATACTTTTCATCAGCAGCCCATTGAAGCTCACATTTTACTCTGCATAATGGATAGTACGTGTACTCGTAAAATAAATGTGAAAGGAGGTGGATATATATAGTCTTAGAGTATTTGCCGTAAATGGAATTTTAATTT
Source organism: Apeltes quadracus (assembly GCA_021346845.1). Taxonomy (NCBI): domain Eukaryota; kingdom Metazoa; phylum Chordata; class Actinopteri; order Perciformes; family Gasterosteidae; genus Apeltes; species Apeltes quadracus. Next base: position 9,329,432 of record CM037932.1, on the reverse strand, counting down.
GTACCGGGGACCAGGCGACGGGATATCCCGTTTGGCTAAGCAGGCGATGGTTTTATTCAGGGTCACTGCAGTAAAACAATCAAATGTATTCGTGCCAGAGATACTTTCTTTTAGTGCGTACCTGAATCACACCCATACAGGAGTCCAGGAAAATGGTTCCTTTGGGCTCTTTGGAGATCTTCTCATCCTTGTAAAAGTTTAAGTTATAAGAGCCGTCCCCGAGCTGGGTTAGATGGAAATATCTCCTTTTGAAGGACTGAAAACAAAAAGAAATAACATTTGGTTATAATCATTCAAATTTCTCTTCTGTTTCTGCATGAAACAGTGTACAGACAGACGTCTGTAAAACATTAATTTGGTACATAACTGGTACACAATATATTGACAACACATTAGATATGTTTGCTATCTAGAAAGACAAATGATGCTTTCACTTCTCTCACCCTCATGGTGACGCTGATGGCACTGTTAATGTTGCCTTTATACAGCCAGCCATGTTTGGAAATCCCGCCTTTCTGGGATCCCAGGGACGCAGTATCCTGCCGGAGACAAAGACACACGATGGGACGATGAACACACTGCAAGTCATGTAATCAATCGTTGCTTTTTAAAATACCGTTGACCATATCTGTAACATCTCCACAAATTTGCTGTTGGAGTGAATAAAAAAAAAGCTGCAATACTTAAATTTGGGAAAAATATGATGGAGTTACTGCAAAACAACATCAATTGTTTCCAATAAATTTGTTTTAATTAGTTGAAAACAGGGTGAGAAAATGCATGTTTAAGACGGCAGATTTAGTTCAAAGGAGAATGGGACTTTAATTGGATATTTAGGGAGGGAGTCTTCATATCTTCATTTCATATCGCAGATGCTTTTAACACAGCGTGCGCCAAAGACTCGCCTTATTGAGCTGAAAACCCTTTGATGTAGTTTGAGTCGACACAGAGCAGAACTCAACGCAGGTTTGTCTCCTCCCAAACAAGCAAGAAGAGGAACATTAAACAAACTATGGCTGTTAAACCTAATAAATAGCTCCCTGCTCCCAGCAGATGAAACAAGGACCACTATCATCTCCCACTCATTACACAAGATCACACGACCAAAAAGCTCTGTAAATATAAACAATTTAGTAAAAGCAAGAAGAAGAATCCTTTATAGTTCTGCAGGGAGGAGCTGCAGCCTCGACAAGTTTACACATTAAGTGAATGGCCTTCCAAGATGTCCAGGACCACTTCCCCTCCTTCTCGTCTCAAGAGGGCAGCAATTAGGATATTTTAAACGTGCCTTGTGCTCTAAAGAGCATCTGGAAAGGTTCGGTGCCTTTCTTCTGTTCATCCACCGGTTCGGCAAAGAGCCCGAGAAATCCTACCTTCATTCTCTCTGAACCCCATTTCAGAGAGAACATCTTGGAGCTACTAAACTCCACTCAGGCAAACCAAATCTCACAAACAAAGTTGCATTCAGTCCAAAGGACAAAATCATAAAAAAAAATGAGATGATGAGTTCAGATCCTTTTCTTCCATCCGCACAAACAACAAAGACTCTGTCAGGGGTGAAGCTGAGCAGGAGAGACTAAGACCCACGAAGGCCTGCCAATTCTTTCCTCAGTCACGGATGCGTCAACTAAGATGAAGGGAAAAGAAACACTTTGCAGTGTTGATTCCTGAGAAGCTAAACGCTCCTAACTGCATTGTTTTACTAATGCCGAAGCACACTTTGTAGCCCATAGGAAGCACAGTTGGACATTTGACGTGAGGAGAGTAGCCCAGGAGCATCATCATACATCTTCTGAGGGATCGTGACCCTACAGCATATTAGATAACATCTCAGCCACAGCTCTGTTCCCTTAAGACTCAAATAAGCTTTTCCAAAGACAACAAACGCTTTTAATCTCTGCAAAACACCACACGCCCACTCGCCTTAAAGGAATTAAAGGAGGATGAAAAGATTGTTCGTGGAGAAAGAAAAACATGGAGAAAAAAAGAGGCATTTTTGAGAAATTGTGTGAAAAAAGTAATTAAGTCTAATTACCCGTAATTCTTTCATTATATGCAGCGATTGGACACAAAAATACCCTTTATCTTCAACAGCCATAATAATAAGAGGAAAGTGGAATGAAACCCGTTGAGCGACACGCATGGCTTTTTCTTAGGCCAGGGATCTAGTAGATCCTGAGAAATAAATTAAGTCTAAAAACACTTACAATCATGACAAATGAAAGGATGAAAATTGGAGACACAGAAATAAGACAAAGACTCACCTCATCTTTATCGACATCCTCATCCACTTCAAAAACATGGACAGCCAGTTTATCGGGCCGGGACACTTTGCTGTAAGATAATAAACTCTCATCATTCGGTGAACATATAGTGCGCATGAAAGGTAACTGCACCCTGGTCATGGACAGGTAAACTTAAAGCGGCATTGTGTACAATTTTGCGGCAGTTAGAGGTGAGGTTCCGGATGGCGACTAACTGAACTGTGCACGAGCACGGAGGAGACGCAAGAAACACCAACGGCTCCGGATGCGGACGAAGAAGAGGACGAAAACAACGGCTATTTTTCAGACAACTCCACAGTTTTTTTTCAATATTATATTCCACTTCTGCTAATCGATCCCCCATTAATTCCTCACGCATTAAAACGCACGCACGGTTTTTCAGGATGTTCACGGCACTTTGTGTTTTTGCTTTTGTTTCCGTTCACTCTGAAAATCCCTCCGGCACATGTGGTCTGAAGTGGTGAGACTTTTACGTATGTTTTGCCTCATTTTCCTCGAACGAGTCACAGGATCGTGTTGAAAAGAAGCACTTGAGTGTTCACGGAAACTTTTGTCAAGGCGCGCGCTGCCTGCTGGTAAATGAGAAGAATCACCTCGTCGAGTATTGTTGTAACTTTTCCGGGACAGAACATTTGGCATCAGTGACAGTGTAAAGATCACGAGGTCGTAAGATAGATATCCTTCAAGGAAGAGGACTGAGGACAGAACCTGCACAATGGAGGGGGCTTTCCATGGTGACTGCAGACGGGAATCACTTATTAAAAAGGAAACACTCTTTGGTTGCAGGGAAATAATTAACTCACAACAGCATTTTGTTAAAAGCAGGAAACAAAACGGGGGCAGTTTGTGTAGGTGGAAAAAAACCCCCTCCACAAACAAATGTGTGTGACTGTGTGTGCGGCGTGTGTTTCAGTTTAAAACCTTCGGCGTCTATTTGCAGTGGTTGTTCCTACTCGCCCATCATACCAATGTCTTGGTACACAAACACATAACCTCTGTTTATACGCTGGAGTGGCGCCGAGGCTTTTTCCCTTGAAGACTTACTTCGGAAGTTGTCGAAAGTCTCCAGAATAGTCCTCATACTTGTAGTTGACGACGTGCCAGTCAGATTTGTAGGTCTTAATGCACTAAAACGACAATTAAAACAAAAGAACAGATCAATATGACAAACTGCACGTGTGTCAACTGTATAAATCACACACTACAGTGGCGCTTTATGGATGTGTCAAGGTGGCAGAATGCGTCAAAAGTTGTGCACTTTTTAAACTTTTTTAAACTTTAAAAGTTTTTAACTTAAAAAACTTTGAAACTTTTCACTGATTAAGTGACTCTTGGGCGATCATACTGTCCCCTTTAAGAGAGCACGCCACTGACTTAAAACACCGTCAGTCTAACCATGGAAAGTTTTCAAAAATAAGAATCAATGCATCAGAGCCCCAGAGATCTTCTCTTTGATTTCATGCCTCTTCCTGGTCAAAACCTGGCCTGCGTTACCTACAATGAGACTAAATCAGAGATCCGGGTGTGTGTGTTATCTGGTAAGCTCAGTTTCCTTCTTCATTCCCTAAACTTAGTAGTCATTTAGAATCATTAAAACCTATCCAGAACATGAAATACGGTCAGTGTTCAGACCATTCCTAAACGCAATCTGGGGGGGCGGGGTATCTTTAGCAGCCTCCACTGGGGAGACATCTGTTCATTGTTAGTCAGCGATAGGAGCAGCTCACTGGTATCTATTTTGCAGAACTACGTGCCGTTTTTTTTTTACATTAATTGCTCCGACTGGGAGGTGAAACAAAACCCGATCAGGAGAGTGATGGGAAACAGAGAGGCTCCTGCTGGGTTGATCCCCACAGCTGTCCTGGTGATGTCACACAACACCAGACCAGGAGTTTTAATATCTTTATGACTTCAGACGAGGCTCCTAAACACTGACTTTGACCTGGAAGAAGAGCTTCTTTTTCCAGAAGGCAGTAATGTGCCCGATGGAGAAACACTATGCAGTTTGCAAAGTTAACACTTCCTCTCTTTTTTTCTTGATATAAATACTTCACAACATCATTTTTTTTCCCCAGTTCCACTAGCCTTAAAAAAGTATTTTTCTGTCGTTTGACAGCAGCATTTCTAAAAGACTAAACACAGAAAGACGCACTATAAAACAAAAACTGACTTGCACTTCATCAATTGGGACTAACGGATATTAACGGAGGAAATAAAGCAGAAATAGTCCAGTTCTCTCCAGCAATTATCTGCGATGAGTCTGGACACCATGTTGTTACTTCAAGTTATATGAATGTAATCAAAACAAAGAGGTTTCCTGATCAGCTGTGATGCACAATGTGGCTGGCCTCAATTATTAGGCCACACATTCAGTAATGACTCACATTAGTGTCAATAGTCTGCGGTTATGTGTCCCAACCACTTCCTGACCCCGTGTACCCGATATGCTATAGTACAGTTGTTTCTGTGATCAAAGATGCCCTCTCTTGTTTGTGCAATCAGTTGTAATACTTAAACCATTTGTTTGCATTAATTCTAACCTGCACAACGTTCCTCCCATGATTGTAAAGACCGTGCTGACCCGATATTACCTGCAGATTTCAAATTCACTGCTTATCAAGCCAATTAATGTTGCCAATAGTTGAGTTGTGTGGATTTACCGCTCCTGGATATTAGCATTTAAATGTACACATGGGTTAAATGAAAGTTTTTATTTAGTTTGATGGAAACATTTTAGCAGCATGGAATTATTTGATGCAGTGCTTTTGTTGCCGTGTCACACTTACTAGATCATGCATATTGCTGCTACGTTAATGTTGTTAGGTGAGTTCGACACATTGAATTTCCACCACTACAGTTGCTTCATCAGGCCTGTGCTGGTTCGGTTTGATCATATATATATATATATGAGTTTGCTTAAAATGTGGCTAAATCTTGATTGGTGCATGTAAATAGAGCAAATCCCGTCAACCTCATCGTACCTCTTGGACAAAGAGACTCTGGGCCTCCCTCTCTGCATTGTCAGGCACTGTAGGGAAGAGAGTTCTCCCCTGCCGCCTCAAAGTTGAAATCTGCAAAACAAAGCAACGGCTCATTTGACACGACCGACGGCAACAAACAAGACAAACGCCGTGAAAGTGAAAACAAAATGTGAAAGGCATTGCTCAAACGTGACACCTAGTTTGTCGTCTCAGCTGGACTCAGTTGCTCCTGGCGACTCTTTTAAATATTTGTCTACGTTTGAGTGAGGCCCGATGTGCTTCTCGGTGGTTCAAGGGGCCAGTAGGGGAGGGGAGGGAGGGAGGGAGGCAGCATGCACGCTCGTCCGTACGGGAATCGCGGACACACCCTGAATCTGGCTCCGTGCCACCGCTGCACCGCCGCACTCTGAGCACTCAGCATCTCGGCTCCTCCAACGCCATCGCTTTAAGCCTTTTCAATAGTGACCAACAGGTTTATTGTGGACTGCAGCCAAACGGCCGCTTTGCAGCCGGACAAGAAAGCCGAGTGAAAGCCTCCTTCAGCTGGGCGTGTCGACAGCTGCTCGGACTCCGTCTCTTAATCCGACACTCTTACAGACGACCGACCAAGGAGTCAGTTTGAGCTGGATGTGAACGCTTAGAGCTCTTTATAAAACGGCCCGTGGTAAAATACTACTTTGTGTAACAACGTCACCAACGGGAGGATTTGTTTAAAAAATAAAGCGCCTTTGACCACAATTCCCTGTGAGGAAGCGTGATGAATACAAACATTAAGTGGAGCCGTCCAGCTGATGATGTGGGTGCAGACAAAACCGTTATTGTATTTTCCAAGACTTTTTTTTATTAAGATGAAAAGCTCTTGTATGTTAAATATCAGGTGAATTTAGCGGAGAGCTAATCAAGTGAAACCACAGAATATTCTCTTGTTTCAGATTCGCAAAAGTTGAGGGTCAACTGTGTCTCTAATTTTCTCCCTTCGTACTATTGTAAATGAACTGTTTTTTTTTTTAAACTGCTCCCCCACATTTGCATTTACTGTTTACTGACATTTCAGACAACAAATAATCCATTAATGAATCAAGTAATAACAAGTAGAATCCATAAGGCCACAAGAAGTGGCATCTTTCTCCATTGAATGACCATGCGAGTGAATTCCACACCTCACATTTTAAACCTGAAGCCTCCCTCCTCCCTGTTTGTCAGGTTTCCTGCGGGGCAGATGATAATCTTTACAATCCAAGCAGTAGAAATAAACAGGCGTGGAGGTGAGAGGGAGCCAGGAAGTGGGAAACAGGAAGCTTGTAATTGCACTACAAGGAGCCGGGATGAACCGATTCTCTGGTAAAAAAAAACAAAAAAACGCCTTGAATTAGCACCTAAAACCGATATTAAGGAACAGCTGTTGATTGCGCCATTTCTCTTATTGTCAACAAAAAAGATCAACAGGGTTTTGCAGTTCATGATAATCAACGGCCAATGTTGAAATGAAAAACACATCCTGTTGTACTTGATGACATTTTACTTTGTTTCTATTGAGGGTTGAACAGGTCTAATCCGGTGCTGTAAACATAATCATATCCTCTGTACGGCTGAACAGGACGGCGTTAATGTAGTAGTGTGCACCTGAGGGGGAAACTCCAGGCTCGGTGCTACGCTACATGAGCAACCTCCATTTAGCCACGCTGTGGTTACTACAAACAAACAAACAAAACTATATATTGCTGGTAACAACTTTTAAAAATGTACATCTTCAACGAGAACGCGTTGGTTTAAGTGGGGTCATGTGATTTGTTGAAGGTAACAAACTACAAAACAATGCCGGCCTTATCCTTTACAGATATGGAACCTGTTAAGTAAAAGAAAAATAACAATATCCTGATGCTGCTGGCCGTACTGGGATGGGCCCAGACCTCCGGGGAGGAAGGGCCCCCTCCTTGTAAACCTCGCAGAGTGAGCGCAGAAAGACCTGCACATAACTGGATTGTGCCAACAGCTTTCAGATCAAAACCAGATGGCAATGATATAAACACTAGCTCACAAAAAACACAACCAACACATTACTCTTGATGAGGATATAAGTTGGAGACTTGCTCGGGGTTATTAGACTTATTATTATTAAGTTATTATACCAGGCTTTGTCTGTATGCGTATTGAGTGCACGGGCTTTGCAGCCTAAAGGCACCAAAAGGTCTCGACACTGAAGCCATTAAAACCTCGCTGGAGTCAGTGGAGGTGGAAACAGATGTCAGCTTCAATCACCGCGTCTGTGGTGTTTTTTGTTCTTCTTCAGAATCACCTGTCGGGCCCCGACAGCGTGCCGTTTGAGTGGGAAGCTGCTACGTTATGGTCACACAGCGTGACACAAGGGGAGACAAGGCGAAGGTTGTCCCCCCCCCCCCCCCCCCCCCCCCCTGTCACGGAGCAGACAGCTGCCAGGCGTCTTTAAGACAAAACCAGTAGCTTTAAAGAGCACCACACGCAAAGTCAGAAGAACTTCTCCATTTTATTCTAGTCCAACAGACATTTCCTCCAGTAACGTAACCGAAAAGATTCCATTACAAATTGAACCTGCTTCATAGGTGATCTAGGTCATAAGGTTTAAAAAAAGTAGTGCATTTATTAATCTCCACAGGGGATACGCAGGTGTTACAGAAGCATAAGGACTGAATTAAATTGGATTCATCGTGAAGTGAAAACAAAGAGAAGCTAACAATGATAAAACGTGTTTACAGAAGTAGTATGACAACAGAAGTAAAAATATGACAACGTTATAAAGAAAAGGATGTTGGTTTGCTTAAAAGAACAGCGTCAAAACAATGTATATTGTGGCTTAGTTATAATACCACAATGATAATGATAGCCCAGAGTACATTACTGCAATAGTAAGTGTTAGCTGCAATGTTACTGTTGTGTGAGGAACACTTTTGTATTTTTTTTTATAACGTGCCTCTATTAAAATTCTTTACATTCACCAGATAGAGTATATAGTCGATTTTTAACAACATCTGTTACCGAGTCGAGATGCTTCAAACATCCTCCTTCATCTTTACTACCACTTTGTCTCCTGTGGGCGCTAAGCTTCAACAACAAAAGACAACAAAATTTCCCCTCGACCGGGAGGGAGACAGTGTCATCCTGTCCTTTAAGGATGTGCTGCACATTTCATTGCTGCTAAAAAACATCGTTTTATAAAGTCTTGTTCCCCGAAGTACTAGCACCGGGCCAAATTTCCATTTTCAGATTTTCCATCCTCACCGCGGAAAGTGGGAGGCAGCGTACGTCCTGCACAATGTGGCTGGAGATAACACTTGCTCTGTCACAACATTTAGAAAGAGAACGAGACAATTAAACAGATGGCCCATGACCTCTCTCCCTCTCTCCCCCTCTCTCTCTCTCGCTCGCTGGCTGCCTACAGCATGGGAGGATGTAAACAAAAACAAACCCCTGTGAATGAACCCTCCCTGTACGCACAGCGGCAGCCCCGCCTTGGTCAAAGAAAGAATCTGCTAATGGCACACAAACACAACAAATCGCATCTTGGACAGACGCAAAAAATTGAACTAGTTATTTCTAAGTAGTGGATTTGTTTTCGCGGTAACAGGAGCACTCACAATGGAAGTTAAAGCTTTGAATAAGACAACGTTATTAACACTTCTGAAGCTCCACACCAGCACATCACCAGCTTTTATAAAAAGCTCCAATTACAAAGGCCTTTACCGGGGGAGGCCTTTGCAGCTGGTTGTCGAGTGTGGGTGTGATTCTCACCTCGAAGTCTTCCAGGGGGAACTGCAGCATGTCTCTGAGGACATCGCTGAGGATCTGCGTCTTCCTCTGCACCAGCACATTCTCATAGTCCAGTGGCTCGATCACCTTCGGCTTGACCTGGAGAGCAGACGGCAGAGGCATTCTATGACACAGACTTCTGTTGTTGTTGGAGCATTTTACACCTTTATTAACGAGATCTGTGGGAGAGATTGCAGGAAAATAGGAAGCCAAAACGGGCCCCTGGCGGTTTGATGACCTTTCTGACCTCCATGTGGTTAAACGCACAGAATGTGGGTGAAATGGTTCCTAGTACCCTGCATGCGGTAATGCTGTTAAAGATTACACTTTCAACTATTAAAAGCGAAAAGTAGGTTTATGGAAAACTGCAGTGAGGAAGAAGGATTCAATTTAAGCATTTTCATTACATATAATGACTCCGGTCAACATGACGGAGTCGGAGAGCGGCATCTAATACTCTTCACCCGTTGTATGTCTTAAATATTGTGTCAGCCAGAAGTTATGTCAAATCAGAAAACCTTTTGTATATTCTTAGTTCGATCCAACAATGACCCAAGAAATGAGTCACGTTGGGTTTTCACCAACATGTGCGACCTGCTGAATACACTGCGATAAGTCAATCAGGGCTCCATCCGCCCGGAGAAAATGCATTCGCCTCAGCAGCAGCAAAGTCTCGTTTGGCTTGTCCCTCCTGTGAGAGACGGAACAAGGAAACAATTACACCCCAATCCTCTTCATTCAACACAATACGATCCATATCGTGAAACAAACATTCTGTCATGGATGAGGATCACTGATCCCTTCAGTCGTCACGAGGTGATTAAGTGGCACTGCCCTGCGATGCAAAGTGATCCGTCAACACGTCCGGCCGAAGGACGAGAGCAGACATCATTGCCGCCGGGAGTACAGCACAGCGCCGCCGGGAACAGTGACACACCTCCAGGTCTCAGCGCTGAGTGACAGCCCGGCCCACATGTTGCCTCCACATCTGGGACTGATAACGCTAGCGTGACCTCAGAGGGAGAGCCATGGATGTGGACCTCCTTAAGTACATGTTGCTAGCAACCTTGTTAATAACAGAGCACAGCTGACACAGAGGACAGCGGGGGCAGCACCTCGCATCAAGGACAAGGAGGGGAAAGCAGAGCGGAGACGGTGCCGCCATGTCTGCCAGCCGGAGACGGCGTTGACATTATCAGTCAACCGTTTTATCTGGACCGAACAATGTAGTTACAATGGAATACCACACATTTCAACAAACTCCAGAGCAAAAAAAAAAAAAAAAGTAGAGTCGATTTCTCTCAGGCAGGACAGTTAAGTCATGAAGAAATGAATTATGTAGGAATGATAAGAAGTGTGTGTCTCGCCTCACAGATCAGAGAGCCAGCTCCCGACACGGAAACATTAAGATCGACAGTTACATTTTAACACCTCCTGTAAGCAAGAGGAAGTCACCAGTAAAAAATCTTTTATGGTCCAAACACCTGATGAAGCTAAATGACGTCTGCAGAAAGTTTAAAGAGATGGTGGCCTCTTGTGACCGCTGATGGATTCCTGACCCCACCGCGTTTTTGTTCTTCCCCGCTGCTTCGTCAGTAAAGGTGAAGGTGGTAAACCACAAAGTACACTCAGCATGCTGAGTGAGAGAATGATCATAGGTGAGCACGAGCCGGTGTCATTCCAATCAAGCCACAGTCCCAACGCCTGGTGTCCTATCGGTCTTCTTTCCCAAAAACGCGTCTATGAGTCCTTCTATGTTCAAGTCCGTCCAATTAAAGCGGCAACAAACAGACACGCATTCATCCCTGGAAAGCCCATTAAACTGAAAGTCAAGAAGCCGTCTCTCCCACTCCCTCTCCGCAGTGATGTAGCAGCTGCTCGGCTGTAGCGCCCACTCCTCCCATCACTGCACCCTCTCCCAGCTGGGAACAACGGTGCACTGTAGCGCCCCTCTGCTAACCCCTACATTCCTTTAACGTCGTCTTTACCGTGTCTCCAAGACAGATCCAGCCACTGGACACCTTCATCGCAGGGCGAGACATCGTCGCTCAAGTCAGGCTTGGCTTTCCACAGCCACGTTAAAACGTTTTTACAAGCCACGGCCGTCTTAAAAGACAGCGTGCCGCTTCAGACCAGGTGGCTAAAGTTCACCGGCCCGTTTTAATGCCGGTGCCAACGTTGCACAATTTTTTAAATGCCGGCTGTCAACGTTGTGTAAAACAAAAGGGGTGTCAAAGGTGAAGCAGAGCTTTGTAGCACGACATGTCCCTATAAATCCGCTATTTAACATAAACTAAAAAGGTCTCGTGCGTCTTTTAAAAGTCCTGGAATGACTTACCACCACCTGTGGCCCCGCGTCTACCTCAGCCTCAGCTGCAGCCAAGCCCTTGTACTGCTGCGGACCCTCAATGACCAACTCCTTCTTCGGAGCTCTACTAACCCTTCCTTGCATTGTCAACAGCTAGATATGTCCGAGGCAGATCCCAGAGAGAGGCGGACAGCTGGCATATCAGATGGGGAGGAATCCTAGTGGTGGAAGGAGTCTGTTTAGTTCAGCGTGGCCTGTGTTTCCCCTGAAAGACGGCGCGTGCTATCAGCCTCCCTTCGCAGACTGCTGTGTCTGACTGAAAAGCAGTGGACTCACACCCAGGGAGGACGTGGCCCCTCCTACACTCAGCTGCGCTGCCCGAGGGAGTTAAACACCCTCCCACACACACACACACACACACAATAAAAGCTATCTGACCCCACGCTATCCACCTGCAGAGTGACACAGAGTTGACTAAAGCAAGCAGAGGATACACATTCCTCCTGGTCAGCCACTCCTTGCGTGGGGCAGCTGAAATTAGAGCCGACATAAGTTTCAACAGGAGGGACGAGCTGGGAGAGAATGGGACGACAATGGGGCACTGCACCTTTTTAATATACCTCCCCCTTCAAAGAGAATACACCCGCGTGCACACACAGTAACGAGGGCAGCAACTGAGGAATCAGCTGCAGCGATTTAGAAGTGATTTCCTCCGTAAACACCGCAGATAAGCTCCCAGACTGATCTCATCAGATTGTAGAAGGACACGGAGAAATCTTGACCCACATTGACCGTTAAAACACACGACTCGACTTTGAATCGGCAGTGCAGCACGTGAAGTTAGTCGTCAACACGAACTCTCGCGGTCAAACACACACACACCGCGCTGGAGATTAGGCCCGGCTTCTGTCTCGCCGCTCGTTGACGCATCTGCTCGAGGGGCATTCCAACGTCAAGCGACCGCGGAGCAGGCCCGACCTACAGATTCCTCCGTGGGCCACAGCAGAGGAGGATGTTATCTTTTCACGCCTGCATCTGAAGCTTAAGGAGTAGGAGGAGGGAAGTGGGGAGGGGTGGGGGGGGGGTTTGGGTGTCACATGCCTTCACACACACACACACGGGCCCCACACACACACTCACAAGTCATGATAATAGCAACGTTTATATCTCAATAAAGGAAATGAATGGGGCACATAGGTGGTATGGAGCTATAGGTGCACTTATTCGAGTGCAGATATCAACCAGTTGTTTCTGCAATGAATACTGCCGCGTTGTGTAATTCAATGAACACTACTCGTGATTGGCTAACCCTCCGTCTAGACACCGATGGGCTGTGAGGGGCTCGTAAAACACCTCATTCAAACTCCAAACGAGAAGTGCTGTATGTAGGCCGTCGGCTTGTGAGCGTTGTGTAACAATGACACTTCATCAAATCTCACATATCGCAGCGTCGGACGATGTTGACAATCGATGGATGGATTAAGGAAAGTGTGAACCAACACGACCACTCGAGGTCCTTGAGCATGCGGCCGTAACTGGCCACCCAAAATGTTATGCAGTTTCCTGCGGCAGAATGCGAGATGAGCTGTGGACAGACACAGAGACGCACGCTTACTCGCCACCATTGCATCATCCTCCAGGATGTTATCAGGGTTTCAGGTTCTTCCTTGACAAACATGATTGTAAACCAAATATTATTTTTGTTCCACTGTTTGACATTTCATACACCAAACTTAACAAAAAAACAACAACTATATTCTGAAGATGAATCAATTATGGAACTATGCGTTACTTGCAGCCTTAATAGCAGTCCGGTCTTATTGCACCACATTCATTCGACCATGACCAGCCCTCATAACTGCACCTCTGATGCACATTCGGATGACAGCGTGAGAAAAGTTCACTATGACACAAACTACCCGATGGCACAGATGAGGACCAGCATGAATCCATACAAAGACTATACTGTGTCATTGTTGAACTTCTTGCAACATCCTTTATTCACTTTCATCAGACATCTTTCTAAAACACAAGCGTGTTTACATCACACTCTCTGCATTCTTTAATGGCTAAAACATTGTTTCTCTGACACAACATGAAGTCATGTTGCATGTAGACCAACCAAACTTCAAGAACAGGAGGTTTTTCCTTTGAATGCCCTCAACTGTGCTGGGAGAAAAATGCTACATAAGAAGTACTCTGTGTTTGACTTTGATCTCAGAGGTTCCTCACCCGGACATCTCGTCCCCAGAAACCAAAACAAATGCACTTCCTTTCGACGAGTTGGCTTTTGGGTCTGAGCAGGATGGCCCACTGAGCCCTTTTTAGCGGCAGAACAAACACTCGTGTTGAAAAAGTGTTCCCAGAAGCAGATTGAAAGAATGTTTCGGACAAAGCGTTTTCTGCTCAAACGCAGTAATTCTCTGCCTGGGCAGGACTACAACGCTGCCGTTTTGATTACTTAACGCTTGGCTTGACGCAGTCTCTATAGCATTGAGGCCAAAAACAAAACAGGGTGTAATGTGGAATGTGACAAAAACATAGCCCCCATCCTGCAGGCATCGCCCAGAGAGCGCCGAGCTGGGAGTTGAGCTCATGTTTAAGTGGAGGGGTACGGACACCACGCCGTGTGTCTGCACCCTCTGCTAGCATCGTTACCATGGTCGGACGTGGGAAACAATGGCATCAACAATAACAGGATGTAATCAGGAGACAAAGTCAGTTGTGTAACCGAACGGCAGCGCACACGGTAAAACGATCGACATGTATCACTGGTGCAGTATTCAAAAGTGCCCCGTTGTTTTTACTGTAAAATTGATTGAGCTGAGAAGTGAAAGCTGTAGGGAGGGCGAACTAATTGATTGTCAATATCCTCAGGGGTGTGATCAGCGTGTGAATGTAATGCTGGTTATGATGAAAATAGGCTGGGAATAGCCATGATTTCACAATGTCATATTAACGACACATGCTCAAACCGAGAGTCTGCGTCTTAGCCAAAGGACAGCAATAGTGAAGTAATTCAATCTATTAAATGGATTTAATCTGGAAAAAGCTGGTTGAGTATTTCATCAACGTCCCAGAACATTCAACTAAAAATAACATCATTGACTCATTATGTGCGACTCTGGAAGGAAACACATCACAAGTCAAAGCGTTCCTCACAAAACGTCACCGGATTAAAATGCACATTTATCTGTGACCAAGCTGACGTGACCAATTTCTTTCTTTCTTTCTTTCTCTGCAAAAAGCACACCTCTGATTAAAACAGCAGACATGGGATTGCTTCTCCTACAGCACTAAAACATCACTAACCAGAAAAAAAAAAATCTTGAGAGCTTTCTGGAGAGCAGAAGCAAAACACGACAACACTGAATTACAACGGCGTCCACGTCCATGCATTATCTCAGGTCAGTGACTTTTGAAGGTAAGATCACTTCCTGAGGGGAGAGTTTCCACGAGGGCGGAACAGGGAGAGCCGTCGCATTCACCTACTGAAACAAGAGCGCAGTGAAACAGCTGAAACGGGCTGTTTAATTACTCCATGCCTCGAGAGTGCAGATCAGCTTCCCATAGGCGGCTTTGTCTGTGAGTGAGTGTGTATGTGTGTGAGACAGAGAGAGAGAGTGCGAGCGTGGCCTTTAACCCCCATCATCTCCGTATTAAACCCCCAGAAATAACGACTCGCTGCACGAGGAATTACAAGGCCAAACAGAATGTTGTGTCGATTTTTAGAACCAGACCTGTGGTGCAAAATCGTGAATAGGCAAAAAATATCCAACGCAGAAAGCTGTGCTTTTTTAAGATATTCTTGTGGAAAATGAATATTGCTGGCTAGTGGTAGCCAAAATATCAAGGAGCTGAAAAATTAAACATGTAGGTGAAAAATAACTAGTTAGTCGGCACCATAACAGTTAATTTGTTGTATCAACTGATTAGAGGATGAGTAAAACGTAAGTAGGTATTAGTAATTGATGCATTTCGTTCCCTCACAGAAATGTGTCGAGCAAAACGCGTCCGCGGCACACATTCAACTTTTGATTTGCAAGACTGCTAAATGCCGACGGAGGATTAATTGACCGCGGCTGGTTGATAAGACCGTCCGTGAGCCAAGACGAGGCAACTATACCCTTGACCCAATTCCCCGCTTTCAGCCGAGGCCCACTGTCACTGTGCTCTCACACACACACACACACACACACACACACACACACACACACACACCGTGGAGTAAGTAAACACAAGCGATAAGGGGAAGACAAGCTGGTACGGAGCAGCAGAAGCTCTGCCAAGAAGCCGGTGATTGGTTTCCAGCGGACACAGCGCTCACTGTCGTTGCCCCCCCTCCTTCTCATCGCCCCCCCCCTCTCCGGCCCACAGAGGCTTTAACCCATGCTGCAATGCTTAGCGAGAGGCAAGATCCACTCCTCACTGCCCTACATTTTATACTGTCAGCTGGTCAAAAGGTTGCGCTTTTCAAAAACGTGCAGGGACTGAGCAAGAACTAATGTCATTAACATCTCATTCATTTATCACATTTACCATGTTGATACGTTTGTTTTACTGCTTTTAAAGACATCACCTCTGTACCGGCTGAGCTGGACAGTAAATACTAGTGATGAAAGAATGAGGGCAGACATCAGTCGATTTATAGAAAATGAATAAAAAAAACGATTTGGATGCATGCAAAAATACAAAATATTCACTTGATCCAGCTTGTCATTTATCATAATTTGCTGCCGTCTGAACACTAGTTTTATGATGCAGCCGTATCACGAGACAGCCGACTAAACGGAAACTTTACTTTGAAAGGAAATTGGCACCAAATTGAGGTGTAAAATGAGGCGCAGAAAGAACACCAAACATATGTTTAGTTTAGTTTTAGTTGTTTAGTATGTTTCGTTGTTGGACACATATTCCCCCAAAAATGTTCACGTGTTTTATATAAAAAAACAATGATAATTTATCATCAAAATGATGAACGTAATGATGAATGTAATTAACAGCACGATACTACAATACCGTAAGGTGTCTGCAGACACACACACACACACACCTTCAGTATTCTTGGTGTTGGCAGTGCACGCGATTCCCTCCTACTCAGCGCTCGCTCAGCCTCAGACGGCCCGACGGGCTCAGCTGCTCCCTTACAGATGTAGCCACTACAGTTCCTCTCTAAGACGGTGCGCAGCCCGTCAATCACCGCCGTGCTGGTCGTGCACCCCATTCCTCCCGGTCCAAGCAGGCATCAGCTAGGAGAGGCTGCCGGTGACCCAGTTTCCCAGATCGTGCCCTGCTCCTCCCTGGTCCATGGTCTCTCTCTCTCTCTCTCTCTCTCTCTCTCCGACTCGGACCCGCGAATGCACAGAGAGCGGCTGGTGTCCGGAGCAAAAAAGGATCCAGATAAGAGAAGCAAGGAAGGGCGGCTGGAAGAAAAAATTCATGCACACACACACACACACACACACACCGCCACACACAGTCTCACTGTGATTCTGCGCTCGGTGGAATACTTCAGTCAGCAGACGAGATCCAGTGAGTAAGTGAGCGAGGTAAAGCAGAGAGCGAAGGGATGGGGAGGAGGGGGAGGAGGGGAGGGGTGGGGGGGGCGGGGGGGGGGGTGAAGGATGCTGTGTGTGAGCTCTGCATGCAGCTTCGACCAATGCTGAGCTTCGGTGCAACGCAGGCTGGCATGTGCATCTGTCTCACTCACTCACCCATGCACTTGCTCATTTCTTATGTTTATTCTTTTCATTTCAACATTTGCATGATGTAGAATTGACTACGTAATAAATATATTAATTCTCTTTCATTTTTTAACTCAATTTAAAAAAAAAAAAAGACTCCTTTTGGGAGCCGGGTGAATGATTGTGGAATAAATGGGTTACAATAAAAGCGTCTGCGTCTGATATCCAGAGGGAGAGTCTGATTCCGTGGTCAGGCAAACAGCAATATGGCTCAATGCTTATTTAGTTCAGCCGAGAATCCAGAGCCAAAGGCGGGCGAGGATGAATCACCGCGTCACAGTAGAAAGCAGCATTTTAAAATTAAAGCTAAATATGTTCATTATTCAGTAAGTACTCGAAGAAGAAGAAAAATGCACTTTTACTGCATTAAAATGGTGGAAGATCCTGACCTGACTCTCGTCTCTAGGAAACCTCTGTTTACGAAACATATCAAGGACATGGGAGGATTTAAACCTTTTAGGCCTGGACATCAAATAGGGAGGGTTTTTTTTCCACTAAAAGAGTCACAAGCTGGTCTATTAGCCAAGTACACAGATATATTGTGAGTAGAACATTTTTAATCACACACAGGCTTTTTAAATGCCTGGGAATGATTTACTTGCTAGTGTTGCTCTCAATTAAAAGGACTTCGAAAAGACAAAAGATGGCAAAGCAGCAAAGAGCAGCATGTCTGTCGTGTAAAGATCTTAAAAAGTGTCTGTCCATGTAGTTTTCTTTGTGTAGGACCTTTGCAAAAAACGTAACTCGGTTTAACATGATCCTCATCCAGCAAGGGGTTATAACTGAGCCAAATACTTTTAAAAGCGGATGCTTTCTAACTGCTGTTTGCCCATGTTGTGAGGAAAAAGACGAGTAGATAAGAAAACAGGGCAGTGTTCATCTTATCTATTTATTACGGCTCTTTCCCTTCCTGCAGCTGCAAGTTGCACACTCAAAGACCTCTATGACCTCAACGGGAATCGTCAAAATGAAATCCTGCTCGTCACACTGACATGCAGCGAGTCTCTGGCAGCAGCTGTGCTAACCCCCATTACTTAGTAAGTTAGTGATGAAAACATGCAAGCAATCTGCTTTTTAGTGATCAAGCATGAAAGCAACCTTTCAATATGTTGCATTAAAAAAGGACTGACACACAAACACACATGGAAAGGGAAGGATCCCTTACAAGATGATGGTGCACTGAGAAATAAATGCTTGTACGCATTCCTGCTGCTGCTGTGTTAATATTTCAGTAGTGCTTGACACACTGAACTACATTCGAGAGTACGATCTTCAGGGCTGCAGAGGAAAGCAGCCGCGAAGATGAGGGGGATTCAGAAAAAAAAAGAGAGAGGGAGGCAATGGAAGGGGAGATACTGGGGGAGGGAAACACAAGAAGATGATCATTGGTAGCAATCTATTAGAAAATACATCTGCTCTTTGGTTAATAGCTTTTTTCACACCTCGGATTGTGTCGCTGCAGAGAGGCTTAAAATAAGAAGAAGCAATCTGGTGTAAAACTGGAAAAGCTGCAGTCATACATCCCCTTTCTGAGAATCTGAAAGCGTGTCTGCTGATTGTACTCACAAGGCCAAAACGTGGACACTGCGCCTAGTTTGAATAACACGGAAGTAAGTGATAACCTCTTAAGAAGTTACTACTTTTGCAGCAGCTAGCTTTGAATTATTGCTGCCAGTTATTACTAAAAGGGTACCAACTCAAACGGGAGCTCAACAAAGTGGACAATGATGCATGTCGACCTAAGGCGGCATTGCTTGAAGTCTAACAGCTGGTGGTCATAAATCGTTTGCCCTCAGGACGCCGATTTACGTTGTCCATGTAAGGACATGTCTGCAAGAACGCACAGAGGCCCAGACTGCTGTGGCTTGATGGTAATTCAAGTAAGGTTTGCAGGTTGGCATTGTTTGAGGTATTCATATGATACGCACTTGACACCATGAACTCAAGAGTCCTGATTGAAGGGAGATAATATTAAGCATTACTTACACATACAACGGAGGGAAAATGTATCCTAATAGAAATTAAGTCTTCCAACGCAAATTTGTGATAAATGAGCGGATTATTTCCATTGCAAGGAGACCTTTGCAGTATCATCCAATCACAAGAGATCAATGAGCAGGGGATGGCTGCGACTAAAACGCTAAAGTGAATAAGTGGCATAGACAGATCTGTACACAACTCCAGAAATGTCACAACGGGAAGTGTCCTGTGTGACCACCAAAGGCCAATGTTTTAATCTAACCGCGTCACAGTCAGTCTCCACGTAAGGGTTTGTAGTGAAGAAACGGCGAGATGCCAACAGAAAGTTTGAGTTTCTCTGCTGTACAACAGGTCCAACCTAGTGAGGAATTATTCAAGGTCGGGTGAATTGCTGAGTCATCCGTTGTAGGCAACGTTTCTTTCTGCGGACCCTGTCACCAGAAACGATGTCTGCGAAAAGCAGAATGCTGCTGGGAAAGTAACAAACACCCTCTACCACAGAAGCAGTTTCACATGTCTCTGTGACTGTAACGCACACTGCCTTTGATATAATCAATATAATAATACGTTATATACATATTACTGCCTCACACATTGCAAGTTCCCTTGCACAGCTTGCGGACATCTTAACCGTGCGTGTCTGTAGCAGACAAATTAAGTGGCGCTGCAGCCTCCAGCAGAGTACTGTCAAACCTACTAAATCTGGAGTTGGAGGTCTGAGCAAGGCGACAGTGAGAACACTAGGGGAAGAGGGGGGAGGAGGGGGGTAAGGAGGGGGCAAAGAGTGCTGCGGCACAGAGTGGGACGACTCTGTGGGATGAGGGAGCTGCTGCTCATCCCTGCAGCAGCTGCAGAGGAGATAAGAGCCGGTCTGAAGCACTGCTGTGTGTGTGTGTGTGTGTGTGTGTGTGTGTGTGTGTGGGTGGAGCGGCATGGATTACTGCCGCCGTCATTACGACGAGGCTTCACTCTCTGCAGTGGACCATGATTACTGGCATAGCGTTGTACACAACTCACACGGTTAAGAGTATCAAAAAACTAGTGTTTATTGTGAATCTATGAGGACTTAAAACCGATGGTCTCATATGACCACATTACATGTAAAATTCTGTAAAAAAACATTACTCATGACATTACTTTTAATACGGCTGCAAATAATAATACTTTTCATGCCAATTCATTTGCAAAGTATTGTCTCAACAAATTGATAATTTATCAAATCTTAAATATTATGTTGTCTTATCAGTTGTCCAAAAAACAAAAACATTGGCTAACATTATTTAAAAATGGAGAGAAGCGTCAAATTTTTACATTGGAACGAGAGAATTGTTTACATTATTTGCCTGTTGAATGGATCTATTAACAAAATAGTGGTCGATCCATTTTCTTCCCATCCACTGATCAATTGATAAACTTCATTCGCCCATACAGTTCTCACCACACGCCAAAGTGCATTTGAGAGCAATCACATACAATATGCTACGTACCTTCATGTCCTTTCTCTTTTGTAATCAAGAGATATCTGCACACTTAACACAGCACCTGCCCCGATAAAGATCCTTCAGACCAATACCTCAAAGCTAAAGATCTAAATCAGTGTGGACTGTTGATATTTCCGGCACCTTTAATCAAAGGTTTCTGCTCTCTATCCCACACAAACGTGTAACTAGTGACGTCAGATCACATTTGATTTGTCGGTCAAATACAAATATGACATCCTCAGACTGTTTTTTTCTGACCACAATCTCCTGCATATGGACGTCATCAGTGGACCGGAGTAAAACCCCATACAACACCACTCCTATTTCAAGCTGTCAGCAGCGCGTGGTGGGCGGGGCCGGTTCCCAACATCAAAGTCAGCACACATGTGGACACAGAGGGGCCTGCTTGAGTTTCCCCATTTCACACCAAGAGGCGGACGATCCGACGCACAACAAAGGCAGAAGTGGGGCTCAGAGGAGCAGACGGGAGTTTAGTTGGCATCTCATCTGAGGATGAGAAGGTCAAGTCGGCAGCTGGCCATCGTCGCCATGCCGAGGGTCTCATGTGGGGCTTTGCACCGTGCGTCCGCGTGTGTTTTGTTTGCGTTTGGCCACAATGCGGCAAACCACAGTGACATCACACACACAGACATCCAGCTGTGCAGGGCAGATAGAACTGGCATGGCTCCCGGTTGGAACTCTCCCGGGACTCAAAAAGGGAAGTGGCTGTTTCCTGCTGATGTTCGTGTGTGTGTGTGTGTGTGTGTGTGTGTGTTTGTGTGTTTGTGTCTATGTGTGTGTGTAAACGCTGCCATGTGTGGGCTAAAGACAGGCCAGGAATTTCAATAAGCCCAAATACATTTTGGATGCACAAGTTTCCACCACCGCCCTTTGTTTCACGCAACGAATACACAGAATACGACAGAGCCTCTCGTGGACTCTGAGTTGACCCCAAGTCATCCTGTCACTCTTAAAATTATACAAACTAAATACACAAGGGCCACATCCTCTTCCTTTTACTCGGTATTCTGGGACGGTTTATTTACCACAGAAGAAGAAAATGACCCGTTCTCCTGGGTACAGCTTCCTGTTCTTTGTGCTGGGGTCATCAGGCACAGAATAAGTATATGTTGCACAAAGGACGTAGTCAGACACACACACACACACACACACACACACTAACGCACACACGCACACTCTGGAGCCTATTTGTGGCGTTGCCGCTGTTGGTTTAGTTTATCATTAATAGAAGTTAATAATGAAGCCGTGCCGTTCCACAGCCTGCGCTGCAGCACCAGCGGAGAAGCATTGAAGCCGCGCCGACACCTGAGGGCCTTCATTCACCCTCTGCAACTTTGTTTTGGCTTCACTAAATACAACACTGACTAATCTCATTACAAAAGTGGCTTATTCAAGCTGTCGGTGCATCAAAAACAGATTGAATTGCATATTTAAAATGACCTTTGCGTAATCAAATTCATTTTTAAATGATTCCGTCTGGTTTTCTTAGGAAATTGGATGACAACTTGTTGCATAGCACACAATATAACAGCCACAAAGGAGCATTAATGATCAAATGAAATGAATCGCACGTCAGCCGGCGGTGGAACGTAGCCGGTCATACACGTATTTGTGTGTGTGTGTAAACACATATGTCCCACACACGCAGCATATTGAGAGGCTTTATGCAATTGTCAAATGTACAACAGTGTGTGAATGCAGTTACTGCCCCCTACAGGCACAGGACAATACTAGAGTGAAAAACATCTATTACAACATTTACTAAATATGCATCATTAACAGCAAAAAAAAAGACACGAACAAACTCCTTGGGTTCCTCATGCAAAGACAAAACTTTCCTTCCAGCAATCAGTCTATTGGTATAACGCAGCCATTGTTTGTCACGTGCGTGTCATTTTCAGCAGCTCGGCGTAAAAAAACAATCATTTGCCATCCTCGACCTGCGCTACAGGAAGTACATACAGACGTTCTAAAGAGTGGACTCTACGGGAAGACGGGGTTACAGCAGGATTTAAAGCCCAAGCAGAGGTCTAAGTGCTTCTTCCTAAGGCCGACCCGGGCTCAGCGATGACACTGACACATTGCGGGATGAGGTTGTAACTATCCGTTTGTGTTGACAGCCACTCAAAAGAAGGCGGGACAGCAAAACATCCTGTTTGCATGTTTTGAGCCGTGTAAAAACACGTAACCTCCATTTCAAGCTGTCCTCACTTGGAAAGTGGTGCGTGATTTGATCCAAACAACAGGCCTTCGCCCGGTCAGCGGGCCAGCAGCCAGGTGTGAAGGAGGTACTGAGGAGGACCGAGGGGGGGCGGGGGGGGCGTCCTCGTGTTCGGGCTCTGACACGCAGCGGGGGAAGGAGCGAGACGAAGGATCCCGAAAACAAGCCCTAACCTGCCAGACGTGTGGCAAACAGCTGCACCGCCACATAGTTGTAGACGCTGCAACAAATGCACACAGTCACAACACTCACAGGCTCAGGGATCAGTCTGTGCGGATGGAAAAATGCCCCTGCATTACTACAGAGGCATCACTGTAAACGCGTTAAGTGTGAAACAAGTAACTGATGTACAAGTGAAGCATTTTTCATGACAGCGTATGTTGATTTACAGAATGAAGCTTGAAAATTAGGATGAAAGAGACACAAAAAAACTGATACAGTTGAACATAATACGTATGCTCAATCTACACACCGGTAATTGCAGGCGGTTGTGGACTTGGTACCGGCTGGTCACTAACGGCTAGATTGGTCAACAATTAAAAAAAACAAAGCAATCAGCGGTTACAACATTAATCCAGGTTCATTGCCGTTTGTTTGAAGCGACGGAGAGAACGGATTAACTCGAGCATACTTCAACGAAAGCAAGTTTAGCCGATTACTGAGCAGATTAAATACAAAACACTCGACTTGCAGAAGCACGGTACTGCATGCAAAATGTATATAAGGGTGACATAGTAGCATGTAATTGCCATCCAACGTGCAAGGGAGGTGCAGTAATCTTAAGCAAAACAGCATGAGGCAGGATGTAATGAGAAAGTGGCAGCAAAGACAAATAGGATGAGTCATAGGAAGAGCAGTTATTAAATACAAGGGTATTGCATCTTTTATACACATCCATTCAAGATAATCCAGCCAATTCTTTCTGGTTTTGGTAGCGACGTGAAGAAGCTGCGCGGCAGGGAGACAGGCCGGGGGTAATTAAGGGGAGGCAGGAGCTTGGGAACCCTCGAAGATCCGATAATCTCAGTTGGCTCTTTCTTTGTAATCAGGGGAAATCCTCTTGAGCCTGGTTCAATGAACGCTGCTGACAATCAAAAGGAAACAGAGGCTGGACGGGGAGGCGAACCAATGTGCCCGCACCCGCACCACTAAAGTGGCAGTGGATTTTAGCTGTAATCCTATACGGCACTGGGAGGCCGCGAACAATAACAAGAGGCTGGTATCCCCGATGGAGACCGCACAGAGAGCTTATTATTTGTTTGACTTGTGCAGGTACAGAAAAACGGAATTAATCTTGTATGTAGTTGGGTGATCTATAATGACATAAATACAGTGAGGCGATGCAAAAAGCCATACCGCTATGACACATATGATTTAAAGACGATTTCTGAAGATTAGGCAAAATCAGACATTACTTTATGGTTATTTTATCCATAAACCACCTCTGTTATATTGATCAGGTGATTTCCCATCGGTTCACATTGTTTTAAAATCCAGGAATGGCACACGCCTTCTTCCTGTTGTAGTTACCGTGTGCCTACTGCCCCCCCTCTCAGAGGCCCCCCTCCCTTCCTGACGGAGGAAACACATGTTATAGGATACATCCCTGCTTGACGGGGACGGTCCTCGTTGAACGGCTTATTGTATCTAATGGCCGGTCTGAGTCTTGATTGGGACGCTGTGCTACACCAGCCCTTCGTGCAGAAACACAGTGCAAAAAAAAACAAAAATACATTGTTTTATTTGCTGCTGCTACCGTCTTTGTTGTTAGCTTTCTGGGATGATTAACCTGCGTCAAGAACGTAACAAGCAGTGTGAAATAAAACCGTCCTTTGTGGGTGTAACACATTGAACCTTCCCCGTGGACGGGGGGAGGGTGTCACTGGCTTTTAAAGACTGAGCGGAGACACTAAAAGGAGATTAAATCAAGTCGGGGATACTAAGGCGATTATCTGCACAGCGGGGCACGGGGTGGGGAGGCGCGGAGGGGGGGGTGAGAGTCCTGCCACACGTTCACGATGCTCAATGTCACGCAGGGCATCAGCCGTTTGTGGCTCAATGTCAACAGTGCGCCGGCGGAGATCACTTTGTTTATCACTAACAGGTGAGATTAAGAGCAGACCTTCTGGCGCACGGCCACAATGCTGCCGTCCCATAAACACCACAACTCCATACAGGCAATTTATAAACAATACTGCCACACAATGATCAGTCCCTGAAGAACAAACAGGGAGCAAACAAAAACCACTTGAGCCCAGAGGAGACTTTCCTTTACGTCTTCAAGCCAAAGTGCAGTTGTCAGCAGATAAAATGGCGTATGAAATTTCAGTGCACTTGTTACTCTGACAAGAACTCATTTGTATATTGTGGGCAGAGAGCACACAATGGGCTCATTTCAGCTTTGAAAGGAAAGAGCTCAGCTGTTCATGTACATTTTTCTTGAATGGGTGACTACAGCAACTCATCAGAATTCCTCTTACGTCGTACAGCTTTGCACACAATGACTCCGATAGTGGGGCAGTGCACTTAGCCGGTATTATAAAGATATATTGGATTATCCCGCATTAACAATTACATTCAAGGTTTATTGCGAGCTTAACAAAATACAATTCAAGCACGTGGATGACAAAGCTTTTGGCTCAGCTGATTTGCAAATGAGAGACCCCCCCTCTAAACTACACTTCCATCTCAGCAACAATTAGACAAACGTCATTTGAACACATTTCTGTGGCAGAATAGAACCACAATACTCATTTCGTGACCCTCTGTGGGGGACCGACCCTTAGATTGGGAACCAGTGTACTGGTATAGCAATAATCATAATTCCTACATTGTGGCGGGACGCAAGCCGTGCCCACAATACCAGTTACCAGACCGCCTCCCCCTCCCTCCCCCCCTCTGTACGGGAGCGAGGAATGCCAGCTATGCAGCCGGCCTGGTGAAAAGTCATTACAGTTTATCCCCTCTGGCCACGGCAGGTCCGATCCACACAGCGCACAAAGCCGCAAGAGCCGTAGAGAGTTTAGTCTTTCTTTGATTAAGGTAACAGCGTGAACTGTGGGAAACAAGGAAAAACCAAAGAGAGCGGCAAACTCCCCACTGGGGATTCCTCCCAGTGTCAAGCAGTGAAGATGAACGATTCCCTGAGACATGTCCAGGACACAGCCATACACATATGACTGTACTGTACACAGAGTCATAGCTTTAAAGCTGAAATATGATCCACTTGGCCGCCTCTGCTTTGGGTGCTTTGGGCGAATTCAAATGAGTGGCCTAAACTTCCAGGGAAATCCCAGATCGCTGATAACAACTTCCAACGAGGTCGTAACTTTCACTTTCATCTCTGCTGTCAGATAGGAGGTCAGACATCAGTTGAATAGTTGTAAATACTATCAATACCCAAACACTATCAATACCCATCACATCCAGTATTTGCCTCCGGAAAGAAACCTGCGTGTATTCTCTTTCGACAGATTCTTTATATTGTTTTAGCTCTAAATCCCAGTTTAATGGCTACTTATACACTCATTCATCCCTGATCAGCTGATCCCGGGGTGACCTGCGTGGCGAGCGTAAATGGGAGGTCAGTAACCACAGCGAGGCCCTGGCGCAGGGGAGGGGGGCCTGAAGGAGAGGTATGCGTGCAAAGCAGATTAACCTACTGAGAATGTGCCGTTTGCTTCTCACTAAATCCCAGGAGTCGCGGAGAGTAACTGATATAAAACCAACAGGTGCAAAAACAAACTCAAGTAGGAATCATTTTCTTTAAGTAGCCGTGATCCTCACTGTACATTTCTAAAAACAACACATGCTTAAAAGTCATTATCAAAGTTCAAGAGGTTGAAATTGCTTGAGTGTAGCCAAGAATAACGGCCACTCCGCACATTTCAAGCAAAGCAGCCTCCGCCCGAGTGGGCAAAGCCTGATTCAGAAACGCCATGCTTTGGGTGCAAAGAAATAATGACAAGGTTAAGAGTGTTAGTTTACAGGGGGACCCTCCAATCTCATCCGTCATGGTAACAGCCGTCTTCCCGCAATTACAAGTTAATGGTCAGTTGCAGTCAAGGGTGGGAGGTACTTTTGAGGACGAATCGAGGAGTCTCGGAGAGTAAATGCTCCTCACAAAAACGAAATACAAGGACTTATAAGGAAATGTGCTAGACATTAGACATTTCTCCATCAGCCAACGTGGATATGTTGCGTACTCTCCGTCTGGAGTGCTGTAGTGGGACTTAATCCCCATGAGCTTAATCTGTAGGTGCATCTTGAAGCCAGCACCTTGGAGGACCCTCATTCACCCAGCTTATGGCTTGACCAGTCTCACCCATTAACGAACACTAGCCTCCCTCACTTCATATGCGATGCACCCATGTGTGGCCCGCGGCCGTTGTACCGGTGCAATTCATGTGCCTGTTAAAAAAGCTGCGTGGGGTTTATGGAGGACTGCACTCCCTCTAGAAAGATTTAAGAGAGGCTGAGTTCTAATGTAAGTAGAATAAACTGAATCCCAAAGTGCAAAGATGGACAAATTGCTTTTTGCACACAATCTAGTTTATAACACCCTCTAAAAACATTAACCACTACTACTACCTACTTTTCATTAACCACTACCTATTCAACTAACTACCAGAACTGGCATTTTGCTTGTATAATGCTTACCATGTTCACCATTAGCATGTTGCTAAGTGCTAACATTTGCTAATTTGAACCAAACAGCAGAATGAGAGACAGGATCCTCATTAGATCTGCATGTTTTTCAGTCTTTTGAGAAACACATAAAAATAAATTGCTACAAGACTCCATTCTCGTTATTTGTTGGATGACAGACGACGATGCTGGGGTCGTTATCAGTTTCACACCCTAATCAAAACCTATCCTGAATTACTCGTCGGTAATTTAAGACAGCTGATGATGATTTTAACGATCCGGCAGTCACGGTTCCACAGCAGGAGTTTGCTTCCGATCGATGCGTGTGCAGGGATTTAAACCTGTTAAAGGTTTTCACAACATCGACCTCCCGGCAGTTCTATTAATCCTCCCAGGTCTCCATTTGGATGGATAAGAGACAACTAAACAAATCGTCAGAGAGAAACAGGGGAAGGATTCCGGCCCTCAAAAACAAACTTCAATCAAGCAACGAGTCTTGATATTTAAATTATGAATACTGCTGGATTGGCGGAAAACATATGCTCTAGGGAGGCGAGTGTAAAACAAATCCCAGGGTGCCAAGCACTTGCTAACAGGAAACCACCCGCTGAGCAGGCTCCTCAGCAGTTCGCCACTCTGTTATGGAAACCTCCTCCACAACAGCTCTGCTCTATCGGGCTCAGCGCCCAAAACCTCCGGTCAGCCAGAAGGCGACCACGGGAAACTGCCTCTATCTAGCAAACGAAAGGCTCCCTCCCTCGAGAAGATGAAGGACAGGAAGTCACGGGCACTTCCTGTTGAGGCGGGCGGGATGGAAACATTTTGGTGGCGTCTTGGTGGTGGGTAATGGGGACTCTCCGTGAAGCCTGGCGTTGGTCAGGCCATGCAGAACTGCTTATATTTGGATCTTGTGGAGTTTAACTGATTCCCTTTCTGTAACTTTCAGTTGCACATTTAAGGTGTTAACTCAATACCTTTAAAAAAACCTGAGCATTATAACCTGTTGTATTAGACTGCACTTTATCAGGGTAAATTACTTTTATCGGAAAAGTGACTTTCTGGGGAAACATTGTTCAACTTGATTAAAAAGGTTGAAAACATCTTGTTGGTTGTTATGCAACATTAAAACAACTTTATTATTTAATTTGTGAGAGTGAAAGGCTTTGTGGTTTATACATAATGAAGTCGAGGTTGCAAAGTTAAATACATTTAGCTTAAGTTCTGGGTCTTTTAATCCACACCCTATTAGAAAGAAAGTTGTTTAATGGGTTCATTGGTTACTAGAGCAGCCTCATTTATTATTGACCCACACAGATAAAGCCCCTGGGTTTCTTCTCCCGGAGCACCATTTACTTTCACAGTCAGAGAGGCAGCTTATCCACCCTTTACGTGTTATAACAACAGGCCAAATAGCGACAGGGAGGAATACAGAGGGAGGTCGGGCTGCTTTGGCCTCACGCAACACTGACAGCCAGTGTCTACTCACAAAACACAATGAGGCTCAGAAGTTATACGCTTGCAGTTTGGGCACACTTGGGTTGATCTGAGGACATATCTGAGTTGTGGTGGAAAAACAAATCTGGCTTCAGTGCATGAGAGGACATGACTCAGCGATGAGCAAAGAAGCAAAATGTTCTGTCAAAACTGGTTAAAAGAATGCACATGTCCATCTACTCCAGCGTATCCTGGGATTGCCACATCTCAGGAAAGTTGACAGAAAGTTGTACTATTTGAGGTTGAAGGAGAGGCCACGGTTTG
The DNA here is from genome assembly GCA_021346845.1 of Apeltes quadracus. NCBI lineage: Eukaryota > Metazoa > Chordata > Actinopteri > Perciformes > Gasterosteidae > Apeltes > Apeltes quadracus. Next base: position 9,300,223 of record CM037932.1, on the reverse strand, counting down.
TGCAGTGACTGCATCTTCTACGCAACGGAGGAATGTTTGACTTGAGCAAACAAAGGCTCTAAAATAAAGCCTGTCACGTGATGCAGCAAGATGTGGCACAGGTACAAAGAGGGTGTAGGGTGATAGGGAACGTCCACCTGCCAAACAGTTTAGGACAATTAAAAAATTGTCCACTGGACCTTTTCGAATACTTCCTAAAAGGGTCCAAGAACTTTATCATCATTAACATGGGAGTTTTTCCAACAACCTTAATGTGTGACTGCAAGGTTAAGCAGCAGCACGTTCCCAATATTCTAACGTCCACTCTGCCGTATTGTCTCACAGTGACCCGGTTGTGTGTGCACACTGGTCACAGGCAGGCTGATGGTATCACTCCTGCATAATGACACCCATCTGGTCAACAGCTCCCCGGGGTCGGTCACAAAGCAGGAACACCGAGGCTCTGAGCAGATCACCTTCAGGCAGTGAGGACGACGGTTACATAACGCTTGTTTCACACGCTGTGAGAAGGAACTACATGCCCATCAGCTGATCAGGCTGTGGAGTTCGGAGAAAAACGCATGTACACGATCAACGATTGGTTTTTAATTCCATGCGCGGCAAAATTAGATTGGTAGCATCCTGTGTGGTATCGAAATGAACCGGCAGCGGGTCACATTCAATAGTTGATCACAGCCATCATGGAGTTAACTGTGTTCCCGGCAGAACAACGGGGAGGATAAACAGAGGGATCAGCTGAGCGCGCCAGCCAATTACAAATCCCGCTCTCCACTCCAACAATAAACAAAGGGGATCCAGCAAGTGTGTAGTATGTAATATTTATAATCTAAATGAGATGAAAATGGGAGAAAATGTGTGTTTCAAGCTGAAAAAACAATCGGAATGGGTGATAACAAATACAATCCTCTCTTTATATCCCTGGCCCTCTATATTCCTGCTGAGGTTTTTACATGTTTCATGGAGGATTTAATGACAAGTTGGGTGGACAGCACGTCTCGTGTACGGTCACATTCTTGTCCCACTCAACTGAACAACACAGCCATATGTTCACTTCTGCAGCTCACACATTCAGAGACAGGGCCCCAATCAGACTGATCGCTCACAACAGTGTTTGGCATACTAAGGAATCCTGAATAGGCCTAACGACTAGGAACTTAAGTAAAAAGGGACAAAAGAGATAAGAAAATCATCAAAGAGATGAAAAGTGACAACAACGACACGCAAAAACAGCCACAAAGAGAAACAAAGCTGCCAGAGAGAGAAGCAATGTGACTACAAAGAGACAGAAAACAACTACTAAGACAAAGAGACAGCAGACAGACAGACAGACAGACAAATACTACTTCTACCTCTCCACTATTCAAATGCTTCTTAACTCATCCCGCCCTGTAGGTTTGTCAACAAGTGAACTGCTAGAACCTCGCTTGTACAAAGACAAAAAACAAGTCGTACAAGAAATTCTTGAAGGTAACTTGACCCTCTTTCCAACATGTTGATTTCCCAACATGCTTGTATCTTACGTCTGGTCTCGTCCGTCCAGCGTCTCTGGCAGTGCAACAGAGAAAGAAAGAATAAATAACACAAAAAGGTGTGGTTGGATGTCTGGGATCCTTCCTGACTCAGGATTCCATTTCCCTGACGGAGAGCCTGGACGGTGTCTGTTTCGGTTACCTAGCAACTTCCTCCAGGAAAGCTGGAACAATCAGCAGGACCACCGAACACCTAACACTGCAACAAAAGGGCAGACTTTTTTTTTCTCTCTCTCTCTGAGCTGTGTGGAAAACTGACACTGAGGTGGTAGCCAATAACGCAGCTCCTCGTTGCCCACAGCTTCCAGGGTGGACGCTCAAATTCAGCATTATCTCATTGTCACTGGACACTTCAGATGTGTCTATAGCACGAAATTGAAGCCATGCCGTTTCTTGAAAGCAGGCATGATGTCATCTCAACGGAACTGAAGATAACAGGCACCAAACACCCTGATTGGGCACAAGACACTTTGAATAAATGGAACAAGAATGTCTATAACAAACCTTTCAACAAAGGGAAGTTAATGTACAATGAAATGTAAGTAATGCAGTTGTGTTGTGCACTTACTGAAATGCACCTACAATTCTACAAGACTGCTCCCTTTGGCTCGATCAGTTCCTGTCCCTTTTACAGTTGAAAGTCAGGCCCACGCAGTTCTTAACACAGAAAGCCCAAATGTGCCCCGACCCAGCAGCCCTGAGCTCAGCTGGGTGAGGATGCAAAAGAAGGACCTGTGAACGCCGCAGGTAAAAAGGCTTTTAAAAACGTGCAAACCACCTTCATTCGCACACTCACTCCAACTCACGGTCTTTCACACCACCCACACGTGCCTCCGACCCAGCTGATCAAAGGTCAGCTGCACATGTTGGCAAAAGCATGGTCTTTATCGCGCGACGAGCGCGCAACAGCCCCGGGGGCGTCGAGGTGAAGCAGGGGCGGGTAGGTGTGTTGTCTACTTACGACTAGCACGGATGTCCTCACCACCTCAGACACGCTTTGCCGGAGTCCTGCCGCGGTACCCGGTTTACCCAGACCGCGCGTAAACCTCCTGGTCTCCGGGTGCGCCGCCGTGGCCATCGTTGCGCATCAACTTCGCGGCAATGTGCGTTCAATCCACGAGTTAATACGGGCCGAGGGTTTTTTTCTTTTAGAGGGAGAACATCACTGGTTTGTCCGTCACTCCGATCTCCGCCAGTGAACGCCGCGAGTTCATTCCGCTCCCACGTCTCGATCGCATACTTTCCGATACTTTTTTTTAAGTCAACGCGTGCTGCAGTGTCCCGATGATCTGTTTTTCCCCACCGGATGGATTGTTGTCATAATAAAGACTCCTCATGAGAAGTGTGCCATTGGCCGCGCATCGCCGGACGGGAGGCGTATAATCCGGACGGACGCCTCCTCGTTGCACTCCGCCCTCCGCCGCGTGAAGCCCCGCCCACTCCGGGCTGCGCGCGAGCGGCTGGTTCCCGGACTCTGGACTGCAAGCTCTCAAATGAACTCTCAATGCCAGTTTCCCACCACCACAACAACACAAATCACAACTCTGTGGAGTATGTTGCTATAGTATTAGTATTACTAGTATATAGAATTGTTGCTAGAATGTTTCTATGCACTAAAATGCGTCTAAAATTTAAAAACTAAAAAAATGTTCAACTGGAACATAATGAGCATGAAAGAAGAGAACAGGAGACTCACTATCAAGGTCTGTTTTTGCATTTGCAGTTTGCACGGTGTGCTTTGATGCTATGGCACATGCCTTTAACGGACATTACATTTGATGTATTTATATTGCTTGTTCTTATGATACATAAATACAGAGAATGTAATTTACAGACAGCGGCTCGGACTTGAATGAAAATCTTATTCAACGATGCCATCTGTAGGCCACAGCTGTAAACACGCACTACTGACGTCTCCCTAGAGAAACACATCCCTCCAGCCCCTTGCGCTTGAGTAAAAACACAAATACAACAAATCTGTAACAAATAATTTTGTTTTTTATTGCTTTCATTTCCAAACAGCTCTCTGTGGTCTGAAAGAAACAAAAAAACAGCTGCAATTGTGAGCAAAACTGAGATTTTCCATTTTATTTGGATCACTGCAAAACCCTGTCCAACGCATATTTCCATTCATTTGGAGCCATAAAACGATCTGGCATCAATATCTATACAAGAGGCAGCCTACTTAAGTGAGCGCAATGCTGGTTGGAGCTGAAAGTTTCTACATTGTTTTGCACATAAACGTTAAAACTTTCAATGACATCCACTTCCATGATACACTTTTTGTGATTAAGTCTCACACTTTCTCAGACACCTGCAGGGGACCTTTAGCAGATAACACAAAACTACTGTCTCGAGTTATTAATATAACAAAGATCAGTGAATAAAATATTAATTTGAATTCAAATGGCAATTATCTGTGATGGCAGCTACTCCCAAGCCACTTTGGGAGCGATTCCACGGTAATGTCAATGATTCAACTAGAAATGTTTTAACAAGAACACAAGTGTGCTGTTAAAGGGCGGCCTCTTTCTACATGGTTTACATTGTAATGGTATCCTGTGTTAGGAGACCATCCTCATCCCCAATGTAACAGGATTACAGGACATCGATGGAAACCAGTTTGGCACTGAAGTTGGAGGACATTTTAAAAGCAGCATTTTTCAATAAACAAACGTTATGACAACGTAGTGATAGTCTATGACATCTATGAAAGACTGCTGAACATCTACATCAACATGTTCCTGCTGGGAAAAACAACCAATGACAAGAAGGAAAACCAGGAAGACAGGAAGTAGTTCAGACTATTAGAAAACAGTACAAAATGACATCCTTAAAAAGAGGTTTCAGAGTTGAGAGTAAAAATGCCAAAAAAAATGCAGTCTCTGATGCAGTCTAAACCAGCGGACATGTCACCATTAAAGCATTTAGAAGCACCAAACGTGCATGGACACGTGTACAAATGTCCCAGATATGTGCAGAAGAGTAAAGCAAAGAGTCTCTGGTGGACAGGAAGGGCCGACGGCCCCTGAAGGAGACGCGTGTGTGTGTGTGGAGACGACTCAGCGAGGGCGGGACTCTTTGCTGTTTAGGATGCGAGCGCTGCCGGAGGCGGCGACTGTGACGCTGCGGATGACCTCCATCCACCTGCGGGCAGAGAAAAGCTTTTTTTTTTTTAAAAATCAACTCTGTGCATAGCGGAACTCGCGTATCTGAACGATTACACTCTCAAACCTGTCAAACGTGTACTCGCTCTCCGATCGGAAGTAGTAGACGTGGGACTTGAAATGCAGTTTGAAGACGTATTCCTTGTGGATGTTTTCAGTCTCCGAGGGGATGGTGACCGAGTAACCCAGCAGAGGAAGGCTGGCCAACGGATACTCGTCCTGAGGAAGAGAATACGACATTACGCTTGGTCTGTTGATAATGATACTAAACTATTTGGAACCAGAGGGGAAAAAAAATATATACACAGGCCACTGCTCCCAACAGAAAGCCATGCGGGAAGGTCAAAAGAACCTTTAATTAAACAGACATGTTGTCATTGGTTTATGAGAATTCAAATTGGTTTTCTATAGATTCCTTTTCCATTTTGTGACGGACAATCCAACAGTTTTTTGAAAACGTAGAGCAGCCAGAGGAGAGATTACAAAAGAGAAGGCACGTGAACGGCCCGTACGCCTCCATCATGGCGCAACGATTCGACATTCTACACCGAGACGCGATTCCTTTAAGCCCGGACGAGAGCAAACACAACGGGGACAAACGGAGCCGAGAGCGAATGTTCATCACCTGGTGAGACTTGTAGAAGAAGAGGCTGAAGTTGGTGAAGACCACCCAGAGCTTCTGCCAGCCGTTGCTGTTCTTGAACTTCCGCAGTAAGTTTCCAGACAGCTGGTTCTACAAAGACAAATGCAACACGTTTTACGTCTACCACGAAATAATACGCATGCAAATTATGACAGCAATAATAGTGTGCAGAGTTTGGATTGTTTACCAAAATCTAGGACAATTAGAAATGAAAGAATATATCTGGGGATATTTTAGATTTTTTATTATTGTTAACAAACAGCCATAATGAGTTTTCAAACCAACCGCTAACTGATCCTCAAGATTTATATAGCTTATTGCATGTACATGTTCCATTTAGTAGTCACTGTTATAGTACTTTATTACAATGATGTGCACTGGAGTTTATTTTGAGTTAGTTCTGTGGTGATGAAAATACTCACCAGAGTACCAAATGTGTATAAATCTGCAGCTTTGACATACTACATACCTTTCTAAAATCTTATTTTTCTAACTCGTCTTTCTAAATCAATTCATTAGGTTTTTTTAAAAGGTAACTTTTCTACCCATTTGCCGTCTGCCTGGCTCCTTTACCTCTAGACTCCTGCAGGATTCACTAAAGGAGAGGCTCTGAACACGGTACCAGCAGATAACAGACAGAGGCACCGGTCCCTGGCCACTGGGGGGCCCCACCAGGGGGGCCTTATTCCCACTGACTGGACTAGGGTCCTCTACCACGGAGGAACGCACAGACGCATGTGGAAAAGAGAGAGAGAGAGAGAGAGACAGGGAGGGGAGGACAGAAACACAGAGACTGAGTAGGCGATGCACAGGCATGCAGTGGCAGGGACGAACACGAGGGCCGACGACAGTGCGCCCAGGCAAAGCTGTGAAGAGGACACGTCGTTACAGCTACGGGGGGAAAGCAGAACTAGATGAGGGCAAAACGCGATCGATCCGTCCTGTCGGGCGCGAGATGACAACGTTTGGCACATCTACGAACTGCTCTATTTATAGATGGAGGAGGAGGAGGAGGAGGAGGAGAAGGAGGACAGAGCCACACGGGAAAGCCACAGTTTGGGTTGAGACTGGGAGGCCGGACACAGGCTGCAGATAGCCAGAGGAGGAGAGAGGGAACAGTATCCTCACTGAAGCAGCAAAGAGGGGGGACATGTTCAGCTTCCAGGAGCAGATACCATGAGAGGTTTTGTACATTAATAGTGCTGCTTTGACAAGTGCTATTCCACTGATTAACAGCTGGTGGCAGTAATGCTCAAAGAAACTAAGCAATGCACCAACAAAAGCAGTCAAGAGGATAAAGAAGGTTTGCTATCAAACAAACCCACAGAGAATGATCAACAACAGCTCACATTAAATTAAAACAAAAAAAAAGAAGATATTAATGAATAGTTCAGATGAAGGAGCACGAGAGGATACTGTTCCCACTGGGAGATCACCAACGCAAACTCGGACACAGAGCAGGAACACAGGGGAGCAGGAGAGGAGAGGCAGGTCTGAGGTCGGGTGCTGAGCTTTGGCCGGTACCTCCACAGCTAAGCTAAAGTCCACCATGGACACACTGGTGTTCCTGTGCCAGCACACGTGCACCATGGTGTTACCACGGTGAGGGGCGGGCCTCTCCAGCGAGGTGCGCGACGCCGCTACGTCGTCCTCTGACTCCGCCTCCGGCGAGGAGACGTCCGGGCGTTCTGGGAAAGTCAGGAGGTCGTTACTGCGAGACACTGAGCGGGGCGATGAGGGCAGAAGGGCGCTAAAGCACAGACAACGTCAGATTATTCACAAAGCAAACCGTGTCTGGTGTATGTGGGAATTCAGTCCGAAGAGTTTGTTACTCAAAATGTATTTTCTCACAGTTTGTGTGTGTGTGTGTGTCCACGGTTGGTTCTTATCCTTAATACGCAACAGTTGATCTTAGGTGGTAACTTACTGTTGTCTATCAGATTGCTAGTCAGAAGGTCAGACGAAGGCCCATTGCTGGTGTTCGCTACGTCTATTGCCACCTGTATGTCGTCCATCCACTTCTCCATCTCTATGAGCGAACTACAGGGAAAAACACACGCACACACACACACACAATGCTCAACATGTCCTATTTCCAGTCACAGCAGGAAGCCCTGCTGGTTAGAAATAGTCCAGGCAACAAGAAACGTCATAAATTGGATCCATATTTGTCCAGGTGTCAGGCCAAATTTCTCTTAGAAGACACTAACACACCATCTGCTCATTCATTTACCCGAGTAGCTGGTTCCCTTTCATCTCTGTTACAGGCAAGAAGACGGCAACATTATCAAGAACTAAATAAATAAATTAAATCGGAATCTATTTACGGCATTTATCTAGTCAATTTAGCACATAACCCATTTTTAAAATAAATTGGCTATTGAGATTATATAAATTATATAATAGATGAAAGTCCCTTCATAACAAACACATATTGTATTTGCATCTTCACTACATAAGTTATTCAGCTTCTTATCTTTGATAAATGAAGTAAATTGGTTATACATCAATGTAAATATTGATTGTATACCATTATTGTGTTCCTGTAGTTAAAGAACAGCAATGCAGCATATTTAAAAAGTAATTAAATGTGCAAATTGCTGTGAGCTCAAAGTGACTACATCACACCAACATTTGTATCCCGAGTTTTTTTCGTCTGGAGGACGGAACGTAAACAGACATTTGATTTGAAGTGATACTGTAAAGAGATGTGCTAAAAATAAAAAAAGATAAAAATACTAGGTGGAAAATACACAGTTACTGGATAATGTATTTTTTAACGCAATCTCACGCAAGCTTAACTGCACTTTACTGTAATTTATTTAACAATTTCCAAATGTCTCCAAGCCCAAATGTCTCCCCCACACTCCAGGAGAAGACATGCCACACTTTGCTTTGAGACCATTTTAAGGTCCAGCCGCAAGGCGTCTCTGCACTTGTGACAGCTGTTCTTACCTCGCTGCCACCACCACCGACTGCTGCTTCCCCACCAGCGTGAAGGCGTACGGCACGCCCCACTCATCCTCACTGCCTCTGATCTACACGCAGACACGGAAAAAAAAAACATCACACAGCAGCGGAATCTAGGACAGCGAGGACCAAAATAGACAACCGGAGAGACGAAAGGAGGGTTGTTGAAAAGTAAGCGAAGGGGGAAGGCCGTGCAAGTTGCCCGGATAAGTGTGCTGGCGAGGGGGAAGACGGTGACAGAGGGCTCAGCTCAGCTTCTTTAGGCGGCTCATTTGCACTTATTTATTTATTTGACCTTTATTTAACCGGGTAAAATCAATTGAGAACCAATTCTCATTTACAACGACGACCCGGCCCAAGAGGCGGCAGCACAGGACAGCGCAGATACGACGCAGTGTGACAAACGTGTGAAAAATGGCTAAAAACAACACGAGCGGCGACTAACTGGTGGCGGCCGTTTGCGGCACACGTGTTCAATGGAGCGGAGCAGCACTTACTGTCATGCCGTGGAGCGACAGCTCGCCGTGCACTTTGAACTGATTGGTCGCCATCATCCCTCGACTCGTGTACAAAATGACGTCGTTGAACTATTGACAGGAGGCAGAGAGGGAGAAAGTAAACCAACACTCTATCAAATGTTTATTTGAAATAACTTAACTGAATGTGTGTCATTCGATGTAAAACCCTGAAGTGCAAATAGCTTGTCTTAACAACCGCAAAGAGTGAATATAACTTATTTCACCGCCAAAGACTCGACCACACATGCACACTTCTAAATGGTTTTATCCTCGTTTATCAGAGTGATATTTTCTATTAAATCACACATGAGCAGATCACTTTCTTTCTGACGGTCGGAGCAACGCTGGATAATAAGCTCTTGCAGCTGTGCTACATCTGCCAACACCACCTGACGGATGTATAGCATGGAAGGATGAGATCACCCGCCTGCGTAACTTGATTAGTGATATGACCCGATCCAAAAACAAGGGTTTTATTTTTTACCAGGAAGAACATTCTTTGCTGTAGGCCTTTTCCAGAAAGTTTGCTGAGGCAGCCTAACCTGATGAACTCCTGCAAAACAGAGGACGCAAAAAAGGCGTTTATATGTTATAAGACACATACTGTACACAGTGTTTGTAGATCATTTAAAAGCTTTGCCGATCAATTCTGTGACGCTCTAAACGCACCCGACCAGGAACAACAAGATTGTCGACGCCGATAAAATCCTTCTTCAGCTCCAAAAGCTTCTGGAAGTTCTCCATCTTGATGAGCTTTCCCTGGAACTGCTCCACCACCTCGGACACCTCTGCCAGAGCAGCTGCAGACCGACCGGGGGCAAGAGATTATTTGCAGATAGACTGTTGAGATTACTCTGCAGCGCTGGACCTAAAAAAGACCCAAAGTAGTACCTCGGCAGTCCCTGAAGTCCACATGGGTAGCTGGGTAATGTTTGCACAGGCGCTCCAGGATCTGCTTGTAGTGACTGAGGCGGTGCAGAGGCCGCAGGATGAAGACGTTGAGCGGGACGTAGCAGACCTTTTGCAGCTCAAAGTCCCTGCAGAGATCCTCAAACCGGCGGGACGCCCTGCACGCCTTCTCCAGCTCCAACAGGACTTCGGATTGTTTATGCAGGTTCGCCGTCAGGGGCTGCGGATTAAGTTGGAATACGGCAAACATGAGTATCGATTCATTACTGTAGCAGAAGATGTGCAAGAGTGGCGCCTCACCTTCAAGCCTTGCAGGTTCTTCAGCATGACATCTCCAATGCGCTGGTAGTCTCCTTTTATGTGAGCATTGGAGCGTCCTTCCCTAAAACAAATACACATGAGCGATTACATTTTTTATTTTAATGTCGGAGTATGAATTACCCCCTTACACAAAATCACGGTAATGCTAATTGCTCATTTAGAAGAGCTGTATTTTATGCAAGACAAATTCTTAGAAAGGGCTTTTTAAACTTTAAAGAGAAAAATCTCCACCAGCAGGTGTCTCCCTTCAGCATTACGTCTTCTGCACCAAGTGAAGCAGTTAATGGGCAGCCATCACAGGATTCATTCAAAATATGAATTATTTTTAATTTTGCAACTTTAAAATATACGTCTACACTGGAAAACACCTCCATCCTAATCTAAGACTGACAGCACTCTCACTCCTAAGCACTATTCATGCTCGCACCCATACGATTTGAGTATGCAAAGCTACTGTAAAAATGGCACGTGCATTGCTACATCATTTGCGTCAACATTTGAATGGGATTCTTGTCAGCAGAGTTGACTCTGATGTCCCTTACAGCTTTACCCTGACTTTGAGATAAAACGGATTCATGTCTGCAGTTAATGGCCGTACGTCCTGACATGAGGCCTTCGTGCATTACTGCCTGCATATCTGTGCGTCTGTATTAAATAAGGCCCAACATAATTAAGGAGATCAGACAGAAAAGGCCCACAGGCAAGAAAACAAAGCCGTGGTGCAGCACGACTGTTGCTATGGAGACGACAGAGCCTGGGGTCGTCTAAAAGGACTGTGTTGCCCTCTCAGACTAAAGGCCAATACGCCTCATTAATGGGGAAATTGGGATGAATTGGGTTACAACCGAACCACCAACTCACTGGACATGTCCTGCACCACCACAGTGATGTTTTTGTGAAACGAAAAAGTCTCACCACAGAGCCAGCCTCTGCTCCACCTCCCTCAGAAAACCATCGTGGAACTTGTGCAGAGGCTCGAAGGTGGAGAGGATGGTTTTCTTCAGAGAGTGTGGAGTTGCCTCATCTTGTCCTACAGCACTGTGGAAAGACTGAAATCACAAAGAGGGGCTCTAAAGACTTGGTTTACATTAAAGGGAAAACATCCTCCTTCAAAGGCCAACCTCCGACTCACGCAAAACACCATTATTGGACCGACGTGATCGGAAAGGAAAGTGGGTTTTGGGGTGAAGCCAAGAGTGTTTCTAGACATTCGCTGGAGAAGAACAGCCAGCGGATGTTTGGATGCCTTCACCCCAAAACCACAGTGCCAACCATCGCGTGGGAAGAGAGAGCGAGCAGCTGTAAGAAGAACGAGCACCCGAGCCAACCCAAATATTTATGAGATGTGTGGAAGGCTTCTCTGAAAAATCACATGACGGGAAAAGAGAGAGATGCACTTTCTCCTGAGCTCAATCAGAGAAGAATATCCTCCTTGTTCCCCGACGAAGGAGCTGCGTGCCGCACGTTTAATATCCTGTTTTTGCTGCAAACTACCAACTGAAACGGTGCGCGTGCTCGTAGCCGGGCAGAGTCCTCTAAAGGGAGAGAGTAAAATGGGGATTCAAATGTAGGGGAAACATGCAACTTGAATCCATCCATCTCTTTAAACACAAACTCTGTTTAGTATTCAAGGCCTTGAGTGAGGAGATGAATGCAATTCGAAGCACGCGGGTGTGTGGAATGAATAAAAAATTAAATCGCATCAAAATATCCCGGTGTCGAGGCCTGCGATTAGGCGGGCGCTCCGCAGTGGAGCAGATAACTGGAATAATCCATGTTTTCTCCCAGAGGACAACGCAGGAAGAAAAAAAATGCACCACGTTAGCAAATGGCCTTTCGGGGTTTTTTTTTTTTTCTTACCACAGTCATCACCTCCAGGTCCTTCAGATACGTCCTTTCTGTGGTTAACAGCTCCTTGGCGATGAAGTAGGCCCGGTCCTGTTGGGAACCTCTGACATCACACAGAGGAGACGAAAAGAAAAAAAAAAAAAGTTTAGCGAGTGTATTGCCCATCTTCCCCATTAATTCCAGTAGACAAATACTAAAACATTGCTTCATTCACTGCCTAATGTAATCAAAATAACCAACCTTCCTCCGAACCTCGTCCTCCTCGTCGGCGCGAACGCTGCCGGCGTCGTTCAGCAGCGGGCTGGTCAGGGGGGAAGGCGGTCGGCCGTCGGGGCTGTGACCGCACGGCTCCATGGACTTCTGGCCATTGACCATGGCGTGAGGGCGGCCATGAGGGCTGTTGGGCGCCACGTCTGTGCGGGGTGAGCGGGCAAAGTGAGGGGAGAAAATATTGAGTCATTCAACCAGTTAGTGAGTCATTCAAATAGACAACAGGAAATTCCTTCTGCTCAGTAACATGTAGTTTGCCTCACTGAGATAATATGTTGTATGAAATATCTGCGGAAAATGTAACAATATTATAAAATTCATAATGTTAGAAGCTCCAAGGCTTCTGTGTTTCAAACTTAAATCAACTAAAATCAGGGGAATTGATGATTTGCCCTTCTATGAATGAACATGTAAATATTTTTTGAAAGTAATGAATTAGAATTAAATACATAATGCAACATGGCAAACCTCTTGTGATACTATGCAGGCTAAACCAAATTGAAGTATTAACAAAACTCTGCCGCACAAACAAACTGCCCTTGAGATCCAAAGTCCAGACAAAGTCAGTCTTCCGGCAACAATCAATCACCACACAGGCTGAGAGACGTATTAAAGGACGATCAACGGGAGCAGCTCACTTGAATACGGACACTATTCACTCAGCTTACTTACTACGCTTTAGCTGCCACATGCCCACCTTTCTTTGCTGTCCTCTGGTGTCACGACACAAACACCGCAGCGATTTAGACTCAACGGACCAGCATGACTCTGGGAAGGATTAACTATGACCTCCAAGGAGGCTAGGAGAGGAAACCACAGTGCACGTCTACAAGATTGCTACACGTGAGAGCCAAGGAAAAAAATAAAAGCCAGATACATATCTGGAAGCGCTACAAAACTACAGGGAGAGTGAAAAGGAAATCTAAGCACCAGACGGCGACTCACTGGGGTTTAAAAAGAAGATTCAGGATAGACCTTGTGTCATAAAGGTCATTTTTATTGACTCTAGAAGAACATATATACAAATTAAGTCAATATAAATTTGGAGAAAAGCAGCAATATGAGGTCAAAGCCAGGTGACACAGTGAGTAAGTGAGCGAGAGACTGAAGGGAAATGAGGTGGAAGAGTGAATGCATGCAGTCCTCAAGACGTTACCCAACATATGAAACAGATCATTATAAATGAGAAAATAAACAGGCTGGGGACATTTTATTATTTTGTTATTGCTGTCATGAAAAAGTTGGTAATGAAAAACGTGTGCATGTCCATGAATGCAATTGAAGATTAACATTAATTTACTCAAAATAGTGAAACTGATCTGTACAAAAACTGTATATCAACAAGCAGTTTTAGAATTCAGCCATATACTGCATGAATAACTCAAATCTACTTTGACATGACTATCCATCTATTTCAAGCAACTGTTAATAAAATCCCAAATTTCTCAATTTCTACATGAACATGAGAACAAAAACGTTTGGGTTACTTATAATCATTTTTAGAGCTACAATGATGGAGAGAGAGGAGGAAAACACTGAGAAAGTCTGGTTTAACTTCTGTTATGATTAAATGCTACATAAATAAATTATATTGGGTAAGACTTGCAACAAAGGTCCCCACAGGGGACTGATGGAGTCTTATTGTTGTCATGTTCATGTAGAATAAAAAACAATTGATAATGATGAAATACGAGATAACAATGTAATCCCAAAACAATCTGTAAATGAAATGGCTAATCTAATCTATCAAAATCCAAATAAAACCACAGACTCTCATTGCGCTGTGGGACGTCAATGCTAAAAAGGTCTTCGAGCACAAAAGCAAAAGCCGTGGACAGTGATGGACGATTCAGGAGACTCTGTGCTATGAGCCGTTTAACCTAAACAGCCTTTCACACATAAATAATTACCAGAGAAACCGGCTTCTACTTTCCTTAATATTCTAAAAGGTGCGGTCACCCTCAACCTGCTCTGGAACAATCAGCTGAATTATTGCAAAGAAGGCAAACAAAGATATTAATTATCTCGCCTTTCAGCACTAAACAACTGGAGTGAGCAACAAAACAGGTTCACATGCAGCTGCAGGAAACAAAACGGAAAGAATTTGACACACAGGTGGTTAACATGGGACAAAGAAAGGAAAGAACAGAAATAAGACATAAATAATATCGACAGCACAAATAAACATGGGGCAGAAATGGAAAAGAAATCCAGAAAAGTGAACAATGGATAAAAGTGCACTGCCGCTTTTCCATATTTGGGTAGTAGATTTAGTTGACACTACAGCTGTTGGAGGGCTGAGCTTGATACCAACTTACCCAGAGTGAGAGACACTCGAGAATTAGTCGCATGCAGAGGGGGGGGGGGGGGGGAGCATAAGAGCCAAAAATGGTTAAGTGGCTAAAAGATGTCTGCGACCGAAACCGCTGCTTTTCTAAAACACGACTGGAATGATATTCAGAGGCGCTGTGCCAAATTCCTGCCGGATGTGTGATAACACTATTTCAAGGTTTAAAAGAGAAGAAGGCAGTGTGGACATAAACATTATTGAATATCAATCAGGTGTTCATGCTGGTACTTACTTGGTAGCATAGTAATTGGTCTGAACTCACCAAACTACATTCAGAATGTGCTACGCTTACATAAGATGCAAGCCAGATGAAGCATCAATAGTACCAATGAATGTGTACAGACGAAACATTATATCAATCTAAAAAAAAAAACAAACGTCTGCACATAACAGATACGGGACAACATAAGGCATCTGAGACCTAGGAACTGAACATCTAGACCTTGTTCTAAATGTAAAATATATGTAAAGAAATGAATCACTAATTCCTTGAAGTCTCTGCAACATTTAGCAACATGGCACTTGCGTTTTTATGAATGGACGGGCGAATACAGTAAAAGAACTGGGCGGTACATAAACCTGCTCAGTGTGACCAACGAGAAAACCCCAATTGTGTTCCTCCTGCTTGAAGTCTGACGCCGGGCTCAACTGGTGCAAACAGCAGGTACTTTCCGTGCATAACTGAAGGTGGAAATAATAATCTGTCATTCACCAAACCCTGCTTTTCCCCGCACCATCATGACCAAACTAAAAACCTTTGACCTCTCTTTTGGAGACGTCGTGAAGCTGTCCCGTGCACTAGCAGCTGAAAATCTGTGCACCCTCCTCATCACTGAGCGCATAGGATCCGTCCTCCTCCTCCGCCCCCTCATCGAGCTGCAGGCTGTCAAAGGAAAACCTGTTCATGGGCATAAGGGAGGAGGAGTTACCCGCCGCGGCACCACCGGCCATCAGGGGGCTGCCGTTAGCCTCCACCTCGGACTCGCTGGACTCTGAGCCACTGGTGGTGGAGCAGTCGTTCATCTGAACCGGGCCCACGTGCGTGACACCGGGCTGCCCGAAGCGCTTCAGCCCCGGGCCGGCCTTGGACCTGACCGCCGGCGACAAACCGTTAGCCGCCATGCGACGCTCGAGAGCAGCCATGCGCTCGGCCCGAGAAAGGCCGGGAAGTGATCCGTGCCTGGACGGGGGCGACGGCCCTTGGTTCGGGTCCGTCTCAAAGCGCTGACTCGGCTTTTGCGATCGAGGGGAGCGGCTCGGGGCCGGGGAGCATCTGCCGTCCTCCGAGTGAGGGGGAGCGGCGCCGAAGCCGTTCCGCTCGGCGTAACTGAGGGCGATGGACTGATGGTTGTCCGCGGCGGGACCAGTGACCCCGACCCTCGGGCCCACATGCGGGGCCGCGAGACGGCTGCCGCTATGCCCCTCTCTGCATCGGCCCCCGAGGTTCGCCCCGGCACTATGGAGAGGAGCCGCCTCAATCTTCTGGTGCGACTGCTTGCGAGACTCGTCCAGCTCGAGGCTCATGTGGAGCAATTGCTTGGAGGAGGAAGGGGAGTCCCTGTGCATGACCGTACCGAGGAGCGGCTCCTGCACGGCCCCGTTTACGCCCCCCGAGCCTGACGGACAGCGCAGCGTGGGCTTCTCCCTATGAGTCGACCTTATAGTCTGGTTATATTCACTACAAACAGCACCGCGGTCAGTGAAAGGGGCGGAAGGGCTGCTGCCTTTGGCAGCGGCCTGAAATGCTGGACCTGTGCTCTGCTGATGTTCCGGGCGGGTCGGTCGTGTCGAGCCTCTCGTCTCCTCGGCCCTGGACACCGGCCCCGTTCCGTCCTCGTGGCCGTTCCTCTGGTGAGACAGACTCGCCGCGGTCGTCGTCGTAGTCCTCGAGGCAGACGCGTCTTCTGCGCTCACCAACACCGACTCCTTCCAATGACAGCGAGGAGGAGAGTCCGCTCCGTCCTCGGGAGCCTCACCCTGAAGGTAAGGCAGACAGAGACGGATACTATCATTCAATAATCATTACGTTTAATGTGATTGTGAATACTAACAGTGTTTAAGTAGCCTGTAAATGTTTGTACACACAGAATACACCTTCCTGCACAGGATGTCTGATGTCGTCCAGTACCATTGTTGGTAGACAATTGGTTGGTAGGTGGACAGTTCAATATAATGACCATAATAAGATCTTTACTGTGACAAACTACCCGAACAATTTTCTGCTGTAAATGCACGTAAAGTCACTCAGTCACTCACTTCTGTTGGCACGTCCTGCGGCCGCGGACTAGGCAGCGGCGATAGGCGGATGTTGTGTTGGACCCGGCTGTGTTTTCTGGCAGACAGGATGTGGAAGGTCAACGTTAAAATCTCAAGAGCACCCCTCGACTGGGCCGAATGTGTCAAGAATGTCGCGGCCTTTACCTATCAAACGGGATCTTTTTAAACTCCGACTCCCTCACGTAATCAATCACCTGCTTCTGCGTGCGGCCGCTGTGGAGGACGGCGGAGAGGAGACGGTCATTCTCGGAGAGTTGTGGTAGAATGTGAAGCGAAGAGGAGCTTCATGATGCCAACTGACCTGAATCTGAAGGAGGAGCCTCGTGTGAAGAGCACCGGTTTGGGCTTGGGCTTGGGTTCCTCAAAGAGGCGGAAGAAGGCGTGGTATTCCACACAGATCTTCCAAAAGACTTTACAGCAGTCCCTGCTGCCCATCAGAAACTCCAGAGTGCCCTGATATGAGCTCTGGGGTAAACATAAGCAACATTACTCACACCGCCGCGAGCTGATGGTGTTTTATACATAACACACAGTGCGATTCGCTTACATTTAGATCTGGCCTCAGCTTGATGAGGAAACGTTTCCTTTTGAAGCTCAGTTTACGCACTTTTGCCCAGTTGAAGGAGTTAATCTTTGAATGCCCCTGAAGTGATGAAAAATAACCTTTTACATCTCAAGCTATAAAAATGTGAAAATCTTCTCCTCTGTACTATGCAGACGAGTTATTACACCAACCACCCTAGTTCCTTGGAACCCGTGTGACTGACCTGAAGGACCAGGACGCCGGCGTGCCCCACGGCCAGGCTCAGCCTCGTGCCCTCGCGGTCCTTGGCAGGGTGCAGGCGGATCCCGTACATCTCCAACCTGCGCGCCACTTCTAGCAACTGACGGTCCGATTCTGCTGGGGATTGACCTCTAGCAACGCAAGACCCAACATTTCAAAGTTGAAGAACAATGCTGGCAAAATGGTGTGTTTTTATTTCTTAAATAAATGTATAAAAAATACAAATCAGCAAACAATGTACTTCACTGCTATGAGCTTTTGTAAGACCGATGAAAACGCACCCATTTCACAAAACACAAATAAGCCAGTGCTGCACGGGGGTGTCACGGTCTCTGTGGGTAAGGCAGTTTATTTTCAATCAAAGACACACTAGGCTGTTGTTGGAAATGCTCCCTTGAGCACCACTTATTTAGTAAAGCCAAGCTGAAAACCAACCTAGACAAATGCACCGTTTAATTTAATTTGCGGTACACAAACCTTTTATGTATAACTGAGAGCAGTCGAATGAGCAGAGTTAGTATTGCGTGTTTGCTTAATACTGGTTTAGATATTTTCAGGATATCTAGAGAAATACACACACACACACACACACACACACACGCACACACGCACACACACACACACACACACACACACACACACACACACACACACACACACACACACACACACAGGTATATGGTATATATGAATGCAAGAAAAAATGTAAAAAAATTTAGGAGATAAAAAAAATAACAATTAAGCATTTGAACATATATGTGTCGGTACTGTACAATATTGTGTATTTTGAAATGGGACTATACTAGGGAAGGTGTGATAGCTAAAAGAAATAACTAAATCTTCCTGTGTGGTGCTTAACAAAAGATTTAACTCCCAGCCAAACCAACTGGTTACACTCATCCACTAGGAAGAGACTGTTGGAAAACAGTGAAAGAGAGCAGTCAAATCTAATTAGAGCTCCTTTCTGTATCAGCTGCCAACTGCGTGCCCCTTTGTGCTTTTCTAAGGTGATCCAAGATAAAGGACTATACAGACCAATTTTGAATAAGGATTAAATGGCACATTTCCTAAACATGTTACCAGTATAATAAAACTTCCTGACGGGTAACTCACACTTTCTGAATAAATTGATCCTATTCATAGGTGAAGAGAAGAGCTATTGTTCAGCCGTGGTATTAGTGATGTTTTCAATAATAAACAACACAATGCTGTATTTAAAGATGTGCGCACACCTCACACAAGTCGAGTTGCAGAAACTCACATAATTTTGGAGTGAAACTCCATGATCTTGTCAATGAGGGCTATTTGATCCGGGATGTAATTGTTGTTGAGCAGGTGTGACCGGCACTGGCTCTCCTCAAAGTCCCCAATCTCAGCTGAAGATTATGGAGAAGAAAATAAAAAGTTAACTTTGTTGTAGAAATACCTGCTACAAAATAATAAGAGCCAAGTTAAAACAATAACATTACACGATATTCATACATATCATGGTCATTTTTTCCCAGTTTACATGCAAGATTATTAAAAGGTATCCATAGCAACACAGAGATAATTCATTTGTGATGGTGCACAGTGCGCTGTATGACAATTTGTGATGATTAAGCTTTGCATAGCGCGGCCTCAAAGACATCACAGGTGAGCAAAATGAGGACGCAGCCATGAAGAACTTACACTGGATAATATGGGAGACCATCAGTGCTGCACTGGTGTCATTGCAGGTCAGACGTCCACAGGAAATGTCCTGTTTGATCTGCAGTGCAAACAGATACCTGGACGCAAACACAAGAAGTTCACAGATTCAATAGAGGAGTGTTGGTTGTTTCCAGCGCTGCAGACAGATCGAATGAAAGTCAATTTGTTTGACTAAGTTTAAATAAAATGCAGCGGACTGAAGAGTCTGAACAGGGCGTCCAAGGTAGTGGGTTTAATGGGAATCATTTTCAGATTTAATCTATGCTGGTTCTTATCAATTTACGCAATACTTCCAAAAGAAGTTAAGCAAGGTGCACATTTAAGCAAAGTCTATATTTGCTGACTTGGTTACATTGCTGCTCATCTTGGATGCAAGCCAGAGTAAGAACAAATAGTCTTAATAGAAGGTGAATCAATACAGTTAAATAATAACTCATTGTAATTAGGCATTAGTTTGAAATAGAAAAAAAATCATTGCGCACCCAAAAGTCAGAGGTCCACGGATAACGACTGTGTTATCAGCGGACTCGGTGAAACTGGGATTACAAATCCATAGTGCAGTTGCCTGAGCACATGCTGGAAGAGTGGCCGCTTTGGCAGGAAAAGACTTTTGAAGCACGACTATCTTAAGGTTTTAACCAAGCTTAACACTAAGTAGGTCTGTCAGAGGGGCATTACTGTCTCTATGCCTATAATTTATCAACACTAACTGAAAACATACAAGTCATGAGGCGGCTCCACGCCGAGGGAACAGAAACCGGAAAATCATCAGCTCCACGCTGTTCTCCAGAGGGCTAAAACTAGAAACATGGCAGCCATGACATCACACAAAGCCGGGGGAGGCATAAATCACCTGCGGACCCAGGCATATTCGCATTTATGTTTCTACCATCACTTCCACTCCCGACTGAAGTTATTCACATCAATAAAATGTAAATTAAAGACACATTTCAAAGCCAACTCCAGGAATAAACAGACATGGATATAAAAGGAGTTAAATTGTGTGGAAAGGCGCTCACCTAGTCAGCTCCTCCAGTAGCTGAGCGTGGTCCGGAGGAAAGAACTTCACAGCAAACGTAAGGATTGTCTGCTTCGGCCCTGTGTAGCAAAGAGGAGATATACAGCATATACTCAGTTGCCAGTTTATTGGCAAATGCAGTCCACCAAAATCAACACGAAATTGAATCATCTTTCTAAAACAAGACTAAACAAATTGCAATTTACTCAGCGAGGTGTACTCAGAACACTGAATTAAGGTCTCCCAGTGGACTCGGTTGCATAAAATACAAAACAGGTTCACATTGATCTGCATAGTTGCTCTTTTCTACAGATAAAAACGAAGACTCACGTCGGAGCTGCTTGATAATGGGCTTCACATGGTCCAACCAAACCTTTGTGGGGGGAAAAAGACGACCAAGTAGCTGGTCATGAGCAGTGACAATTCTGATGTGTTACTTCCGTATCCGCCCTTACTCACCATCATCTTCTGATGGTTCTGAAACTCCAAGCCGAAGTAGTCCCCTTCGATGAGGTTCATGTGGGAGCACACCATGTCTAAAAGCACCTTGCCTGAGGCTTTTTGCTGTGGAAACCGAAGGAAAGAAAATACAGGTTAACATCTGCACAGTAACCAGCAACATCTTTATATGAATCTTTGTTCTTAGCAACTCCAGTGACGAGTGACGTTTCATACTCTCATTTTAAAACGAGGGAAACCAGGAAAGGCCGGCGATAAGAATTGGACACAAAAAGGAGTTGTGAGAAACAAAACTGCTTAGTAAACCCCTCAAACCCTGCGGAAGGACATCGTCACAGAAATAGATGACCCCTCTGCTTTTCCTCCATCCTTCCATCCTGGCAGTCAACAACACAGTAGGCCACAAAAAGCCATTGCAGCTGGAGAGGTTTGGCTCCTTTGATCCGCGTTTTCTGCGTCTTTGCAGTCATTGACGGACCAGCAGCCTTTGCGGCAGATACAGCATTAGGACGAGATAACGGTTCTCCCTCTCTGGCCTCGTGTAGCCAACATACAGAGTCTTTGCAGGCCCGCTTTTTGACAAATGCTTGTAATGTGATAATACCAGAACCTCAGAAATCCACCACAACCTTTGAGACAGATTGTTGCCAGGGAAGGTCAAATAAATGTCAGGAATTTCCACCAAGACATGATGCTGTGTTACAGGGGTCCCGAGGAGACACACAGAGCTCTGTCACACAACTAGAGTATTTCTGCACGGCTGCTTCCTTGTGACTGGTTTGCATCAGTGTGCAGTGAATCCCAGCTAATGAATGTGTTTATCGCAGCAGTTCCCCCTGGCTTGGATAGCTGGAATATCCAGAGCGGCGGTTGAGTGCGTTTCAAGCAGTTTCTCCTCTACTTCTTTGGACAAAAAGATTTTCCTTCATAAAGCAGAACTGCGTTGGAATCCTCTCTTCATCTGACAGTAAAGTGAGTTGCCGGTGTGAAAATCTGTCTAGCATTTCAAACGACGGCAACGACTGACAGTGAGTTCTTAAGAATGCGTCAGAAAAAAAAGAATAATTAAAGCTTTTCTAGCTTAGTGAGAGGGTTTACGGCAACTGAATCCATAATCTTCCACAAACACCCCACCAAGTCTGCCCTCCCCGTTTGCAGCCTCTCTCTCTCTTTCTCTCTCTCTCTCTCGCCCTCTCTCTCTCGCCCTCTCTCTCTCTCTCTCGCCCGCTCTCTCTCTCGCTCTCTCTCTCGCCCGCCCTCTCTCTCTCTCTCTCTCTCTCTCTCGCTCGCCCTCTCTCTCTCTCTCTCTCGCTCGCCCTCTCTCTCTCTCTCTCGCTCTCTCTGTCGCTCGCCCTCTCTCTCTCTCTCTCTCTGTCACTCGCCCTCTCTCTCTCTCTCTGTGTCGCTCGCCCTCTCTCTCTCTCTCTCTCTCTCGCTCGCCCTCTCTCTCTCTCTCTCTCTGTCGCTCGCCCTCTCTCTCTCTCTCTGTCGCTCGCCCTCTCTCTCTCTCTCTCTCTCTGTCACTCGCCCTCTCTCTCTCTCTCTCTCTCTCTGTGTCGCTCGCCCTCTCTCTCTCTCTCGCTCTCCTGCCCCGTGCAGTGCAGAGGGAATTCCCAACACCACAAACATGCTGTCCCCATATGGTGATGCTGCCTATAAGGGAAGCCACAATAAGGCTGGAGCAAAGGGACCATCAGCCAAAAACCCTCCTACCCCATATGCAGGGTAGTGCACACGCACACACACGACTGATTAAATTCAGTTTTCTGTACAGATCTTGACAAATGTGCTGGTTGAAGACTGCAGGAACAAGACTGAGGGGAACACAGCGAAGGCTGAAGAGCAAAAACCACCACGAGGGCTTGATTAAATGCAGCTGTTGCACACTGGAGTTATGGTGCGAGTTGCGGAGATGGACCGCCGCCATGACGCAGGCACTCAGAGGACACGATTAGTGACACGATCCTCATTCTGTTGTGATGAAACACGATATAAGAGCGACGCTTTACACAACAGAACTGAACTCCTAAAAAAAAAAATCTGTAAAAACAGCAAAAGGACATGAAAGCAGATGGTTTGACTTGACATAGAAGGAGAAGCATAAGAGAAGTGTAAATCATGCCACCGCCTGGTATACCAGAACCCGGAAACCGAAGCTCCTTTTATTATTCATGGATCGGGGCAGATAGCCATGTAGCCGTCCGTGAACTATTAACAATTCAGAGATCTCATAATAGCGTGTGTTATTGACAGCTGGAATTGGCTGCCACATGTGACAGTGCAAAGGGTCCAGAGCCCGGTTGGCAGATGTGCGAGCTGTGTCAGCAGGCTAAGAAGCTCAAAATGTGCTGAAATATCAACATGCTGCCGTTTAGCATTCAGTGGTAGTCTTGTGTGCTAGGATGCTATGAAACAGTCGGGCCGAGACCGGGCGTCTCACTTAAGCTCCGATTTGAATTCAATTCAGGTGTTATGAAACAATTAAATCTGAAACTTTCTTTATTATCTCCGACATTTTAAAGGATTTAACAGATTCCTACATACAGGGCATGTAGAAAGGCTAGACTCTTAAAAAGTCTCCAACCTTTCTGGTCACGCTCAGCGGATGACATTTCTTTCATCATCCGCAATGCCAAGAAAATGTCACCAATCCCCCCTTTTTTATTACCTCAATCTATTAAAAGCACTACAGCTAGTTTCCTCGGACGCAGCCAATTCCCGAGTGAAACGCTGCACCCCGATGCAGCGGCCTCGGCCCCCTGGCCAGGGGCCGTCTGTCTAGGTTGGTTAGGTCTGACCACAGGCCCGAGGGATGCTACCACCGCCTTACATGCGTATGAGCGCTAACATGCTGCGCTCCATCGAACCCCCCGCATGCTCCGACGGACACAGGAAGGCTAAATAAAAGATGACAGCGTTGTCTACACACACGTCCACTTGGGTTTCACTTCAGGGCAGAACAGATGCACCCTCCCCACCAACCCCTCCTTCCCCCCCCTCCTGTCAGCACAAAACAATCAGAAAAGGTCAGGTGTAAAGCAGCTTTGTGTTGCCCATACGCGCTTCTCCTGAAGGAGTTGTTGGTTCGGTCCACTTCACGCGCAATAAGCCAGCGCTCACCATACTGGGGGAGTGTGTTGGTGTGGTGGTGAACAGCCTGCCAATGCCTTTAGGCTCCAGATAGACAGAGAGAACAAAGGGAATGGTTCAACATGCAGTTCTTGGGAGTACAATGGAGGAGTAGTGATTATTTTTCAAGCTAATTCGTCGGCCATTGTTGGAGCGGATATCGACGGGGATTTCAAGGTGCGCTTCGGTTTCGTATCGTCTTGTGTATTTAGAAGGCAGCTGCACAGGCCCCTGCTCGTTCAGCTGTATGTCGATAGATCAATGAGCCACCATCTTTCAGCTGTGACATTCAGCAACACCACTGACAGAGAATTTGATTTAAAAGAGCAGAAGAAGCAAGTGGGAAAAGGTCACGTTTGCAAACTCCACTACATCCAGTAGTTGACTGGTACGGCTCGCTAAATAGTTTTAAAGCTATGCAAAAAAACTGTCAAACCGACTTCTGTGGCCTGGAAACATTCTTCAGGAGATTCATTAGGACTTTTCGGAACTTTTCCAAGCGAAGACGAGGCAACGAAAATCCCCAGGAGTGATTTTAGATCCTTTGAAGTAAACCACTGATAACGCTGCCAGAGGCCGAGCCGAGATTACAGAGCGGCTCACAGCCAAACGCAAAAATACACTCCCACACCGAATTATTATTGCCGTTATTGAAAACGTACGTGAAGACTTCACCGGCGGCCGGTCCCCTACTCCTCGAGTTCTGTCTGTAAATAAAGTAAAAAAAAAAAAAAAAGACCAGCTGCCATTTTAACTCCCTGACTCGCATGCCTCGCATGCCTCGCCGTTGCATGAGCTGCGGCGTGGCCGCCGGAGCAAGTGCATGCGCCGCGCTGCGAGGGAAGCGTAGGACAGAGAGGTCAGCGGCAACTAAAGCTCATTGAGATTCAGGTCATGTGCTGGAGAGATTCCCAGGGTGACTCGACTTCAGCGGGGAGCTGACAAAGAGAGAAGGGAGGAGGAGGAGGAGGACAAACCCACTGATAAGCCTGTGAAATTACCTGCATACCGTAACAGCACGTACGGACATGTGACCACGCAAACTGTGAAACTGGTGCTTTCGTAATTCGGGAAGCTGCAACACAAATATACCAAAACTAAAACACGACGCCATACATCCAAAAGCAGCGTAACATGGACATGTAAATCAATTATAAGGGCTTTTCCACCAAATGCAAATAAAAATCTTCCTGATGCATAGAAAAAATATCAACCAATAAAAAAATATGAAAGGACATGTGATGATTGGGCTGCCGCAGCTGTCAGAATAATTCTGTCACAGTAGGCCAGCCTGCGGGCCGGAGAGGACAACCGTGAAAAAAACGTCCCTGAGATTGCACAGGGGCCGGGAAGGAGCCTCCCCCCACGCCCCAACCCCGCCGACCCCCCCTCCCACCGGTCGCCTGCCTGAGCGCCGCACAGCTCGCCTGCTAGAAACACATTGATTCTGCATAAAGAATAATGAAGCGTCCCGCCGTGACCGCTGTGCGGCTGAATAACCGGCGGCACACAGGCCTGCACGGCCTCCCGCCGTCAGTCAGAGCGCCATCAGGTCACATCTCACGCCGGGGGCTTTGCATCGTTAATGCAGACAGCAAACAAGCGGCAGCAAAAGGTTCAACCAAAGACGACAACGTTATTTGGCTGCGTGTGCAAGTGTTAAGTCGCTGTATTATGTTAAACTATTCTATCTGAAGTTCTATCGTGCCACAGCCCAACATGGAGTGTCATTAAAATGAGGGTGAGTGGAGGGTTTCCAACAGCTGGGATTAACCCCCCCTCGCCCCCCGGCCTCTTTTTCCTTCATCTGCCTGAATCTTTTTCGGGGAGCTTCAAATTCTGGACCCATGCTGGTTATTCTCAGCTACCTCTCGCTCCCAGAGCAGGGATTACTGTCACTTCAGGAGGAGGGGGGGTGCAGGGGGGATGCGTCACTTCACATTTAGCCAGAAACTCCACATTTTGTTTTCACGAGATAAAAGCAGACAAAAGAACTGAACAACACATTTTAAACGGCTACTTTTATCAAAAATAAAATCCTCCCGCAACACAAGTTACGGGTTCAAGTTGGGACAGAAGCCTTTAAAATCTAAAATTGTATTATTTTTTTGTGAAACAATTTTAGAAAATATTGTCAGTCTACTGATTATGTATGATGCTACCTGACAAATTGGGAATTTGTGGCAAAGTATTCGCAGACAAAATAACAAGTGTCTGTGCCTCATTTCAGTGTGAAGAAACCTGCACCACCTTCTGAATTAAGAGACAGCTGTGAACGCTGTACAGCACTGCAGCTGTGGAAGTGAGGCAATCAATAGGTTAATCAAGAGATTAATTGAGTGTAACTGTGAGCGACAACTCCCACAACTCAGGGGCCAATGGAGACAAGTCGCTCATGTATATTCTGAATACACATGTCAAAGTCATTCTTTACAATTTGAAGTGAATAAACAGTCAGGCACCAAGCAAGTCTCGCTTAAACCTTAGTCAAGACAGATGGTAAAAAAAAAAACTAAAAAAAACACCAGAGAGCTGAATCAAAGAGATTATCTAGTCAAATAGATATCAGGTAATAAAGATAATGGAGGAGGACACAGAAAGCACCGAGTCCTCGTCAGCATGACGAACGGTGAAAAACTGCAACCCTGAAAAGTCACATCCAATCTGTCAGAGCCCGCTGAGCCGCAGCACACACCGACCGGGGCTCCAGTTTCACACACCTACTCCCAGTAAACCAAGCCACTACACACCAGTATCATTTACGTCCCCGCTGAGCGAGACAATCCCCCCACCCCCAAGATCTGAACTCCAGGTCAGTTGTGGGCCAGTATTCAGAAATGAATGCGTCGGTAGCTGCGTGGCCGCATTCTAAACCAACTGTTTCCATATTTAGTTTCCTAATTAAAAACGTGCATCGCCGGTGGCCCTCTAAGACAATATCAGAACTCTAATTAACGTCGGAGCCGTTTAGGAGGCCGAGAAACAGATGTTGGATTAGCGGAGACAGATCAGAAATAGGCCAGGTGTACATTGCATTGTTTATAAGGGACAATAACAGATGGGACACGTTCTTGTGGAAACATTAATATCCAAAGGTATGTTAATTAACCAGTCTAACTAAAAAGCAGCTTGCCATCGGATCGCTTGCACTCGTCTAAATCATGAAAGGTTGTTTTACACGCCAATATCGGGACGGAAACAGAGAATGTTTCACTTTTGTCGGTGATGCCAGTTAAGGCATGTGAGGTAAATGGCTAATTGGGGTTCTAGAGAGTCTTTTCGGAGCTGCAGCCCCCCCCCCCCCTCCCGGTCTCTTGAGGAAAGTGTTGGTTGTTAGATTCTGTCCTTCCACACGTCCACTTCCCCATAATCTCCACCAGTAATACACAATGACAGCTGCACATGCTGCTTTACTGGTGAGGCCAATCATTTGGCCTCCTTGAGATTAGCCTTAAACTACTTATCCACCATTGCCGCAAATCCAGAGGCTCTCTGCCCTGTGATGTGGTCGAGACTCTGTACCGACGATAGCGGTTGTGACCTACGCTCCAAAACCGCGGCAAAGATAGCACATATAAATGGAATTTAAATAAATTGGTTTAGATCCGGGATTGTTGAAAAATATGCGAATGTTTTTCCTACCCAGGGTCCAAAAAGTATTTTAATCTTTTCATAATGAACCTCCAATGATCACTTGGCCCGTGCAAAGGTGTTCTGGGATACAGGTGGTCAGATCCACCGATAGTAGAGACAAGAGCCTCAGAGCGAGGCTGCACTTCCTGTGGACAAGGATTAAGGTCAACAACTAAGAAAGCATTCGGTTCGAAAACGCATGCTATGACCAGAGTATGTTCAACTGAAAATAGGTGGTCATTAGACCTGCAAAAATATACGGTCCGAGTGTCTCTGGGCACTTTGGATGAGACAGCAACATAAATTAACTGAGCATGATTTGGGGATAACTCATGCACACACACACACAGTGCTGAGAATGTTTTTTATTTGCTGAATGTTAACACCAGCGTGACAACAATACTGCTAATGCGGTTACGTTTAGCAGGTCAGATATTTACCATGGACATTGATTAAGTACATAGTACCATGGAAGGGATTATTAATTGGAATATAATCTCTGAATAGATAACATTTAGCCGCCAGCTCTAGCAGAAACCTGACCAAATCGGTAATGTGCATGTGTAATATCTCAACAGGGAGGAGAAGGAAGCCGTTTATTTTGATTCTATCATAGTTTTCAGATGCAGCAAGACAGTTACTGTGGATGGGATATTGCATTCTTTCAATAAACAACACTTGGAAAAGTGAGGCAATGAGCAAAGTAAGTCGGAATGATCCTCCCTTACATTTGCGTTTTACTTTTAATTGCCCAATTAAAGAGCATGCGTGACTCCGAGCAGTCTACCCGCTGATGAGAATATAAGCTGTGGCATCAGAACCACTGTGAGCGATTTGGACCAGGAGGCCGGTCCCTCTGACACATGCTGCACATTCACTGTAGCTTTGTACCGCCCATTTTAATGCAACACAGCTTAAACCTTCAGCCTTCTGCGTGGACCAGCCGGTGGCGGGTACATTAGCACTCGTTCTTCACAGAGTGACAAATGCGGACACACGTCCTGAGGCGGAATGTCACATGGAAGGTTGTTTGTGGAGAGCTCGGGCACAAACACAGGCTGGCGAACGCGCGTCAGGTGAGCAGCCTCGGCCTCCGCGAAGGCAGCTGTTGCTTCACATCTGCGAGGCCATCAGGTCCAGCAGGAGTTTAGGCCTCTGCGAATGACTACAGAATAACAATCCTGCTCTCCCCTGGAAGACAGAGGAAACCCAGTTGCCATGGCAACGTAAGGAAAATTGTGATTCCTAATCTCTGAGGAGAGAAAAAAAAAATCTTTAGAAGAGTCTTCTATGGCTGGAGGAAATTATGTGGTTGAGGTTGATAGTGATCAATTATCTTTTTTGATCTTAAACATTCTACAGTGTAATATGGTTCCTATACTTTAAAAAGCTCCATATCTCCATATCTACAGACATTATTGTGACCATAACCATGTGATATGAACTTTTGCTCTAAAGTGCCTTGGTTTAAAGGTTTTAGACACAACCCACTCTGACCAATTTAACAACTAATGAACAATAGATGAGACGGGAACACGAGTGTTTCTGCGAGTGGGAGGCTTAAGGCACGAGAGGTTCTCTCTGAAGTGTTTTGAGCGTGACTGCAGGCCAGAGTTTTGTCTCACAAAGTAAGATTAGCAAGCCAATGCTGGGTGCCACCCGGTCTTTCAGTCGCACAAGGCTGGCTCATTTTTCAACCAAGATCTCCATGGTAACCTACAGTATGCAGCAACATGGCCACCCTGCCCGAGAGAAGGTTTAGTTCAGAGTATCGTGAAACCTGAGGCTCGGTCTACTTACAGTCCCAGTTTTATTTCCTTTATTATATAATAATATCCTTTGGCTGCATATTTTATTTTCACACACTGCCATGTGATTTGTTTGTGTGTTTCATCATCAACTAGAGGACAGTGAGGGTGACACACAGAACTCACTAGACAATCATACAGTTTGGTAATGGGCATTCACCCATTGACGTATACGTGTATTAGGCAAAATGCGTCCATACGGTCTGTTTAAAAGAAGGTCAACTGGGCAAATGCGAGAACATTTCTATTTAATTCATTTAAATGAAAAAAGTCCTGTATATTCAGCATAATGTTACAAGATGATAAGACAAACGATCTTGTTCTGTAAAGAATATAAAATCATAAAAAATTAACAGTCTCTCAGCTGATGCTGAGAGACTCCAGAGCCCTTAAATGCCCAGAACAGACCGACCCCATCCCCCTCTCCCTTCCCTCCCCTACTCGTTGGGTGAAAGCAGATGATCCCCAAGGACACTTCTTTTGATACCTTTTAAGGATCATTCCCACCATGCACCCTTTGACAGAGCTCTGATTATTTCGGAGTTGGACTTCCTTGGGTCACCTCTCAATAGAGACAGCCAGAGAAAAGCTAAACAGTCGGGACGCCCGGACTGAAGCCCAAACATGCATAAAGAGGGGAGGAGGTGCATCTTATGTAACAGTTCCAACTATAATAATGAAGGGGAAGGGGTGTTGGCAGGTCCATACCTATCCAGCAGGCACATGTGCATCTGGGGCCACTGGTTTGAGATTTCAATCTCTTCCACACACACACACACACACACACACACACACACACACACACACACACACACACACACACACACACACACACACACACACACACACACACACACACACACACACACCTATGTCCCCCCCTCAGTCTTTGCTTCATTCATCCGGACTCTCCCTCCCACACATCTCCTCTATCGACCCGGAGGAGCCCGAATTCAATTACTGCCAGGCAGCGGTGGGAGGCTGCACAGGTACGGCGGAAAGGAATTCTGATATGCAACATGTCATTCAAACGCATCACGGGGGAAGCAACTTCACTGCGGGCAGCGCTACGGCACCGAGCGAAAAAAACAGAGCCAGGGTGAAATGGAGCGATTCGCGTTTTAATTACCACTGAGGCTGATGGCAGAAAATAAACCTGGGGAAAAAAAAGAAAAGGCAGCATATGTGGTGCAGCAGCAGGGGCTTCATCTCTCAAACTAAGCACATTTCAGGAGACGGGAGCAGGGAAGGTGAGGCCGGAATAAAACACATTACGATAAGGATAATCCCATGACATCACACCGCTAGTCTGGCTTTATGTTACGTTAATGCCCCCCCCCTCACTGAATCTCAATGAAAAATTCGCAATTCATTGAAGAGTGGCAGCGCTGCTGTGACGCGGCCGAGGGCTCCCAAGAGGGGTTCACCCTTCATCCGGGACCAGGAGGACGTCACAGAGAGGGAAAGTGGAGGCCGGCTGCTGCCACACCCAGCAGGTCGCGGGACAGCCCACCGGATACGGTGACGCGGTTCAAGAGCTCCGTGAAAAGGATCAGAACGCCGGCACGAAAGGCTGACATTCAATGGCATTGCGCTCGTGCATAAAAAGTCAAAAAGGATCCACCTTCGTGTGTCTACAAAAAGATCACAGGTTGCGCTTGCTCCCGCCTCATCCCTTCATTGTGCGTCGAGAAAACGGTCGCAGGGCGGAAGAGTCGACTTCTCTGCCGGCTGAATCAGACAGACACGGGGACGTCCGTCTTGGTTACCATAGGAACAGGACTCATTATAAAAAGGCATCCCCTTTCCCAGCGCACCTGTGCACGGTATAGAAGGCAGCACAAGCGTAACGGGGTCAGACGGACCTGACAGCAGCGGCAGCTCTCCTCAGTCCTTCCAGGAAACAGCGTGAATGACGAGTAAACGGCTTTCTGCACGAACGATTGGAAGGTAAATCCACAAAAGACATACGGATCTCACTGCATGTACTGTGCAGTCAGCCTGTCCCAGCTGGTTAATACTAAGAATAAAGAGCAGAACATCACCAATTTGCAATCCTTTTTGTGTAGCAATTAATCCGTAAAACTCAAACGTGTTAATACACTTTTCCGTGAAGTAAGCTTAGTGTGGATGAAGACTTTAAACAAGGGAATGCGCTGGAATGCAGTTCATCTTCATGACTCGAAGGAAAACGTTGGATTTCTCACGGTTGCATTCGTAACAGTGAGCCACCACATAATTCCCCCACTGTTGCTCCTCTTCCGTGTCCCTCGTCGCTCATGACCCAATTACATTTTTGGGATGCGAGGGAGGAAGATGGGCGCATGGGAAAACATCCGCCTTCCCCCAACCTTATTCCGCTGCTGGAATTTCAATTTCATGCCGTGAGAGAAAGGCAGAGGTTCAGAGGTCAGGTTAGGAAAGTATGAGAGAATACGTCACAAGAACGATCAATGCCACATTTTCCAGCCTCAGTGTGTTTCATTCACCGGAGCAAGATCTAAAAAAAGCTTTCTTCTCTGCAATGCATGTGGGAGCCTACTCCCTGCTCCATTCACCTTTTAATTGTGACACCAAGCATACGACTCCCTCGGCTCAAATCTTTGCCTCGCCAAAACAGAGACGTGCTAATAATCCATCAGACCGGTTTTCAACGGATTGGAACGTGACAGCGCGACATGGACACACATCTTGAGGCCAAAGCGATGTCGGCTGTGCCTCCTGAATACGTTAGTCATAATTGGTGTGCAGCAGCGTACGCCCGTGCTAGTGTCAGTGCTCAGCATGTATACCCCCAACGCCCGCCGCCTGCCCTCCTCGCCAGATACCAGCGGAAGACAGAACTCCGCAGCATGGCAACCGGCTCCGACGCTCCTCGTCCGCCACTACGTAGCCATGGCAACCGGCGCGTAGGCCTGCGAGATTCCATGTGGCCTTTTCAAACACGAAGTCGCACAGCGTTGAGAGTGCGACGGATCCGCACCAGCAGCTCCGAGGGAGTGTGTATGCACACACTCTCACGCAGCTCAAAGGTCGTGGCAGTCGAGCCAACGAGGTGCTTTCCGGCAGCAGAGGGCGGGATGATGAACGGCAAATCATTTCATCCACCACACATAGTAACAGAATAAAACCACAGCTTGGAGTGGGCTGATACTATACCATCGGGATGGCAGTGTGGAAGAACAGAGACAAGAAGCACTTCCATTTTAAGGCTCCCCAAAGGGCATGTAATATGTCAGCTTAACAGGCAACAGATGTCTGCGTGCTGGTAATTCCCAGCATCCTCGCTTTATCAAGCTCTCTTTCTGATTGTCTCCACAGTCAGGCTGCAAACACTTTCAAGGTGACCTGAGTTCAAATAAGAGGCGCTATTTATCTGTGCGCTGTCTCTGAAACCCTTTCATTCACAGCTCTGTGGGAAGAGCAGATTACCCAAGAAGGAAGGAAAGGAGGAAGGAAAGGAGGGAGGGAAACGGCCGTGGTCGCCATCTCCTCGCATCTTTCAAATTCCTTCCTTCCACTTTATGAACTTGAAATAGATCTGGATAGATCTCGCCGTCGCTTGTGCACGGCTCCCATTAGGGACTGGGGAATGACGGTAAAAAAAATTGACATGTTGTAAACTGTGGGAGAGGCTGGGGATTTGTTGCTTTGGGCTGCTCAGCTTCTGTGCAACTCTCCGAAAATACTCCAATAGCCAATCAAATCAAATTGGTCGCGTTCTGCCCCCCCAATCAAAGCGGCATGAGGCTGCAGAAGCAGACCGGACAGGATTTAGCACACCGCTTGTAGAGTCAAGACTAGACGGCCTTCTTCCCTCCGAGCTCTGCCGTCTTTAACTGTCGCCATGTCGGGTTGGAAAATGAGACGGGAGCTACACAGAACCTTTGGTAATATGTAGCTCAAAATGTCAACTGTGCTTATGTGTTTGACAGTGCAGAGGCCATCGTATATACATCGGTTTCTCACGTACACATGAGCTTGTTTCAGCATCAATATTTTCTCATTTATGTCTAGTATTTACATACTAAACGTTGGCAGAGTAAATGTGTCTATGGCGTGTAGATTTCCCTTTAAATACAAATGTTATTGAAAGGATTTGTGTTGTTAATTTATTGTATTGTATTCAAAAGCCACTAGCATGGTGGTTACACTTAACGAGCACTTTGAAGAGTAAGCCGAGGATTAGCCAATTCAATTAATTAAGTAATTGGTATCTGGATCTGCAGTACACATGTGGCTACATCTGCACTATAGCTGACTCCATGTGCATTTGCGAATTGATCTTAAACGGTTGACCAAACACCATAAACCATCCAAGCACCTCGTCCACACGTCATACTGAAGCAATGCTGGAAGAAGCCCTTCTTTGCGTCGCTCCTCATTCAGACAGGACCTCATGGCCATTCGGCGGACCACAAGGCACGCTGGAGCTCCTCCAATTGCTTCCCCTCGCAATGAATGGGTGTATAATGGAGGTGTAGAAGAGCAACTTGTGGGATGATGATGATGATGATGATGATGATGGTGGTGGTGGTGGTGGTGGTGGTACGCCCACTGGACTGGTGTGAGAGTCTTGCTCACAAACACGTAGGCCCTTCCATTTGCGACATGCACCCCTTTGACCGGGGTTGTCTCCATTGCTCACATGCTCTAGTTATGGGAAATTAATTTTTTTTTAAAGAAAATCTCCCCTATGATCAAATGTATGTGGCCAGAAACAGGTTGCACATCAGGCCGAGGGGATTTCATCTCATTTCTCACTCACCGCCTGCTTCTGTATCTCCTCTGCTGTGACAAATGTTGGAAACGCTAGTGATAAACTATGGATCCGGCCCTAGGGATGATACATCGAGATTACAGACGGCGTGGTCAGCTTTCCCAGTGAGTGATGAATTGCATCCGGTCACATGAACTCTGCAGCAAATACGACTTTGACTCAGCGGGTCGACCTCGGACCGGCTCCCTGCCAAGATGTGGATGGGGCTTTTGTACTGCATAGGTATTTAGGAAGGAAGGTAATGTAGGCCTTAATGTTTTCTACTATCTGCAGACAGACCAGCATCTTCTATGTTATAATGATGGATTATCAGAGGGTGAAATAATACAAGCGGGGGTCGTCCAAAATTAAATTGAATCCACCGATTTGCATTCTGACATACCTGATCGAAAGCCGATTCTGTACCACCCGACCTGCTCCGAGCTCTGATTCTCTCATCTGTGTGAGGACACACGGGAACCGTGGCCCGAGCTGGGCCAAAGGGTTCACCATGGCAACGCCGAGGAACTTACTGCAGGTTTACCACAGCTGAAACTCAAAACCTAAAAGTACAAATGAGGATTTTCGAGTATTCAGCCTTAAAAAGTATCGGTCGAATTAAAACGTTATTCTGATTATGGTGCTGGAGGAAAAGTCAGGGGATCAGTGAAGGTTATCAGGAAATATCACACAAACCCTAAAAGGTCTGAGTCGGTCCACAAAGACGTTGGATAAAAATAAGTTTTCTGGATGAGTGATAATCTGCTGGTGGCACAAGAAGTCAGGGAATGACAAAGTAATTCACTTTTAAACTTATTGAACCACGATGTTCATGGTAATCCATTTCACAGATGAAATTTCATAGTTTGTATCCAAGGGGTGGATCAGCACAGCTAGACTGGGCATTGATTGTAGTTTAATGAGACTGCTGGATGACAAAAAAAGAAAAGAAAAACTCATATGGAAAGCAAATGAAAATGCCAAGAAACGGAGGGTCTGTAATTAATGCATTCAATATTTCTCTCTGCACTGCAGCCTTTTAGAAGAAGAAGAAGAAGAAAAAAAGTCTGTACAGTGACTGTAATGGACAAAGAGACGGCTGCACAGGACAGACTGCAGACCTCAACGGCTCATTGTTAGAGAGCAAGTAAGAGCACAAGTAGTAGTGCAACCTGAGGAAGAGGCAGTTATGTCTGAATATCCAGTGGAGACCGTCCGTGTTGTGCAACATTACAGGTTAGGTTGTATTCATTATTATTCTAGCCATGAGGTCTGGCTAATGGAGCTTGACTTTCCCTTTCATTCACAGGAATGAGCATGACTGTCTTCTCTCATCTCTCTGCCTTCATCACCCCCCCCCCCCCCTTCCCCTCCCCGCAACCTCCTGACCCCTAAACTCATGCTAGTCACACTCCTCACAGGCAACCTCCTTTTACCAGCCATCAGCCAAACATGCAATAAAGCCTCAAGAAGCCGAACCGAGTGTGCTCATTCGTCACTGCAGGTCGCCCCGTTGTCCAGGTTTTGTGCAGCCAAACATCATCAGCATCAACACAACTGGGTTCACAGCCACAGATGCCAATGAGGCCACAGCACGGTATTTGACCCACGAGACGGCTCCGTGCCCCCTTTTTGGTCTCTCGAGCGTCGGATATTCCGCCCGCTGAGGTGGAAACTCACAGCGTGCGGAGCAGGAACTGAAGCCTTTGGTGTCAGTTACAGGGTGACGCCAGGCGCTTCATGTTTTCTCAAAGAGACGCGTCAACAAGCCTACCTCGAGTCGATCGGACTGTGAAATCGCTTTAAAGCCCAACAATACTCCGGTGTTCCTGCTGAGAAATGAACGACTAGATAATTGTTGGGCAAATGTGGTTTGGAGACCGTGCGGTCATCTGCCTTCCCTACCGCAGGGGCGATGCCGCTATCAGCAGGACCGGAGTCCATCGGACGCATGTTTTTCTTTGTCCTCCGTCTCGGCAAATAGAACAGATTTTTCTGGGATGGAGGCTGCTGTGAAGGAAAAGAAATGCCTTCAAAAAGATCTCAGCAAGTGAGCTGTATACCCTGCTTCTGTTTTCACACACACTCAAGTAAATTTAAAAGTAAATGAATAAATGTTTCCTTGTTTTTTGTGGAAAAAGATAACAGATCTACCAACCCGAAATGTTTGGCTGAGGACTGAAGAAAA
This sequence comes from Apeltes quadracus, assembly GCA_021346845.1. Lineage (NCBI taxonomy): Eukaryota > Metazoa > Chordata > Actinopteri > Perciformes > Gasterosteidae > Apeltes > Apeltes quadracus. The sequence continues at coordinate 9,263,951 of CM037932.1, read as the reverse complement.
TGTCTTCCGTGCACACCTCTGGGCAAAGACAATATCTAACCCGCTGAGATCTCTATCTCAAGTGCCGACTTGAGATGGAGGACATAACGCGTGTTAAATTGAGCATGAATAAAGCTCGGTTAGAGGGGGCCCTCGGTTACCGTCTCCAGAGCGATATCACAGCTCCTTCCTGCAGCGATCTCTGTATCGGACTTCATGAAACCCGACAACAGCGGACCACGAGAAGCAAGCAAAAGACAGATTAAACCAACAATGTGGGGAGGGAGGATTTTAAAATGGAGGGAATTTGAGTGTTCTTTGGGAGGAATGAGCTCAGCGTTTGGTAACCCAAACGACTACGTTATCCCAAGAATAACCCCAGATTGATAAAATAGCACTTCTCTCAATATTATCTAACTCACCTCATCACTCAAGGATCATCAGGTCCTAATGAAGATTAACTAGTACCAGTGAGTACTTGTAAGTAGTGTGATAATTGGGGACTACTTTCAACACCTTTGGTAAGTATAGTAGCAAGTATACTGTACAGTATTACAGCACTTGGACGCACTAAAACTGCGGCGGATGGTGCATCAACAATGTGGTTCACTTATGTGGCAAATTGGTTTTGTGAAGTGATGCAATGTCAGTCTTTAAAATTCACTGAAGAGTGGTAATGTCTCACCCTTGAAGAAAGTGGGGAATACAAACACGTAATCTTCTATATCAGCGTGTGATATAATGTTCACGTATTAGACTCAAAATCAGGCTCAACTTCAACATAATCAATCATTTGTCCGTATTGCTGATTCTTTTTTCCATTACATTATCCAAGAAATAACATAACAGCGATGTGAGACAGAACTGGGAAATAAAATAGTGTCCATATTTCCCAAATAGAATCCTGAGGACACAGTGTTAGAGAAGAAATGTGTGCTAGTGCATAACAGCTTTTGGGGAGATTTAAGAAGCTGTAAAGATGTGCCAAAACATTAAACAAAATTATTCCTCCAGCCTTAATCCATGCACTAAACAACTTAACACCAGTGCAGTTGCCATGCCAACCGGTTTCCAGACTGTGGCTGCGACGACGGCAACCGGATATGCTTATTGGCCTACTGCGCTACAACAAGGGAGTCCCAATCAAACATTAGTATTCCTATCAGAACGTGTCTGAGCAAGAAGGCTTTCACTCACCGAGACGTCAAAGAGCTCCTCTGTGTCGTCCAACATGCGGACCCTGATGGTGACGTGGCGTCCAGGGGGCATGGCGGGGGGTCTGTGCCCGGGGTCCAGCGTGCTGATGCCGAGAGTCTCCGGCGCGCCGAGACGCTGCCCTGCTCCGATGGCCGTCGGCTCTGGCTCCGCCATGCTGCACTGCAATGCTCACTGCAGCCAGTAGGAATAAAAAACAATGCAATTGAGAAGTTACAGTCGTGGAAGTAGCAAGAAACCTTCTCTAACTGGAGCATCAGGGCAGCAGGTAAAACTCCACAGGATAAGAGGACAGCTCAGCCATTGCAGATGCAGGTTTGCACTCGCCGCTAATGGCTGATAATTGTTGCTTGTGGGAGAACCAATTAACGTGAAAAGGTCCCAAGCATATTTTTGATTTCAAAGCACGAATTAAGCAGCTTTACTTTGACTGGACACGCGAATAAGAAAGCCAAAGTGTAAAATCAAAGGCTCAATGCCCTGATAATTGATAGCGGGAGGGATGTTAGGCCTTTAAACACAGACACTGGGTTGGGTTTTAATTGATCTCAAGGGCATGAAAGCAAATACGTGAATACACTGCAAGAGGGCTGAAACGAATGAGCAGGGAATTCAAGTAACCAGAGAGTGAAGAGTATTATAAACTATTTAATTCCAGGTGTTACCATGTAAGCCTCCATGTCACTCAGACAGCAAAGGCTTGGACAGGGCGGTTGGATTCCTAGATTCCCTACCAGAGGCACATTCTTAAAATAGACAAAAAGGTAACGGATAAAACGTCTAGCTATGAGAAATGGATGTAAAGCCACTTGTAAACAGCTGATCAAACGCAGCTAAAAGCCGCGCATCCTTCCTTTAAGTGATCCGATGATGATATTCAGATGAAGGAGGAGGGGCGGCGTTGGGCTTCAGATCCCCACCCGGAGGCCCGGCGGTCTCTCTTCATTGCACATTCCAATAGGCTGATGTCATCCGGAGACCTCACCAAGTGCTTCGTCACAGTTCTGGGGCCAGCGAGCAGAGGTGAACGGCTGCTGCCAAGTTTCAGCTGAAAGCTGGAATATGGCATTTAAAGAGCGGATAATGTAATCCGGCAGAGTGCAGCGAGGAAATAGACCCAAGTACAGGGGAAAACACTCAAGTCTGTCCGGTTGAAGAGGCTTATAAGACGTTACCAGAGTGGCTGACAGCAGGGCTGCAAATAACAATTTATTTCATTATCCATTAAATTGTCAATTGTTTTTGTCAGTGACTAGTTAATCAGTTAGTCTTTAATTAAGTAATTGTGAGAAAACGTCTGCCACAGATGCGTAGAACCCAAGCAGAGGTCTTCAAATTGATTGCTTTGGCTGACCGACAAAACAAAAAGAAGATTCAATTTGAAGGGACATAAATCCGGGCAAAGCAGCAGTCGGTTCGCCAAAATACTGAATTGCGCTTGTAGATAAGAAATGTAAAATAAGAAATAAGATTTGGATTCAACAAGCAGATTTACTAAAAAGCTTTACTAACACCCCCCGCCCCGCCCATGAGGGCCAGTTCTATCGCTCCCTCGGGCTGATGGCCATCGGGAGCAGGCATGGAAAGGGGCATCTGTTTCAATTAAATCACAGTCGTTTAGGACATGTGATCCTCGCACCGTCGTCATCGCCCGGCTCCTCTTCCCACGATAAGGATATATTTTGGCCCAGAAGCATCCCGCCCCCATTTCCCCGGCATCGGGTGTTCCTCTGATTGGGTAACTCAGGTCCAAGCCCGAACAGCTGGCACCTTGCTCCCGGGGCCACAGTGTGACATTAAGCACAACTGCCCTGTATACAGAGCCAGAGGGAAATTTACAGCCCCCCTCCAGTGTTTCTCACCCAGCCCTTTGAACTCGTTTGCTTGAAATTCCCCTACAAGCGTGTCACCTTACACGGAGCTGTGACTGCTGGCCCGGTAACAGTGGCTCCTCTGTGTGCGAGGGGGCCACACCGGGGCCTCCCCCAGAGGTGCGGTTCAACCCTGCACAGCTGGAATCCTTGAGTGACAGCCTGAAGCCCCTCAATACCCAAAGAAGAGCTCAATCGCCTGTGTGTTCTCCAACCGTCACTGATACCTGGGTGTGGCATCGCATGAATCACTGCAAGTTCCCACTGTATTTTACTGGCATAAAGGGTTGCATGTGTTGCTTAAGTGAAAAGAAGGGCAACCGACGAGACGCAGTCATGTCGGGACCAGAGCTCATGGCCGCCATCCAAGCCTCTCTCACACCAGCCTGGATGATCGTGGTGGTGGGGGAATAAAGCAGCAGGAATGGTGGTGATGTGCAGCAGTCAGTCAGTCAGTCAGTCAGCAGGGTTTTACTTTCTCTCACCTCGCACACCGTCTGATACGCGTGATGCGGCTTAATGGAGCAGTGCTGCTGAAACCAGCCGGGACAGCTCCTGCACGAGAACTGAAGAAGCGCACCGGGTCCTTGGGATCATTGGAATGTCACGGAAGAAGCATTTGCAGCCGGGGAATTACCCACAGACCGCGGCGTGCAATGTGACACGCGCGCGCACACCGGAGGACAAATAGGACGAGTTATGGGCTCATGTCGGAGATTTGTTTTTCATTTTTTTTAATAGATATAGAGTGTCAGTTGTTCTTCTACCTTTGAAATCATAAAGATCCCAAAACACACGCACGTACGCAGGCACGCACGCACTCCCGAGACTCAACCCCTAATCTCATCAAACAAGTTGCCTCACTTCCCCACAGAGCGCGCCGGGCTGCGCGGTTCTTACCCGTGTTCGCGCGGACCGGAATGCGGGTTTTATCCACGCGAAGGTCGCGTTTGCCCCTCTCAGCTGAGCGGAGCTGTTAGTTACATCCACGTCCAGCGGCGGTGCCCACAGGAATGAAACGCAGAAATGGAAAAAAAAGGGAACCTCCGGGGTGGAGTTTGTTTTCACCAGCTGCTCGGGCCGCACAGGAGGCTTTCCGCGGTCGCCATGGCGGACGACTGGCTGAGTGAGCGCGCCGGAGGTAAAGACGGGATTACACTGAAACCGAGCGGCGGATCCACTGCTGGTATACCTTCTGCTTAGACAATGAAGGCGGTGCAGCACCTCCACCTTCTCGGCGTCAGGGCAGCAGCGCCATCTAGCGGTGTTTGCGCCGGAGCGCCGTTTATTCTTTCGTGCGTCAAGTAGAAACCCGGTGCATAAGCGCACAAGAGTATGGGATAAGTAATGCAGGGTTAAAAAAAAAAACTGTCAAAGTCTAAGCCTCTCATAATTGCTGTTACTCGTTGTTAAACCTCAAGCCATGTGATGCATGATTGATTGACAGCAACACAGGTAAAGGGAGAAATAAGTGTTTTTGATTTTACGGCGAACTGTCCTTTTAATAAAGTCAGATCACCTTATTCTGTTTTGTTCCAGCCCTTCACCGATACTAAATGTTCACACACCGAGAGTATTCACTTGAATCCTTTTGTTGTTTATTTCAATTTGAATTGTTTTAAATGTGTCTTCTCCTTCCAGAATCGGCCTGACACAATGATCACTCAATTTTAGAATATACAATTATTTGCTCTCTCGAGATGTTTCTCTTGGCACCGTCAAGTATAAGCAATACAAATCACTGCAGGAATTAACATGCAAATAACATTTGTTGCAAACAAACCCAGGGATGTATAGACAGACACCTCTGGCTAATGTAGCTGTGCACTGAATACACAGCTACTTTTCAAATGCCGTCAAACAAGTTCCTGCCTGGATTTAAACCGACACTGTCTTATTTAGGTTAAGTAAGCGAGCGGGCGTAATACTTTCCCTCCCTGGCTGTTTGTGTAACCTGTTCTTTGTTAGCGAGACAGGTTCAGCCACGCAACAGCTTCCTCTGGGGTGGCCAGAGACAGTCAAACAGCAAACAGACTATTCTCTCCTGCAGTAAAGTTCCCTAGAATTTAGCCTTAATTCATTTCCATTCAGGAGGGTGCATTTTGTTCTAGAGGGAAGGACACACAGCCTGACTCGCCCTCTGGGAAGCTGCTAGGCCTTGCACTGTGTCCAGGCTCCACTGGGGGGTAGGTGGGGGTAGGTGGGGGGGGGTCTTCGACTGACCGTGCAGCATGAATGTCAGGCAGCCGGCCGCATGAGATCATTAAGAGAAGGATCCCTCTTCGATGCCAATTAACTTCTAGACGGTTCCGCAGCTGCTGCATGGTAGAAACAACTGATGGCATGTTTGGCACGGGGATTGACAAAGTTTAAATACAAAATCTAAATATATTTTAAACCAAGTGAGGGCTGAGGCACCTTTTAGTGGGATGGCGGACTGGGGTTCAGCTTTAAAGAAGGGCCACATTTATAAGACTCACATTTGAGACCCGACTTGTGGGTAATAACAAACCGGATATTATAGTTACAACTTTATTTAATCATTAAATACACAAGTAAAACTTTCATAAATATTTTAAGAAGAAATAATAGGAATAAATGTTGTCTCTTTGAGGTGGTTTTTTTTTTTGCTACATTGGTTTATATTCTCTTCTTCACTGTTTTCATGGATTGTGGCCTGGAGCTTTGGCTGAGACCGGTGCCTCCACATCGCCCACGCCTCCTTGTACGGAGCTGCGTTCAGGGACGGGGGATAAAAGACGAGCGGTGTGCCGGAACGCTTAACGTGAACTCTTGATTTGCTGCTCGCCCACCTCCTCGTCTCCCACGCCTCGCCCGTGTGGGACTGAAGACGCGAGTGTCTCCGTGTCTTTGGCAGCTCCGCAGGCCCCCTGGAGGCTCTGATCTGAAACTGAGGCAAAGAGGAACATTTCAGCCGCAGCGTGAAAATGAGTCAAACCGTCAAGAGACAAGGCCGTTTTGGATTTGTTATGTAAGCCATTAAGATGGCGTGCCATCTCAGTTATGCAATAACAAATCATTTCACAAGGCAACTTCCCACTGAGAAATCACTTGAACATACTAGTACTAGTATGAATGTCGTGGAGATGTATACATTAACTCTAGAGCTCATTTCGGCTTCCTGTTTTCTTCAACACTTTGTGCTGTGTAGGTGAAGAGCTTGAACTGACGCCAACTCACAGACTAAATGAACCTGCCAGAGAGCGTAAATTACCTTCTGTGCCCCCTATTAACCCATGCTTACTCCCACTTACAATGTCTTTCTATGCTTGAATACAACCTATACAGATTTGCTGTTTGGTAAATTGATTTAACACATCTTACATCTATTCCAAAATACAGTAATCATGAAGCTTTTAAAGGCCCCAACAGCTGCTCTGTGCTGATGTTAAAACCCATCAATGTCCTTGTGACTCCATCGCAGTGTTTGACACACCTTCCCCATCTTATCCCATCTGTCTTCATTAGGTTTACTTTTTAGCTCCAGCTGATGATGCTTTTGTACTTTTACTCAAGCAAAATGTCGACTGCAGAACTTTTCTTCTCAGGTAAAAGATCTGAGCAGATTTTCATTTAATTTCTTTCTTTTTCATCCAAGACATTGGCTTAATAAGGTTAAACATTTAACATCACTCCATAACCCTGGAAATAGTAGTTTTGTAGTAGTTTTTTGTTAAATATATTTTTATTATACAAATCCTCTTTCGCTAAACCTTTAAAAGGTTGCATTTAATTCAGTGGCCTATTCAACACAACAGCCAGCTGAAACATATTCTTTTGCATTTCCACACAATATCCTTCCCAGAGGAAGTATTCACCTTAACAATGAATAGAGGATGGAAATGAGGTTCCGTTTCTATTATAATCTGCGCAGCAGCAGCTGCATCTCCTGTCCGGTCACCGCTCACAACCGACTCTGAATACCAGGTCATTAAAGCCAAAGCTGGACTTTTACATTTCTCCAACCCCCACTGCTCCAGCAGTCAGTCTGGGGTGAGTCTGGAAGCACACACGCACACACACACACACACACACACACACACACACACACACACACACACACACACACACACACACACACACACACACACGCACACACACACACACGCCCTCACTAACTACTAATTACCAAAGCTTCTAGATTTGACTTGCCCAGTTGTCTATATTTTCTTACAGTTGCTGCTACGATAAAATGGAGGAGGGCAAGCAGTGTGTATGTGTGTGCGTGTGTGTGTGTGTGTGTGAGTGTGAGTGTGAGTGTGATAGGCTGTATGAATCTTGTTCAAGCAGCAATCTGAAACCAGAAGCATTTTTATTCCTTTTCTTGAGGGTTGATTCAAATTTACTCGTACAGTTCCCATGATGAGGCCCTTTTCAGTGTTCAGTGTTCAAAGCGAGACGAGGAGAGTGAGTGTAAGAGTTTAAAAGTCTCAAATGAGACTCTTCTGCATCTTGGGTGTTTTTCCAGTGTTTAGCAATAGAAGCGGCTGTGACGTCTCCCTGAAATGTTTGAGCAGGGTGGAGGAGTGTGGAGCTGCTACAGCTCAACAGGCCGAGGGAGGGAATCTGTCCTGTGCAGAGAGGAAAACCTCCACGACTCAAGAACGAGGCCTCCTCCTCCTCTTAGACGTAAGCACTGCGAGCTCCTGCTGAGCCCTCATGAGGGAGCCTCATTACCTGCTACTAAATATATGAAGGCGGGAGGATTTCACCGTTTATCCGCTTTATTCAGATGGTTATAAAATGTATTTAGTCAGATTTGTAGTTTCAAGAACATATGCATTAACTGTGGTTTGTTCCTATGATCAGGAAGCTGCTAGAACCGTGCAGCGTTCTTGTCGGAGCATTTACCTGAACCTCTTTGTTCTTTTGTATGCAGCCTACACCGAATCATGCATAGGGCTTAGTTTACTTTGTAAAGTTGTGATTGCTTGTTTGTTGTTATCACATTGTGCCGAGTAAATGCTAATTAGAAAAGTTCAATCAAACTTCAGTGCAGGTACACGGCATGTTGCCTGGTGTTTTATCATGATAACGTACAAAAAAGAAAAGTCAGCCTGGGAATATATTGTCTCGTACCAAGCGTAAGAATACACCAAATCCTTCAGCTGTTAACATAAATCCATGGAATTAGGACATCAATGTATAATTTTAGAAGTACGTGATAGCGACAGATGGTATAGATTTAGTACTTTCCACGGAAGAAATGATCTACGTTTGCATGTGTGGACGCGTCTCGCTGTTACCGACCACATTGAGTTATTTAGGCGAACTCACCCTTTAATGTCTGATAATGGCGACACGGACGAAGACATAAACACACGCATCCAGTGGAGGGATTTGCACTTGTTGTTCGCAGAGATCATCCCCCCACACATACACTCCTCTCTTACAGCTGCAAATTAGACTGTGAAATTGACAACTCATGTGTTACCATCTGGTTGCCATGACACCTAGTTATTAGGCCCGTCGCTCCCCCTCCCGCTCGTCGAACATTGTTTCTTCCGATATAAAAAGGCACAAAACATAAGGGGGGCGGGGGGGGGTGGAGAGCGTGGGCTGAGAACGGCCCGGCTGTCTGCAGCGGCGGTGACTTCTAACTGAGATACGGCACAGGCGATCCATGAATAACCCGTCACCGCGTTCACTGGGGAGCACGCTGGCCGGCGTTCCAATAGCCCCGGATACACACCACGATTTCGACACACTCGCACGTGAATTGTTGTGTCTCACGGGGATTTTTCCCAGTAAACGTGTAATTCTGTTCCCTTCTATAACTCACGCTATTGATCTGCACGATCCCTCAGCGGTGCACAGGTAGAAAAGGCCTCATTTCCACACATTGCAGCCCCCACGTCTGGATTGCATTGAGACTTTAATGCTCCGCTGATCAATGGGACGATTAAAAGCAATTTAAGGGCCCCTTTGTTCCGTCTGAGCGTTGGAATCTCCTTCATCCTCAAAAGTGCTGAGCCGGCCGGGTATTCCTCTACTCCTCATGAACTCACAGCCCCTGGATTAAAAGTGCACAGGGCAGACGTGGCCTTTCTTGCCGCCAGGCCCCTGCATCCCACCCAGGCACCCCGGGGACGTCGCCCCCTTTCATCTTGACATTCGACGTGGTGCTGATGCTGAAGCGAACCCGCTGCGCCGTGTCACACAGCTATGTTGTCCCGCGTCTGACTCAGAAGGTTGTTTTTCAAGCTGGGAAACTGGGCGTTTTATGAGGCTATCGTATAGGAGCGTAGGGTGGCATTTTAAAAAACCCAAAGAGACAAAGCTCTCCAAATCGGGCTGGTTCATGCAAAGAATCTGGTAATCCATTCTCATTAAACCTCCCTCGCTGGACAACGGCGACATTAAACTGCGGTTATGTGCTGCCACAAACACAAATGATGCTGCTGAGGAGTGATGGATGCCAGAGGGGGGTTTTGGTTCCTAATGAACCCCGCTGAGACGTCTCCCCCCCATCAGTTCATTTTGCCGCCTGTCCTGCCTCATCCGGTCGGATGAAGGAGCTCAGCAGGCAGGAGAGCACCCGGCTCACACAGGCCCGCTCCTCTTACGTGAGTGGAGTGGAAAGGGGGATGTTGACAGGCACCTCAGAGGAGATGCCGGCAGACACTTTTCACGAATCGGTTAAACGCCTGATTCTCCACACGGGCAACTTCCACCCGGCCTCAGTAATTCACAAATCTCTCAAAAGTCAGTTGTGAGGCCAATCAAGGAGAAGGGAAAAACCAAAACAAGGAAGAGTCAGTCTGTTATCTGTAAAAACGGCATAAACTGTTGTTTTAATAGAGACAAAAAAAAAATATGTTTTTTTTGTTGGCATCTCCCATGAGCCTTTGCTAAAGTAGGGCTTTCAAAGTCCGTCAGGAGCTGCGCTGACTGCCAACAAAGCAGTTTTATCTTTAGTACAAGCTATTGACAGATAGTCCCCACTAATCAATGAGATCAAAACGCACGGGTTTGTTCCACGTGGAGCGCACAACGTGTGTAACTTTCCTCCCTGTCCAATTTACATGGACAACAACAAAGTACAAAATGCCATTTTTAACCCAAAAGCGGGATACGTTGGCTGAGTCGGGCTGCAGCGGAGAATATGTTTGAACAAAATGGCTTTCTTGGTTTAGCTATTTCAATGAATAGAAATACAAGCTACACAACAAGTCTCACGTTGAAGACATGAACATTTAACCCCAAATGATGGTAACTAGTTCCAAAACGCAGGGCATAATTATCCCCCAAAGTGACTACCCACTTTTATTATCATTACTTATTAAAAGAACTTTTCACATCTCCCAATGTAAGAGCGGCTAAAACTGTGGTTGATATATATATATATATATATTAGTCAAATTACATGTCAAATTACGAGTAAGGAAAGCACAGCGGGAAAGAAGTGTTTAACGCACTTTTATTGTTTAGGTGTCAAATGTAACAGTGTCACCATTCAGAGAGGGAATAAAGAGTAAATGGTCACATAAAAAAATATAAAATGAACAATGAATATGGTCACACGGGGAAAAGCCTGGTTCCCGCGGCAGCACAGATGTACGGTTGAGACGGTGTCTGGTGATCCAGACATGTATGTGTTTGGTTTGCACATTTCCACAGCCTTTTTCTTTTATATTCCTCTCAAACGACCACAGTCCTTTTCTTTTGTTCACTAGCCATGCATACAGTTCCCACTTGTGTCGAGTCAGCGCGTCTTCACAGGAGCTGGCACTTTCAATACAAAATATTTACACCAGCATTTATTGTCGTTATTCTCTTCCCCCCTTCGTCGCCCACTATTGGTTACTACGCAGGATGAGATTAGGATGTCGAAACTCTCGAGCGCCCGGTTTCGTATTGCTCCGTGGAGAGAAAAGAACACGTAAAGTATGACAAACGTTGGCAACTTCACTTGTAACGTCACACATTCCTGAAAAAGGGTCGAGAGAGAGAGATCGCCTGAAGAGAGATTCAAAAACTGAAAAGACAAAATCTTTGTCCCGTCAGGAAGAAGCAGTCAATTCTATTGCTACTCGGCAATCTGCTGTCAAGAGTCTCCCGGGGGAACACGAAACATCACACGATATGTTAAAGACTCTGCTATTATACCTCAAAGCGAGAAAATAGGAAAGATAAAACTGCACCAACGTGTCGAGAAAGACGCTGACTTTTTCTACCATTTTCACGCCCATTTCATTTGTAACGACAGAAAGAAAATATACATGTATATCTAAGAAAGAAGGAGGTGCTTTCAGGTCACCTCTTTGGTTCAGCCCTGTGATGAGTAGAAAAAAAGAACTCCAACCATCAATGCACAAAACAATCTGGCAGAAAAATTGTACCAACTGTAAATCAAATTCTCATTATTTCAAACAACCTGATACCAGAAAACGGTTATTGACTGTATACAGTAGCTACTTGAAAAAACGCTTTGTTAAAAACCAGGAGAAAACACCTTTTCACTCGTACATGACGAATCGTGAAACAACCTAAAGAGTAAATGTCTCAATCTGTGATTGTTCGCTTATGAGCTCCCCCCCCCCTCGACTCAAGGGGACAAAGACAAACCCAAACAGACAGAGTAACATAAAGCGAGGGCACGCTCCTTTTTTTTTTCTCCCCACTTGTCCATTTCTCCTGCAGCAATCTCCCGGCGTTCCTCGTTCCGTATGTATTCATTGCTCACATGTCGTTATTATCAAACCGGCCACTGCAAGATTCTACGCTCCGCCGAGTTAAAACCCCACCGCGTCCAACCGTCCGGCCTGTTGCCAGTGTGCGGCCGCCTCTCGGCGGGTCGGCGTAGCTTCCTGTAGGTCGACTTTTGCCCCCCCCCCTGCCTCCCTCCACGGCGCTATTGTATATTGCAAGAGGAGCAGCAGGGGTCGTCCTTGTCCGGCTGGGCGGCGTAGTCCATCTGCCGAACGATCTCGGCGAACAGTTCGTCCACCATGGTTTTGCTCTTGGCCGAGGTCTCCATGAAGGGGCAGCCCCACTCCTCGGCCAAGGCCTGACCCTCGCTGGCCGACACCTCCCGCTCGCTCTCCAGGTCCACCTTGTTCCCCACCAGGATCACGGGAACCTTCTCGTACCTGAGGACGCACGCAAACACACAGCGGGCGGTCAGGCAGACCTGAGACTTACGAAGCAAAAGGGTTTTTAATTCTATCACATTTTTACTGTCTGGATTTTAGCACATGCACTAATGCTTCAAAAGCTTAAATTTGCAACAGAGATTAAGACTTTAATCTAAAAGACCTAAATTACACTTTGTATAGAACCCCATTGACATTTGGCTGATTCAAAAGTTCATTCCTTTAAAGGGAAAAGATGGAAGTTATTTATTCTCTGTTTCAAGTATTTCCCAAAGAGCTGTGTAGAGCCAACCAAAACGCTCTCAATATTGCATGTGTCCCCTTGTTTTGCCTTAAAAAATGTGCCTTTATTTAAGATGCGATTGGCGGGTTTGTTAAATGTCAGATCCCACAAAGTGCATCTTAATCTCGCACCATCAGAAAACTGACATTAAATTTAGAAATGTAAACAAACGTTTAACTGATAAAGAATATAATCTAATGTCCTTTATGCTAGCAGCGAGACATTTATGCCGTTGTATTGTGGGTGATTCGTGTTGTGACTATCATCCCCGTTTAAACACAAGGCACACAACTTTAGGTACTCATACAGTCTGCGCCTATAATCACACACAAAAAAACTGACGTTTCTTTACTTTGACCACATTCGTGGTAAAGCAGGTGGTTGTATAAATAGACCGCTTTAACATGCATAGCATGTTTTCGGGAGGCAGGCACCTTTATTCATGCGTCGCATCAAATTACATTACACCTTTCTCCCTTTTGTTTATGCAGCACATCTAGTTTCCAGGGTAGTGCCATCTGTGGGATTGATTCGGAGATAACTGAATAAACATTGACATATTACTCCGTTTCTGTTACAGTGACTGCAAAGTAAAAAGGGTGATTTGAATGACATGGATAAATGTTGACTGCTGGACAGATGCTACAACAACAACAACAACTAAACTTCGGCGCTTAATCACCACAAAGAAAGACGGTAAATCATTGCAATGAAAACCCTATACTGTCGAGGATACCGGGTGAGGAAAGCTTTGCATTAAAAAACCTGTTATGAATTTGAATAGCATAAAAACAGGCAGGAATCATGTTATAAAGACCATTTTCAAATATAAAGTTACTGTAAATGTGGCGCTGAGACAAACCAACTGGGACAGCAAACTTCGGTGCAGAACTGCTGTGACATTGCAGTGGTACCGACGGTACCACTTAGTGTATTTCTGGCTCTTTCTTCTTGGATAGTTCTTGGATATCCCCATTGCACGACTATTCGGTTTATTGTTAACCTGCAGTTAAAACAATCTTTTGCAGCATTAAATGAGAATATTCGAATGCATGAGGAAATGAAATCCACCTCCCAAAAACTGCAGGGGTTTTTTTTCTCTAAAAAACAAATCAAAACAGAAAAAGGCTGCAGAATAACATGAGCAAGAGAATCTTTGGTCCAGTTTACAATCTGACCCTCATCCATCCGCGCAGTGTGGAGTCCGACGAAGAAAACCCAATTGTTTATTATAAACAGATGCTGTGCGTGGTGATAAAGTCTGGGCAGAGTCTTTGGTGCTTGGACTCTACAAGGAGATGTGTAATTGCGGGGCGTCTTCCCTTAAATAAATACCCCTGTGGAGTCCAGACGCTGGTGGTGGCGGCTGACGAGGGGGATGAATCAGATGAATGATGAAGAGCGAAACAATATCATCATAAAAGGAGCCAATAGATAACTATGTCATTGTGTCCTCGTGCCATGGAGGGACGGAGGACACCAGCTGATCAGAACAGCTGATATAAAGATTCACAGTCCCCCAAAAAACACAGAGAGGATTTCGACCGTAGGAGGACGTTCCTCACATAAAGCTTTTTTACCGTTAACTGCCGCAGTGCCTCCTGGTCTCATAAAAAACACCAAGTCTGAAGCCGAGACCCCGTAGAGAACAGGAAATGGGTCGTGGCGCTCGGAGCCCCGGCGGCAGGAAGTGGCCGTAATCCTTTGATGCCATGTTGCCGGGGCGCAGAATGTCACCGAGGAGCTGGACCACTTAGCGGCCGGCGCGAAGGGGCCCTCACTTAAATGAAATCGGCTACTGCGCTAGATGGGAGGGCTTTTGACAATATGATAACTACACATTCTCTGATATCTGGAATCAAGGGAGCGGGTCGTGACCAACCACGTCCTTCGGTAAACAACAGGTTTTTACCTCGCTGTGCTGTAACACCCTTTGAGGGAGGGTTACAACTCAGCGAGTTCAAATGTCTCTGTTCACGACCCTGAACGTGTCAGATCTAAAATTGAGGAGTCGTGCACATAAGTGATTCATAGAAAAGAAAAAAATCCTCATGCATTTACTAGTCTGTTAACAGGAATACAAGGAATTGAGAGGTTTGGGGGCGATTGGGAGGCTTCAGAAAGCAGCCCTGATCATTTCTCAGAGGCCAGAGGGGAGGGGGGGGGGGGGGGGGGGGCTGCAGCGTTAAATGAGCTTAAACTTTCACAGACCACGGAGCCCACTTTGATCTACTCATGAATACTTCATCCGGAGTGAACTTTAAGCTCAACTATCCCGTCCTGTTCCCGAGATCGGCTCAGACGCCGAGGGGGGAACCGCCGGGGCGCCGATCTCAGAGGTGGGTCGGTGTGCGTAAGCGACGCTGCGACAGAGTTCCAGGAACCCCCGAGGCAACGTGAGCGGAAAAAAAAAACTACAGCTTGTGCTTCTTCAACATGCAGCGCAGTGCACCGGTCTCATTCGCTGCCTTTCCTCGTGTCAGTAAGAAACCAAACCGGGGCCATGAGTTTCCTCAGAACTATTTTGGACCACTTCTGTGTAGCGACGGGTCGGTCCTGGCCTGAGGCCTGAAACGGCCTCTCCCACCGCCGGTTAAAAGAATCCTGGACCAAGTCAAGTCATTTTTTTAGAAGGCACAGGGGGGGGGGGTGGAGAGCAGGTATGGAGATGGGCTACTGGAGCCATTTGGGTTTTTCTATCGCCCAAGGCTTTGGTTCAAATCACTTATGGAGGCCTGTGGGAAGTAAACCTACCAGTCAAAAGTTTAAACCCACGTTCTCATTGAATTGAATGAGAAAATGTGTCCAAACCTTTGACTGGTGCTGTGTATCATGACTTCTTAAAATGTATTGCTCTGTCCAAAGTAACACTTTTCTTTTGTTACAATTTTCTCTTAAAATGACATAAATGTTCAACAGACTATCCAATTAAGTATCTAATGACACATTTATTGACTAATCATTTCAGCTCGTCAGAAATAATATCATCATTATTAAGTCGATTGTTCTTCAGTAGGTACAGATTAAAGCTTTGAATCTCAGAAATGAAACAAACTTGCAGCAGGAGGAATACAACTCAAGTCAGTGTAACAGGCTGATACCCCATACTTGAGGCTGGCTGGGTCTTTTTTTTTTTTCTGACCATAATGGGGGACCAGACTTGGTCAGCTGTATGCATGTAATGTGGCTCATTTCTGCCTCATCACAACCCGAGTGCAGCACAAAGACATCTGGTACCAAAGGACAGGATCTATATATAGTCATAATAACAGAGGAGGAAAGGGGGCGCTCCCCGGAGGTGTGAGACAGCGGCTGCCACGGATACCGAGGCTCCTGGAGGCCTCAGCGTAGAGGGTGTCGGCCGAGGACGGTCCAGAACACGGGACTCGGACGGAGCGGTTTGCATTTTTAAGACGCGAGCCTCAGATGACAAACAAAACGGCGGCTTGTGTTTTGTGGCCCAACACGCACACACACACACACACACACGCACGGCGTGTCAACCCGCTTCGGACGTTCGGCTGGAGAGCCTGACGGCGGCCCGCACTGCAGCTGTCTGTCTGCAGACACCCGTTCCAGCTTTCCCAGACGCTCTTTATCTATAATGCATGACGCATCCTCTCACACGGGCTTTCTGCTGACAGACGGTGAAGCCCAAAGGCACGAGGGTCTCTGGATTTGACTCTGGCCAACACCGTCAGGAAGGAGGCAGCGGGCCGCCGGGCCTCCTCCCAGACGGCTCCTTTGACGGCCTGCGGATCAGTAAATAGACATGGGCTGAGTCAGAGAGGCGCATTAGGCTTAAGGACGGAAGCACAGCTTCTGTTCAAGAAGAGGTGCCTGCAAGATCGTTGGAAACAAGCACATGAATCCGCATGAAATGTTTTGATATTGTGGGAAAAGGAAGTGAGAGTTTAAGGGATACTGGAAGAAAACATTTCATTCCCTTTTCCTCCATGAATGTAACGCTATTCCCAGATGAGGCTGGGCAGGACATGTCAAAATAGGGAAGATAAAGTAGTCGAGTTTCATCAGACTGTACAGGCACTCATCCTTGGATCTGAAGCAATCATACGGAGCACTAATATCTCCATTTGGTAATTATGTCAGATGCAAATTCCTCCTTTTACTGCACAGAGTGCATTACCTAAAATCGGAACTGCAAAGTGCCTCTGCATTGGAAATTTGTTCAGATTGCTTTTCCATAACCAGGAATGGGCTTTGAGTGGTTCAGAGACTCATTCATAATTCTGCTACAACAGTGAGGATGAACAGTGATGTCATTCCGGTTACGAGGTCATCGGCCCAATGTAGGGGGATCCCACCTTCCTCATGTAGCCTCGGATTATTGTTAATGCCTCATAATATCGGGGCCAATACGGACTCCAGTACCTGGACTGGGTCCAATCTATTTCGATTCAATTCAATTCTGTCTTTACATCGTGACAATGTCTGTCATCAGCATCTTAGCAAACTCTAATATTTTCTATATTTTGAACACATACTTATGAAAGTCAAGCAAGCTGTTGAGTAACAATCACTGAACTTTGGCTCAGTTCTTTTGCCCAGTTTTCACAATAGACAGACGAAAGAGGATCCTTCTGGGAGACCGCTGCATGGTCCGTTCGACCACTTGGCGCACCAACAAGCCTCGGAACGATAACTCCAGTTCGTAAACCTCGGGACAAATGTTGCAGGCGCACACGCAGTAGTTTTAAAAACAGTAGCTACAGCGGTACGGTGGCGGCGAGTCGCCGATGTTTTGGCCGTGAGGGGGGAGGGGGGGGGGCAACCATGCCGGGGAGGCTGTGACACCGCGTACGGTTCAGGACCACGGACATTTCCCTCATGCAAATGCTACACTGGCTACTTTGTCAACGCGGTGTCCCTGATGGTTAGTAAAGTAATTCATTAGAATCAAAATAGGTCACAGACATAAACACAGCGTGTGGTTTTGTATTGATCTCTGGAGAGGTTCTGTGACAGCACGCAGCCAGTTTAACAGACATTAGATTGGATTTTCTATATAAAAAGAAAACAAAGTCTTTGTGTGTACCCTTCTGGAAGTGTGTGTTAAGTTTACCTGTGGTGGGGATTTAAAACCTCTCTTAAAGGACGGCTTCTGCTTTAACAGCAGAAATCTGTTGTTTTGAAAAAGGCGTCAAACAAACGGCTTTAGTTGGTTCGGGATTCATCTTTAATACCCAGCTGAGTAAAGCAAACCACTTCTGGCCGAGAACACAATCCTTAATAGAAACGTTTTGTCTTAGTAGCTTTTGCACGGCGAGAAGGAGGATGCAGAGGCCCTCAAACATCACGTCTAAGAAATGATTTGATTCATCTGTTCTTAATAACAAATAAAGGAGCATCTATGTGAAGAAACAAATAATAAACAAAATGTGTCATTAAACTAAAGACCCCTGATCTGGAATGTGAAACGCCGCTGCTTCAAACCCATCTAAAGTTTGAACTGAAGCATGAACCTGTGTGTGGGAGGAGAATGTGAAGTGTTATGTTTTTGCATCAGAAAATAGATTCCGCTGTGACATTAAAGAGCACCACCAGACTCAGTTAGTGTGAAATCACATCGGCTGTGTGCACAGCCACACATTGAAAGGCAAACGCGCGTATTTCACACACGCCGAACATACCTCTCAACACCTAGAGAGGGGAGGGACACGGGGGACGTGTTGACCTCATTCTTTCATCTGGAGCCAACATATTTATAGGATTGTTTGTAAGATGCACTTGGGATGAATCCGATTGGTGACAAAAAAACTAACAAAAACATTTTTAAAAAGAGACTATATTTTCCCCTTTACGTTACCGAAAGGACAATAAATTGTCAAAAACAAGAGACGGAAACACTCGAGCACGGAATGACTGCACTGTCCTTGTGCTAATCGTTATCGTGATTAATTAGCCGTATCAGTAAACAGCACAAGCCTTAAGCCGCACTGCTTTGAAACGTGCTCCATCATTAGTGGATCCCACCGGAGAGTCTGTGGACTGTAGCACAAGCCTCCGACACCTGCGATGACCGAGCCCACTCAAAACGCACAACGCAGCGATTTATCAGCGTCCATCTACCTGCTCAGTGGCTTAAATGACCTTTCACGGGGTGGATGCAAAGCAAAGGCACGGCGTGTCTTTGCAGTGCAATGGTCCAGAATAAATAAAAAAAAATTAAAAGAGAGAGCATAACCGCTCAGGTGACCTCACATCTGGATCCTCGGTGGAACAGTGCTCAGGCACCAGACAACTGAATGCTTTCGACACACACAGGCCTTGAGCGGGGCTCCCCGGAAGCTGCCTGCAGAAGCCCGGGGGGCGTTTCACAGGGGTCGGTCGCAGCGTCGGGCACAGCGGGGCGCGTGCGGCTCAGCGGGGACGTAGGCGGCGTTCCGGCGCGTTTTATGACCCGGAAAGGTCGTCTCGGTGCTGACGAGCAACGAGAGGGGTTTCAGCTTCCTTCGCCCTTGAGATGAAACGGCGTAGAAGAAACAGTGAAAAGTTTGCAGAAGCGCCGAGGAGACGAGGCTTATCTTAAAGAGATTTGGGGACGCTCGGCTCTCGGGGAGCGGCTGGGTCTGCAGTGAACCTGGTGCACCAAAAATACAGCAAGCAGGTTGTGTTGATGGGCGGTCTGAAGATCAACATCAGCACCTCTCCAGTGAAGCATAGTTCTGAAGCCATGCAGGCCGAGGCCCGGCCTTAAACTACAGGGCCTGATGTACCCAATAACAATCTGGACATTGGTATATTCCCTGCGTGTCACTCACCTTTTCACTCTGATGATCTGATCCCTCATGGGCTTGATGTCCTGGAAGCTCTGCTGGTTGACCAGGCTGTAGACCAAGATGAATCCCTGGCCGTTTTTGATGTAAAGGTCCCGCATGGAGGCGAACTGCTCGGTGCCGGCGGTGTCCAGGATCTCCAGCACGGAGGGCGAGGAGTCCACCTCGATCTCCTTGCGGTAGAAGTCCTCTATGGTGGGGTCATACTTCTCGATGAAGGTGCCGGTTACGAACTGCACGGTGAGGGCGGATTTCCCGACCCCGCCGCTGCCCAGGACCACCACTTTGTACTCGCGCATCGCGGATTAAATCGAGTCGTTACGGAGCCGAACCTCCGCGCGTCATCCAAACGAAACGTCGTCCCCGCACGAATCACTTGACAATTCGCGGTCCCATCTTTGAACGGGAGGGTGTCCGGGGGGTAATGCGGTGCGGGTCGCCCGCTTGCTCGGCTACGCCGAAGCACAAAGACTCGGTGCCTCGGTGATGGATTTCATTGTAGGGGATCCCCCGTGCGGGCCAGACACCGACAGATACACGGGCACCGGGAGAATGCGATGGTCCGAAACGGCGCGAGGGCGAGGAAGGAGATATATCGCCCCGGCGATGTGGTGTGTGCGGGATTTCATCTGCTTAAAGTCACCGCTGGCTCGCTATGCATCATGAAGAAAATAGGGGAAAAAATCAACACACACACATACACAGACACACAAACTTGCTCCATCGAAGACAGAGGAGAAACACTGGCTCAGCCCCCGAGAATGAAGTGCAGACGCAATTGTTCAAGCCGGATGCCGCCACGGGAAAAGCGGCACCGACTAAAGGTATTCCCCCAATTAATTAAAGAACTTGCGTCGCTTTGTTTTCTGGTTCAGCATCTCTGTTCCGTCTCCCTCTCTCCGGTGCATTCCCGGCCGCCATACTCTCGGGTGTGGAATCCCGCGGCCGCTGCGTAACCAACTGGTCCCTGCTCGGCTTCCGTACCACGGTAGAAAAAATAAAAAATAAAAACCCAGAATTGAACCCGCCCTCCCGCAGACGGACGTGCCAGCGGTCCAATAGGAAGCCTAGGGCTGCCTTCAGACCTCTCACATGCCCGCAGGGGAGCTGCGCGGAGCCGCAGCCAGTCACGTTCAGCGCGAGCGTTTCCGTTCATGTGGTAAAATTCCCATCATTCGGTTGCTCCAGTGACATGCAGGGAGAGCTCGACCAATCACGGCGGCGGCTCGAGGATGTGTATCCAGGAGGAGGAAAAATGCACAGGATGCTGTTGCTATGGTAACACTGCATTTGTTTGTTTCTGTCCAAATTTGAGAATGCTGTTGAATGATACCAAAGCAGTTTATGTACTGAATGATTTACAAAGTTATTTATTGATCTGTACAAAGACCTATTTGCAGTTTGAAAAACAGTCAATATTACTAATATCTATTCTATGCAATACAATTTTATGGTATTTTATTTTTGAATATTTACAATGGTGTCATACAAGATTTATTGTATATTTCATTAAATAAATTTCTTCTTCTTGCCCATGTACAGCACTTTGCCTTACTGCATAAGGGTATAAATAAAGCAGCATTGCATTGCTAAAATTCAGATTTCAGGAGACTCACAATACATCTTTCAGGCACACTACCTGAAAGAAATCCATTTATAAAACTTTAAAAGTCTTAAATAATAGAATAATATATTTTTGATTGATTTGATTGTTATGGCCAATAAAAAAATAAATAAATAAACGTACCACTTTTTTTCAGGGTCTTTTGAAGAATGCAGATTCTGAAGAAAAAAAAAAGTTAAACAAAAGAGCTCAAAGCACAGCATTTAATTGACATTTATTTATTTGCAATATTAGATATTACACCATTTGGAATTTACAGGAGCAGAACTATCAACATGACATATTTAATTAAACACAAATAAAATAATTTATATGTTAAAAAAAAGAAAAGGGGACAGTTCATATTCAGGACCAGATTAAAAGTAATGACACCGGCATATTTCACTATGTGATATATATTTTAACAAGCAGTGTTGCAAGTCCCATCAGGAGAGTTTTGGGGTATATTTTACAAAATGTCAATTTGGCCTCAAACTCAAAACATCTTTAGCAATAATTTCACAGAAAATCTGAGTTAAACATATTTTTACTTATTAGACAATATAGAACTAATAATTATTGGAGAAATAAAAAATCAGGAATAGATGATTAAAGATAAGGCAAAGTTCACAAAAAGCATGACTTCTCAATCTGACGGTTGAGAAAGTGCTTAAGTCAGTCTGACCAAACATTCTTACTGTCCACATCTATTTGACTGGGTGATCCAAATCTCAAACAACTTCCATGTGCAGATGTTTCCGTGACATTCAAGATTTGCCAAAAGGTGAAACAAACACTCTGTGCTATGCCTTTTATTCGCAGATATAATAAATACGGGAAAACATGTCATTAAATCTAATAATAATCTAAACTTTGAAAGCAATTATGAAAAGAGAATTCAAGTTCAATCAGATGTCAAACTATAAACCAGATCATCTGACTGCAGACTCTCTAAGGGTGGATTATATGTTCTGCAAGATGTTAACATGCAGTGGTACCATATAAAACACACAATTTACATTTCAGTGTGTATATATATATATATATATATATATATATATATATATATATATATATATATGCTCATGCACTGGATCACTTACAGTGTTTCACCATGGCATTAGAAAGTCAAATATCTGACAGAACAATCTAATGAGTTTTTTGTGAGGAGGAAAAACAACTTCGTTCCCCCTACAAACATTGTTTTAATCACTGCAACTTCAGATAGCCTCAGCATCACAATTAAATGACAAACTTATTACACTATTATGAAAGTTACTTTCCGTAAAATGTGGCCTGTACAATGCACTTTTGTACATAAAAAGCAATTCTATGGCCTTGCTCAGACAAAGGCTGTCGTCCCTCAGAGGTGACAAGGCAGTGACAGGGATGAAATATGTTCAGCTTCTCTTTGCTCCGACATTAAATCCCTGGACACAAGACGGCTTATTGTAGGCTAATACAACAGATCGAGGCCCTTTGAGGAACCTCCAGCAGAGCTAAAGTCAGTTCAATAAATTACATTCATCATAAAATAGAAGAGATTACATTTTAAAAGTGTTCTTTTCTAATGTTGAACTATTAACATATACTCCTTATATTCCAACCAATAGTGTATGAAACCTCTCACAACCAATCGAGAAAAAAAACGTGAACAGATGAGATATCTCTTGGTGGATTGTCTGAGTTAATCACACAAAAGTGCACACACACACACACACACACACGCACGTTTCCATTAAAAAAAGGGAAAAAAACATAAAACGAAAGGTTGATGTCTGCACAAGCTGTTTTCCAAACAGAAAACTAAACCAGGTTTATAAGAGAACGGGACATTTACGAGTCACTTACATCCGTCTTGAACATCTGCTTTGTTTTTTACTCAACTAGACACAATACCCGCTCCGTCTGTTGTCTGTTTCAAACAAAGTAGGCTCATTGCATAATGTGTTGTCAACCAAACACAACTTTGCTAAACCTCGACCTCTTTAAGCTCTACTTCACTACATAAAGTATTTAACTGTGCATGAAGCACTTATCATCTTAGTGGACCTGATGAAATGAAGCTGGATAATAACTCTCATTCATTGTACATAGATACAAACTTGAGCGTCAGTGAAAAATGAGTTGCCGAATGCACTAACAAAGCATTGCAAAACATTTCTAAATGTGACTTAAGTAGAGTAAATTTAAAGTAGTGATTTTTCACACAAAGCCTTTTAAATATGCACGGATATCCTCATCTGTACAATTCTTCAGGCACTTATAACATTCAAATATTACAGTACTGACAACTGATTGTAACATTAAGACTAACAGTTCACACACTACTCAACTCATCCCTTATACGATTACAGGAACTCTAGTTTCAATATAACCAGAAGTAATTTAATACCCATTTTGTTGAGGTGACTTCAATGGCTCTTCTCAAAAACACGTTCAAGCAGAAGCTGGTTTCACAAAGAAGCTCGTTACTGGTGCTAACGTCAGGCCACTCCATACGGCGATAACATTGACAAATGGCAGTTGGACAGGCTCACAAAAATCAAGATGGGCTAATTTTGAACCTAAATGGGGAACTATTTCCATGGTAACAATCAGTGGCACCTGCTGACCAGTGGCACCAACGAGGGGGATGTTATGGCTCATCATCTATGGGTTTTCTTACAATGTTGCGAAGCGAGTAATGAGACGGGACAGAGATTTGAAAGAACAAAGTAACTGGTTTTAAATTTGTCTGCACAGAGCCTGAGGGATGCAGAAGCCACAAACCAGCTCTGCTGCAGGTCTGCACACGGCTGACATCTTATACTACTCGATTTTATTATTGTGTATCCTTAAGACTCTATGGAGTCCCCCGCCCCCCTGTACAAAATCCTTCTTTTTATTTTTTACACCAGGCGGATTGATAAGGTGTCAGGAATATGTCCCACTTAAGATAGTTGAAACCTGGACTGCTTTGTGCAACAGATCCAGCCAGACATCTTAAATGGGAGTATTGGTGTGAACTAAACCTAAACCAGACCTAAAGTCTATCTTTGTGAAACTGGCTCCAAACCCTTTACAAACACATCAATAAGTCAACCGGGACCGATAGCCCAATTAATAATATATATTTTTTCTTTTTCCGATAAAGAAGATCTGAATGTTTGAATCATTGTTGCTATACTGCCTTAAAGAAAAAGTATCTGCAGCGAATGGATCGTACAGTATGTTGACTTGGCAAACATGCTGTATATGCAATGCAAAGGCACACCAGGAGGTGGAGGACTGATCCTGTTCTCAGAGGCTGACAGGGTGAACGATACGGATGCACTAACCTAACGACATTTAACAGGAAACTATAGTAATCTTTACAATGTGGTGTTTAGAGAATGTTTAGAGAATTAAAGCTGGCACTAGATAAACAATCACTACTAAAAGCATTTTTACATTACACATTCAAGAAAGGAAAGCAAGTTGCCGCTCAATATCTTGAGGGTACAATACGCACGGGACTTTTCTATCACCTGGTCTTAAGATGTACGTTTTTTTAGATTTGATCTCTTCCTCTTAATCATAATCTGACAGCGGACGATATTTCTGTTTGTTTCCATGTTCCCAATTGTTTAATTTCCTTATGTTACCTGGTTGTATTTGTTCAGAAAAAGCAACCTGTAGACACTTTGCGTTTCAACCGATTAAGAAACTTGACGCACTCAGAATTGTTTGAGAGAAAAAAAAACAGGATATTGTGCAGGTCACTGATGAGGCATGTTAACGCAAAGCTGCGTGCATACAATGAGCTTCTGCAACACCTTTATAACACAGTATAATCCAAGTCGTTGAGCCACGCAATTTAGTATGAGGGATCGATATAATGTCTTCAACCTGTTCATCAGTGAAGTTATCAGCATGCAGCTTGTTGTAAATTGTGTGTGGTGTTAACAGAATATTTACAGAGCAATTGTTTGGCGTCTTTAACAGCAGCAACACGGCACCGACCTCCGTCCCTGGTGGTTACTTGAGCACGATCTGTGTCAGGAGCAAAATACAGCACACTTAATTGTGATGGGTGTACAATTGATCAAATTAAATTAAACAAAGGTTGAACATTTTTTATGATGGATGGAACCATTTCCCAGAATATGTCTAAAAATCCAAAAACATTGGATACTCCACTGTAAGTTGAAGTCACATTTGCAGCTGAAGACCGCAAAATTTAAATAGTAAATATTAAAGTGAAATGTGACACAGATTATACAAACATGCAGCGTAACATCTCCAGTCCTGAAAGATGTCTTGTTTCAGGTTAATTTATATATTTGAAAAAAACTATATTAGGAAAGTACATTTTGAAGGTAATCATAGTACAATTCATACAAATGTGAACTAATTAATACAACCAGAATGAGAGGCACCAAAGCTGGTATTTTGTTCAATTATTCCCACAACATTTTGAATTCCATATTGAGACAAAGACAAAGACACAGAGATGGAGCAAATGCAATAAACAATGCAAACCACTATTTCCAGATGGCAGACCTCTTAATGCGTGTAGTGTAAAGCCATCAGGGAAAGGGGTGCGATACGGCCTACTGTGACTCAACTGATGGGCTACAGATAGACGAAGCCGAATGGAAAGCAATGCAAGCAGGGAAAGGCTACTTCGATGGAGCGACTCCCTTGATTTAAAGATGAAGCACTCATTTAGAGCTCAAGGATTTGGAGAAGAAAGCTTTAAAAGGAGCAAACCTGATTGGCTGGAGCTGGCGCTGTTGCTGCGTAGGGGACACTTGTGGCGTGAGTAGTTGCTGCAGTAGCAGGCGTAGCACTGTACATCATGGGGACTTTTTCAGGAAGGGAACCATGAAAGCAATGAAAAGGGAGGTGGAGCATTATGGTAACCATAGCAATGTAGCTTCTTTCTCTTGCCAGGCAAATACAATATGACATTAGCAGGAAGCCATCATTGGGTTAGACCAGCAGATGGCATGTGATCACACAGCATAGCGAGACAGCAGGGGAGAATGTAAAAGGAGAGCCAATAGGGAGATAACATTAGGAAATCTGTCCATAATTTGACATTCCAAAAGAAAAGGATTTCACACTGAAGCCACCAGGCATGATCAAATTGGCTTTAGATAGAGAAAACAAAATCCAGCTAATCTTAAATTTTAAAATTCTGATGGACCACCTGAAGTGATGTAAAAGAAAGGATTATAGATATACTACAGGAAAAAACTAAACTGCACAAGGATGCAGCAATCATTTCCTCAGATCATTTCAGATGTGGTTTTAATGTTTTCCCTGATTGACCCGTATTCCGTTTTTTTGCTTTCCTGGACTGGAATAACCAAAATTCCTAATCACTATAAAAAAAAGCTTCACAAAAAGCTTCACACATCTACATTGATAATGAGACACACGTAATGATAAATAAGGAGAGGACCTACCGATGCCGTTATTGGGAGTCATGCAGAAGACAGAACCTGCGGGGTTATCAAAGCAACAGACAGGCTGTCATTTAGCGTGACTGACACACATCAATGTGTTCACACATTAATTCCTCTATAGTGGTGTAAGAATACACAGCTGAGACCCGTAGCGATAAACTAAGAATATATGCAGATTCAATTAAGTAAAATCTTATGTCTTCAGGCCAGTCACAAGAAGCGTGTGAATGAAGTGAATGATGGTGTGAGGTGTGAGCAGCAAATCTAGCCCCTGAAAAACAGTAATGACACGTGGAATCCACACTCGGCGTGAAGAGCTCACCTGCGGGGTAGAATGCAGCAGTGGGCTGCTGCAGCTGTGTGTTGGCCAGAGCCTGTTGGTAGTGCAAAAAACTGGGGCTGAGGAGAGAGCTGGCCCAGCCGCTCTTCTCAAAAGCCGGTCTCTTTGGTAGGGATACGCTGTAGGGATAGGCCTGAAAGCAAACAGGAGAAGACATGACACACCAGAACTCACTCTGCGCTCTCTCTCTCTCTCTCTCTCTCGAGCTATGCTCTACATTTACACTTAATATTTAGCACTCATTTACAAATATATGGAGAAAAAAAAATTAAAAAACGGCAAACACAACTACACAATAAAGGTGATCGTTATCACATAGCGGAGAAATCAAGCATGTTTTAGGATACATATATGAATGGAATAACCAAAAACTTCAAACTTAAAAATAATCTATCAAATTAAGCATTTAAGGCTATAGATGAAGACTGTGTACACAAGGACTACATGAGAAGAAGCTTTAAATCACAATGGCAAAAATGGAAAGTTATTACAGTACAATTAATAGCTACAACCAAAGCAAAAGGTGAAAATACCAGGTCTACAGTTGCCTCGAGGGATCGCTTCATTGCTTTGGCAGTCGACTGAGTCTTTTAATAGCAGGTAGCGAGCACATGATGGCAGTGGGCCAATGGGGTTCAAGCGTTTAACATACAGGTAACAGCAAGCAGAGGTGCGTCATGGGGGACAGCATTGTGGATAGGTGAGAAGGGGAAAACAAAAACAAAATAATCTGAATGTAGTATACAACATAAAACACAATATTCATGCACAGTAACCAAAATAACCAAGTAAAGGACACACTAAGTAAAGACTTCTTCATTAGTAGATCAACATGTACAGTTACGCAATAGCTTTGGCAACACAGATCCACAATGACAAGGCACCATCTTGTACTTGTTTTATACTGTAAATTGATCAGTATTATATATCTATATTATGCAAAATTGGCTAATTGTAATCCAAACACTACCACTTACATGATGCAATCAGTGCAGAATACACACAATATATCATTTTGAATATATACACACATTTTCAGGAAGGAATAACAATGTAATCAAGACCAGAGCGTTCCTATTATTCAATGAAAAACTTATTTGGTTTTATGAGTAATGGCCAAAGGCAACATTACAAATAAAACATCAGGAATGTATGCAACGTCATCACGCATAGAATGTGGAGCTGCTTACTAAAATCCAAATATGGTTTTTGGGGGGGTGGCAGGTGGGCAGCTCTACTTGTACTACACACCATAATTGACGTGATTGAGTTTAAAATAAAATCTTAAGCTTGCATCAAACAAAAGTATAATGTATAAAAGAGGACGTTCATGAAATGTGACGTAGAAGCACATTTTACTGAAGCCACATGAAAGAAACCTAAAAATGCATTACCTTATTTTAATATAATGTTGAAACTGAAACCAAACCAAAAAACGTAAAAGTATTGTAAGAAATGATTAACGGGAAACTGTCAAGTCGGTACATTAGACAATATGGATGACTTTGCTCTTTTGTGCACTTTTCCAAGCCTGCAGTTTTCAGAAAGCTTTGCCATTCTGATGATTCATACTTCAAAGCTCATCATACACCGCATAAACGTGTCTAACCAGCCGTGTCTCAGTTAACTGCATGGTAGCAACGCTTCTGTCTATGAGGAGTCCGGTGCATATGCCAACTTAGAAAATGTGAATCTTCTCATTGGGGCTGTTTAAAGGCTCTGGCCTCAAAAACACAGCTCCATCATGAAAATCAAATGAGCAAAACACCTCCGAATTTTGATTGACAAGCCTTTTACTACAAGTAGACGGCAACTACGATAATTCAAATCTCACTTCATCCTTCTATGTTCATAACCACACGGTACATTTTAAGGGGACGTTACACCGCTTCATTAATGGTGCCATTAGCAATAATAGTTTATGAAAGTGTCATGCTCCACATTCAGTGATGTCATGGCAAACACGAGTACATCAAAGAACACCGTATCGTCGGCAACATAAACAAAGTAAGGCTCTGTCTTACCATGCCGGCGGCTGCGGCCTGGGCGGCCATGGCTGCGTGGTTGCCTTGCTGTTGACTAGACTTGATCTTGGCCTGCAAGTGTGCAGGCGGGTGAAAATACTTGCACTTCTCCCTGGAGCAGCGGCTCTTGATGTAGTCCATGCAGACGGTGACGGTGTTGTCCGTGGTGTCGATCATGGGGCTGTCACTGGGGTGAGCAAAGCGGCAGTCCGTCTCCCCCCTTGCACAGCTGCCGCGCTGAAACTCGCGGCACACCTGGGGGAGGAGCAAGCGCGGACCATTGTGACAAGAGCTCAGCAGACCCCCCCAACCCGCTCTAACCACCCCACCCACGAATCCACTAGTGCACTTTTGTCACGTTTAAAAGCGCTCCTTGTTGTGCGTGCATACCTCCAGTTTGTCCGTGCGCTGCAGCTTCTGTGAGGGAGAGGAAGAGGAAGAGGAAGAGGAGGAGGAGGAGTTCTGGACCGTGACGGTAGGGTTACTAGAAACCAGAACCGAGGCAGTGGAGAGGTTGTCCGCTTGGATGAGGCTCATTCCGTGACTCAAAGGTGTCATGTATGAGCCGTAGCCGAGACCGGTATTTGCGCCCAGTCCCTGTGTAACATGAAATGTCGGCTATGAGGGAAAACGCAATGTATTACAAGTGAGACAAGCACCAAAAACACAAGCAGAAGTTTCTTCCTGGTGACGGTGCGCAGCTCACCACAGACTGCAGGCTGGGCCCGGGGATCATGAGCTGCATCTGTTGGGCGAGCACGGCCGCTGCCGTCTTTTGGTGGATGAGGTTGTTGCGCCCATTTATCTCCAACTGGGTTTTTAAGTGTGAAGGTGGATGAAGATACTTGCAGTTTTCTCTTGAGCATCGGCCCTGTATTCAGGGGAAATGGGAAAAGAGCATAAAGAACACTTGATCGCAAGAGGGTGATTGTAGAATTCCTTTAAATAAGCTTGTTTCCTTTTATGAAATGACTCGTATCCTTTAACCGTGGCTTTAATTATTGGTCCACAATAAGATGATAGCATCCTTTTCCAGCATGAAAGCCAGTTGTGAGGCATCTATCCATCCCATCAACCTCCAGAACTGAACTTAACATCTGTATTAATGCAACATCATTTTTCATATATTTGCACTTAAGTTAAATTTAGATGAAGATGGTGTACCAATAAATATGTGACAGACAGGCTTTAGGGAGCACGATGGTCCAATGGGAATCCCATGATGATTGAAGTATGAAGTATCATCATCTGATTTTAGACTGTAAATTGAGCCTAGCAATATCATTTCTGTCACTCAAGCCCTGCATTAGAATAATACGAGGCTAGCTTCCCTTGAGGCTTATATTCAAATCCAGTTCACAAATTTAGTATAATTTGCATTTCTCCCAAGAGATTTTTATTAATTACTTTCAGCAAATATTCACGTAGGTAGACCCGCCATCATTGCTTCATTAGTCTGGATAAAGCTGGGAAAATAAAGTGCCAAGAGGAAGTACTCGCCCCCTTTTAATGCAAAATGTTTCATTGTTATACAACTTTGGATAAGTTGTTTATAGTTGCTTTGTGAGCATGAGATGAAAGACAGCCTCCAGTATTACACTGCCATAAAGGTTCCTCCGCCGCAGGAACGGAGGGCTCAGTTAGACAAGGAAGCTCCACTGACTGAACAGTCATAGCAGAACGGAGCAAAGGTTGCGTGGTGAACGGGTACGCTCGTTAGGAGTCTGAGAGTTGTGAGACCGAGGGGCTGGAAACGTCTCAAATTGGTGAACAACAGGACTCTCACCTGCTTTCATGGCTGTCACGGGGTTCTGGTTACAATAGCGAAGCACGCGCACAATCTGTATAATAGAGTTAACTCGGTTAGGAGTAATTGATGATTGAGCCGAGCACTTTGACAGCAGCTGTTTTGACCCGGAATTAATTACACGTCAATAAAATTCCATTGGACAAGGCAAAACGGCAAAGTATGCACAAACAGCGCTTGTTAGGGGACATAACCTTGGGAAGGACTTGAGCGGCTTGTTTGTGTTAATAAACGCTAAGTAGGAGTAACAGCTAATAAGTTAGTACGAGTTGACCTTATACCAGGAGAAATGCTGGGAAGAGACATTTGTTGAATCCTCAGACAAAAGCCTGTTCATAAAGACATGAAGACATGAAGCTTCATTCAACATCATCACAAGACTGCATCAACTGGGAGCTGACCTCTCGCTAAACACTCTTATTCTAGGTTATCCTGCATTCTGAAAATATGATGAAACAATGATTGATATGTATTAAATAATTTTACTGCCTTAATACGGATTCGACATCTCTAGAGTATTATTGTTTATGCATCTTAGTCGAAGCATTGTGACCTAAAATAAATTGAGGGCTACGTTGACGTCAAATCAATAAATTATGCTTGTCTTATTTGTGTGAAAAAAAAACTGTCGGTCCAGGCCCGACCTCTGTAGCACACAGAAGGCTCTGTGCCGCAGACGAGCCGTGCATAAAGTGCCTTCAGTTAGGAGATAAGACGATGACTCAACAGGAGTATAATCCAGGGTGCAGAGCTCCATTGTGTGGTGCTAGTCAATGTGCGAGCCTGGATTAAGGCAGCCGTGGACTCATTCAATGCAACTGAGCAAACTGTAGAATAAACCGTCTGCAATCCAACATCTGCCCTTTGATTAATCACAAACATTGCAAACAGTAAAAAAATATTTTTGGATTTGCCATGACACGACAGAGGAACC
Organism: Apeltes quadracus; assembly: GCA_021346845.1. Lineage (NCBI taxonomy): Eukaryota > Metazoa > Chordata > Actinopteri > Perciformes > Gasterosteidae > Apeltes > Apeltes quadracus. Next base: position 9,232,547 of record CM037932.1, on the reverse strand, counting down.
ACGCACTCGGGGACAGAGGAATGAGATAAGATAAGCGCGTAAAACATAGAGAATATGCATGAGGGTGTGCAGGGTTTCCTACCTTCAGTGAGTCAAAGCAGGCAACAACTCTCCCATTGTCAACTTGGCAGCTCTTCGGTGGATGAGCGAATTTGCATTCCTCATCACTGCGTGAACAGTTTCCTCGCTGAAACTGTCGACAGACTTCCAGAGTGAGCCATTTTGTGTCTCTCACAGAAGACATGTTCAGCGCCATGACCAAAGGTTATAATCATAAATTAAAAAGGGGTGGTTTGATTTAACCTGCTCCGGCTTGTACACCAAAAAGCTGCGAGTTGTCTCTATGTGCAACGTCCCCTTTTAAAACGACCTGGCGTGTCCTCCATCAGCTGGGGCAGAACGATCAGACGGCCGGCCACTAAACGACAAATCACCCATCAAAGGGAGACGGGCCCCACTGTAGACGCGCTTGGTTCCTGACACATTCAAGAGCGCACTCCACAAAGACTGGCACCCTGAAATAGCGGACGAGTGAGGGAAATCTAATTAGGACTTGCCACTTTAGTCATACAGTCTCATGTCATTATTATCCGTTCTCTTTCACTGTGGCTCTATTTCAGCGTTTTGAGGTGCTGCTGCTGTTCAGGGCGGAGGTATCCTGCGATGGTGCTCGAGCAACAAAGCAAAGGCCGGCAACAGGGACGGACCCACGTCAAGTCGAGGCTTTGTTCTGGAAGGCACTTTTGTTTGGGGATCTGAAAGACAAAAGGCATGTATATTACACATATATTAAATACATACATGGTGTAATATAGTTACCATAATAACTGGTAACTTCTCATGTGCTTTCTTCTATTTAAAAGGAGACTGATCGTTCTCTAGACTCAACCATTTCTTTATAGTTATTTTTATAGTTTAACAAAAACAAGTACATTGTTTATACATTGTTTACTAGTTATATTTATTTGTTTCAAGACTTCAAATGCATTGAATAAACAGCCACCCCAGTTTGTCCGGTTCCAGCTTCTCAGATGTGATCTTTGCCTCTTTGATATGAATTTTCGCAGGTTTGGGACTGGTGGTCACACAAAAACAAATCTCTTGAAGGCGTCATCTTGGTGTTTAAGATACTGAAATAGACATTAAAAATAATTTCCAGATGTATCCAAAATGAAAGAAATTGCTTGTGGCAAGCTCTAAACAGACAAGAACTGACAAGTCAAACACCAACGGCAAAGAGCGGAATGCGTTTAGACCCCAGCAGCCAATATTCAAATTTGGTGAACAAACTACCAAACCTGATGGCAATCTGTGTTTTCCAAAACAACGGCTTCATACAGACTAAATAAAGCACATGCTCACGACTCCACTGAGGCAGCTTCCTGCTTGGTAAAAGTGAACAACTTCCCTTATCGTACCACTCAATTCTGTGTCTTAATACACATCAACTCCTCGTGCTGTTGGTCAGTCATCCTGTTTTTTGTTTCCCCGTGTCAGCACAAACATGTCACGGTGAACATCTAGATGTTTTCCAGCCTGGTGTTGCCAATAGTAGCTCTGGCCGTGCCTCATCAATAAATATGAACAATGTCAGCGGCATTAGAAACACAATGGCACAGCTGTTGTGCTAGTCTGGAATGTGTAGCTAGCGGGTCTGAAGGTTATCAATCGGTCGATAGCTGTACAGCATGTAAACATTTTCAACCCTCCATGTCCACAGGGCCGTAAGATGAACGGTATCTTGCCACACTTGGTTGAACAATATGCACCATCAAAAAAGACAGGCAATTTTAATTAGATTTCATCCTAAATAACATATCAATTCAGTTCTCTGCTCACTTTACCCTTTTTTCCACATTACGGTGTAACTCCCTATTTGTTAATACACATGGGCTAGGTTCATAATTGCCTCCATCAGATATGCGGAATCTTTACCCACCAGAGCAGACAGAGAACAGAAGGCCGGCAAGATCGAGCTTAAACACACACCGCGTTTGGCTTCAAACACACAACTGGATCGCCCGACTGCTAAACACACAGGAAGTTGCTCAGCAGGCAGAAAAGGTGGTTATTTTGTGAGCACATATTTTCAAGCGTCGAGAGGTTTCTCTGCAGGGAGTGAGCAAAAGGGTCTACATGTGTCCAAACAAACCAATTTAAATGTTCTGTTGTTTACCCAGATCCTCTGCTACAGCAGCCGCTCAGCTTCACTGCATGCTGTCCCACAGCATACTGCAGCAAATTCCTTTGGGCACAAGTCAGGAAACAGCAAGGAAAACCTACTTCCCCACTTCTGGTAGCACTAAAGAGCTTCTTTCCCAGACCAAGAATATAGGTAAAAGATCCAACTTGAAGCTGACTTCTTCATATAACAACCACATGAACAGCTTTCAGCCCTTTCTTCTGTTCCACGAATCCAGTGGGCGAAGACTTTCTCTTCACAACAGTAAAATTTGCCTGTCCAACTCTGGCAGAAACATTTGCAGCCACCCCCCCTTCCTGTCTGGGTGCCAGCCCCCAGGAAGACCCGCCCACTCAGAAGTGGGCCAATAGAAACCAGGAGCTGGTGCACTGTTTGTTCAGAGCTTGGAGCAACACTGCTGGCAGTTGACCCTTTAGAATGAAATGTGATTAGTGAAGAAGAGACCGCGTCACCTCTTAAAGTAGAGGCACACGAAATGATACACTTAGTAACACAAATAAGACCATGTACAGAGCACTTGTCTTACAACTAAGTGAGTACAATCTATGTAATGCTGTTCCCTAAGTCGTAAGCTTTTGGCAATTCCTGTTGGTTAATAATAGCTCCAAAAACAGTGCCAGCTATGTTTCAATTTAATTTTGTACCATTTCTCCCTAATAATTATAGATATGAAAATCCAATCTAATTTATTGTTTTTTCACTGACAAACTGGAGTTTTTCACCATTAGATTTACTGGTGTATCATCATATTTCTTCTTAAGTATGCAATATCACACATGGTAAATGTAATTTCTCATCCAACGTAGCTTACCCACCAGACTGAACATGGTGCGATACTGTACAATACTGCGATATTGTCCAGAATGACAATTCCCAAGATGACATACTGTATTCTACTGCATTTAGCAGGGCTTAACCTCCTGTTGCACAGTTGACTTTTTGTTGTATACATTGCATTTTTCTTGGTTGTCTTCTAACATTTCCAACAGTAGACAACTTCAAATGTTTATTTCAGTGTATTTGTGACACTTGCTGTCATGCTCACTTCACTTGGTGGCGGGCTATTTCACATCTAACCGAATTATGTGTTGGTAATTGTATTTTCTTGGACACTTTAAATCGTTCGTGTAGGGTTGAGGGTGCGATTCCCACGTGAATTTCGGTTGTCTGATAATGGACGTCCCGCCCATACCTAACGTTATATAACCTAACTTACTGTAAAAAAAAAAAAAAAAACGTTTTGTCTCTCAATAAACAAATAGCAAGAAAATCCAATAGCACGCCAATGACTGCCAGCTAGACGTACGTCCCCTGCCATCGTCGTGTCCAGTTTAGGGGACGTTACTTCGAGGGTGGCATGTTAACGGGAAGTCTCTGATTTGCATTCTCATCCTCGGGCTACCTTAGCTAGCTAATCACAAACACTTAGCTGACATGGCTAAGGACACCTCCGCCGTACGGGCTTAAAACAACGTTAGACGCAAGCGTTGCCGTTTATTAGCTGTCGTTAGCCGCGGCGTTAGCCGAGGAGCGCACCTGCTTACCTCATCATCACGGATGAACCGCTCTCCCAGAGGAAACGGCGAATCACGCACCAGCTAGGACGGGCAACACGGCAGCCCGACCTGCACTAACGTCAACGAAAACAAGATGTCAAGTGCTTCCGAAATGTCTGCTCAACAACCCGTTGAATGTGGGGCTCCGTTCATATAATTGTGGCTTGTTATTTCGACCTGGTTCCTTCTTTACTTTACTGTAGCACTGCAGAGATTTAAGCTAAGCAACAAGCTTTTGACAGCTTACAGTACGATCGTCAGTTTAATGTGATGACGCTGTTTCTCAGGGTGAGCTGATACGGATAGAGGTTATCCATAATTTAATATACAACGTTTAAAGTAGGGAACATCAGAAGAAAAATTAAGTTAACATGTAAATACATTGAGTTTATTTGAACGTCGTGCTCTTTTGGTTAAAATAGACCATTCTATAACTCGTGCTTCCCTAACATCCCCCCCCAGGGCAGGAAAGTGGTACGATCCCAACGAATGCCATTAGACTGAAAGGGCAAGGGTTTGCTTGTTACCAAGGGAACAGCAAAAAAAACTTGAGTTTTTTCTGGATCAGTCTAATGAGAACACGCTTTCACGCACAAATACAATCATCAAATGAAAGATGCATATTCATATGGATGTTTCTAATTTAATGGGATTTAAATGTGGTTTGCATTAATTTGCTTTAATTAGTGATGAAGTAACCCATGTGTCGTGAAGGGCGTTGTGTACAAATCATTTGTATGAGAAATGCATATAAACAAAGGCCTTTTAAGAGTTCTATTGATAAACATTAGATATAATCTGTGTAAGAAGCAAAGCAGCTTTCCTGTTGTATGGGTCTGCTCAAGGTCAAATGAGATGGATGCTAACCCGGATAAGATCAGTCAGGGCGGGTGAGGGGGAGGGAGACAGACGTAGGACGATTTTTCTATTATGTTTGATAGCTTATTCTTCAATAACCATAAGAAATAACATAGAGACCTGATGTCTTATCTGTGCTAGACTTCACAAAGCATGAAGTCATAATAAATTTCTACTTTTTCTTCTCATTTATTTTTCTAATAAATTGGTATGCCAAAGGTACGGAGAACACCCTCTCTGTTTCCAATAGACTTAAAGTTGTACTATATATGAGTGTGAACCATTTGTCTGAGCACATCAGAACACAGCAATATTAGCAGCCTGTAATTTTATAGACCGACAGATATGGTATGCTCCAACTAATTACCATTCTTACAGCAAATTATGGGTGCTGATGAAGGTGTTAGGAGGAGCAAGTGCCGTGATATTCAACTGAAAAATATGAAAACATCACGGTAAGTATAGTGAGACATTTTGTTTGTTCAGGGAGGGATAAGAGGTTTAATAAATGTCCTTTGGCATATTCATTTTTTACTTAAAATGTTGTGACCTGTGAATATAACATTTCACCCATAGTAAATAAATAAAATATTTAGCAATTGTTGCTCACAAACCAGTTGGGACTAATTCATTGATTACTTTCCTTTTATATTTCTCCTAAACAGACGATATTAATCTGACCTGTCATAATGACAATTACTTTTAAAAAACTGGAGATGGCAGGAAAGGTCACCATGTTTATTGCTTCCTTTGAGGAAAAATGACTCAGGTATCATAATTTAATTAATTTAACTGTAACTCTGTTATTTGCACTAAATGTAATAGCACCTGACATCACTGAGTTATTTGGATTTGAATGTCACATTTCTTCACTCTGTCAACCTGCTTAACTTGAAATGGCGGTCAATTGCAAAGTCACAGCTCGTTAACTAGAAAATGGGGAAATACTGTCATGACCCTGCTGATAAAAGAGATATACTCTAACCATAAGATCTATTTTTTTTTTATTAGATTTTAGATTTGTTTTTTGTTTTATTTCTCTTTCACACCAGATTAATGAAATAAACTCGCCCGGCTGTCCCACATTTGGTTGTACTGTACACAATGCTTGCAACCAGTTTCACTGACCAGAGCAATATTCCCATCTAATGGTAAGAATTGTAAAAGAAGCAAAGATAAACCGATAGTTATGTTTGAGAATAGGAGGGAGACACATTTTGTCTTCCACTCCATCTTTTCTTTATTAATAAAAAATGTCATAAAGGTAAACCGGGTTTCTTGATTGTTTATCGGAGTAAACAGACTGTAGAACATTCAGGGGAAACAAGCTAAGCAGCAATTGTGTCATACGGCCCGTAGATGTCAGCCTTCTCTCAATATTTTCACAAAGTTACACTGCTACAGGTCAACATGGGGTGCGGGGCTGGTCCAGAGACCCAATAGGGGGCCGTTAGTTTTGTGATGCAAGCTGTATCACCTCCTTGGCTGACTGACGGTGTAAATACATGACCTGCATGTTGAAATGAGGGTCGCCATTAATATTCAGTGTTTAGCCGGCACTGTTCCCTGATCTGACCAAATATACAAGCAACCCAATCCATGTGGATATCACATATTTCATTAAAATAATCAAATTTGGTCTTTTTTGATAATTGCTATGCATCCTGACATTGTTGTGAATCTCATCTGAGAATCACAAGAACTGATCTTGTGATTTAAAAAAAAGAATTGTGTTATTGTTTTGTTGAACAGGAAAAACCAACCACATTTTATTGTTTTGTTTCCCATCTGAATAAAGTTTTTATAATAATGTTCATTCCAAATGTTTTCACATCACTATTAGGAACCAAATTTTGTGTGGACACCAAGTTAACTCAATATGTCACTGAGGCACTTTGCATTATTGTTGAATGGAAATGTATTTTTCTGGAAATATTGTTGCACTTTCAAATCAGATCCTTACCCAAACCCCACATTAGATGTCTAATATACATCAAATAATAAGTATTACAAATGTCATTTATTTGAGTTTAAATCAAATGAAATAATACAAAATTGAAAGTTCCAGAAAATAGCACTGTGCTTAGCTTAAAATTATGCCTGATGACATCACCAGACACCTGCTTACCTTCTTATTTCTTCACATTGGAAGAAATGACTTCATTCAGAAGAATATGCACTCAGTAATCGTTCAGCTCTGCTTATTTCTGTGTCTAGACATTTGTCCTGTGGATCTCACTGACATTCTGCAAGATGAAAATCTGTTGGCAATGGAGTCTTCCAGGTGGTGTCTACATCTGTCTTCTGATTGGTCGGCACACACTGTTACAGTAAATTGCAGTCGAATATAATTGTCAAATAATTTTAGAAATAAATCTCTATGCAACATCCCACAGTTGCACTGTGAACATGACACTCCGTAGTCATATACAGTTTCTTTGGGGTCTCTGAAATCCATTGTGAAAATCCACTTTAAATGACGAGTTCTTTGCAAAACACACAAGAACCATATTCATTAGCGGTTGAAACCTAGTTTGAGAATATAAAAACAACACACATTGTGATGTCATGGCCATTCAATGCATTTATTTCAGATATCTTAAGCAGAAGTCACTTGTTTTTTTTTCAGATCTGAAAAAAGGCAGATTAAATATTACACGCCAAAAGGATTTTATACTGTTCATTTCATCACAAGACTTTAAACAAGTACATAGAAATTCTTACACTAAGAAAGCTCTCTTCCGTTAAAACTGAGGTGTTGGGAATACTGGTATTTTCCATCAGATTATTTAGCAACAATTGAAATTATATAAAGAAATGAATAAATACAGATACATCTGATCATCAGACATGAAGTGGCAGTACAAGTTCATTAAAATGCTCCAAACAAAGAGGCATTTCACTCTTTTCTAGGGAGGTCGGCAAAGTCCCCCCCTCATCCCTTTATTTACACTGTATTTTAACTTTAACAATTTCAAAATTGATGGATATTCTTTTAGGACATTTTTTAGTGAAAACGATTATAATGAAGTCACAGAACAGCAGAGCAATGGATGCACAGTTAACTTCTTGAATTCCTCTTTTTCCTCTTTTTTGGCACCTAACCACATCAACAAGATCCAATGTAGGGACTTCATTTTCAACGTTCAACCTACATTTTTGGTTTGCATCATTCATACCGCACAAACTATTTAGGTTTTTGGTGAATTCCTACCTCATTGAAACGAGTGGACAGAATGTGGAAACGTGGCATGCAGATTGGGGTTTAAGTGGTAAACTCTTCAACACCCTCACTCTTTGTACATACTTCTTTCATCGAAATGTAGAAACCGCGCATGGTCGTTGAAACAAAGTAACTCTCCGAGCGAACAGACTTACGCTGCGAGCCTCAAAGTGTGAGCGTGCCCTCCATCTGGCCCAATCGGCTGCCATGTCAACTGAGCAGTTCCACAAGCCAAACAGAACAGTCGCCTCTCTCTCTCTCTCTCTCTCTCTCTCTCTCTCTCTCTCTCTCTCTCTCTCTCTCTCTATCTGTCAAACGTAGAACTCTGGATATAATTACGGAATTTGATTAATAACCTGGACTTTGAGTGATGCTTCTGAGCTTCGTCTCTATTAAAAGAACCGTCTGACCCAAGCATCGCTGTGTAGTTTCCATCACCATGGCTACCGGTAATTGCAGGTGGCACCACACAGCTGGGAGAAATGTGCTAATTAGAGTTCCTGTCTGATCTCCTGTGGTGTCACAGTATTGTTACTCCCCAAAACTTTCTTAAGATTTTTAACTATTTAACCTTCAATGTCCCATTCGTTGCTCTGCCTCCCCGGTTGAGCCGCTATAGACAATGCCTCTCAAGCGTTAAGATATATATAATGTAACCTGGGTGTATAGCACATTTACAACAAGTGTTTCATTAATAGCTGTACGGCACCTCTACTGCTCACGCTGTGCTCAGGCCATCTGTCGCTGAGGAACATTGTCATTCCTACAGCTTGTCACGCAGCAGTGCAGCATGTTGGTTTATTAAAAGACGTCCACTTGGCAAAATAAATCTCCCCTCCAAAATAGCTGTGGAATAAACTGACAATGCCATTTCATTTATGTATAATCTTTTTTTCCACAGAAGACTGAAGTAGCTGTATGAAATTCAGCAATCCTTCATTTGATTATTTCTATGTGCTTTCCAGCTGTGACAGGTCAAAATGGATTTACTAAAAATGACTAAATACAAATCTAATTATCCTTCATTCACTCTTACTTAAAGGTCCCGTAATCATCTTAATAGCATGTTTTAACACTAATGTCTTGGTATTTTCACATACATCTCATCATACAAAGACTCACACTCACACTAACCCCCCAAAAACATGATTGACACTGATTGTTTTTTTAATATTGTATAGCATAATTTAGCATTAAGCATAATATATCAATTGGATTTTATATAATAGGATTACTATTAATGATCCAAATACAAGTAGCATTTTTCATTTATTTGCAATTCAACAAGCATCTAAAGCTGCATCCAAAGGCTGCTTAAAAGAGCCTTTAAAATGTATGAAGTAGTAGAAGAAAATGAAAAGAATTTAAAATGAGGCTTTATTATTCAACATGATACCTTTGAAATGATTTATCAATAATCTATTTACTTCTATCTATTTAGAAAGTTTATTGATTCAATTATAAATTGAAATAAAACGATTCAATGTTCAAAGCTCTCTCTCTCTCTCTCTCTCTCTCCCTTTGAAACACTTTTTTTATCAATGTGCTATACACCTAGTCTTTGTTCGTACCCAGCCATCCACATCCTCCCTGAACTCAGACAGCTTAACCCTGAATTCATTCAACACATTCACTGCACGAGCTACATGGGTCCTTCAAACGAGAAGACACGCGCAGGTGATTCTTTAAAACTAAATAAAACTGTGCCCTCTAAGGTATTTTATAATGTATGTGACTGCAGTGAGAGACTATTAGTGAACATCTAATTTGATAAACAGGGATTCTGAGTGAACCAGAGACAGAAGGAACAAAAAGCATCACCAAAGCCTATTTCGACGAGCTCTCATTCATCTATACGTAATGCCACACTGATGCTTGAAGGGTTGAAGGACTGGAAACTATCGGGCAAAAGAAACAACAGGCGCGTTTTTTCTAACTGCTTTTCAGGCAGCGGCTTGTTGGCTGGTGCTGCGCTGGCGCTCTCGTTGCCAACGATGCAGGTAAAAGCAGCCGGTGTGACGGGGATGGGGCGTTGGAGCTGAATGCCAATTATCTCATTCCCAGTCAGGACGTACAGCGGCCCCACTGACACATTTCATCACCTGTGCTAATTGCCAACTTTTAGGCTCTCCAACCCAATGCTTCAAAAAATGTGATTCTTTTCTTTAAAATGTCTGACTTAAGGTAAGCGACGTGACAGTTATTATGGATGTGCCTGTGGCATCAGCTTTGCGCGTGTACTTGTTATTTTTGGGAGACTTGTTAAAATCTGAAAAGTACTGCATTTCAGGAAATGAAATATACTGTAACCTAAATAAATATAAGCATCAAATATCTTCCATGATTTCATTTACAACACGCATGCAAACAGCATGGTCTCTCTAGCGAGGGTTTCATTGTCATTGAATTATATTGGTCTCATTAACTTTGGTTTAGAGCACAGCACATCTTTTGCAAAACACCCAAATTGCATTAAATTGTTAAAGTGTGACATGCAACCATCGGTTCCTCTGCAGTTACAGTACATCACTCAGAGGGTTTCCTACCAGTTGCAACAAAGGCTCCAAAGACGTTCATCGCTTTTGCTTTGAGTGTCAGAATTAAAAGCGTTGCAGTCCGCAGCGTTGCAGTCCGCAGCTTCTTTTGATTGATTTTTTTTCTTCTTCTTCTTCGTCCATCTCACTTTACTGTCTAATAACCAAGGCCAAAGTGAAATGTCAAAAAAAAGAATGTATGAACAGCATTTGAAGATTTAAGACACAAAAGGGCAGTCCAAGGCAGAGCTGCTGTGACACTCACAGACTTGGCAGTTTTCACAAAGAAACAGCGGAGCACTCGGATCAGACTGAAGCTGACAAACAGACAGATGTAGGAGACGGATTAATGGTGAGCCAAAAAGAGAGAGACCAGATGTGCAAAGAGAGAGAGAGTGCTAGGTCCTAAATGAAGTCTGCTGCTCTCTCTCTCTCTCTCTCTCTCTCTCTCTCTCTCTCTCTGGAGACTAAATCCTCACCAACGGGCCACTTGGCTTGCGTAGTCCTCGGTGGTGGTGGGGAAGTCCCCCTCGCTCCCTTTCTCCCGGCCCTCCCTCCCTCCTCCCACCCCAGCCTCCTCCCCCTTTGTGTTTGGGCGACCACGGCCGGCCCTGCTCCTTCTGCTCCCTCAGCCAGCGCCTCTCCTCGCGCCGCTTCAAGCGCACCTCCTGGTGCTCCCTCTGGCGGGTGAACTGGAAGCGCTGGAGGAACAGGTCCTTCGCGTACTCGTACAGCTGCACGTCCAAATAGTTGAGCTCCTCGATGCGTCGGCGCACGGGCTCGCTCAGGTCCACGTTGGCGGCCCGCGTGCTGTTGATCTGCGTGAACGCGGCGATGAAGCGCAGGCTGAACGTCCGCTCGAACAGGTACTGCGTCTTACGCTGGAACTCGGTCAGGCCGTAGAACGCCATGTTCTTCAGGTTGCTCATGGCGCTGCTCAGGAGGATGTGGTTGCGCTGGCTGTCGTTGGTGGAGGACAGGTTGTAGCAGCCCACCAGGCTCAGGTCGGCCAGCATGCGCACCTGCCTGTTGTTGGCGAGGTTGGACGGGCAGTTCATGAACTCCGTCAGGGCCACGCCGGACCAGTCGTCCCCGTTGTAGCAAGTGGGCAGCTCGTCCTGGGTGGGCGAGCGCCCGTCGCACATGTGCAGGGCGGTCTTCCAGGTGGCGCCGCGCTGCACGTGCTTCCACTCGCTCAGGTAGCGGGAGACCGGGTCTCGCAGCATGGTGATGTAGTAGAAGTTCCTGCGGCCAAAACAAACACAGTTAGAGAGAGGCGGGCATGTGGTCGTCGCAGCGCACCGCTCTGTAGTGTGCCGACAGATGGTGACTTTGGTCCGTCTGCGAAACTTCCCCAAGGTTGGATGTTAATTGGCCAAATGAAAATCTCACTAGTGAGATTATTACAGTTTGACCAGATTTTTACAAAATGAAACCAGGAGCGTTTCCATTCCGCAGAATTCCCCCACCTGCCAAAAAGAGAATAATTGGGAATCAAGACAAATAGACATACAGAAAGTGAGTCCAACTGACCCAACTAGGTCCAAAACCTGTCACTGCTTCAAAATAACGAGCTTTCAGTGATAGTGCCTCAAAATTCTGGCACTTTTAACTGGATATACTACCAATCACAAACAACACTGGCATTCTCGTGGAAAATGGTTGCTTTTCTTTTTCAAACAAACTCCCCATGTCGAGTGTTACTGTATTTAATTGTTTCAAAAGGACAGTCACTGAGCAAGGAAGCGTAATAGATTCATACGTTTCTGTCAGTGTCAAGAAAGGGAAATTCCAAGTTCAGGAGTCTAATAAATCTATTTGGGACAGAGAGCAAAACAAAAAAACAAAACGCAAAGTGACAAATATTGCTGTATGTATCACATTTGATTTGATTTGATTGATTTAATTAGAATAATTATTAAGGCCCAGTCTCAAGGTATTTTTTCTCTGCCCTTAATGCCAAGGTTAACGACGTCCAAAGACGTCTGGCCATCATTGTATGTCAAAGTGCACTCTGATGGAAAACAAATGTCGGACAGGTGTCGGCCAGGTAAACCTTTCCTCGGGGGATGTCTTGTGAGTGCAATGTGAATTTTTTATGACGTAACTCCTTCCCCAGAGAACAGGGAGGCCAGATAAAGTGGAACGTGGCCCTGAGATTTCACGCTGACTCCATTGCTGCTCTCGGTGCTGCTTCACATTCTTTCTGCACAACAAACATCCACACAGTCTCTCCCAGGAGTGGAACTAAAAGAGTTACACAAACACTCTCCTGTGCTTACACTTTATTGTCCTTCAGGCTTGGATTCACACACGTCATGCAGGGTCAATTTAAGGGGGAATATACTGTTTGCTTGGACTCAAATGTGAATTCGTAACTACTTGTTATATTATTGTCCCAATCAGCTGCAACACTGCGATTAAACCGTGCACGACCATTATCAGAGTCTGAGTCTGCTTCAGGAGTTTGTCCGTAAGCTGAAACAATTACCACTGATTAATTCTTCTCCAAACATTCTCTCTTTGTAGCTTCTCCGAAGGGGAGTTTTCACAATAACCGTCTATTGTTGTTAACTGAAGATGGGGCGTTTCCCCCTTTTCCTCCGTATCCGCCAGATTGTTACACAAAACCAAAAGAGAAAATACATCTTTTCATCAGTTCTGTTATTTGCTCTTCTTTCGTTAAAGAAATATTCTCCCGCTGTGCTATAGCTCATGCTATCGCAGTCCAGGCTACAGTCCAGCCTGGAGGCTGAGTTTGAGTTGTCGTACTGGGCCTAGTGTACTACGAGTTAAAGGTCCACTATGCAACCGGGGTTGATTTTCCAGCGAGGCTCCCCCCAGAGGCCGAAAATAAAAGTGCACTGTCGTAAAGACGCTCAGCTGTTGTCCGTCAAGCAGAGGTGTTGAGTAAGCCGGTACTGTTCGGTACGGCGTACCGGTAAGATATTCGGACCCGGTTTGCCGTACCGGAAAGAAAACTATACGGTCTCTGAAAAAGATTTGCACTTTCAGCATGACAACACAACTGCTAACGTCGCGCGAGTGTGTACGCGGAGGTTCGGCGCGAGTGTATGCAGAGTGTACACGGAGGTTAGTGACCGCTACCAACCCCCCACCCCCCCGGTCTGCCCGGCCCGTACCACCAAGAAATAAAAACTACTTTCACCCCTGCCGTCAAGCCAGGCACGTTTGTTTTGAGCTCAGCAGACAGGCGAACGCAACGAATCACCATGTCTTCTGCGGTAGGTAAGTGACTATTTTGTTCCACTTTTTTTTAAACTGTAGCATGTTTTCATACATTATTGGTAGAAACCATTCCAATATTACTTCGTATTACTACAATCGCATCAGCAGAAACGCAAAGTTCGCGTCAGTCTTTTAGCTCTCGCCATTCAGAAAAGGCTTGCCCGATGTTCACCCGAGTCCTCTCTCTTTCCAGAGCCCTTTTCCTCTTTCTTGCCTGCTCCGACATGGTTTTGTCGCTGGTTCCGCCATGATAACTGCACAAATATTGCCACTGCGCTACGAGCCCCAGAGTGTATGGCTGAAGCCCGCAGCCTCCTGTCTCATGCCGTACAGCAAGAATTGCAAGTACGGTATTTCCCCTACAGACACCCAGGGCGGCCGAGAAAACCTTTGTTCGACCTGAAATGACTCATTAAATCATCCAAAACGGTATGGAACATATTAATTAACGGAAAAATGTTGCATAGTGTGCCTTTAATGCTTTTATTTTTGCCTTAAATTCCCCATAATTAACCAGAATCAAACAATTTCTCTAATACCAATTTTAAAAAACAGAACGCCAGTTTACGACACTGAGGAAATGATAATCTGCAAAGTACATCAGACATCAGACACACATGGTTTGAGGTAAATTCACGCTGAGAACTGAAAAAATGTTTGAGGCTTGGTGAGTTCACAAATAGAATCTATACATCTTACTATAAAAAACACAAGAATGAAAAAGATATGTCACGTGTGTATCTGAAGAAGAGTTGCTCTTATGGGGCCACAGGAACGCTGCCGCTGACATAATTACCCGACATGAGTCAGGGAAGGAGCTGTGATTACAGCCCCGGTGGCAGCAGCTGCATCGTGGCACTTGTTCCTGGAGTTGGCTGGCATCAGATACGTCCTCATTAGACCGTCTCTGGGACGTAAACAAACGCGGCAAGTGTGGTTTGAGTGCACTTGACATCCCAAAGGTCAGTTGTATGCACCATCGCTGTCAAAATGCAGCAGAATCTGTCGGTCTGCAGATTTCTCTCGGGGAGGCCCCCTCCCACCCCCACACACCTGGAGTGATACAGATGGCTGTCTAAGGTGTGTGTGTGGGAAGGGTGGTCCCCCTTTTACAGTCAATTCTAATCTCAATATCAAAAGTACTGGGAAAATGCTTCAATGCTGCTTTATAGCAGTGCGTAGTAAACTGATTTAGACATCTTAAATATATACTGACGCTGATCAGTAAAACAGAACTAACATGTACCAAGTGACAGAGACAATTCACACGTATGTTTATGAAATGCCACTTTGCCAAAAGTGTGTACATTTAGAGCCAAATTAAGTTAATACACTGTTAAGAGAAGTATTTGAGAAGTTATATTCACTTTTACTGGTAGACGGGAACACCGTATGCAGCGGGTGGAGGGTGAAAAGCTTTCATCATTACAAATATTTGGAGGTGGGGGATTTGGCCCCATGTCTCCTACTGATAAATGGTAACTGGTAAAAGCTATTTTTAACAGACACATTTAAAAACTTTTGGACCATAAGAAAGACATTTATTTATTTATTTATTAAGTACATTTTTTAGATCATAAAGCTTTGTCCTTGGCTAAACTATTTGAGGGTTCCTTTGAGAAAAAAACAAAACGACCAAACATTATCAAAGTATACATGTCAACTCCCAGCAGGATTTTAACGCTCACACCAGAAAACTGCAGAAAAAAAGTACACTCAGGAGTGAAGATAGTTGGAATGCACAGACAAAACATTTGATTGTGCGGACTACATTCACCCACAATGTGATGCACATTAGAATAGAAGGCGCAAATCACAGATGGAAAGCATCCAGACTAATTGCAGATGGTAATGAAACTGCCCTTCAGTGGGCAAATGATATGTTCAGAAGTCACAGTCAGAATCACATTAATTAAAAGATTTCAGTAGGTTTGTTACCTGCGTATTGACTGCTGAAAGCGTATACAATGATGATGAACATTAAATCACCAGATTCTTATTTCCTCCCTTCAGGAACTAGTAACAGGCTCTGCTCTCTTCCTTCTCTCGTCCTACCTTGATGGCTGAACCAACCTAGTGTATCTGTGTCGGAACCATGTCCTCTTACTACTGGAGTTCCTCAGGGTTTTGTCCTGGGTCTCCTCCTCTTCTCTCTTTACACTAACTCTCTTGTCTCTGTCATTCGCTCGCAAGGCTTCTCCTACCATAGCTATGCCGATGACACCCAACTAATTCTCCCCTTCCCTCACTCGGACACTCAGGTGGCGGCACAGATCTCTGCGTGTCTGACTGACATCTCGCAGTGGATGTCCGCTCACCATCTAAAAAATCAACCCCAACAAGACTGAACTGCTTCTCTTTCCGGGAAACAACTTACAGTATTTATAACAAGTTGTAAATTGGCTTATTTGTTGAAAGAGTACTTTCTTGTTTCTTGTTCTTTGAGTTTGTATCCTTATGGTTAAAATGCACTGATTGTAAGTCACTTTAAAAGTGTCCCCTAAATGACTTGTAATGTAAGGTAATGTAATGAACACATGACAGAAATCTGTACAGTTCCAATGTAGAGGAACACAGCATCAAGAGCCATGCCGTCGGCTCTGTTTGGCGCAGAAATTTGCTAGGCTAAATGCTAATGCTAACTCTAATTGAAAATTGGTTTAAATTATTGTTGCTTTTATGGTTTCAGTTTTTACAATTTAAAGTTCCTTTGAATACTCTTTAAAGCGCTATACAAACACAATGTATTATTATTTCTATTGTGTTCAACGAAGCATGTTCGCATGCTAAAATATGCTAATTACCATTAACACACTCATTGTTGTATTTATCAGTTGATCGGAACCCGAATACAGGATCAAATTTGATCTGATAGTCGCGCTGAAGAGGAAAAGTCTGAGAACCGGGTTTAATTTATTCCTGCTTGTTCTCATTCCCGGACGTCAAACACCCGGCAGCTCGTCATGCGTCAACCAGGAGACGGGTGTTGACACGGGTAATTGCGTCAACAAAATGTTATTGTTATTCTAAAGTTACATGTTTTCTGTGAATATGATATACAGTCCACTTTTAATTGGACTTCGCGCTTATCTCACACACTTTGTTTGCCTAGACTTAAGCAGGTGTGTTTGTTTGAATTCACGTTAAGCATTTGTTTACTGCTACTGTAGTGGAGCGTCATAGTTTGACATGGTATATAGAAAGAACTCAGTGTCATTCTCAATGTCAAATTCATGGCAATCAATCCAAACGCCGTGCAGACGTTTCCCTAAAAAAGGAAAGTGTGAAACTTATGGTGGCGATAGAGAAACTGCGGTGATCCTCATTCATTACAATTCATCCTCTTGGAACCTTAAATGTCGGTCTGACCAACAGGAGGATAGAGATTTCCTGCACCTTGTATGGCAGAAAACTAGCTATCTGAATAATGTCAGTAGAAGAGCCCCACAACCCTCAAAGGGACATTTTTTTCCCAAGTCAATGTCAGAGCAAGAGTCAATTGGGTTTTTAATTGCCTGTAATTAACTCCAATGACACGATCTCAGCCCACTGCCTCTTGCTGATTGCATGCTACTATAACGGTCGCAGTACTTTCAGCCCCGGTGCATGGTGTCAGGAAGCAGATGAACTGAATTCACCTATTAAGACTTTCATATGTGGCAGTTGGACATCCTTGCAGGAGCTCGCGGGTGGGCCAGACGACACAGAGAACAATGCAAAACACTGCATCTGTGTGAGCCGGGCAGAAAATCGTTGAGAGAAAAGGCTGACGCAGAGAGCAGAGAATAAGTTAAGACAGACCACGTCCCAGTACAACAATGCAACTGTGTGTGTGCGTGCAGAGTTTGAAGCAGCTGCCTTTGTGTAATCTAAACCTTCTACCTTTGTGCAGTCGGCTGACTGTGACTCTGATTTATCCTTGCAGTGTTACAGCCTCAATCTCTCTTGATTGCTCCCGTGCAACGTGTCATTCGCTAAGCTCATTGCTTTTATACAGTAGAACAGTCACATGCACGGCAGATGGGTGTGACTGTGGATGACAGATGACATCACAGCTACATGTTATGCTGCCAAACCTGATTGATGTGCAGTATGTTCATGTGCATCTATTCAAGCTTTAAGGACGATACATAAGCATATACAATTGAATATCTATTTACTAAAAGGCTTAATGCTCTTCCAACAGTGTTTATTTCTACAATGGTTTTGTGAAGCTTGCAGCATTTTAGTATATATATATTTTATATTTGTGCCATTCTTGTACGACCAGATCCAAGCAAGAGACATTTCAGTTACGTGTCATGCACCTTAGAACACTAAGTACCGTAACACTTTTGGATTTGTACCATCAATTCAATTCAGAATCCTTGAAGGTCGCTGAAGACATATTAAGTCAGTTAGCTGCTTACCAATGATGATGCATTGTACATTTAATTGTTTCGGGTATTATAAATGACTGGGATGTTCTGTCTACACTCATGAGCTTGGTCGATAAGTGGCGTCACATACGACTACGTCAATCATGATTAGGCCACATTTAAATAAGTGATGAAAAATGGGTAGTTTGTAGAGTACTGTACGTTCATCATGACCACTGAGGAGGGAAAATGAGCCAACAGTTGAGATGAATGTTCCTAGAAGCACAGAGGAGAGTCCACCAGTAGAACGGGGCATTCCTGTAATTTTTGCACCTCGCTTGACTCCTGACCTTTCCTCCACTCTGCCGCTCCTCCATGTCCTACATTAGTGAGAGACATTAGTGTTCCCTCCGGATCCATAACCTTTGCTTAAAGGTTGTCACATTAATCATGCTGGTGATTCCACTCGTCAATCCCCCTCTCCATGGCCTGTGTTTATCTCTTGCTATGCTGTGCATCCTCTCTCCTCGCTGCCCTCCGCTTCAGACGCTGCATACAAACAACCGTCTCTCTCCTCCTTCACACCTTGTTTTTTACGGCCCGTTCCATGCAACTCCTCGTTCGGGTAAATCGTGGCGATGATGAAGGTTTATCAGAGAGGAAGGCAGCGTGGGGATGTCTGATTGTATCTCAAACAATTTCAGGGTGGCACAAGTTTTTATTTACGATGTGAAATCAAAGAGTGAAACATTTTGCAAGTTGCTTCTGAGAAAAGTTGTCTTTTTTATTTGAAAAACCATGGTGACCATGAAGATTACATCAAGACAGGGCAACTGAGAGCACAGAGACAGTTTGTAGAACTTTTATCAAGCATTTCTCCAAGAAAGTTTATGCAAAGAATGTATAATAGCAAAGTTTGATGTTTATTGATTTAATTAAGTAAAGTTGTTAAGTAACATACAGTATCAGGCAAGACAGAAAGGGCCCGAGTGGCGAGTACCAATTTACATTGTTATCGAGTGAGAAATATCTGTTTAGCAAAAGTCCTAATCTTTGCCAAAAGTGCTGGGAGACCAAATAACTTTATTTTCACTTATTGGCGGTCTGAATATACCTGAATATATTATTCAACCTCTATATGAAACCCTCCACTTTAGCCTGCTGTGGCAACCACTTGGGTCTATGTTTACAGTATTTATATTACATCAGATTTGCTATACCTATATTATTGTCACACCATGGTGTTGTGTCCGGGATGTGTTTTTCTGTTGGGCCTTATTGTCTTGTCATGTCCGCCTTTATTTTGAAATAACGTCTCCTCTCGTTTCAGGTCACTTACTCTTCCTCTTGTGTCACCAGTCTGATTGTCTTTCCGATCCCTGATTGTGTTCACCTGTTCCCCATTCCCCTCCATGTCTACTAATAGTCTCTGTTTCCCTTTGTCCCGTGCCAGTGTGTTGGTTCATGTCCCCGGAATACCATGATCCCACTACGCCACCTCGTTCATGTTGCGATCAGGTTTTTCTCCTATGTTCTTGTTTGTTTTCTCCATGTGCTTTTGTTTGTAAGTTTTGTAGTTCCAGCCGTGCACTAGTTTTGAGCCTTTTTGATTTCCTCCGTTTGGAGTGATCTTGGTTTATGACGTTGCCTCCGTCCATTGAGTGCTTATTAGAGTTAGAATTCAATTTTAAAAGCCTTTTTGTTTTCCTTCCCGAGTGAAGAGTCTTTTGTTTAATTAAGTTTATAGCCACACTTCTTCCTCCTTAGTTTAGAGGAATAAGTGTGACCTAGATAAGATTTATAGCCGCTATATTTTCAAATTTTGAGATTCCGGTCTGCCTGCAAGAAATATAGGTCTGCCCTCCTCTCTAGTCGATGCCTGTGTCCCATTCTTACCCCGGTGTGACAATTATGAATTTTAAGCTATATTTGAGGACCTGTTTAAGTGCCGTTGTGTCTTTCAGGATTGAAGTGTATGATTTTTACCATCACCATCACTGGGATGAGGCACTATGGATAAACTGCTGCTTTGAAAACCAGCAAGTGTAAAAGTGCAAATACTGAGCATAGTGAGAATAATGGTTGCATTCGGATGCATATCGCAGTCTTAACCATATCTTCCATTAGGAATAAATGGCGCAAAAGCCTCTCAGAATGGCGTATGCCCACATTCAGTTGTGTATTTTAAGATCCAATAAGCACTGAACCCTTTGCTCCCGATGGGAAAGCCTAACCAGTCAGAGGCAAAGGACACAATTAGATCCAAGATCTCTTGAGGAGATTTCAATTCAGCTTCCTGAAAAAGAAAGAACAACCTTTAAAAGTAATATGTCACCTAATACGTGCTGCAATCCCTTTATTGTACTTTATTCAGTGTTTAATTCGGCACACTGTGATACTACAGACAAATGCCAAGACTTCGTTCCTTATCTTTTTTTAAACAGCAAATGTCCACAAAATAACAATCTTTTACTGGTGATTTATTAATATTCAAGATCTCATGACACATGACATATTTGAAAAATATGAAGAATACTTAATTCATTGTTTGGAATATAGACTACATGTTTTTCATCCGTGCTTTTTTAAATATAGTTTGAACCTTGCTTCATTATGTAAAGTTGTGTTTGCATCTCGTTTTGCTATAGCAATGTTTCAACAACATGCTGCATGTTAGAATTGTTGCTACTGTTAAATGGTAGATGAAACCGTTGAGCAGAAGTTTAATTTAGCGTCTGACCTTGAGGTTGGAGATGTCTTATCAGCAGCTGCAAAATAATTGTAATGGTTTAAAAGTTGCCATGGTGATTTTAGGGTTGATGTCCATCTATTACAAGAAAACACAAAGTCCTATATTTACAAAAACAAAATAACTAATGCTCAAGGTTCAGTTTTGTTTTTCTTGCAGCGTTTAACCCCACAAAACGGTCCTCAAATAGCAGCGGGAGTTTGCTTAGTTGTCACCATGTCACAGGGAAGACGTTCATTCACTAGCTAGTAGCTCAAGGGTCAAGATTAATTTATCACACAGTAGAATCTGTTTACCCACTTCACAGTGAGTCGCCATCTATCACAAGGTGAATACATGTTTAGAGAGGTAACCGTGGCAAATTTGGAGTGTTAAACAACTGCTATCCTTTGCTGTGACTGTCACCATTGTCTCTGATGTTACCTGCACCAAAGGAATCCTCAGGCATCTTCAGCGTGTGCTCATCGTTCTTCACAGAGAGATTCCCGTGGTATGAATATTTGCTTCAGACTATTGCGCTGAAGCCTATTTTTGTCACACGGAGCATTTTTGTGACACGCACTTCTGCATCTTGTTCATTATAATTTAAATATTTTCCTGCAGAGTACCGCAGGGCTTTGTCACGTGGTCGCCAGTGTGAATCCTGATTCTGTGCAGAGGAACACGCGGTCGTGTACTAGACATTCATAGTCTGCAAGGGTTTCATTTGCACATAAACCACTGTGTACGAAGGCACTTTATCACCTTCATTAAAAAGACATAAACATCTCAGAGCCTTTGGTCGCATGCCCAAAGTGGACGGGCACGTGTTGGCTTTTCAATGAAAATGGCCGCCAACCCGAGCGCGCTGTGCCGCGGCTACTTGTCCGTGAACTCCTGTAGTACTCGGTTTCTGCAAAAGCTTGTATTTTGCAACAATTACTTTTATCTCTTAAATTAGTGTCTGCACAGATATAAGGTGAAAACAACAACAAGCAGCGGAACCCATATCGTTGGCATCTCAATCAACCACAACCCAGCATGCTTTGCTTTGTTATCTGCAGCTTTCATTACTAGATCTCTCAACGGGGAGATAATGCAGTTCATCGCCAGCCGAACAGGCCGGTTTCTCCCGGCGTACCACGCCGCATTTTGATTGTAATTCATCTTGACTCGTGCATCTTTTACCACTTTAGAGATGCTACAGTAAGTGTTATGCGCTAAACCATTTGTATAAACCTGTGCTGCGTCATGCGCGAAGATATATTATATTAAGAGAGATATATTAAGAGAAATTACGTTTTGAGGTAATGACTTTTCTCCATCGCTGCTATCTTTAACTTCAGGAACAGACATTGACTTTACCATCATCAAGACCCTCATCCATCAGCCCACTTCATGAAGAACGATCAAATCCATCACAACCTGCTGTGATTCTATTGGAGGACACAAGTGTCGAGAGCTCGGAGCGAAGCCGTCGCTTGTCTCGGTTTGTTTCGTCCTGTTATTTAATGTCTTCGGACTAGGACTGTGTGGCCGTCCCTTAGCCTGAAAGTCGCTGTCCACCATCTCTCTGGTGAGGAGCTGTCCTTGGTCTGTGAAATCAAGCACGCCACTCCACATGCGAGGTCTCTGCTGTGCATCTGCGCGTCTCTGCGCTGCTCCGTCCCCCTCAGACGAGATGCGGATGAGACAGGAGACATGCATTATTTGTAACCGATACGATTCCTTAATGGTGTCTGCGCTCCCCATGGCAGCGCATAATGGACCGTTTCTGAGGTTCTCGCATCTTGTTTGACTTTTCGATGGTGACGGAATGGGGACGGAATGGGGACAGTGGGTGTCACCTGGGAAGAGACGAGAAGAAGGGAGGAACCTTGTGTTTCCTTGTCAGCGAGCTGGAATTGCTTTCACTTGACATGGTGTGCATACAAAGAGTGCTCGCAGCGGGAGTGCCGGAAACAAACAAGTGAAGGAATTGCCCTTCAAAGGGGAA
Organism: Apeltes quadracus; assembly: GCA_021346845.1. Lineage (NCBI taxonomy): Eukaryota > Metazoa > Chordata > Actinopteri > Perciformes > Gasterosteidae > Apeltes > Apeltes quadracus. The sequence goes on along the minus strand of CM037932.1, from coordinate 9,209,842 downwards.
ACGTGTCAGTCTTTCTTTTATATGACAGAAACACGCTAAAATGGAAATGTCACATTTTCAAAAGAAATGGCTCATCTAAAAAAAAAACTGTGAACCTTTCTCACATGGATAGTGCTTAAAATACTTTGAACATTTTTTAAAGAGGAAACGTGCTGATTTTATCGGTTTAGAGGGAGCATTGCAAAGTGAGGTCAGTTAGAGCTGAAGACTACTTGACTACAGAGTTAGGAATAAGTGGGTTTAATAGCCCGGGACCTCATCACCTGCTTGATTCCAGGTGCTACTTTGAAAACTTTTGAATGGGCACAGGCAAAGGAGGCAATCTGTAAATTGATAAAGTATAATAGACAATAAATTGGCACATTATTATAACCGTATTTTCCACACTATAAGCCGCACCGGAGTATAAGCCGCAGGTGGTGTAATGTTTAATTACCATATGTCCCCTAGTGGCCGTTTGCTGTAGAAATCCATAGATTAGCTGCACCGTTGTATAAGCCGCAGAACCAAAAACTGGGGGAAAAGGTCCGGCTTATAGTCCGGAAATTACAGTAGTTACATTTTTGGATGCCACTATTAATAAACAATTTAAACAAATATTCTAATAGGAATAAAATCAATGCAGATTCCAGGGGGGACTCGTTACTCGACACTAGCAGCTAGAACACACCCAGGTCTCTGATGCATTGAGTGTAATCTAGGGGCTAATAAAGAAGAACATATGATATAGAAAGTGTAACATTTCTACGACTGTGGGATTTTTCTGCAGCTAAGAAAACAATGCAGCCGCTCACAGAAAAACCTTCATGAGCTGAGACACAAGAAACCGCTTCTGTTATGCGGCCAACGCGAAACAGAAGCACGTACCGACGGAGCGCGGCGATGAGTCTCATGGAGCAAACAGCTGCATGCCAACAAAATGATGTTGGAGGGGAAATCTGCACATAGTGTTTGGATATGAAATCCACCACAAGCTGTCACTTTTCCCCAACGGCATATTAGAGCAAGGAGGAAGGAAAAGGGCTTTACCGGGGACGAAACCTAAATTACAGGGTGTTTCATTTAGCTGAGGGACGGCACCATCTTCACCCAAATCTGAATGCAGGTTGTCTTTAATGAGCTCCGTCATCTCGTTTCAGTTGCCGGGACGACACCTGTTTGACCTCCACTGCCTCCCAGGCGGCGGAGTACAAAGATTTAAGTGGCACTTAGACTGTGTTGCTGCCGCTCCATAAGTGCTGCAACAATCATAACTACTTCCTAACGACCTGGTATAGTTGAAATGCACCGATAGAACTCTATTTACTGTCATCTGTTAGGGGGGTTATTGTGCACAAGTGTGTCGACAGGGGAAATGGGCCGCACAATAACCGTACGAGAAGTATAGGTTAGACGGGAAAGCTGACTCTCCTTCTACGTGGGTAAGGGACTCCAGGCCTTTCTTTAATTTGAGACCAATTAGACATTGTAATATGACAGCACAGTATCAATTACATTGATAGTGAAAATCCTCCCGCCTAATTATGCCCTCCTTTAATCTCGCTCTTGCAAAAGATCTCGGTGAGAGACAGGAGGGGAGACGACAAGGCGTGTACTCGCACGGTCGATGAATTAATTATACAGCCAGAGGAGAGACGCAAGTACACAGGCGGGCGGGCGGTGGAAACCACAGTACATGTCACCTCGCATAACACAGAGCGGGAGACACTGAGAGCTCTCCAATACCTTCATGCACACAGCTTCATCTGGTGTCCTGCTCTCAGTGCAGTCATCTCACAGGAAGTGGATATTTGAAAATGTTTTGTGAAATATGCCAGTGGATGGATAACCGTGAAATGTGAAACATGTGTCTCCTACGTTATAACTTGTATGAATATTTCTCACAAATACCGTAGTGTTGCGATCAATAAAACCTGCGCCTTTTAATTATTCAGTGGGTGTAATAAACATGCAGAAAAGTTTGAATTTTCTATTGGACATACTCCTCCATCAATTTAGCTGGCGGCCATGTTGAGCAAATAGGAGGAAAATTGGACCGAGGAGGCCTGATATCGAATTGGTTCTACCTTTTGCATGATTCTTTCATTTTATAAAGCAATGAATTTTTACAACCTATAAAAAATGCAGCTCACCGGCGTTTTAACACGTTAATGTTATATTCAAGTTGTTCTCCCCTGGTGGTTCCGGAGGTTTTACATCGTGATGAAGGCAGTTCCTCTGAAATATGAGTGCAGCTTGCGGAATCACGCAGACCGATTATGTGACGCTCATTTCCGTCCTTGCTTGGCACAGAGAATCAGGCAGGCAGCACCGGAAAGGTTTTAACCGCGGCTATAATCCATGCCCTGCTGACAGAGAGGGAGAGATTAACTGGCAAACAGTAGGCACTTTAGTAAATGTTAAAGGTGTAAAACCATGATGTTATTCAAGACATTCAGTCCTTTTTCAAGTATAGGTAAAAAAAAAAATATATATATATATATATGTATATTCTTCTATGGGCATACATGAATGGAGAAAAAATTGTGATTACAAATGACATTTCGTTAAACACTGTTTTAATAACCGTAATAAACTAGATAGATAGAAAGAAGTATGAAAAGCTAATCTCAGTATCTGTGGGAGCTTAATGTTCAGCACATATACATATAGATACCTGTTAGTTCATTGAGCAGTGTGATATAGTGAGGACTTATTGGGGCTGATATCTGTGAAATTCCATCACAGACTGTGTGATTGGAGACTCGTGGCTCGGATATTACTTCCATCACTGATATGATGACTGCTGAGTAAACGATTCATAAGCGATCACCGCTGTCGCGTTCAAGGAACCACGGCTGTGATCAAATGGTGACGCTTTCTTTCAGCTGACTCTGTAAAAGCCTTTGATCGTTGTGGCGTGGAAACCGATGTAAACATATTCATTCCATACGGTGAGCCATCAATCCAGCGCGCCTTCTTACTGTGACAGGAAAACATGAAATAGAAATGAGATGCGTGTTACTGTGAACTGCGTGTCCTTCACTTTGTATCAAGGTATAATTCACAGAGCACTCCCAAAAGCAGAGATGCTTAAGAAGATGTAATTACTGAGACGTATAAGAGGACGGGGCGGACATCATCTTACTAAAGATGTTAACATAACCTCTTAAGCCGCATTCCATTCATTCATTGGAAAACTTTCCTTTGAATTATCTGAGGAAAGTTTCTATGTATACTCATTATACTATAACGAAAAAGTAATTAAAAAGTCAAGCCCAACGTTCATAGATAATTAGTGCTCATCAAAGATGTATTTAACATCTCAGAAGCAACATACACGTATTCAGCTTGTGTAGAAACTTGAAAGGTTTTATTAAGCAGTCAATCAACACTAATGGTTATTAACGGTACCATCCCCAGTGAGCGTAGCACTGCTTACTCTAAACAGCCCTCCTGAAGCCCCATTCAGGCATTATTCAGGGCTCATACCCCCTCCAGCACCAGGTGGGCAGGTGAGCAGCCACTTAACACGACGAAACGCGTCACCTACATTCGACTAAAGTGGAGTCGGGCCGACTGTTCATCCTCCTCACATCACACGTTGCACAAACCGAACATGTCGGAGACAAAGGTTACCATCGACTTTCCTCACGTACTGCCCTGCATCCCGAACGACAGCAGCGCGTCCTCTCTTTGCTCTGCAGAACCAACAACTCTCTGGATTCAACAATGGGGATTAATACATTCGGTAGAGTACAGTGACACGAGATCTCACGGCTTGGTTCTCCCTCGTGGAGACGCCGAGGCGCTCTCAGCACAGCAGCGACCTCCGGGTCTGTGTTTACAGACACCGACCTCTTCTTCACTCCTTCAGATCGGCGGGTTAATCAACAACCGGCGCTTATTTGGAACTGAGATGGAGGGGGAGGGGTGGGGGGATTGAAATTAAATTTAACTACGAACCCTCATGGGTTTTATTGTGTCCAAGTGTGATGGACTAATGCAGAAAAGGGCAAGTCTTCTTCTAAGGCTTTAATTTAACACACATAAGATAATAATTAAAAGCAGACAACACAACTTTCGTACATTTTGACCAAACTCCAAATCTTATAATTACACACTCAAGATTTCTTAAGGGACCTCAGGGTCTGTATAGCTGCCAGTTGTGGAAAAAACACACACACACAAAGAAATCAGCAGAAAACAGAAAAGATGAGCCAAAACCATGTAACAGAGTGTTCACAGAGATGAGAAGACTTTTTGACCTCCGGATCAAATAAAATGGAAAAGCAAGGGGAAGTCAGTCCCAAGTGGAAATAAATGTCTGTATCTACATAACTATTCAACAGGTTTATTTTTGCTATGTCCAAGACGTTTTTTTTTTATATATACATGGCTTCTGACTACAAGTAAAAGGTCAAAGTACGGTTTTCACTACCTTGGTTTATTTGTTCATTACTAAACGACGCCGGTAAAAGGCAGATAAGACCGATCTAGTCTGTGAAACACTGTTTGTCAGTACTGCGGTTACGCCACGTTAGAAAATGATTCATAAATGTGAGTCAGACTGACGGCCGACTCCAGCGGCCCCGAAGCATTGAATTCTTGCATGGGTAGAAAGGATTGCGTTTGCCGCAGGAAGTAAAGAAGGCGAAAGCCTGAGTGAACACTTTATACACAGAAACTTCTGTGAGGAAGCTCCATTTTCTGGGCTGTAATGGCCACGTGTTCCGTACTGTGATGTTCAGGTGTTCTTTGAGGGTTTTATCGGCCCGTAGCTTGATTAAGTCACTGTGGCAGACGACCGAAGATGGAATTTCCATGATGAAACTAAGGGTCTCTTGTTTTGTAAATAGAATTCTATCGATTGTAAGAAAATTGTTATCAGCGCTTTAAATGGCTTCTCTATCTGTTCCGTGGCCTCACACCTTCTTAAAGAGTCCACAGTTATATAAAGCCTCGGAAATCAATATCTGCCACAGTCAATTTTTACTCATTATCATCAAGATCCTGGGTATTATTAGGAGTCAATACCAGGAAAATGACTTCATCAAGGAATACAGGAATTGCACAATGTGGCCTATTGAACTGAAATAATTAACGGGCAAGATCTCTGCGGAAATGAACGCCCACGGTCAAACGAGAGAAAATGGAAAAATGAATCTCAGTCTGTCTATACAGCAATGGACAGAAACTTAAACGTCACTCATTGATTCATTTGATATGAAATTAACAAATTTGAAATTCTCCTTAGAATGAATTTAGGGGACGATGTGCAGGAGAATGATTCTTTAAACCAAAATGAAAAAAATCACCTTTTCCCATATTTGTGTGGATACTAAACTTAATTCACATTAAGTTCAGGAGGAAGTAGCTGTGCATAAACAATATTCTTCTTTTATATATATATATATATATTATTATTTTTCAATGCTTGGAGCAAAGCATTGAAAATCTCTCCAACAGCAAATCCACCCAAAATGGCCCTAGATACGAGTGAATGTAAGTGAAAATTGACATAAAATGAGGTTAACTGTGTATGTCACACACAGTTCATAAATAAGAAATATGCTTCATGTCCTCTAAGTATTGCGATGAAAAGGATTTTTTGTAGCTCGTTATCAAGCCGCATCTTCTTCATTAAATATTCAGGACATTTTTTTTTTCAACAATGCTTTACTCAACTTTGTGAGGCATTAAAACTGGAAAGTAGGGTCAGATAATCACGGCGTAAAGAGGCACCATTTCCGCAGCAGGACAAATTGCTTTATTTGAGGCGGAGAGTAAAAGAGTAACTTCACTTGTTCGTTAACAACTGCTTTCACTGTGTGTTATTGTAAGAGTCTTGGTCTCAAGCTTACAGGCGGGCGGATCTCCTCGTCATTGTGTTGACTCTGCTGTCACAACGAAACGAAGCCAACGGTGCCGCCTCTTGGTTCGGCTGTTTGTTTTCTTCCCGGGGCTCGCCGTTGGTCAGGGTCACATGTCGGCAGGGCGCTCAAACGCACCGCGGGTTGAGAAAAAAAAAAACCTCCATCAAAGTGCTGTGTTTTCGACAGCTTATGGACACACTGGTCCGGGACAAAGTTTGGTGCAGGTCAGAGTGGAAGCCTTAAGAAAAAGCTGCTACCTGCGGCCCGTACAGCCGTACAGAGGTGCAGAGAGGTTGTATCACTGTAGTTTTAGTGCAACGCTTTATTGGCTCGACTCAAAGATAGGATGTCATTTAAAGCTCAGTTTAGGTCAACTTAAATTTACCTTTGGAAACGCGTGTCTCTCCAAATCCGTTATTTCAGGAGGAATTGAGAAATAAGATCAAGAGAGCAACCTGTGTGCAAGAATTTCCATTACATCCCAATACCACAGTTAATGAGTGCAATAAGCCTTTGAAGACCTGATTCCAGCTTTGTTATTGATGTTACGAATATAACTGTGCCGTGCGATCAGTTAACAGGATATGAGAGCTACGTATCTGTCAAAGCACATTTCCCGGTGTTGGAATTGAGAAAGTAGAGGCTGGATTGAAACAAAGATCTACTGCTTCAATTATTGAGGCTCATCACGGTGAAATGGAGTTTGTTCCATCTCTGCAGTTTGACTGATGACTCTGGATGAATTTACAGAATGCATATTTAATGTCATTTCGCCTCCAGCTATTTACCTGAAATGGTATTTCAAGGATATTTCCCCCTTTTGTTCAGTGCTATGGAAAACATAATAACGAAACCGATTCATTAGGGAGGATTCTTAACCAAGAAATGTGCTCTTTGGGCTACTTCAAAGCTTCTAAATGATCCCCCTCATGGTATTTTTCAGGAATGAGTGAGTCTTAAGCCTGAAAGGGGAACTGATCCTGCTGTAAACTTGCCTACTTAGCCGCCATTAATGCAGACGTACCATTGAGCGATGCATATTGCTGCATGGAGACTGTGCGCTGCATCTTATTGTTTGGATATTTATTCATTGTTTAGCAATGTAATGTATAAAGCATCTTATTATGGATGTTTATCTTTCCAAGGAACGTCATCACGGAGAAAATCCCACCCTGCAGAACATTTACCCTCAAGTGCAGAGCAGAATGTGACGGGGGATTTTAAAATCGAGCCATCTGAGGCAATGTTCTCAAGTTTTATCCCAATGAGGAGAAATCTACTGCTGCTGCGTCAGCTCATTCTCAGGGAACATATGCAGAGGCCCAAAGCGCCGGAGGTATGTACCAGGTCGGTTATCTGACACACTGGCCGCTGTTAGTGAAACTGAGGATTATTTGCAATAAAATTGTACCATCCGTCTGACCAGTGACAAAGCCATAATATCAGGTCTTTTAATTAGTCATTCTAATTAACTGTTTGGTGTCTGTCAATGTGACATCTCCGAAAGTTATTTGTGTCTTGCAGTTAAAGTATTAAATGATATTTTCATGTTTTTCTAGTTTACTGTGTTTGTCTTTGATTACTGTTTCAAACATTTGAAATAGCATAATGATATAATAACAGTGTTATAATACATCATGTAATACCATGAACAGACTACAGCTTAATCAGTGTTTTGCTTATCAAGAGCCAACATTTTGAGCACCATTGTTTTTTTTTTTTGCAAATGAAGCTAAAAATAACAAAATATCTGAGGTCAGGTCAGAGAGGGTAACCAGAGGTCACAGGATGTCAAGTGAAAACATTTCAAGTTTCACTTTATTTGCAGTAAGTGGACAGATTCCACGTATAGCGAAAATAAATATTTTGTTTTTATCCTTACACAAACTCTGTCTAAAGAGGTTGTTCCTTATCGAACTTAAGAAACTTAATGTCCATTTATTTGTTTTTCCAGTAAATTTAAACAACGATGAGGTACGTGAAACACAAATTACATTTCCCCGTTGTTTCTTCTTCTGTGTAGACACCAAAGTATGATTTGTGTTGATTGTGTAAAGTGATTTAAAGATTAGATAGATTTGAGCATTCACTGCAGAATGAAATTCAGTTTTGAGGTTTGGGTGGACATAGCGCATCTCACAAAATACAAAAACAAACGATAAGATTAAATTGAACATTTTAATATTTCTTCTTCAAAAAAAATACACAAAACTTAATAATATGAGGTAAAAACAAGGAAAGCTGCACAAGCCAATTGTTGACATGTCATCTCTGAACGTCCATTTTGACTCCGCGGGACTGGAGGTGAGGGACTAATGAGATGGGAATAACGGCTTTGACTTATTCCCATGTTGCCTCGCCTTTCACCTCAGCCCGTCCTGCCATCTAGTATCTGGTGCTTCTCAGCCAATTACTACGTGTCCCGTGCGCCACGGCAACCTCTGGGAGGATGTGAGGTCCCCCGCCTGACACCTTTCCTGTGTAACTGAACATCCAGCTCATCTCTCTTCTAATGCCTCATCTTCTCTTCGGACTACCTGCAGCTCAGAGTGTGGAGTGCTCCGGCATGTTACAGCGATCCTCCGTGCGTCAGATGCAAAGTGAGAAGAACGTGGGTCCGTTTCCACAACGTATCTCGCCGCATTTCTGGTGGCGAGAGAAGTCCTCACTGTATTCGCGAGGATGCATGAATTCCTCCGCATTAATCTTATGCTACATCTCCCTCTGCTTTCTTGTTTTCGGCCTCTCTGCATTGGCTTTATGTACACGTACATGTAGCAGGCGGGACGTGAGGGATGAAACAACCTCATGTAATGTATCACTGATTTCCTCTGTGCTGCAGAGCCTCCATGCAGACGAAACCAATACAGACTGATGTAGCATTCAGATAAAAAAATCCAATAATGAAGCTCTATTTCACAATGATGTCCCATAGGCAACATTCAAGGGGGGAAACGGAGGCCTTTGTAACGTTGGAAAGAGAGAGGTGGTGGTACTGTGAGTGTCCTTGAGTGAGGCAGGGTTACAGCGCTCCATCGCTAATTACCACGTCGAGTCCACTGTGCTGTTTCACAGTTGAAAAAGCAAAATGCTGCGATATCACCGCGAATACACATATTCGAGGGAGGTAAAAATACCACTATCGTCAGGCAACCTGGACAATAAAATAACCCAGGGAACAAGTTGTGTCAGTGAGACTGTACTCTGATACAGTTTTATTTCAATTTTAACAGCAGGGTAAAATGTTTTTGTATGATTGTAAATTTGCAACACTAAACATGTATCTAAGGAATGCTGCAAAGTTTATGTTTATTATCAACATGTCCATTCAAAGGTTCATTAATGTGATACTGATACCTCTTAGGAACATGCATGTATAGAGGCTGAAGCTTGACTGGACTTTTTCATCGTCATGTTCTGGTACTTGTTACAATTACCAGCTGGTAGTGTGTGGCCTTATAAATGTTACACCTCCTTTTCCATGAAAACAAGTTTGCGTGTCTAGTGAGGCAATAATGCCCGTTGTAAAAACAGCTGTTAGCATTGGCACAATCCCATAAATAATGTATGTGAGGATTGTGTGAGCAGCGAGCCCACTATTTCATCAGATGAAATATACGTGTAGACTGAGATGTAAGAAATATATTCTGCATGGATTGTTTCTGAACCTTTAAACAATACATTGTTCATAACCCAGTATGTGCGGCACTGCTTGTTTTTAATCTATTTGCACCACTAATACCAATGTTAGCAGTGCTTTTTTTACCCTCTCAGACGACTTTCATCCAAGAGGAAAATGAAACAGTAACTTCCACAGAGTGCAACTACTTTGCTGTGGCGTGGAGCTTCACGGCTCGGACCACAGCGGGATGAGAGGCGCACATCTCTGGTTCAGTCTCTCTCTTGTATCCTATCTGGGCCCAGCTGAACCCCTCAGCTTTCCTAAAGCTCCACTTTGCCACGAATTAAGCCTTAATGCGACTCTTCTGTCCATTGATTTGTTCGGGATGCATTTCCTGTCCTGCTTTGATGTCATTGTGGTGTCAGTGTTTGGAAGATTCCAGATAAAATGATGCAGGGTTTTAGCTTTTAAGCCTGTTATTTCAGGGGATTATTTGGCCGCTGTTGAATTAACATTTGATTCTTTTTTTGGGGGGGGGGGGGGCCACAAACTGGATTATATGACTCTGTTATGTGGAGGCGAAATAAAATGTCCATCAGTGATATGCTGCTGCAATGAAACCCCAACACTGTGGAGGAGACCGGGGAGAGATCTGTGCGGAGGATTTCACCGGCTCTGCAGCACAGTACCGTGAAAACTGGGCCTTAGAGGCGGCGATCAGAACAAAGAAAAAGACATTTACTAAATGTAAAACAAAGAGATCACTGTGTGTTAAAGCGGAATATTCAATGAAGCTGTAATTCTGCGGCTGTGCCTCCAATACCTGTCTTCAATGGCACACTTACTGCTAGTTGACAGAACTAACCCCAAACGTCCTCAGACCCGGTATGAGTGGGAAAATATCATTTTGGTTTCTTTTGACCCGCAGGGACCCCGTCACAGCTTGCTGGGAGGGAGCTGAGCTTCTGCGGAAAATAACCCTCTGCCTGTGTTCAACACACTGGATGTGGTCCACTGGTCCCTCTCCGGCTCGGAAACAGCGTGATCCCCGGTTCCCAGCGCCAAATTACAATACAAACAAAAGGCAGATTAATGGCCAGGATAATCGCAACCCAGAGATTTGTCCCTATTTGTATTTTCTGACTCAACAATTTCTATTCAGGGCCGAACTTTTCCCAAATCCCCCATACGGAGAGCTGTGAGCAGCAGCCGGGCTTTGGCTGCTCTCCCTTCTTACAGGATGCTGCAGCTGCAACTCACATTGTCATTAAAGTACCAACGAGCTTTAAAATGACATTCAACATCGTCAGTAGAGGAATATTCTGTGGCAACATATAAGGGACTTTGCGTGAGCGAGGATGGGGTTAATAGGCAGAAGGTGCTTTACCTTATGTAACAGAGATTTAAATTGTTGAGTAGGGTTTGGGTTTTAGACTTTTGGTTGGACAAAATAAGAAATGTGTGAGGGGCATTTTAACTATTGTCTGACATTTAAATAATTTTCTGCATTATGTTACTCTTACTTAGAATACAACTCGGCTCTAAAAAACAATTAAGGCTCACACCGTATAAATTGTTTCTGCCGTTTATCGCACATAAATCAACGTGTCTTTTCGAATCTGGGCTTTTCTGTTTACGCTTGATCAAAGGGTGAAGGAGTCCAACTGAAAGCCGGCATAAGAGCTGCATACTAAAAAATATAAAACGTTGTGTCTGGGTCCTGCTGAGCCATTATTCCCACTCAATAAATTAGAGATGTTCCTTTTACAAGGCTGCAGCAATGCGTGTTCACCCTGCGCTGCCAGACTGTCAATATGAACGTCTGCGTTGCTCTCTGAAGCATCGCAGCGCTGGGATCTGGTGTCAGGGTCAACGCGCGGTATAATGCAGATACGTCCGCCGCGTCGGGTACGTGTGCTACATATCAATAGACCCTCACTCAACTTGAAGCCTCCGATGAGCTGTCATTAATATGTTATGGCGAGCTCATTTTCCCTTCATTACAGCAACGGAAAGCCGCATTACCGAAATGAAACCTTATGGCCTTTTCTGCTTAATGGATGGAGGGATGGACAACTGGGGCACTTAACTAGGAAAAGTATGATCATGCTTTATGAGTTCTGGGATGGGAGATCATAAAATACTCATTATTAAAACTTACAGCGGAGATAAAGACTCAGTACAAAATGTTCCTTTCATCCTTTTGAACTTAATGTATGATTTATTTTCAAATCAATCTTGGATGCTTCATGGATTATTGGTGTCCAGTTAAAACCGTTTCAGCTTCGGAAAACAGAACTAAATGAAGGATGCAAGAAATGATTTTAAATATCAGCCTAAATATAGGCAGGTTTTGATCTATGTTAAATTGCCTTGGAACGTGTGCTTTTGTGTTTCTAAAACGCAAACACGTTATTTTAATGAACATAAAAGCTTATAAGAAACACTGAGGGGAGAAAAGAGAAATGTAAATTCCTTCAGGCAGTGAGTTACATTTGCTTCTTCTTAAGGATGCAGATGGTGTTTCCAGGTACAAGCTTTAATACAATGTGGAAAAATGCTATTCTATTTACTGTTCCATCGTTTTAGCTCTACGCCAGCAAAGCTTAACGATCGGAAGGACTGTCGAGCTTTTCCATTTGCACATTTATGGATCCTGCCGACGTACAGAAACAATTTAAAAAACATATTATTGCCTTTTACATCCCGCAAATACATTTTTCTTTTAAATATACCCCAGAAATAAACTCCGGTTAACATAGCGTGTGTGCATGCTTTTACCCTCTCAGACTACTTTCATTAAAGAGGAAGTAAAACAGTAACTTGCACAGAGTAAAACTACTCTGCTGTGGCGTACAGCTTCACGGCCCCGAGGCCAAAATCAATGAAGCCAATTTATTGTAATACCTCCACCATGTATAAAAAGTTGCACGATGTCTGACACGCAAGCCCACATACTTCAGAGTGTCACTTCCTTTGTACAAAAAAAGCTGCAATGCACAAACACCCGCTGTGTTTTGTGGCTTTGTTGTTGTGGCTATCTTAATTACGGCGTTACTAAATGCAACCGACGCAATCTGCTGCGTGACATCTTGTGTTTGGTCACGGACAACCACTCTTTCATTCTGCTGCTCTGAACTAAATGTCATCCTGCTTTGGCCTCGCTGTGAGCGGATTTGGTCTCCGGCTTGCGAAAAAATATGAGGCTGTCGAAACGACCTTTCCCGACGACACGCAGGGACGGCTCTAATTGGCAGCTTTTTTATTGTTATCAAGTGATGCAAACTAAAGTGTTCACCTGCGCGCTGCTACGCCGCCGTTGCATAACAACCAAACAAAAAGAAAGTCTGGTTAGAGATGAAATATAATATTGTAAGTCGCTCTTCATCGACCTGCGTGATGTCTTGGGGATAGAAATCCTCATACTGGTTTATTTCACTACTCAGTCTTGAAATGAAACCAGATCAATACCAAAAGGAGGAAAAATAAACGGCGTGCTTAATGAATGTAATGTGTACGGCTATAATCGACCTCATCATGCAACGCGATAAGAAAGATCATACTTTCAAAAACAGTGAAGCTTCTCCTCGGCCATTCGATCGATACTGACACACAGAAATAGAGAATGTGACATTGGGCCTCTAAAAAAAAAAACACAGAACAATTTCAAGGCCTGTTTAACCCGTCTGCTGACCATCCTGCTTCACAGAGACCACATATTGAAACACAAATCTGTCCCGCTTTCAAGTAGGCTGCGGCCATGTTTGCCCTTTGGTCTCATCTCACATCTCATCTTAGGTTGGTACGAATAATCTTGATTTTGGGCTTCTGTTTCCTCAATTATCCGGCAGCTCTTAGCTGGGCTTTCACTCGCCGTCCCAGCAGATGGACTCACAGATGGACACGCCGACGCTCTATCAGTCCATCGGCTCAGCCGCGCTTCGGTCCATCACATCCCCCCCCCCGTCCAAATCCCCAAAATTAGATTTTCAGTGGCCCGTAAATCACAGCTTTGTCTTCGTCTCACACATGACCAACAAAAAAAAAAAGAAAAAGTGAAAGATGTCAGTCTGTCCGGCCCAAAGAAAAGGATCCTGCTTTGTTTTGAGGCGTGGTGCTTGTTAGCGCGGTGGAGCTGAGGCTCTCTGCTGACGGGGGTCAGACGATCCGCTCTCTCGCGGCTCTTACTATTTGGAGCGATGCCGGTTGTCAGATCGTCTTACTGCATCTCGCTCGCCACCGTGGTGTGGACAGTTGGCAAGGTTTTTTTTTTTTGTTTGGACCATCATTAATAGACTATTGTCGCCGGGGCTGATTCAAGCCTTCGTGGCATTTTAAAGCGTCTCTAGCTCAGTGGCGTCACAATGTAGAGCTAATGGCTATCGGCTTAGGGCATCTAGAGAGCAAAAGGATCGTAACCCGATATCATCCATGATTCATCTCCTTCGTGTCAGGCCGCTGTAACAATGCGTCGTGGGAGACGGCCGCCGGGCTTTGGGCTTACGGACCCGATCGGCTTCAAAGAGCGTCAGAGACGTGTGACACGAACTCCTGCCATGACAAAGAGAGGATAGCGTGGCCCTTTGACGTCCTCACTAGTTATTAAAAATGTCTTACTTTCTGGGCAATAATAATATTGCCACATCTCAAGCAACGTAATACAGATGGCTTGATCAGGTTACGTTAGGGCCAATCAACTTTTTGATAAGTTTTAGCGACTCATAGCGTTCTCCACCGAACGCTACAGCTGAGAGTCGAAGGGATGTTGTGGCAGATAGATGTAAAGCGTGGTATATTTCATCCTTCACACTATGATACATAAGAATACAACATTACTCTGTGGTGTGTAAAATGAACTTTCAGATTCAACTGTTTGATCGTCAGTTTTGCACAGCGGATGGATTCAAACAGTCAAATAAACCACGAGGCCAGGAGTTCATGGAGCGTGTGACCAAGTTCAAAGCTCTGTGATTGGATGTTTCATATCAAACTGGCACATTCCACCCTGACTTTATGCCACAAATAGCAATACCAGCAAGAAAAGTTTGTCCTGTCACCTACATCTAAAACAACTATTATTTTTGTGTACAGGGAGAATTGTCATTTCTTTCCTTGTCGTTCTGCACAAAAATAAAACAATAGAAACTCGACACGCTTTCCAGCTTTTCACAAAAATGAAACGCATTGAAGTGAATTCTCAGAGCAAGTGATGTGTTCCAAAATGTTTTCTCGATGTTTTCCTACATCTAACTATGTGTTTTTTTTTTTGCCAAAGCAACTTTTGTTAGGATGTCTGATAACATCTCATCTATATGAAGAAAAAAAGGTCTTTCCGAGCTCCGGGAAAGAAAAACAACACAGCTGAAAACTAAAAACCGAGATCGGATTGTGTGAGTATTTCAAGTGCTGTGAGATTGTGTCGCTTTGTCAACACGGCTTTTCAAAAACCTGCAACCTGCCAAACATTCCACGCTTTGTTCGCCACCTTGGACAACACTTCAGTAAAATATGTGTAACGCAGTACAGCATGGCCAACTAAAGGCCGGCGCATGCTTCTGCGTCGGCGTCTCCGTTGCGTTTGCGTGTTGCGTGTTTTAATTCATGGTTCAAAAAGGCTTGCGTGTGTTGCAAAGCAATTCACAGCCAGAACACCAGGCGGAGTAACGTTTACTGTCGAAGACGACCTAGAGAGTGCCGTCTTTGCGAGTGGAAGTCGTTGGTTTGTTTATTAATTTATCAGACTTTTTTTGCCCCGTGCATCAACGCTGCTGCTTTTCTTCGTCTCTACGCGGACATATTTGTCCCGTATTTCCGCCACAACTTTAACGCCCCCTCGACCGGCAAAACCGACGTTTGCGGAGATCTACGTCCATGAATTGGAGCCCATCTGCGTGTCTTTATATTCCGCCAATGAAGCGTGTGTTTCTAAGTGGTCATATTTACAGATTTCTTCAGACAAAAGCTCTTAGATCTGATTCATTCTCTCGTAAAATATATTCGTTTTAATAACGGCGGAATTATGCTATGAAACCGGAAATCTGAGACTCTAGCAAGGATGTAGCAAGCAGACCAATCACAGCCCTGCGGCTTGCGTTTCCTCGCGTAGCTTGCGTATCCGTAGACGCAAGGGTTGGACGCAAGGGCCGCTTGCCCTTGCGTTTCTCCGAAAACGCAGAAGCATAAACTAGGCTTAATGCTGCTCTATCTTCTCAACACACATCAGATATTTCACAATGAATAACACGCAGGGAGTAAAAAAGACTACACACACACACACACACACACACACCTGGTCTAAAGGCAGAGTGTAACTGCTGTGTCCTTCAGATGGCACTTTGAGTGCTCAGCTGACTCACAGTCACAAAAGTTTCACTGCAGGCAGCTGATCACAGGACGGCAGGGAGAAGAAAAAGGAAGCAGGAGACCACGGAGAAAAAAAAACAGTGAGAAAGCAAAAGAAGGACACTGACGAGTCCATGAAATCTATTTGTTGCTCCCTAGTGGCTGATTTCCTCGCTGTTGCTCTGCGGCTGATGAAGCTGCGTCGCAGTGAGTAACGCAGGACTCGCCATCTCCGCAGACGCTCGGGGAACCCTGAGAGTCTGGTCATGTTGCCGCGTGAGGAAAAGCCTCCTTTCCTTCACGCCGCCGTCTCTATTATACCCCGCGTCGCCTCTGAAAGGCTCCTCTTCGGTTCCTGCGAAGGGGAAAACCGCTCAAAGCCTGAGGTGTGCAGTGGTAACTATTCAGGGGTGGTGAACAAACTGCCCGGGTTGATAGATACAACGCTGTGAAGGGGGCATGAAATGATCTTTGTTGCTGCGCTCGTGACGGCGCACTCGAGGAAACGCAACAGAGAAATGACTCCTCCACCTTCCCGTTTCCCTGCATGTTCATCTCCAACGTCGAGTAAAGCGACGGAACGCCGCCGCACTTTGAGACGCTCGTCGGGCAGTGCAGAGTTGGGTTTTTTTCTTGCGGCTCGGCAGAAACGTATTTTACTGCTCCATGCTGTATTCGCCCTTAAACCGGATGTACCAGAACTGTATCAGCAAATGTCAATGTAGTATCTATTCACCACAGCCGGGTATTCTGCATGAGCTCATGACACTTTGTTAGATTACTCAAAAGTAAGTGCAAAGGTCCAGGCATTACATATACCCAATCGATGCAAGCCAAAAGGATTAGTCCTACTAGTAGAATGAAATAAAATAATCATAAAATAAAAATCTGCCTGGAACTATTTGCTAATCTTCAAGAGATTTCTTAAGAAAAATTCCTGCTTCTCGCACATGTGGATTTGATGCTTTTTCTTTAAACGGAATATCTTCAGGTTTTAGATGGTCGTACAAAAAAAGGGAATATGAGGAAATTTTAAAAAAAGTGTCTAGACTATAGAAAACTAAATATGAATGAATATATAATGTACGCACTTCCTATTGATATTTAGAGGAACTAAAAATATATTTGAAAATATAATTTATAAATGAGTTATTGAAAAAAAAAAGGGGAAATTAGGCATAGGATTTTGTTTGAAAAGAAAATGCACCTATAAAATAGTAAGCTGAATATCCTAATAGTGTATTCTGTTGTTTGACTGACTCATTATTAGACTTAATTGTTGCATCTCAAAAAGAAAAATATCCTTAGTTGCAGGTCTAAAAAATTGTGTTCTTTAAGCATCTAAAACGAAGTAACATGGAAATTTACGTGCCGTTGGCACAAGCGGCTCGGTCCAATCCCAATTTTTTCATCACGGACTGTATAACAATGAGACATAGTGAACTGATTTGCTGGGATTCCTACTGCGGCTACCAAACCACCTCCAATCACACGTATTCATAAGCTAAAGCACAGGATATCAGAAGCTGTAATATTCCTGCTGCTGCCAAAGGGCCCGAGCTGCAGGGACAACATGCCACCGAGAAGCCGAGCCAAATTGTTTGTCTAAACTGTTTTCAATGACAAAAAATATAGGTTAGCCATAAAAAGAAATGCCAATTTGAGGACAATATTTTTACACTTTAACCCCTGTGGCATTTCTCATGAAACTCCCTTCCAACCAGATTGAGCTTGCCTCACAGGGGAGACTTTACGGTACCTGCTTAACAATTACTTGCTTTGGCTCATTCCCTCTGACACAGTCTCTGGGATAACTCACCCGATTGGCTGATTTTTCACGACGGAAAAGCTTAAAGTGGAGGTGAACGTGTTGGATGGGAGATCTGCCGGCTCCACAAACATGCGCCGCACTCAGAGGGGCAGATTTACCGTCCGCGCTCCTCCACGGGCCTCTCTGTGTTCGTCCTGTCACCATGCGGGTGACGGAAGACCTTGCTCGCCCAACAAAAACACTGTCAGAGTCGAGATAGCTCAGCCAGCCATGAAATTGATTTTGTATTAACAAACAAGGGGATCTGTTTCTCCACTACTGTTAATCAAATCATTTCGAGGAATGAGGAGAAGATGAGAGTAAAATCATTAACTTCCAACAGTAAATCAGGTTCACTGCCAACCTGTTGTCCCATTAACCCTGAAACCTGTTCAATAGCTAATTAAGGCAATTACTTCAGGCACGACACGCCAGTTAATCATGAATGACTAGCCCGTTTATAGTGGTGGCTTCATTACCATTGGCAGCACTGATTGCCCCCTCCTTTTTCTCCACACACACATACACACAAACACACACACACACACACACAGCAGAAATACTGACAATGAAACGTGACAATTCTCCGACACATTTACAGGGTTATTACAGCAAAGGCATGCTGGCTAAAATGCACCGCTAGGCTCTATTTGTAGCTCCTCTATTGAGCTTTAAAAATGTACTTAAGCACCTGTTAAAAATCATTCTCATTAACGGTGCACATGTAGCACCCTAAATGTTTTACTGTTGAATAAATAAGGAGTTCCTTCATAAACATGTACATGGACTCACTACTGGTCCAGCTAACTAGAATCAAATTTTTTTTTTGCTTCGTTGTTGGGTAATAATCAAAACTCAACGTAGCTAGTTAGCTAGCTTGCTATGTAGCACATATAATGCTAAATAGTTATTACTTAATGTGGCTTATTTCATAGACTGTATATGCTTATTTACTGCAGCAGCCTCTAGTTTCTTTATTCAAAATGCCTTTGACATTGTTGTTGCTCCAGCGAATGAGAGCTGACTGGCTAAATCTGCTAGCTACGGTTTGCATTTAGCTGAAAAGCTATGATAGCAGACCCATAGTTCAGACACAATTCACATTGATCCTGTCAATTCCAAGGTCATGACGTACAAATGCTTTTTATAAAACATTTCGCTCAGTTCACCCTGCTTACATGAAAAAGTACCTATAAACTCATTCCAAGCTCTCTGGAAGTTTCAGAGGAGTAAAGAAGGATGGACAAACCTGGGAAAACAACATTTTCCCTAACCCTCCATCTCTGTCTGTCTGGAGCTGTCCACGGTGCTGAACAAGACTTCAGTCGCTCTCTAACAGCGTGATCGCTGTGCCCTGACACCTTCCCTGTCAGCGCTTCCCGTCCCACCTCGCTTGAGGGACCGACTCTGACAGATAGCGGCGTTGAGAAAGGCCCTTGTAGTGAACTGTCCTGAGTGCGGGTATTGATTTTCCTGTTTGTCTCTCCTGACTGCGGCAAGGTGGAGGCTGGCTGAAATGACTCCCCCAGCTCTGAGGTCCATTCCTCTCGGTCCCCGATGAGGACGAGCCGCACTGTGGCTCGGGTTCCACCGCGTGCGATGCTTCTACGCTGCTGCGTTGCATTCGGGGCTGTTCAGAGAGCACTCATCCTCTCGCGGTTAAATGTCACTCTCTCTCCCCTCCGCCGCACATCAATGACTGGCTCGGGGGAACTGCAGGACACCTCTCTTGGTTGAGCCGTTTTCATTTGCAGCCATGAATATAAATTTCGGGACGACCCGCAAATCATTTCAATACAAGTGAAATTTCCTCCTGCCGCTCCACCGAGGTGAAGCCTCAGCGGTGACATAAAAAAGAAAAAACGGTTTATATTTCCCTGTAGCTTTCAGATTAAGAGCCAGAAGAAAAACAAAATGCAAAAGCTCACCTCAAATGCATGCTGCTGGCACTGCTTTGACTTTGATCTACTTCACCAGACAACAAAGCAGACAAATGTATTGCTGTGATGGGAAGGGTGGCGCGTTAATTAAAAACAGCAGTGGTTACCCTCGTTTAAATGTTGTTTTTCTTCCTAATGTGACAAAACGCAGCCGCTCATCTGAGCTGCGTACAAACAGGCATCTGTTTGCTCTAACTTATAAAGCATCTGTGCTAATGTCCTGAGGGAGTGTGGTTCTCTGCCTTCCCATTTAAACAATTACAGGGTCAGACATGCAACCTCACTCAGTCCCACTTTGCATTTTAATATAAATGTCAGACCGATACATCTTGTTCAAAGACTCTCTGTGGAACAACTTATTGTCTATAGTCAAGATTTTCACGTAACATTCACACCACATCTAACGCAGGCAAAATATTAGACAAAAGGAGAATAACAGGCATAAAGTGATGTTAATCAACAGGGTATGCAGAAATAACAATGCATTACTTATTACTGCACGTGACGGAATCCAGCAGCTCACACAAACAGATCAAAATTTACTTTAAACCTACCGACACTCAATTGCACACATTTCATATGCTGCTGACCATTTTTCAACTTAACATCTCTCAGTAATTCTAGCTTTTAGTGTATAAGCTTTTACTTTAGCTTTTGTCAGGAACACATGAGAGCCCTGCAGCACAAAGGCCCATTATTTCACAGCCTTTAAACATAACCCCCCCCACTGGGAAAACCATTATCCTGGCTAGTGTCAGTTGTTAGAGGGTGTGCGTGCAAACTGTGCAAGCGGGTCCTGCAGTCCACTAATCAGGGATAATGTTATCTGGAGTACGTACGTTTTAAAAGTTTAAAACCCAGTGCACATTCAGTAGAAAGGACTCGTGGCTTAACTTGGGATACGTGCGGATTCACGAACATGGCCACAAACCAAACGAGATGCCGCTAAAAGTACAATAAATACAAGCTGCAAACGAGTGATCCATGTAGATTAATCTCCTCTCTTTGGAATGTCAGCCCTGTCCTGCATGGAAAATTGTTTTAACAATCCAAAATAATTTGGAAGGAAGATGATTGGGACCTCCAGCCGGACAAGCGACTGTAACACCTTCAAAAATGATCAAGATTTTGGCTACGACACCGAACAGGTCTATGGGCTCAATCCAAGCATAAGGCCTCCAACAGACAACGGTACTCCGTGATAAACTTCATCCCCCACATTCATGTCAATGGGTAGAGGGCTGTGGCAGAAAAAGCTGAAAGCGAGCACAATGCAAAATTTACCAGCAATATTTACGACTAAAGTAGTCACTTTTAACGTGTGCTGTTTTAGAAGCTACATGCTTGCACTGCCTGATGTGACACAGACACAACATAAGGCTGATGTGACATTGGAAGAGTGTAAAAAACTAAAAAGAAAACCCAACACAAAGGGCTTTCCAAGGACTTATCCCAAAGTCTCTGCAAACCCGCCCTTTGCTCTTTGTCTTTTGCTTCCTACTTTTCTGTGTAGCAGAGCCTCTCTTACAGGGGAAACGGATGTGGTAGCGCTCAGCCGGGCTGCTTTTTCGTGGACCTGGATGGATTGCATGTAAGCGCCGAGATTGGTTTCAGTGTTCCCCGTGGACCGAAGCCTTTGGTGTTTGGTGATAAATGCCTCCTGTGTGGTAATACAGTGTGATTAACGGACACAGCCCGCAGCCTGAACCCTCCTCTCCCTCCTCGCCGCGCCTGAATCAATCATCAACATGGAAAGGCCACAGTCCTAGGACAGCTGCTTAGAGCTCAGCTCACTACTTTCAAACTTTAGGGACAGAAGGTTCTCTATTTTTTTTTTTAAGCGAGGACCCAGCCCCTATGAGGTTGAGTAGACACCAGGCTATACCCCTCCTTTTAGAATAAATTATAAGACAGGCGGGAGCGTTAAACTCGGAAACATGCACATCTGTTTGACCTTGACCTTTATGCTACGGCTTGTCTTCAGATGCAACCTTTTTGCGAAGGTGCTTTCCTTTACACTGTATGGTCAAATACAATGTAAGATATCTGAAAAGCAAATAATCCTGTATTATCAGTCAGAATAATGTTTTTTTTGTGAGTAAAAACGATTATATACCTAACCCTATCATTCTTTTTTCTGCCTTCCAGGGAAAGAATACATCCGTTCACTATTGTAATGCTGAGGTGAGTAACTCGACACATGGCTACGCACCGAGCAGTCTAAGTGATCAGATTGAATATTACAACCGCCATTTAAAAAGAGCTGCTGCAGCAGTTTTTACAATAGCCTTGAAACCCTATCATTGGAAGGGAGATTATGGCAGTGGCATAAGCAGTCAAATCAATCCCGGAGTATTTCTGTGCAAGTCGATAGAGGATCCAGGTTAGGCCCATTAGTCATGTTGGCACCGTGCATTGCAACGCCAGCAAATTCTGACATTGTTGCTAAAAGCTCTCAAGATACCACACAAGGCTTTATGTTGATAAAAAAGAACAACATAGAATATGCATTCATTATCACTGCATCTTGAAATATTAACCAAAGGAATAATCTGCTTCTTGATGACAATCAGAGAGAAAAGCCGTTTGTTGATAATTCACATGCTGTTGAAAAGGAACCACTAAAAAACACTTAATATTGTTCCTCTCTTCCTAACTTGTTATCATTCACACACATGCCTAGCATTACAAGTGAGGCAAACGCCTCTGGCATTTGGATAATTTCTTTTCACCACCCTAGAAAAGAAGGCAAACAAATGATCAGCTGTGATTCCCTACACGAGAGGGGAGGCCTACGCAGAATGATGCATGAGGCAGCGTCCAGTATCCACAGCCTAATGGGGGGCCGATGCGATGCCAAGTGATCCCCGGATCTGCGGGTGGGATTCGCAGCTCGGTTCTGTAGCCTTTCGCCTGACGTCTCCAGAGGACTCGCCCTGCACTGAGGAACATCGGATTCCTATGATGAGGTTGATGTGCTGTATCACAACAAGTGCTGGGACGTAATGCTATTTGTTCCACACCAGCACTCTGCGATGCCACAAGATGTTCTCCGGTGCCGTGCTGCTGTTAGGACAGATTTTCAATCCATACACATTATACTGTGGCCTGGGACCCAATTTACGCTGCAATATCGCAGGGGTTGTGAGAGTAAATTGCATGGCATTGGAAATTCTTTTCCGATGCAAAATAAGCATTGGTTCAGTCAGCATGGGATACATCTGCCTGCTAATCAAATGATATCGAGGATGGTAATAAATGTAAAATAATAGTTGAGTTATAATAGTTTGTTAAAAATAAACAGGTATTCTATTGATTAATAGGGATTCTTTTGTTTTGAAATTTGTATTATTTGAATAGATTTTCTTATACTTATGAAATGAATAAAACAAATATCTGTTTAATCAACACCGCAGATCCATTTGCATTAATTAATGACCAACGTTCCCTGCTGTTTAAATATCTATAATCATTTTTGCAAAATAAAGCCAAACCAAGCACCTATTTATAAATGCCGAATTTAAGAGGCAATCTGGACTGCAATCTGTTCAGTGAGATTATTCAAATGTCTCTCACAGCAAGTCTGACTGATGCTGCCGCACTGGGAAGCTGCAAAGGACGCCAGCAGTAAAGACTTTCTGCATTACCGTTTTTTATAGATACATATGTGGCATGGCTGATTTGTTGGTCTTTATCTCGATGCACCTTCTCCCTGTAGTGAAACCACTCGAAAAGGGTTTCATTTTTTCACACATATCACCACATCGCCAGCCAACACTGAAATACATCAAAAGATCCAGCAGAGCGTTCTCCGAAAGACGTCGGGGGGGGGGGGGGGGGGGGGGGGGGGGTTGCAGCCTCCCGCCAAAAGAGATTAGTCCGTGTGAAGGTGACTCTACGTGTGCTTTTACACTGTATGTGTGCCAGGTACTCACTAAACCTCTGAATTC
This sequence comes from Apeltes quadracus, assembly GCA_021346845.1. Classification (NCBI taxonomy): domain Eukaryota; kingdom Metazoa; phylum Chordata; class Actinopteri; order Perciformes; family Gasterosteidae; genus Apeltes; species Apeltes quadracus. Next base: position 9,186,323 of record CM037932.1, on the reverse strand, counting down.
AAATTGGGGGCGGGGGGGCAGTGTGAGGCAGTAGAACACACCCGGCACCAGCTCACCCCGGATGAGGACAGGTGACCTTTTTCCACGTTGATATAATAAATCAACACCAGAGGCGGCTGTTCCTGACTTGGTCCGCTCCTCGTGCCTTACAGGTATCAATTGAGAAATAACACAGCCCGGCACCCATTCTGACCTTTACCAAACGCCCGATACGTCTATCGGTCAAGTAAAGACGCGAGGTTGAACAAAACGCATGCACACACATGGAAAGGGAGATCTCTTAGGAATCAACAAGGAGGCTAAACCTGTCTGCAATGTTATGTGAGTAATAAATGAGAGTTAAAGTATGCTTTAATCATAATCATACATCTTTTGGGGTCTTAAATTTAAAAACAACGGTGATACTTAAAAGCTAAACTGGTAAAAAGATTTTTAAAAATCTGTGTCTTAAAAGCAATACTCATAGGCTTGCTGATGAGACAACTTTTGATCAGCAAACATCAGAGGATTTGTAGTGAATAAAGTAAAAAAAGTTTTTTTGAGTTCAAAGCAGGACGAAAGTGAACTGCCCATCTGGCATTTTTTAGCATTTGAGCAGGATTTTCGGGAACATTAAACACAGAATCTCTGATTTGCTGCAGCAGTTGACTCATTTCCATCATACTGCAAAGCACATTTAACTAAATTGGAGGAGGTGCTTTGCTTCTCTCATCACAAACCGACTGGGAAGTAGTAAGTTCCACTGGGATCTGACAGCTCGGAGTTAGAACAAGGTATTCATCATACGTGAAAAAATAAATTATGAAAAAAAGATTCCTGACTGAAGCCAATACGGTTTTAAGCGGAATCATCAACGTCATCGCTTTCAGTGAGGAATATCATTAATGAAGAAAAAGATTTACAACATCGCTGTTATTCCATATTTCTTAACAACGGAGGTTTAAAGTCTTCGTCTTCCAGGAAAGGAGGTTTGTTGCCAGCGATTTGACCAAACGTCCCCCTTTAATCGCACTGTGGATGCTGATTCAGACCATCGGACATTCATATTCGCCGGACCAGCAAGTATTTGACAGAAGCATTAGAGACGCTACGAGGCTGCCCTGGCAAGCCGGATAGCTTTCATTACCTAGAGTGGCTTTTAGGGGAAGACGGTAAGCTCCATCCACACTACATCTCAAACAGTTTCAAGCCAGATGGACAATGAAAACCAGGCCGCAGCAACTCAAACACATGCTACGCTTTTTAAATTTCTCCAGATGCTAATATTCCAGTAAGTCTAAGTGCTCACTTATTCAATTTAAGATATGTTGTACAATACTACTTGACAAAAAGTCGATTGCTCTGTTTGGTGTATCACGTATTAAGCAACAGAGTTCTGCATGGAACTAGGACATTAATCCTCTTTCTTATGGAGAGACACCACAGCGCAGAAATGTATAATCTTCCTGAAAGTGATTTTAAACTTTTGAAAGCGGGGTGCAGAGTCACACAAAGTACTGCACATCTTCAATAAGACACAAGCATTGTGTGATGAAATAAGAATTATAAGAGCCCTGAGATTTTAGTCAATGGCCTTTGTTATTTTAACTTGGGAGTGCTTGTTTGTCAAATAACTTCAATATAATGTCCTCCCTTTTTCAGAAGCTGTGTTGATGTTGAAAGATTGTAGTAAAGAGATTAATCCTTTTATCCTAAAAATCGAACCCATATTATACTTTGAACTTCCAAGGCTAACTATCTGCATTACCTCCCGTTATTTTAATACCAACTCTTCCATTTGCAGAGATATCATATCAGTATTGCATGATGACAGGCAGCATCAGTCAAAGTAATCATTTTTACAGTACTATGAAAGATTTTTAACTGAATGTAAGGAACGACAATTACTACAATGCAATGAATTGAAAATGGCCAATCAACTTTACTATTTTGAAAAGAATACACGCAACTTGGTTTACCTGGTAACTTAATATTGCCCGACATGTGCAGGTTTCATCCTCTGCATAAGTAACACTTCATTATCAGAACGGCTGGATCGCTGCTGAGGCCTGCCAGCAGTGACGACTTGATTTAACGACACATGAGAAGCAATCTCGCACCCTGCAGGGCACCCACACCTCCACACGTTACGAACACCCTATCGTTGTGATGAGCACGTTGCCTCCGATATCTAAAGAAGAGACCAGAACTGTAAATCTGCTCGACTCCCCCCCCCCCTCCAGTTGATTTGCGTCTGGAGGCTACCCGTCGCCCTGCTGCTGCAGTGTGCTTATGGAGGTTCGGTGCGTTCTCTTTCACAGCAGGCCAGAGGCTTCTGAACACTCCGTGGAAAAAAAGTCTTATTCCATAAAGTGCAACGATCTACGGGCGAAACTGTATTTAATACGTTTCAAATGTGTGCTGCAGTCTTTATAGTGTTAATTAGATATCGTCCCAAAAACACCCATCAAACAGTTATCGAGCAACATTACTATTCAATGAGAGACCTGTTTGTGTCCGCTTGATGAATATAAGTCTGATATTGCTGTGTTTTGTTCTCGACTGTTTCTGGAGGGAAACTTCTGGGTCTTTAGCTGCAAAATGCTCAACAGTTTTGCTATATTTGGCGCTGCGTACAGTGGAATAATTAGAACATCTCTTTTCAAAAAAAAAAAGAAAAAAGCAGTAGTGAGCGAGAATAATAGGCTGTATGAAACAAGGACGATGTCTCCGGAGGTTAGGTTTAGTGGCTGTAATCAGCCGAGGTCTCACGTAGCAGACAGTTACTGTTAATACGATTCAAACCTTTTGCCAGTCTGCAAACATGAATACTTCTTCTGTAAAGACAAAGTGTGCGGACGTCACCGTCTCCAGTGCCGATGCCGCGTTCAAACAACGCTGTAGCCGAATTGAAAAGGAAAAGAACATTGGACATCAGATGCATGCTTTGGTACTTGATAATTGAGAATTGTTTTGTGGTCAATGTCTTGTCACATGAAGTATGGCCACACCTTATATTTGACCCTGGATGCACCTTTCCCCTTTGTATAATCTCAATCCAGATTGACTAAAGGAATGCAGATAGAGTGAGACGTGCCTGGTAAATGGTGGTAAGGTGGTTAAACATGTTGAATTACGCACCATTCACAGATTAAGGCTGTGAGCACTGTAAAGGAGTCTTTAAATCACAGGTTGCTACAGCTAGACTACAATACAAATCGTTTGAGAGCACAACCTTCAGCTAGTAATATTATTAGGAAGCAAAGAATTCACAGAAACCATCCAAAAATCCAAAGAAAGTAGTTGCCAGTTTTTGTGTACACTACTTGGAAGACAGCTTTTCAGCGCACATCACCATGACCTCGAGGACACAGTGATCTAAAGTTCATTATCCAGATTCACAGCAGAGGACATCCATTGTCATTACAGAGACACATCTCTCTCTCTGTCTCTCTCTGTCTCTCTCTGTCTCTCTCTTCAAAGGAGCGTATCGAAGAGCGACCGTGCTGTAGTCGTGTTTGGGGTTTGGTCTCTTTGTACTTCTGAACTGAGCATTCATTATGCATAAGCAACAGAAAGCTGCTAATGAAGATTTTATAATTGATGAAAAAACTACAACATCAGCATCTGCATGGAATTACCATGAGGCCGGGCTTAAAAGGGAGACAGCTAATAGGAAATGAAACGGGGGGCGGGGGTGAGGGAGAGCACGTTAGCACTGCCTAATGCTGGAAAAAGACTTGAGAGGAGAAGAGAAAATGCATATTAAACCAAATCGTCCCATCATGTACCTGCCCAGTGGAGGAGGGACGGAACTCGAGGGGACGCACAAAGGCATCAACTGCTACTGCTATCAGTGTTCGCCGCTTCTCAATTTGGTTTGTGCTCCAAACTTGAAGTGTCAAGATGTTATTTTCAATAGAACTGACTGAGGGGTGCTCCCTGTCCGCTGGTTCGATCGCCATACACGGACCTAACAGTCCCTCCCTGTCACTCCACCTAATCAGTTCATTCTGTTCACACCTGCTAGTCACACTCACCTGTCTACCCTACTCCCTCCCTTTAGTATAAACCCCAGTCCCTCACTCACATGCTGTCTGTCGTACTGCATCCGGGTGCTTAGCTCACTTGTTACAATTCAAATTAAAAACTAAAACGTTGTTAGGGAGGTACAGAGAGTCTGTCATTTTAAAAGGAGACAGACGGACACAGATTGTATCATGCAACTTTCTTGAAAGTTGTTTTCCCCTTCAGATGACATTCTAACTAGGATCAAATAAGTTCACATTTCACACTGCACACAACCATTCACTCCCACATTCATAGAGACACACAACCAGTCTCAATGAAAGACATTCTGTCTGCACCAAAATGGTCAAAAATAGAAGTTAGAAACTGAATTTGCTCATTTACATGTAATGAATACCAATGCAACATATTAAATATTCATAATTATTTCATCTGCAGGGGACCTTTAAATAAGTTTTGCTGGTATTTACTCGAAAGCAAACATTCTTTGATTAAACTGAATAAAGTAATTAGTCAGTCGCCATCTATAACACTTAGGAGAGGGGGAGGGGGCATCGCCAGCTAGCATCGGACGAGAGACGGGGACGGGTTTACCCTGCAACGGTTTCCAGTGACAGAGACACACAACCATTAACTCCCACGTTCATAGAAACACATTACATTTGCACTACATTACACGTCATTTAGCTGATGCTTTTATCTAAAGTGACTTACAATAACTGCATTTCAACCATATGGATACAGACTCAAAGAACAAGAAAGAAGAAAGTGCAATTTCATCAAATAAACAGATTGCTAAAGATAAGAGCTATTATAAGTACAATTTAAGTGCTACAATTGTTCTTGTGTTTTTAGTCAAAGTGTAGTCTGAAGAAGTGTGTTTTTAGTTTGCTGCGGGAGATGTAAAGAGTCTCTGCGGTCCTGATGTCATCAGAGAGCTCGAGAGACACACATAAGAGACACACATCATTTGTGTCTATCTGAATGTGAGAGTGAATGGTTGTGTGTCTCTGAATGTGAGAGTGAATGGTTGTGTGTCTCTATGAATGTGGGAGTGAATGGATGTGTGTCCCTGAATGTGAGAGTGAATGGTTGTGTGTCTCTATGAATGTGGGAGTGAATGGTTGTGTTTCTCTGAAAGTGGTAGTGAATGGTTGTGTGTCTCTCTGAAAGTGGGAGTGAATGGTTGTGTGTCTCTATGAATGTGGGAGTGAATGGTTGTGTGTCTCTCTGAAAGTGGGAGTGAATGGTTGTGTGTCTCTATGAATGTGAGAGTGAATGGTTGTGTGTCTCTATGAATGTGGGAGTGAATGGTTGTGTTTCTCTGAAAGTGGTAGTGAATGGTTGTGTGTCTCTCTGAATGTGGGAGTGAATGGTTGTGCGGTCCTGATGTCATCAAAGAGCTCGTTCCACTAAGACACACAACCATTCACTCTCACATTCAGAGACACACATCCATTCACTCCCACATTTATAGAGACACACAACCATTCACTCCCACATTTATAGAGACACACATCCATTCACTCCCACATTCATAGAGACACACAACCATTCACTCTCAAATCATAAAAACACAACCATTCACTCCGACATTCATAGAGACACACAACCATTCACTCCCACTTTCAGAGACACACAACCATTCACTCCCACTTTCAGAGACACACAACCATTCACTCTCAAATCATAGACACACAACCATTCACTCCCACATGCATAGAGACACACAACCATTCACTCCCTGCTTCATGCAAGCAGTTTTGAAAAGCAGCTCCTCGTTCGGTGACCTACTGTCGCATTGTGTACATCTACCTCGATAACTCCAGACTAAACACTTAGCTAAGCAGCACGTGACAATCAGGGATCATTCTTGCAGCTTTCCTCAGGCATCTAAAAATTGGCCGAGAGGAAAACAACACACTCAACAACACCCCGCCCCCCACCGTGCAGCAGCAGACAAGGTAATGCCACCACGCTCTCTGCGCCAAGCAACTCGAGAGGACAGCACTTAAGAGGTAATGTTCCTCCAAAAAGCCCCCAAAGAGCGCGGCGGGCTCGCCCTTCGCTCCACTTCTCCCCTGACTGACGGCACACTCCGCAGGAGCCGCGCCGCGGGACACGCACACCGATCCGGTCTGACACGCCTGACCTTTTCTGGGCCGCGCGGCCGGCCTCTCGGCCCCCTCGAGTGCCCCGCTCCGCCGGAAAGGCCACGCGATGCCGCTCAACTTTGCACCGCTCCGCGTTGGCTGCTATGGCGAGAGAGCCACAGTCACTCAATCTGAGTGGCTCTCGCGCCGCAAAACACACGCGAGAGCCGTCTGAATTGGCAGTGATGAACAATCGGTATTCCCCATTGCACCCTCAGGGGGAGTGTGGATTGTTGCAACATGTGGATTATTTATAACAAAGTACGTATTTTCACTGTACAAAGGGGCCGTTCAACTTGGAACGTGGAACCGTATTAGAAATCTCAATTAACAAATTGCTCTAAAAGATAATAATTCTGAAGATGACATTTGCGTAGTAGTTGTTGGTCGTCTCACTTATGGGTAATGTCCCGAGTGCAGCGGCTCGGTGGTGAAGGGGCCGAACTTAGTGCGTCTGCCAACAGTCTTCTTCGTCGAGGCAGAATTATCTCAGAATAGATGCTGCACTAGAGAACAAGGGGTGGGGAGGTCTAGTAAGTGCAGAAAAGATGCTGCAGCTGTGAAATGAAGAGCTGTCGCTTCCACTGAGCACTTTCCTAAGTAAAGGAAAACATAACAGAAATAAATCATGTGCTCATGTACTTCAGGGTAAGATTGCATTTTTCAAAACAGAGGGTGGAACTGGTGTCTGTGAAGAGACATTTGGTTGGTGAATTTTCCCCCAAAAAAGTCTTCAAATAAGATGGCATCAAGCATTAAGTTTGTGATACAGGAAGTAGTGCACCTGTTCTGTGAGTTAACAGGAACACCTCCAAGGGGAAGGTCGACACCGACAGAGAATGCAGGGGGGGCGGAAGAGACGCTCTGGTGTATTGCACCTGGACTACAGAGATGGATACCCGCATTCCAGCGAATCACTAGGCCTTTAATGGATCCTTATGCTGCAGGACACACGTTCTATCATTTCTGTAACCAGTCGTGCTTCTCTGCTTGTATTCAAACAGTTTTCATAGAACACTTCATGAAAAACAATCGCAGCGTCATTGTGAGCAACTGATGTGATGACAATTTGACTGAAGGTCAAGCAAGGAAAAAGAGTCGTAAATGTTGGGGCAGTTTGTAATATTGTCCCCAGGGCTTGCAATAATTTGCCCTTGGACAATCAGCACATTGTTTCCCGACTCACTGACTGGGGACACAATCTATAATTTCTCACTCTACAGCTCAAGACTTGATGGTTTATTAACAGGGAGAGAAAAACTTTTGAATTCATCATGGTTGACTCCCAGTGCATATGTCTTGCACGCCTGTTTGTACACATTGCTGTGGGACTCTGGTGGTTTGGGAGCCACAGAGCTTATTTCTAGCAAACCAGCATTCACAAACGACACCCACCCACACACGCACACACACACACACAGACACACGCACACACGCACACACACACACACACACACAAGGGAAATCAGACAGATACCTGTTATTCCTCTGGGCTTGCTTCTTATCCATGATGTCCGGCACACAGTTCGTTAGCTCGGTCCAGTCCGCGTGCAGTCCGCAGCTCCAGCCGGTGGAGAACCGGGAGAAGAGCCACGACTCCTCTTTCCCGGGTCGGTGGCACGTGCATTTCTTCTGGCCCGCCTTGCAGTCGCACGGCTGCTCCAGGCGGATATTCCTCACCAGGTGTCGGCCGAAAGTGGTTCCTCCGGTCTTCTGGATGTGCAGGAACACGATCACGTCGTCCGCCTTGATGTTGAACTCCACGTGTCTGTCCAGGTCTCTCTCGGTGAAGTTGGACAGTGACGTTTGCCTGGCCGGGCTGTCGTCGTCGAGGTCCTGGTCTCTGTAGAAATCGTCGGTGTCCTGGTACGGGGTGGACAGCAGGCTCACGCCGGCCGATTGCTCCCCAGCCTTAAAGTAGCACGAATTGCTGCCAGCGGGACAGATGTACTGGTAGCCTATCATAACGAAAAGTACAGCTAGAATAGGAGCCAAGATGAGCTTGCTGGATCTATCATCCATTATATCAAGATAGTGTTCTTTATTCCATTACTGTGAATAATAAGTAGCGCCCGTGGCTTCTCCGGGGATCAATATCCTAATGGTCCATGCTGAGAAACACTAAAGATGCCCGTTATTAACGTGCCACATGTTGATCACCGTAAAAACCCTTCGGGGAAAACTGGAAGAAAACCCCTTTCCCCCGCCCTTTTTCTCCGTCTTCTGTGCGCTGGAATTCGTGTCCAAAGTCCAGAGTCGTGGCATTCACATTTGTGCCTGTCCAACTTCTAGAGGCGGCGTAGAGCTGCATCCGCGCGGGCGACTCCCATTCTATCCGGCGTCAAGTTCAAACTGTGCCAGTTGATTTGAGTTTTGAGTTTCCCCTCCTTCTTTCTTTCTTTTTCTTTTTTTTTCTTATTTCTTTTACCTCGGTGCCGATCCCGGTCTAAAGCGCAGTAAGGTTCCTTTCGATGCTGGACTGACTCCAGCAGAAACGTGGCGCGGCGCAGAGCTGTCGGGCTCGATCCTCCGGCAGCATCCTACGCGGCGGTCCGACTGACGGTGCTGTGATGCTGTGGAGAGGAGGATGATGCTGATGCTGATGCTGCTGCATCCGAAGCCGACACAATGCGCGTTATGGTATCGTGTTGTTTGGGCTACATCCCATCGGTCCATCCCATAATCTTGTTTCACACAGTGCAATAACGTTATGAAGCCCATAGACACTGAACGGAGACAACATGGAAATGTATCCAAATATGAATTTGCTGTTACTTTATTTGAAGCGAATTCATCCAAGTGCGACCTTTCATGATTAAAGCAATGCTGTATACCGTTACCAATGGAAGGACACAGAACCTTTTTTTTTTAGATAGGCCAATTTAAAGTCTAACATCGGCTGAAAAGACAGAACCAATTAAAAGTGAAAAGGCTGCTTTATCTGCAGCAATAATGATAAGTCACACATTCGTTTGAACCATGAAATCCCCTCATGCCAGATATTTGCAGAGGGGGTTGAGTTCTGTGCATTATGCAAATTAATTTATTATTAATTTCATCTTTTTTATTTTTAAGATTTGCTGTTTTCTTGTTTCATTGCCGCTCCTTAGACTTAATTAAGAAGTACAAAGGAATTACTTTTGACACTTTTTAAATCAATTGATCATTCATCATGTGGCCTAACCAGCATGCACCCCATTTCCATTTATATGAAATGAAGAGATAATTGAAATGATCCTGCAAAGTGATACGGATAAATGAGAACCATTTAAAAGACAAGTTCACTGTTCTTGGGAAGCACAGGTCACCATGAAAACGGGTTTGCGATGTCTATTGTGGCTCTGCAAGGAGGTGTATAGAGATCCAAAGACCTGAGCATTTACCAGAAGGGGGAAGAAGGAAGATGCAACGGGGTGGGACAGTTTCTATAAGTCTGAGGCACTGATTTAAGCTTTTTATCAGCAATACACCAATTTTATGGAATTCCGATACTAAACAACCTAAACATATTCGATAGATAGATTAATATACTAATTAAATCTATCGATAAAAACTTAGATGACCAAACTAATGTTAAATTATAATGTTTTAAATGAGATTAGGTTACTATGTATCGTTAGTGTTTGGTGGGAAAGCGTTTGAGCTTCATCGTCTGCCTCTTTAGCTGTCCTCCGCGGTGCCTGAACCAATTAAAACGTTACCAATATTCTTTTCTACTTTACACTCGCTTCTACTGATTGTGTCCACTGAAACAATGTGGCATTTCGTATCCCCAAATGATAATGAGCCACAATAATTGTTTTATGTCACGGTTGTTTCAGACACGAACATCCATCCACGCCGGCCATCACAATACGTTGCTACCCCGGCAACTAGCTTTAGCTGTACCCGTCGTTAAGTGCCCCAAATACCGACCGGAAGACCTCGGGTTTGTATGGAAGTGGTCGGCATCACTAACGGGGTGAAGGATATATCACTGGCGACACGGTGACCTGCGGTTATGTGTTTCTAATGTACGTTACGCGTTTTTCTGATACGATCTGTGTGGACTTAACGTTAGTTTTGTGTTCAGTCGTTTTCATTCACGACAGGACTGTTCACTTTACGGCTCTAACAGCTAACTTTAGTCTACGGTGCCTGACCCCTTTCAATCCAACGTCATCTTTAAAAGAACGTCTTGCCAACAAATTCCGTCTGACGTGATTTGCACACGAGACGCTAACGCCAGCTGGCATCTTCTACGCCAGGGTACTGCGGGTCTCGCGCCGTGTGTAATGGTTTCGGAGTAGATCCTAAATCAGAGTAACCACCGCTACGTGGCACCTTCTGGCACCTCTCAAAAGCAACTGTACTTGATGGCATTGGTTTTTATTTTTTATTGTATTTTTTTAACCTCTGCTTCAGGTTCATGTGACGTATCGCCAGAAGTAATGAGGAACCTTATCGTGCTCTGCCTGCTGCTGAACATACATCATGTCCAATCGGCATCCAAAGAAGTCACTGCCAGTCTATCAGCAAAGTGGAGCATGACGCCTTTCCTTCTGGAGACAAGGTACCCAGCCGCCTGTGGAGATGTACACCAGCACCTGAAGGCCGGGGGGGGTCATGGGTTCAAGACCTCTTAAGGCAGCCTGTTCACCCATCAGCTCAGTTATAGTTTGCCTGAATGGTCTTTTCCTAAATAATGCACACTACCAGGGTTACGATCTAAGATATGGCATCTAAATTTACTGTGTCTAAATCAGGGGTTGACCTATGAAATAGCAACAATTAGTTATTATTTAAATTAAATGTGTAAATGTCCAATAGAATACCGATAACACAACATCATGGACCCGGAAGGGCCTTGGAAAAAAATCCTCTATGGTTTCTTGTTGTCTAGTTGCCTGTAATTCTAGTCATTGGAAACTACTACAGGTTTAAAATAATGTTACAGGAACATTATTCTTAAATTGACTGATTCCATCCCAAAAGACGCAGTAGTTCTGGAAACGAGTGCCCCTTAATGATTAACTTTCATATACACACACACAAGGGACTGGTATAGCAGCCAGTTTTTGAATCTTTTTACGAGTCTGTGTGTGTAAAGCACTCGGTTTATGGTGTCCCTAAATCCTTTGGTAAAAACTACACACTATTATTATTCTGGGCGTGAACCTATTTGGGTTTTGTAGTAATTCACGGCAGGATGTCTTGAGTTATCTTTAGGGCTGTGTGATACTCCACAGTGAAAATGCAGAATTTGAGTACATATAATTACTATCCTGTCTGCAGCTTTAATTGGTTATTGGGACGTACTGTGGTTACTTGCTACCTGGTGCTGACTCATTTTTTCTTTTTACTCGTATGCAGTGAGTTTATTGGAGAAGATGGGAACGAAAAATTCTGGCAGTTTGTTGACACCGTGAAAGAGCTCACCGTATACAAGCAAGGAGGTAAGGAGGTATAACTGAACCAAAATATAGTTAAATCGGTTTGAGATCTTTGCACCTCATAATAACTCATTTTGATTTCTCTCTCAGAATCCGTGCGCTCGTACTACAACTTGATCCTTAAGAAAGCCGGCCAGTTCCTTACAGATCTTCAAGTGAATCTTCTCAAATTTGCTCTGGCCCTACGGTCGTACTCACCAGCTGTTCAAGCCTCTCAGCAGGTACGTTGTTATCATATTAGTACGACTATTTCAAAACTTTCTAACAAGCGGCGCTGGGAATATTACGCTGCATTTGTTTTCTCACAGCGGTACTTGGAATTTTCCTGTGGGTTAATGCAGAACCCTAATGTGGATACGGTTAATTATCTGCGGTTAATCCAGCGACAAACGAGAGTCATCATTGGCAACCAAAGTAGATGGGACTGCTTTTGTAATCCCTCAAACAGGCATTTATCAACATGCAGATCCAGTGAAATACTTTAACATTTGCCCGATGGAATCAGACAAAATTAGATTCAAATATTTATGGTTGCAACAGGAGGAATATCAGTCACTTTAATCTTCTTCTGTTGTTGTTGACCGTCGTTTAGTCCACATTTCAACGTCTCTGATTCTGTGGTTTATGCTCAAGTACACCTGAGTACAAAGCGATGCCCTGGCTGAAGAAGTTGAAGGGTCCGTGTACTTGATGGCCAACGGATTTTTGTTTTGAAAGGAAAAAAAAAAAACTTAAAAACTGCCAGTTTCCCGATTACCGTTAGTAAATAAGAAAACAAAAAACGGAAAACCACCCATTATTCGTTTTTTGTTTTGATATTAAAAAACGGAAAACAAAAAACAATCTCGTTATCCGATTTTCTTTGATGTGTTTGTAAATGGAATTCGGAAATTAAAATACGGGTGATTAAGTTGTATTCATTAATTTTCCGTTGGTATTTTATTGTGACCCGGAAGTTACTACCGCCACGCCAAGACCCACCCTTCAATAGCATTTATTGTAACGTAACAAGTGGTTTCAGACCCTCCACACCAGACGGTTTCCTCCATTCTAATGTGATCGACATAATATATTCATCATACTAAAGGCAACATGTTGTGTGCAGCCCCGTAGCGCAGCGTAACCAGTGCGCGTTCCCAACAGGTTCATGTTTTTGTGCCGGTCCAGGGCTGCAACCTCGCGAAAAAGTAGCGTTACACATGTTTGGAAGTAGCCTACTACACGCACACCAGTTATCTCAGATCCACTACACCAAAAGGTTTCCTCAACAGTGATCCACGTCACCGTATTTTATAAGTAAGCACTACCTAACAGCCACGCATGAAAACATTTATTTAAGGAAATAAATTAAAAGGAAAGATCGGGACGACCGGCTTTCGTACTACGGGGCACAACTTCAAAAAACCAGAGCCAAATGCTCCAAGCAGTGCGCCACAGACATGGACACAACATTCCCACCCTTGGTGTTATTTATCCATTACGGTGACGCGGCTCACTGTTAAGGAAACCTTTTGGTGTAGTGGATCTGAGATAACTGGTGTTCGTGTAGTAGGTTACTTCCAAATGTGTAACGCTACTTTTTCGTGAGGCTGTAGCCTTGGACCGGCACATTTAGATGATACGACTTAATCACCCGTATTTTAATTTCCGAGTTCCATCTACAAACACATCAAAGAAAATCGGATAACGAGATTGTTTTTCCGTTTTCCGTTTTTTAATATCAAAACAAAAAACGAATAATGGGAAACTCGTCGTTTTTCGTTTTTGTTTTTTTTCCTTTCAAAACGAAAATCCGTTCGCCATCAAGTACACGGACCTTGAAGGAATAATGGTCCCTCGCCGCCGAAATTCGGTGTTCTGCTTCCTGCAGAGTTGCATTGCAATGTGGTGGCATTGTTGGTGGCGTGTTGTGCCGCTGTTTTTAAAGAACATTCCGTCGCTCCTTCATGTTCTTTAACAGATAGCCAGTGACGAGGGCCCGCCTGAGGCTTGCCCTGCCTTTGTCTCCATCCACGGTCAACAGGGCTGCAGTACCAAAGACATCAAGAAGCTCCTGAAGGCAGCTGCAGGCCGGTAACATCTGTGGATACACTCAATCCCTAACGCAGAATATTATGATCAGTCAAAAGTTATTTTTCTCATAAACAATGTTGCTCTTACTGACTTTTTTTAAAAAGATATTCCATTAATAACATTTTCAATTGTTTGCAGACCAAAACCATATTTATACAAGAACGAGCACACATTTCCGGGCGTCAATACAACAGAGGTGCCAGTCGCGATCCTCTACGCTGAGATTGGAACCAAGAAGTTTGCCTCGTTCCATAAGGTGCTGTCAGAGAAGGCTGAAGGCGGCAAACTCGTATACGTGCTGCGTCATTTTGTAGCGGTGAGTTACACTTCCTCTGTTGCTATTTTACAGTAATGTTCTGCAGCTGAAATGTTTTTAATCAATAATGAGGTTCCCTGTTAGACTCTGTGAGAAGTCATCAAGTATTCAATTCATTTTATTTTGTATAGCCCAAAATCGCAAATTATAAATTTGCCTCAAAGGGCTTTACAGTCTGTACACATGCGACATCCTCCGTCCCGAGACCCTCACATCGGCACAGGAAAAACTCCCCAAAAAATGAAAAAACCCTTCCAGGGAAAAAAGGGAAGAAACCTTAGGGAGAACGTCAGAGGAGGGATCCCTCTCCCGGGATGGACAGACTGCAATGGATGTCTTGTGTACAGAATGACTCATACAGATGTAGAATACATTCAGTTTCTATAACAGAAATGATTCAAAGAATTGCAAGTAGCAAGCCAGGTGTAGGGCAGGACCACTGCAGGGGCGACCACCATCAGATAGAACCACCATCCACAGAAGACTGTGGGGAGGGAAAGCAAAGATTTTAGTACTTTGGAAATAAGCAAGTTGTTTCTTATACTATTTCCACCCATTTATTGGATTTGGTCATTTTGCTGATGGATGGATGGATGGATGGATGGATACTAACCTGCATACAGATGCTATTGATCCATGCAGTAGAAGCTGCCTTTTCCTTCTAAGATGTCTGTTTTAAAAAGCAGAACGAACGTGGGTGCGGAAGCCCTCTCATTGCGCCGGTGAACGCACGAGGCGACGCTTTGAATCTCGGGGACAAGACGTGGTTGTTGTTGTTCCTTCTGGTAAAAACATATTCTAGATCGTACATTTCACTGACTGTAGTGTCAGCGAGTGGCTCTTCTTCCCTCGGTACGGTCACGGCCATCACGTTCCCCCTTTCGCTGCAGAGGCCAGTGGCGTGTGTGGTACCCGAGCGCGTGCTCCCGTCTCTTCCCCCCCGAGGCACCTCTCCTAGTAGCGCTGCTGCGACCTGCAGCGCCAGATAATTCTCTGGGAGTCTGCTGTTCAGCCTACTTCTGTGCAGATTAGCTCTCGTTGCTGCCAGGCGTTTTCCGTTCACAATTACTGAACTTAAGAGTCTGCTTGGTAGCAATAATCTTCCAGACCGGAAACCCCCGGCTAACTTAGTGGAAAGATGGCGTCCGATCACAGGTAGCACGCACGTTCATTTCCCACGGAATGAGCCGGCAGTTGTTGATGATTATTATCGCAGCGCTTTTCAAAAGAAACATGCATGTGAGCAGAACTTTTTTTTAACGTTTTACATCACCTTCGCCCCCCCCAATGCTCGCAGGAACCAAAGCCTCGGAGGATGCTTTTGTCCGGGTACGGTGTGGAGCTGGCTATTAAAAGCACCGAATACAAAGCCGTGGACGACACCAAAGTGAAAGGTCAGTTTGTGGCTTCTGAAACTTTTGTTTTTGTGTGTCGGTTTGTGTGTCGGATTTCGCTGTGTACAAGGCAACAAAACCAGAATCTTGTGCTTGTCAGATTCCGGCGGAGACGCTGAAGTAGACGATAGCGATGAAGTCCAAGGGTTTGTTTTTGAAACCTTGAAGTAAGCATCTCCGCCCCCCCCCTTTTTCATTTTTCTCCTGTGATTTCCGTTTTGGCTGCTGTGCTTCATGCTGATTTTTATGAACGCGATGAAAATGAACCCAGAATTTGTATTTACATCTCATTCCTTTTCATTTTCCTCTTTTAAGGAAATCTCACCCGGAACTCAAGCCGCAACTGGTCGAGCTTCGCAAACATCTGCTAGAGAGTACTAATGACATGGTTCCTCTCAAAGTGTGGGAAATGCAAGGTACGTCTTTATTTTTTTCCATCTCACTTCTTAGTATTGCGGGAAAAAGAAAGATGACAGAAAACGGTATAATTACTGCAATTTTGTAGTTTTAGCGGTTGAGTTAGTGCATATTAGACCATCTGTTGCTCCAGATGTTTTCATTTTAAATTGTTGTCTTTTGACTAGCGGTTGCTGAGTTTATCAGCATAAAGAATTGTCATCTATTTTCATTGCTTTGCTTTAATTCGATTAGCGTTAACACCATGTGCATTCTTGCATACAGAGGCTGATGATTTCCTCTCCTCAGATCTTAGTGTCCAGGCGGCTGCCAGAATCATGTCCGTGCCAAAGTTTGATGCTTTGAAGCTCATGAGAGACCTCAGTCAGAACTTCCCGAACGAAGCCAGGTGAGGAAATTCATCTCATTCTTTTTTTTTTTCCGGCTGACTGATACCATTCCAAAATCCATATTTTAAGGAGCCCTCGTGTGTGTGTGTGTGAATCCAGGAATGACCAATGCTGTTAAAGTGCACAAGAAATAGGTGTTTTTAGAAACTCATTTTTTTTCCAGCATTATCCGTGAAATGCATGTTAGACGCGGATATCTAATCAGCTTTTTGTCTCGGGCAGCTTGTAAAAACACAATAATGCTGAGTAAGAGTCTAGTGTTTACGGGCAGTTGCCTGAAGGCACAACGGCGGGAGCCCATATGCTTTTGGAGATTAAAACTGGCGTTTTACTGCCGGCTGGGGATGCGGTAAAAGTTGATGGTGGCTGTACGTGTTTTACTGTTCCCACAGATCACTGACAAAAGTGGCCGTTACGCAGGAAATGAGAAAAGAAATTGAGGAAAACCAAAAGGTGCGACTTAATAAGCAACCCTTCCACATGCTAGTCCAGGCTTTTTTTCCCCGATAACACCGCAAGACGTTGCAGTTCTATTTTAGACACTCTGTTTTGTAATCATCTGGAATAAGCAACATTTCATAACAACCTAACATTTTCTATTTTATCCGCACACACTGTAGCTCAGTTAGAATCTCTCGTTTAGGGGTTTCGCCGTCCCACTAAAAAGTTTGAGCGTGATCTTTCAGCGTCTCAGTGATTCCATCGGCGTTACGCCGGGAGACGGAGAGCTCTTCATCAACGGGCTGCACATCGACCTGGACGTTCACAACCCTTTCAGGTAGAGAGAGACCTGTGCTTTGTGTCAGTCGTCCTGTTCCAGTCACCCATGCAGCTAATGGGTCTAAAACACTAACTGTTTGATTTTTATATCCGTAGCATTTTAGACATCCTCCGAGCCGAGGCCAGGGTCCTAGAAGGGCTTCACAACCTCGGCATAAAAGGAGAACATCAAGGCAAGCTGCTGAGGTTACCTGTGAACGCTGTGGAGGACAGATACGCCTTGGACATCAGGCATCCAGCTATAATGGTGAGTCCTCTCCAAGAGCAGTCTTTTTCCAGCCCTTCTTTGTCTTTTGAACCAGGGTGTGAACAGAGTGCATTAGTCGTCAGGGTCTTGCAACTGTCTCAAGGCCTGCCAGGAAATTCAGGTATTAATTGAGACTCTGCGAAAAACCAGCTCTCGAATGAAACCTTCTCGCTTTGCTCCCTCTGGCCATTACAATATTCTAGGTGCTATAAAATATGCTGTAGAATTTTTCCGCCGTTCCACATTCAGTCAAGAGGTCCGTCATTTTGGCTCGCACAACGCCCTCTCGTTACTGAGGGCATGTGGGGGGGGGCTGGTAGGAGAAGTTACTGAATGCCTGAAGTTACTGAAAGACCATGGTGTTAGTGCCAGATTGGCCTGCAATGACGGATCATTTTGCAACTATGATTATGGTCATTTATCATAAAAAGCCATTTCCAAAATCGCACTGATTGTGGGTGACGGTGCTTTATAACAATATACAAATGTTCACATGCGATCCAGCATGTATCTGTCCACCGAACTGTTCCCCTGTAGGCCTGGTGTTACCGGTTGATTGAAAAGAGGGAAGAGATCCATTTTAAACGATATATAACATTTTACAGGGTGCAGTTACTGTGATGCAAGTATTGAATTTGCAAATATTGAATTTGAGAATGACCGTAGGTATTCTTTAGTCTTCATGCTACCTACCTGTGGGACAGACACATGCAATCCCACCTACCTACCTACCTACCTGTGGGACAGACACATGCGATCCCACCTACCTACCTACCTACCTGTGGGACAGACACATGCGATCCCACCTACCTACCTACCTACCTACCTGTGGGACAGACACATGCGATCCCACCTACCTACCTACCTACCTACCTACCTACCTGTGGGACAGACACATGCGATCCCACCTACCTACCTACCTACCTACCTGTGGGACAGACACATGCGATCCCACCTACCTACCTACCTGTGGGACAGACACATGCGATCCCACCTACCTACCTGTGGGACAGACACATGCGATCCCACCTACCTACCTACCTGTGGGACAGACACATGCGATCCCACCTACCTACCTACCTACCTACCTGTGGGACAGACACATGCGATCCCACCTACCTACCTACCTACCTGTGGGACAGACACATGCGATCCCACCTACCTACCTACCTATGGGACAGACACATGCGATCCCACCTACCTACCTGTGGGACAGACACATGCGATCCCACCTACCTACCTGTGGGACAGACACATGCGATCCCACCTACCTACCTGTGGGACAGACACATGCGATCCCACCTACCTACCTGTGGGACAGACACATGCGATCCTACCTACCTACCTGTGGGACAGACACATGCGATCCCACCTACCTACCTGTGGGACAGACGCATGCGATCCCACCTACCTACCTGTGGGACAGACGCATGCGATCCCACCTACCTACCTACCTACCTACCTGTGGGACAGACACATGCGATCCCACCCACCTACCTACCTACCTGTGGGACAGACACATGCGATCCCACCCACCTACCTACCTACCTACCTACCTGTGGGACAGACACATGCGATCCCACCCACCTACCTACCTACCTACCTGTGGGACAGACACATGCGATCCCATCCTCCCTACCTACCTGTGGGACAGACACATGCGATCCCATCCTCCCTCCCTCCCTTTTGCATTGATTAGCATGGATAAACCGAAGCTCTCGGGGAAACTCGGAGAAAACCCTTTAAGACAATCTCATTACTAGTAAAACAAGCACTATTGCTGCTATTACTATTGTAACTACCATTACTACATATGTTGTTGCTACAGATAAAACCAATATTACTATCAAACTTCAATGTAGCAGCACCAGCCAGGGACTTGTGAGCATCCCACACCCGGATGGCACGTCACACCCTTTTCTTTTGCGTTCATTAGCAGGGATAAACCGAGGAACTCGGAGAAAACCCTTTAGGACAGCGATGCTCGCACTTTTTCAGCTGGCAAGAAACTTCAATGTCACAGAGCAGTAGCAGCCACAGATTTTTTGGTCTTTCTTTTGCATTGATTAGCAAGGATAAACCGAAGAACTCTGAGGAAACCCTTTAAGACAATCTCATCACTAGTAAAACGACCACTATTGCTGCTCCTGCTGTCACAGAGCAGCCACAGATTTTTTGGTCTTTCTTTTGCGTTGATTAGCAAGGATAAACCGAAGAACTCGGAGAAAACCCTTTAAGACAATCTCATCACTAGTAAAACGACCACTATTGCTGCTCCTGCTGTCACAGAGCAGCCACAGATTTTTTGGTCTTTTTTTTGCGTTGATTAGCAAGGATAAACCGAAGAACTCGGAGAAAACCCTTTAAGAAAATCTCATCACTAGTAAAACGACCACTATTGCTGCTCCTGCTGTCACAGAGCAGCCACAGATTTTTTGGTCTTTTTTTTGCGTTGATTAGCAAGGATAAACCGAAGAACTCGGAGAAAACCCTTTAAGACAATCTCATTGCTAGTAAAACAACCACTATTGCTGCTCCTGCTGTCACAGAGCAGCCACAGATTTTTTGGTCTTTTTTTTGCGTTGATTAGCAAGGATAAACCGAAGAACTCGGAGAAAACCCTTTAAGACAATCTCATCACTAGTAAAACGACCACTATTGCTGCTCCTGCTGTCAAAGAGCAGCCACAGATTTTTTGGTCTTTTTTTTTTTGCATTGATTAGCAAGGATAAACCGAAGAACTCGGAGAAAACCCTTTAAGACAATCTCATCACTAGTAAAACGACCACTATTGCTGCTCCTGCTGTCACAGAGCAGCCACAGATTTTTTGGTCTTTTTTTTTTGCATTGATTAGCAAGGATAAACCGAAGAACTCGGAGAAAACCCTTTAAGACAATCTCATTGCTAGTAAAACAACCACTATTGCTGCTCCTGCTGTCAAAGAGCAGCCACAGATTTTTTGGTCTTTTTTTGGCGTTGATTAGCAAGGATAAACCGAAGAACTCGGAGAAAACCCTTTAAGACAATCTCATCACTAGTAAAACGACCACTATTGCTGCTCCTGCTGTCAAAGAGCAGCCACAGATTTTTTGGTCTTTTTTTTGCGTTGATTAGCAAGGATAAACCGAAGAACTCGGAGAAAACCCTTTAAGACAATCTCATCACTAGTAAAACGACCACTATTGCTGCTCCTGCTGTCAAAGAGCAGCCACAGATTTTTTGGTCTTTTTTTTGCATTGATTAGCAAGGATAAACCGAAGAACTCGGAGAAAACCCTTTAAGACAATCTCATCACTAGTAAAACGACCACTATTGCTGCTCCTGCTGTCACAGAGCAGCCACAGATTTTTTGGTCTTTTTTTTGCGTTGATTAGCAAGGATAAACCGAAGAACTCGGAGAAAACCCTTTAAGACAAACTCATCACTAGTAAAACAACCACTATTGCTGCTCCTGCTGTCACAGAGCAGCCACAGATTTTTTGGTCTTTCTTTTGCGTTGATTAGCAAGGATAAACCGAAGAACTCGGAGAAAACCCTTTAAGACAATCTCATCACTAGTAAAACGACCACTATTGCTGCTCCTGCTGTCACAGAGCAGCCACAGATTTTTTGGTCTTTTTTTTGCGTTGATTAGCAAGGATAAACCGAAGAACTCGGAGAAAACCCTTTAAGAAAATCTCATCACTAGTAAAACGACCACTATTGCTGCTCCTGCTGTCACAGAGCAGCCACAGATTTTTTGGTCTTTTTTTTTGCATTGATTAGCAAGGATAAACCGAAGAACTCGGAGAAAACCCTTTAAGACAATCTCATTGCTAGTAAAACGACCACTATTGCTGCTCCTGCTGTCACAGAGCAGCCACAGATTTTTTGGTCTTTTTTTTGCGTTGATTAGCAAGGATAAACCGAAGAACTCGGAGAAAACCCTTTAAGACAAACTCATCACTAGTAAAACAACCACTATTGCTGCTCCTGCTGTCAAAGAGCAGCCACAGATTTTTTGGTCTTTTTTTTTGCATTGATTAGCAAGGATAAACCGAAGAACTCGGAGAAAACCCTTTAAGACAAACTCATCACTAGTAAAACAACCACTATTGCTGCTCCTGCTGTCAAAGAGCAGCCACAGATTTTTTGGTCTTTTTTTTTGCATTGATTAGCAAGGATAAACCGAAGAACTCGGAGAAAACCCTTTAAGACAAACTCATCACTAGTAAAACAACCACTATTGCTGCTCCTGCTGTCAAAGAGCAGCCACAGATTTTTTGGTCTTTTTTTTTGCATTGATTAGCAAGGATAAACCGAAGAACTCGGAGAAAACCCTTTAAGACAATCTCATCACTAGTAAAACAACCACTATTGCTGCTCCTGCTGTCACAGAGCAGCCACAGATTTTTTGGTCTTTTTTTTTGCGTTGATTAGCAAGGATAAACCGAAGAACTCGGAGAAAACCCTTTAAGACAAACTCATCACTAGTAAAACAACCACTATTGCTGCTCCTGCTGTCACAGAGCAGCCACAGATTTTTTGGTCTTTTTTTTTGCGTTGATTAGCAAGGATAAACCGAAGAACTCGGAGAAAACCCTTTAAGACAATCTCATCACTAGTAAAACGACCACTATTGCTGCTCCTGCTGTCAAAGAGCAGCCACAGATTTTTTGGTCTTTTTTTTGCATTGATTAGCAAGGATAAACCGAAGAACTCGGAGAAAACCCTTTAAGACAAACTCATCACTAGTAAAACGACCACTATTGCTGCTCCTGCTGTCAAAGAGCAGCCACAGATTTTTTGGTCTTTTTTTTGCGTTGATTAGCAAGGATAAACCGAAGAACTCGGAGAAAACCCTTTAAGACAATCTCATAACTAGTAAAACGACCACTAGCGGTGACAGACCTCCTCACCACGAGCTAATTAGCATTAGTTTCGGTCCTCGTCCCTCTTATTCTTGTGAGGCAGGTCTGCAACAGGCGGTGAACGGTTTTTCCACGGCACTCAAGAATCTTTTGAACGCGCTGCGTTTCTTTGGCTTTATCATGTGCTTCACCATGGCGTCGCAGACGTGCTCACGAACCAGCCCCAAATGTATTTTCAGAAACACTACCAGTGTACTATTACAGCCAAAAGTCTTCCGCAAATCCTTGTAGGCTTTCATGTCAGCTTTCTTGATGTTGTGTGTCCGTGCCTCCACAGCAACATCAATATGTTGGATCTTTTCGAGGAGCCGCTGCGTCAGTGAATCAACGATGACTTTGTGCCAGTCAGCTTCTACTGAATCCTCTGTTATCCGACTGACTAGCTTCTCCACCACGGTCCTGCAGCCTAATTCGTCCCACCGATTTTGTGTGTCGATCTCAGCTTGCCCCTCTAGGATAGAAGCTGCTTCTGACTGAATAGGGTCCGTGGATGTGTCCCTTGACGTAACGGCGGACAACTCTGAATTCGAAATGTTGCACTCAAGCTCTGGTGTCCGTCTAAAATCAGCTTCTGAAGGAGTTTGTCCTTCCGAAGCTCTGTAATACTGGCTTTCCAGACTGGTTGTCTGTCTGAAATCAGCTTCTGAAGGAGTTTCTCCTTCCGAAGCAGTGTAATACTGGCTTTCCAGACTGGGTGTCTGTCTGAAATCAGCTTCTGAAGGAGTTTCTCCTTCCGAAGCAGTGTTATACTGCTCTCTCTGCACCTCTAGGATAGAAGCTGCTTCTGACTGAATAGGGTCCGTGGTTGTTGTGACCCTTTCCGTAACGGCGGGCAACTCTGAATTTGAAATGTTGCAGTCAAGTTCTGGTGTCCGTCTAAAATCAGCTTCTGAAGGAGTTTGTCCTTCCGAAGTTTCAGTTTCTTCTTCCAAAGCAGTGCAATCCGTGCTTTCCAGACATTTTTTGGACGTGGCCGGAATGTGACTTTGCAAGTGATGGTTGGACACACCCGCAGACTCCCTTAGCTCAAGGTCAGCTTCTGAGGAGTATTTTACTTCCGTAGCAGGCAAATTGTCACATCCCAACCTGTCCAATGAACAACTGTCATCATTTTCGCTAGAGTCATTTGCCCTGACCGGAATGTCAAATTCCAAGTCATTGTCGGATCCATCCTTGTTCATGTCCTCCAAAATATCTTGATAATCGAAAGAAATTAGGGCTCCCATTTCTTTTCTTTTAAATTCACTTGTGCACACAAATTCTACTATATGTTATGTCCTGAACTGAACAATGTTCCTGTACCCAACAGAAAGCTGTCTTTCTTATCGATGATTGAGCTGTAAATGGCCCAAATGTTAGATCAGTGGTCAGATCAAAGCATTTTATTAGCTCCGCCTATAAATGAGTCGCTTAGCAACTGTTGCTAGGCAAAGCAAAAAGAGTTGTTTGGTAACCATGGTAACGTGTTGCAATGTGATGTATGAGGTAATCTCTTATTATTTTGTAAGAATCATGATGTTTTAACTCATTTTGAAAAATGACGAAGGGGAGTGTCTTTCTATACTTGAGCAATAAGGTACGAGAGGCTATAGGCAACCCTCAAACCATTATATTATTGAAGATGAAGCAATGCCTCAAGTACCTTATTGCTTTTATAATACGGTGACCAGTGACATTATAAATAGTAAGTAAATGGCTGCCTTTCAGCACAAAATAGTTGTAGCCACCAAACGTTGTGCATCTCATTTCAGTAGTCTAGAGAAAAGGAGTCCATGTACATGCATGTAAACGGCATTGGATCTCACACCATCTCATTCATTCACATCGTTCATGACGTTTGTGGGATTTCCATTTTTTTCTTCCGGCGCTAAAAGCTAGAATGAGTGCAGCACCAGCCGGGGACTTGTGAGCATCCCACATCCGGATGGCACCTCACACCCTTTTTTTTGCATTGATTAGCAGGGATAAACCGAGGAACTCTGAGAAAACCCTCTAGGACAGGTTAGACGGGTGGTCAATGTATTTGGGCCGCAGCAGTCATACAAAATGTCTTGATTTTTTTGCTTTTATTAAGCAACCGAATATATAATTGTAACGGGGTGGGTACTCAGGGGACCCGGAATGAGGACATGCAAGTTGTTTATTTGTCACCAACTCCGCCATCGCTTACGCGTGGCGACGTGTCTCTCTGTGCTTCTCTCTCCCTGTGCCTCTCCCGTGTTTCCCTTTTCACCTGGGAGAGGCACCTTGTTAGTCCAGCTGGAGGTTGATTACCTCCAGCTGGCATCTTCCCAGGCGCTGGGGTTGGGCGGGGCCGCCACAATAATATATAATATTGCACAGAGCAGTAGCAGCCACACATTTTTTTTTTTTTTTTTTGGCATTGATTAGCAAGGATAAACCGAGGCACTCGGAAAAAACCCTCTGCATCAGCGGTGCTCGCACTTTTTCAGCTTGCAAGAAACTTATAATATTGCCGTCAATATTAGGGGTGTAACGATTTGATTTGTATTACGATTCGTGGTTGTCGATACGATTCAAGGACGATATTGGTTCATTGAGAACGATACGATCCGAAACGATTCAGTGACTTGAAATCAATTCAATAACGTTTTAGCCAAAAATTCAACCAGTGTGACTGAAATAAGTTTCCTAGATTTCTGTTGTTTCTTGAAATGGAATCAGGTATCAAATAATTATGAATATAAATAAACAAGTAAACAACAATGAATGGCAAATGCATTCACATTTTATTTGAATAAAGTGCAAACACCGCTGTAGCAGTGTAGCAGAAAAAAACCCGTATTAGTGATATACACAAAAAACACCCCAGCAATAATGGTTTCCCCCTACCAACCGCCTCTAATTCAACCCCTGTGGAACATTCCCCCGGCTTTGCCGTGAAACCTAGAAGTTGAATTGGGGCTTGGGACGCGGGTGGGTTACCTGCATACTGCGTGAGCACGTCACGGCTCAGTCCGCGACAGCCTTTATCATTAAAAGTGCTAAGAAATAGTCTGACGTGCTTAAATCTAATGGGTTATTTCCTAGTATCGATACAATCGATTTATTGCATTTTAAAACGATGTTAGATCGATATATGTCGTCCCTAAGGCCAACTCGCCGAGCACAGATCGATGTAGTTGGATCGGAGGAATATAAATTGATACATCGATGTAATGGATGGATCGTTACACCGCCAAGCATAAGTGCCCTTTTCCAAGCAGTTATCAACAACTGTTCAGAACCATCCTTGAGGTGAGGGATTTTTCACCTTTACCTTTCCCAGGGTTGCCTCTACCTAACTTCTTTCATGCTTGTCACGCTCTTTCCAGTGGCTAAATGACATCGAGAATGACCCAGTGTACGGCAGCTGGCCAATGGGTGTACAGGAGCTCCTCCGAGCCACTTTCCCTGGAGTCATTCGGCAGATCCGACGTAATCTCTTCAACCTGGTGAGTCTCCTCAGGCCAGAGATGCTGCGGGCTGCTGATGATAAAAGGGAGTTGGGAACTCCAGCGGTCCCCGTTGTGGCAAAAAATGGGAAATGTTTTGGTTGGGGTTTTAATTCATAATTTCAAGGGGCTACAGTTGTAAACACAATCACAGAAAAGAACACCGAGTGCATTTTAACACTTGACTGATTATCAGACCTGCTTTTATCTAATATACGCCGATTCATCCGTGATCCGAGGCAGACAATGATGTTCGCTTATATAGATGCACATTGGGGGCGGGTCTACTAATGATGTTAGGTTGTGATTTAGAATTGACAATGGTTCTTTTTTTTGTGGTCAGGTGCTGTTCCTGGATCCAGTAAGGCCAGAAAGTGTTGAGCTGGTGAAACTAGCGGAGCTGTTCTACAAGCACAAGATCCCCCTGAGGTTGGTAGTAACTTCTCTGTCCATTTTATATGCTTCTCTTTTTGACATTTAGATCCCTAACGAGGTAGTCATTGTCATCTCAGCCACATATTGACTACTTGCTTTTGCCCCCCCCTTCTATAGAATTGGCTTTGTGTTTGTTGTCAACACGGAAGATGAGATTGATGGCTTCTCGGAGGCGGGGGTTGGATTTTTCAGGGTGCTGAATTACATTGCAGACGAGTATGATTTATCCCAGGCTCTGATGTCCATGGTCTCCGTGAGTATATTGCATTCATAAATCTCTGTTGTTTTAGAAAGCACTTCTTTTAAGAATAACTAAAGCGCACTCCTCGCCCGCTCATCTGTCCACGCCTCATAAGTCAGTTCTTTTTATTGTGCTTTGAATTATTGAAAGCCGTGGAGATGTGGAGACCGTGATCAAATCTGATCTGACCACTCTCTTGCAGATGTACAACAAAGTGGAGGCAGGGGAGATGCTGTCTATTGATGCGATCTCCGCTTACCTCAAGAGAAAATTCCCTAAAGCCAACGCCGAAAGGATCCTCGGCGTAGAATCAGAGTATGATGACAAGAGGAAGGTAAGAACACAAAGATGGCTGTCACTTACTTATTAATTAATAGAAGGATCCAAGAATCGAACCATGTTTTGCACGTTGCAGGACGGGGCCGTCTTCTACAGAAAGAGCGGCCTGGGCTCCCTGCCGCTGGCTTTATTTAACGGGGTCCCTCTGAGCCCTGGTGAGATGGACCCGGAGGAGCTGGAAACCATAATCCTGCAGCGCATCATGGACACCACCACCACCTTCCAGAGGGCCGTCTTTACGGTACGACGCGTCCGACTCCGCTTCATATTCAACCTGCCAAGTCTACACCTTGTTTTATTACCAGGAGGAGAACCTCTAGAAGTACCTCATTGGAGTAATGAAACGCTATACGAGTCCACCAACTGCGGTTCACTCATGCTTGTATTATTCATACAAGGAACAATTTACATGCTAGCCTGAGGTTATAATAAGCTTGATATTGGGTTTATTGCAAAAACTGTGCTAATACTGTGTGTTTTAATATAATCTTGTAAATCATTAAACTCATAACTAATAGCCACCATCACTTTTTCTAGATTGGCTAAATAGCACATGTTCATATTGCTTGATTATTCCTCCCTGTTCCTACACATTCTTGCTTTTAGAGACGCTCTAACTTCTCCTTTTTAGCTGTTCAGAATTTGGGCTGACGCAACATTCACTTTTCCTTTTATGAATTGACATTCCCTCGACTGTCCTGACAGGGTCAGTTGACCGAAGGCTCCAGTGTGGTAGACTATCTCATGGAGCAGGCCAACGTGGTTCCCAGGATGAACCCTCTCATCTTAAGCGCCGAGAGGAAGTACCTCGACTTCACCGCCAAACCAGGTGACCCGTGGCGCTCGCCTTGGAAGCATCCACCTTCGATCCTGCGTTCCTCACTCTGATTTCAACTCTTCCTTTCTTGCTTTGCAGTTGTATATGACTGGGAGGACACAACTATGTTCTCCTACTACGGCTCCAGGGACAAAACCGCTGTCGTGGCTAAGAAAATGAAGTACTTTACAAATGATGGTAAGTTCAGTAAGAAGACTGCTCGCCACACTCTAAATCACTTAGTCCAGCATCTGCATTTTTTGTCATGTAAGCTGGAACAACCGGTTGGCGTTTACGTGTTGAAAATGTGTCAGAAGAGCGGCGTCTGAGCAAAATCAATCCCACACTGCTTTACTGGTCCATGAAAGTGTGAAATTGACCTTAGTTAAAGCAGACAGGCGGCGCCGCCAGCGAGATAATTGCCATTTCTGCTGACTGGCTATCGGCCAAATGTGTAAATGGTGGTCAGAGCTGCGTTTGGCGGCAGCAGTCTCTCCGAGGGAGAGGAGGCTGGACCAGTGGACTTGCTGAATGACTGGGCCGGGGTGGGTGTTGCATAACAACGACAGGTGGCCCCAATTTGCGGCCGATGGACGGCGCTCCGCGGCAGATGTCTCTGCCTCTCTTCCGTCTCGCACACAAACTGAACAGCCGCCGTGGACGCCGTACCTCATTTGTTCATCCGATTCTTGTCACGATGAGGCAGAAAACTACTCGGCAATACGTTTGCCCTCCACCGGTACTTCTCATTAACAGTTCATCGCACACCGCTGGTCCGACTGGCCCTGTGTTTGATTGTGATACGTGTGCTGAGTACAACGCGGCCGTTGATCTTGTGCCGTAGATGAGGATGGGATGAGTGCTGTGACCATGTGGATCGTCGGAGATTTTGACACGGTCTCCGGAAGGAAACTGTTGCTTGGCGCTCTGAAACGTGTGGTGAGTATTGTTGACTTAAGGGGAGTGAATGTTGCTTCAATTGCAACGTTTTTCACCTTTTTCCCGTCTCGGACACCAATCTTTGCTGTAAAGATGTATGTCACATTAGAGCAGAAGAGATGAACTACATTGAGACACTGTTCCTCTGCTTAGCTCAGGCCATTTTAATCGGAAAAAGAATTCTCTGCATAATGGCTTTTAAAAAGCTTCACCGCAGATTACATAATAACGAAATTACATATTCCCTGTTAACACCTTACTGATGAATTATGTGTGATACGGCAGACAGGCCTTTTTTCTGTTAAACTGGTGGAGTGAGCAGAAAGGGAAAAGCCTTTTTCTGTTACTTTTAAGCAAATCAACCCTCCCCTCTCTCAGTGCCATCTGCGAGTGACACCTGCACCTGTGGAAGTATGGGCCCGTGTGAATTCTATTAATGTGTGGTGTGTACACCGGCTTTGTGTGTTTGTGTGCAAGCAGAAGGTCAGCCCCGGAGTGCGTGTTGGGGTGATAGATAATCCCAGCGGAAAGCCAAGCAGAGATAACAGCGTGCTGTACAGGGCAATCTGGGCCTCGCTCCTCACCCAGAAGAACAAGGCTGCAGCAGAGTTTGTGCAGAAACTCCTGAGAGAGGAGAGCAGTGTGCTTCTCCAACAGGGGACCAAGATGAAGGAGCTACTGACGCAGGTAACGGAGCCATTAAAGAAGCGTGTCGCTCTTCATCCTGTATTGATTTGCTGAATGTGTTGGGATATGAGACTAGTTGATGTCCTGTCATTATTGCATTAGGACACAGACGTATCTTACAGGCTGCATGACGGTTACAGGTGGAGCATTCAACCATAATAAGAGTATTAAGTAAAAAAACACCGTCAAATGTGTTAAAGTATCAAAAAGTGTTGTTTCATTTAGGATTGGACTTAAAATGTCTAATTTAGAGATGAAATAAAACGTGTCAGATTGGCAAACATACCAATGTTAATATATGTTTGAATATATTCTCAAAGCACCAATAATTATCTCTATTAAGCAGCAAGTCAAACCCCAGAAACCCTTTGAGCATGGCTGTCACATGTCACACATACACCTCCAATAACACCAGTAACAATTCATTATCCCTTTTTTTTATATGTTTGATATCACCTGTCTACCACCAGTCTGTTTCACGCATGCGTTGACACATCTGTCTAATCACACTGATTAGACAGCTACAATGTGGTATCTGCTCTTTTAAACGCATGAATGCTTTCGATCTGATGGGGTGAATAAATCCTGAATGTTGGTTTATTGTGACAAGAATATTGCAGAAGCACAAACAATATTTTTAAATGTATAGTGTCCTAGGGGTCATGTGGATGAGATGGTTTGTGTAATCCTGGGTTATAATATTAACGTATATCTGTTTCAGCCTGTGTGGTACAGTTCCTCATCACACTGCTGATAAATCCAAATACGGCCATAAAACAGTCCTGGGGCATGTACCACGGAGCTGGTTTAGGTGGCTAGCCAGCCAAGTTTCAGCTTACTTTCCACCAACCCCGGGTTTTCGGTACCATGAAAGTGGCTCGGCTTCAATCGGTATTTGTTGCCATGGTAACTTACGCTGCACGGCTAACCTGCTCCGGGGCAGGTTATGTTCTGGATTCGGGCTCTCAGTCAGAAGTTTGACCAATCAGCGGTGAGCAAAGAAACAGCTGACGTAGTTAATTCCTAGTTTCCGTTTTTTGTTGCGATCATTGCGGCTTCACCTTTTCTTCCAAATCCTGTGGACATCTCAACGCAGATTGTTAGAAGAGCACTTCGTAGAGTTTTTGGGGACAGACGAAAACCCCTTGACTTTCCTGATACTTCAGTGTATGAAAGATACAGATATTCCGCGGAAGGAATAACTTATCTTTGCGAACTCGTTGAGCCGCAAATAACAAATGTGACTCGTCGAAGCCGCACTTACTGTACCGCAAATGGTTTGAATTATATTTTTATATATATATTTTTTAACTTACGCATTAACGCTATCAGCAATGTTCCTCTAATATTGTTCTCTTGCTTTGGCAGCAGAGACGGTGTTACTGCGTGCTTGAAAAACATTTTTACATTCTTCAGAATAATAAGAATAATTTCTTGCTCCTCCGCGGAAAAATATTTCTCTCGCGCTCGCTTGCGCTCTCTATCAAACGTGATTGGTTGTTCGGTGCCGACGTCACTCTTTTATGTGCACGCGCGCGCGGAGTAATCAGAGTTTGAGGATCAAAGCCTGAGTTGACAAACTCAGTTGATAAGCGGCGTCATGGTACCAATAAAGCCTGATTGCTTCGGTTTGGTTTGGTCGATTCTGAACCAACTCTGGAACCCTTTTGTTGAGTTTGTTGAACCATCTTCATGGTACAGGCCCCTGCTCTGTAATTTGCCAAAACAACTAGAGCTATTCAAGGGATCGCTACCTCAATACGCACAGTATGTCCAAAGCTCTCAGCTAAAACAAATTAATTTTGTCCAAATAATATAGCATAATGTCATCTAATCCTAAAAGATTGCAGAGCTACAGAATAAGTCGTGTTGAAAGTCAGTGAACGGTGTGTATATATACAGGAAATTCTCTGAAAAACGAGAGGAATGTAATTTAACTTTTTAGGCAGATTTGACTCAAAGGCTTCTCGACTCGAAAGATCTGTCCGCTGCTGCTCTCTTGATTCAAGTGCGTCAAGAGTCGAGGGAAACAGTGATTGATGAGCCCCTCTTCTTGTTGTTGTTCCCCTCCCGAACAACAACAAACAGAATAGATTTAAAGCACGCCTGATGCTCCCCAGCCCGTGGAGGCCGAGGCGAGCGGCCGACGCTGTCAGTTCCACTTGATCCCTCACAGAGGCCAGCACCAGGTGGCCTGCGCACACCGCATCGGTTAAATTCTAGTAGAGCATATATATATATATATATATATATATATACAGCTCCTTGCTCACCGGTCCATCACTGTGCTTCGGTAAGCAGTCCGTGGCCGTGTAGCCTGTGGGCCGGCAGTAAATTCCCCCCCAACCCCCACTCAGCATCACACATAAGAAAAACTAATTCTCCAGCGCCTATCGTCGAATTAGCTGACGGGAGAGCTCCCCGCAGGGGAGTGGAGGGGAGGAGGAGGAGGAGGAGGGGGTGTGTGTGGGGGGGGAAGAGTCACACTGCACCGTTTACATTTGGGACTGACAAGCCATTAAAAAAAACTGCCCTTCAACTATACCAGCCTTCAACAACGGTGAGAGAATGGGCTAGAAATAGCGACGGGGAAGATGAGCAGGAGGGGGCCGTGTGAGCCGAGCGCCCGAGTCGAGGGACACAGGTTTATTATTGGCTGCCACGCAGACCTGCTGACTGGATCGTGCTGACATTATTGCCGTTTCACCTGTTCTCCCGAGGAGAGGTGTGGAAGAAACTAATATCCCGACTGCACAACCTCTCCACACTCTCTCGCACGTGATTTGTCACGGACAAAAAAATAGTCAAGGCTTAATCAAGGAGTTGGTGTATTAATTACAAATTGATTCATCTCATTTTCGCCGGTGCGTTTCTGACGGCTCGGTCCTCTGGCTGTAATGTTTGACGTTTCAAAACTCGATGTCGTGGTTGATTTATTTAGCTTCACATGCATCACTCCTTAAACCAATGCATCACTGCGATTCAGCTTCTGGACGGGCGGTTTCAAAGGAGCCACTCTGTCTTTTTCAAACGTGAGCCGGCGATGCAATCCATCGATTTTATTCCCCCCCCCACCCAGTACGAACCTGTGCGTTTAACCCGCTGCAGGGCATGGACGGAGACGCCTTCGAGAAGAAGTTCAACACCCTGGAAGTGGACTTCATTCGTAGTCAGCAGCTGTTTTGCCGAGACGTCCTGAAACTGAGGCCTGGGCAGCAGGCAGTGGTCAGCAACGGCAGGGTGAGCGGCCTTCCACCTGCTTTCAGACTATCGATCCTTAGACGTCTCTAACAATAACTCCCCTCGTTGCTCCTCTGAGCCGCTGCACTCCGGAGGGTTTTACCCTCTTGTGTTTTTCGGAGAGCTCCCCCTTCTTTGGATTTATTTAAAAATCTGCTTCATCTTGATTTGTGCTACCAAATCGGCGAGAATGTTCCTTTTTATAGGTGACCGGTGGCACAAACTGCCTTGTGTGTTTGTGTGTGTCTGCGGGAGGGGCTGAATGCACGCACAGAGCGGATGACTGATGTCTCGGCAGCAGGGATGCTGACAGCCCCGGATGAGGAGGGCAGCCTCTGAGATGGCAGTAACAATTAATATCATTTTACATCCCACTGCTGCGGTGGCAGGACTCCCGAAATAGATGGCAGGAAAGAGCAAGGGCCCCCCGACAGAAAAAGCATGACTTAAAGTGAATGAAACGCCCAGGTCACAATCGCACAGCCTTTTACACTCCCCTGGCAAGTAGTAAACGATGTAGTACCTGCTCAGATTAGAGTCGGAGGAGCCGTGTTCCGACTGCGTTATTGTCTTGGTTCCAGGTACTCGGCCCATTGGAAGAGCAGGAGGAATTCACTGCGGAGGATTTCCAGCTGCTGGAGAAGATTACGCTCAGCACTTCTGCAGAGAAAGTCAAAGCCAAAGTTAAACTGATGGGCATGAAAGCAAAGCCGTACGTTTGTATTTTCCTGCATCCTCCCTCTGCAGCCGTCTGTGACAATAGTTGTTTTTAATGTGTAATACCTTTTGTTGACAAAGCAATCATCCACCAGATGGGTTTCTACTTGCATTAGCTTTGATTGATTGATTTGTTAACAGCGGGACCTCACTGTGTGACCCCTCTCCTCGTGCGCATACTGATGCTGACCTCCTCTCCTCTTTAGCGCCAGTGACTTGGTGATGAAGGTTGACGCCCTCCTCACCGCAGCCCCCCAGGGAGAGGTCAGGAGGGATGTCCACTTCGTCCAAGACCGCCACAGGTGGGCAACGTTCTACAGTCTAGAGTCGACGACTTTCCTTTTTTCCTTTTCCGTCGAGAAGGCAAATCTTTTTAGACCTTTTGCGTTTCTGCTGAACGAGCGCTGTGTCACCACTTCTCCTCCTCCTCCTCAGCGTGCTGCGCCTCTCCCCGCGTGAGAACGAGGTCTTCTACGACGTCGTGGCCATCGTCGACCCCCTGACGAGGGAGGCGCAGAAGATGTCCCCTCTGCTGATCGTAAGCCGCATTCTTCTCCAGCGGCCGCTTTGAACCTTTCACTGAAAGGAAGATGAGCGAAACGCAAAGCTTGCCAACGCTCAGATCGAAATCCCCCCGCGTAGTGGCTGCATTTCCACGGCTGTGCTATTCAAACGCACGTAGGTTATGATGAAAGATATTGTAGCTTTCACTATCTTCAAAGCATTGCTTTAAGTCGGTGAAATATTGAAAGTGTCATTTTGAGCTTAAAACAAGTGTGCGTATTTTTAAAGTTATTCAGAAACACTTTACTGAATCCCATTAGGCGTCTGCTGCGTTTTGCAGGCAGCCAGTGAGACAGTGGCTGCAGCTCCCAGTGCACACAGTGTTGTTACAACCGGCTAATTGTTTTTTTGGCCACCGTTGCATCCTGAATGATGTTATGTAAAGATGCGTCAATAAATCAAGTTACGTGCTGTTTTAAAAAGGGCTGTGAAAATGAAAGTGCGTTTTCTTAAAGTCTCTGTAGGACGAGAGTAACGGCTGAGAGCTTCCTTCGGCCCGTTTGTCCGGCGGAAGGCTCCCCCCCGCCCCCCACCGGTGACCCTCTCGCGGGCCGGGCCCTGCTGTCGCTCCTGCCTCGGTGTAACTGGGTCTCTTCCTCTGTGACTCCTGCAGGTGCTCAGCCAAGTGGTCAACGTGAGACTGCAGGTGTTTATGAATTGCCGGGCCAAGTTGTCCGAGCTGCCCCTCAAGAGGTAAGCTCCCGCAGTAATTACATTTTTCCTGTTTTGTTTGTGCCGCCTGCGGCCGCTGCAGACTTGGCTTCTCTGCAGTGCTGCTTCCCCTTGTAAGATCTGCTGCGCAGATGTAATCTGCTTAATAACTCCACCTTATTGCTTGGGGGCCTCCCCTGGCATCTCCCGGCAAATCGCTTACTGCTCGCACTGTTGTGGTTTCAAGACGGGTAAAATATATATATATTTTTTAAATGGATGAAATAACAGAAAAGGTCTAAATTGACCATTAACGTTCGCACCGCTGATGTTAGTCATTTTTAAAATTTCTTCTACAAACAGTACTCTGCTTCACCCTAAAGCGCCTGCGAGGGAATTTTGTAACTTTTATTGACCCTAATCTGTTGATTTAAGTTAACTGAATAAGGATTATACAAACAATGGGAATTCACAGGTGCTCTTAAATATCTTCATCGGAGTCTATATCATGTCAGCGAATTTAGTTGTTTACCGGATGCTCATCCTTCTTTACAGCCCTCGTAGGTTCTAAAGTTGGCCATGAATATGAAATGTGCGTTGATTTTAACCATCCCCCCTTGTGGAGGTTGTTTTAATGGCCTTTTTCCCTGTTACACCTCCGGTGCGTGGACGTATCCATGTATTACACTCGTTTCATTCTTTGTGGTTTATTTGATTTGCAGGCCCTGTTATGACTCCTTGGTGTCAACGGGCGCACTTAAGAAAAGCAATTAGGCCTGTGACAGCTCTGAGTAAAAAAACAAAACAAAAAAACAAAGGAGGGGGAGAGCTTTCTGGTTCAAACACCAGCACACACATTTCAATTGTCCAAGCAGGAACCCTGGCGGTAATGGCATTGGATTCTTTACTTTGAGGCAATTGTATATTCCCAGCTGTCACAACAGAGCCGGTCTCCCGCGTCCCTGAAAGCAGACCATTTCACAACATGTCATCATCTCAGTGCTGGCCTGAAAAAGGCCCGCGTTTGTTGGATAGAATTGTTGACTCCAGCGGCAAAAAGTCCTGCAGGACGTCCGGTGTCTCAGGACTCTAAATGGTCTCTGTTGCTGTATTAATTTGCTTGTTCTTTGCAGCGCAGGCACACACACTCACACATCGTGATCCTTTGTCTCTTTGCTTTCCCAGCTTCTACCGCTTCGTCTTGGAGTCCGACGTGAGTTTCCTGGGCAACGACACGGTGTCTCCTGGACCCGTCGCCCGCTTCCAGGCGCTCCCAGAGTCCCCTCTGCTCACCCTCATCATGATCACACCGGAGAGCTGGATGGTGCAGGCCGTCCGCAGCCCCCACGACTTGGATAACATCCATCCTCCAGGAGGTACCTCGCTTCTTAGCCTTGTTCGTTCCCGCATCCCACCGGTCATCGTCGTCGTCGTCGCCCCCTCCTCCCACCCCCGCCTCTTGTTCTGTCTCCTGGGTAACCCGCGGTTTCGCCTCAGGTGAGCGGCACGGTGGCCGCCGAGTACGAGCTGGAGCACCTTCTGCTGGAAGGCCACTGCTTTGACCTGTCGACAGGCCAGCCGCCCCGAGGCCTGCAGTTCACCCTGGGCATGAGTCGGGAGCCGCTCATGTACGACACCATCGTCATGGCGAACCTGGTCAGTAGCCTCATCCGGGGGTCACCCGTTTCACCAGTGTTTAATGAACTGAATCCCTCTCGTGTGTATGAAATGCTCCGACTCCTGCCGTTCCCACCACAACAGGGGTATTTCCAGCTGAAAGCCAATCCCGGTGCCTGGATCCTTAAACTACGTAAAGGGCGATCGGAGGACATCTATCAGGTTCTCTCGTGAGTATTCCCCGTCGTCCGCGGACTGATCTTACCTCTGTCATCTTTCCGACTCCTTACCGCCGTCAATTTCTATTGAGGAAGAAATCTGAGGTAATGATTCTGATCAGGCGGCTTCACGCTTCTGGCAGCCCAGCGTGAAGGTTGTTTTCGGCTACCTTTTGCGTCTCGCACCGGTAGCGGTGAAACCCATCGCTATGGTAACGCAGCAAGCTGCTGACACTGTGGCAGTTCAAGGTTTTGATGAGCACAGGGAGTTCTGCTCGCTACAGAGGGGAGAAAGACTGGTGGGAGGAGAGGGGATGCTCTTAAAGAGAAGACGGAGTGGAGCGATGATTCAGCTGGTCACCTCCAACGCCACGCAAGCCAGACTGCAAAATACCAGCAGTGGAATGTGTTTTCGTCTTGGACCGCGTAGGTGTCAAAGGCTCCTTGTGCTAGGCCCGGCGCGTTGGCGGTTGTCTTAATTTCCCCGGACAAAAGCGAAATGGCGTTGTGCTTTGATGCGTTTTCACACAAAATGTAATTTCCCTCGCCTTCTGTTAATTCCACACTTAAACCTTAATTAGAATGTTCCGCGCAGCTTCCTGCTTTGCTCTCAAACGAATCAAATTCGTACTCCTCAAAGGAACTTGTAGCTCGTTAAATCATTTGGACTTAACGTAACAAAGACCCAATGCTCCCTGTCTGTCTCAACGGCTGAAACGCCGGCCGTGCGTGTGGAGCTGCAGCACATCACATTACTTGTCCCGACAATCACGGATATTTTCCCCCCACATAAGATTTAGGACACATGCAGCCCTCGGCTCCTCTGGAATCGTATCAGACGACTAAGATTTATTCCCCAATCCTCCAGGTGGAGCTAAGAGGTGATGTCATTTTTCACCTTGGCAGTGTCATTACTCTTGTGGTTAGCGGCGCTCTGCTCCGGTTAGGTGGCCGATCGGAGTCTGGTGGGAGAGGCCGCGCTCTCCGTTCCCGGCACTGCCGCGGCGTCTCGCCTCGACGGGGATGGACGAGACGTGCCGGCTCTCTTCCTCCTTTGGCGCGCGCGTTGATCTCTGGTGCTTTCGAACACAAGCGCCCTAAAGGCTTAGTTGCACCAGGGACAGCAGGGGGTGGGGGGGGGCAAAACACAAGCGGCACGGCGGGGGCCCATGAGGAGGGGAGCATTTATCACAGTGATGCGCTGGCGCTTGGTAAGCACCGGGGTCGTAATGGCCCGCTGTGCATTTACAGCCCATTGCTCATCTCTTTCCTGAAGAGGATCTCTGGGTGGGGGGGGGGGGTTTCACCAGGAGACCCTGCCTTCCCAAAGACGTTCCCCCACCGGGGCAAATCAGTGCTGACTGCATGGCGGTGAAGGGCCAGTGCTGAGCTACGAATCCAGTTTCTCATTAAACCTACCGGTGTATACAGCAGGGATAAACCAACGGTTGGGGGGGGGGGGATTCTTAACGATGATGGAGGGTAATCAGTGGCAGCCGTCCCAGTATCCGCTTTTTTTTTTATTGCTATCTCTCCCCGTCTGTCGGCGCCCCGTCCATCACCTGCTGCTGTCTGCTCCGCCAGAGGATGTGCCTGTTTCCTCTGCGCTGTTGTTGTCAAGGCTGAGACATGTGAATCAAACCCGGTCGCTTGCACCAATGGCGTGGGGTTTGAAAGACCTACAAACTTCCGCATTGGTTGGCTTTGGATGCTTACTATGTTTTTAAGATATTTTTTTTATAAGAATAATATCACCTGTACATTTGGAAATCATGTTGACAATAATTGGCGATTGCAAAAGAGGATTCCTTTTGGGGGAATTCAGCGAGACTTTAAATTCTGTAGGTCGGCCGAAAAGCTGTTTGATGTGTGACGGCATCGTCGATTTGAACTGATTGCTGCACTATGTTGTCCTCCATTGTCGTCTGTTCTGCTGCATGCACCCAGCTCCGTGTCAAATTCCTTGTATGTCTAACGTACTTTGGCATTAAACTTATTCTGATTCTGTTTTATTATCAAAAGTCTGTTACAAATGTGATACGCCTGAGTCTTTTTTTTTTTTTTTCTTTTTTCTTTTTTTTTTTTTTAGGCACGATGGAGCCGATTCCCCCGCAGACGCTGATGATGTCGTGGTGGTTCTCAACAGTTTCCACAGTAAAATCATCAAAGTCAGAGTGAGTTTTGTTTTGGAAGACGTTACCCAGCAGGTCACAAATTGAGGATGAATTTACAAAGTTTGTAAGGAGATAAATGTCAAAGCCGCTGTTTTGTGTCGGCTCGCCCTTTTCTGTAGGTGCAGAAAAAGGCCGAGAAGATCAACGAGGATCTGTTGAGTGAGAACAGTGACAGCAAAGGCATATGGGAGTCGATCGCAAGGTGAGCGATGGATTTAAAAGACATTCAGCCAAGATGTGACCTCAGAGGGTTCCAAAGGCGCCCGAGCTCTCTGTTTCTGTTCATCCATTACACGTTGTGGTTTCAGGAGATCTTATTCCAGCCCTCGACCCAGGCTGCATTATTATGCTGTAAGAGCTAGTCTTGCAAAAAATATGTGCTTCTGTAGGTATGTGTGTGTGTGTGTGTGCGCGTGCGTTTGCGCGTGCGCGCCTGCATCTGTGTGTTTCCCGAACCCTTCCTAACCGTGTGATCCTGTCTCCTCACTTAATGCTCGCTGTGTCAAGTGTTTGGAGCACTTTTGAGAAAAGGTAGGGAGCGTTGCTGCCGCTCATTTGACACGTTGCACACGTTCGTTGGCATGCAGTGGTTTTGGATGCTTTTGCAGTTGAGTGAGATTATCTAACGGGATGTGGTAATAACGTAGTAGCTTAGTTTAAATGTCATGTCCCATTTCCGTGTGTTCCTTTTGGCATTCCCTCATTTTCATTAATGTGGTCGTGCATATAATGATTTTTGTCAGACATTAATTGATTTGTCCATCAACATAATGTGTATTATTACCATGGCTGGTGAGAGCGACGTTTGGGATCCCCTTTAGTACCCGCCTCTGCAATGAAAAATACTGAGCTGAAAGTCCATAAATATGGTTCCGGCATGCGCTTGAACTTTATCGTGATGTGATTGCATCATCAGCTCCTTTTCAAAAACAAAAGTATGTAACTCTCAAGACCTAGAAGCCACTGCAAACATTCACGGTGCCTAAATATTCTTCCTCGACTCTAAACGGAGCCAAAACATTCCCACTTGGTCGCATTAACATCCAGTCTGGAAATGCTGTGACTTAAAAACCTCATTCAGCCCGAGTAACAAATGACACGATGATAATTACAATACGTATCGTAGCTCAGAAGATGGACTGAATAGGGAGTTATTGTGATGAGGATGGTTTCCATGCTGAAATGTGGGGAGGGAAGGAAGCAAGGAGGCAAGAAAGGAAGAAAAGATGTGAGAGAATTACCGTGTATTTGGCAATAAACTGGTATCTTATCCGTAGCTCTCAGTTGAGTGATGGTTACTCGTTTACTCATTTGTGACCAAACTTTGTCTCCTAACGCACACACAACACTGTCTTCAGATATTCTCCTCCCAGTCTACAGAGTTGGAGGATAAAGGCGCAGTAGGGTTCCGTGTACTTAGTGTCGTCCACTTCTCAGGATTGACCCGGAGCTTTATGGATCCTTCCACGGGCCCAGATTATCTCCAGTGAGTCACCTGAACCTCCAAAGCTGCTTATCACAGCGGGGGGAGAGAGGGGGGCCGAGGAGAGGGAGACCTCCACGAAGCCTTCTCAGAAGGACGGACAACAACACTACAACCCATTGACTTTATGTTGTACAGATATGGTGTGTGTGCGCGTGTGTGTGTGTCACAGCCGGTTTTAGAGACCGACAGTATGCGCCCCTCTCCTTTCACCGGTGTCTCCCCGGCGCCTCGGGCGGTCGTTGGGGGGCCCCCGAGGCTGCGGTTGTGATTTAAGTTTGGGAGACACACCTCATCAGCAGTCTGTTTCACCGGCAAAGGACACCCAGTTTGCAGTTTGTCCTTTTTAGAGGAGCTTAACTACTGCGGAATCACCTTCAAATTCTCCCCTTCTGTTGCCACAAATTCCACTAGCTGCTGCGCAATATTGCATGCTGGGTATTTTTCCACTAATGTTTTCTGCTGAGCAGCAACCTACAACACTGCAGCACAGTCCTATGTTCCACTGACGGGTGTCCATTGCAGCATCACAGGCGGGGTCTCCAAGAAGGACGGCCGAGAGAAGGCAAAAGAGGACGTCCTGAACATATTTTCCGTGGCCTCGGGCCACCTGTACGAGCGCTTCCTCAGGTGCGTCGCCGTCCCTCCACAACGCCAGACCCCTCGCGCCCCCGCCCAAGCCGCCGCCTAACCCCCTTCCACCACTGTTCCTTTTGTGTATTTCAGAATAATGATGCTGTCCGTCCTCCGGCACACCAAAACGCCCGTCAAGTTCTGGTTCCTCAAGAGTTACCTCTCTCCATCTTTCAAGGTACCTCATGACTTGT
This sequence comes from Apeltes quadracus, assembly GCA_021346845.1. Taxonomy (NCBI): domain Eukaryota; kingdom Metazoa; phylum Chordata; class Actinopteri; order Perciformes; family Gasterosteidae; genus Apeltes; species Apeltes quadracus. The sequence continues at coordinate 9,145,799 of CM037932.1, read as the reverse complement.
TCTGCCGCCGCCTGTTTCAAAATGGCTGCATTTAGCATTTCCTGTCTGTGAAACTCGACTGACCTCTGGGGGGGACTTTTATTTTTTTTTCCTCTTTTCGGTGCGGCCAGGAGACCATCGCTCACATGGCGGAGAAGTACAGCTTCCAGTTGGAACTGGTGCAGTACAAATGGCCCCGTTGGCTCCACCAGCAGACGGAGAAGCAGCGCATCATCTGGGGATACAAGATCCTCTTCCTGGACGTTCTGTTCCCGCTGGCCGTGGACAAGATCATCTTTGTGGATGCCGATCAGGTGAGGGAGAACTGGAGGCGGCGGCGGCGGTGCGAGTGAGCGTCTGCAGCGGCGGAGGGTGGCGCTCGGTTGCTTAGCGGTGTTCCCGCGCTCTCTCGCAGATCGTTCGGGCTGATCTGAAGGACCTGAGGGATCTCGACCTGGAGGGGGCTCCTTACGGCTACACGCCGTTCTGCGACAGCCGCAGAGAGATGGAGGGCTATCGCTTCTGGAAAAGCGGCTACTGGAACTCGCATCTAGGACACAGGAAGTACCACATCAGGTACTTCTGTAGAAACAAAGCGGCACACTTTGGATGGGTTTTTGTTCTGATGTACTCCCATTTACTCAATAACACCATCGTCGCTTGCCTTGAATCCTTCATCGTCATTTTGTCGGGAAAATCTTGCGAGGTATAGGCGGATTGTGAAATACCATCCACTTTGCAAAGCAGAATCAAAGGACGTACAAATAAATAAGAGACCAAACTGCAAATCAAAGCATAAACCTCAACGTGATGAAAAATACATTGTTAATCATCTTGCTTGTGTGTTTTTATTGCGTTCAGTAAATTATCTACAATGAGTGATTGTTCTGCAAAAATATTTCCTTTTTTTTTCTTTTTTTTTTTTTCCTAAGTTGTGAAAGAGACAGAAGTAGGAAGGTGCTCTTGATAATAGAACCTAGAAAGACGTGCTGTTTTTTAAAAAGAAATCTTCTACCTTCTATCGGGTTTAGAAAGCGTCATGTGGCTTAAAAATCTCACCTCACTTATCAGAAGTTTCCCGAATTTCTTTTGAGCAGGCTGAAATCCAATTAAATACACCCCATTAAATACACACTACAATAAACTACTGCATTGCATTCATCCAGTTTCCATGGTGATTAGAACTGGCCAATTATAGTTGCCATTCTGCTGGTTATTTCTTAAGCTTCAGACATGAAGGACGCGGTCTGGAGGAAGCGGTCCGGCTCCTCGCGGGACGTTTGGCACTTATTTCTCCCTCTTTTGTTAATGTTGGTGGCAGCCAGCGGTTGAGAGCGCAGAACTCGACAGGAATTTGATTGGATGCCAGTGCGCTACTTAGCTGCGTGGGGGCAGGACCGCGGCACAAAGGGTCAATACGCTGCGTCGATGAGCCCCGGGGGAAAAAAAGCACGAGGCGCACCTGAATCTACAAAGCGAAACCACGCGGCCCACTGGGTCGGGCTCATTAATGTGCCTCGTCAGATACAATTATCTGAATCTGCCCGGGGTGATTATCTGTGCGACGTCTCACAGCTGCGTTTTATGTCCTCTCTCTCTCTCTCTCTCTCTCTCTCTCTCTCTCTCTCTCTCTCTCTCTCTCTCTCCCTATGTGTGTGTCAACCAGCGCTCTGTATGTAGTAGATTTAAAGAAGTTTCGAAAAATTGCAGCTGGAGACCGATTGCGAGGCCAGTACCAAGCCCTGAGCCAAGACCCAAACAGCCTGTCCAACCTGGACCAGGTGTGTAACTGCCAGCTTGTCCTCTTGGTTGTAGTCTTTACATTGAACCTTTTTTTTTTAATATATTTTGGGTCTTGTGATATTTTCAGGACCTTCCCAACAACATGATCCACCAGGTTGCCATCAAGTCTCTCCCGCAGGAGTGGTTGTGGTGTGAGACGTGGTGTGACGACGCCTCCAAGGTCTCGGCTAAGACTATAGACCTGGTGAGTCCCAAACTAATGCGGCAGGGGAGCGCTTGAATAAATCCTCTATTATGATACCATATCTTTTAGCTTGTTTTCTTTTCAGTAATCAAAGAAAGTAGTGAAGCCCCGGTCTGAAACGGCTTTCTTGGTTGTAAAAGTGAATTGCGGCACTGAAAGGGCCGGGACACTAATGTCCATGAAGGTACTTGGCATTTAGAAGACAACTTAGGAGCGATCCTGTAGTCTCCTAAACTAATTTATGAGATTACTGGCCGGGCTCCAGCAGACTGCGATTCGTGGTATGGAACTCCACTTGGTAATTCAGACACAAGATGTTGGCTAACGCCCCTTTAAGATAATTAGGAAGGAAATTAGGTTCAAATGCTTGCGCCAGACAGCGACTGCAATGGCGATATGCTTTCCTCTGAGAAAGTGCCGGCGCAAATGGTGTGCTGTGCCTGCTCTTTTTCTAATATATATTTTTTTGTTTTTGCTGCAGTGCAACAACCCAAAGACTAAAGAGCCCAAGCTAACAGCAGCGGCGAGGATCGTGCCCGAGTGGGTGGAATACGACAACGAGATAAAGCGGCTCCTGAGTCGGGTCCAGGAGCAGGACGGCACGGCAACACAAAAACAGACTCCTTCTCCCTCGCTACAAGAAAAAGGTTCCCAATGAAACACTGCTTATTTCCCATTTTATAAGACGGAAAAGTCAAAATGTCTAATGTAATGTAGTGATTTTCTTGGCCAAATGTGTATCTCGCTCTCTCTCTCTCTCTCACCACTTTGCTCATTGTTGTCATTTGTCCCCGACCTCCACCCAAACCTCCTTCCAGCAGACAACAGGCGGGATGAACTTTAGCGCCTGCTAGCGTCCCTCTGAGGACGCCTCCTGTGAAGCTCGGAGACAGACGCGTCCATCTAAACATAACCGCGCAGCGTTGCATCCCCAGACGGTGAAGGATGGGATATTTTCAGAGATGCCATAACTGCTTCTGCAGTCGATAACACTTCCGTCGTGTGTTAATTTTGTAAGACTTAACTGGGAACTCGTGGCGGGGGGTGGGCTCGGAGAATGAAGTGAGCCCGGGCTGAAGTCAATCAAAGCAGTCTCATCGGCTTTGTGTTTCCAAAATAAATGTTGCACTGATAATGAGGGCACATGTCAAAAAAATCTAATCTCAAAGTTTGATTGCCGTTATTGCACTATTTTCCAAAAGCTGATTAATTTAGGTGCACTTAATTTGAAGTCGCGTAAAATGCCCAAATATTCTATTAAAATAAACGTGCAGTGATGTTGTAACATTTGACCACGATCACATTTCATTTTGGAGAAGGGATGAATATCTTTTCTTTTTTTGAAGTATTTTTGTTCACCGGTCTTTTGTAAGATTTGAACAAGTGGTTAAATAAGTTGAGTCTTAAAGGTACATTTTACATGCATCATCTATCCTGCCTCAGTGTCGAAGCTTTATTTTTCTCATCACCATCAAACAAGTAGCTAATGTCCTTTATTTTTTTCTGAGTCAGTTATGTGTAATGCAAGTTTAAATATAATGTGCAGCTGTTTCGGGAAGTTTAAAACATTCTGTAGAATTTGAATCATAATCACTGGTATCAGTTGGATGTTGCTTTTTTTTATGTCAAGAAAATGATTCAACTCAAAAAAATGAGGCTTGGAAGGTTTTTTTTTTTTTTTTTTTTTAATAACTTCCCTTCTGTCCCCAAGTTCCCGTTCACTAACCCAGCCCTTGTACAGCGATTGTCACACATAGCAAAATATCTTCTGTGTGCCCCTACATGTACATCAGATTAAAGTATGTTTGCCTTCAGCTTCACTGTAGGACTTGATTTGTCTCAGGAACAACGAGTTACTGCTGCTCAACTGAGGCCAGGTGGAGTCGTTTTATCCATCTTAAGTAAAAATGGGTGTCCCGTTAGCAGCAGCCCATCGTTTACTATGTCCTGTGAAACATGTTTTAGTCTTTAAGAAAAAAAATCCTTGCCCCAAATCAATAAAGTCTTTTATTCTCCCCCCCCCCGCCCCAGGTGGTCGTTGAATGTGTGATTCATACGCTGCCAGATTAACAATGAAGAAGTTAGTTCCTCACCATAAAGCATTGCACCATTTTATGTAAGTGTTGGCATTTCTAAAGGGCATTTTTTTTAATTGTAGAAAAGTCCTCCCTCACGCTTTCCCCTGAATTTAAAAAAGGTACATAAATAGGTCTTTATTTACATCTTAGTGAACTCCATTCATATAAAAATAGAACTGTACCTACATATAAATTGAATGGGTATCAATAGTGTGTACAATAAAGGATGCTTGTGTTAGAATGAAATCACTTACACATGACTGTTAAAAGCAGATTCACACTTGGCAGGAAGTTACTTCCCCTGAACAGAATTCAAAGTTGTATTATTTAACTACAAAGAGGCATATTTTAAATTAAGGTCACTGACATAAAATAAATCACAATTTGCTCCACATCTTTGTGAGAGTCAATCCAGTGATCACCATTTGAAATGAGGAGGAACATGGACAATGTGCTCCAGTTTCCTCAGTTGTAGTTGAATTTAAAGTTGAAGGATCCGGAGCCAAACGGGTTGAAGCCCTGAAAGCCGTGGTGGCCTCCGTGGAAGTGATGATGATTATGACCCTGCTGGCTCTCCGGATCCATGGGATCCTCCCCCTGGTCGAACTTGGCTCTCATCTCTACGGGAAGAAGAACAGGTCAGCATGGAACAATGTTTGCATGCCATGTTTTAAAGTGTATTTTATTACGCAACACTGAGTTGCATCAGAATTTAAATCCTAAAGCCGTTCTCGGGGAGAATGCCAGGCCTCAGGACGGCAGTAACAATTTCCAGCGACTCAGCAGATCAAAAACATTTCACCTGGGTCAGTGAGGACCTCTTTAGCCTGAGCGATGTCGATGAACTTTTTCTCAGCCTTCTTTTTCTCCTCTTCATCCTTGAAGTTGTCTGGATGCCACTGTTGTGCCTGCTTCCTGTAGGCTTTGATTATCTCCTTTTTCTGGGCCGTTCTGTGACAAAGGGGCAAAGCCACCATCAGCTTCTTTGTGGGCAAACATGACATTTTGAAAAAAAAGAAAGAAAAAAAAAACATGTAAAACACCAGCGCCCACCTCTTCACTCCCAGGATCTTGTAGTAATCCCTCCTCTTGGACTGCTTGAGAAGCCGCTGAGCCCTCTCCAGGCCTTCTTTTATCTGACGGTCGTTCTCACTGTGTTTCGCCGCCGTTTCATAGTCGCTAATTGCTGAAAAATGATAAACGGAAAGTTCAGGTTATTCCGGTATTTCTCCACATAGCAAATTGTATCGTTTAATTTCAATGTTGTATTTAAATAAAAACATGTGTGATCATATAATGAAGTAATTCACACACACAATTTTATATAGTAGCAATTCTTTGACTGGTGTCTTCAGTAATTATTTTCTGATCCTAATGGACCTTATACTATAAAATAAACTATTTGGGTCAGCATCGCCTGAAGATCATGCTGCAGCCGCTCCAGGCTGTGTGAGTGCGTGTGCACCTTCGGGGGCTGTGAGGCTTGTTTACCCTGTGAGGAGTACCGAGGCAAAGTAACTGACTGTTTAAGAGCCCAGATCAGGTACGACATTCCCATCTGCTGACGCCTTCATGACGATACATGCAGTCTCAACGTGTTCTTACTGCCGACCTTTATGCAGCGATGTTATGGATGAGTTTAAAGGCAGCTTGTTGATTATATAACCAACAAAACAACAGTTTTACTCTGCATTATTCATCTTTTCTAAAACTGTGCTAAAGCAACACTAACCTCAGGTGGATGTCAATAAATTTCAGCTTGTGTCGCTTTTGCGCAGCACACACATTTTAGCTTTTCATGATTTATTTACTTTTCATGATAGATCGCACGGATCATTTTCTGGGGAGGTTACGATGACCTCGGGTTCATGTCATCACAACATCACACACTAAAACACTGCCATCTCTTTCTAAATAAAGCTAAACTGAACCAACAACTACTGAAATGGCTTTTTGGTGAACAAGCACTCTTTTGCCATAATCAAAACCTGCCCACTTCCAACTCTGATCTCTCATGTACAGCAGCATGCATGTGCTGCATGACATCCTCTATTGCAGTGGTTCTCAAACTTCTTACACCAAGTACCACCTCAGAAAATACTTGGCTCTCCAAGTACCACCATAATGACCAACACTATACAATAGCAAAGGCAGGTTTTATTCCTAAAGAAGTATATTTAATATTGTCAGCTATTGTAACATTTTACAGTTTCAACAGTAAGACTGCGCTTAAAAAAAAAAATGTACTTAAATAATGATTCAATTAAAATGTATTGCAAATAAAAGTTAAACATTGTACTGAAATACATGTAAAAAACTGTTCTTAAAGATTAAATAAAACTGTACTTAAATGTTTAGTAAAAAATGTTTTCAGTGATTCTTTGGCGTACCACCAGTGGTACGAAGGCTTTATGGAGATAGTAAGTGCTGTGTGTGTGTGTGTGTGTTTTGGGACTGCCATTAAGAATGGAAGTCATTTTGCACGACTTCAGCCAGCAGTGCAGCGCCACATCACTTTTAACATTTCCATGGAAAAATGTAATTGGTATGAAAGCATCCATCACTTTCATTTATTCTTTCTGACTGGGATGTTTGTATTCGTTTTTTTCTTTTTGTGTTACACGGCCCCCTTGTGCTGCACTCCTGCCATGACATCAGTATACAGTTTAGTAGTTAGGTAAACGAAATGAACTGCTGAGTGTGCATTTTGTAATAATCCCTCCCTCTCAACTGAAATGAATAAATTGCAGATTATTGTGGACGTTTAGACACACCGACTCCATTACATCGACAAATAAACGGATGTTCACAACAGCGAGCTACATCGGACTGGCTTACCGTCCTCGTACCGTTCCTCTTGGACGTAGGCCTCAGCTCGGTCCTTCAGCACGTTGACGTTCTCCGGATCAGACCGGAGGACTTCGCCACACACTGACACGGCTCTGCTGCCCTGCTGGCCCTGTTCATCGCACACGGCCGAAGTTAGACGTCTTGCATGTCAAAGACTTATTGCTACCCATGTAGCAGTGGGGGGGCGGGGGGCCCTCACCTTAGCTAATGCATGGCACATGCGCTCCTTGGCAAGGAGAGATAAGCGGGGCACATTGGGCTCAGTCTTCATTACGCCCTCATATTTGCTCACAGCGTCTTCGTACCTAAAGCAGAAAGCAGGTGGGCGTTTCATGAATGCAGTATGGGTTCACACACACACACACAATTTTATGCAAGTACGATCCATTAGAATTAAGACGGCTTTTGCATGGTGCCATTTTAGGAGATCAGAAAGCCATAGAGGTTCAAAGGGAAAGGCTTCATACCATTGCAAACACAACAGCCCAAACACACGTACCGCTCCTCTTGGATGAGTTCCTCTGCAGACCGGATCTGTTTGTTCAGCTTCTTGACCTGCTTGTAATGGCTGTAACACTGTTTGTGATCAGGATCAAGCTTCAGGCACTCTCGAACCTCGCTGCGGGTCACAGGAAAATTTGACATATTACCTGATAAACGTGATACATTGACAGCTTATTAAAAAAAAAAAAAAAAAAGGGCAATAATGGCATACTTTATAATAAAATAAAACATTTTTTAGAGTCACAGTATCATGCAAATACCTTGATGTATCATTAAACGAAATTACCAAAGTTTAGAGAAAATAAACAAACCCTGAGTGATTTTCTACAGGACCAATGATTCATTGCAAGATTTATTGTGTGATTTGTATCCAGCTCCTTTTCACAATATCGTTTAGCCATCCACACTAAACTGCACTTATATGATATGAAGTAGAGCTTTACTTAATGGCGTCTACTAAAATATCAAATAATATTGACATCAGCTGTTGGAGAAATGAATGCCATGTTTGATCTCCCTTGGACCGGCATGATGTCAAATAGTGAGACAGTGTGGGAGCTTTTAAGAAAGCAGTCTGCAAGAGTCTTACTTGAGGGACATCTCATGGTCTCCCAGATTGTAGTAGATGGTGCTGAGTTTGTAGAAAGCCAGGGTGTTGTCATTCTTTAACTTAGATGCGGCTTTGAGGTCACTGACGGCTTTCCCCATCTCTCCCATCAGAATAAAACACTCTGCTCGCATCTCACGAGAGGCCACATCCCAAACGCAAGTCTGTGACGGGCAGAAAATATCTTATAGACGGCAGTGCCAGCGATTATACAAATGCTCAGTCAACTGCACGCTGATTAACAAGGACATCGTCACGCTTGCAAGAAAATCTGGCAATGCTGACCATGGTACATTTGTTCTTACATCAATGATAGTGTCAAGCTGGGCAGCAGCGACCCCATAATCCTTGCTGTTGAAGCTGCTGCGTGCCTGAGCTACCAGACGCTGAATTTCATCCGCCTTTATCAGCTGACTCTGGGCTTCCTTCTCCTCTTTGTCGCTGGGGTTGGATTTCAGCTGGAACATTGTAAAGTTAAGTCGTTAGATTGCATGTTTATGTGGTGATTAAAGCAGTCAATAAAAAAAAAAAAAAGACATTTGAGCGAAGAGAATTGTGTTTATTCCAATTTGAGTTCTTGTCTAGCTGAAGAGCAATGCTTAGCAAACCCATTACATCATAATCGTCCTCCTCACCCTATTCCCAACAGCTATTATACAGTTTCAGTTTACAGTAAGCTAAGCTTAGGCAAGATGCAGAGTGCATGCAAATGCGATGCTTAAGCTAGGCCAACCTTCTGGACTGCCGAAGCAGCAGAACCGACATCCTTCTACTTTAGATCCGCAAAATGTGTCTCTAGTAAAACTGTAATAGCTCAGTTATGTCTTTTGGCCCCTGCTGCCTCTTGACCTCTTCAAAAAGGGAGAAGCTTTCACTTGATTGTGATCATATACGCTCCATTTTTATGTTAAAGCTGGACAAACCCACATGTATACAAATAGAAGGCAAACCCGCACACAATGGAAGCCAATTAAAGCCGACTGGTTAGTCTTTGTGGTCTTCATGTTTATTAAGCTGCAGGCTCATCACAGGCCCTCGGCATAAAAGGACACAGACATTCACATGCAATCTCCCATATAAAAAGACATTAGTCATCTCTGGCAGCACGGTTCCCCCCCCTGAGAATTGAGTAGCTCAAATGGAAATCTAAGAATTAATAGCAGATATAACGCCGGCATGTACGTCTTCTGGGAGTGTTGTGAAACTTCTCAGTAAAATAGCCATTCTAATGGAAAATGCATTAGCAAGCCTGAGTCTTAATCTTCAACAAGCACCTGCAAATGATCCCCTTGAGGCCCAAATGAGAATTCACTCAATTATTATCAAGTTTCCCTTGGTCGTAAGAATCTAGGGTATCTCGGTTCTGTAAGGTTTTATGTGGCTTTAAGTATGTGTATCCGTTTTTAAACTTCCTCTTTTCTTGGTTTCAAAGCCTTTAAAAGTCCATTCACCTTAAAATAACAAAACATATCCCACTGTCAACCTTCCAACATAAACGTACAGTGAAATAACACATAGTGAAGTGTGAACATTGCACAACAGTGAATAACAACCTTTATTACTATGGTTATTATTAATGAATAGAAAAGTATGCCTGCCCCCCTCACCATTATTTTAAATATTTTTGATGAAAGATAAACATACTGATAATTTAAGCTTCAGATTAGATTCACACCAGGCTACAGATCAACACTGACAGCTCCTGGTGATCTCTGCTTATCAAACAGAAAAGAAACCTGCTGCTGTCAAGTTTAAAGCGGGTATTCCAATACTTACCACTTTCTTAAAGTCACTCTCTGCCTCATCCAGCCCCCCCTGCTTCAGGAGGAGATTTCCTCTCTGAAGGCGGGCCTGTGGAGAGAGGAAGACAAGAACTTGTTATATCACAAAAACAAATCATGTAGCCTTGTAAACACAGCTCACAGGCCTGGGGCTGATTCTGTAATATTGTACTGTACATATTGTACATACAAATAAACTGGTTTTACTACGATTCGCTTAGATGAGTGTGTTTTGTGACATGTCTCCAAGTCTGCAGTACAAAATAAAAAAAACCCTGTGTGCAATTTAAGTATAAATGTCTGTACATATCAATAACTCACAGATGTGAAGTCTGGTTTGAGTTCAATAACTCTGCTGAGATCAGGCAGTGCAGACTTTGACTTGCCCATGGCTAGAAACACTGTGGCTCTCCTGTAGTAGGCCAAGTAGTTCTTAGGATCTCCATCTGACAAAAAAGGGGCAAAGCAAACATGACGCTACTTTCCATTGCATTTATTCCAGTAACGTTAGAAAAATAAGGGCCATGCGGGAGCAGCACTCACCCACAGCTGCATGGAAATGAGATAATGCGTCGGCTAGCTGGCCAGCGGCGAGCAGCTTCTTCCCCATCTCCATATGACTGTCCACGCCTCCATCCTTGCCACATTTCACTCCTGAAGAGAACGTTTATATTGACACAGGCTCTCTGTGAAGTGAAGTTACAGTGCTCCATTCTCGAGTTATTGCCGTTAATGAACCGTTGACGAGACGCTACCGATAAGAGAAGGGAGTACGTTGGCGTGTTGGGTTAGCCACATGCTAGCTGTCAGACGTCTATAACGTCAAGTTAAGCTAACGTTAGCGGCACGCGTGCGTAACTGACTGCTTTACGGTACTTTAACCCACGAGCCACCAACGGTTCACACCGGTTTGAGTTAACACAGATGATTGGCTAGCTTAGCGTTAGCCAACTGTCGTTAACTTCACGAAGTTACCGCAAGCTGACTTTAGCCACAAGTCGCAAACTGCCAGCAGACTGGCTGAAGCGTGCTCGAAGTTCCATGAGAGTTAGTAAATGGTGACGATCTCACGAGTACGTTCCTCGCTATAACCGCGTTGAGTGCAGGCAGCTCCTTACCTGCATATCTCATGTCAATCAAAACGAGAACATATGGGACGTAAGTCAGCAACTTGTGAGCGACATGGTCAATGGAAACCATGGTTTAGCCTCGCATCAGACACGTATACCTCTCGTTGTCTCACACACGTTAGCAGGTGTTTTTCTCTTTTTTTTTTCGTTCTAACGTTTCGCTTTACACTCAACAATCCCATGTGTTGGCCGCTATTTATTCGGCATCGCTTCCTTTCTCCCCGGTCACCCCGGACCACTGTAATGAATCGGGCCGGTCGTGTGTGACTGTGATTGGCTGGACAGTTCGAGAAGCCCCGCCCACTCCCTTTGGTTCAACGGAGAGAAGCCACGGCAGCATAACATTAGGTTGGTTTGGTTTTTCTACACTTTTAAGGAACCACGGATGATGGGAAACGGATAGCTGATCCTCCCAAAGCAGCATGGAGCAAATAGCCATGCTCAATATATCAGACCTTGCATATGCTTACCTGACCAGAACTCTTGTTGTCATTAGACCTTATTGATTTAATATTCTCAAATTTTCTCTTGAGTTTTAGTCCCGTTTATGGGACTTCAATAGCACACAGCCAGTGCTTTTTATTTATTTAGTTAAGCCACACATGCATCTTATTTCATGTATAAGAACGAGAACACGGAACAGTGAAAAGAGTTCACACATATGCATCTGTAGTTGTTGTTTTTGCAGTAGTAGTGGTGATCCCAGAGATGGTGCTTCTGCTGCCACTGGTGGTCCCCGATTCGCTGCTCGCACTGATCACTGTGCGAGCTGTAGCAACACTTTTTTTTCTTGATCCAACATCCGTGTAGGCCTTAGGGATCTGGTGTTGGGGGTATCCTTTTGAGCTGTGAGATCCAAATTCAATAAATTGTGGTTATTTGTCTGGAGATAATGGAAATGCTTAAAAAAAAAAAAATCAGAAAACGTCAGAATTTTACCTTGAGTTGCACCCTTCCATCCCAGCAAAGATACTGTAAATAAGGCCTCCGACGACAAGCAAGCTGGAACCCGCCCAACCGATAAAGACACCAACGCCTATTTCAAACCTGGCAATGAACATAATGACCAAATATTAGTGTAAAATTCCTGTAATGATTATTATCTCTGGTAATTATTGATGTGTTATCTACCATGTATTTATAGTCACTTAAACATTGTACGTACTTTTGAGCTCTGAAGTTTGGGTTTTGAAAGTCAGCTCTGGTTTTGTTTCCATAATAGGAAAATGCGATCATGGAACACAACCCTAAAACAACAAGAACATGTTGACGTCAAGAAGAATCTGATAGTGTACGTATAACTTCTGTCTAATAAGTGTGTATAATCTCCTACCTCCAATAAGGTAGTTCATTCCCCCAGCGAAGGTTACTCTCGCATTAACGACCTCTGATCCACCAACCTTGGTGCACTTCATTCCCACTAAGACCAGAACTGATCCAAAGAAAGCCAGGATAATGCAGATGATGATGAGAGCCCGGCACATGTGAATGTCCCCTGTCCAAGAACAGTGATAATACGCAGCATACATTAAAAGGTGTGTTTTTTTTTACTCTTTATCCATCATCATATATTGTGCTTAAACACATTTGACTTACAGTTCAGAGCAAGCATTGATGGAATTCCCTTGCAGTCAGATACTCCAGTTGAATCAGATACACAATCCTTCCACAGGTTGGAGAAGTAGTTGGAGGTGGTCAACACTATGCTGTCCACCTCAGACCATGTCCAGATCTCTGTAGGCATCGTGGAACATACCAGGATCCATCCCGATACGCAGACAACGAAGCAGCCGATCTCCATGTACATCACCACAACCCTGTAACTCATGGCCGTCGGTAAGTTAAGCCTCTGAGCGGAGAAAAGTGCGATCCAACTGCTGCTGAACACAAACTGTGGAAACACACCCATAGAAGGCCAAACGAGGTTTGTGTACATCATCACATGTTTTGCCTTGAACTGTGATTCCACGGTTTTGTTATGGGGACTTTGGTGATGTGTTTTTTGTTGTTAGCATAATACACGTTAGCCTAAGAGCATGTGCTCAGTGTGTGGTATCGTTCAGCTCTTACTGCAGATGCTGTGTTAAAGTCTAAACGTGTGAACAAGGAAGAGGCAAAAATCTTGAATGAATGTTGAAATATTTAAAAATTAAGCGTACTACACTCATATTTGTGTAAAGGATTTGTACTTAGAATTCGCTGTTGCATACAGACTTGAATCAAATTTAAACACATTAAATACACAAAACAATTTCTCAAGATTTTGTCGATATTAAGTAAAAATGACCATAGGCCATCCCTGACAATATTTCCAACTGTAATAGTCATAATACTGTCAATTTTGTTAGTACGGTTGATATCAAGAAATAACGAGGGCAAGACATTCCCCAAAAAAAACACAAGAATATTTTCTATTCTCTCAGTATGAAATGTGTGTATATGTTTACTCAGGCTCCATTCTGTGCTCTTGCATCCCCTCTATGCTCACGTCTGCACACCACAAAGTCAACGGGTTATTCACCCTACTACTTTAGAAATGAACTATTTGTCCTGATTTGACCATAATTGTTTTCAGGCACTTCCGCTGATAGTAGTCAAAAACACCACGGGGTCAGCGTAAATCTTCATCATAGCTTTCAAGCTCTGAGAACAAAGGCGAAACATTGACATCTATGGAGGTCAATGAGTTGTTCTTTGAGGACTTGAATGAGGCATCAGGGATTTTATTAGTCACAAGTTACAATGAGCTGAACACTTAACAGACCCTAAATATGGACAAATCGGCTCACAGAGAAACTCTATCGAACCCTCAAAGCTTTTACACGTGCCCTTTAGCTCAAAATAAACAACAGAAAAGTAATTATACCTCACTGACCAAAACCATTAAAATGTCAATAAGCACTCATGCAGTAAGAAGGGGGAAACCAGCTGACCCTCCAGTCTTTGCAGTTGGAGACTCGAGTTAAACCTGTGATACTGATCCTCCACGGATTGGAGTACTTGGTAACTGTGGCGGCCTTTCCATCAAGAGTATATATCTTCTAGTAGTGCCTCGGCAGAGTAGAAGACACCAGCTCCCAGCCCGAAGTGGTAAAAATATTGGCCAAGAGCTCAGGCTCAAGAGGCTAAACATGGATTGTGTACATCATCTGATGCCACTTTGATAATGTGTTGTGTTTGTGTAACACACTTGATTTCTGCCAGATTATCATTCAGAGCGAGGCGGCTTTTTTCTTGTTTTCCCAGTGTGTCTTTCCTTGAAATGAGATTTGCCGATCATAAATTTCCCGCTGTTGAATTATGAAAAAAAAGGTGTCCATGCAAGTTCCTTATGTATATGTCGAAAAAAGCTTCCATAAACAACTCTTCAAACTGCCTTCGTCCAGCTGGGAAATGTGTTTGTTGAATCGATCTGGGGAATAAAAACGAGATAGCAGATCAAATTTGAATTAGCAGTAAAATAGTGAAAACAAATTTCCCCAAGCAAAGCCATCCGCCACCTCTCTGCATCCATACTAATGCAGCGAAAAAACGATTGTCTTTCCCCCCTCCTTCATCCATGATGCTTTAGTGTCAGTGATACTTCAGGTCCGCCTTGGAAGAATGATCCTCAGGAACACATCTGGCCATTATTAATATTTTTATTATTATTGATTATGAAAAATAGCTGCAACAACAACATCACCAGCAATAAGCAGACATTAAAAAAAACATTTTTCCCCAGAAACTTCAAACCTCATTAAAGCAACAGGAGTTTAACAACAATATACAAATGTAGATAGTGCTCGGATGAGAAAGCACAGGTTTTTCATCCTATGCATTAGACAAACGCATCTCTTTCCGAGATTTGCGTGCGCGTCGTCTGAGAGAGCTTTGAGATCCTGGAGCTTTTCGATGGTTCTGATCCCCCATAAAGTCCATACTGCCTGGAGGGTCCGTAATAACCGGTGTACCTGGTTCTTCCTCTGGAGCGTGGGGTCATGTACGTGCCTCCTCCATAGGCATTTACCACTTTACTATAAGAACAAAACACGTGAATGTTCATGATGTAGTACATATACACATATACTGTATATATAAGTCACAGGAAAAAAGGGTTATGATGAATGAAATACCTTTCAGGTAAAATGAGACGGTAGACAGTCACTGCGTAAAAAATACCCCCTAAAAGGATTAAAAAACATCCCACCAATCCTAGAAATAATGGGGGTCCTAGATCATACCTGGAATTGGAATTGGTTAAATGAAAGACACAAAGTTAAGATAACTCTTACATCAAACTACACAATGTTTTACTGTGGAAATGTGAAATGAGAAATGTGTGGAAATGAGAAAAAGAACAAAAAGAAAGTACCGTAACACTCCTGGCCTCAAACTCTGAGCAAAGGCTGTTCTGGCAACCCTGTTGATGTATAAGCAGTAGGCAGAAACATCGGACACACCTGCACGCAGAAGTTTAGATGACATCAAGAAGAGGACAAGAGGACATTTACGACAACACTTATTATTTCTGTGTTGTGTACTCACATCCAGCGATATGAAACAGCGCCCCGGCAAGGAGCAGTTTGTCCTTGGTTTTCTGAGCTCCACCAATATAAGTGCACTCCATCCCAACGAAGCAGAGAATAACAGCAAAAAACCCAAGAGTTAACCCGCACATTAGCAACCCTCGTACTGCCTGGACATAAGCTGTGAAAAGAAGAGAGATAGAGTTCCGGCAAAATGGACATATTTAATGTATTTATTTTTTCGGTTTGCGGCCTGTGGTGCACTTACGGGTGACGCTCCAAAGCACGGCGAAGTCTCTACAGTTGGTGACGGCTGTGGAGTCGGTGTAACAATCCTTCCATAAATTGGACCAGTACCACGCCACTTTGATGATAAAGGATCCTCCTTGTCCTCCCAGTTGGCTGATCCTCCAAAAGTCCATGGCCATGGTGCAGAGCACAAAGAGCCATCCCAGCGACGACATCAAGAAGCCGAGTACTTGGATCAGGCGTTTCTTCATTTCTGAAATCACTAATTTAGGCCCGGTGGCCTCGACTCAGCCGGGTAGAACAGACCAAATGCCTGGTCGGCGGTACATTGTGCTGTGTGCCGCTGCTGTTGATGAGGGCTGTGTGCGGGTGTTTGAGATGTTTACTGTAAACCGTTTGGGGTGTGCCACCCACTACAGAAAGTTCTCTGCAACTCTGGCTACTTTTTTTCAGGTTGAAAGAATTGTCTCGCCTGTAACCACTTCCAAACGATTGCCGTCAAAGACATCATTGTGATCTTCTTAAGAGAAAATAAGACAAAGACTGCTGCCCTCTGCAGACGTGATGTGATCACTGACCAGGAGAAATATATGCTGTTGAATGGTATGCGCAAACTCAATTATATCTTTTATCTGTCTGATTTCTAAATCAAGGGCAATGGTCGTATAATATGGTCGAATATTTTTTTTGACACTGTTTTAAATATTGTGATCAATGGACCCGTTGTGTAAAACACTTTAGCTGTTTAATCATACATATATAATCCTAAAATTAAATGACCACTAACATGAACAACAACCAAATACAGAATATAGTCGGGTGTGTTGAAAATAAAAAAAAACCCAACTTCAGAAAATGAAAAACATGCACAATACAATTTTTAAATTCAGACCTTCAGAAGAAACATTGAGGTATTCAAAATGCATTCAAAGTATTCAAAGCCACGGATTATTGTATACAAACTGTACAATAGCTCTTTTAAAACTCCTGGTCATCACACATATTCATTCTTGTCAAAGTGCTGCGTCCTGGAGGAGTTGCTGTAGGCCGGAGGCGGCCTTTGGTTCGCAGACTTTGCCCGGCCTCTCGGGTGGGATGAGATGTGAGAATGTGAGACAGCACCGCTGTACATATAGTTCACTGGACTTTGGCTGGAAAGAGAGAGAACACAGATTTGTCGCCATAAATGGAATTTTGGTTCAATGGCATTGGTTCATTTGTGTATCTACTGCTGTGTCACGTAAATGTGGCATGTGTGGCTGAAAGCACCTTTTGGTAAAAGAACCTGAGATGGAGAAGCAGAGCATGCTGCCTCCGAGGATACAGAGGACAGAACCTGACCAGCCGATAAAGAGAGCAGCTCCCAGTTCATACCTACAGACAAAGATGAATAGTTGCTGATGAAGGTCGTTTTTCTAAGTAAAAAATAAAAATAAAAATTCCTGAAATAACGAGAATTGTCTTACTTCTGTGCAATATACATAGGGTCAAAAAACTCAGTTGTTATTCGGTGGGCGTAGAGGGAACATGCTGAAAGTGAGCAGAGCCCTGAGTAGAACAAGAAAAAGTAATGTAATTAGACTTCATATATATTTACAGATATTTGGGTGATTATTTTCATTCTACTTACCGCTGAGAATGAAATTTACACCTGCAAAGCAGGCGATCCTGGCTTTGTTTTTCTCATTTCCTCCAATTTTAGTGCATTTCATTCCAACAAGGGCTGATATAGAACCAAAAAAACCCAGACAGATAGCTGCAATCATCAATCCCCTGCATGCCTGAATGTAGCCTGCAAATGTAAAAGAGGTAAATTGTGTATTTGCTCGAAAAGAGTATTTTCTCTGGCTCCATTCTGTGGTTTTGCATTTCTTGTAGTCTCACATCTGCACACCACAAAGTTGATGGGTTATTGACCTTGTGATGTCTAATGTCTTAGAATGAAACGTCCTATTCAGATAGGATTTTGTGGCAAATATTACCTTGAAAGTTGACCCGTGAAAGTAGTGGGCACCATTTGTCAGAGTAAATATCCCTTATAGCTTTAAAGCTGATTAAACAAAGGCTAAAAATGTCACTCATTTGGATGTACATGATCCTTGTTCCTTAAAAACTTGAATTAGGCCATGGGGTATCTATTAGTTCCGAGAAGCAATGAGACTCAACAAAAATGTTCTACTAAAGTTTAGACCGAGAAGGACACTTAACAGACACCTGGAAACTGAGGATGAGTCAACCAGCACTAAAGAAAAACAGCAACCCTTTCAGGCATTAACACGTGCTCTTTAACGGAAAAACAAATAGGAAATAATCCCGACATGATTAACCAAAAAAGGCAGAAAAAAAACAACAAGAATCTAACAACAATAAGCAGACCATCCAGAGCCAGCATGGAGGAGAAATCTTTGCAGTTGGAGACTCCGGTTGAATCGGTGACGCAGGTCTTCCACAGATTGGACCAGTAGGTAGCCGTTGTGATGACTGTGCCGTCGAGGGACGATACTTTCCAGTAGTCCGTTGGCAAGGTGGAAGACACCAACACCCACCCCAAAGTGCTCAGAATAAAGGCGAAGATCTCCTGAAACATGCTGCTTGTCCTGTCGAGGGTCTCCTCCACGCTGCGGTGTGACGTCAACGGTCGCCTGGCCAGGGAGGCTCAATGAAAAGCACTACACCAGTAAGTTCAATAGATAGGCTGCGATTGAACAATAATGTGTTGTGCACTCTTATATTCTGTAGGGAGGAGTTTGACCCAGAAGATCAACAAGTGGCCAATGGTCTTCATGACATCTTCCTCCCCCCCCCCTCGTCCGGTACTCGTCACCGTGACGCAATTATTGATGACGGGGGACAGAAAGGTCTGGACGTAGAAAATGTCTTGATGACATCAGTCATGAGGTTTGAAAATCGATGCAACTGTATGCATGCACGATTAATTGAATCTGAGGTGTGTTATAAAATTTGGTAATTGGTCATTCCTAGTTAAGAATAAGCTAAACCAAAAATGCGTCACAATGATTGAGCCAAAGGTAATTCCCTTGTGTATCTGCTATTTTTAACACCCATTGCACAATCTATGTGGAAAAAGGTTTTTTTTATAAAATTACAATTTAAAAAAAAAGGTGAAACTGTATCGGAAACCACAGCAGGCGTTTGAGATAGAACAGTACAGTGAGGGACACCTTCTGCCTTTCACTTTGCACTGCCACCTGTATAATGACAGTGCTGTAACCTCCTCGTGTCATTCGCTCCGATACAGAAACCTCGAGGGGAAAGTGAGACAAAAAAAATGGTGAAATCTAATCTCATACTTGTTTTTAACTATTAAAATGCTGAAAAAAGTTTTAACCCGTTAAAAGGTACATTTGAACATGTATTTGTTGTTGTAATAATCATTTTAGCCACAAGAGGTTGAAGTAAATTAAAACACACATTCTACTCTAAATAGCAAAACATAAAAGTTCTTCAAAGGGACTAACAACGTCTTCATGCACACAAAATATGTGTTGCGTGTTAGCAAGTTATGTGACGCTACTGTCATTTTTTTTATTTTGGCCCAAAATGTATTTTAATTAACACTAATCTGAGGTTTATGAGAAAGTCGTTAGTCTTATGTAGAGAATGGTGTAATTGTGGACAAAATTACAATTACACATAGAAAATGATCTTGTGAAATATTTTCACATTTATTTATTTTACTCCCATCATTTATATAAAGGAACCCTACAAAAGGATTTTCCCCATAGTGGCCTATTACTGCTGACAGCAGGTTTTCGATTATTTCCTCTGTCGAAGCTGTGACTCAGACACACTAAGTTTGACATTTACAACAAAGGATTACTCATTTGTCATTGTAAACACTTGGGCCATAATCCGTTAAATAAATTATTGTTTGGTTGGTTTTTGTCAGAAGGGGGTTCGCGATCTGTGGGGGAAGAAGCAGGACGCAGACAGCGTTAAAAAAAAAAACCTTCATAGTAAAAAATGCAGAAAACCAGAGAGCAAACCGCAGATGAGGGCCGAGGGACAGGGGACAGGGGACAGGGGACAGGGGACAGGGGACAGGGGACATCCAATAGTGAGAACCGGCAATGAAGCGACAAGGGACAAGACACTGACATGGCTTAAATACACAGGGGAGGTGATTGAACACAGGTGGAAAGAATCATTGACACAGCAGACAATCACAGGGGAAGACAGGACAAGGCAGGAAGTGAAGTTACCCCAAGGACACGGGAGACATTAAACTACAAAACAAAACATGGACCCAAACCGTGACAGAAAAAAAAAATAGACTTTAATAACCAGAGGTAAAAGCGAGGGACGGGGACAACCAACAATGACATCCAATAGTGACAAACGACAATGACGTGACAAGGGACAGGAGACCCAAACCGTCACAGGTTTATTTAAGGTGAATGACATTTTCTTTAAAACTGAAACAGCACCTGTCGAGGTAAGCCATTTATTGACACAAATGTTACACATAGAGGAATTTGACATTTGTGATTATATAAAGCAAGTAAATAACATTTTTTTTTAATCAACAAGTAACAAAACCCTTTTACACTTTCACGCTTTTCTACACGATACACTAATGACGGACATTCATTTTGAAAAATATGGTAAAACAGTCACTAAAAAAAGACTTCTTTTACATGATGTCCAGGAACCTTTAATAATACGTTGAAAGACTTTCTGTTTTAAAGCTTAAAGCTTGAAACAGTTGAATACCTCCTGCACATGAGTTTAGCAGCTTAATAGTTCTTAATACATCACACATATGTGCTTGTTGTCGCCACGGTGACACATTTGTTTCTGTGTTGAAGAATACTGTTCTTACATGTTACATGTTCAGGACCTTTTGCGAAGCACCTCTGCAGTATTACATACAATACCACAGCATTCATGGGCAACGTTCACCGACTAGCTGTTTCCAACCGCTCTGCTAACAGACACACGCTGCTGTGTTGTTGCCGTGAAACGTTGACCTCGGCGTAGCTTACCTTCCAGGTTGAGGATAGTGTGATGTGGTCTGCAGTGCAGCGCTCCGATGGCATTTCCAGCACAGTTGTTCCACAGACCCTGGAGCACCCAGGTCGCCGTGATGACTGAGGATGCCCGGCTGGTGGACCTCCATTCATTGGACACTGTGGCGCCAATAGTGGCGCCCAGCCCGGCCAGGCCGGTGACAAAAGCCAGAATCTGCCAGCCCGACATTTGGAGGTTTAAGATTGGTAAACTGTCTTTTAACAGATAAAAAAAAGAAACAGGTAAATTACACTGTGCACATGGGGTTCCTTGTGATGATTTACAAATTGGATACGCCGCATGCTTCTCCAATGACGAGGGAAGGACATGTCTCTGAAAGTTAGATAACAGGAGGGAAGTACTAGCTGGCAGTTATTCATTACTTTAGGTCAGAGAAGTTTAAAATGCCTGTTTTGGTCCAGAAATAACATATATAAATATTAACATGAAAGAAAACAATCAGTGATCCTTAAAAAAAGATCAATGTGACAAAGTCCAGTTGGTTATTTTTGCACATGATATTTAGCAACTGAAAGACTAATCATTACCGGCCCGTGTGTGAACATTCACTGTTCACTTTTCCACGCGTGAAGAGTGCACGATTTAATCTGAAACCACTAAATACCTATAAAAGAGATCCCAATATTGTACTATTAACTTGGATTAAGAAAATCAATCAATCAAAAATCAATGAGTCATTGTTATACTGAATTGTTTGAATAAGATGTCTGTATTATTAAACTATTGGAATAAATGTTGAATATTTAATGTAATGTTTTGAATATTTAATGTAATGTAATGTTTGATGCTTTTTTTTTGCATTGAATAATACTGGGATGTTTACTTAAACTGATTGACTGGCCCTACCAAAAAAAGAAAAAAAGAAAAAGTATTAGCAGATTTTCTTTTTCAGATTCATCAGATATTAAAGGATTTAAATATAAAGTAATTGAATATAGTACATTTTCATTATATATATATAAGTTGAACTAATTATTAAATTATTAGGTAAAATTGAGAGAAGTACTAAAAAGAAGAAAAAGGAAAGATTTCAAAACGCCAAGGAATCTGGGAAATGATGGACACCTCCATCAGCCAATCCCCAGGCGGGAGGCGGGGTTACGGTCCTCCCCGCTCACCTGACGGATGAGTCGAGGCGGCTATGCGTCCCGCGAGGTAATCCGGCCCTGGACGTCTACAGGAGTGATATTGACAGATATTGGAGTTAACTGCAGCTGTTCCGTCAGGGGTTATACTCCTGCGTCGATACCCCACCCCCCCACCCCCTCCCCCTCCCACCCCACCCGCCCCCACTTCCACCTGGCCGACAGAGAAGGTCCTCAGGTTGCGTTCACTGATGGAACCACTGCGGAAGGAGGAGAGGGATAATCCTTCGGCTTCAGCTAATCTTCTCTCCAAGATTTTCTTCTGGTAAGAAAAGCGGCCCGCAGTGACAGCCACGTTTGACGTCAATTAATTGCAGAGCTCTCGTGTGAGACGCTCCGTGGTCATTCAAAAGACAGGCTGTGTCCCCTGGATGCGATGAGCTGTAGTCTAGACCGCACTGTGCCCACACAGAGCTACTGTGCTGCTCAGTAGTTTTTTAGTGACGTAGGTACTATAAAAATGATACAGTTGGGTAACACTAAACTCAAAATAAAGAGACTGGATGTTAAGGGATATTAATGAACTAAACAGCCCTGGAAGTGTACAAAGATATAATATTCGAAAGAATGTTAACACGTAACATAACAAGTGATATTGCAAGGATGATAAACTTTTTTTATCATTTGCACATTTGCAAAATGTATATTGCCAAATATTTTGCCAAATTTTATATATATATATATATTTAGGGGCATTTGCATTCATGTCTTTTCGTGCAAACTTTCTATATCCTTCATTTCCATTCTTTCTCAATGAGCTTTCAACTACTGAGGATACTTTTATGTTACTTGCTCTCCAGTTGGCTGAATCCCTTATTTAGAATTGGGTACCAAAGGAAATTGGAAGAAGATGACATGTATACAGTTCTGCCGGAGGACGCTTCACACAGACTTGGGGAGGAGCTACAATGGTGAGACATTGAATAATGTCTTTTAAGATATCTTTATTTGTCTCCATTCCAGCTGTGCATGTTAGCACAGGGTATTTTTTTATCAACTGTCCGTTAGTATAGCACACATACCTGTATAACACACTGCTCAGGTTTGGATCAGAATCCTATTTGTCCCTGCATACATGTTTTATAGTTATTAAAGGCCTGGCAGCTCTCAGTCTGGATATATCCTAGAGGGTGATGTCACATACCAATAGTTAATTCTACAGCTGCAGTAGTGAGTAAATAGTTTTAAATTGCAAAGACAGCAAAGTTCTTTCAGTCCAATACTAAAGCTGGAAATAGTCTTATCTTTTTTTTCTCATTATGATGCAGAATCAGTAAATATTCTACCATTGAAAACCAGACACCAACGTCTGTAAATAAAATATGCCACCAAAAAGAGGCAATTTCTCCAGAGACATTCTGTAGTTGAAAAGTGCATTATTGTACGTAATACTGCATCATTATTTTACATTACTGACTATGATCATTGCTTTTCCTTTCCCCTTTAAAGTTACTGGAACAGAGAGGTTCAACAGGCGGCTAAAGATCTGCGCCCACCCAGACTTTCCAAAGTTCTGGTTCAGTGCTATTGGAGACCTTACGCACTCATTGGAATATACATCTTCATAGAGGTACAGTGTCATCTCACAACTAAACCAAACGTCTCCAGAGAATTGTGTTAATGCATTACACCCACACAGCTCCCTTCCATCTCCGTTTCTATCAGGAAGTTATCAAAGTCATTCAGCCCGTGCTGCTCGGGAAGATAATTGAGTTCTTTGAGAATAATCAAGGCAGCAACGCAGCTGCAGTCCACGAGGCCTACCGCTTCGCTTTAGGCATCTCCTTGACAACCGTTAGCCTCTCCGTCCTTCATCACCTCTATTTCTACCACGTCCAGCGAGCAGGCATGAAGATCCGTGTGGCCATGTGCCACATGATCTATCGGAAGGTGAGTCGTCATGAGGTGCCTGGATGTATACATTTCCTCTTCATATTCCTCATATCATCATGTCATATTTCTGCAGTTTTTATACAACTTGTTTTAACACCTTTTTTTCTACAAAGGCTCTTTGTCTTAACAACAAAGCATTGGCCAACACTACTACAGGACAAATTGTGAACTTATTATCTAATGATGTCAACAAATTTGACGAGGTAATGACTGAAAGTATCTATTATATCTTTTATTAAGTAATTAACATGTGACTCATTCATGATATATGACCACCATATAATTGGGCCTAAGTGATATTGCCAAAATCTTCTGTCTCAAAATAAGTCATTTCATATATTGGTAACAATAAACATTGTTTTCTCACAGCTAACTTTATATTTGCACTTTCTGTGGATTGGTCCGGTACAAGCAGCAACTGTAATATTGCTGTTGTTGTATGCGATTGGCCCGTCGTGCCTTGCGGGAATGGCTGTCTTCTTCGTCCTGATGCCAGTGCAGACTATGTTCGGACAGTTGTTCTCTACTCTCAGGTTTGTTGGTAGTTGCCGGATTCATCAAATATATATAAAACAAGCTCCTCTACTATTAGGTCTGCTTTGTTGTGTTGCACTGGTGCGACTTCTGCCATTTGTGCCCCATTGTTTCAGGGCTGAAACGGCAGTCTTAACGGATGAAAGAATACGTACGATGAGTGAAGTCATCTCTGGCATCCGCGTCATAAAGATGTACGGCTGGGAGCAGCCTTTCGCTGCGTTGGTGGACGAGGTCAGAAGGTAGAGCCTAAAACCCACCTGCACTCCCCTCTACCAAGTTCCTCTGAAATCTATTAACACGTCTTTGTAATATCCTCTCGTTAAAAGGAGCAGTGTGTAGGATTTAGTCGCAGATTGCAACCAACTGAATGTCCCCCCTCTCACCCCTCCCCTCCCGTGTGCGACGGAGAGACGCTGGCCTTCAGGTAATGGGGAAACGGCGATTGTGTCTGGTTTTGTCCGTTCGGGGGCTACTGCCGAAACACGGCCGTGCAACATGGTGGACTCCGTGCAGGAGGACCAGCCCCTCCTTCCAAACAAAAACACATCCCTCTTAGCTACCCCTTGAATCGTACGCATATGAAAACAACCTCCCCCCCCCCGTCCCCGCCCCCCGTTTGCCGCCATTGTTGTGTAAGCTGTGTTTTTCTGACAACACGTCTTGTTCTTGTACAGAATGGAAATCTCCAAGATCATGAAAAGCTCCTACCTGCGTGGCCTGAACATGGCGTCCTTCTTTGTGGCCAGCAAGATCATCGTCTTCATCACCGTCTGCATCTACGTGCTGACTGGAAACCAGCTGTCTGCCAGCAGAGTGTTCATGGCCGTTTCCCTCTACGGGGCAGTCAGGCTCACCATCACGCTCTTCTTTCCCTTTGCCATAGAGAAGGTCTCTGAGTCTCTCATCAGCATTAGAAGGATTCAGGTAAACATTTACACCAGGAGGGCGTTGTTCCATGTCACATGGAAACTAATAATGTGGACGCGATTCTTCCGTTCAGAATTTCCTCCTGCTGGATGAAGTGGCTCCTCGTCCTCTGGCGACTGCTGTGGCAGAAAAGAAGGACTGTATTGTGCAGATTGAGGATTTATTATGCTACTGGAGTACGGTAAGAATTATTGTGGGCAAAGGGATTCTCCTTTCTGTCTGTATATGGATCAGATGAACAACGCCTATAAGTAATGATGAAGAGTGTTGCTATACAAATTGTTAGGCACCTCTAGAATGGTCTATTAATACGACACGTTTCAGTTCTTTTACTTTTTCTTACAGATGGTGGAGGCTCCAACTTTACAGAACGTGTCTTTCACAGTGAGGCCGGAGCAGCTCCTGGCAGTAATTGGACCTGTTGGGGCTGGAAAGGTCCAATCTTTTTTCTAGTCTAAGCGGCATAATCATGCAATTACCTGATGATCACTCTGAGACTTGTCCACTGGTAAACAATAGTAATATAATATTGTCAGTTGTATATGCATTGAGTTTGTCCTGATTTACATAGCAAGACTTCTTTCACTTTGCCATGAACGTATCCTGATGTATCCAAGCTTTAATTTCTGGATGAAGCCAAACGGCAGCCAGATATTAAATAGTTAGTCTGTACACAAGCTGGAGAGTGCATCCTTTTGTTTAGAGTTACCGCAAAGAACGTGTACAGAAAGTGTATAGAAAGTGATTGTGAGTTCCTCAAATTCTTCTTCAAATCCTATACTTTCTTCTGTGTTTGGGCACGTCAGTCCTCGCTCCTTAGTGCCATCCTGGGAGAACTGAGTCCGGAAAGTGGCGTTGTCAAGGTCAAAGGAGTGCTGACATACGTCCCTCAGCAGCCCTGGATTTTACCCGGCACGATTCGAAGCAACATCCTTTTTGGCAAAGAGCTCGACCCCAAGAAGTATGATAGAGTGCTGAGAGCCTGCGCCCTCAAGAGGGTGAGAATCGCTGTTGATCAGCAGGCCAGTTATTAAAGAAATTTGTGTGTGCAAGGTCCATTTTTTTGTGCAAATGATTGGTACGGGTTGCATTTGGACCCTGTTCAGGACATGGAGCTGTTACCAGGTGGTGACCTGGCGATGGTGGGAGACAGAGGGGCCAGTCTCAGTGGTGGACAGAAGTCGAGGGTCAGCTTAGCGAGGTGTGCTAAATCACTGTTCTGCAATGCTCCTCTTTGTTCGACATCGGCAGAGATAACCTCCACCTCTGGGTGTTTCTAGAGCCGTGTATCAGGACGCAGACGTCTACCTGCTGGATGACCCACTTAGTGCAGTGGATGCTGAGGTGGAAAGACACCTCTTTGAAACGTAAGCATTTTTTTTCCTTTGGAGAAATTCAACGCAATGTACAGTTAGTCAGGTGTAAAAAATTGGGGTTTTTTTGATTTCTAGATAGAAATATTTGGTTTCTTCAGGTGCATTTGTGGACTTTTGAGGAAGAAGCCTCGTATCCTGGTTACTCATCAGCTACAGTATCTGAAGGCTGCAGATCAAATTGTTGTCTTAAAGCAGGTGTGTATTTAAGTTTGTGTTGTATGTTACAGGTAAGACAAGTGCTTAAGTGGTGAAACTGAATCTTAATCCCTTAAATGTAATACAATATTTGTTAGTTCTCTTTAGTATTTGGAATTCCACTAGTTTTATTATAATCATGTGCAGTATATCTTGTATAATTCTGCCAATGTCTTGCTGCATTCCTTTGTATGTTCAGAACTCTTTTTAGCGACACTGCAATTTGATCAGTATAAAAAGAAAACCTTTTGACTTAAAGGTTACTTTAATACATTCCTTGTTGCTGAAGAGCATGGGCTGTAGTCCGGTAGGATCAGTCTTTCTTGAAGTTTTTACATGTAAATGAAACGCACTGTAAATGTTTTTATTGTTTTTATCGTGACAGGGGCCTTCTCCTGTTCGGTTGTCACTTACAGATGCTTCCATTTAAATGACTATGTGTGTGCGCTCTTGTGCTATCTGCCGCTGTCAGGGTCAGATGGTGGCCCGTGGGACCTACAGTGACTTACAAGGCTCTGGGCTTGACTTCACCTCCCTGCTTAAGGAGAAGGAGGGCCAGGAGAATGAGAGGCACGGTGTGGCTCCCGCCTCTGGGACGGTCCCCCGCCTCGCACACACATTCGATGACAACTCGATGTCCTCTCTGTCCTCCCTCTCCTCCTCTCGGTGCTCTTTGATCGAGGGAACGGATCCACTTTCAGTGGTATGTGTATGTGAATCATCCAATTGTTTATACTTTTATGTAGTAAAAAGCAGTTTTAACAGCATAAATCCAAATGGAAATGCTTGTTTTGCAGTCTGCCAGCCACTAGAGGGCAGAAGGTGCTCACCCTAACCCTCCTGATCATTGCAGCCTGGTGTGAAGTGGCATTGACACTGCTGTCTATCTGCAGGTAGGGCAAGCAACGGGGGAGGAAAGCCGCTCAGAAGGAAACGTTGGCCTACGTATGTATGTGAGGTATTTCAGGGCCGGCGCTAACTTCCTGGTCCTCTGGGTCCTCATCTTACTCAATGCCCTAGCACACGTGAGTCCATTCTCTTCAATGAATTGTGTGTGTGTGTGTCTCATATCAATTTTGGGGTAAAAAATTGCACGTGTATATATGTTGACCATAATTAATATGGGCCTTTAAATTGATATGGAATGGTGTGATAAACTGTCTCAATAAATGTTTATTCATGGGATAATTTATTTTTCTTGTTCAGATTACATTTGTCCTACAGGACTGGTGGCTCGCTAGCTGGTGAGATATTTTCTTCTTTTACACCCTGAAAACACACAGAAAACGATGAACAGGTTTTTCTGAGCCGTAACCACGTTTTCTGAACTGATAAATACTTGATGATTTGAGAGAAGACGCCCGAACCAAACTGTTATTCTTGGCATTATGAGCCACTTGTTGAAACTGACCTTGTGCCTCCAGGATAGGAAGCGTGTTTTCAGAATTGTGCCTTCGTGTTGCGGCGCGCTTTCTTCGGCGTGTTTATTCGTCCTTGTGCGTTTTTTGGTTCCTTTGTGACCGACTTGCAGGGCCTCTGAACAGAAGCACATCAATGCGACAGAGCACCTGAATGGCAGCGTCCCTCAGCAGATGGACCTTGACCTGTACCTAGGTGTTTACGCAGGTGAAGCCCACTGAGCGCACATCGCTTTTCATGTACTGTTGAGGCTCTGAATACGCCAGCCATTCAATGAACAGATCCGCAGTTCTTTGGCTGTGGCCCAAGGCCTTCAAGGCCCGCTGTATGTGTACACGGGTCTCAGCTGTACAGGGAGATAGCGGGGCCTTTCTTGTTCTCTGCTATTGCGCTTCTCTTCTTCAGGCTTCGTATGTACAGTGATAGCTCTGCGTTAAAGACAAAACAAAAAAACATCATGGAAGGAAAATCTTATGGAATATTTCTACTTTGGAAGAGGAGACTGCAAATGCATAGCTGGGAACGTGCACCATGGTAGCATTGTGGTTTGCTAATATATCTTTTCTCTGTGCTTTTAACAGGTTTAACAGCCACTTCGGTCGTGTTTGGCTTCCTCCGCAGCTTGTTTTTTTTTAATGTCCTGGTGAGCTCGGCCCAAACGCTACACAACAGCATGTTTAATGCCGTCCTTCGGACCCCGGTGCACTTTTTTGATGTCAATCCAATCGGTAAGTGGCTCATTTCTTCATCAAGCTGTCATTTAGACGGTTGAAAGCTCATGAAATAATAATAACATGGTCATGGTTTTGCAATAGTGATGAAATTATTATGAGATACGACCACCCAGTGAAACCTTCTGTGGAAGTTACTGTGCTGACGTCTCACCACTAGAGAGCAGACTGTTACTTACTTTGGAGTGTTTTGATCACCTTTACAAACATCCATAATATGCTTGCCCCAAAACTGCACCATTTATTATTGCTATTAAGTAAAGCATATGACAGCTTCAAATTTAAAATGTTCCAATTAATAAAATAACAAATGACTATTTTCTTATCAAATATTTCATAATGTCATCGTAATATTGACATGATTATGTAATTTACCTATGAACAGAATGAAGCACTGATAAATATTAATCTGAATTTATAACCTCGTAGATCTGCATTTATTTAAAGTTTGTTGAATATTTGGGGCTTTACTTCTGAATAAACTAAAGCCGCTGCTGGCAGGTAAAGTCTGTGCATCCAAGAGGCCAATTGAGTCCAAAAAGCTTTGTGACGTGTGACTTTATATATTCCAAAATTGTAAATAGTGCTATCTTCGTATTGTGAACCCAAACAAAAAGCCAGTAATCATATTGAATAAATACTGTTTCCACTAATCTTTGGCAGCGTTGCGTTTGGGCTACAGACATGTGTAAATACAGATATATTTGTCTAGTGCGCTGTAAAAGAAATCTTATGATTTGATTATTTTGTTAGCGCTGCAGGCCGTAACTGCTAGGTCAATGGATTAGGCCGATGGACACGATTTGTGTAAGTGTGCAAACATTTCACAAAAAAAAAAGCCGCCGCTTTTTTTCATTTACTGGGACATTTTAAACAACCGTTTTGATGAAAGACTAAAAATGTAAGCGTATTTAGAGATTTGTTGGAATTATTTGCAAAATATTTTGCTCCTTTACAATTTTGTGAGCTCAATTAAATTACAGTCCTCTTTTAATTCGGTAAAGTTATTAAAGTACAACGTGTCATTCATTTCCAAAGTCAACCGTCAAGTGGCCCACTTTAATAACTTTAATTTTTCTGGAGCATTGTTCACCTGTCAGAAGATAATTACTCAGCCTAATCTCTTCATAGTGACATGCATGTACAACACAATCAGCTCGGGTGGGAATTCTCCAGAAGAAGGAACCTTGTATCTTTTATAATGAGTCATAATAAGCTGGTAACACAAGTCTAAATATGATTTGAGGGTGTTCAGGAGCTTGCGGTTTCTACTGGCATTAGAAGTGGGTGCAGCGACAAAGCTTTCCTTTGCCAAGCTGTGTTTGGAGCAAACACCACAGGTCTTAATCTTTGGCTTTTGTCTTTAATGCTGCCGTTGTGTTACGTATTGGACTACCTGGAGGCTTACCTGGGTGTGCCTTGCTTGGTAATCCACGCACGGGACGAGGACAAACACTTTGAATAATGTAATAATCTGTTTAATAGCCCAGCAAAGGAGCGGCTTAACAGACTCTGCGATCTGACTCTTGTGCTGCTATCAGTAACCAATGTATGACCAGTCCAGTCATTACCGATGGCCTCCAGGCTGGCAAACATCACTTTGTGTGTCACTGGATTTATACACAACTGTCCCAGAAAAGTGCGTTTCGTTTTCCTTCATCCAGTCTGCGGTAGATTAAGCATAAGCACGATGCCGATAGTGCTTTACATGTTTATTTTTTTCTTCCTCCTTTCTTGCTTCTTTGCTCTATATTTGTCATTCATTTCCTTGGGTAAAAGCGAACAGACCAGGAAAAACTCAGCTCCTCCGTTTGTTTTTCTCAATTTTATTATTTTTTAGTTATAAAGTAACTGCCTCTTTCATAGCAAACTGCTTCCACGTACACCTCTCTCTCGCAATAAGTGTGAGTCATTTGTAACTGTGTGCCTGGGTGTTGTTAAGGAGTTGACAACAGTTTACGTGTGTAAGTGATGGGTGTGCTGCTGCTGAACAGGCTCGGTATTTGATAGCTGTCCACAGAGTTAAAGGTTACCATTTCAAGCGTCACTGCACAAAGGTCTTATTTGTTATTCTGTGAATGTAGTTTCTAACAAAAGAGTACAGCGGTGGTGAATTATGTTTGATGGAGAGGCATTGTAGCTCTTCTGTATCAGCCCCTGAATGCCTCTGTGCCATTTGAATCATGTGTCTGTGTTATCTTTTGTCCTATATGGAAATAGTTGATTTCCAAGTTTGGGGTTTTCATAACAATGCTATTTGATAAGAAGATATGTAGACGCTTGTGACAACGCTGCAGATGGCTTTTTCCTCTACTATTTAAATTCCTGTGACTTAATATATGCATGTTGCTCAGTTTGAGCAATATGCACAGTCTTATTACAGCTGTTCATCCAAATATGATTCAGTTAGAGCAGCACAGACAGCGGTGGATGTGTTGAGCGGATGTTGATCCCTGTAATTTAGTGTCATTGAGTGGGCTAATCCCCTCAGAGACTGCAGGCCAGGGCTTCAGCTCATCAGCACAGTCGAGGAGTGGAGTTCCAGTCGATACACGCACACACACACACACACACACACACATACACGCACACTTACACACATACACCTCTGGCGTCCCCCTTTCGCATGGACATGGTGGGCCATCCCATTGCCGGGTGTCACTCAGTGGCCGTTGAAGCAAGGAACATTAGATCTTCTGTCGTCAGTGATTTGAGATTCTAATTGTGTCCACACAGGCAATGTTTTTAATGTCTGTATTTCAGGTCTGGGGATGCAAGAGTGTTGAGAGCAAAGTGGAAGAAGTACTGCAGAGAGGATGATGATGATATCGAGGTGTGTCAATTGAATGTGGAGATGGAGCCGTGTGTGTGTGTGCAGTGTGGCTGATAGGGCTCCCCCTCGCTCGGCACTTCCACTATTTAATTGCATGAAAGGGAAGCAGAGGAGATTGCAGGAGCCTGGCGGTGAGAGCGGAGAGAATGGATTTAGAATGTATTAGTATTGGCAGCAAGGCGCCGGCGGTGGGAGGCTGCCCCAGGCCCCGAGGCCCTTCATGGATGTGCAGGTGAGCTGTGCCACCTCCAGCCTTGGCAGCCCCCCTCCCCAGTATTCCTTCATTATCGCACTTGCCTGCCTGAAAGGCCGCTCCCACTGCACTGGGGCCCACACATGGCGCGGTTCTCAGTCGTCCCCTTATCTTGATGTTTACAGGGAACAGCGATTTGCCACACGCCCTGCTCCAGCCGGACCCCACTGTTCCACTTCTTTAAGTGTGATTGGGGGACCTGCTCACCTAATATTTCCACCTTTGGGGCCACCTTAGTTGGGAAGGGCTTGATGTATCCTGAGCCTGAAAAAGTGGTTCAAATCACCCCTGGAGTCCCCAACCATGAGAAATGGTTTGATACTAATGCTGCTGATATCCCCGAAACGTGTATACCCCTCTCTGCACAATAGGTGATATTGTTGACAACCACCCGTAGTGATTGAAGCCATTGTCCCGTGCCGATCTTACCTCATAGGCATTTCCATGCAGTGAATGTCTTTGTGTAACTGCATCACTGTAATGTATCCCCTCTATAGTCCTCGCAGGACAGAGAGGGGACTTTAATTCATCCCCGATGAAGCTCTCTGTTAACTGAGCCGCTTGTCAAACAGCTGATAGCTGACTGATGTTCTCTGCTCTAACACCCTCTAACCATGGGGTGATGTAACCCAGAGAAACCTATCATTTTCTTATTGGCATTGTTTGTCAGATATGCATGAATGTAGGTCATCTAGGGCTTACACAGTAAAATTACATAAAATACTATTGGCTCTCCCGCAGACACCGTTTGACAAGCACACTCCCCCCCCGTTTGCAGGCTAAAGCAGCGATATTCTACACTAGTAGCAGCTCTACCCTCTTGCAGGAACTCTCCCCTCGGGATGTCTGTATGCTAAAGGGCCACTCACACTGTGAATAAGATTAGCCTGCCTCCAAGTGTACAACATGCTTACGCCACTTGACTTTGAATCAGTACTGATTTGGAGCATTGCTGGATTGTTGCGGGGAATAATGCTCTGGCTGGGTTTATGCAATGGCTGTTATGGGGAGCCCGGGCCTCGTCTGCATGCATGTTTTAGGCAAGAGCGGCGTTTTTGGATAAAGCTGTAAGCTGCTTATGGCCGTGGAGAGAGGTGATTACAGGGCCCACCTCCGTAGGACTGGCTGGGAGGCTCGGAGGCAACTTTTTGGTCAGCCGCCTCCAGAGTACCATACCAGCACATTCTGCTAATGTGCCGTTCCCTGTCTCTGACCCGTAATGAGCCCCCCCCCCCCCCCCCGTTTCTCTTCCGTAAGCCTTGATGAACTCTACATGCTTGTGCGATTACTATCACTTTGTCAGGGGTTGTGTACTAAATACGTGAGTGCTGCTTTATTTCCATTTTCCCCGCAGAAAGATATTACTGATGGCTGAGCGATGTGTCACCTTGGGTTCCTTCGACATTATGACACCATTTTGGCGGCGCCTTGACAGGGAATAGCCGCCATACACAACCGACCTCAACAGCCCGCCCGTGTCTTTCAACTTGGGTTCAATCCCTGTAGTGGCGATACCAGCATCCGTTGTTGTCCTTTTTTGTGTGCCTCTGAGAGGCGGAGGGCTTCCTTCAGGGGCAGAGATAGAGAAAAGCCCTTCTGCCTCGCCTGCCCTTTAGGTGGTGTAGTGTTGGGATTTACAACCAGTGACCCCGCAATACACACTGTGTGAAAACAGCTGGAGTGTAATCTCGTGTGCAGTGGGATCAGAGCAGGGGAGCAAAGTTACTCTAAGCATCACAATAAAGGGCTGCTGCTGCTGCACCTGCGGAGAAGCCAGCCGAAATAATGAACACCTGAGCAGATTGGAGGCAACTCAATTAACGTCCCTGAGACTGCCAGTCAGGACATAAAGGCAGGTACGCAGCTTCTGTCGCCCTTTGTCTCTGAACAAAAGGTTCCCGTGTGTATTCAGCCAAGAGTAAGGCCGTCTTTGTGAAATGCCAGACAAATAATGATGCATTGTTTAATCGAGAAAGGCCTGTGTTTTTCTTTTAATGTCGCACTGGGTGTATAAGGAAGGAAACTGCAGAGTAAAGAAGGGATAAAGAATACATGATTATTTCTTCCAAATGTCATATAAGAGTAGTATAACGTGGGTGTTAAACATTTCAAAATAAATCCTCCTAGTGTTTCCCTCATATTACATAGTTAGACACTACATAACATTCCATTATTTTGATATTGCTATACTGATAATTCATATGTTACACTCGTGTAACTAGTATAACATATTTTTTAACCAAAATACTAAATTGCGCTCTCAATTGTGCAGTCCGTCTTACACATAGCTATGCTAATGGTACCTTATCTGTGCCTTTTGTGTTTTCCAGGAAGAATTCTCAACAGGTTCTCGAAGGACATCGGTTACCTGGACTCTTTGCTCCCCTGGACGTTCGTGGACTTTATCCAGGTGAGTCTCACCTCGGCAGGTTCGGTCGCTGGCGCTGCAGCATGGGAAGGCCATTTCATGCCTGGCTAAACCTGCTTTGTGGTCCGGGTCCCCTAATCTGGAAACAATTACTGTAGGATTACCCGCCAGCGCGGCCCAGCGCCTGCACAGATTTAATAAAAGTGTGCACACAGGCCGAGGGCGTGGCTTCCTCAGTGTGACACAACAGAAACGGCATTTTGGGAGAGCGTGTTTGGAGACTAAGCGAGATGACTGGAAGAGAGAAAAGGTACCAGAGGGAAAATAAAGGCCACAGGACGATGGGAAGGATGTCGAGGAAAACGGCGGGGCAGAAAGGAGGGGGGGTTTGACGAGGACGACGCGCGGAGCGGCAGAGAGCAGAAGCGCGTACGATTGGGTTTGCAGGAAAAGGAGCTGAAAAACAGAGGGGAAAAAGAGGGACAGGTCCGTTGGAACAGATCCAGAAGCGGGACCTGCCCCTCTTCACCCCAATGCTCAACAGTCTCTTATAGGCCCTGGTAGCCAAGGGCCACCCTGGTACATAACCACCAGGTTGGGTTACCGAATGCCACCCTGCCACCGTGACAGCCATCTCCCACGAAAGCCTGCGGAGATGAGCCAGCTCATGCACCTCGCACCACAAAGAAGGGAATGTTCGCTGCACAATTCGAGGTAGAGGGGCAGGCGTGGCTCTTTGGTTAGGGCCAAAGAATAGAACAAAGGCGCGCTGAAAACGAATCCCCCCGTCACAATGCCCGAGTGATGTTTGTGGCAGATACCCATCTCATAGTAGACAAAAGCCATCTTAAATGCTGAAAGCACAAAAGATCATATTCACAAAGGCTTTTTGTCCGCCATAGGTTCCCTCATTTTGATAATAAGGGGAATAACGGCTGGCGTGAAATAATAAGTTTGTCGAAAACAGGGAAAGTAGACTAAAAACCGACGGGTGTTGCACATACAGTACGTGCTCACCAGGTTTGACTTTTCCATTCCACCACGTAAGTTATTAGTTGTCTCATCAACGAGGCACAACATTATTTAACCATGTGCCTGTATTGCAGGGAAAACCAGCCTTTAATAACTAAAAAGTAAATGGGAATAAAACGATACAGTGTGTAACAAGCATTATTCTTGCCAGTCAGAAAGTGGGAAGTGATGCACAAAGGTTTCATCCTTTGGACAGAACACTTTTGTTTGTGCTGCTTTCTGCTGTTGTTTGCAGGTGTCTTTCATGGAGCGGCCTTTAATGCTTTCAGGAAGGATGATTTTCACTCTTTTTTTATCAAAGTATTAGCAGCGCAGAAAAGCTGCTGATCCCGACCATTGTTGCTCATTCACGCAGGGACATTTCCCCATAGTCATTGTTTAAATGGTTGTCAGGGGAGAATAAAGTGAAACTTCATAAACAATGCCCTAACTGGTTTATCTCCCTCTATGGAAAGAGGCCGCTTCTGTGTGGGGATTTGCCCCAGAGCCTCCCCCCTCTATGGTGGAGTAAGCACTTCACAGCCCCTCAGCACTGCCCCCATACCCGCCTAACAAGGGGATTCCCCCTAGCCGGGGGAACCTGGTTACACCCCACAGCCCTATTTTTTTTTTTACAGGTCTCATTTAGTACTAATTTAGTGTATTGGGGGAAAAAAGGCTCTTTCTCTTCTCTCTTTATGGTCGGGGGACAAAGACAGAAATGTCAATTAAAAACACCTCAGGCTTTGGGGACTGTCTGCTTTTGTGCAGACTTGACCTTTAAATCCTGGGTTGGCTCTATTTTCACAGAGGGGGCAGAGGAGGAGGGCAAGACAATGGGGAGTGAGTACGGGGGTCTTTCAGGGCAGGATTTTGTGTGAAGGCTCTTGACCAAGTCACATCACTAACTGTGAGGTCCATAACTACATTAATAGGTCTTCTAAACCATCCACATCCATGAGCCTGCTAAGACATTCAGCCTTCATTTAAGTGGGTCAAATATCATACATTACAGCAGCAAACAGTGATGATACAAATGAGCCTAAAGTGCGTTTGAGAAAAAAAAAAGAGGGTTCGCTTGTGTGCGCACCAAGTAGCACACAGCAGAGATGCCTATTGTCTAAAAACACACGCAGGTCGATCGTCGTGTGAGTCTGTATATTGTGCCACATTGTGTGTCAGGCCTTTTCAGGGGCTTTGCGGGATACGAGAACTGCTGACGTAACCGCGAGCGCTCTCGGATGGGATTTCACCGGCTTTCTCTCTCTTCTTCGCCACGCTGGTGACAGAAGGAGCGAAGAATGCACTGGCCCCAGGCGTTACACGGGCCGCACTGAGAAACACAGAAGACCGCACCGTGTGGAAATACGGGCTGTGCCATAAATCTCCCTTTTGAGCAAGGCTTTCGTGACAATTCTATTGTCTCCTTGAACAAGGTGGAAAAAATACAAGTAACATAAGAAAGTGGAGGATGCTATAAAACCTACACTAGTTTAGCTAGTATTCTTATTTGTCGAAAAGCAGAGCAGAAAACCTGTGTGTTGATTTGTGTGTGTGTGTGGGTAGGGGTCGTGCGTGTGCTTCTCAGTGTGCCTTACTGGCCACTCAGCAATACCACACATGGTCATTTGATGGCGAGCATTGGCCAGCGAAAGCTTCCAGTGTCTGTGTGTGTGTGTGTGTGTGTATGTGTGGTCTGCGATGATGCTGCGGTCCGGCACCACGGCTGCTCTTACTCAGACATACAGGCCGGTCCAGGGGTCCGTGGAGCCTGGGAACCTGCAGAGAAAAGTCCCAATCTTATCTGGAATCTCACCTCATGTCAAAGCCACACAGATTATGCGTGCTATGCTTTCTGTGATTGACTTTTATATTTGTGAATTGCTGTTTTCGTCCACTTTTAGAAACGTTTTTTTGTTGTTTTCAAGAAAGGGAGAAAGGCTGAATGAATGCATTTTCTGGACACAAGTGATTTATAGTAGAGGGAGAGAGAGTGTGTGTGAGAGAGAGAGAGAGAGAGAGAGAGAGAGAGAGAGAGACCGCATTTCAAAGCCTTTCTCTTATTTCCAAAATGGGGTTGGAAATCAGCAGCTTGACTGAGCCCAAATAAGTGACTTCTTTTACCTTTTCACGGCACACAAAGGCCTAATCCTAGGACTACTTGAGCCACCAATGTAGACAGCGACTGAGACCACCACAGTATGTGTCAGACCCTCCTCACCACACACAAAACACATTGACTGCAGCTTTATGAAGTGAAAACGGCCCCGAAAGGGAAAATGTGAAGGAGGTGTCCACAGTCATTTCTCCCAAAGAAAGGCCATAGCATCTGGGCATTTAATGGTAAAATAAAGCCCAAAGACTGAGCAGAATGGACCGGGTCACTTCTATTGTTCCAGCGCCCGAGTGGAACAGCCCTGTTTTGTTTCAGTACCACTGACCCTTGCAACTTATTGTGCCGCTCTGTCACGGAAAAGTGTGGAGTGAAAAAGAAATTCCAGCGATGACAGAGGACTTCTTTTGAGGAATTTTCTTTTCCATGCTTTCCCCTCATTTCCTGTTTTGTGTGCACTTTTTTTCTCCCTGTGGCAAATATCGCACACTGTCTGTAAATAAAGGGAGGATGAAAAAAAAAGGCTTGTAAAAAGCGTTTCTTCTTGTCCGGAGGGATGTTTAATTAAAGGCAAGTGTTTATTTTTTGCTTTGGAACAACAGTCGCTATCATTGCCGAGCACAAATATAGCAATTAACTTCAATTTTCTGCATTTATTTTGACATCAAAGAGCTGATAGAATCATTGAGAAAATAAAGCAATTAGGGTCAGCAGAAATCTCAATGGTCTTTGGAAACAGCGGTGCGCCTAGATCGTTTCAGTGACTGAATCGGATGCGTGCGGTAGCTTTCTTTTCTTGCTAAAGAGCAATTAGCGGTAATTCTTTATTTAAACTGTTTGTATACAAAACCTTTCATCCTTTTATCCACTTTTATGTGCAGCGGGATGTGGCTTTGGGAGTTTTCTATTCCTGTGTGGTTCACTGGGAGATATGGACGTGGTCTGAGGGGCGCGGGGGGGGGGGGGGGGGGGGGGGTGAGGTGTATGCTTGTAGGATCGGCTATCAGAATCATCTCCGTGTAGTGTGGGTGGGGGGCCCCGGTGTGTTCCCGATGCTGACGCGATAAGCCACGCAAATGGACCACATCAAACGGGGGCTTTGGCGACGCCGGGGCCCCGGGGAGCAGGAGGAGGCAAGACTCCTATCTAATGGTTCCTGTTCCTCCTCTGTCAGATGACCCCCCGAGACAGATAAGCCTGACTCGCAACTCCGCGGCCTCCGACTGAAATGGGCCCAATTTGAATTTTAAGGAACCAATTGGCGGACGTGAGTGAGCACTGTCACTGTGTCGCCAATCAGCAGCAGTGATTGTGAAAGTAAAATGGAGTATTTGATAAGACATTTGTTCAGTTAATATGTGATCCCCTCAGGGGGATCACACTGCTGGATAACATGCAGTAATGGCTCGTGGGCCACCATCTCACTTTGCAGTCTGGTAGTCTTCCATCAAGGCTAAGATTGAAACTTATGTACTGTGAAATTCTTGGGATCAGTTGTGCTCAGTAGCTCTCACTCACTGTTTGATTGTGTGGGCTCCACTGCAGCGATGGTTGGACTAGTAATACCCTCTTATCTGAACTGCAAATGAAATTGAGTAGCTTTTCATCATGAAACTACACTGAAAGTGATCATGCCTAAATGTGTGCTTAAGTGGCAGATAACATCCGTAATTAAGGTGCTAAATTAAATTTCCATCTCTCTGGGCTAGTCTGAGACCACGGAAGGTAACGGTACGATCCTAATCTCACGTTTTAGGATTCATTTTTTAGGATGGGTCTAATTTCAGGGTGAGAGGTTTTAATTTTATCATCTATCAATCGAAAAGGAAATATGTTACACAGTTTTACCTTTCAGCAAAGAAGAAATGGCCTCTCACATGGGCAGTGGTGGAAGAAGTAGTCACATGATCGGTTTAGGAAAAGCACCTGTATCCGTGTGCAAACACTCCATTAAAAGTCCTACATTAAAAATCTTAAAGTCCAGTTTTTGTGTGTGTATGTATGTATTGTACAGAATTATCAAAAGTAGGACAAAGAACAGGCCACTTATATATACATATATGCACATATACACTATATAATCATTCTTAATCAGATCGTTAAACAATCTTTCCAAACAGGGTTTGCCGCCTCGATGTCGTCATCGCCTTCAATCCTGTTTAGGCAGCTCTGGTATCCTGGTCCCGATGTGTCACTGAGCCATTAACACGGGTGATGAGTCACTGTGTTGTTGAGGCCTGTGTGGTTTGGGTGTGATGTATCAGATACCCACAGTGCGGTTCCCAGAGCCCTGTGCCAGTCACTGTGGCCGTGCTTGTTGGCCCGCCGCTCTGCCAGGGAGGCTTACGGGCCACGGGCCATAGGTGTTGAAGGGAAAGCCCGGAGGAGCCAGGGATATGAGCTGCAGTGGCCAAGTGGTAAATTCTCACCTTCTACTAAGTGAGAATTAGCGATGTGGTCGTTTTCCTTTCCCACTGTGAGTCACATAACCTCAGTCCCACAACCTGCTGTTACCTCACTGATGGTCTTACACAAATACAACTAAAAGAGTTTCTTTTCTTTAGCCTTCGAAAAAAAGGCTTAAGATGATGCTTGTTCTAGCTGGTGTTGTGCTCCTTTCTGTTTTTCTTTCTCTTGCAGGTATTTCTTCAAGTCATCGGAGTGATTGCAGTAGCTGCCGTCATCCTCCCCTGGATCCTTATTCCCGTCGTTCCCCTTTTTGCCGTCTTCCTGTTTCTGCGGTTCTACTTCCTGCAGACCTCCAGAGACATCAAGCGCCTCGAGTCTACCAGTAATTATTTTATTTTTTTCTGTCAGTGGCATTGGCATGTCCATTTGTGGCATGAGACAAAAGGAGACCACAGGAATGCTAATAGACCATTGAAGAAAGCCATGGTCATTAGCATAAGGGCTAAAGGTGGCGGTGGCCTATGGCTCGGCCACACGCAGTTTCCTCAAGAGACGGGAGTTCATGACATCACATACAATGGGGGAAAATGCCAAGTGGGCATGACTAGGCCATTGCAGGCTTTAGTTTGTCTATTTTATTCTGGGCTGCAAGCCCAAATGCACATTGGCCAACAGGTTCTATCATCTTAAGGAACAAAAGTTCTGTTAAATAACCCGAAGGAAACATTTGGGTTTTGTCTTTGGTTTTGTAAGCTTAATAAAGACAACAAAAGACCACTCAATTCAAACCTTTTTCCTAAACCCAAATTCTTTGGCATCGGGGACATATTGAATGCTTTTATAATGCAGTAAATCAAAGTTTGATTACCAAACCAGTTTCTCTGTCTTTGCCTTCTGAAAGTGAAAACATTCGTAAGAAAACCCCCAAAGTACAATGTGATTTTCTAGCCTGGCTTAAAAATAGCAAATGTTAAAACTGAGAAGCAGTTATACAAGCAGGAAATATCAAAGCAAATGTGTTCACATATAGCCAAACGAAGGCTTGAACGGAATGCATTTGGGTCGATGTATGCCATGCGCTAGACGTACGGGTTGCTGATTTGACAGGTTCATGAATAATGTTTTGTCCATTCGCTGCAAAAGTATATAAAAAAAAAACGAAACAAATTATCTGACATCAGGGAAACATTGTACATCCACTTTGACTATGAATAAGCCCCGAGCAATAATTGATGCTTGTTTTATGAAATTCTAGCTAACAGTTGTGGTGTGTGCGTATATTTCTTTCAGCTCGGAGTCCTGTCTTCTCCCACCTTTCCTCCTCTCTCCAAGGACTGAGCACCATCCGTGCCTTCAGGGTTCAACAGAGGTTTCAGCAGGTGTTTGATGAACATCAAGATCTTCACTCAGGTCCGATTGAAAAATGATGTTTCGCCGAAGAGTAATAGCCTTTCATTAAAACCATTCAAACGTTGGCTAATGTTGCATTGGTCATTTTCAGGAATGTTTAGGCTGTTGAGATGTACCATTTCATCTGTGCGTTTTCTTTTGTTAACAGGGGCCTGGTTTTTGTTCCTAACTACTTCTCGCTGGTTCGCTGTCCGTCTTGATGGAATTTGCTCAATTTTTGTCACCATCACAACCTTTGGCTGCCTTTACCTCAGGGACGGTAAGGCCTTTGGCTACAACAAGTGACACATTATTAGTGAAGCTACAATAATGCTCGCGTGTTCTCTGTTTTTGTTTTCAGGACTTGAACCGGGCGCAGTGGGTCTGGCTCTGTCTTATGCAGTGACACTTACAGGCATGTTCCAGTGGGGCGTCAGACAGAGCGCAGAGATCGAGAACATGGTGAGGACATTTACTTCTAAATGCTTAACTTCAGAGTCCATTGAGTGGATTTCACTAAATTTATATTTCACTAAATTCAAATTCTCTTTGAGATGGTAACATTGGACATGTTGTTTTTTTTTTATAACTTTACAAGCACAACATTGCGTTATCTCTTGTAGATGACATCGGTGGAGAGAGTGGTTGAGTATGCAGAGCTGGAGAGTGAAGCACCCTGGGAGACGGACAAACAGCCGCCGGATGATTGGCCCAAGACGGGGTGCATCACTTTCGACAGAGTCAATTTCTCTCACAGTGCCGATGATCGTTTGGTCCTGAAGAACCTGACTGCCATCATCACCTCCAGAGAAAAGGTCCTTGTATTCTTTTCCCACCCGTGCACGCTCGCTGATACACGCAGCCTCTGACTTAGGTTGATATGCAGCTAGTGATGTGATTCCCTTTTATGTGGCATTATTTTCTAAATCAATTATTAAAGGGCCACCACATTGTGCTGCTGAATCTTCAGGACTATACCATTTGTGATTCATGGAATACATATCATGTAATTAAGACTGTTCAAGTGGATCCATTTGTTCCCAATTTGCATTTTGAGCAACCTGACGGTGACAACAGTTTACTCACTATGAGAGAAGAGGCCGAGGTATATGGGCGACGGTGGAGCGAGAGAAGCAGAGGGAGATGGTTGAGGGTGATTGAAATTATGTTTAATGCAGGGGGTGTACTTTGCATTGCTATGGTTGGCCAGGGTGGCTGATTTCACAATGGATGGGTTGATAAGTGTCGAGGCCCTGGCTTCGACAGCCCATGGGAGGGATCTCTGTCACATGCCATGGGGGGTAAAAGGCTTTGTGCATCCCGGCAGTTCCCCTGAGACCCTTCCACCAGGAAACCTGCACATACAGTATACGATCCATCCACTCTGGCACTCACTGCAATCCCTTATTGTACATAATCCTATAAAAACTCACAACTCACTGCAACGGCAGACTTGACCTTCCATTGTTTTTATCCACACCAGAAGGGTCTTGCGATCGGTTTAGTGTGTGAGTCTGTGTGTTCACGAGTGAGTGCACGCCTCTTTCTCTGTCCACGGATAATCTCGTTCTCATTCTGCTGCAGAAAACTGCATTGTATTTTGGAGGGGGTGCAGTCATAGCTGCATGCTCAAGGACCTCATGTGGTTTCATTGGCGCACACTTTCTCAAAACAGCTTTTAATGCCTGTTTTAAACTGCAATTGACTGCCTGCTGACTCTTCAATTACAACACATAACTGGCCCTTGGCCGGTAGGGGCTGCTAGTGGTGACCCAGCTGTGTACTTGCCCGACCCCCAGCCACTACACAGTGGGGTAAACAGTTTGCACACTTTTTTTTTTTTGGACAGTGTGTTTGATTAACAGCTAACGGAACTACCAGTGCACACACAGAGGCCACTGCTATGCGGGCACACAGCTTTGTACGTTTAAGTTTTGAGGGAAACAAGTGTCTTTTAGCCCATTTGAGTCTATATGAGTGAGTTGTATTCATCTAATCACATAATACAGCAGTGGCTGGTGCAGACACACTTGGTAACACATGTTACTCATCTCTAAGATCAATGAGGCACAGGCCTTTACTTTTTCATTTTGTTTTCCGACAGACAAAATGTAACCGCACAATATGGTTTCTTAAATTATCCCTACTTTTAGTTGGCTCATTGAAAGCCAAGGAAAGTGACAGAAACATGTTTTTTCATTGGGACAGTTCTTTTTTGGAAGTAAACGTAAAAGTTTTTGGTGTTGTTTTGTTTACATTCAATCTCAATCAGGGATGAATGGGGCATTCTGACACTGCTATTTCAGAGGAATGCTTGAAGAGGAATATGAAGCCTCTTGATTTGAATATTGGAAACGCATTCACCTCTCTTCTAGCTGTCAACATTTTCTTTCCCCATCCTTAACCAACTAGTTGCTCTTCCTGGTTCCCATGATACGAGAGGACGGCGAGCAGATTCAAATACAATTTTTTATGGTGGTTTTCAAAACAACAAGAGCTTAAGAAACTCAACAGACTGAATACATCTACTAAATACAAGCAGTAATTTCAACAGTGAACTCGAGAGGTGGTTTCTACTGGGAAAGGATGACTCAATGTGTGTAGCTCTTAGTCAACAGCCCCGATTCTGAGTCAGTAGGTGCAACAATGTTTTGTCCTGCTCCCTTTTTGAAAAAGTCTGAAAGCCTTTGTCCATAATCTCCCCACTCTTACCACTTGGGTGGAACGCATATATCTTGGTCCTGAGAGGTTTATGTGTCTCGGACATTGTGACGCTGCGGCGAAGCCCTTTCAGTGCGCGCTTCCACAGTACACAATTTCTGTTTTACTTGGACGATGCTTCCTCTGCGAGCGGCTCTCTCAACACTCTTTTGCCACAGCCTGTGCAGAAAAGAGAGCTATGTTGTATTGTACTGTCAGTAAATGGGTAGCTGAGATCTCTTCACATGATGGGGAGGCGGGTGGAAAAAAAAAAATCTTTTGTCAATGACATTCAACAAGCTTGTGTTGGCGGGCAGCACCATGTGGCATCAGCCGCCCAGTTTCGGTGGAATGGCCTTGCGATGCCAATGTTGTCATCATTTCCTTTTGGCTCTTGGTTGCGCTTCGGTCATTGCCGCAGGGTTTCCCCAGTAGTCAGCCAAAAATACTGAACAGTTGCTAGGCCGGTCATGTTCAGTGTGGATCCTCTGTAAGTCTATGTGAATGGCATGATTTGCTTATGCAACAGTACTAGTTGCATCTGCATGTAT
Source organism: Apeltes quadracus (assembly GCA_021346845.1). NCBI lineage: Eukaryota > Metazoa > Chordata > Actinopteri > Perciformes > Gasterosteidae > Apeltes > Apeltes quadracus. The sequence continues at coordinate 9,101,224 of CM037932.1, read as the reverse complement.
TCACCCCCCAGTAATGGTGGGGTGACCCTACTTTCCTATGAGACAAGCGAGTGCCCCTAACTATCAGGTCAATACTTGAATCTGTCCAACTCTTGATTCATAACACACTACCTTTAGCCTAACTATGTTGCGTTAAGGCGGAGTTAGCAGATATTAGCACGCTAAAGATGCTAAAATGAGAATGAGATGGTAAACGTCAAACCTTTTTAAAGAATCAGCCGTTGTGAGCATATTAGCATTAAGCTCAAAGCAGGGCTGTATAAAAATACAGCTCCACAAAGCTGCTAGTAACGCAATAGACTCATAGGTAGTGTTCAGACAACAACAAACACAGCCAATCATTGAACATGGCAAAGCGCGGCTTTGGTTGGTAGATTCTGGTGTAACAAATTTCTTCAGGTATAGTCACAACATGAATTACAATCTCTGAACCAACAGATTTCTTGAATTCTAAATCTTCTGATACGCAAAAAAAGAGCAAAGTAATTCAAGATGTGATATTGTTGTTTATTTGTAGTGTGAACTAATAGAGGCATAAATCATTCTTAAATCTACACTAAACAGCAAAAACATAAATACTGTAAAAAAAAAAGACCATAAATGATAAACACAAGTCTGATTAATATCCCAACAAAACTGTGATGTTTTTTTCTGTGAATTTGTGGACTTTGTTACGGATATAAAAATAGCTCTGGTTTCTCCACTGTAGGTTGGCATCGTTGGACGCACTGGTGCTGGTAAAAGCTCCCTGATCTCCGCCTTGTTCCGGCTGGCAGAACCTGAGGGAAGAATAATGATTGATGGTTTTCTGACATCAGAGATTGGTCTGCACACCCTGCGCCGGAAAATGTCCATCATCCCACAGGTGCCTTTTTTAAATTGCCCTTATTCTTAACTCGTTGATCTTGATATATACAAGTCTGTCCACACGGATAACTGATAATGAAATATTAGACACAATAATCTATTAGAAAGTGCATAAATCCTTTTCTAAAACGACTACTTTGACATTTCTGATGATTTTGACTCATGAAGAATCAAATAAGGTACATAAGATGTCAGATGAACACTGGTAGGATACACCTCCATACTTTGACCCTTTTTGCATACGCCTGGCTTTTAAAAAGCTAAAACAAGTGAGGAAATTTACAGTTTTCTCTCAAGGGGATTTCTGAAAGTGAGACAAACGGATGCCGTGAGACAGTTTAACTTTATTTCCGCTTCTTGAAACTGATACGGCATTAGGAAAATGCCAGCCTGCGGGTGAGTGTCAGCAGAGCGGAGGGAGGGGAGAAGACTCCCACGGCCTGCACTGTGAAGAGAGCAGTTCCCCATCCCTGACAGAGGATTAGCCCTCTACCCCCCAAACATGGGAAAGCTGCTTAGATGAAGTCTCCCCCATCCTCACAGTCAGAGTCCCCTTGCACACCGTCACTTAGCCCAAGTCGCAAACATTTCGAGGGTGCAGCCAAGATGCCCAAAAACAGTTCATTAATGCTTTTCAGTGGATGTGATAGGTTTCTGGCATTGCTACCACTTCAGATAAAGTGTTGCTTCCTCTCCCAAAGTAGTTTGAGATTGCTGTGATGTTTGTTTGATGAGATTTTGTTTACTCTTTCTGTCTCTCCTGGGAGAGACTTGCACAAAGTGTCAGGTTACAAGTCAGAACTTTTATTGAACGCCCATCTGTGTCACATGCAGACTGTATTGCATTTGAATGATATGAATTCTTAGCAGTAGAGTTTATATGTGGCTTGCTTTTAGTTAGTACTCCACGTCTTCTGGATCCACGCAAATCCATCTGAAAGCCCTTTATTCTCCCCTGAGACGTCAGCGATGAAATTATATTCCGTTTGCCTTTAAAATGGAAAATAATCTTAATATACACTTCTAGTTGTTACCCGTTAACGTCATGTGTGATACGTACAGTACTGTATCTATTGCCAGTGAGGAGTTTTACTGTTTGACATCCACGGATGTGATTACGATTAGCATTAAAAAAAGATTTATTTTACCTTCTATATGATCACAGGAATGACTTTAAAAATATATATTTTAGTGGCCAACACAGAGCTTAAAATCGGTGGAGCACATAATCAGTCCGTGGAAAGCTGTCCATAAAAGCAGTTTTTCCAACCGAACATTGAATCCTCAATTAACGTGTGTCACAAAACTAGTTTGAATTGGGACTTCAGTTGGCTTTATGACAAGGCGGTATTTTGGTGACAGAAGGGAAAGCTCATCGGAAGTAAAGAGGTTTAAAATGTTCTAAGGAACAGATAGCGAGCATGAAAGTAATACTTTTGTTGGGATTAGATTTTGCAGAGAGGTGTGCGCCGCATAAATCTGTCTTCCTACATACATGAGTTTATGTTTGGATTTCATTTTGTTCCATCTGGCTGCTGACCTGTAAATGGGGTGAAAGTGGCTTTGTGAGTCACCCATTGTAACCTTAACGCAGGGCCCTCAGCCTTTCAGACCCGTTGTGTACTTTTCTGTGGCTTCCGGTCCAATCTCACATTTGCCATGTAAACAATTCCTATCTTGATTCGAGGTTGAATTGATATGTTGAGTAAACTGAAGTTAATCATTAATCTCGAAGATACAGTTGAAGGGTATCAGTTTTTCTTACGAGCGTTTGTGTTACTGCTACGTGTCTATTAAAATCATCATTGTAATCATTTAAGTGTCATGAATTTGTTATGTTTCAAAGGCAAGCGCAGCTGTATTTATTCACTGATGGAAAAAAAAAATCCATATGAAAAGCTTATCTACAGCGGCTCTGTACCCTGAGAGGCGAGACTCCGCATGAGGGCCTGGTAGAGTCCTGGAAGAGGTTCAGTAAATCACTTCAACACTGGATCGGCATTTATGAATAAATATCTGACCTGACACAAGGAGATGCCGGCTTCCGCCCGTTTATCAGGTTTACCACAAAACGAGTGGCGTATAGGACCAACGTCTGAGGACTCACAGGCTTGTTCAAGGGTTCTGTAATAGAGAGCTTTATTTACTCAAAGATGACTCCGTCAATGAAAACGGATTCAGGTGTGTGTTCCTCAACATAAATACATATCTTGGACATCGTAGCCGTCTGATATCTGAGGCTGTCCGTTTATAAGGGTAGTAAACTGATGCGATAACCCCTTGTGACAAATCCTTGTGCAGTAAAGCTGTTACTTTTGGCAGACATTTCAGAGATTATCACTTCTAGTACCGCCACTGTAAGAAAGTCTTTGTGTGCAGTGACTAGATGGCTCTTTTTCTGCCATGTTATATATTCAGACAATGTCACACAGTCCACCAATGCCAGTGCACAAGTACGGCTTTTCCAAGTAAAAAGATCAACTTATTGAAGCAAAATTTGGCCAGAACATTGAAAAAAAACCCTCCTGATTGTAGCAAGTCCTTTGTGAACATCTTCGCCTCAAACATTGCCTAGTTGCGCTCTATAAAGCTTGTCTTAACCCTTTCACACATCTACCCTCTTGTCATTATCTTAACTGGCCACGGCCTTCTCTTTCTATATCCATCTATCCACAGGACCCAGTTCTCTTCACGGGCACCATGAGGAAGAATCTGGACCCTTTCAGGCTGCACACAGATGAGGACCTGTGGAATGCACTCCGAGAGGTACTCCAGCGTGGCCCTGAATGATTCCCCCTCGCCGGCCCAGGGGGGGATCCCTCTGTCCCGCTGTACAATGCTGCCATTCAGCCTCCCTGCTCGCCACAAGTCATGGGGGGAAATCCCATTAGAGCCATGGGGCCCAGCTCAATGTGCGGCTTGTAACTGGGAACCATTGAAACTGCTGGGGGAGATGTGTTTGGGCAGTCAGGCCAACCAGGATGAAGGCTCCCCCCACAGTGAAGGGCTTCAGCTCCTGGTCCTGCCTCTGAATGGGTTTGGTGGCCTGGATTAAAGCTAGAGGCTGGCCACAAGAGAGCACTGGCCAAGGTCATCAGTAGACCTGGCCCTGCATTGTGCCAGGCGGTTAATGGGTGTGTTTGGATAGCTCTTTAAAGACATCCCCGCAGGAAGCCTTTATGAAGGGGTAATGGAGGGTTGGGGCTCTGCTCGCCCTCTCTCCAGGTGCAGATGAAGGCCGTGGTGGAGGACCTGCCCGATAAGCTGGAGACGGTGCTGACTGAGTCTGGCTCTAGCATCAGCGTGGGCCAGAGGCAACTGGTGTGTCTGGCCAGGGCCATCCTGCGGAAAAACCGCATCCTCGTCATTGACGAGGCCACGGCCAATGTGGACCCAAGGTCAGGTGACACCTGAGTCTCCAAGTGAAACATTTAACATAGATAATTGAAACCCTTGAAGTCACACTGTACACCGGTGCTACTGCAGATGCTTTTTTTAAGCTGGGTTTAATAAAACTGTAGCAACAATGTTGCTATATGAAACACATTTACTCTTAATTATAGTTGGTAGACTTTTGGTATGACAGAAAATACTATCTGGAGTTAGTTTATAATGGCAATACAAGACAAAATAAATGGAACCTCTCTTTGTAAACGTAAGGAGCTCTGCTATCTTTTGTTGTTTATACATCCTGCAGCACATACCTCACTGCTGATGAGCCATTGTTCCCTGTTGAGTAAAACTCCCTGCCCAAGGGTCTGCAGGAAGCGGGTTCTTTGTGCCGAGGTGTTGTGTTCTCTTCTCTTTTAGAACTGACGGCCTCATCCAGCAGACTATCCGGGACAAGTTTCAAGAGTGTACGGTCCTCACCATTGCTCACAGGCTCAATACGATCATTGATTCTGACAGAATACTGGTAAGTAAGAATACAGTAGATTTACATTGCCCAGCACTCACTGTCACTATTTTAAATGAGATCACTAGTTAACGGAAAATAACCAAGAAAGCAGTTGGGAGCTTTCAGTGCTAAAGTTTGTGAAATCCCTTTAATAAACTGATTCTATGAACTATAAGGAAGTTAAAAAGCTCCCTTTGCCTACAGAAAATTGAGTGGGACGTGAATGCGCCCTCAAACACATCCTCAGCCTCAGCCTCAATGACGTCAAACTCGAGGAGCCTCCTGCACGATCTTTAGATGAGAAATCCGCTTCCTCTGCATTGCAACAGCTGGGCCGATTTCTCGCTCGCAGCTTTCCCCTCTCATTGAGCCTTCGCTCGGACCATTTGATCTTTGGCCCTTTCCTGCTACTGCCTGCAGAGGTGCCAATTAGTGCCATTTGTGGCAGCATTTGTTAAGCGTCTGTGGAAGTCAGGGCACGACCCGGGAGCTGCTCGGACACTGAGAGGGGCGCTGAGAAATCCAAATATCGCACAGCGGGGACCGTTTCACACCTACACTACTGTTAAAGGCCCGCAGATTGTTGCGCACTCCGGGATAACTAAATATCCTAAGGTGTGAAAAAAAAATAAGATAGAAAAGACAGAAAAATATTTTTTGAACAATATCCAAATGTAGAATAAAAACGCCCCTGAAGTATGTACAAAGAAAGTAGAATAGATATTTGGCTTTACATCGATTACAGATACAGTTACAATGTTATAGGTTCAATTTAAAATAAACATGCTCTGAATTGCCTAGTAAAAGTGTGCCTCAAAATGCTTTCAAAGATAACTGGGTTAAACTCCTTCTCCTATCTTGTCGAGCTTGTAAAAAATTGTCTATAATTTAATTGCAGTCTTTTCAAAATGCTTGAATTGGCACCACCTTGTTTTTTTACAGCTTTATAGTATCTGAAAGGTGTGATTGTTGGATTTGACTGAGGACCACCCCTGAGCCTCTGCAGTGCCGTGATAAACACACGGATAAATCGCTGATCTTCAGTCTGTCAGAGTCAGCGCACTCGACTTTCGCACCGCTAACAGGCTAAGCTCATTGTCCGTTGGGCACAAACAGGCCCCCGTGTTTGTCGTCGCATGAGTCACATGAAATGGAGGGTTCCAGTGTGCAGAGAACGGGTGTTTCCCCATTCACCTTGCCCCGTCTGCATGCATCACTCAGCAGTGAAACAGCTGAAACTTCAGTTTTCCCCAAAGTAAAGTATACAGGCAGTGACACGCACGCACACCCAGCATTGTATGTGTGATTGCAGGTTCTGGATGCAGGCAGGATCCAGGAGTATGATGAGCCATATGTCCTCCTCCAGAACCAGGAGGGGCTCTTTTACCAGATGGTCGCGCAGACAGGCGAAGCCGAGGCCGCCTCACTGCTGCACGCAGCCAAACAGGTGACCACACCCACCTATCCGCCAGATAAAGTCCAGCCGGGGCACACTAATCCTGGACTCTCCCTCTAACTCCAGACTTGGTTTGCTCACCTCCAAAATGATACAGTTAAGCAACAGAAGATGTGTATTACCCTGACAATGCAAAGGACCTTGATTACCATTTTAATTTAGTGCCTACTTGCAGCGTTGCAACTCCATAACATTAATTTTGAGAGAGAAATTGCCCCCTTTGTAGATTCCCATCCTCTGATTTTATCGAAGAAACTCTCCTCATAATCTTTTTTTTTCTCATAATGTAAATTTGAAGATCATTTTAGAGATGATTGTAGAAAAGCAGCTTTCTTTGCAGCACTATATCTATTTGGAAATATTGAGTTTAACTTCATCTCGATTTGGGATAAAGTTTCTATGGGGATTACTGTAATAGAGAATGTCCATATTTTTTCCCTGTGAAATTCATTTATGATGTATTTCCCCTTCAGACACTGAAAAGATAAGAACCAGCTATTCATTGTTCAATTCCATTTTATGTGCATCTGTCTGGGACTACAGATACCGTATTGCAACTTCAAACAGGTCTTTGTGAAATAAGAAAAAAAGTAGGCATCATTTCATTTTCTCTCTGTCCCTCGCACAAATTTATCAGCGGAACTGTATCTCCTCAGCCAGAGGAGTGAAATGAGTATAATACTGATTTCAAAGGCTCAGCACAGTGTGGTATTATTTGGTTTCGTCTTACCCTGCACACTGGCGGATTGGTAGTGACATTGTTCGAGTCCTTACGTTTTCCTTTCTTTATTGTAGGGTTCTCTCCTTAGATCAGATTTCTGCAGCATCCATAGCTCTCTGGCAGCACTTATTAAATACTGGGATGGTTCACATGTTGTGTGTCAAGTTTCTATATTTGTCACATTCAATAATCCGATATCAACGTCCAGCTCCTTTGTCCCTGCGGAAAGAGAATCCCGGAGTAGACGGTAGATCTCATGCTGAGGCCAACCCGTTTTCACCTGTTTGCCTCTTCTGCTCAAACTTTCTCCCGTTGAAATCGTTGGCCCGCCGGAGCCCCTCTGGGATTAAAAATCAAGCATTTTGTGCACTTAAAGCCAACACACAACTACAAATGAACTCAAATAATTTCAGTGATCTTCTCAAAGATCTTCCCCGTGAATTTCACAGCGCTAAATAAGCCACTTTTGCACGCTCCAGCGGCTGACAAATCCCTTCACCTGGCCCTGACTGGATCTGCCATGAATCGCGCCTTAACAGATCGCAGCTTAGATTGGACTGTGTGCTTGTGTCTGTGACACTGCTTCCCCCCCCGATGCACTTCCAGGTTCACGCGAACAAAAAGCGAGTGGCAGACGCGCGCTGTACCGAGGACATCTCCATCACCTGCGAGACGTCTCTTTGACGGTTTCGGGAGCCGCCGTGGCCCTCCTCGTGCTCGCCGCCACTGGCCCAAAATCTCTGCCTCTGATTTAACAGACGTTTATTGAAATGCGTGGCCTCCCAGCAGGCCGAGTGTACTATGTGCTGCATTAGAATGCCGTGGTCCTTCGGTGGGGAAGAGAAAAGGGGCAAGTGTCTGAAGCCGTGTGCACCTTTATTGGCAGCAGATCTATTGATTCCACCCGGCTGTGTTCATGTATGTGTGTTACGGCCTCACGTGTAGCTTCAATCCTGCGCTGGTGCTGAAAAGACTGCAGGTATTGGACGTGTTCATCATGGTGTCTTGAATTATTCTAAAGGCAAATGTTGTTTGGTAGGACTAACATCGATTTATTATTTGGAATATTCTTCAAAAGGCAAAGAGAAGTCTAGAGGAGGAGTCCTTGTTTTGTGTAAGTATTGTGCCTTTATCAAAGGATTTATTTCGGAATTGCTCTTTTTTTATTAAGTAGAAATTAAATTAATAAAAAAAACTGTCTACCTCAGTTTTTAAGGAAGAACAGTAAAGTTTCAAATGCTACATGTCATGGCAATGATAACACAAAGAAACGTTTATTGCCTTTGAAAAAAAATGTTCCAGTGTGATATCAACTTTTCTCTCTCGATTCTGATGATAAAGTAGTTTACGTTGTGTGTCTTCTGTATCTTTACGGCACTTTGTAGTTAGATAAACGTGATGCAGAAGATCGCTGTACATTTACAGAAAATAAAATGATGGCCTGAGTATTGCCTGAATGTTTCAGTACTGTCTTCATTTCGTGTCTAAAACGTTGTCTGGTCTCTAAAACACCGTCGACTCACTAACCACTTCCTCCTGCTGTTGCCCGGGCGACGCTCGGATGCCTGAATGGCGTGTTTGCTTCAGGTCAGTGGTTACAACTGGTCTTGAGCAAGATGCTACAAATTGGTAAGTGGTTGAGGAGAACAACCCGGCTATTAACTTGTTGAGTCAAGTGTTTTTTTAAATGTATTTTCATGGTGGTGAATTGATGTGGCCCTTCACGGTATTATATTAGCGTCGTAGTGCAATATGACGATCTAGTCTCCAATTAAATTGTAATTTTTTCACCCCCCAGCTCAATTAAGGGCTATTTAAATTTGCTTTAATAAAGACAAGAGCAACGCTGGTGATTGCACATTCAGAGATGTCTGTCAGTAAACACTTAGCTTGCTATAAAAGGCTGTATTTAACCAGGCTCAGATTCGGGTCGTGAACTGTGGGACATCAGTTCCTTTAAAAGCTGAGTGATTTACACAATTCATTAAAGCCGGTGAATCTTCAGCCGGCGTCATATTAAATGGTTACTTACTCCCAAATAGCCCCTTGGGAGCTGAATTGTTGCCCTGCGAATAGATTAAAGTTTACATTGAAAAGAGAAATTGAATTCAGGGGTAATCAATAGCATAATGGGCCAGTGAGGGGAGCCTGCTGCCTGAAATGAAATTACCATATTTTTAATCTTAATTTTCCACTCTGTTTATCTGACAGTGTGGATGTGCAATCCAAACAGATAATGAGAGAGTGGGATATTGACAGAGGGGTCCTCTGGAGTGCTTGTTTCAGTGATTAAACGCTGTGATCTGTGATTACTTTGTGTCGGGTGTCAGGGAGGCGGCCGGGGACCCGGGGAGACACGGGGCCCACTGCAGCTGGAGCACCGTGGGTCTCTGAGGTGCTAATGCACCTGACAGAGCATCGACAGCATTCAAATTCCTATCAGGGACCGCACCGCACACCAGCTGCCACAATAGCAATACTCACTACGGCGCTATCTACATCAGACTCAGCATATATTCTCTCTGCTCTGCCCTCGATAACAGCCGGGCGGAAGAATGGCGACGACAAAGTTTGCACAATAAGTATTATTAACCGGATACCTCTCTACGTCGTCCAATAATAACACCATTTTAAGACCTATTTGAATAGGTGTGAAGATGGAGGCCGTCGACAAACCGCTGATATGGCTTTAGTAAATACATGTCGGAGAGACCTGGCTGTCCGCACAATGAAGTTTAATCCGAAAAAGAAATAAAACACAAAATAAGAGTCAGCACAATGTGGCGGGACTGAATGAAAGGACACACACATTTAGCCCGTCCACACTTTGAGACAGGAGTGATACGTCTGTGCCGATGCAGAGTGTGATGCATCTCCTATTCAGCTAAAGATGTTCTATTGTCGGATGAGGGAAGAATAACGTAACAAGTATCTACTACAACACAAGGTGGTTTAAATTGTTTACGGTTGTTTTTGTTACGGCCAAGCAAATAAGTCGTCTCAAGGCTATTTTGGGCCCAGGAGACAATGTTCCCCACTAACTTTCCGTTGTGCCAGCATATTCTTTTGTGACGGATACTGCTATTTGACAAATGGAAACAAATTGCACGGTGCAGGCGCCTGAATGGCAGGGAGTTGGGGAGTGTCAAACTCTGCGCTGAAAGACGATGAAGCGAGAGCCTCAGGTTTTTGTGGGCGACTCAGACCTGACTGATCCCGGCATAAAGTACTTGTTGAAGAGAAGGAGAAAAGGAGAACGGGATTTCGACAGGCTGCAGTGAAATTAGGAGAATTGACTATGGCGGCTTTGTTCCTAGCTGGGTGACACGGGGGGGTTTGGGGGGAGATGGGGAGACTGGAGCGATTCCCCGGAGACTCCGACTACAAACTGAATATCTGACAAGTTCCCAAGGCCTGACATGAGTCTGTGTGGAGCTAAGGAAAACAAACAACAAATGGCACCGTGTTTTTTTTTTTAAGATACATGTGGTGACACTGGATGTAGTGTGTTAGAAAACCTCCTTTTTATCTCGTTAAAAATAGGTTCTCAATTCAAAACGTGTTGATGCGTGTACATTCAGACTTGTCGCAACAACCTAGTTAAAACTAGTTTCTCATGTGGCAGACTTGTGGCAAACTATCAAAATGTCCAACTTATTACAGGTCTGTCAAGCTTTTTCTCTTTGATCGTGTGTCTAAGAAGAAAACGGGACTGTGAGAGAACATAGTTCTTTGCAGCATAAACACGCGAGTTTCAATAAGCTGTATCACGGTGCCTCAGCAGTTTAGCGACCACGCCGGACCGGCCGACTAATTCCGCTCCAAACAGTAATTATAGGTCAGAAGCGTAATGGATGACTGCGCTTGGTAAACTCCTCACGCTGTGGTTTGTTTCAAACCCCTTAGAGTATATTTAACATTCAGCGAATGATTTCAAAGTCGGTTTGCACATTCGCACGGAGGCGTGAATCTACATAGAACTTAATTCATGCGAAACAAAAATCAGGAAACGGAAGTCTCGTCTCAAAAAGATTTCCACCTGCCACTACTTCTTTTGAACTGAACAGGCTAATGTGGCCCTTTTGAAAGGCCACCTAAATAGGAAACCTCCTTGCATGCTCTGGCCCTAAATCCCGGGCATGCTCTGTCACCTCCCAAAAGTGGCGTTTGATTCTTCAACTGCGAGAGAAAGAAGCAAAGTGGAGGGCGAGACAATGGCACGGGGCTTATCTCATCAGTAAATAAGGCTTATTTCCCAAAGCTATAAAGGGCTGTGCTTATTGGTGATGTCACCCCTTTGTGGAAGATTGATGAAGCTTGAGGCAGGGGCATAATGTGAGTGTGGAAGTGCGGAGGAGGCCTGGTGCAGCAAACTCACCCGTTCCAAACTTTCCCCTCCAGAGTTTGATATAATTTAAAATGTATGACGTATATTTTAACTGCTGCTGCACTTAAATTGCAGTCTTCGGTGGTAAACTAACCAAAAATGAACTTCAAAGTTCCATCTGGCCGGGGGGCTTTTATGCTTGGCCATGAGAGCGGTTGGTGTTCCGTGCATGTAAACGTAGCTGGGATGCAGCTCTGGTTTAAAGGTGGGGACAGCTTGTGTCCCCCATTATTGTCTGGTTGCATTTACGTTGGTCCAAGGGCCCACAGTGTCTTTTGGGGTTACTTTCTCATCATTTCTCCTAATGTAGAGACCCACAGGGTTGGTGGCAAGTGCACAATGCGGCTGTTGTATGGTTACTGTCAGCTCTCTCAAATAAGGCTTCCTGTTCATTAGACTTCTTTTCACCTCTGCACAATGCGCCGGCTTTGCAGCAATAGTGAGTCGACGCCCATCTCTTCAATGCCATGTGAATAGTTCTAAATAGTGTTTATGCAAGCCATTGTTGTCTATTGTGTGCCCAGTCTTAATGCACAGTGATTTGCCTGCTTTTGTAGCCTGGGATACATTATCTTTGCTATGTGGCTTTAGTTGCAGGCCGGGCCTTTGAGCGAGTAAACAGTCTAAAAGTTAACTCCCTGTGGACAATGCTGGAGATGCCTGATAAAGTGCGGCAGAGTACACAAAGTGTCTCTCTAATTACTCAAATGGCTTCTTCCTCTGCAGAGAACATCAGAAAAATGTACCTGGAATGTCATTTTGCAGACTTTTTCACTCGGAAACGTGATAATTGAAAGAAAGTTTGGAAAAGAGTCTAACATAAACAGAAAGATCTTTTTTTTTCTTCTTCAATAAATACATAGATAGTGTTTCGTTGGAAGGTTAGAGTGACAGTATCTGTTGCACATCTGGTGAATAATTTCCATTCAGTGGGGAGATGTATTTGAACCCTGTGTCTTTATTCTTCAGACTGTCAGTGTGAAAATGAAAAGCTAATGCAGACAGACAGCCAGGTGGATAATCTGACACACCTCACAGTCAAAGAATAAAATCTTTTAAATCTCAAAGATAATGTCAAAATAACATGTCTCGCAATGGAAATTGTATGTGTTGTCATTCCCTTCGGTTACTTTAACATGAATTCTTTTGCGTTTGCTCCCCAACTTCTCATTGATTAAGCCGATTCGTAGGAGGAAGCAAAACCAAATCAAATTGTTACTCGTGCCTTCAGTCCAGTGCAGTTCTGATGGTGGGCTTATTATTGTTCCGGGATTTGGTGCGTTTGACTCCCCCCCGAAGCATTCAGCTGCCACAGGGAATTTAAACTGACCTTTTGGACTCGGAGGAACGTCGGTGACACTGATACAACCCTGTCACATTGCTTCCTCCAGACTGCGGAGCAGAGCCTCACTTCAGCGACACTTAGCAGAGCGCATTTCATTAACCTGTCAGGGAGAGGCCAGATGTTGCTTTGTCTTCGATTGCCGCGTCCCCTCACGCTCATGCTGCTGCTTATGCATTTGACCTCCATTAGCCCACCAGGTGTGTTTCACATTTTCTTTAATGAACTGTAGTCGTGAGGTAATTCGCTGCCTGCAACAAAACTGCTTGAAGCACTTTTTTTTTTCTTTTTCTCACACCAAAGTAGTGATGTTGAATTGCATTGCTCCCGGGCTGATATTTTCATTAAAGGACCTCTTATCAAATAATGAAATAAAGACATTTTTTTTTTCTTGCCCAATGCCAATACCTCCCACAAATCAAAAGGTTTCTGATGTAATGTCTTGCCTCCAATGCCGGTTAATTAGGCAGCGTTGTGCTCCATACTAATGCTGCTTTCATGAGAATAACTGAGACAATCAACCTGTCCTTCTACAAGCCCTCATAATTAAAATCCGCAAATACAAACCCAAGTTAATTGAAATTAGAACATCCCATCTGTATAGTTTACAATAACACAATCGCTAATGTTTTGTTACTGTTGTTGAATTAATATAATAGCTGGTATCATATGTCTATTTAGTATTTCATTGATTGCTCTCAGGAATTTGAAAGAAAGAAATGTCTTAACCATGAGCAAATACAGGAGGCAATATATGCAACCCCAACATTGATTCAGGCCGAGACATTAATATTCACACTCCTCCTGATAATCACAGCAAGGTGTACATGATTTGTTTTCATTGATTAAGTGACATTGCTCGGCTTCTCATGCCATGGTTATTAATATAGTTTGCATTGATATTATTTCTGCATTAACAACAATTTCACCAAGTGGGAGAAATTACAAGACCGATGCAAAAGTGTATCATCCCGTTGCTTGAGAGCTTTAATCAGGAGCCCCTTTTGATGTAAAATCTTTATAACTTTAATCAATCTTTATAGACGATCTTTTTAAACTTTGAATAGCGCAGTTTTAAAGAGGCTGTGCCCTCCTGTCAGATACCTGATTTTCGTAAATTAGAAATCCTTCTAGGAATATGAATTAGGTTGTGCAATCCTGAGTGTTCTTCCCATTCATGGTGTACACAGCCCACATTTCCCTTTAAATGATTTCTTAGCCCCAGCTAATGTAATCAGGCCAACAATTCCCAACTCGCGTGGGCTTTTAGTACACAGAGCCCAAAACAAAGCGTGATCTAGCACGCTACTATTCCAGTAGGATTTTATTTTGTCCTCGCACTCCTTTTGTCACGTTGGCCCATGAACAGAAATAGCAAAACAAAATAAATAAATAGATAAACAGTGGGTTGTCTTTATAGCCTTTATGCAGACACATCGCTGCGCCAAGAACATTTCTGAAGTTAACAGTATTTGTGCGCCGGTAATGTTGGTCACAGTCTGTCACACTTTATTCGCATCTGCATGTCCGATTAACAAATATGACATGTTCCTAAGATCAGGCTCCTAGCACTCTAACCACCCACCATGGCAATTAACTGTCTACTAAGCTAACAAGCGTGACGCACATGCCTGATGCAAGCCAGTAGAATATCAGGCTCCTACAGTAGACGCATCCCCGTTTGCCCTTTGGTGCCGCTGTGAACACGCCGTTCCGATTAAGTCGCCGCTCTGGACTGAGGACCTTTACTCCCACCGGTATGGATACAGGGTTTACGCTAAGTTTCATTTGAAATTGACCAGTGCCAGAGAGGGTGCTGACCACGTTAAGGACGAGTGACACCTCGTCGGGGTGAAAAGAGCCTGTCGGACAGATTCAATGGGCTTTTCTCCGTCTGAAGGACTGTTAGTGGTGGATCTACTGAATCTATCTGCACCGACGGCCTCTGCTGTGTACCGCTGACACACTAAAATAATGCTGACCCTCACACTGCTCAGGCTTGTTATCGCTGCTTAGGTAGAAAAAAATAAATAAATAAAAAGGGAAAATAGCCGATATATGCCAGAGTGCTACAAATACCGACTCACAGATAGCAAAGACGGGGGAAGCAGAGAGCGGATTCGCGTACTGCATTCAGTCACTCGTATTGTGAGTCAGATAAGAGGGACTTAAAAGAAGAGTAAAAAAAGGCCACTTATGACAGCACATGCTGTATGTTACAGGAAATAAAATAATTCAAGTACAAACTCATGTTCATCGCAGGAGGAAGTCTTCCTGGTCTTTGACATTGCAGGAAATGTAGATCCAAGGATTATATCCAACACGGCATCTGAAGGCAAAAGGCTTTTGTGGTAAATGCAGACAGTTTTTCTTACAGCACGATTGCAACCAAAGTGAGCTATCTGTTCTATTTTTTTCCAAAAAAAAGCATTGACCGCCGGGGCATAGCCAATATGGAGGTTAATCCATTCTTGTGTCTATACTATGGGATGCTTATGGAGGCATATTTGCTTAGGGCAGCCATGCAAATTATTACTTACTGCCCTGTAAGCTGATAACACAAATTAGATACCCATTAAAGTTGAACAATGTATATAGAATGAGAAAAGATTGCAAGTGATACCTGAAGGGATGCTTAAGTCGAATGGCACTAAAATATGCCTCATGCTTGCAAACTTCAAAAGTGGAGAGATGTTTATCCTTGGGATTGGAAGATGCATAATAGTAATCTCATATGCACAGAGGCAGCTGCCAGGTGGAGGATAGCACACTGCATGTTTATGAATAGAGATCATTACAGGGACTGGGGAACATACCGCCATTGAACCAGTGACACAGAACTTTGTTATCATCTACCTAGTCTTTACTGCAGCGCTAAAAAGTTGATGTGCTGAAAGCTTTACCAAGGCATTGGTTGAAATCATTTTGTGCCGTATTTGATTTGCTATTTGTTTATTTGTTTTTCTCCCCATATATTTGCTTGTTGAACAGATCCAACGCCTGAAAAAGTCGCTCTAACTTTAAGCCCCGATCAGATTTGGGGGGGTTGGAGTTGAGAACAACGAGGCTATTAATACGATCCAGCCACCCGAGGGGCCTGTGAAATGAGAAACATGGCAGCTAGAACATCAGCGCCGCGACTCCACTGGGCCTCTGCCTCCGCTAGCCTGTGCTCTTATCTGATCAGCCACTTTAATTCATGTGCCAAACACCTCTCTGAGGGTGAGTGCGAACATACAGCAGCTTTTTAGGAGGAGGAAACGCAGTTGGCGGCACGTTGGACGAGAGAGGAAGTGCCTCGGGCACGTTTTGGGAACCCCAGCTAATTCTACCTTTTGACTTGTCTGTTGTTGTCTTTGAGCCCCTTTCCCTTTCTGCTCCGCTGGCCGGCTGATAGTTAGGGATTCATCTTAAAACCTCCCCCTTTGTCTGACGGACCGCGGAGTCAGCAGTTATTCTTCAACTGACGACTTTCAATGCTCGGCGGTGAAAGAGATGAAGCTGAAACACAAAGGCAAATTAAGGGTACAAAAACACTCGCCATTGTCCCATTGTTGAGGGTCACAAATCGTCAAGTAAAAGCAACACAGCGTGGTTGAAATGTATTCGCCTCCATCCATATCCCCCCCCCCTCTCTCTCCCCTCGCCTCTCTTTATATTCATTAGATTCATTATAGGCCACAAAGGATTGCCAACAAAACAGCTTGTGATTTTAGTTGAATTCATCCCCCTCTGAGGCCTGCAGGGAAATTAAAGTAGGTGACTATCACTGGAGGGGGAGCAGACTTGACACATCTGAAGCTTTTAGTAATGCAAATAGCCAAGCGTATCCAAAATACACAGGAGCTGACCTCAAACAGATTGTGGGGGTTTAAAATCATTAGTTTGCAAATGAAGCAAAAGTACATTGGTTCTACGGTAAAAAGTCAACCTTTGATTAGTGTTTGTCAACTCCCCTTTCTCTTCATACTCCCCCGCCCACTTGCAATCCAGAAATTAATAAAGGAGACATAGCGACACTTTGGAGGGAAACGCTTGCATCTCCAGCACCTGTTAAACAACTGCACTTAAGGCAGGAATCAAATTGCAGGCAGGTTTAAATTGGTGTAAAATCTTCATTTAGACGATGTCCCCGGGGCCCGCTTATTACTTGAGATTTATATAGCATTAGTTCTGCCTCGCAAATGTGGTGCACCATTGCACCTCAGTGAAATATGAAGAGGTTTGATAAAAAAGACGACAGATTCTCTCATTAAAAAAAAAAAAAAAAAACTAAACCTTTAAAAGATTTGTTAATTGAACTTGTGGCATGCAGTTCTGACATGCACGGAGTTGTGCGCGTGTGCCCGCGAGCGCCGTATGTTAAACAGCGTGAGATGTTTCTGCGGCTCATCGGCACGAGTCTCGGAGCAGAAGCGAACTGACAAACTAAAGTACCTCCAACGCTGAATACATTTCGCCGCATTCCAGATGTTCATTTTTGACACATGAGCCGATATTTAAATAAGCAACCTCTACGGAATTCTATAAGATTCTTTGCACCTGTGTTTTTTTTTTTTTTTTTTTTTTTAGTCAAAATTTGTAGTTGGTCACACTTGCTATCACATGTCATGTTGCCACAAATGGCACAAATCACGGTGAAGGCTGGAAGGAAACCGGCCACAAAGAGATTTCATTTGTAGCAGTAACCCCATTGAGTATGTCTGTTTCAGTCACCAATCTTCTTTGTTATCCGTCCTTTTCAATTTGTTTACATTTGGCCCCCACTGGAGAGGGACAGTCTATTGATTTATTGTCCCCCCTCAT
Source organism: Apeltes quadracus (assembly GCA_021346845.1). NCBI lineage: Eukaryota > Metazoa > Chordata > Actinopteri > Perciformes > Gasterosteidae > Apeltes > Apeltes quadracus. The sequence goes on along the minus strand of CM037932.1, from coordinate 9,083,747 downwards.
CCAGAGAGTGCCATTAAGCATCCCCCCCCCCCTCGCTCTTCAGACCCCGCTCTTGCGTTGTGGCTGCCTGGCTGCTGGCTTTACTGTTACAGGGGGAAAGGCCTTGCCCGAGCATCACAAGGACCCCCACGAGAGAACCCCCATCCCCCCCTCCCCGCAGCACGAAGGCCCGGGCCAGAGCACGGCAGCACAATGCGGCGGCGTCTGAATAGCAGACGGCGTGGGACATTCGCCCCAACACAGGGCTTTAGACCGTCTCTTTAGATTCTCGCATCAAGCATGCGCTTAATCACAATATCAACCATCGTTACTATACATGTATGTGATTACTAAGTAATTACTAAATAATATAGAATAATATATAAGTTGAAGGTGAAAACGTGTTCAGCGTACAATATCATGTAGGTGTGTGTGTGTGTTTGTGCTATATGTACACACACATTTCTCTTCTATCAAGGTGTTTTTTATTCATGTTCTGTGACATCTCCTTTTGCAGATTGATATTTTTTCCATGAAAAGCGCCCGTCTGAAATTCTACAGAACAATTTATTTGAGTCAAAAGAATCGTTTCAGAGAAAGTTGAAATGCTTTTGTAAAATGGCCTTTCACTCCTCCCCGCTTGAAGATAAACAATTTCCCATGAATATATGGCCGGGCCCCCCTATCTATCACAAAAATCAGAATGTGTCCCATACTGAGCCTATTGTAGTCTATTAAAAGAAATCCTTCCCTGTGGCAACCATTTTGCAGGTTTCAAGTAGATAAATGCCTTCCAAGAGGGATAAGAATGCATTTCTACAAAACTGCATTAAAGAGTAATGTTTGTCAACTACTCCGATAAAAACTTCACAGTCACAATTCTTTTTGGAGGCGGCGAATGCATTGGCAATGTGTAAAGCTGATTGGTCTGGGGAGGCTGCCTACAGGTTAGCAGGCCTCATTTCCAATCTCTGACAGCAATATGTGTCGCCGTGCGCTTCATCCCGATTGCTCATGTTCAACACAAACCATGGTCACTCTATATATGGAAATCTCTGTCTTCGGGGCGAAAAAAAATTAAAAAGGTGAGATTGGCACTTTAACCTCGGTGCCCCCCCTGAAAATATGTTTTAGTCTGATACATTATACTACTGCGAATTATTTATCAGGAAGATACAAGCTTGATATTTCAAAAAAAAATAATGAGATGTTGAGGTGGCAGCTGGAATGTTCTGGTCCAGCGAGCAGCATCTATGAATCGGGGGAAATGAAGTAAATACGGCTGGCTGGGACACACCATGTGCAGAATGTGAAAGAGTGCAGCGCCGTGTTGAGGTGGCACTGACCAAAAACTTATATCTTCTTTGTGGCTTGAAAAAAAGCAGTTAAGCAATGCAACCACCTTTATTATAACAATTAGAAAGAGAGGGCGGAGGGGCGGAGGGGGGGGGGTTGTGCTGCAGATAATCATCAGGTGTTTCGGATATTGATGTTGAATATCTTCCGGAGGGAAAAAAAGCCAACGTGGAGTGTGAACAATGTCAGGATAAAAGCAAAAACAAGTGTTTTGCTAAGTTGAGTTGAAAGAGCCCACCTCTTGTCCTTCAGTCATTCAGTTTGTTGCAGCTCATGCAAAGCGAGTGAAAAGAAGCAATTCATTCACGCACTCCATTCACGTACCTCCGCAGATGACTCTTATTTGGAAGAACAAAAAAAGAGAGGCTGTGTATTAATTTGCTTTCAGACCCTCGGTCGTCGCTTTTACTTCAATGTTAGTCCCTCGCGCTTTGATCCACACACAATCAAGGTGAACCGTGACTGGTTTTTGATTTTTCTTTCGTGGCAGTTGGCAGTTTTTTTCCTTCACGACCCATCGGCTTCACCGTGTCATTTAAAACCCGGTTGAGATTCTAGAGATATCGTTTCCCCCCCCCCTTTGGTAATTGTTCCCTTTTGTGAAGCTGTTTCGATATTCTGTAAATGGAAAATAAGTAGACTCGTACTTCTACATGTCATTTAACCTCCCTTGTGTTTAGTATCTTAACCTTTCATCTGGATTCAGTAAATAAAAAAAGGTTTATTTCAGAGCTCCCCCCCCCCCCCCCCCCCTCGACAGCCCAAACTCCAGGCCTTTGTTTTGATTAATTTCATCCATTCAGAACATCCCGTTGCTTTTCAGGGCCCCCTTTGTTCTTGATGAAGGGGTCTTTTATTTGGGGGAAATCTCCCATCTCAGACCAGCGCTTTGGCTTGATGCAGATCTTCATTAATCTGCGGGGCCGCTGTGGGCTCTACAGCTGCCTGCCGTTTTGATGGGAATTGAATTTGATGGCGTATTGTGGCTTGTATGCACGCTGACAATGGCCCGTGTTCCTTCCTGTGTGTGCGCACAATCAGAGAGACACAATTAAATAATTTGGTACAATAAAGGGGAACAATGGGATACCCAGGCATAAAGTGAGGGCTCCAACATTTGTGTACTACTGGATCATGTTAATTAATCCACTTCTAAATTACAGGGAGAGGAACAAAGGAGACAGTGCAGCGAATCTCAAAGTACGTCTGAGGATTCTTTATAGTCAGGTGACAAACTCAATCACCAAGTCACAATAGGAAGATCTCATTTTTCTCTGACACGCCAGAGACAATTAAAATGTGACTTTCCTTTTTAGATGAATACAGTTTTCACTTGCGTAAAATAAACTTTAGGAAATCCTTGATTTTAAAAATCCCATCGTTGATTTTTACTGTTTTTTTGGTGAATCATAAAATAATCTTCTGTAGCACAGATAAAAAAATTCCCACCTCTGTTTGAATAGAATAATTTTGCATCTAAAATGCCTGTCATGATAACTTGCTCTTAATTACCAATGTGTGAATTGTGTGATTTATAACTGCTTTTGTTGATGGTAATGTGTCATATTCAGTGAAGGGTAAATGAATTAGCCACGAGTGGCCTGTGATAAGCGCTGATGGGACCCATATGGAGCTGTCACTGGACTGCTGGTGGGCTCTCCTAGTCCAGCCGCTGTAATTGAAAGAAATGAGCCATGGAGCTGACACATTAGCAGTCCCCCCAGAGATGGGCCACACGGCACACACACACACACACACACACACACACACACACACGCACGCCGTATTCACACCCTCTGCTAGAACATCCACACACACACACTTACGCTACAAATACACCGACCATATTTTTGACTTTTGTTTTTATACATCATCCGTACAGACTCACGGAAAATATTACCCGGACAATGTCGGCCCGGCGGAGGCGGGACAGCGCGCCACTGTAAGTGAGACAGGGTGTAAGATTGGGTAGCTCTCCGTCTGGGTTAAGGGGATAATGAGAAACTGCCCTGCAGTGAGTTAATCAGCTCATCGCTCTCTCCCACCGCTGCCATTTTATTTGCTGTTTATTCCCCGGCACAGGGCCCCCGGGGGGGGGGGGGGCTGCCTGTCTGTGAGGCAGCACCTGCAGCTTCCCCGGCGCTTGATTTAGTGCTGTAAACGCTGCTTGTGGGCCAGATTAGACCGGACAGTGATCAAACCGTATTTGCACTCTGAATAAACTAACTGCTCCTTGCACTGACCAGGCCGAGGCAATTCTCCTGCCGCCCTGCGTGCAAAAAAAGATCAACACTGCCTTAAGAAATGTGGCCGCCATTCACCACATTTCTGAACCGGGCATCACACGCACTGCGACAAGCCAACTAGAATCACAGCTGTGAAAATGAACCTGATATTCAACACCTTGTGGGAGTAATCAACGCACGTGGACCGTTTCTAGAAGGAAACGGGCTTTGCAATTTGTTGTAATTCATTAATAAAAGAAAACGTGATTCACCTCTCAATGTCTCTTTGATCTCATCTTAGTGTCCCAGCTGACGTTTAAATGATTGTTTTGGACTAAACTAAAAATACATTTGCATGCAGTTCCTTGAAGAGGACAGTCTGCAAAATGATCCCAAAACATCCCGTTTGGGGTTGACGGTGCTAACTTGCCAATGTGATAGAACTCTGCACCAATGTTTGTTTCAGTTTTCTACAAACACACAGCACGACTTCTTTTTGTGATACACGTTTTTTTTTATTATTATTATTATTTACATTACATTTTGTCTAACCCCAATGTGCAGCTCCTAGCTATGCACGCACGCTGACTCACATTCACACACATCCATCCTGTAACCTTCAAACGTATTGTGTTGAGAGTAGGTCCCCCTGTTGCATTCAGAGTGGAAGGCACTCCAGTTCGCTCATTGTACAGCAGATTTCCATGCTTTAGTGCTACACAAAGCCTGCTCTTTCCACCAAATGATCAGGCCATCTTAAATGTTGCACCTGAGGCTGAATAGGCATGTATGCAGTGCACTGGCAAGGTCTCTCTTCTTTCATCTACTTCTGTGCAGACGCTAGCAAGCTATTAATGAAGCTGTTTTCTGATCCGCTCTCTTTACCCTGATCCTCCCCGGAATCCTTCTCCATCACTTCTCCAGCATTTGCGCCTTTTACCAAAACCCCGACGCAATGTCCATTTGGAATTGTGCTTGAGCGACTGTGAAGCACATTAAGAAAATGTCCAGTACAAACGGATGAAAAGAATAGGGATGCTCATAATGGGAAACTGAAAGCTTTCATTTCCCTCACATTGTCTCTCCTTCCTTCTCTAGACAACCTTCCTTTTCTCCGCTAGGAGAGCAAAGTTCCCAGAGAGAAAATGGAGTGCATTCAGGCATCCTGAAAGAGGCTTTTAAGGTTGAGTACAACTCAAACAAAAATGAAGGTGAGCTGCGGCTGGACTGAGTATGACTCAATGTTTATAACCTTGTCGTGCAGAATTCAAGCGAGCCGAGGAGATGAATGAAGTCGGCCCGAAAGCCCAAGCCACAATGCTGGGACATTTATTGCTGTTTATTAAAATGTTTCCTCAAGGTTGCTGCAGTCATGAGATGTGTTGCAGGTTTTGTAAATGTTTCTGGGCAATTAAACATACGTGTTAAAAGCTGCAAAGAATTTGGGATGGGAAGCTGAACAGAACAGATATATCTTTTCAATATTCACATGTATTCTTTTTTTCTAGAATAGTATTATTGTATTTTTTATTGATTTAGAGTGCGCATGAGCTTTGCATCTTGAAGATGAATGTACAGTTGCGATAACATACAATGTGTATTTTTCTTAGCTGTCAGCTCCCCCCCCACACACACCCATTGCTCCCAGCCCCTTTCGCTCTTCATTTTGCTAACTGGTGCTCAAAGCCTCTCCTCCGCTGACCAAGCATCAGCTTCCCCGTGCTGATAAATGGGCTTCTTTGAATTGATGGCAGGCTGGAGGAAAGAGAGATAATCCTAGATAATGTGGACACAGTTTTCATTTCTTGTCACCCAATTAAACTGCAATTATCCCAAGTGCAGGAGAGGAGAAAAGTGAAAAGAATGGGCAAAGAATGGGAGACCGGGGCTCCCTGGGACACTCTCCACCAGACACATTAGCCCAGATTTGCTCCGTCCTGATAAAAGAGAGCCGTTTCTTGCACTTGGCAGTGCACAGCGAGTGGCCGACCAGCTGCAACCTGGGGTTTAGAGAAGAATGCCTGTGCAATGTTTGTGCCGTGCCTCAAAGTGGCTGGGAAGAAAAAGATCAAAATGTATACAGGTTGTCGCCCTATTAAAGCACCGTGGCTTTTGTCCGGCGCGCCATGTGTCTTAAGCTAAAGGACACCAAGGTTTTATCCCTTAAATAGCCCGTATGGATTTTTTATATTGTTATCATGCAAATGTCCAAGGCACATTGTCGGAGAGAACAAGTGTGTACTTTGTGAAACCTTTTGTCATCACTGACTGATCAATGTAGGAACCCTGGAGCTGACTACACAGGGGTTCAAAGACCTTCAAACAATCCCTCGGCATATCTAAAAGTGCTTTGAGTCAGAGCTTGTGTGCACCTACTGTTCCTTAAAAGAATCGACCTCTGCTTTAAAAAAAAAAAGAAGAAAAAAAAAAAAAAGGGGGACGCTTCCTTCTTGAATTGTTTGCCTCACGATGAATCAAGGCCGAGTGAAACTCTCCCCTGGCACAAAATCTAAGAGGTGAATTAATGTCTTTTGTAATTACAGCTCCTCTTAGTAATTATCACACTGGACAATTTATGGATTAACATATTGATTTCACTTGACCCTTGGCAGCGCTTAGTCTGGACAGAGAAGATGCTTTTGGCTGGAGCTGCCAAATGAGAAAAGCCCCCGGGGGGGGGGGGGGGGGGGGCCGCTGGAGCTTTGCTCTTTAAGCATGTCATAGTATCTTTAGCAAATGTCCCCTCGGGGACGACGATCTAACTCACGAAGGGCCCTGGCCTTTGGGTCGGCTATAGAGTAGCTCGGCATGCGTATTGACTTCAGCCGCACGCGGGAAGAAAAAAGAAAAAACACTCGATCGTTCGCCAGAGGAATTCATTAATCTTCACGCGGGAGATTGATGCTTTGAAGTCTTTGCTTTTGAAAAAGCTGCGCTCCTTGCCGTACTATCCCATCCCTCACAGGCCGCTTGGACAAACACTGGAAATGAAGAGATTATTGAAAATCATCAGGCAAACATCTCGGCACACAAACACCGGCCGCCTGCTTTGGAATGCTGATAAGTGGAACCCCTCCGCATCGGCACCTGACGATTGTCTCTGCGTGTGTGGTGAGCACGCAGTAATGCATTGGTGATTATGGAGAGGGGGGGGGGGGATACTCCTCAAAATATGATCAATATTTCCTATAAGTGCCCCCCCCATTCCCCTCCTGCTGCTGTGCATGAGTAACGGCCTGATTAAGCGAGCGGCGCGAGAGAAGCTATATGACTGCCGCCTCTCTGCTGCGGTGTCCATCAAATAATGAGATCACCTGAGACAGCCGCTGTCACCCCCCCTCTCCCCCTTCCCCCCACACGCCCACGGCAAACAGGACGTGCTGACAGGACACTTGCCCTCCCGTTGATCATATTGTCATTCAAGCTGCTGCTTAGAAAAAACACATGTACACACACACACGAGCGTCCAGATACCAACGGCAAAATGCGATCCACCTGTGTTACGTGTAATAAACTCCTCCACGTGTTTTGTCATCCGGAGGTGTGTCGGACAACATCGCCATAATGGGCTCACCTAGGAAGCTGCGACAAAGAGCCGCCGCAGTCTGCAGGCATTCACTTTATTTCACTCTTTTGAAAAGTGGGACTTTCTTTCTCTCAATGACACGGTTATTATCTTGGTCCCTCAATCTCCTCGAATAAGATTGATTTGTCCTTTCAGGCTGCGTTAGAGTCCGTCTGTCAGAAGGCGCTCGGGCCATGGGAACCGTGGCGTTGCAATGCATTCTCACAATTTCCCCATTTGATGGAGGTCACAGTCACTCGGGCTGCTTCTTTGACATACTGATGAGTGGACACACAAAGGCCCTTTCATTGTTACAAGTGATAGAGAGGAGCCCGTTGACACGTACGATACACGACAGGACGAAACGCGGGTTTGTGAACGTGTCATGGAAATGCACACACGCACCCTGAATGTCTGGTAAATACACTAATAGCAATAATAATAATAGACCTGTCAAGAATGGTGTGATGATTTTCAGAGAAAATTGTCCACTTTGACCTCTTTCTGTCTGGAACAGGTGATTGTGAAGCAAGGCAACGAATGAATTAAGATGTGTCACATTGGACTGGTTTATATTTTTAGGATCTTCCAGGTAACTGCAGGTAACATCTATTCGGCCTGTTTAGCAAGACTTTGTGCTCAGACACTGATTTGTACACAAGCAAAATTAGAAAAATCACCGAAGGTCGTCTTCAACGGTTGGCCTGTGAATACTTTGAGCTGCTTTGCAATTGGATTCCATCGTATTTAACTCTCGCTTTTCCTTTTTCGTCCAACCGGTGCATTGAAAAGGCTGTTGTTTTGAATACATCTTGATCTTTAATTTCCACTTTTTTTTGTTGGTGTTTTCACCTTCTGTTCATTCAACCCAGGTGAACAAAAATCCTTGCATTCAATTCTTCCCCTCCTATTCATAACATCAGCAAAACACGGGGCTAAATAAGGGCTAAAGGTGCTCAATAAGATGGAAGCACAATGCTGTCAACTTTTATACAAATGCTTTGTGTCCGACGTTAAAGAAGAAGTCTCCCTTCTTTATTCCTCTCCTCTGAAGGACGATGCCGCACTATGAAAGCCCAAATAGCATGTTGCCGCGCTGCCGCGGGTTCAAGGAGATCACTTTTTGTTTGCGAAAGCAGCCTCAATTCAACTTCCACACAGAGAGCGAGAGACTAGACGAGGACTGGGAGAGAGCAGTCTTTGTGGTACTGAAGGGAAAAGGTGGATAAAAAAAAAAAATGCCTTGGTGCATCAGTTTTCTCTGATCCCAACTGCAACTATAAATGTATCGTGAGAGATGAGCTATCTGTGGGGAGCTGTGCCACAGGCCGGCCTTTTCTTCCGCCTGTCCCCCCCGTGATGAGTTAGCAGGACCTGGAACGATAAAGCTGATAGAAGGGACGCTATCAGGGGGGGGCAGTCTGGGTAATTATAACTCTGTATTTTGGGCCTTCGCAGCGATGCTGTGGCGATAAGGGGAATATAATGAGGAAGAAAGGCCGGTGATAATGTGCCCGCTAAACGGTTCAAAATAGTCTATCATGGGAAAAAAGTCATCTTGGTGCCTCGGGGGGAAACAAGTACCCGTGGATTTGATCCACGGGGCTCTGCGACAGAGGATATGTGGAAGGTTTAAGCTAAACGTGTGCCCCGTGGGGGGGTAGCAGCCATCAGAGTTTAAACATCTGACTTTTCACAAAGGGGAAGGATATTTTTTTCTAATGATCGAGGACATGGTTTGATTGCCGCCGCTACATTGTTTGCCCCTCGGGGGGCAGAGGGGAGGGGGGGGGGGGTGCGGATATTCTGCAATGTGAGATTACACATAATACTTTGACAAGCGGCGGTTTAAAGATGAAGGTCTTATCAACTTTGCGGACTCCACATCCTTCTTTGTTGCCATTCTCCTTCCATAATGTGCTATAGAAGTTTGTTGTATCTGTCAGTGTAGGTGCTCAAAGATTGAACTGACAATCACTCCTCTTTACTCCCGTAGAAGCATTCACACACACACACACACACACACACACACACACACACACACGCAAACACACACACACACGTAATCCTCAGGGCCATGTGTCTGTCCCACTCCTCAGCCTTTAATACAGTGTGTTCTTTCTTGTATTGCTGTTTTATTGTGAATTACAGATTCCCTCAGTGGGGATCATGACCACTATCAATAGTATTTTCTCTAATGTGATTAAGTTAATACTGTGCTCTATGAGAGGATTATTTCTCAATTCCTCTTGATATGCGTAATATTTAGGTTGTGGTTGGGTAAATATTTTGGTTCTTCACCAAAATAATTCCCACTGAGACAAAGACACGAAAGTATGCCCTAAGGAGCAATAAATACTGTATAATTAGAATGATTAAAGAACTGCACAACTAATTTGGCACTTATTGAATGTATTTTGAGAACACAGTGTTCAAAATAGGTCACATATTTAAACCACAAAAAAATATTAACTTTGTTCTCATTAATTATGTATTTATTCAGACGTTCTGTGTGAGTCATTTGAAGTGATGCTGAAGTCGGCATTGTCTCTTCACCAATCCGATCATTATATTGCCTTGCACTTAAGCATATTTTCTACGTATTGTGGAAGCTCTAAAGAAACCTCATTAGAAAAAATGACTACTAATCTAAACGCAATCATCTTTAAATAGTAATCAATTGGGTCCCTTACAACGCTAAACTGTTTGTCATTAGCACTTTATCAAAGGCTCACTTAAGATAAGATTCTCCGGCTAATGGCGTGTGATAGTGACAAATTGACATTCAATACTCCCCACTTGCAGCATGCGCTTGTCTTAACATGTTTGCTTTACTTAAAAAAAAGTGTTTCCTCCCTCAGAAAGGTTTGTGAATACCTTTGTCTGCATCTTTTGCAAGTGGAATTTTTCTCAGCGTATGAATAATAGAACGCAAAGAAAAGAGTCTCCTAAAAGTATGAGATGATTATGTTTGAAAGACTATAACGTTTCCTCCTTAAAGCTTCATCAATATACCACGTTTTTATTCAAGCAGAACCAGTGGAATATTTTGCCCCAGATGCTGTGCTGCTGTTATCATAAACCATAAATCCTGAACATCGGCTGTAAAAAAGTAGAGCAATTGGCATGTTCATATAAGGATTTATAACAAATCCTCAGATTAAAAAGGGATGACTACCTTGTACTGTGAGGCGCATTCACTGCCTCCGCCTCGGCCCCAGCCTGCGAAGGGAGCAGCCGGAGCTGAAAGGGAAGGGGAAGATCCAGGCAGAGCTGTGATCAGACAAGCAGAAAGGAACCACATCAGGTACACAATCAGGACCCCTCCCTCCCCCTTTCTCCAGACCTCCCCAATAATGAGCAAACTTCCATGTGGCAGTAAATACTCTCCCTCTGGGGTTTGAAGTGCCAACCAGAAGATACGGTTGTTTATCCTGGTCATCTTTTCTTCTTTTTTTTCTTTTTTTTTTACCAGTCAAAGAAAAGCCATCTGATAAACAAGAGGTCAACTTGTGTTTTCTTTCAAATCTATTTATTTTTACTCTTTAACTACCAGTGTCACTTTGGGTGAAGAACCCTGAACACCTTTAAAAAGAAAAATGTAGTGCACGATATTCCCACATAGATCATGGCTTTTTATGTAGACTGGGATTATCCGGGGATCCTCATCCGCTCTCGCCATAATTCATCGCGCTTCCTCCCAGAGTTAGTGGAGTGTTGAGCAGAATAAACTGTTTGGTGCTATCAGGAAGATTCTTGCACCTCCAGGGTCTCCTATTTCAGAGTGATGGCTTTAGCACTTTAGAGTGAACTGTGTGCGATCTCTCCGGGTAGGAATATGTCCCCATGGGCTTGTTGTTGCTGCTGTCTGCCTTCTATTTGCATGATATTTTTTTCTATTCACTCTTATCATCAGTGTGCTGTGAGGTGGGAGTGCTGGCTCCGTCTCAGAGGCTGGACCGGAGCTTTATCGCCAGGTAATTCTCACACTCTCACTAACTCATCTTGAATTATTTAAGTGTTTTTTTTTTCCAGCACCCAGGCTGAGGTTAAAAAAAAAGAAGAAAAAAAAGGAGGGTGGGTGGGGTATTTTTCTTCTTATCAGATCTTCATTAAATTACTAAAGTGACTAATTTAATGTTTTCTCCGTTTGCAAATACTTCGCTTTTTTTATGAAATGGATAAAACATATCTTGACATTTTGATAAAACTGGAAAAACATGCTGCATGACTGCGCCCTCGTTAATACAGGATCAACTATAGGCCCCGGCGTCACCCAGAAGCATCCGACACGTGTTATAATTAAAACGAGAGGCCATGCCTTGGGAGGAAGAGGAGGAAGGGAGGGAGAGGGGGGTCTCTCCGTTGACAAACAGCCAAACTAAAATAATAATATGAAAAATAAGACCAACACGCAACAGAGGAAATAAAACAACGCAACATCTGCGAGGAGCCAGTGAAAAGCACGTGTGTAGAAGACACTGGATTTGCGCACCTCCTAGAACTGTCAACTCTCGATAAGAACTTTCCGCCGTAACTTATTCATATAATTCATAGCATTTTTTTTTTGTCATGAGAGGCATGTGCTCCTGCAGTGGAGCGCTTCAGTTGCAGTAATGTTGTCGAGCTGAATGACAAGCCGACAAAAGGGGCGCGCGGTGTTGAGAGATGCTGCGACTCGGTTCGTGCAGCAGGTTTGTCTCTCATCTGGTCCTCCTGGCGCGGATCCCTCTCACCTCGTCGGGTTTCCTACTTGAGACAAAAGAGCGATATTCCTCAGTGGGATCATTTTCCGCGCCAAAAATAAAACGGAATAAATCCGCACTAATGGAAACGTTTTTAACACGCGCAAACAGCAGAAATGACAAAAGGGGCGCTGTCTCTTGGAGATGGCGCATGACGTCGGATTTGCTCCATTTTCGCCGTCTCAGTAATCGGCTCTTGTAATGTTTAAAAGCAGCCCACTTATTTGTGTCATATATTTATTTAGTATTTTTAATAATAATACAAATACCAACAGCAACAATGCAGTGTGAGAACTGTCCTTAGATAAGGCTGCACCGTGGAAAAAAAGGAACAAAAGTGCAGTGAATTGAATTTTACATCCATTTATATCCTAATTTAAACGCCCGACCTGCACTCTAATTCCTCATTTGTGATATTGTTCGATACATTCCTTCTCCATTTCATTTTTTTTGTATGTAAATATATATAATTATGTACAACGCGGAGGTTGCGAGAACAAACCACTTAAACCTACAATTTACTCAACAAGTCCTACAGATAACTGTAATTGCTTAGTTGAATACTCGACAACCTAATTTCAGTTGTCGATTCGCTGCCCTTGGGAAAGTCCTTTGAAGTGAAAGTGAAAAGGGGGATTTCAGGAAAGTAATTAATTTCACCGAGCGCGATTAGAAACACTTCAGTCCGTCTCCGCATTTGCGACAAATACCACAATATCAGAAAATGAAAGAAGACGTTCTTTACCTGTCTTGTCGTCTTAACACACTACTTTTATGGCAGGAGGACAGGGCAGGCTGAGAGACACCGCTGAGGAAGGAAGGTGACAAAGTGGAGACACCAACGGGCTCAACCTGCTGTGATTGTCAATCAAACACGTGTAGAGAGGCGATTACGCGTAATTACAACGAATGTTTTTGAAATAATGCAGAAAGAGTTTGCGTTTTGCTTCCAGTATTTAGACGGCTCAGAGACTCAATGCAAACTGAACTCCAAACACGCGTGCACCTGCTGCGGGTCCCAAAACGTGTCAGCGGATAAAGTGAGAGGCCGATAACGCATGCCGCCACCGTCAGGTGTCTCAGGTGGTCACTTGAATGATAATAACAAGTGACTCTCTTTCATTGAACTGAATTGGAATAAATACTTCCGAACAAAATAACTAATGAGCCGAAACAATGCCGAGGTCAAAACCCCCTTACATAATAAATAAAGATGTAGCCTATGAGACGCGTTTCAGGGTGGGATGTTTTTTTTTAAAAAAAAAGGGGGGGGGTCGTTCAGCGAGTCGTCTACGTTGCCGGGCGCCGACTGCGCATGCGCCGGTGGCACTTTCACTACCTGCCACACGATCGTGTATTTCACATGGGGCGAGCGGGAGTTGTCATCCACTTGCGTGAACGCTGCTGCTTGAGAGGTGGTTTGACAGAGCCGAGCGACGCGAGGGAAACAGCACGGCTTTTTTTTTTTTTTTTTACTTCTTCTTCTTCTTCTTCTTCTCCTTTTTTGCTGAAGGCGCATCCCTGGCGGATGCCACCATGAAGCAGAAAACATAAGTAGAGCATTCGTAAGGACGCCGCCACTTGTACTTTTTCTGAAGATATCCATCGGTGGGATGAGGAACTGAAGTATTGGGTAAGTAGCCAAAAGATACGCGCCGGGTTGTTTTAAAGGTTTGAATGAGTAGAGCCGAACTTCTTGCTTTTCCTTATTTTGCAAGTGATTCACACCTAATGAACTCATTTTTTTCACTTTTTGCGTTTCCCAGGGAGTTTGTGCCAACATGTCTAAACCAATGGATCACGTCAAACGCCCGATGAACGCTTTCATGGTTTGGTCCAGAGCGCAGCGCAGAAAAATGGCCCAGGAGAACCCCAAAATGCACAATTCCGAGATCAGCAAGCGATTGGGAGCGGAGTGGAAACTTCTCACCGAGTCCGAGAAAAGGCCGTTCATCGACGAAGCCAAGCGGCTGCGAGCGATGCACATGAAGGAACACCCAGACTACAAATACAGACCCCGGCGGAAGCCCAAGACTCTGATGAAAAAAGACAAGTTCACTTTCCCCGTGCCCTACAACCTCGGGGAGCACGACGCGCTCAAAGTGAACGGGCTTTCCGCGGGGTCCCTTTCCGACTCCATCATGGGACACCACGACAAGGCTGCGGCGGCCGCGGCCGCGGCGGCGGCGAGGGTCTTCTTCAACCCGGCCATGTCGAACCCCTATTCCTTTTTCGACCTGGGATCCAAGATGACCGAGCTTTCCCCGCCTTCCTTTTCGTACGCGTCTCCGCTGGGCTACCCGCCGGGCGGCTCCGCGGCTTTCGCCGGGACAGGCGGCGGGACGCACGGGCACACCCACTCGCATCCGTCTCCGGGGAACCCGGGCTACATGATCCCTTGTAACTGTGCGGGTTGGCCCTCCGCGGGGCTCCAGCCGCCCCTGGCGTACATCCTGCTCCCCGGGATGGGAAAACCTCAGCTTGAACCGTACCCTGCGTACGCTGCGGCGTTATGATGAGGCCCGCGTTTTGCTTGGACTGCTGAGAAAATGAAATGTGAAAAACTAAAGGCAAACACAAACAAACAAACAAAACGCTGTTCATGCAATAGTTTTATTATGCATGCACAAACTTGTACATGTGATGAAGTGCTTGTCGTCTCAGATATCACATGTGTATGTATATTGATTAATGCCTTTATCTAAGGTCCTGCTTATTTAGAGAAGTCTCTAATCGATTATTACCCAGCCATCCCCTCTCACGGGGAAAGGACTGAAGGATGGTCGAAATGCACACGTGTGGGGGGAACGGTGCAAGTCAGAGCATTTTGTGAACCCCCCCCCCCCACGTTTCAAAGGTACATCCTAAGATTTCTATCTTTTGCAAGTTGCACCTGCTTTGACTGACCTGTTGGGATCAGCTTAATACAACGGCCATGTTAATCACAGGACGTCCTCTCAGATAAGAGGTTGTAGGGTAATGGCTTGTAATTCATGGATCAAGGGGGATTTGCCACAGCTTTTTTTTCCCCTTCTGACTGTAAATGTGTACAGATAAAAACGACTCTAGTTTATTTGCCGTTGTAGGCTTAGTGTTTGAGATAGGGCCAGGAACCTATACGCATTTCACTAGAAATGCTCTGTATATTCTGAGTTTTTAAACCGTTTTATAGATGTCTGTAATATTTATTGTTTAATGGAATCTATGGTGACACCAGACAATTTTAAAAAGGACAAGACTAGTTCTGTAATTTCTGCACATGAATCCTATAGGATGTAATTTATTTTGAAAATGATGTTGCATTTCAGTGGGTTTGGTTCATCAAACTTTTTTTTTCCCCCTTTCAAACGGTGGAAAAAAAAGTTCAAATTTAGACGCAGCTGGAAGTTTATTCAAGGAGTTTACCGTTTCTTGATCCCTCACCCTACCAGTCCTCGTGTCATGTGCAGCAGAAGAAAAAAAAACGTTTTTAACTAACTCTTATGGAATTTGTATGTTTTTGTGATTTCTTTAACTTCCGTTATGTACTTCAGCCTATTGTTCACGTGTTGAGCAGAGGACTACAATAAAGCGTATTCGGATTAAACAGAAGAGAATCGCGGCTGCAGTTCTTGATGAAATGAACAAGATTGTTATCTTTTCTTTTCCTGCTCCTCAGTCCAGGTGAAGTGTAAGGTATCCTCCAAAGGCCGCTTTTGTCCGCCCTTTGAATGGCTTACTGGGGGCGGGTGGGGTGGGATGGGAGGGGGCACAACCTAAATCAGCCCATTGTAATCAAGAGCCAAAAACCTTATTTATCACAATTTTAATCGTGAATAGGAGGGAAGATAAAACTGCGTGTTACTCTGAGCTCCCCCCCTCCCCCCCATGCTGGAACAATCTCGTCCTTGAGGCTTCAAAACAACCCGAACTGAGGACGCGACAGCAAAGGGAAGCGGACAACAAAGCGCATTTTATCTCAGTCGAAGAGGGACGCGCTGTGTGCGCTGATCACCCGTCCTAACGAAGGGAGTGAAGCAGGTGTGTCTGTGCGCGTTGTTGGGGGTTTTAACGACAATCGTCTCTATTGGATCTATAACTTGAAGGCGACGCTGTTTAAGCAGACTGCCCCTGCTAGGTTACACTGGGCGATTAATTCATAGGGATCAGGGCGATTATGCAAAACTAATTTGGACAGTCCAGGGATAATTATCTCCGTCACGGTTAATTAAACCCTTTCACCGCTCTGTTCTCCATTGTAACACCCCGATCACTTCTCTCCACGCAACTTCCTTCTTGGACCCGAAAATGCGAGCCGGTGACCTTGTGGGTCATTTACACGCAACAAAAAAAGAAGTTCTTTTTGACACTATAATGTGTTGATTCTCGCGTGACTTTGAGGCCAGAGAGATGCATTGTTTTCTATTTCATTGTATTATGATTTAAAATATACCTATTAATACAATATTTGAATAGTGTGTGAAATAAGCTAAATTCACTTTTAAAAATGGTTTCAGGTCGTAAAGTGAAAGCCGCGGGAGCTTGTCCCATCAAAAGACAGGGAAGGTCGTCATGTCTGGAAAAGAACTTGTATTACGAGTCCAATGGCCATTTCTTTCTTTTCTCTCGGGTCTTTTTTATTATTATTTTTGAAGAATGCTGAAAGAACTTTTTTTTTTTTTTTTTTACTCTGGGAGCGTTTAGACGGTCGAGGAGGTTTTGTCTGGGAACAAAACGTGGGTTGGGAGGTTTTGTGAGAGTGTTGTTTGTTGAAGTGGAGCTCAGCAAAAGCGGCTGCTTTCCCTCATTGTGATGAAAGCAATCAGTGGTATTTGGAAAACTGTTAGCATTGTGCACTCCTTCTGTGTCCGTTGTGGAGGATTTCTTTTCACAGGGTTTTTCTTTCTTTTTTTTTCAGGCGATCCAGCTGGCCGGAGTGAATAGCAGTGCAATGTGTACACGCTTTGTCCCTCCAAGCCCTTCAAGTAGCCCACATTGAATAGAGTGAGTTGACACTGCATGACAGTGAAACAACATAATAAAAAATACATGAGCGCATGAATAGAAGCAGGCGCATAAATAAATAAAATGGGTGGCCAAAACTGGATAAACTGAATGACAAAACGGTGAAAGGGGAACAAAAAGATATTTAACACGCTAGATTAGCATTAGAATGCAATCTACAAGGCAGAACAATTGATGAATAGGTTTACCGGCCAAGAAAGAAATGGACTAAATGCCTTTTGAATAGATAGCCTATGTTTTTTCTGTCTAAGACGGGAACTGAATTGGAAAGGTGGAGATGGAACTGGAAATAAGTGGAAGAAAACGTTTTCTTATAAATCGTTTTTTTCTTCCTCTTTGTTGATCACAGATCCTTAAATCAGCAACAACACATGTGTTTCCCAGGAGAAGATAAGAGTTAAAATGTTGCGAAGCGCATTAAAGAATATATCTTCTTAAACCAAACCAAGACTCTACATTCTTTAACGTCTTTCCTTGGTATTTGTTGTCTTGCCTCACACAGGCCTAAAATAAGTTATATAATACAAATCATTAATGGTTTCTAAGGATTCATTTATTAAAAATAGCTTCCGTTCACCCAAGTATTTACAATACAGGCTTGCAACCCACACAATTAGATGGTGTGTATATGTTTTTATGTGTCTGGATGGACGATGGCCATGCTTATATTTATATACTTATATATATACGGCCAAGGTGCTGAACAATGTGAGCAGTTAACGTTGGACAACCTCCAGAGATGAAGAAGCCTTTATTTGATTTGACACTCTTAAAGAAACTAGTCACTATAGCTACTAGCAGCAATGTGTCAATGAGAATGTTTTTTCTTGGCATAGGGAGTTAGAAGCAGAAAAGGTTTGTCTTTTGCGAGAATGTTTACATGAGATAAAGAAAGGTCCTTCTGCAGAAACACTCCCTTTAATATTTGCATTTTTCGTTCTGTTCAATTCAGAGCGAACAGAAAGTTAATTTATGTAAAAATAACTGCAGTTCTTGTTAAACTTTTATTAATATGGTTTCAAATTAACAATATGCAGAGAAGGCCGAGAAAAAAATATTTTTAATTTAATGTAATGATTTAAACTTAACAAATTTAACAATTATTTGTGATTAGAAAACATATTTTGTCTATATTTAAGAGAATCATAATTTAAAATCCCAACCGTATACTTGCCTCGGTGTTGGACTGTGTCTGTAGCTTTCTGCAGGAGATTTAAAGCTATGGCTGTCTCGTGTTTTCACAAGCCCCCCCATCTGATGCCCTGATATCATTATGTCTTAGTGTTAAACCCTTTATGTGCCTGTAAGACATTTGTAGAAGTGAGATTAGGCAAATTAACATACATATCAACCATGTTGACCTCAGAGGGATGCACAATGGTTCCCTCATCCCTAATTCGCCCGGGGCTGCCCCATAAGCATGTGGATTATCACCTGACTTCAATGGCTTGAGATGGATCATTTTAGTATTTTTCTGACATGAATATTATATCACCATCATCTCTTTGGGTACGTTTTGTCATATTTGTTTGCATGCTTTTTGCTCACCTGGCTATCATAGTATTTGTTTGCCGGGTGCAATGCTGAGAGCCGGCGCTGCTTCTATGCGGAACCTCAAAGAGTCTTGATCACTGACTTCTCCATCTCATTTTAGGCAACTCAAAGTGTGAAAAGTCTCTCCTGGAGCAATATCTCCATCATCAGGTCGGGTCAAGAATGTTTATGAAGGCTGTGTGCCACATTACCTGTAATCTCCAGAGTGTGAAGTACTGTAGTTGTTGCTTCTCTATGCTCCCAGGAGGGAAGAAATGCCAAAATTATCTTGCATTGCACCTTTTCCGCAACCGCTCAACATGGCAAATCAAAGCCTCACACCCGCACATGTCACTGTGCCCAAGGTCACTGAGGGAAATGAGAAATCTCTGTGTACTGTACAGTCCATCCCTATAAACATGCCACACAGCCTCTGATGTCTGACTCTGCTCTTAAGAAGTCCAAGTTTGTTTAATAGTACATAATGCAATAAGTCGAAGGACCCCTGCTGGAGTTCAGAGAGGGAACGCTTGAATTAGGTTGGGGGCAGGTGGAGGGGGTGGGGTGGGGAGGGGCTGATGGGTTGGGGGGTAGCTGAGGTAATCGCGAGTTTCTCAGGTGAGACGAGTGAACTGCCCCTTCATTGTCGTCCACAAGATTGTCGGTCTGGCATTGAGGCATCCAAGAACCATGGCAACAATATCCCAAACCTGTTGGTCTTTATCACTGTATTTTAAATGCATTTTAGCATATTTTTTATATCGGTAGAATCTAGTTTATAAAATCGTCCTCCTTGTGTTTTGCCACATTGATGATTATTTTGTATGGCATGAAGATGATTTAATCCTGTGGCTCTGTTTGAGGGTAACTTGGTCCTTATTAATACCTCAACAAAACATGACAACAATACAGTTGAATTATCATGTTTCTTTCTAATTGTATGTCTCCTTGAGGTGTCATGGAACAGAAGCCCGGATTTGATCTCTCTGGAGTCTCAGCTGTAAAACCATGTTTTACTAAACCTCTCTGGCATCTTTAAACAACGTCATAGAATAACCTACTTTGTCTGTTGATTAGTTTTTTGCTTATATTTGCGCATACATGCTACATATGAAAGCGCACATACTGCATTGTTTTACGTGATAACAAAGCTTTATGGCATTTCGGTTAGAACCCAATTTACATGACGTAAAAAGCGAAAAACAGGAAATCAACACAAAGGAGATTATTGCAATCTCCAAACAACAAGGAAGAAATGTCAATGTCAAAAAGTTAGAATTAACAATGGATATGCATCCCTTGTGATTTTCTGATATTTCAAGCATTTTGTCTAGATAGTCTGGAGTTTTTCCTCAAACATATAAGAGAAAATCATTTGGAGACGTGCAATAAAGACAAATATGAGGTTGTTTATGTGCAACTGTTAAAACAAGAGGAAATTAGTTGTGTTAAAAACAGACTCTAAAGCTCCCACTGCTGTCTAAAGGAACTCACTGCACTAATGACTACTACATAACGTGCAACTATATTGTAAGAAGGAGCAATAATTTACAAGCCATGTTGAGATATTATAAAAACTGATTTGGAAATGTTCTATTTTAGAAATAAGAATATATACAACCCAATGTAAAAGAAGTTTGGATGTTGTAGGTGACACACTCTATGACACGATTAGACTTTTTTCAAAGATCAAATGGCTGCAAGGTAGCCACTGAAATCCTCAAGTTAATATCCCAAAACACCAGGCATGAGCTTATTCTATGAATCCATCAATAAATTAGAATAATGTCATTGAGCGGCATTAAAAAATGTTCTTTAAACTGACATGACATTTTTTGTTCCACTTCCAAATGACTGCTGGCAGAGATTGCTGGCTCTCGTATTAATTCTCAGGTTTTCAAGGAAAAAAAATATCTATCATAACTAGAAATAATGAAGTTGAAGAGCTGATGCCCCGAGGAGCAGTCACAAAGAATTATATCTTTCTTCAACACAGGACACAGGCAAAAGATAAGTACCTGTCACTTGGCATACTTTCTGCTACATGTGCCTATCAATAAAACAGATTATATTCTCCAGTTATTACAACAAAGATCTGGGGGGCTCGAAGATTGCACCTTTAATGAGAAGAAATTATTTCCTCCTGCACACTCACAACCGCACTTAAGTGAGCGAGCGGAAATGCCAACAATTTCCCCTCCCTCTCAAAGTCTTTCGAGAACTTATTAAAACGAGATATTGCCAACCTTAATTCACAGGGATTATTTACCACATTTTAACAGGATTATGGTGTGCAAAGCTTGATTCGGCATTCCCACCCTGCATTGTGATATCGTGCTTTAGCACTCGAACTGTGCAGACGTCTCGTAATTAACGATGGCAGAATAGATCCTTGCCGAATGATACGTCGCTCCGTGGCTAATCTTTGTGAATTGAAATATGAAAAACTGCGTCCAGTGGAAATCTTCGTCTCCGTCACTGGCGGGCAGCTCGCCATCCTGACTGCACTATACTTTTCCGTTGAAGAGACTGCAGCCGATATCGCAGCTGACTTGGTCGTAGCCGCGTTTGTTGTTGCACCGTAACACGTCAGGTGTAGTGATGTCTAACAGAGGTGACATTGATCTTGTGTCCGTCGCCGCTTTTGCTCTCACGCACGCCGTTCTGCAGCCCCCCCCCCCCCCCCACCCCCCCACCGGTGTGTAATGCGCTGGAACAGCCACATACGTGCCTCGGTAATGACAGTATGGAGAATGCCACTGAGCAATGACTTGTACAGGCACCTCATTATATCAACACTTGCAGAACATCTATTTAAGCTCTAATATGGCTGGTTCATGAAATGTGCCTTTCGTTATACTGATGAAGGAGCATGACTTCATACCCTAATTGGGGAGTAATGTGAAAGTCCTCCGAACAAATCTATTATGAATGGTCCTACCGCACATCACATGCAGGGGTCCTTCAGACATCCCATACTCTTTAGCCACATCATCCCGCTGGGCCTGGTCATATTGTGTCGTGGAAATTTTCCATGTTCTTTGTAAAAACAGAAAGGGTTACTTTGAAGGCTTTTGTAGCGCTGTTATTAAGCCTGCTTTGTTTGCTCGTATGTGGGAAGAAAAAAAAGATCCGTAAAAGGATTTAAGGAAGGGAAAGCAATCAAAAGTCTGTCCTTCACTCACTGTGCTGCTAAGAAAAACGTCACAAGGCTACAGGAGCGGCTGAAGCTGCATCGCTGTCTTTCTCTTACTCACCATGGAGAGGTCCTTCTCTTCATTGCTGCAAAACTGTAAAAAAACTGTTTTATTAAGCCTCCTCGACTGCAAAGTAGGTAACTGTCCAAGTTACCAACAAAGTATTTTATAGTTGCTACAAATCCATGGAAAAGTCTGGAACTTTCAGAATTTTAATTCACACACGCTGAAGTTGTTTGTAAGAAAAAATGGAAATGGGTCAAGTCGAAACAGTGCGCTTTGACAGTCCTTTTCAAAATGGAGAAGAGACGCCTCACACACAACTGTTACCGGTGACACAAATGAACATGAATGTGTAGAAGGAGACCTCTAGTCTTTGATAGCAGTGCAGACAGGTGTAAAAATAAACAGCGCTAACGCAGCAATAACAAGAGATGTATGTATACGGGTCGCAGAGGAGATGCTGAACCGTTGCCTGGTGCTGTCAGGTTCATTTCCCTGTTGCGTCATTCACCGTGCCGGCGCGCAGCCGAGCCAGATATGGCAGTATGCTCTATTTTTCCTACCACGTGCATCAGGATCTCTTGTCAGGGAAACAGATGTCTGAGCCCCCGTGGATTGTTGGATGTTTGTACAAGAAATGAGTAAACAAGTTGAAATACGTCCCCTCTTAATTTGATTCACAATACATCCTGACAGCTAATTCACTCCTCGCAGATTAAAGATGGAGTGGTACATGTCGGGCCCTTTCTGCTCAGGTGAATATACGTTAGTTTAGTGTCTGGTGGGTAATAACTCTGCATCGGCAAAATGGGGGATCAGGAGTTTATATTTGTCCTGTAATATTATCACCTTATTCTGACCCCTCCTAACCTCTTACCTGTACAGTCAATACACTCAGAGAGTGAATGGAGTGTGTGTAACGTTGCAGCCTGCAGCGATCGCAGAGGTAACATGAACACTTGGAAGCGATACTGAGACTGGGCTTTTTGTGCCTCCTAAATTGCTGGACAGCTCCAGGGCTGACATTTAAAACATAAGATCACCAAACACAAACACATTAAAAGAGAAAAGCTGAGCAGGGGGCTTTAAGCAGAACCTGAAATTCAAGTTTTGGCGAAGGCGACTGACCCAAATTTCCTGCCCCTTTTTTTCTCCTTAACATGCTTCTGCAAGCCTGGGCCCTGGGGTGACGTATCCCTTACACAGGGATTGCCGGTGCATTTACATAGCATGGTTAATGAGAGATCAACACCAGCAAAGCGCCTTGGATATAAAGCTTTCTTGTAAAAATAATGAGCGAGCGATTGATCCATACTCAAACAAGCCGGTTTGCTGAGTTAATACCAAAGGGAGATTATAGCCAGTGCCAAAAGTGCCCTGGCGTGCGACGCCTTTTGCTTAGAGGGTCCCCAAACTTGTCATCACATTAGCACATGGTCAAGGAGTACATCCTACCCTTCTCATAATCTGCTTTCCTGCACAATTAGCCTCCCATAATAAGGCAGCAGCATGACAGCCTGCAGGGAGAAAAGGGGTAAATCGGCGAGTCTCACATGGGATGGAGAGATCGTTTACCCGCCACTGAAACGTAGCCTCTGAAGAGATTCTGTCTCCAGCTCCTCTGCTGGTCACATCAGGTCTGAGTGTCACGACAACATGGAGGCTCGCACTTCTTTATTGTACCAGGCATCTATTGCACTTTGATGAAGCCAGACAAAGGAGGGTGCGGAGAGAGTGAGGCTGGAGAAGTATGGGGAGAGAGAGAGAGAGAGAGAGAGAGAGAGAGAGAGAGAGAGAGAGAGAGAGAGAGAGAGAGAGAGAGAGAGAGAGAGACGGGGCGAGATGTGTTTTTCAGCCCAGGAAATCAGATGTGGGTGACGGTAGAATGGCAAGTTTCCTGAATAAAATAATAGATAATTTCCGACAAAGACGAGGAAACTATGTGCACGAGAACAAAATAGCGGGACGGGATGGAGAAGGGAAAGGGGTTTGAAAAGAATAAGAAGAATTCACTGCTGCCTCTCGCAGGGAAAGGAAGAAAAAAAAAAACATTGATGACACCCGGTTCCATTCTTCCGCTCTCCCCTTTCTCTGCTCCTCGCCTCGCAGCACGGCGGGCTAAGCTGGGAGCTGTAATGTCATTAAATTGCAAATGCTTTTTTTTCATTTCCGACACACACTGTTTACTTATCTGGCAAAAACATATGTTGGAAGGAATCCGTTAAATTCTGCCCATTGCCTTGGGTGAAAGTGCAATAGAAACGGGCCCACTGAGCTCCTTCTGTCGTCTCCTTTTAGCACTTTGCCTTATCTACAAGGCTGCTTAGCGGCAAACTGGCGAGTTCAATGAAAAATGAAGATACAGTGCAAGATTAGGGAAGAACAGTGAGGGGAGAAATGCTTGGAGAGAGGGTCATCCCATTGCAAATGATTTCACTCCTCTCCATCTGCATAAATGACTATTTTTAAGGCATCTCCGGCGTCTGTATATTTTTCTCACTCTGCCACACATTTAATTTCACGCCCCGTGTTCTGAATATGCTTAAATGCATATCTCTGATGCACCTTTAAGCCAGAGGAAAGAGGATGGGGGGGGGGTGGGGAGGGTACGAAAGCAAAATTAAAGATAAAATGGTGTGATTTGCACTACAAGTCTATTACTTTATGGCATTTACATATAGTTTACCTCTGCAATTCCAAGATTTTTTTTTCCTACCACCTTCCTATCAGTATTTGGCCTTGTATAAATATGTATAAATCTTTGTTGAGGAAAAAAATAGAATTCCTAGCACTGCACTGGAAAGTTTGAAGGGTGCACTTTTCTTGCTTTAACTTCTCCTCTTGCTCCCGTGAGATTGTCAGCATATCTGCCAGGGGTGTTCTCTCCCCCTAGTTGCCCCAACAAAGACCCAGGCTTCAAGCACTTTGTGCCCCGTGATCCCCTCACACTCCTCCCCTCAATGGAAGGAGCGGAGGGGGAGGGTGGGGGGCATCCCGGGTCAAGGCTTGGCCGTGGCTTTAGAAGACGGAGCAAAGAAGCAGCATCCTTGTCAAACAAGTGGGTGAGCAGCTGTGTGAAAGCACCGCATGGACACGTCCGGTAGATTGTCATGGACGGTGTTCACGGAGGAAA
This sequence comes from Apeltes quadracus, assembly GCA_021346845.1. NCBI lineage: Eukaryota > Metazoa > Chordata > Actinopteri > Perciformes > Gasterosteidae > Apeltes > Apeltes quadracus. The sequence continues at coordinate 9,059,007 of CM037932.1, read as the reverse complement.
ATGGCCTTTTGCGGCGACATAATGAATAGTGATTTACATGTGTGCTACTCCTGCAATCAGGTGGACGTGTTGTTCTCTGGAGGAAGTTTGAGCTGTGAGGGGAAAGCCCGCCCTTAACAGCAGAGGAGAGAGGAAGGCTGAGAATTGGCCGGGGAATGAAAAGGAGAGAGAGAGAGAGAGAGAGAGAGAGAGAGAGATTCAGAGAGAGAGAGAGAGAGGGAGAGAGGCTATTCAGAGCACGATTCCTTTCCTTTATTGTCTGCCCGCTCGGATTTGAATACGCTCACTCAAAGCAGACGAGAAAAATGCTTCAGACCCTCGCATTGTTGGCTTTCTCTCTCTTCTTTTCTATTTGCAATTAAATGCATTTCAAATGGAACAACTGTACAGAAAGCATTCGTGATAAGAAAGAATTCCATTGCCTTTAACCTCCTTTGTAATGGCTTTGCAATTTTTGAGCACTCTTATTGTAAGAATTGCACAATCCAAACATATCTTTGAATAGAAAATGCCATACAACTTAAGTATTGCTTCATTGAGGTGAAATTGCATTTGAAATCATTTTTTAGTTCTCTGTGTTTTCTCATTTCTTAAGCCAACCGCTGTGTTTCTGGTTGTTGTGCTTTTGCTTTGTGCACAACATTGTGCCTTGACAGGACCCTTATGTCCTGAGCAGTATCACGCACACTGGTCCTAAGCATGGGATGAGATCAGTCAATTAGAATTAATGTCATCCGGTCATTTACGGCTAAACAAACTCCGTGCGTATTGTGTTTGCTTTGTGTGCAGAGCATCAACTGCAAAACCAATCTCATCTTCCAGACATGAATTTTTGAAGGATTTGAACGCTGTAAATAACTCCAAACCCTCTCTTACGAGGTTTACCCCTGGAGCACTTTGTAACTTATCAGGCCTGCCTTGTGCCTCCTCTAATGCTTGCATTATGCTCAAATGTAAATCGGTAAGCTGCCAGGGAGGTGGGCGGGAATCACTGAAGAAAGAATCACTGAAGGGTCTAGCCAATATTCTGATTGGGGCATAGCAAAATAAACAGTGTAGTTTTCTTTTTCTTTTTAAAGCAAAATGGGTAGTTTTTTGTTGTTGCTTACTGAACACAAAAGTATCACACTGCTAGGTTTTATTCACAAACAACAGTTCTTTAGTGTGGCACAATTTCAGAGATTTTAGCTCAATTAATAATAGGTGAAACTCCCACCTTCGGAAAATTATTATATTTGAAAAAAAAAGAAAGTTTTTGAGGGCGGTGGGTTTTGCCAACACTGATATTAATGGAAACTGTACTAAACTCAGAGAATGATGCCCAGGGGTCTGTTTTGTACTTCTAATATCCATCTCTAATGGTACAAGAGACTGATTAGTAATTGGGACAGACTCATTTAATGCATGTAATGAGCATTATAGGTTTCCCATATACTGTGCACTTCCTACTGAGGGAAATGGATTGCATCTTCATCAATTTAAACGCATGTTGACCTTCATGGGCAATTAGTCTACAACACAGTTCTTCATGCTGCTCGTCCTTGAAATGGCTTAATAGCATAATGAGTATATCATGGAAATCTCCCAAATAATTTGACCTCAAGCATGTTTTGCAGCACAACTATGAATCTTATTTTCCAGTGAATCATCTGCATCAGTTTGCAAGAAAACTGGGTTACAGAAGAAAAAAAAACTAGTGCAGAGGAATATGTGGCCTCTAGATATTAGTTTTCCGATGGATAGGAGTCTTAAAGAGGAACTCCATGCGGGCCAGTCATTTCATTTGACTGCATACCACCCAACCCACTGTACATACTGTCAGTCACTGCTTGGCATGCTTTATGTCTCAAATGGTGACAGTTAAAGTACAAAGATGTCCAATACTAGTCTATTTCATGGTATATTTCTTGGAGCATCCTGAAGGAAATGCAAACTGTTCGGGCCAGTCCTTCTGGTGTACCGGTGCCACAGGAAACAGCAACACTGCCCCCCTGCTATGGCCTGCAGTCACTGCATCTCCTTTTTCAACAGCACCACTCTGCCTCACCAAAATATATCGTCATAGTGAATAGGAAGGTAACACGATGTAACAGCTACCTACAACTGCTGTGCGTATTTGCATGACACATTTTCTAAAGATAGTGTTCTGGACATTTGTTGTGTCTTTTAGTACAAAAAGTTAAAAAAAATATACAACTTGAAATAAGAGGAGACTTGGAGGAGATTTAATGACTTGTTTTTAAAAACAAGCAGGGGAAACTTAATAGAGGGTGAAGACATAAAAAGTGGATTTCATTTTGTTTAATAGGAAAGAAAATTGTCAGTATGGGAGAGAAATAATAAGTATTTAAAAATTGGGCTATGTGAAAGCTATATATATATATAATATAATAGTTACAGCTATTGGTTTGTTGAAGGTTATTGTAAACTTATGATAACCTATAGCCAGTTCTTATTGTATGAACTATTGTCTTTTTATCATTTCTGTTTGTTTTATATAAATTGGTTATGTGTATGTGAGGTTTTATGCTATAAATGGCCTAACGGCAACATTTTTGCAATCAGCTATCCACTTTTGTTTTTAAACATTTCGTTTTTAAAAGGAATTAAATCAAATACTCATTTAGAAAAAGAAGGCTTGTATGAATATGGAAGAGACGCCTAAAAGCCCAGCAGGGTCTGCCGAGTGGCTCTCCAAATTACACCATTAAGGAAGAGGACCAAATAAAAAAATGTGAATCTGTTCTCACCAGTTTTTAGGACATTGAGCTGCGTTCTTCATAAATGTCCCTGAAGTGGTCTCAATTAGAAGTACAAAAGGCCTTTTATTTACAAAGCACATATTCCTTTAAAGTGTATGCACAGAGGGGGTGTAAAGTGCAATATTCACAACGCGTCAAGAAAATGCAATCATTTCTTCATCCACATGGTAACAAGTGGATCATTTTCCCAATGAATGATCGCTTCCCTCTGTGGAGAAAAGCTATGAACAAATGGTGTTGTTTGTCCTGCTTCTAAGATGCTTTCTGGATTATTATGCACGTCTGTGAAAAAGAACGAACGCACTTTTATAACAAATAAGGAATGCAAATCAAAATCTGCACTTACCGCTACTCCTTTGCATGGTTTAAGAAATAAATGTATCCCTGTTTTCCACTCTGAATATCCACGGATAAATATGCATACAGTTATTCATTCGCTACTCTGACCTGATCAACAGAAGTTTGCAAATAAAACGTAATTTAAAAATTAGGCCCATTTTCCCATTATATAAAAATAATTGGACTGCTTGGCATTCACACAAGCGTGCCGTTAAATGTGGAAGACTGTTTCTTTGTGGCTCTCTGGCACCATCCTGTGTTTCAGTAAGAATTATGGATTCCGTCTATTTACACATTTTTATGAAATTAGTTAGAATTTTTTTCCAACTGCCAGCTAAAATAATAATATTATATAAAAGAATGAGGATCCTTCTGTTCACATACCTGGACACAACATGGATTTTAAACAACTCAGTTCAGGAGTCCACAGCACAGCAACGTCGAGGGTCGATCTGATCGCTGGTTTAATTCAGAGTCATCTTACTACTTAAATAAATTACTTAAACTCAAAACCGTGGAATATAATCTTACAACGTTAGGCTATTTAATGGAAAACAAACAGAGATGCATTATCTTTGAATGTTAAATGCCAGGTTTAGATTATGGATATTTACAACACAGTTTCTGTTCTCATCTTTATTGTTAAGCAATAAAACAATTCTCAAATGATAATATATCATCTTTAAATATAGTTTTCTTTAAACCGTCACAAACTGTGCATGATTGCAGTATTTAACAGTGTGACTTTGTACTGAAGGTGCTCACTCTGTGCACACTGTTTCCTTTTTCATTATCCTAAATGAGTTTAGGCCTTTAAGCATTTACGTTTTCTTTCCATTTCATAGCATTCGATTTAATCTTGTCTTTAATTCTGTTTATGGATTATGCATTTTGCATGCAAAACATCCAATTTTCCTAAACCTGACAAGCCATGACTGTGATGAATAAGTTAAGTAAGTCAATTTGTTAGAATAAGCTTATTCTATCAAATTTACTTACTTGACTGTCACACAGATGTTTTTTATGGACATAAATGTGAAATTGTTTCTATAGAGGCATTCCGGGAATTCAGCTCACTAATCCTGTTGAGTGCAGTGAACCCCACACGGCCCGCAAAAGACTGGTGGTCACACATGAGTTTTCTCAGAAGCCGGTGTCATTTTTATCTTTTTTATCAGCCTTTAAGGGCGTTTTGGACTTCGAAAATCTGCCCCTTTTCTGGTGTGATATTGACCGCCAAAATAATTTAAAGTCACAAAGATTCAAATTTTTTTATTATCATATTTTAATGTTTTTAGAGGGAACGTGTATGAATATAAATAGGATGTAATGGGGCCCTGGACTATATGGAAATGTTTTGCTCATTGGAAAGCACGTTATAACGGTCAGCGGTCACATGGCCAGGCCACCGGAATGCGTCATGTGTGAAGACAAAGAGACACAGCATCATGAGCTCCCACCATCAACCAGCTTCCTCGATGGTTGTGTGACTGCTTCCTCTGAACAAAGAATGCTTCAGAAAAACTCAAGATGAATGTTCTTCATTTACACAGCAGTGCAAAAACAAATAATATCACGGCTGTTCTAAGAAAAAAGAAGTGATTGACTTCTTTGAAGTCACAGGGTGCTAAAGCAAATGTGTGATACGAATGGCTTCATTGTTAGTCATTAGGAAGCAATAAACTCTCTCCGATAAGAACTTTCTTAGAATTCTTAGAATTAGAATGTAAAAATAGTATGCATTCAAATCACAGTTACAAAAGTTAAATTATGTTTTGTAAAATGAATGGTTCAGCAGTAAAATGCTCTCTGTCACATATCCTTTTTGAAGCAGAATAACATTTCCTCGCACCTAAAACTCACAGCACACGGTTCAATCGGGGAATCAGGAAAAAATGTTCTGCACCTTCTGGCTGGATTGGAGTGATTAACCCCCCCTTCCGAATTTATATAGCAAATCCGCAGAAGGGGCTCTGGATAAGAGCATTTTGGTCATTTCATCACAAAACCTGAGAACAACAAGTTAGCAAATTTTAAATGTTCTAATAGAAATAACCCTGAATTGCTTTTATTTACAAATCAATGTGTGACGTATTTTGTATTCGACTCATGATGTCTGCTTTAAGAAGGCCACTTTGTCTGTCTCTGTTTCTTAGTAAAACCAATGGACCAGATAGAATCTTACAAAGTGTCTCTGAAACCCTTCTGGCACTTCCTTGGTATTCATGCAGATCCTACGTCTTGTAGCTCTGCTGTCAGGTGATGATCACAAGACCCCAGGCTTAATCCTCCCCAGCGCTACAAAAGCAGGAACACAAGTTAGAGGCGTTCTTAATGTGCGTGTAACCGACTTAGCTGTTGTTTCCACAGATGTTAAAACTATCGGCGAATCTAATTCAAAGGTACACAGCTGCGGGACCGTGGCTCACTGAGATTCCACACTTCTCGGGGGAACTAACCGGAGGAAGCAAACAGGTGAAATATGACGAACCCTCTGTGCTTTGGTCTTGTCTTTTTGATCCTCTGGTCTGAGCCTTCGGGGGCTCAATTCCCCCGAGTGTGCTGCACAGTGGAGGGAATCGTGTCCAAGCAGTGCTGCCCGGCTCTCGGCCCCGATCCTGCCAACGTGTGCGGCTCTCTGTCGGGGAGAGGGAACTGCTCGGCTGTCAGAGTCGACGGCAAACCCTGGGGAGGACCGTACCGACTGAGAAACGTGGACGACAGAGAGAGGTGGCCCACCAAGTTCTTCAATCAGACCTGTAGATGCACCGGTGAGCCGTGGGCGCTGTTGTTGAACATTTGACTGTTTGATGCTCGTTGATCATTGTGATGTGATGTAATGACGATGCAATGTAATGTAATGTTATACGACACGTTTCAGGGAACTTTGCAGGTTACGACTGTGGTCAGTGCAAATTTGGCTGGACGGGATTAAACTGTGATCAGCGGAAAGCCCCCGTGCAGCGAAAAAACATCCACTCCCTGAGCCCCGGAGAGCTGCAGGAGTTCCTCAATGTCTTGGAGCTGTCCAAGACCACCACACACCCAGACTACGTTATTGCCACCCAGCACTGGCTGGGGCTACTGGGACCAAATGGAACTGAGCCCCAGTTTGCCAACGTCTCCATTTACGACTTCTTCGTGTGGCAACATTACTACTCGGTCCGAGACACTCTACTGGGTGAGACAGCAAGGCCGCCTCTCAGTGGGATGTAAACTATTGTAACTGGGGGGTTCATGTGGTTGATCTCCTCAGAAATTATAGGAATATTATATAATTAAACCAAATTAGGAATGTGTGTCACTTTGTTAAAACTAGCTCTGGTGACTGTGCAGCACTGTTCAAATTGCTCCAGGGATCTATAAATAATATCAGGTCACACCATTTGTAAAACTAATCTATAATACTTTTAACCACATGCATTTTAGGGATATATATATGTAATTTAGAGTTTGTGTAAACATTTAATTTTGTTCATTAACATTTTTTTTTAAAGTCGTTGTTGCTGCGTTCTCAACATTATTAAAGCAATACAGCTGTGAAATAAGAAAACATCAGCAACATGCATTGTTACAGTCGTTGGTAAAACTAAACAATTCATTTCAGAGGGGCAGTAAATATTGTTACGATTTTCTTGACTGTGACATGAACAATATTAATTATCCTGATAAATTCAATTAATTGTTTTAATCATATCCTGATTAATGTACAGTTCATGTTTATTTTCTTATATTAGTTTGCAACAGGCCCATTATCGCCTCATGATGACAGATAGCTCATCAAACACTGTCTTTCTTCCTGCAGGCCCCGGCCGTCCGTTCAAAGCGATTGATTTCTCACACAAAGGACCAGCATTTATCACCTGGCACAGATATCACCTCCTCAGCCTGGAAAGAGAGTTACAGGTATGTGCAATATTCTGGAAACATACTCTTTAACTAATTGATTTTTTTGCACGCATCTGGAATACTGCACAGGTTTGTAGTTTTTGGTTTATCCAAGCAGTGAATATACAAAACAGTTGTCCCTGTGAAGTGTACATTTCTTACTTGGGTTGCTCAGCCTTTCATTGTGTAGTCAAATATATCAGAATCTGAAATTGTAGTATACACAAGTAGACCTTGGGAGGTGAGATGAGATGCTGGTAAATACGTTCAGAAAAGGTCTGAAAGGTCCTCGCATCAAATGGTTGAAAGTAATCCCTCTGCCCAGAGGAGCAGGTAACCATCCTAAAAGGGGTTTCATTTGTGTCACATGCAGGCCGTCCCTTAAGATTTATGCTTGAACCAAAATACAAAAATAATTTCAACTACTACCAATAAACTCTTTCTATTCCCTGCAGAGATTGACTGGCAACGAGAACTTTGCGATCCCATACTGGAACTTTGCCACGGGGCAAAGGGAGTGTGATGTTTGTACCGACTCTCTGCTTGGGGGACAAAACTCAGAGAACCCGTCACTCATAAGCAACCAGTCCAGATTCTCCAGATGGGGGGTGGTATGTGACAGGTCAGCACAAGACACCGATCGGAGGGGAAACAGACCAAATCGTTATTGTTTAGATTAGGAAGAAATTGAGGCGGTTTATGTTGATTTTGAATGCTAGAACACTACAATTTTTCTGTCATTTCATTAATTTCCAGTTTGGATGAGTACAATCGCCTGGTGACTCTTTGTAATGGCACCAGCGAAGGTTTCATTCAGAGGGGGGTGATGGGGGCAGGAAACATGTCGCTGCCCACCATGACCGATGTCAGAAGCTGCCTTGGAATCCGAGACTTCGACAGCCCTCCGTACTTCACCAACTCCTCCTTTAGTTTTAGGTATGACTGCACGGGAATGAACCTGAAACGCACACCTGTGGTTCATTATAAGAACTTCTGCTCAACAGACTTTGTCACCAACAGAAATGCTCTCGAGGGGTATGAAAGACCAGATGGAGAACTGGACGAGTCCGTCAGTAACCTTCACAACCTCGTCCACTCCATGCTCAATGGAACCAGCGCTTTGTCCCACTCAGCGGCCAACGACCCCATCTTTCTGGTCAGCTCTGAGTCTGATTTTGCCTCAGTTACCATGGTAGAGTTGCTGCTGATTAAATCGCGGTGTTTTCTTGCGGTCGTTGATCCCGTAGGTACTCCATGCTTTCACCGATGCGATTTTTGACGAGTGGATGAGACGGTTTGTTCCGTCCAATGCCACCTTCCCAGATGAGATGGCCCCCATTGGGCATAACAGGGACTACAACATGGTTCCCTTCTTCCCTCCCGTCACCAATGAGGAGATATATGTTACATCTGAGCAGCTGGGATACTCTTACGCCATTGACCTGGAAGGTAAGCAAGTGATGAAATAATGAGTTTATAGAAATATAGATGATAATATAACTGTCATGTATCTTAGCTTACCTTGGCATAACGGCTATAAACAAATGAATAATATTCAATGAATACTATTTTTATTTAGTTAATTGTGCTTCATCTTTACAGATGCTGATGGAGGGCCGCCTGTGTTTGTGCTGGGCTCCACTCTGGGGGGGGTCTTCATTGGTCTCCTGGTGCTTCTCCTTGTTTTTGTTCTCTACCTGCGTCAACGAAGAAACAGAGGCTTTGAACCCCTGTTGAAAGCAGACTTTACAAACAGAAACTACACAGAGGAAGCCTAGATTTTCTTTGTTGTTCTCCAAAGTGCTTCAATACAACCTGAGGGAGACGGAACAGCCATCAGTTGGCCATATCGTCATGCAACAGAAAAACATATAAAACAAATGTCATTCGAATATATTATTCATAATAATAATAAGAACAATTAATGTATACTTTAACTGGTTTAGTTACATTTTGTTTAGTTTTGCTGAAAAAACATTGGTCCCGTTTACATTTTATGTGACTTTTACTACATAAATATACAATACAGTTTTATTGGAATTTTTCAATAAATATTTATTCTTAATAACAGTAACAAAACAATGCAATCATCTCAATTGCACTGGAAAACAGTAAGGCATATTTGCTTAACTATTCTATTCTGTTCTATACCTCCCCTCACTAGGATTTTACTTTGTACAGAAATACATTGTTAGAAAAAGTGTATTTATAACCTTCTACCTATATATTTCAGATAATTTGCCAGACATCCATTTTCAATATTTTATTGCAAAAATATTACCATTAAAAGTTCAATGATACAAAACATTAAAAGAGTATCTTAGACCATTATTCATAATAAAGAATCCTTTTAAACGATACCCATGACATATTTCTATTTTTTCTGTTTGTGCAACGTGTATCCAAACGCTGACTGAATTAAAATAAAGAAAAGCTTAACGCTTAAGTATCCACTGGTATACTGCAAAGGGCAAAACACTGGTTAATTTCTTGAATGTGTAAGCTTAGGCCTGTTGTTATGGAGCTGGCGAGGTCTGAGAGAACATGGGCGTACATACAGGATTGTCCCCCCCCTCCTCCCTTCCTCAGTAGTGCCAGGCCTCTCACATTCTCTGTAGGTGCGCTCTACTGAGGAGCTTCACTGAAGCATTCAGGCCTGTCCAGTCGCCACAGATTCTCATTTCACAGGTGACTGTGGTCGGCTTCCAGTCAGACACAACCATTCAAGCTTAGCAGATACATCGAGGGGGCCTTTCTTTGCATTTCCTGTGACCACTGTGTGCCGTTTGCAGCTTCCTCTCTTAATAATTCCCCCACACTTTTGAATACCTGTGGTAATACATTGACAGAAATAGCAACACTTCACATATGAGTCCTCCTGACAGGATTTCAGTTGTGTTCCTTTTTAAACACTACAATAAATTGAAATAGTTATACTATCCAAACTTTGATAGCAGTTGTAGGATAGGCTTTGCATAATTATTCATACATGCAAAAGTGGCACCTTTTCATGTTTGTGTATGCAAATCCAGTATTTGTTAAACTTCTAAAATGCGTAATGTTGTTAAAAATACTGAGGATGCAGAATAAAATGTTTGAGACTCCAATGTCAGGAAATTAATATGATTATTACAGAAGTCAACACACCTTCTGTGATGTTGATTCTGTGTTGAAAAAATGTGCTTTTCACTCTGCAATGTCCATTTACACATTTATAGACCGAGGTCAAGATTTTCAATCCAAAGTCAGCAGATATGTTTTATAAATGGTTAATTTGATTAACTCTCTACTGAGGGACTTTGCTTGCAGATCAGGAGTGCTGGTGAGAACACAAAACAAATGAAAACTAATGAAAACATACATGTTAGAGAGGATTATATTTTGTCAAACCCTCTTGGACATCAATTGATGAATTACACACTGGGACATGCACCCCACCCCACAACACTACAGAACCTGCTTCACTATGATAGAATGACTCTATTGCTCCACATTAATTCCGTCGAGGCTGTTAACTGCTGACGCCAAGCTTGAGAGACCAGCGTGATATGATAATATTGTGCAGATAATACATTTTCTGCAAGGCAAATGAGTATGAAGAAAATCAAAATGATCCCTTTTCACAAAATGTGAAAAAGGTAGCTTTTGAACACAGCAGACATATGAAATCTAATATGAAGCAACATGATTTAGTGGCTGAATCTGATCAAAAACAAACAATTGGCACACGATTTAATGGCAATGGAACAAGGATTCAATCCAAAAAGGTGGAAACCACATATACCAGATTGTCAGCCATTGTCCCTTGTATTTGTTTTGAAACATAATATAAACCAAAAATTACACTTCTTCGGCCTCTTTTAGGTACATCAAATAACAACATTCTCAACATTTTCCATCACAAGACAATTTTGGCATAAAAATAAAAAAGTGTGTGTTATATATTTCCACGTTAAGACCAACATTAATACCTGCCATATGTGCAAGAAATCTCTGAAGCAGCTCGCTGGGGTTGGCATCAGTGATAAGTGGCGAAACGATGCCCTAAAATGTCAAGTCCAAGGATCTTTGGAAAAGTGGGATATCATGATGCAACTTCTCTTTTTCAGAGCAGACTCCTTCAGCTTCCAGACTGGCAGCCTATTTCCTGTTTGGTTGACTGCAGCTCTGATCTGCCTGAATACAAAAACTGCAAAAAAAAAAAAAAGAACAGAAAAAGCTCCCCAGCATGTCCACGTTTGGCCGTTCAACATTATCTCCACTGCCGATGGAGCGCCAGGGTAACGAGGGCCACGATGGCCAGCAGGGCGAGGGAGGGTGCGCAGAGCCGGGCCGAGCCGTCCACAGGCCCGCTGCGGTCGGCCTTCACCACCGGGGCTTCGGTGGCAGCGGCGTCCACGGCGTCTGTGGGGCCGACCTCCGTGCTGCCGCTGCCGCTGCCCGAGCCGCTGCCTTCGTCGCCTGCCACACAGAACACAAGGCCACGTGCAGCTTTTGTTGTGTGTGTATAAAACGGCAATGTGTATGTGCGACGGTGATTGATGGTGAACATGGAGGAGCACTTTTCCAGATAGTGCTCCTATCCTGTCAAAAAAGCAGCATGTGTCACATGGGTGTGCGTGGAAAATGGGAAATTGCTTACTTGAGTCTTGAAAGTAGATATCGTTGCCGTTGTAAGCGTTTTTCAGCTTGTTGGTCATCACCCTTAGAGCCATGATCTGCTGGCGGATTTGCGTGTCTGGGCGGGTGATGTCCACGCCCACCTCTGGGTTGTTCACCTGGTGGGTCAGTCCATCCTTTTGGACTTCAGGAAAGTACCTTTAGGTCAAATATACAATAACTTAGATGAACTATATGTCTTGTTTCTGACATGAATCGTGTGAGTAATGAGAAAGAAACAAATATTTTGTTGTTTTATGACCTGCGTCTATTTATAATACAGCACTTGTGAATTGCCCTTTGAGGTAATAACAGTAATACCAGAACTTGACTGAAATTTGTTTAACCTAATAAGTCATATTCTGACATATTTATGGTATATTTTCCCAGGAAAACCCTGTCAGCTGCCTGCATTCCTGTCTGATTAACAAGCAGCAGGCCAACATGTGAGGCCATTCCATACATCGTCAAACACACCAGCGTTTGTTTCCCATAAGCCTGCTGGGGACCTCTGAAAGAGTTATCATTTCACCCATAGAAGCTCCCACACGCAGGACCAATTGTGGTCCAATTGTGGTCCTGCACATAATCGGCTTTAATAGTTATTCATAGAACGTAAAACACAAATGCTGATCATACTGCATCACACATGGTGTGAAAAAAAGTTGCAAAAATCGATTAACTCAGCCATGGCGGCTGGCATTTGGAGGACACATATTTTACCTGAAAATGAAATCCGATTATCAGGGACGCACAAAGCCGGCTGCAAATGTTTAAAAATGGAAAATCTCAACTAACTACATAGTATAAAACATTGCAATCAGATTGACAATCTAATTTTCTTGAGCTGACAAGTAACAGTTCTAATCTGGTCCTTCATCCTGGGATTAGACTGATTAAGATTAGTCGAGTTGAACAGACCTTGGACTCCGCACAGCCTTGTTGTGTCGGTCTGCCCACCGGGCCCCCGGTGCACTTACCGGCCCCTGGTGTGTCCGTTCCAGCAGTCCTCATCACTGGCATTTCCAGCGGTCACTCTGTCCTCCACGCACATCGCCTCGGGCAGGTTGGACCAAAACTTCTTCGAATGCTTCAGTTTCTCTTTTATGTCGACCACCTAAGCAACGAACAGGGGCTGTTACATGGCAGCCTGTGTAAACAAAGCCTTAAGAGATAAAGGAGAAAATGCTGAACGTGTGTAAGGAAATATAAGAGACAACACAATGTGTTAAGGAACGTAAGTGAAAGTAAATAAGTGAAAGGACCATTGCCTTTTCTTTTGAAAGGTGATAGCAGACAGCTACTCCCCTAATTATGCTAAAGCCTTCAACATCATTGCAACAATGCTCATGTCCTATACATCTACTATAGCTACTGTATGTATATTTATACACACACCATAACACCGTATATGACAAACGGCAACTGAGCTTAAGTCTTTTTACTCATGATACATCTTGTTTATGAACTCATTATAAAACTTCGCTTATTGCCAACATCTTATCAAAAGGATTATAAATCTTGGGATGTAACCCTGAGACATCTCAATTCCCCAAAGATTATTTAGGTTAAATTTTCCTTCCACCACGAATATCGAACGTTTGCATCATGAAAAGTAAAACCATGCAGGCTCGCAGCAATAATTTCAGCTTGAATGTCAGACTTAAATGCTCCTTTGCATCCCAGCCATGTGACACAGTCAGATATCGTTTCCCGACTTGAGCCTGTTGAACTCCAATCTTTCATCAAACACAGAATTTGACATATTTCACTGGAGCCGAGGGAAAGCGTGATAGCAGCAGGTCGGCCCATTATCTGTTTCTGTCTGACTTGCTGCTGGCTCACGTGAAATTGTAGTGAACCTGAGCAGAACATGAAAGGTGCTGTACTGACTGTGTGACGCTGCTGTAGGCCCCGACTCTGCTTTTGATGTGTTAATCCTGTCACACTGATGCCAAAGCACTTCAGCGGCTCTGATGCTGCCCAGAGGGTCAGAGCCTGCACTCAATGCAGGAGATTGACTGGAAATGTTTGACTAAACCTCACAAATTAAGTTTAGTTTAACAAGGGAGAGATTCACCTTTTTTTTTTCCCACAGGATCTGCTGGCAAAACCTGTGCAGAAAAAAAGTGTGACCCAAACCGGGAAGGACTTTCGGAAAGATATGAATATTTAATCACATGACTAGAAATTTAATGGGTTGAGATGACAGAAAAATGTCTTGACCTCAAACTTTTATTCAGACATTTTCCGTCGCACGGATTCACTGAGTGTTTCATACTTCAACCGGCTCTCGACTGAGACGGATAATTGAAAGGAATCCACCGGATTACAGATAAAAGTACGAGGTGAAATCCAAATACATAAAAATGTATGGAGTAGGCTCCAAGTAAGGAGAGGAAAGGTGTAGACTTTTCACCCAATAATACATGTTCTTCTAAGGGAAGCCTCCCTCTCACTTCAATGCACACTGCTCCTGAACAGCTAATACGCCTGCAACCGGCTGAGATGCCCACTAGATGGCACTATGTCTTTGAGAAACGGGGAGACACAGGAAAGCAACCAGACCGAATATCCACAGAGGAAATTGAGGTAAAACCCGATCATGTTTGCTGAAGGTGTTTCTTTAACATCTAACGTCAAATTCACACAAATCTCAATGTGGTGTAACATGAATAATGTAATTGCCCAAAGAATTGCATTCTCTAATAAATAGAACAGCACTAAGACAAATCAACAACAGCTTGAACAAGTTGAGGTTGAAAAACATTTGTTTCAACTGTAACCAGCAACAGGCTTACTCCAAAAATATGATCACAGAATGGGATCTAAAGTGCCTTCTTTATCATGTCATGTGAACAAACAATTCTCTTCTTTAACTCAGATTATTTCTTGCTTCAGAACTTGTCTTTCAACGACCATAGTTTGCAAATCCTGTGAATAAATGTTTCTAACATTTTGTCTCGTCGGCCCGTATAACAGAACGACGGGTATAACACAGTAAAAACACCGTTAAATTAAAACAACGATCACGCTGCATGATAATATTCATCTATATCAACTAATGCACTGAAATATCCTGAGGTGAAAGTGAGAAAACGATTTGTTTTATAATCTTCATCTTCATTCTTTAATCTTCTTAAATGACATTATGAGCCCCTTAGTTTAGTCACATTCTCCACCCACTTCCTCTCTCCTTTGTCACGTACCGTCACTTTACTGAACACACGGTGTATATATATATATATATATATATATATATATACACCGTGTGTTAGTAGGATTATCTCAAAATAAAGCACACCAGTCTTGTTTATTGAAGGAATGTGCCAGGGCAACTAATTGATGAGCTTTCAATAGTTTTTGCACAACAATGCAGCTCTGTGGCACTGAGGAATATCGTGAGACGTATCAGGCTTCTACTAAAGAGATGAAGCATCAAGTGTGTTGGTTTATCTCTGATAACGATGCCAAAAACATCTGCTAAAAGAACGTGTGTTTGGCTGAATCAAAGACAGATTTGTGAATAAACACCAGCTCAAACCTGTACAACAAAAAGCTGCAATAAGGAGTAGTTTTGCTAACTTCTCCTTTACTGAAACATATTCTCCTGGTCATAAAGCATACATGATTTCATGCTGTTTCTCTCGTATTCTCAGCCTCCTTCTCTCTTTGGTCTTTATGTCCTAAGTGAAAGTGAGTGTTTCTGGCCTGTGATCTTTAACCAGGCTCCTCTTCAAAAAAGCTTCATGAAGAGGGGCCTTTCTTTCTTTCAACCGCAATATTACCGACGCATGCTCTTTATCTCTGTCATCCCAAGGAAATGAGCCGTGATTTTTCCTCCTCGAACTTGGATTCATCTTCTAATTAATATCAATTCAAACATCGACGTAATGAAATCAGGCACGTATGATTTTCTTATCTCATTTTGTGCTCTGTGTGTCCCCTTCGTAGCAGAAAACAGGAAGTCCGCCCAGCAGCTGGACCTTGCTAAAGAAGATTAATTCAGCAATAAGAAGCCCTGAAACGTAATCCGTAATGTACCACCATCCAAACGTTGCCCCGCTTTTGCTTCCCTTTGAACAATAAACCCACTCAAACATAATGCACATACTGTGCAATGTTTACCAGCTGTATGAAAGTAACTGGCCAGCTTGAAAACACACAAGATTTATCACAACACTAAGAATCAATGAGATAATGGTTTCAGCCGGTTTACAGTCTGTGTTTACAGATACTCCAAATGTCTCTCACAATATTTAACACCCGTCTTGTTTATAGCACACACAGAAGGATTAGACAACACATCAATATTATAATGACATTGTGACATGAGACCCGGTGTTGTTCTCAGCTACCCTGACGCTGGCGTGGGATTGGGTGTTGTATTCTGCGGGTGTTTACGGTAACAGGTGGCAGCTGTGAGCCACCTTTCAGCTCCGTACGGGACGCGCGAGGGAACAGACGCCTATTCTGGGTTCAAAAGCTAACGTGTCACTGGCTTTGGAGCTGCGGTCGCACTCCCAGCGCAACGTCAGCGACCCGAGCTCCTATCCGGCCTTAAGGATGACGCCCGGAGCGCTACCTGCCTTTCAAAAGAGCGAGAGAAAGAAAAAATAAACGTGTGTGGTCGAATTCGCACAAATGTGTATCCTCAAAACACACGTTACACTCACAGTGCTGCCGGCGTTCTGTCAGCTGGTAAAATCTCCCTTCCTCTCCTTCACAAACCCCTTTTCCCAGTCAGGTGCGACATTCTGAGTAACACTTACAGTCCTCTATCCTGTTAAATGAACAATAAGTCACTTTTTAAGGAATCATCTGGGGATGTTGTGTCAGTGTGCGTGTCCCTCTGCTTGCGAGTCTGAGCTGAATTAGTGCGTCTTCAATCTAATCATAGACTTGGCAGCAGGTATCGCCGCTGAACCACAAGAGGCAGACAACTCCTCCATTAACTTATTTTCCCTGGCAGCTGCTCATCTTGTCTGCGTTAAAATAGTTTGTCATTTGATACGAATGGAGTGTTCCTCCCGCGTCTCAATTACGGAGGTCAGGGAGTTGTTTCTGCTCCTGCCGGGACCGTGTCCACGCCATGAAGTCTCACCGGGACCGTTGACCGCTGGGAGAAGGGCTTTCCAAAGTCCAAAGTAAGAATATCTCTGCCTCTTCATCACATTCTTGATCTACTCATATTGTTGACGCACGCCCCCTCGCTAGGTCTCGGTGCACTAGGGGTGTGATGGTGTTTTCTGAGTATGCCATCACGTTAGGTCTTTTTCCTTGTCGGGAAGCGATGAGCTCAAACGGGACCCGCGGTGTTCCTTGGAGCAGGTACCAGAGTCCATGTTACTGTAGATGTGGGCTGCTCGAACCGATCGATATCCATCAACAGAGGGCAAAAGAAAGAATGTTTCTCCTCAGTGGCTTCACAATAGATAGAGGGCTAGAATGACATCGCCCCACTGTTTATCTTGCACCGCTCGCGCGGATGGGAATAGCTCGCCGCCGCGAATCATGTTTAGAAAACAGCACCGCCACTTCAGACTAAATTGCAGTTGGATGTGACGGTCTGAGCCGCGGTTTCTGTCCCCGCGCCGCACTCGTCGTGTGCATGATAAATCCGTTTTTAGCATCGTTCTGTGGGCCGTTGCCCTTTTTCTTCACGTCTCAGCTGGAGCCGCCCTCCTTGTTTCCCTTGATTACGTCGGATCTCGCCCGGGCATAAATTTGACACAGCAGAACGCTACGGCCTGATTTAACACGGCCATCGCGAGAAAAAAAAAACGTCAGCCGTGGCAGTGCCTTCATCGTTCTTACATCTCCTGGCGATAGCACTGTCGTGACAGCGACGTGATGTCGTTATCATGCTGCTTCCTGCCGGTGGGTCCTTGACAAAAAGTACAATTCTATTTTTAAAAGAAACTGGTCATTATTTGGCATCTGTTTTGATTCTGCTGTCTGGATTTTGGACAGTAGGAAATAGTGCATGCCGTGAGTTCTATTGTAATTGCATACAGAAAATGACAAGCAGACACACATGCTATAGGGGCAATACGAATATTTTGACCTGTTCTGTCTCGCATATACCTGAAGTTGTACAAATTGTTGCTACAAACAGTACTGTACGGCGTGTAATTGCTCGAGTACAACATATTGAATCTGTGACGTCTCACCATCCTGTCACATTCAGTTTTGACGCCATACTTTAGAGGACAGCTCAGTTCTATGATACCCTGTTTCCCGCTGTCAACAGTGTCAACTATTTCATCATGTCTTTAATTGAATATGACGGCTAATCTCTGCGTACCTCGAAAGAAAAAAAAAAAACAGAATAATGCTTAATCCAAAAATAGCGGAAGGTGTTTTTTTTTACAAGAGAGACGCGTGATTACAAACCAAACACTTTGGTTGTTTAACGCTAATTTGACCAGGTTTGAACACTCCACTGAGAAAGAATCCCCAAAAATACATCGCAGTTTAAAAAAAGTGTTTAAAAAACGCATGTTTTTTCTATATTATGCAGCTTTTTGATTGTCACGTACAGTGCGTGTTTAAAACTAATTGCTGCATGTCACTGCAGAGCACGTCGTGTTTACGTACTGGGCATGTAGCACCTTTTAAATAATATTGCCTCAAGCCATTGGCCCAGTCCCATGGTACCCACACAGTTATATGATGCTGAGAATGCATCAACCAACGAACCCCCAAAAATGACAGAATATTGATGAGGCCGCTGTGAGTTTGCGCTTGGGATTCGCCCAAGGCCACGACAAGGGTTTGAGAAAGGGAGATGATTAAAGCGAAGCTGAGCTGTGTGGAGAACGCAGCAGTCCTCTGCAGGTCTGCTCCCTCCCCACTGGCCTCGAACCCCCCGAGAGCCAGGCAGCCCGCAGTGCAAAGAGGCCAATGTGCCTCGTTAATGTATCGACAGATACGACAAGTGGCAGAACCTCCGTGGCAACAACATCAGAGAAAAAGGGGAAATATAAATGGATTGATTTTAATAACACTTATCACTTAACACTCGTTATGATTCGGCCTTTGATTTGATTTTCCATGTAAAGTTCACGGGACAAATAATGTCTGTGTAATTTAACTGCATTACGTTTCAAGTCCAGAAACTTTAAACACCATTTACTGTCTCTTACATCCCACGTTTGTTGACCCTTACAGACAAATGTATTCGACTTCATAACTCAATTGCACACGACTGTATCCGCCTTGTTTCATGGCTTGGATACGTCTGCGACCCAGAGCGAGGCTCGCCATTGGTTTGGGACAAATGCGGGTGGGCGGAGGAACGCGGCCGGCCGGCGATCAAATGATCGGCTCCTGCATGTCGCATGTCGGTATGTCATGTCATGGGTAAGACGTTTAAGCTCAAATTGTGTGAACGCTATGAATGTTAGTTGCTGAGGCGCCGCCGTGCATTTCAGCCCCCGTCATCAGTTTGTGAGTAAGTGTGAATGGGTGAATGATGACTTGAAGTATTAAAGAGCTTTAAGTTGTCAGAAGAGTAGAAGAGTGTTACAAGTACAGGCCATTATGGGCCATTTATTGCAAGGCCTGACGGTTGATGGACATATAAAAAATGGGGTAAAAATGTAGATGATGTAGAGAAAGCAGCTTAAATATTATTAAATATAGCGATTTAACCCTGCTGACTTTGTATAAAACTGCATTGACTAAAACACTATTAAACATTTACATTAAACTAAATTCTGAATGTTATGAAATCTCTTTTTCAACAAAAAGAGATATTTACAAAGCTTTAATAGAAAGCTTTAAATAATGCAATGCTGACACTTAAATGATGTCTTAATCTCAGTACAAGCCAAAGGTCCCAAAGCCCTGGTGACCTGTGGCTGGGACGGAAGGAGGTGCGTCGCTAATGGATACGTTCCCTTGCTCGTTTGTCGGACTGGTTATTTAATTATGCCCTTCCACCTGACCGCTCCTTTACCTTCCCTCCCAAGATGAGAGTTTTTACTCACGCAAGGAGAGAACTAGGCTCAGGCCCGCAGAGGTGTCGGCTTTTTGGTATGACAGGAACCATCTAGAGTTTCTCCTGAGATACCTCTGCTATGGTGGACTTTGTAATTTGTGGTCTCCTTGACTGTACGGACATACCCCCCCCCCATTAGAATCCATTAAGTGTGACTCATCTGCGTGGAAACGCACTCGCACAAACTGGCCTATTCTGAACTTTTCTACCTAGATTCTATGAGTTGAATCCACAGTAATAAATGTGGTAAGTCCAGGATCTTGAAATGATCCAAACTCAATTCTCGGCGTTCAACTTACATCCCACATCAGCTTCACCAAGAGCCTCTGTTTACATGACTGCTGCGCGGCGGAAAACCTCACGTCAAGTCTTCGCTGTCCCTTATGTGGGTCATGGACACAGACTCTGTAGACATATGTGGATAATGTGCGTCGGCTATTCCGATCTTCTGCCGAAAGGGGTGATTTGGACATGTGTGAGGTTGTTTACACTTGAGTGAGTTATCATCAAAAGATGCCTGAACTTCCATGCCACATATGCACTTTGAGACTATTTATTTTTGCTTCGTCTTGAGAAAAGTACCACTTATGTTAGAATCTCTGGAATCCAAATGATTAGATGGCTGGGATAAGAGTCGGTAGATAGAACAACACAGGGAAAGGAGCTGTGGACAGGGCCAATTTACTTCCATTAAGCTGTATCCAAAACAAGAATGTTTCAGCGGCTTGACATCTTCTTGGATTGCAAAAATATAATGTCAGGGTCAGGATTTTGGGAAAGGGTTGGAGTGGTTGCGGGTTTTTTCCTGACAACTGACTTCACAAACCAAAACAGTTTTCTTTTTACTCAGTGTTTCCTATTGGACATAAAAAAAGAATGAGAATTTAGTTGTTCTCAAGGTTCCAATTTCTGTAACACGTGTACAGTTACATTCTGAGACCCACTCACATCCCGCGCTGCTGAAAATCTTTTATTCTATACTCTACACACACTTACTCGTGACCATCCATCCATGGAAGGCTGCAGGAAGGGGAAAGTCCGGGCGGATCACTGCTCTCTCAAACAATGACACAGTCACACCTAACAGCGGTTTATTGCCCTGCAGGGGAAACGGGAGCGCCCCGAGAGAGGAATATTCAATCCTGAGCATTGATCCATCATGCTGCCACTTTTTCTCCCACTTGCAAAACGCACAACGTGGAGCTTGAGCTCGACGTCGGTTTTCAACAAAACAGTTACTTACGTAACAGTCCAAGAAATGTTGACCGGGAGAAAGAGGCCAGCAGAGGAAGAACAGTGAATCTTTTCTCAACAGGTAAAAGGGGAGCTTTCATTTGTTCGACAGTTATAGTTTACTAGTCACAATCATCAAGCCTAGAAAAAAGAATTATATTTAAACATTGAGGAGCAGGTGAACATTGGATTTAAAGGCCTGGTTGGTAATCATTGGAAAACTAGCAAAAATAAAATAGATTATAAAAAGGAGCTTTAACAACTTGATGCAGATCTAATTTTGAATACATAAATTAACCGTAGAGGTTATAGTAAATAATCCTAAAACATATAACTATACTCTGCATAATTTGGTCTTATTTTATGGAGGGTACTTGTTGCAAGAGAACCTGGAACCTTGAACTGTATCTATTCTTGAACAAGTCAGAAAAATAATGAATAAGGATTTGATTCGATCACGATTCGTGGTTGTCGATACGAATCAAGGACGATATTGGTTCATTTAGAACGATACGATCCAAAACGATTCAGTGACTTGAAATCGATTCAGTAACTTTTTAGCCAAAAATTCAACCAGTGTGACTGAAATACATTTCCTAGATTCCTGTTGTTTCTTGTAATAGAATCAGGTATCAATTAATTATGAATATAAATAAACAAGTAAACAACAATGAATGGCAAATGCATTCACATTTTATTTGAATAAAGTGCAAACACTGCTGTAGCATAAAAAAAAATGTATTAGTGATATACACAAAAAACACCCCTGCAATAATGGTTTCCCCCTACCAACCCCCTCTATTTCAACCACTGTGGAACGTCCCGTCGGCTTTGCTGTGAAACCTGGAAGTTGAATCGGGGCTCGGGACGGCGGTGGGTCGGCTCAGTCTGTGACAGCCTTTATCATTGAAAGTGCAAAGAAAAAACATCCATCTGACGTCTGACGTGCTTCAATCCAATGGGTTATTTCCTAGTATCGATACAATCGATTTATGACATTTCAAATCGATGTTAGATCGATATATGTTGTCCATAAGGCCAATTAACTCGCCGAGCACAGATCGATATAGTTGGATCGGAGGAATTAAAATCGATACATCGATGTAACAGCTGAATCGTTACACCACTAATATCAATAATACACACACACTTAACTGACGTCAACTTTACTTGACGTCAATACTTGACGTCAATAAAGGAAGCTTTTGAATCCCTCCAGGATGTGGAGATGGTATATGATGACCTGGGTTTCATTTATTAATAATCAGGGCAGCGCGTGAACATGAATAACCTTGCAGTCACTCAACGTCTAAATCATCTAAACATGCCTCATCTGATTAAATTTCAAGAAGTATCCTCTGAAAGCGGAAGAGAGAACAAAGCGATTAAGGA
The DNA here is from genome assembly GCA_021346845.1 of Apeltes quadracus. Taxonomy (NCBI): domain Eukaryota; kingdom Metazoa; phylum Chordata; class Actinopteri; order Perciformes; family Gasterosteidae; genus Apeltes; species Apeltes quadracus. Next base: position 9,036,729 of record CM037932.1, on the reverse strand, counting down.
GCATAACGTTAGGGCAAGGTTACAGTCTCTTTCTACAGTCTTCTCTTGTCTTTGTCTTGCTCTCAGTGTGATAAAATGCAAACCATGTAAAACACACGGGAGACAAAATGGTCCAATAAAACTACACTAAATTGAACTCCACCAAACTTGATACAAACGTCAAATTAAAAGCTCCACCTCTTATCTCTAATCCGCCTCTGAGCCTGACAGTCTGTTGTGCCTTTATCCCCTCTTTGGACTTTCAAATCTCCATTTCTCTCGGCGCTTCGAGGGCGTGTGCTCTGACAGAATGTCAGGCAATTAAACAGTCAAGGCTCATTGCGCTGGAGGTGGACTCGCTCCCACCGCCTTCTCTATAGGCAACACAAGAGATGCAAGCTCTTCCTGCCACGCTTTGCACATTCTTTGACTCCAAAACTTACCGGCAAATGGGGACAAAAAGTTCCTTATCAAAGGACACCTTAAACAACTGTGAAGTCACACAAGGCTGACTGGTGTCCCTGTCGCAGGTAATTAGCTCTAAGAGCGAAAGCAAAAGTTGTATTTGAACTTCTGTATTTTGTTCATCCTGAGATATAAAAATAATGAACAACCGCGGCAGATCTTTTGCACTGCAGTTACAGGCGGACACAATGATACCAACAACTGCTTTGTGTACGGGAGCAGACGTGTTGAAGTGAGAAAGCAAGGACCGGATTCATAAACACCAACGGCTAATACATTGCTTTTCTTTAAAGCCACACACTGAGCAGCCGCGTTAAACGAATGGAGAGATACAATGGTGAGCAACGTGAAACTGCCACTACTCAGTGGTTTAGAAAGACATTGGTCTGGACCTGCTTTATATGTAAGTTTTACTCCTACTTTGGCCAGTAGAAAAAGTAAGCAACTTAAACCAAATCAATGGGGAATATTTAAAAACAGCAATCAGCAATCCAAAAATTTAAAATAAAAATCAACGGGAGCTCAATAGAAATACATTTATCCAAAGGTAGAAATACATACTTAATAGACCATATCTACACTATTGATGCATTTAAAAGATCATCTTTGTATGAGTTGTTGCCATGCCTTCGCTTGCTTGCTATACAGAAACAACCAATGTCACTGTTCTGTTCTACTGACGTGACTTCACACCGCGACCGACGTCATTTAATGTTATCAGAGCATATCTCAGCCACCAAAACAGAAATTCAACGTTACATAACTCATCACAATTGTAAAGGTTTTGTTTCACTGTCTGAATGGAACTCTTACCACCGTTTGCTGAGTGCACTACGTGCTGACTAGTAGCCACTTCATCTTTTTCATTCACTGTTTTCAAAATAAGATCAACGCTGCAATTATCAGCAAAGACTTCAGTGGACACAGCAGTGTTCCAGTGAGAAAGCTCTAATACACCAAAAAGTGTTCTATCTGCTCAGCACCGGACGTCAGGCAGTCCAGCAAGCTAGTGGACACGGAGCATTCACCAGGTAAAGAGCCAGCTAAATTCTGAGTTAGCGGAGGTCGAAAGAACAGTGAATATCCGTCAAATCGCCTGAACCATGAATCCAAAGCAATAAAAACGTTACTCCGCTGTGACTTTCAGCAGACGGCGGTTGAAATAATGTATGTGAACCGCACGACGCAAAAAAAAAAATACCAAGCATTCCCTGAACCAAAACAACCCCAAACACATTATGGAAATCCCAAACTGATTTGCAATTTCCTGTGACCACTATGACCACCATGGATTCCACATGAACATTACTCAAGATCTTTAAAAATAGAATTTTCCGCTCATGTACACTGTTAAGTGATAGCATGTTTAAAATAACCTCCTGTCATTGTGCCCCGTCGTCTCTCAGCTGGTTAATTGCCCAGTAATTAATAAGCATTGCGGAGCCCTTCCCCAAGGTGTTAGCTGCCCGAATAGATCCTGGAGAAGATCCCACAATACATTGAAGAAATGAAACGTTCCCAACTCCTTTGTTAGATGGAAATTCACAGGTAATTCACAGGTAACAATTCTTTTTTTGCTGTAAATATCTAATGCTTGGAACACATGCAACATTAAGCCATCATCTTTGCTCTGGTGAGCAAAGATGATGCAAAAAAAAACAGTTGCAAACACCAACAATAAACAACTGGAATGGGTATAAAATGTTGAACCTTACGCTGTGTTGCATCGCATGCCAAACAATCCTCTGGTTTGCAGCATAAAGGCAGGGAAAGAGAAAGTCTTAATTAATTCAGTGTAGGTGGAAGAAGTCATTGATGCACATGAGAGCTACAAAGGCAACTATTATACATGAGGCATTTAAACCGTGCATAGAACTGTTTGGTTTATGCCAAAACATAATTAGCGTTTAATAAAAGATTTATTGTTGTGGGATTTCTGAAGCAAGATGGAGAAAGAAAATGCTACATTTTAAAAGATGTATTAATTAGCTGCAAAACCTGTTATTAACTGGGCACAAAGCCCTGAGACATTTGATCTAGCATGTTTTAAGAGACTCATTTTCAAAGGCTGAAAGGAAAAATATTTTTTTTCTTCTATAAAACTGAGATATAGTTTGGAAAGAATGTTAGAAAAGGGACAAAGGGCTAGTGGGACTGTCTCCCGGTTGAATTTGTCCGTCAGCTCCGTGTCAACCTTTACCCTGATGCAGCATTTTAGCTTTCAAGGTTGTTTGAGATGGAAATCTATATCGCGAGATCGAGTCCAACAAACATACAGGTAATCTGATGGAAAATAAAGGTGTGCTGTACGGCAAACAATTGTTGTGGTCAGCCTCAAAAAATCTATCCGTCCCTTCTTTCATCCCTTTCTCTTCTGTTTGCCAAGTACACAGAGATGAGAAGGACACCGGAGGCAGTCCGACACACCTTGCACTGCCCTCCTGGGGTAAAGCTGTTGATTCGTTAACAAACACAAATCGATAGAGGGGCCTGGATAGAGGACGAGTACAAAGAATTAATTTCCGGCTCCGGGGCTTACGGTGGCAAATCACCAGCTTTAATCAACGGTGTCAAGTCAGAAAGACAAATGATGTTTACGCTGATATCGCAGTGTCTCGTCTGAGAACGGGCCTCCCTACCAGTCGGTCCAGGCTTGTTCCCGCTGCGGTGGTGGGACGCTCCTCGGGGCTGTACGGCCTGAAGCGAGCGCTGAACACATCGGGAACACCGCGGGCCGACCTAGTCATTCCTGCGGGTTTCGGCTCGCCACAGCCTTGAAAAACCTGTAATTTCAAAAACACGGCCGAACCACCGTCAGAGGTTTAAATTACTTGGACAGCAGAAAATAGGAAAACACGCTGTTTTGTTAAGGGGTTGTGAAGCACTCGCCCCACATTACCAGCGTGACAGTGCTCTTCGTCAAGTTGAGGTAACCACGTTGATAGGTGTTTCAACTTGCGGCTTTGACCAATGCTATTTAAGATGATAGAGTTAAGTTTTTAAAGGATTTGGGGAAAATACCACATATACTTGCACCATAAACAAAAACTGCATCTGTTGCATGTGAAAGCCAACGGAGCATTTAACCATAAACGGAAAAGGCGTTGGAAACCACGTAGGCAAAAAAGGATCTTCACAAACTGCCTACATTTTGTTTTCTTTTTTTGACTACAATTTTGTGGGCAAATGAAAAAAAAAGGCTGTAAAACACAGGAAACACATGAACTACTGTTAGTCGAACTTAGAAGTCGAGGATAATCCGACCAAATCATAACGTATGATCCAAGACAGACGCCAACAACCGGTCTGAGGCGATACTACTCCGGGGAGGAAACATAATTGACGTACCCTGTAGGAGACCTGGGCGCTGTTTTCTTGCATATTCATGATGGCCTCTGAAATCTTGACATCAATAGGATCCATGACAGATTCAATGTCGAAAGGTCCCTCCAGCCTTTGTGCCACCAGCAGCATAGCATCTGTCACAACAGTGGTTCAACAAAAGTGTGGGTAGTGGGGGAGGAGGAGGGATTTAAGCAAACAAATTCAGTTCAATTTGCAAACACAATTCTCGGGAAACACAAGCAAGAAAACAAAAGCAGGAAAGATTACGCCCACATCCCTTGACGCACATCTGTGATGCTGCAGCCCGGTTCAGTTGTGTACATTTAAAATATTCCAGTAATTGTGCGTATGTCCTAATTAGTTTTGCTTTTCCCTGATGTGGGTTTTTTGTATTAGCGTTGTCCATATGCCAAGTGCTGCACAAAATACAATGCATATTTTTTCAAAACGTTCTACTTCTCCAACCGTTTGACTCCACCAAAACAAACATTTGAATAGCATTTGATTTGCACCTTCATTTGTTGTTCATTAGTGCCTTTAAATACAGTGAAAAAAACAAAGTTCATGACCCCAACAGCAAGTGTTATTGGCAATTAGCTCCACCTCCTCATCTAACACGCTTACTGTGTGAAGCAGCATGAATGCATCTTGGGGCATTCTCCATTTTCATGTATATCAGCTCCAACTAATCAACACAATTGTGTTATGCTACATGCAGGAAAGAGAAATGATGAGTCATTGATTAAATCAACTTCTGAAAGCCAAGCTTTTATCTACATCTGCTGCGGGGCAACAAAACTAAAAGGTCAATGCCTCATTGATATCCTCATGTGGGCACAAGCCAGAGGGCCTCACACTTTACATTATCATCAAATTAGTTTGGTTTACTTTCAGTTTACACCGATCGTGCAAAAATAAGAGGCTGCGTTGAAATATTGTATACTTTTAGCTGTGCTGATGCAGACGGCCCAGTTGCTAAGCCGTTAATCGCTTAAAGGTTCCGAGTGTGACACGATGTTGACGTGTAACATGTAACATGAAGCATTGCTTAAGTGTTCTCAAGCCCACAGGCTCGTTACGCTAATGTGACACGGCCTCTGTGACGGCAGCTCTGTGTTTGTATGGCGTTCCTCGGGGAGTTGGGACAAAACCACTTCAATTCAATTCATAACTGAGCGAGTGCCACATGTGGAGACTTAAGCATTCTGTCGGGAGGAGATTCAGCCTCCGCAGAGTCGAGATGTGTCCTTACTTAACACGGTAATTCAGTCATTTGGAGACAATAGGAACATCCACCCCTCACATGCGCATGACGGCCTTAATCATTTGTTCAATCGGCACTAAACTTGTTCAGAAAGGACCAGGTTTAATTTGTCTTGATGCTGCCATCGCAGTACAATTTATTCCCAAATTCTGATTCTATTTCAGAGACCAGACCAAAAAGGTAGTGGTGGGAACTGTAAAAAAAAAAAAAACATATTCAAAACAGTGGACATTGCTAAAAATATTTATTATAATAATAGGTGAAAGTTAGGAGACATCTCTTTTAAAAAAAAACATGCATATTCACTTTGTACACACACTCCAGTTCTTCTAACCATTCGCCAATGTTGTAACTGAGATCACTAATGAATGATAGAGGAAGAAAAAGAGATATTATTGTGGCGTTGGCCGACTTTAGGCTTTTCCAATTATTTTGAAGTCTGAGTCTTTGAAGAGCTCTTCTTTTTATTAACAAAGAACAATCTTATAGCCTGTGAGAAATGGATTTTACTGTATTATACAGAGTATGTTGGTGCCAAATAGTTTGGTGCAACATGAACCCTAAACTGCAATTTGGGCAAAAGACTGGGCAAATTTTGAACGTGGCATTGCAATATAGTTTGCTGCTCAGTCTGATTAGGATGCAAATTAATTCAACGGCCTGAGGTATGTCTGATTACGTGATAACAAACACTAAAAAGCTGAATTCAAGCGTGTGCTTAAAAACTATCAAGTGCAAACACAGAAATGTAGGTCATGGAAGGCAAATGGGAACAAGTCCTATTTCCTAATAGGAGAAAAGAAGATTGCCTCAAGCATCCCGCATGATGGAAACCCCGGTGACTTGTCTCCAACTTATCAGATGGGCTCGTCAAACATAAAAAGCCGAGAAATTTGTCTTCATTCATGCTGTAACTGGGGGGGGGGGGGGGGAGAGCAGGAAAAGAGTCAGAGAGAAAGACGAGCGCACGGAAGAAGGAGACGTGGTGCCCATTGGGGTGAGCCAGGCCAGCGTATGGCTTGGTCCCGGGGGGAAAGGCCCGTGCACCACATGTGGAAAAACTACATGGAGAATTAATGACCATCATTTACGAGGAGTGCATGAAGTCCAGGCCTCTGTGGCATTGCGGCCACCCTGAGCCCTGCATCACTTTTGTAGAACTGAGATAGGCCCGTGGCCAACCACGGAAAAATCTTTTTATCATCGCCACGCAGCCGGGCAAATAGAGGCATATTGTCCTATTCAAAGCTGTAGGGTGTTAAAAACAACAACTGAGGCTGTGTCAAGATATAGACACGTAAAACCGAAAAAAAGACCCCATACCGTAAAACCACAGTGAGATTCTTACTTTTTGTATCATATCAGAGGCGTGTGTTCCAGCTTATGGTGTGCTATTTTTTTTTTGTTGTATTGCAAAACAGCAACAAAAAAAATTAGAGTAGGTACTATTACTCTGGGCTTTGCCTCTTTATCTAGATTGATGTCCACTTAAATTCAGGCTGTGTCAGCCGGAGGCAACCTCCAGCAGACAAGGACAAATAGTGAAAGTGAACAGGGGGTATCTGTGGCCACAGAATGAAAAATGGCGTGAGTATAATTTGGATTGCGTAAAGCATTGCTCATCTGTGGTTCAGTCAACTAAACTAATGATGCTATATGAAAGTGTATAGAAATGGAGAAAAAAAGCATGTCGTTCCTTGATGAACTTTGTACTGACCAAAGAGTCCTTGAACATCAACAATCCTTTTTATGTTCACCAAAGCGTACCAAAAGTTTTTTCAGGATGTTTTCTATTTTTTGTTATAAAAACCTCCTAAACAATGGAAGCTGAATTATTCCAGGGCTACCACAGGAAAACTAGTGGTGATGTTTGTCTTCCTTGTGAACAGATCTGATGATTTGTTAGGAGCTAACGAGTATATATAACAAATAAATAGCGAGTTATGTAAAAATGAGAAGGAAAGAAGACATTGGATCTTAACAAAGACTAGTACGTCTGAGCAGCTGTGGATCAGAGATCCTCCAATTTTTTTAAAGACTCACGGTCTGCATGTCAAAGACCGGAGTGTGTTTGCACAGTGTCATCGGTGTTGGAATGCGTGATCAGATTAGATTGAGTGGCGCAAGCGGAGGCCTCCGCCGTCAGTGTGTGTATGGCTGAATGTTCAGACGTGCAGACTGGAAGGGTGCTATTCAAATGCGAGTCCATTTATTATACATCAAGATGTAATGGAGGGCTTTCCATGGGATTAGGGACAGACACATGAGCACTTGTAAGTATTTTGGTGACTTTCCTTCCAGAGCCATCATTGGGCCATGAAGAAATACCTGCACATGTAGTTAATGTTCCAATCAGATTCCGCTTTTCGGTGTGTTTACTGCCCTTTACCAAAAGCCAGCACGCTAAAGCAAGATGGTGAACATTGAAAGACATTATGCTAACACAAGTTAGCATTGAGCTGGAATGTGTGTCCATTATTCTCTTTCCGTTTTTATCAAGAACATATTTTCCATCTGGAGACAACAGTACACTAGATGTAGCATGCAAGGCTATAAATGTAAAAGTCATACAATGGAAACGCATTGATACTGTGCTTCACTGCTAATGAACCGAAGCAGCGTGGTTCAATAATGAGCCATTTTCAAGCAGATTGTGTTACTAATGGGGTTGGAAATGTCATTGAATTCCAGTCTATGGATGCTGACAGGATTGTTTCAATTATTTTGCTCACAAATTTCTTGAAGTCCTCCTTCTCCCCAGTCAGTTTTCTTGTTTTCATTTAGTAAAATCCATGTTATGGGGTGCATCACCACCACAACACACACACACACACGCACGCACGCAGGTGCACGGGGCTCAACAGCAACGGTGAAGCTGCATTGATTGATGGAGGATGTTTGGCCTCGCTGCTCACAAATACAACAAAGAGGTTCATTTAACTTGCTTTTCCAAAATGACTTTGTTCTCCCTAAATATGACAACAATGTGTGTATGATGGGGTGTAAACTTCCGTGTGGAGGCTCTACACTTAGTTTTAAGTTTTCTCACCAGATAGAAGATGGGGAAACGTAAGTTTCATTAACCGTCCCTACTTTTCAAATACTGCAAACATTTATTTATAGTTATGATATGATCACCACAATCGCCATGTCTAACTTTCTGTCAAATTACGCAACTTGATTTTTGAGGAATTCATTTGTTTTCAGTCAGAGGAAAACTCTTAAATGAGGTTTACAAAAGACTTCAGACTAATATCTATAAACAAAAAAAAGATGGATTTGTTTTTTGTAAGAACCAAACCAAGATACGCAGGACACAACAATGCATCACTGTTGATGGAACTATTGTCCTGACTAGAGAAACCAAACATTAAAGGGGGCAGCTGCGGCAGCGGGAGTACAAGGTGTGATTAAGTTTCTGGATAACATTTCATTTTTGTAAACCATTTATACCTTGATCAATAGTGCCTTGAGGAAATTTAAATAAGAGATGTCATGATAGAGTAAAATAAGGTCAGTGGTTCGATCCCCACCTCCTACTGTCCAATGACATCGAGCGAATATGATGACAGGAACATGTAATTAAATAATTGAATTGACAGGTCTTTCAATATGAATTAACTTAACTATTCCAGAATTGAAAGCGTCTGAGTGAGGTATTGGTACTTAACTCAAACATTATCTATCCACGCCACGTTGCACTTCTACTTCACTTCATTTCAGAGGGAGGAATACTGCAGTTTTACTCTACTTCAATGACTTTGACAGTAGCTTCACAAAAATAAGACTTTTGCATACAAATCATATTAGACACTCAACGCCTCTTCACTCAGTGTTGACTGAGGGAGACCCGTACCTGCTCGGGAGGAGGGTCAATAAGCAAGCTTGCCATCATCTACTCACTGATGAAACTGTGTTATTGTGTAGGCGTTTACTGAGTAGCTGCCTGTCTCAATTTAGGAAAAGCATAAATGTGTGAGGTATATGTAGTCTTGGAACTCCACTGGCATTAACACAATTTTACATCAGCTTTACATATTTAACGTTACTTTTAAATATGCCTTTGATAGCTCCCCTTAACCATTGAACTTTTAAAAATGTAAATGTTTGACTATGCTGTATATGTGTTGCCTTGTAAAGCACACTGAATTGCCTTAGTGTATGCAATGTACTACCCAAATCGCGTTGCCCGGCCTTGCCCGAGCAGAAAACATTTTGGTATATTTGTGTGCGGAAAAGTTTTTCCCCTCAATATTTTATTCATGAGTAATTTTTCACAAATATGTTGCTGGTTGAAATTTTCATGAACAGTGATGTTGTGGCTGGCTCCGGCTACCAAGCGAAACAAATCACCTAATTAAAAAGAAATGGGCAGAAAGAATCAATGCAGATCACTTCCAATGGAGGGACATGTCTCCCCGGGGAGAACGCTTACACACCAATGCAAAAGAACTGCAAATGAAGATGTTGTGAAGCCCACTAGTTCACGAAAGAATTCAATCCAATCCCGTTACTCATTCTGTAAATATTGCGAAGGGCGGGAGGAAAAATTCCATCACAGATGTCAACTTCTTGTCAACAGAGAGGAGTAAAGATGATGAGACACAGGGTGTACACGGCAGTGAACATTATTTAACTCCACAGCAGGTGATTGGTATTCAAACAACCCGAGAGGATGAAGACATCTGTGCAGACAGCCGGATGAATAACATCAAAATGTATAAAAACAGAACATTGATTAAAAAATGAATAAACCCCAACCGGAGTGGTTTTTGAACGACAGAAAGACGACAGAACACATGACGAAGTGATCATTTTAAAACAGATACCCAGCGATTTATGCAGAAAGACTAGTGCTTTATTTATCTGAGAGGACTTTAGGGTCCTGATTATGTTCAGTTTACATTTTCCAAGTGCGGTGAACAGCCTGACAGCTGTTAATCAGACGCTGCATGCTTCAGTTAATTTATGTAATTAAAATCTAATTCCACTCATAATTTAATCAAATTGTACATGTCATTATGTCCTAAATGCCTGTTTATAATAAAATTATTTTTTCAAATCAATGTCTGATTCAATCTGATCATATTTTTATTTAGCATTTATTTAACATAACACACTGCTTAAAGGATTATGTAATCAGCTACTTCCATAATTGATGCCATGAGCAAGTTGTAAGAGCGGAACAGGTAGAGGTCAGCAAGGATTTGTCTGGTGGAAACTAGTGGATTACAGACTGGCTACTCAGCAGAGCCCATTTAATCTACTGTATGATTTATTCAGATCTGATTTATTCAGTGTAACATCAAGGAAGAAACAAATTAATACTGAAATAATAATAAATCACTTGAACTGCAGAATGAACAAATAGGCAATTCAGTGACACTACAGAGCAAACTTGTGTGATAGCAATATTAATGAGAGGACCTTCTCCAACTGAAGCTAAATTAGTTCCAATGAACGTTATCTTTATAAAAATAATAAAAAATAGACATAAATATACATAAAAAAAAAAAACATTTGCCTTTTGGAGACTAAAGTCAAAGTCACTAAATTTGTTGGTCAAATGTGATTTTCTTGTCCATCTAATTGTTGTCCTCCACTTTCAGCGTTTCATTTCCACAAAGAAGGCGGCAGCGACGTAATGTGTTTGTTTTGAACAGGCCGGTACTGCAACAAATTGAGACAAGCTGACATAATGTACTTTTTCTAAGCAGAGGAAATAATAACTTTAAGGGACGGGACGCATTATTAAGAAATGTCTATAACTTTTAGTATGGCGGTTACTTTAGTCTTTATATCATGCTGCAAACACATTGAAACAACTCTGCTGTCACAGTGAGGGATAATTAGACAGACAGAACAAGGAATACCCAGAAACCAAACCTGGCCTGAACAAAAAAAAATCTTTACTTCAAAGAGAACCAACACACATTAAACACCAATCAGCCATCCAATTATTTTTCCTTCATTGTCTTTCACCTCACCAAAATGAAATGAGGCCGCAGGTTAATGTAAACGTGCGCGTTGTTCATTGGTTCAAGTTCTCTCTCAGGTTGAAATCAATTCAATCCGAGGGTTTTGAAAAGGGGATTAAAAAGGTAGGCTGGAAGGCAAATGGCACAGACACAGCCTCTAGGTTTAGAGGATTTCTCACTCTTTGGTTGGCCTGGTTCCAACTCCGTAATATCTCGTCTTCACTGGTCAGTGGAGCAGGTGTATGATGTAAGTCTGGATGGAAGCTACTGAAAACACGATGAAGATCTTTGCTTCTGCACCGGCTGTGTGCACAAGTTTCAGGTTCTCTCCAAGCGCTCAAGCTAAAGGTTCCTATTGTTTTCCGTGCGCTGGCTTTTTGTTGATAATACTGTGCCAGTAAAAGCATATATATAAAAGCAATATAACATGTTGTGCTGGAGCATAATATGAGCACATATGATCCTACGCTATCGATCTTGACCATGACCAAACCTTCAAGGACATTTCACCCCGAGAGCCTACGCAACACTACGCTTCTTGTGGTTAAACCTTGAGATAATCTTTTATCGTATTATGAGCATGAAATATAACCGGCATTTAATCTAAGAAGCACCGAAGCACAAAAACCCAACTGACGAGAGTCCCGATGAAGACCAATTGAACGCATAGAGGGAAAGTGTCAAGACACTGAAGAAGACAAACGTTTCCTTGGAGTCCAGGTGAGGTTTGAGTTGCCCGGCAACAGTGCGTTAAAGTATTTTAGGCAGACAGGGAAGATTTGAGATGGGTCTGTAGGTGTTGATGATGTCAGGATCACGACCAGGCTTGGCAACACAATAAAAACCTCTCTGGGATGTTTTGGTCAACAAACTAACACTTCCTGTTTCAGCCGCATTCCGCTACACCGAAAGGAAAGTATGCTGTCTTGAACTGAGGGCTTTAATGGGTGGTAAACTTCATTCATGTGTGTTTAATCTCCACTACACCCCCTCTTTTAGGGCAAAGTTCCCTAACAACTCCATCTTTTGTCTGACCACACTGCAGCTGCTCTTCCCTGCGCATGCTGAACACATAAGAGACATTCAGGCCTCCATCGGCTTCAGCGTCGATATCAGCCAAACACCCACAAACGCTGCTCTGTGTCCTGTCTGTTATGTTAAGTGTATGGTTGTAGAAATGAGTAGAGAGACAACATGGATATTGGTAGAGTGTTTTAGAAGGTGTCATCATAGTTGTCTGTTAATTAACTTAGGTTGTTTTCCGGTGTTCTGCAACCTCGCACGCAGGTTTGAACTATTTCAAACGTATAATTGCTATTTCGGACGCACACTCGTCACCAGGCGGGAGGGACACGGCACTGCGGAGCGTGACGCACCGTTTCAAGATGAACTTTTGTCGGATGCCCTGCTTCTATTCTGAGGAGCAACTGTTGATTGGGGAAGTTGAAACGCGGAGTTATCCGTACTCTCCGTACGGCACCACCTGGTTTTCACAACAGAACCCTGATCACGGTGGCAGCTGGTTGGAGCGAGGTTCCCTGAGAACGGTTCTCCTGTTAAAACGTACAAATGTCGGAAGATGGAAAGTATTACTCCTCCGGCTTCCAGGTGATTGCGTCTCCACTCTGATCGCAAACACAGCTGATGTGTTTCCACCACGTAAGGCAGAACTTTCAATTAGAAACATGGTATGTCGCAGGCAGACTCTTGTGCCATCATTACAGCTGTTATTATAATTATTGCCGTTCAGCTTCACATGACTTTTCCATTTTTATTTTCAATTAGTGAAAGTGCCATTTGTGGTATTCAAGTCATTGAGTGTAAGCAGCTGCAGTGGTTCAACGTTTTTTTCCCCACAATCGGCGCTCCTCGAGAAAACATCACAACCTCAAAACGCACCAGTCATCTGAAATTAAGAGAACGGCGGATTGTTTTTTTTTGTAAATAAAGAAGCCGCGGTGGCGGTTCAACTTCTCCCAAGCAAGAGCCGACCACATATACAATGGCCCAAATACATGGATTTAACAAAAGATGGCTGGTCCAATTGCAAAGATTTATTGAGATTTATTAAGATTTATAAGAACGGCTTGGGGCTTCGAAACTGCTGTCAGAGCATCGAATCCCAAACACTGTTTATTTACTAAAAAAATTAGAATTCTGTGGCTGCTGGTCGTAAGCGATAGCTTTCAGTCTCCATAGAGTGTGTGGGGGCAGTTCAAGTTCCCACTAGGCTGGGATTTTATTGAAATGTTTTGGGATTTCATTTCATTCATCACTTTCAAAACCTACTGTGGAGAAACCAAAACCGGTGATGTTAGATCATAAGATGTAAACTCAGGGGAAATAAAAGCAATTTATCGTGAGCAATTTGATCTGGAGACAAAAATAAAAGCTTTTGCAATACATGAAAACACACACCTCTGAGAAAACGTTTTGCCAGCTATTAAGACCGACAATTTGACAGGTTAATTGGCTGCTCGATATAATGATGGATTGGATACTGAGTACATCCAGGAGACATAAAAACGATGTCAGTATTTTAGAAAGAGAAACGAGATTTTTTAAGGTGGTATTAAGTTGTATTTGCTGCAGTCTAGAGCTCTTTCGCCTAATCATGTTTTCACTTTTACATTGAATCCTGCAGGAAACGGAAGTCTATGTTCGGAATTCTATGGAATATGAAATAAATATATAAATAACACATTCGTGTTTGTACTTTGTCTTTGAGATGAACAAGTTCTCATTCAAATTCTCTGCTCAAAACTTGACATTCCCCGCTGTGCACTTGTGCCCTAATCCAAGTCCCCGTTTAGCCCAGCAGGAGAGAAGATCTCTGTGGATAAAATCTTTTCATGGAAGAATGACAAACAAAGCAGCGTCTTATCTGAGTGCCCAGCGTCAGTCAAGGGAAGAGATGCTTTTAAAACCTGAAACACAGCTGTAACCTCTCTGTAAATAGACTAGACCTCATAACACACCTATTTCTGTAATCCTGCTGATTTACAAGCCACACGTTGTGACATGAGCCCTATTTTTAGTTCTTCATATCAGGTCATTTTTAACAAAACCATTAAAACACATTTAACTGTAGTCACATACGTTCAGCTTACTTTGGCAAGAAATGACATGATGTATCCAAATAAAAACGTCAGATAGAGAAACTCAAGCATCATAATGTTAAATGAAGTAAAAATGTCAACCTTAAATACTAAAAGAAGGATTTGTTTGAACAGAAACGTGTTTAACCAATGCAGCTCAAAGTGTCATGTTCATAATCTGCTCAATTTAAACCTTTTTTAAGTAATACAGTATATATATAATTTGCTGGGTTCAGTCGGCTAATAACATGCAACACTGTGTAATAATAAAAAATAAAAAAATGTTGCGCTGTTCCACAATAGTGAATGTAAAAATTGTCCCTACAAATGTCTCATTACCATTTGTTCCCTATATCCACCACGCCCATTACACCCGCTTAACCATATTGAGGAGCCAAACTCAAAAGTTGGTTATATTTTAAGAAAACTGATCCGATGGGAAATAAAAGCGCAGCAGCATCCAGGTGGACAATAAGCTGCAAGTGCTACTTGAAAGGACTCACCGATGTACAGGTTCCACTCCGGGTCCAGATCAGCCTGATTGGCCAGGCAGCCCTTCACAACGTTCAGGCAGTAGTTCTTGCAGGATTTGACGGCCGGCATGCCCTGACAAAAGGGGCAGTACAGCATCTTGGTCAGTGCCCGAATGCATGCCGGGGTGCTGCTCACCTGCGAGAAGATACAAATGAATCAGAACACAATTGCAGTTCGTGACGTAAAAAAACCCCACAGTTGAGGTTTAAGATTAATTCCAGTGTGCCAATTTAAAAATACCACTTGAGAGATGTTTTGCGACCAGAGGCTTTTGAACCTTTCTGAGCCCTTTCGATAACTGTGTGTGATCATTAGCCTGCATCTCACTGGCTGTCGAGCATTCTGTATCGTCCCTCTCTTCTTCGTGTAAGAACATGAGATGCGTTGTGACAGGTGGAGTTCGAAGAGGGTGATGTGGAGTCTTCACACAAAGCAGGCATAACAAAGCCTCAGAACAACAAATGCTAGAGACGAGCTAAGGATTGTTTTCAAAGATCATCACTGTGATGACATATTATAATTTATTGCTATCATCATATTATGTGAGTGGGTGGAATTTTAAATATTTGAACTAATGAGGCACAATTGAATTAAACAAATATTTGTAGGGAGTAGAAACCAGCAGCATAATGAGTCCGTTCAGCCATGTGTTGTGGCACTAATTGAGTGTTTGAATGTGTTTAACAGAATGTTGATGTTAGAACCCCCCCCCCAAAAAATGACAAAACGTGACACTAAGCCTTGTGTACTCTAGTGTTTGAGACTCTTTTGTTGTAGTTCTATCTCTTTTTTTCTTTTTAAAGGGGTGCACTTCAGATTAAAAAATCCTTGTAGCTTTACAGACAAATGCATTCATTGTAAATCAACTTGGGCAAAAGCTTTCTTTGATTAATGACCTTAGGGCACAAAAACACAATGAAAAGTTTGGTATCCCAGATGAAAACTCCATATATCTGCATTGTTGCTGCAGTGTAAAGATGTATCGGTGAAAACCCATGAATCCAATCACACAATGATGCAAGGCTTCCATTCCGAGGAGTACGTTTAAAGCCTTATATTAAAAATATAAACAAAGTGTAGTGTTTGTGTCCAAACATATTCAGTTTTACATTCTTCCAATGAATAATAGCGAACACTAGTTACAATAGAAGGGAACCACACAGATTTAATCACAGCAAATGAACAGAATCAGATGTGCTGTTTGGTCAATGATCTAGGATAAGCATCAGAATCTTTTGTGATATACAGACTACAAACACGACTTATCTGCTATCTCAAAGCTGCGCCGCTTTTTCTGATTTGTCTCTGAAGCTGTGAAAAGCAATCAAGTAGTGCACCGTCCACTTTAATTCAATATACACCCCAGCAGCAATAAGCATTGATGTCACATCTCAGGGACGCGGTGCAACACACACCTCTAGCAGGGTGTCCCATTGCATTGTGCTCACACCCAATCTGTCATGACAGGTTTATACCCCGGGGATCAAAGGGCTGCAGTCCCAGACACATGGCCTGGATCTCAGGTCCCACTGAAATGTCAAGAGGTGAAGCTGGGACATGCTGGCTCGTGAGGGGAGCACAGCGCGACTCAGTAGACGCAGAGCAACGACACATCCTCCGTGGCCGCTTACAAATGAGCCTCACCGCTGCTACTGGTGAGAGGGCGTAATAAACGTGCTGGAGAGAGAGCGCGCTCTGGGTTCAAAACACCAGAAAACACATTTTGGATCTCATAGATAACAGCAGGGTGTTTAGCTCCGTCTCTGACCATTGACCGAAGACGCCATCTAGAAACGGTACCAGTGTTTAAATGAATCCAAGCATTAGCCTCTTGCTTTTCCTTTAATCTTACTTTGCACACGGATGGACAGTACATAAACTCCCAGAGCACAACAGATGCGGCATTAAGCTCAGATTGCATCAGAATACTGAGGCTGGATCACGATTAATGGCTTCTCTATACCGGGGGGAAGTATTAGAAAACAAGCAATACATGGAGACGGCAAGTTAATTATTTTCTCTCCTCCTTCATTGTCTCGGCATTTCTACTGAGCAATCTACACACAGACTGTCTACATACAGTCAGTTTTCAAGAAAACCTCTAGAAACAAGGTACCTCGAGTCTTAAGCCTCCTGGAGACACGTACCAAGAGAGCACAAGTTGCAAAAAGTATCAAGTATAGGAACTCAATGGAAATTATTAGAGGGAAGTGTGTCCTTGCAGCAGAAAAAGCCAGGCGTAACCGTGCGAAAATCTGTGTGATACAGAATGTGAATGCAATTAAAAGAAAAGAAGATTTTGTTTCGTGTTGGAAAATAAGTAAGCAGCTGCGATAAAAGTGGTGAGCGCCGTTACCTTAGACACTCGGTGGGCGACCTCCCGGCCAACAGAGAGGCCTTGGACAAACGTGCGCGCGGCGATGAACGCACGGGTAACCTGAGCCTTGAGCTTCCTGGGCACGTCTCCAAAGGGCTTGAGCTGGTCAGTGTACTTGCTGATACACTCCAGATAGTCCTCAGTGATGACGTACTGGGAGTTGAGCAGCGTGAACATACGCTCCAGTAACCGCGACCAAAAGTCATTAAGCATTTCCTCCAGGTTAACGTTCCCTCCCATGTAGTAGCGCTTCAGCTCTGCAAACAGGTTCTCAAAGACCTCGGCGTTCTGCATATAAGGCTTGCCGTAAGTCCTCACGAACATCTCATTCAGGGACCTCTGGGTGTTCTCCAGAAGCTCCAGGAAGAATTCTGGGTAATAGAGGAGAGGAATTAATTATCTTTCAGGGGTAAATGTGTTTGTAAAGATGATAAGAGTACAGGCCATGCGTTGATAAGATACGCCAGGAACTTCATTTGTGAGTAAATAAGAATAGCAGCAAAAGGACATTAACTGTGTCTGATTGCAAGATGGAACACAGATTCAAAAGGATGTGTACTTGATCGCTATGGCGGTTGCCAATAACCAGAAAATACCAAAATAGCAGATCAATTTCCTCTTCGGATGTTGATTTAATTAGGAAGAGACTTCATAGCTTTGGGGATTTTCCAGTTCACAACTTTCAAGCTCCTCTTTTGTGGAACCAGCTTCCACTTTCAGTCCGGGGGGCAGATTCAGTCAGCTCCTTTAAGATAAAGCTTAAAACTTTCCTCTTTGATACCGCTTATATTTAGGGTTGGCTTAGGTTTGCCTGGACCAGCTCTTAGTTACGCTGCTATAGGCTTAAACTGCCGGGGGACTTTTTAGGACACACCGAACTCCTCTCTCTCTCTCTCTCCCCTTTTACTAAAATCCACGTTGCATTAATGCACATGACTAATTCAGCTCCTTCCCGGGAGTTCTTTGTGCTTTCTCGCCGAGCAGGTCTCTGCAGATCGTAGTCCGGTCAGGACCCTGGTCCTGACTCTGGCCGTGGCCCTGCTGGCCTGCTGCTGCTATCATCATCATCATCATCGTCATCATCATCATCATCATCATCATAATTTTAAATATGATTCATATCACTATTACCCTTTCCTAAAATCTTTGCTTTCCCTCCCCACAGTCTTCTGTGGATGGTGGTTCGATCTGACGGTGGTGGCCCCTGCAGTGGTCCTGTCATACATCTGACCGGCTACTTGGAATTCTTTGATTAATTTCTGTTATAGAAATTGAATGTATTCTACATCTGTATGAGTCATTCTGTACACATGACATCCATTGCAGTCTGTCCATCCCGGGAGAGGGATCCCTCCTCTGACGTTCTCCCTAAGGTTTCTTCCCTTTTTTCCCTGGAAGGGTTTTTTTTCATTTTTTGGGGAGTTTTTCCTGTGCCGATGTGAGGGTCTTGGGACGGAGGATGTTGCATGTGTACAGACTGTAAAGCCCTCCGAGGCAAATTTGTAATTTGCGATTTTGGGCTATACAAAATAAAATGAATTGAATTGAATTGAACTTTCAACATCAGTAAGAGCCTCATATATATTTCTGGAAACCAATATGTTTTTGTTTGCAGTGCAAGAGGTCTGTTTGTGCACCCCAAATACATTTGTGTACCATGATGAAAGGGCTGTATATTGCGAAATGACTTCCTTTACACTGTTTTGCGATGCTAGTCATATGGTGGAAGCACAAGGCTGTGGGGTGATTATCCTCATTGTGGATATGATTACGATTCAACGGTACACTTGGTTTGTTTGGTTGCAGCATCTCCACTTGCCTTTATAGACACTTACTTTTTGCCTCATGACCTCTATGACTCCCCGCAAATTGGGATGAGATGATAGTATTCCTTACCACCGGGTATCCATAATGATAGTCCTCGCGTTCAAGGACCAGGGTTGAAATTTAAATAGCCTTCATTGTGAACTCTATTCACAATTTTATTGCTAAGTGAAATAGTTCATGACAGAGGAGACTGCACTCCCATAAAAGGTGGTGGAAGTTACAGATTATAAGAGTATTTCAGCTGTATGGTTTATTGTCTATTATAGGGCAATAAGGCCCACCCAAGTGTCAAAGCAGGATTTGTTCTAGATGTTTGGTCATTCGGAAAACAGTGGAAACCTGTATGCAATGTTGACAAATGATCATCTCATGAAGTAGATATGACAAACTCGTTAGCAAACAGTTGCATCCCTACACTCATCCACCGGACAGAAAAGGATCTCTTTGGGTGTGTTTCTGGAATTAAATTTAGTCTAATATTGATTCTTGTTTCCATTTTGTTTGGGTCTAGGAAAACTCCTGAAGGAAACACAATGCTGAATACAGACCATCCAGTTGGAATCTGTTTAATCTGCTGATTGGTGCTGAGAAACTTGTGCGCAGTGAGATTTCATTCATTTTAAACAGCTACCTGCAGCATCTAGAACCGGGTGGTTGAGAGAAGAGAGACTAAAATAAAACAGTAAAATTGACGCCTGCAAAGCCGAAACAATGAGCCAAAAAACATTTGTATAACTACCACAATAAAGCAGAATGATTAATGCGATTGCTCAATGAATTGATGGAATACTAATTCTGAAATAATCGATAGCTGCAGGCATAGCAAAACATGTATTAATCTTACACAGAATATGTAGCTGGCATAGTTCTGCATTGCTTTTCAACACATCACAAACTGTACAGTAATTGAGGATTGATCAGTAGGATTTTGAGGTCATATTCTATGAAAACCACCATATGAATTCTTCACCCATGTCTTGGCATAAACATGAGTTAATTTAAAAGCATGATAGATTGAACAAATGCTGTATTAAGGTAAAGTTGCACACTGGTAAAACCTGTATTTTTACTGAACAACACCGCTAATTCATTGGTTGATTTAATTTGCTGCTCTGCTCCTTTAGGATGAAACTGTTAAGCTGCTGTCTTGGCCCGGATTCCCTCGGAGAGGGATTTTATCTCTCTTTTGGACTATCCTGGAGCGATGAAGGTTAAACTAAATAATAATGTTGTTATCATGAAGGAATTGCAAAGCTGCAAACATGCAACCCTCAACATTTATCCGAAACAATGTGTAATTCCTCAGTCGCAGTATACCAAGACATGGTCTTAGTAATTAAGCGGTTTGTCCAAACAAATGTCCTCAAGAGCTGCAAATACTCCCAACCTGTAGAGAATTCATTACCTTTGGCTGATAAAGTTCCACAGATGCATTCTCTCTGTGATAAAGGTCTGTTTGGGTGCATCCATTACTGCTTGCTCTCACTGAAACTGATGCATTTCCTCCTTGATGTCAACAATGTCAGTGAGGTCAG
This sequence comes from Apeltes quadracus, assembly GCA_021346845.1. Lineage (NCBI taxonomy): Eukaryota > Metazoa > Chordata > Actinopteri > Perciformes > Gasterosteidae > Apeltes > Apeltes quadracus. The sequence goes on along the minus strand of CM037932.1, from coordinate 9,016,327 downwards.
CGATGTCATTAGTGGTCTCAATCTCAATCTCAATCTCGCAATCTTGAAACAGAGTGTGACTATTTCATATTTTGAGCTAGACGATGGCAAAGAGGTCCACATTTAAGAGAAAACCTCGGAAACGGGGGAAAGTATTAGAAATCAGACGTGGCGGTGGATGGGATGACATCGAGGACCCTTGTGCAAAGTGACTTGTCGAATGAATTACCACAAAGTCTCTTAAACTGGGATCACCCGTAACTTTGCAGGATGAAAAGGTTGGGTTTTCCACCACAACTCACTTTTCTTCAGATAAGTAATTACAATCTAAAAACTCCAAAAACTTGAATTACCACCTTAGAATTGCTGTCAACTAGTAAAGCAGCAGTTTAAAAAAATCATCAAAAAGTGTATGTTTGCGCCATATTTAATTGTATTCCAAAGAAAATAAGAATCAATATACTGTTGTAAGCAGTGTTTGTTATCGCTCCTGTGCAAATATATATTTATTTGTGATGATAGTTTTGGGATACATATTTTGAGTGCAGCATTGTATTTCCTGGCCATATACAATTTCAAGGTAAGGATTCAATACAAGAAAATGCCAAGAAATGTTAAATAATTTGTAAAACATATTTTTCGTTTTTGATCGGGGAACATTATTAAAACTATCTGTAATTCATCCATGAAGCTTCTGTGAGTGAACTTGCGAAACTGACTTGTTCGGCGCCTATGCAGCAACAAAATGTGTCTCCTCCTTCAGGTATGTGGACATTCAAAGAAGGAGAACATCTCTCTCTCTCTCTCTCTCTCTCTTTGTGATTATCGACAGGGAATTCTACATGTCAGCGGGTTGTGGAATATTGATTTGGTCAAGAGGCACATCTACAGAGAGCTGCTCTAAGCGCGATGCTTCAGTAGATCACAGAACAAGCTTTTAAAGTCCCCATTTGCATGTTTTAATCCTTGAAGCCTATTGTCAGTCACACAGCGGCGGTAAACAGCAGGGCATTTCAATGTAAACCTCTCACTGCTAAATAGTTGTATAAAAGATAAATAATATATATTATTTGAAAGTTAACATATCCAAAGTTTTATGTTGAGGAAGGACTCTATACATTACATTTGATTTGACTGCGGTTCCACGAATGTAAACTGAGATTTGCCACGCTGGCCTTCAATTCAAGGGAAATTGTATGTATTTCCATAAAACGCTGCAGCTTCTCCATCAGAAATCCTACGCAGGATGAATACTAATAATCCAGCAAGGTACAGAGATGCCGTGGCCTTTCTATAAGAATCCGACCATTCGAGACTCTGAATAGTCCAAGAAGACCTAAAAGAACTAAAGGAGGGCCTTGCTGAGCCAACATGCCCTTTTCATCGCTGCCCAGCTCCAAATTCATCCAGTCATACACGTCTCCAGCAGGCTGCCCAGCCCACTGCGGACTTCTGCAATTGGCCGCCATTTAGGAGTAATTCAGGGTTAAGAGGTATGTTCAAGAGCACATCGACAATGGCAAATGAGACGGCACAAATATATGTTCAACAGTGATTGACATGTGACTTTTAAATAGAGCAGATTATAAAGGCTTGTGACCACACCCTGTTTTGTTTGAATCAATAAACCAAAAGTTGGTTAGAGATTGTCTTCTGTGGTTTTTTAAAAATGCCAATTTTTTTTTGCAGTGGTTCTTTTTCGATTTTGTTCATCGGTACCTCGAAAAAAGATCAATTGTGAAGGGTCGACCACATTAATATTCTGTTTGGCTCACAATCGTCATGGTTTTCATGGCCAATAATTGATTAGATAATAAGAGCCCTCATAAGTGTATAACAAGCATGTGGATAGGATTCTCTGTGACAGCAATTTATCTCATTTCTCTGTGCAGTCTTGGGTACAGGAGTAGGATGTGCATCAATTAGAAAGGGGACAAAAATGTATGCAATGATTTTTTCTGATGGTGGTTATTGGATATTTCTGTATTTGTGCTGGGAACGCTCTTGGCATCGTCGAGACTGTGCCCTCTTACTGTGACACGTAGCCTGTGGTCTCAGGTATGCGTGGGCTGGCCCGCTACTGTCAGCTACAGTAACACTCACCACAAACTCTGCATGAGGAGAAGAGAAGACGAACACTGACTCTGTGTATGAGGCACTCGAGACCCAAGTGCTAACGTGGAAATGAACAAACGGCTCTGTTGTGTTTGGGTCCTAGACCAGGTGTTGGGACCCAGAATCAAGGCCACCGCAGCTATCTGGGAAACGCCGCTACCACGTGAATTAGAGAAATGCACAATCTCATAAAACACAAATTATGCGTTCAAAAACGGAAGCATTTATTCTTAGAATATACCGGCTGGTTAAATGTCAACCGATTGCTCCCGCTCGAAACCACACAATCGCATACACTCAGTTTCAATTAACGACGCGTTAAGACAAGAGTGGAATTGGATATCTCGGATTTCTCGAGTGGGTGGTCAGTGGAGAACCTCGGCAGACACAAAGTCTCCAAACAGCACTACAGGGCTACAGAGTTGAACTGTGCATTTGGCGTCGGCTTTAAAGCTGATGAAATTATGGAGAATGGCAGCAAACCCCATGAGATCAGGGTTGCCTGGAGTCATGCGTCTAAGTGCAGCTGGACAAACCCCATTTCCTCCTTCACTGGAGTCCTCCATTCAACATCCTGACAGGGGCTGATCAAAATAACATGCACTCTTCCAGGAATCAAAGAGCAGCTACAGTGTGTATGCAGTGTTCCTGGAAAGGAAAAAACAGACAGATATCACCCAGGCATTGTGACATTGAGTTTCTGGACAATGTGCAGTCATCCGAGAGTTTTGTGCAGTAAATGAATGGTATTTGTGTCATATAACATGTCGGATAGGTTGAAAAAAATGAACATAAAAATACAAGTCATTGACTTTTGAGTATTGAATTGCGCTATTAATCACTTAAGCAGTATTCCGCTTTTGACATTGGATATGTTTAGCTACTTAGCCTGATATGAAAACCTATGCTTTGACTTCTTACTTGTGGAAAAAGATGATGAATACTTTGGATTAACAGAATCTTTTGGTGTTGTTGTTCAATCCAGAGATCTAAGAAGAGGTGATTCTCATGATCACATAATGGATCTTAGCTCTTTTTTATAATTTTACAGTGTGGTAACCCAATATCCAACCAAATATGATGCAACAGTGGTATATTTAGAAAATGTATTACATATGAGTTGGAATCATAGGAGGTATATTACATTGAAAGACAAGCTTCTAAACAAAAAGAACAACTACCTTAATTTAAAGATGTTCAGGTTTTTTAATACTAACAGACCAAAACCATTCAAAAGCAAAGATTAATACAAGCTAGCTGATTTGATAATAACACATACACTTCGATTTATGTTATTTTATTTCTTTTATCTAGTGTAAACTTTGATCAACAGTAACGAATCATAGCTTTTGTATGGGAACATATTGCCGCTCATAGAGAAGCCTCATCACAGATAAAAAAAACCTCTTTTAACGACCCTGTTTTCTTTGGCTTTTTAAGATGTTATATTTAGTGGTTTCTACATTTCTCTTTTATATCTTCTTTAAAGCACCTTGTATTCATTACTTTGGAGAGTGCTATAATTGAAACAGTTTCATCCAAAAGGAGCAGAACAGCAAATTAAATCAACCAATTAATTAGCCGTTCTCTTCAGTAAAAATGTTTTGCCAGTGTACAACTTTACTTTACTCCAGCATTTGTTCAATCTATCCTGCTTTTAAATGAACGTTTTTCAATAGTTCATTGGGTGGAAAATGATTAAAGTGGCTTTTTGTGTAATATGACCTCAAAAAGACATTAAAACATTCCGTACTAATAAGAAAAAAAAAATTGTCAGACGATGTTTGCAGAAACATCATAATGGAGCATGATACACTGAATCCAACAATTTCAAGAAGATTGATTTGAATGCAGATAATTAATATCCCTATGATCAATAGTTTAATTATTTTCTTCCTTTCAACAAAAGTAAAAATGTATTTGTTTCTACAGCCAGGTACTCTTGTGCAAAAAATATATTTAGTAAGAGTCTCAATTTGCAGATATTTTATACCAGGTTTTATAACATAAAAACAATATTCCAAGTATTAAATACTACTAATAAAAAATATTGCTCAAATACCTCAAGTGCGTTGTCTGTCTCATCATACTTAATATACATTTAGAAAGTATTATAATCCCATGTTCTTTTCTTTTCTGTAAAGGAACCCCTGGCAATTTGCCCTACCACCCACTTAAAGAAAAAAAGAAAATTCCGACAGTCATCTGTCAAATGTTTCTGAGTAATAACTCTAATTAAAAGGTTTTATTCTGCATTCATTGTCAACAATACTGACAGGGGACTTTGCTTGACAATTTTCGTCTCCACCACCCTTTATAATTGTCAACAGTGACACCCTACTGCTTCCCACAGAGAATCATGTCGTGAGCCGGAGGGTTCATTGTTTCTCATTAAACTTTTTTTCATGCCAACTCTGTACAGGGGGACCGAGAGGGAGAAGTGAAGAGGTATATTGAGTCTTTTTTTTTTACTAGTAGCGTCCCTTCCCATGTGCCGTGGTCAGGACCGTCACCATAGGACTGTAAAACCAGATTGGATCGCGCATAATTTCATAAAAAAAACGGTAGAAACTGAGTTTTTCTCAGTACTGCTTTTTGAAATGACCGTGTGCTGTGAAAGAAGCAAGGTTCTCTAATCCAACGAGATGCTACTCAACTTCAAAGCACATAACAAGATTTTAACAGCCATCTCTAACAGAGGGAGGACAGCTATTCAACCGCAAACGACGACCCATTGCAAATTAACACATAGAGTATAAATCCTATAATTTTCCCTCCCGCTTTTTAATGTGGCGAACCAAAATTCTAATTGTTCAAAATGAAAAACATTGGAAAATGCATCAGCATGAAGGATTACGCCAAAATAGACTTACCATCAAATCGTTCATGTCTGGAAACAAAAGTGCTTCTTAATTCATGACTCATTTCATCAACTAGCTTCTCAAAGTCCAGTTTGCTTTGTTGGCCAAATTTGTCCTCCATCTCCTGGGTGCAACATGTGCTTCCCTGAGGACACACCCGGAGATGTTCACCTGCAAAAGAGAGACCATTAGTGAGATACACAGCCTCCTTGATTGTTGGTTAAACCGGCATTCTGGCATCTGCAAAAAATGTGTGATTTTATATCCAAAAACTGCTCATTTAAAAATACACGGGCAACTAAAATCCTGAGCCTCACCTCAGCAATTTGGGCGCTTGAAATGGCTCAATGATTCAATAAAACTTTTACAGCAAAAGCTCTCATTTTGGACACAATTATTTGAGCTGCAAACAGTAATTAACTTTTATGTTGTCCCATACAGCCTTCTATGTTAAGGGGAAAGCATGCAGGTCATGCATCTTAATTAGCAGCATGTGTATGCAAATTGACGAGTTGCATTGCCTTATCCACACTCAGTCATGCTAGTGCCTGGATCGTCTCTATTTTTAACACTAGTTCCACAATCCTCATAAAAGATCATGTTTGGAAAATGGACGTCAGCTAACTTTAGATGCATACCAATAAGATGGCAACATAGGAAATAGTTATAGATAATGTTAAAGTTAAGTTAAAGTGAGTTAGTTTAGTAGATTATGAAATAGTGTTAAATGTGTGCAATGCAATCATAACAAATTAGATGGATGTAGCTTTGCAACATTTTGCCGGCTTTAGCTACGTTCCTTGGATGAGACACGTTGTTATTATTGACAGATTGACAGCTTCTCAAATCCAAAACCAACAAATAGCGTCTGCAAAATGTTGTGGCTCTTGAGACTGTGATTTGTCGGCAACTATTCTATCATGTGAAAGATTGCTGCTGTGGTAAGTTTACGATAACAAGACAAAACAAATGTAGGCGTAGGAGTAGATGTGCATAACACACAAAGCAATTAATTATACTCTCTCCTAATCCTCATAACCCACGGCTTTCTTTCTCAGAACATTTGTACATTACTGACATTTAAAGTGTCCCCAACATCAAACCCTTGTCATCGATTGATTTTATTGAAGTGGAAGTGGAAGTTATATTGAACAAAAGAAATGCTAATCCAAGAAATGGACAGGGTCAAAAATGTCTTTGTAGAATTTATCATGGTTCTAAATAGATTAAGAAAATAGTGTTTCTCATTTAGTTGGATGTTAAGAGGCAACGTTGCCAAAGGCTGCAAAATTCAACGGGGAGAACCAATAATAGATTCCTTTAAAATATTTTCCGGCATTACATCATCTAATTTTCCAAAGAAGCCATTTTAAAAGTGAAACAAATAAAACATTATAATGTAATTGATGTGGAAGAACATATTTACAGAATAAGCGTGACACAAATCCATAATACTGATATGAATAGACGAGGCAACGTTTAGACGATCAGTTGGACTGTCAACAACTAATCTACGGTGCAGATCCACGAGCCCACAACAGTTTAAATTGGAAGCTGAACAATTATGTCCCCTTCGCACACATTATAAATCATATTTCTCTTCCCCACACAAAGCACATTGAAATCAAATTTCTCCTCAAAATATGCAAATGTAATGTACATCGTCTACAATCAGCATGAGCCTCCAATCAGGCTGGCAGCTGTAGGCAGATGGCAGCTGTACAATTCTCCCCGGATGCATCGAAAGATTGCACAGCGGCAGAACAAGAAATGGATTTCACTTAGCAACAACCATACTGCGCCAACAACGGCGTGACATGAGCGCGAGGTCGTTTCGCACATTGCTTTCTGCATATGGTGACACGAGGTAACACCCTAATGATTTGCACTGAACAATTGGGAATTTGTACAATACAAATCGTCAGCACGTCCTTGCGTCCATCACCGCCATGTTCACAACAACCGGCAACCTTTCCGACATAAAAGCGGGAAGGGATCAGCAACATGACTGGCACCAGCTTGAATAACTCGACTCAAAGTAATTCAATTGAATTCCCCGAATAGTAACACAGGACCGACTGAAACGTCTGTCTGCGGATGCTGCAACCTTGTGAATACAGATATTCAGTGTGGACCACTGCAGGCTTAACGACTTTGATGGACAAGGATGCGCTGGCGGCTTCTGCACATCAAGAAAAACACGTGCAAGCTCAAGATAACATAGATAATATTGTACGAAACCTTTATATTCTATGAACAGAACTGTTGCAGCTTTAGCGACACATCTAGTACCCCATGGAGCTTAACGGCAAGACAAAAAGCTTTTGGATCAAGCTTGACAGCTGAGTACGTCAGGAAAAAAAGTCAACAGTGGTACAATTAAATATTTAATATTAGTATTATGAAAGTGTTTGTGCAGACTGAACAGAGGGTGGTAAAGAGAAAGCACTCAGTACATGATAGACTGATTTTCACCATCAGTGTTGGTTTTACATTAAGCAAAGTATTTTTATTTGTATTAAATTAAAATATGTGCTTAAGTGTGTCAGTTGCAGTTGCAGTTGTTTCAGTTGCATCAATGTCAGAGATGGCAGAGGATGTTGTCAGCATGTCAATAGGGAATGTCACATTCTAACGGTGCTGATAAACATGATGTGAGGAAATGTCGGGAAATCAGATGATGTCAAAATAAGGAGACGGTTTTAAAGAGTGGAATCTTAGGTATGCATCTCCACAAATAGGCTTTGATCTTTAATAAAAATGAGGGGGGGGGAGGGGTGACCCTGGAGCATTCAGGTGGACCTCCCATTGCAGATGTTCAGTCATATAAGGCACATAACTCCTCCAAGCTCAACATTCCAGCATCATAACCGTGGCTCTGTTTAGTGACCTGCTAAAGTTTTGGATGGATTGAGGAACTGTTCATATCACGCAGTACACTAGCAGGTCCCTGGGGCTGCATATTTTGAGTGCAGGGGGGAATTTGCCGTGACAACAATCCTGCCGTGCGCTCCGCCAGTCTCAACAGAGTGAAAACATCACTTAAAAATAAAACGGTTAAACTTCATAATATGGGAAGCCGGAGCTTTCATGGCACTTCACCACTCTGCAGAGTGCCGCAACCTTTCTTGCCAAGGTTAAAACCGTACTGTGGCTTCGCAGATAATCTATCCAGTGGAGCAGACCACACAACAGCGACTGACCTTTGGGGGTGCGAGCCAGACAAAAGAATCAGCAACTTAAAGTATGTTGTCGTGGCCTAGAGAGATATTATTATTCCTCATAGTGTCAACATGAAGAATATTCAACTAGCAATGAATACATCCTATTAACAATCAAGGCCTGCACCAAAAGCCGGATGGACCGCATGTAAGCCTGACCTTTGCACCGGCGATGTGCGATGAACACGGGCCGATCCCAGAGCACAATTTAGGAGGCTCGAAATTGGAGATGCATGAGCGCATGCAGCAAACCAGCTGGAGTATCCTGTGAAACTGCATGAACAATAGCAACTAAGTGAAGTGTCTTGGCAACCAGCTGCGGCCCCCCGTGGTTAAATAGCGCTGCCGACAACACGCTGTCTGCAGACGACTTGAAGATTAGAGATGAAAACGTTGTTCTAACGTGAGTCCTTAGTCAATCAAACATATTGATACCAACACTGCCCTCCTGAGCCTGTTCGTTGGCGCCATTTTGTGTCTGGTAACTCTTTAAGTTCCCTCCTCACCATTGCTTGGCTTTTGCTGAACTGCAGCAAAATGGGATGAAACTAAAGTCCGATGTGCCGACGCGCATTAAGGAGGAGACTTTTTAGGTGGCAAGTTAAGTGTATATATGTTCTATTTATTTTTTGTTGTGTGTTAATTTTTATTTTCTGCGCATTTCTTTAATCCTCCCACTTAATTTTATTCATCCTGCAGTCAATGTTCAGCAGCTTCTTTAATTGCAGCTTTTAAAGCCGTCTCCCAGCTTTTGATCTTGCGTCTCTTCAGAAAATTAATTTGTGGCGACATTTTATACATAAATACCTTCATATTTCTATCACCCCTAACTAACAAATCGTGCATAATGGAACAGAAAGAAGCTGTTCATGTGGCATAATCCCCATCTGTCATTCATCGGTAAACGCAGTATATGGAACACTAGCTGTTGTCTGCTATTGGAGAACAAATGTTACTGGTTCAGGGCTTTGGGGAAATTGATGCTTGGAAAAAAGTGCTGCTGTATTTCGAGTAGCTGGAGAGTTTGCAATGCCCTCAAGTCAGAAGGCCGACGTTATTGGCTTTTACAATTTCTATGAAACTCAGAACTGATACATGTAAAGTTTATCCAAATCAACTTTGCATTCATACAGTTCAGTTAAGTATCCTGTACAAGTGCAACCCACGCACACTAATGTGTCAAGTTTGTAATTGTTGTTTGTTGTTAAAACTGTTGTTCTTGCATAAATTACCTGAAACATAAAGGAAAATTAAAAATAAATCCAGGGTGCCTGAAGATGTTGGCATTTTGTGAACAACCAGCTCATAAAGGCTGGCGATAGTTGGAGCCCATGAGGAGGGAGGGGCCGGGCAATCAGTACAAATAAAAGTAATCGTATTCAGCCAAGCCCCCCACGCTCACCCCCCCACGGGAGAATTTCTCACCCTAAAATACATGAAAAAATAGGAAACCAGCCTCTGTGTTGTGATAAAACATGATACTGTATCTCTTTAAAACATGTCCGTTAGTGGCACCTGCCAATTACCTTTCAAAAAGTCGGTTCGAAATGCCGACCTGCATTGCAGTAAGGATTAATAACAGCATCTACCTCTCTGAAGGCCGTGCAGAAGCTATTTGGCCCATTAGCCTGTATGGCCCATACAGGGTCAGCTAATGCTTTCTGGTTCAAGTTCACAAACCTGCCTGTATGGTTTAAGGTAAAATTCATGTGATTTTAGAACTGCAGCTTTAACTTTGGGAAAATGTGCCCCTCTTTGCTGAATTGGTGCCAGGAAATGCTCTGTGGGCCTTGCCTGTAAAAAACCGAGCTGGAAGCCTTTGAGGCCGTTTCCTTACATCTGACACACGTTCAAACAATTGGTTTTCATTATTAACTAAATTAATAGTATTACGATGCACACGGCTTATATAGCCTGGAATGTTCTCTTCTTTTTAAGTCTATATAAAGACATTTTCCAAAGTACATCTTTTTTGTCAGGTGTGAGTCAGCCTGGGTAATTAAGGGTCCAGCAAAGGTAGGCCAACTTTCTGAAGTCTTCATCGGCGAACCTGGCCAAAGGAACCCACAGCATATGTCCTCCGCCATCTGCTCTGTCCCTTAGTTTTCATAGATTCACACTTAAAGTCACACACAGATATATAGAGATCAACATTCTCACTTATGTTACTGATTTGATGGTGCTCCAGGAGACCAGACATGATAACAGTTATCCAAAAATGTTTATTTTGTTACCCTCACCTGGGCGTTTAATGTGTAACCTGTAACTTTGTGGTTTGAAATGGCTTACTCTTTGTTTTGTTTTCGCAGGTTAGAGACAGAATTGGCCTTCAAACAGTTAAAGCTGCATTCATTTCAACTCCTGAAACACAGGGCTTTTCTGTTATCATAAAGTGCTTGAGATGGGCTTAGGCAATATTTTTAATAATAAATATCCAGTTGCAAAGTCTACATTCCATAGTTTCCAGAGACTTATTCAAGCCTCTGTGTGAGACTGGGATTTGTTTGGCCACGTAATCCATAAACACTGACACAAACATTAGCCAGCATGCACCTTTAAACCCAGTTTTAAAGAGAATGCTGTCTGCCTGTAACTGCACATATGCATGTACAGGTTAGCTATGAGTGAATAGACCCATTCATAGTCAAATTAATTAAGTCATCATTATAACTGACAATAAGTTGTGTAAAATAAGTAGGTGGATGAAGCTGTTTGAATGAATTGGCATGAAAGTTACTCTTTGGCTGCATGAGTCACCTCTTGAAAGATTGTTTAGCTCCTTTAACCGCCGTAAATCACTGTTATATATAAAACGTATCATGTTACTCATGCTAATATCACATGTTTTCAGAAATACAAAACACGTGGTGTACATTGTTTCTGTTTTACCCATCACTCATGTGACAGTTCCTCAGATAGCTCAGACTTTGGTAGATGAGGATAGAATTGAATGTATATGAACATCAACATGGATCTACTGTACATCTGTCTAATCCACACAGAATTTCCTTTAAACTTTTAATAATGTCTCTAGAGGATTTGTGTACCGAATAGGCAAGTTCCCCACTCAAGTTAGACTAACATCAAGCTAAATGGAATGGCATTATTCCTATCACATTTTGGGTCATGTCAGAAGTCATAATGAAAGGCATGCGGGTGTTTTAAATAACTGGGGAATGCCAATACAGACGAGCGCATGTCCTTGGGTGAATGAGGACAGGTTCAAGGGGGGAATGAATTCTCACTGTTATAAAACAGTCTAGAATAAAAGCATCAGAGTACAATGGCAAGGTGGTATTCAGCATCCTCTGGAGAGTCAGCATGAAAGGGAAAAATAAGAGGAAAAAAATATTCTGGAACAGTTTCATACTCGTGGAAAATATGTCAGTATCTTCTTTTTTTGAATATGTCAAGAAACTCCACCGCAACATGCGATTTGCAAGGCTGTGTGATGATAAGATAGTGTTGACTTAACTGCCTGGTGTTCGCACTGAAAGATTTTTAAATGCACAATGAAGGAATCTCTTCGGGGAGGGATGTGTAAATGCTTAGCTGGCCTCTGTCACTGCGGCAGAAATATTTTAAGAGGATTTCACAAAGTTGTTGTGGAGAAACGTGTTTTTCTGTGCTATAAATTTAGCTGTATAACTTAATCATTTCTAAAAACAAATGTGGCGTTTGAACATTAAAGCTGCAATTATTACTTGCCCCTTTGCGTTCAAAGAACAATCAGGGTAATAAAGAGAAGATGATCATAAACGTCATTGGGACCTGAAAACCTTTTTAGATTTATCATTGAATTAGAAGGTGAATGGATGACTTTGGAGATAACTGATTCATTCTATGTCATATGTAAAGTGATTCATTCATTTTATTCGGCTTTCAACTGTTGGTCCGATGAAGTAACCATTTCAGTATATCGCCTTGGGCTATTGAAGACTATGATGATCAGCATATTAATGGAAGAATAAATGATTAGCTTCAGTAGTGCATTGCACACTACATGTAAAACAAGACACAAAGACTAGATTCCTCCTTGAATATTTCTTCGCCCAGAAGAGAAATACACAACAAAAAGTATAACTTGTTTGATTCAGAGCGTAACTCTAAAATATTCATACTCATCAATATTATCACAGCAATGATTAATGTCTGGATTTTCCCAACGCCATGTGCAGCACATTTAGGAATGGCGAGCACCACATAATCAGCATACGTAACACCATGTCCGGCTTTGATATTTATTGAGCAGCATGTAATAAAAAGCCCGGTGGAGGCATGAGAAGGCCGGAGTGGGCATTCGATCCCCAATGGGCAGCGAGCCTAGAAGCCCCCTGAGAATGAGACGCGAGAAGGCGAGCCACTCTCTTCTGCGTCAACGTGCTAAGTGGAGCATGAGCCGAGGACTCCAGGTAGCAGCTGGTGGCTGTTGGAAGACCTGCAGGCGCTCGAGACCTCCGCTGATCAGCCCAGTTTACAGAGCCCTGCCACCTCGCCACGGCGCCAGTGTCCTCCAGTCAGCAGACTGTTGAGGGCAACGGGGGGAGAAGGCACAACTGCACAACCCCCCCTCCCCCCCTTCACCCCCAAACACCTCCCTCCCTAAAAAATCACCGCACGGCAGCGTCCTCAGGAGCGCTGTAAAGATAAGCACCCTCTTGAGTCACACGTCATGTCTAGCCAGACGTTGTCAACAAGACAGTGGCAGTGGCAGACGTTGGTCTAAAGATAGATCTCAACACAGCGACGAGGCATTCGAGGGAGCTTCGTTTCGTGATGGCGAGGTTTTGACTGGCAGATGAGGTGTCGGGGAAAAGATGAGGTGTCGGGGAAAAGCACCAACTACTACAACCAAATGCCTAAATTGTATACGTGTATAAATGCAGAGATGCACACTGATCTTCAGGGGTTTTTGCTGAAAGTCAGCGACGGCTTGTAAAGACAGTGGAATTGTGTGAACTACTGGAAAATGTGTGAACACAAAAACAAAATAAATAAATGAACATAATCAGACGGGGTGGTCGGATATCGGGTAAGAGATGTGTACCGAATGTGTCGACTGGTAATCTCACAAACACAAAACATAACGCTGGTGGTCAATGACTTTCAACTAACAGTCTATAGAGTTTACTACATAATACTGTCCACTATATCAATCTAATGGTTGCAAGCGATTATGATGAAATGTAACCCTGAATACTTCTCTTTTGTATTGGATCAGGCATAAAAATATGCAGAGACGATGTGGTTTCAGAAAGGGAGGAAAGAAACAAGAGGATCAGTGACAAGTGGAATTGAGGTTATGCCAGCTTGTCAAATGAGGAATGAAGAAGCTCTTTCTCAATGGCTCCACGTTAGAATTTAATTGGGGTGGTTGTTAATATTTCAAAATAATGTCTATTCAATCTGTTTGACAAAAGGAGAACTCATTCTTTCACATCAGTCTCGTGAAATAGTTAATGCCATGCAGTCTCAGGAGAATTCCTTTTTCATTTTCGTTGTGTTCAGAGTTTATTTATCTCCAAACAAGTTTGACCATCTCAAATTTTTTATGGCTGTGGTTAATGATTCCTTCAAGTAACCATATGGTAACAGCTGCTTATCAACCGTATGAAAAAGCACATCAGGCTTACAGTATTTTGTCACGATTCAATAACCCTGCGTCTGTTTTATGTGCTTTTTGTTTGTCAGTAATGTGTTTAGAAATTGCAGCAAACCAAGCTCTGTAGCCAAATTGAAACAAATAATAGTCAGCTTTCAAAAATCCAAATGAAACAGTGTTAATAATTACCATCTGAAATCCCTTTGGGTTTTCAGAAGTGGAAGCTCCAATAATGTTTCACCCAACAGGGTTATGAGCAACAGCAAGTTGAACATAAATCCCCCTGAAGGCCACATCCAGAATAAACTTGGGTGGTAGACAGGTAAAGGACTCCTGGAAATATCATCCAGGAACTACTTTTTGTCTTAAAAAAATCCTGAATCCAGACACGTCAACACTCACAGACATCTTCCTTTTTGAGAGCTGGAAACCGATGTAAATAGAATGAAATGACGGTTTTTGTAAGCTAATTGCATGGATTTATGAAGCTGATCATGCCAGTGGTTCACTTCTATATTGTATTTGAAGAAATCAATTGGCCCATATACAACCGACAGTGCCAACGAATACCTGACAATGATGAATTGAAGGAGCTCACACAACACAAAAGAACAGATACCGGACATACAAAGAATGGAGGAAATCATTATTTTTCCTCCTTCCACTTTTTCCTCCAGCAGTGATTATACACGGTCCATTAGACACAGCTGTTCACACAGGAACATCAGTAGAATGTGGTCTAGAATAGCCTAATAAAATAAGAGGACATGGTCTCCCAATAAAAACACACAAAAGCAACATTAAAAATGAATGCATTGTTCATTATGACATATTTATATATAATCAGGACTGGTGGGGTTTACTGGTCGGGTCGTAAATCCACAAATCTCACATTTTAAGTTGAGAAAACGTTTGGAACTTTGGCAGAAAGTTTTGTGTTCAGGTTGGACCACGCGGCTCACAGTAAGACACCGACTGAGGAAATAAGCATTCAGGGCCTCCAGCGCAAAACCATTGGATGGTGTAAAACAAAACAAAAATGCTGTAGGTGTACCTAATGCACCTATGCAATGCAATGCAATCTGAAATATCATACAAAACTGTATTTAATGATGAGGCAAATTGTAACAATGACTTAAAGTAAACCTTAAAAGTGAAGTGGATATGCCCAGAGAGATGTGGCGTCCTGCTACCAACGCAACAAGCCCTCCAAGACACAAGGTTTCCTGCTGTTCTCAGAGGAATCACCTGCAGAGAAAGCCCATCATGAGGCCATTTTTGGAATTCATGAGCATGATTGATGACACAGAGATGGAGGCAGCGTTTTGAGAAATTCCCGCTTCCACGGGTAAAAGCGATGATTGTTCGGGTTCCTCCTGCCTGATAGTGCCCCCCACTGCTTCTCAGGGGGAGGCATTCCCATTATACTGTCTAGAAGAATTCAGCCTCAAATACTGCCGCAGCCATATCTAAACTCCAACAATCACTGCCAATTCCCCCCAAAAATGCAGAAGTCTTAAAAATATGTTTGTGGCTTGAACGCATGGACACACCACAAACCCTTTCAAAAGTTCTGGTTCACTCGGAACCACTCCCAGATCGATCTCCTCATGTGTGAGACCCAGGAAGGTCATAATAATCTCCCGATACATCCCAGCAATACTGGCGTATGGTGGCGCGGCAAAGAACGTCACCTGGCGAATTCCTCTTTGAAAGCACTCCCATTTAGCCCTTTTTATTTCTCCACTAAGTGACAGTAGAGAACCTGTGCACATTACACGCCTCAGCAGTGATCGTTGGCCTTGTTGTACAGGCAGCGAAGTATCACACCGTTATTTCTGTCCCATCTGCATCTGCAGTAAACAGAGCCATCAGATGATGGCGTGGAATGTGACATGAATCCAGAGGTTTGCTGTGTGACTCACGCATATTCCCGTCCTATCTCAGACATTGAGTAATCCACAGAGGGGAAACTAAGTGCATAGGTCTCTTCTTAAGCTGCAGAAAAGACCAAGCGGATTTAAGAGGCTGATATTTAACAAATTGGTAAACTGGTGAATTAAAGCTGGGGTTGGCGAGCTTGAGAAACTGGCAAGAGAAAATTAAAAAAATCCCCCAAAAAGAAAACCGCCCCGGTGTCTGTTCCAATGTAAGTAGAAAGCAAACACAGCTCCAAAAGTCGCTAATGGCAGGAGAGAAAGTCAAAAAGCTACGACACTGCCAAAGCCACTACCCAATCGTGTTACAATCAACATAATCAAAAATCAACACACATAGCTATTGTTAGTACTCACAGCTATCAGCTGGTGGATGACTTCTGGCCAGATTAAATGATTTGATGGGTTTATTGCAGTCCTTTTTTGTCAGCACACTTCATTAACCGATTGCTGTGACGCCGTAATGAGAGCGTCAACAAACACAGCCCCAAAAATGTATTTGAACACTGCCAGGCCTAGATTTAAATAGATTGGAATAAAATCCGCTGCGAAGAGGGAGATGCCGCGGGAAGTTTTAGACGCACAAACACTTTAAGACTATTAGAGCAACCCACAAGTTCATGCTCCAGAGGTTTAAAATGCCTTCCCCGTGTGCTGCTGACAGCCTCCAGTGTGGTTTCGTCAGCTGGGAGAAGTACTGCCTTAGTCCGCCGGAATTACTGTAACAAGTGAGCCTTCAGGCTCCGGATCAAAACAACATGTCTGTCAATAACACCAACTCCACCTCATTCCACTTGACCGGGCTGCTTCTGTTTGACCAAACATAACAGCAAAAATATGAGCAGGCTAAGTGGTTTGCGCAACATTCCTGCAATATTACGTGCTATTATTTTTTTTGGTCTATTTATTCACTCTTTTTTTTCACTGCTGTAATGAGGGGTTTGGTTTGGCCAGATGTCATGCCACGTGATCACGAAGAGAAGAACTCCTTTAAAAAAAAAGTCAGCGGAATCAAACAAATAAGACGCATTAACATAATGGCGATGGCGTTCACTTATATTAGTTAATGTCATTTTTAAACAGTGACATATACGTACCTTTATGAGAAATGTAGGGACTTTGGTCACTAATCTGATGTCTAAAATGCTCTCTAATGGCATATTGTGCCGAAGCGGAAGCACAAAGACGTCCCTCTGTCATCACAATTGATGTTGTGATCTCAGATATCACCAGAGCTGAAGAGACTAAACAGCAAAGTGTGACTGTTTAACGTGGAGTATGTGGTCAGATAAAATGACGCGTCCCTATATTTGGTGCAGCTGTGGCTCGGAAGGGAGAGTGAGTCGCCCTACAATTACCGGACCAGCGGTTTGAAACCCGGCTCCTCCTGTGTTTCTGGGGCAAGACCCATAACCCACAACGTAGAGCAGTGATGTGGAGGAAAAATATTTTGACCCGCTGTTGAGCCTTCGCGAACTGAAACGAAGAATAATGTCAAACCGTCGACATCTTGCAAGAAGAGGCGCATGAACACAAAGAACATATGTGAGCAGTAAAGATTAGAGTTCATGCAGAGTTCTAAAGAGGGGCCGGCGGCCTGCTGGACCATCCTCAGGGCATATGTGAACATACAATAAGTACTTGTTATCCAACACATGGAAGAAGAGGACCTGTTTATAGGCAGTCAGCGGAATGGATCACAATGCAAACATATGATCTGTAACACAAAAAGTTATCAAGCAGTCCTACTTTATAAGAATGTGAAATACATGTATGTACCCTCACTCAAAGGGTGAAGATCTAAAGAGTTTAGAGCAAAGGGACAAGCACTTACATATATATATATATATATATATATATTATATTTCATTCCAGTTAAAATGTTCAATCAACCTCTTTAAAAAGTCGGTTACATTTTATTAAATATTTGAACCAATTTTAAACTCGGCCAATTTTGCCCTTAAAGCTAAAAGACGCCACTTAGACAGGTGGCACCCTGCATCATGGCCCCTGCAAACAGTCTATGAATGGGCTTCAATGGGTGAATGACATGTGCCGTTTATCGCTCTGAGTGGCCGTCTGACTGCAATTAGAGTTTGATGGCAGCTGTAATGTCGACAGAAACAACATGCTGCATGGGAAGATTTAACAGTCGCTCGACACCAAATACCGTGAGGACCGACTAATCTAAGTAACCCAGGCCACGGGGATGCTTCTAACCGCGTGCTGTAAAAACATGTTTACCACAATGAAGTTCTGATTGTACAGTAATCCTACTTTAACTGTGTAAGGGTACCTCTTTAAATAAGTACCGAGTGTGCTAACACACATAAATAAATGATAATTAACAGCAGCTAATGTATCATTTATCCCAAAAGAAGGGATCCATTCTTATATTCTCATTAGAATCAATAGAATTATGATTATGAACAGTATATGGATCACCAGAGTTTACAGTTAAGATATATAGGTTTTCATCAAAAGATGTTATGCTTTATAATTAACTCTCAAATACTTTGGCTTGGCTTTTTTATTGTTGACGAGAGTGAGAGGCAATAAGACGCGAACCTGAAGGTCGTGCCAATCACCGAGTGAATTGCTGAGGAGTTGATAAAGCGCTGTCTCTCCGGCAGAGACGTAAGGTTATGACTCATTCAAAGACCACATCCAAAGACGTTTACTCGGGGTGACAACCCTCGGAGATGAGAGAGATTGCATTTTTCCCCTCATTTGGCAGATCCGTTGTGATGTCAGAGACATGGATCCAAAGGGTTTAATCAGTTAGGTATTCAACCCAACACTGAACAGGTGTGCCTCTTATCAAATATGCAGCCTTTTCACGTATTCCAGATTCCCATGCTTCATAGAGACAATGGGCCTGAAGCGGAACAATGAGGACCCAGAGAGGCAACTCAGTTGAGATAATGGGGAGGGGGGGGGGGGGGGGGGACGAAACCCCTTTCATTCCTAATTACTTTTCTACGGATGCAACAGCATGGTGAGTATTCTACTTTTAATGGTTTGCAATCACTGAATACTAGACGTGAGTAGTTCATGAAACACGATCAATTTAGATTAAAAAAATGGCCGTTCATTTGACTGCATGATTTCCAAGTCCTGACAACCACTAAACATTAGAAAACCTTTCACTTGCACAATCTGTCCTTCAAGTGAATGACATTCACGATGTAAGATACTCAAATGTCCACACCTAAGGGTAGCACAGGCTGACATTAGGCCTAATTGACTCATTTTTATGGACTGCTGCTGAAGCACCGCGGGAGCCAGCAGGTCCACCTCACCTCATCACTTAATTTTCGCATGATAGGAGCCAGTGTGCACAGTTGGCCGGTCCTTAATCTCTGCCTGGTTACAGCTTCTTACCCACCACATCAGCCTGGGCGAGGGGAACTGCACACGTTGAGTATCGATGCTGGCTGATATCGCAGCATGAATACATAAGCAGTGACCCAGCTCCCGTTTTTGCACAGAGATGGGTTCTGGTGTCACTTCAAGGATTCCAGCTGGGTGCACTGGGTTCGTGAAGGAGGCGCCTGCCTGTTTGCCATCCAGTCAGGTGAACTGGGATTATTTTTGGTAATCGAGTGGCCTATATAAAGTTTGGCGACCACAACTTTGGTCAGTTAGATAACTTGGTGAGTGACAGGTGGTTCTGACAGGGTCACCCAGGCAGCACTCAACCGAAGACCTGGTACTGTAATGACATCATAAATGAGCTGCTTGGGGATTTGAACGTACCCATCGAGAGCTTCACACGACAGATCGCAAAGCAATACAATCGCGTTTAACACACAAAATTCCCTGGGATTATTGACTGTTTGTTTCATTTCTAAAGCTCTATTGTGCAGATGGCGACCGGGTCGCTCTCTGCTAAGCCTCACCTGGGATCTCCTGGATGGGGATGTGAGCGAAGCTGAAGCCTTTCCCGACACAAGCCTCCCTCACCTCGCTGCAATTCCGAGCCTTAAAATCTGCCCGTGCCGCAACAGACAGCACGGAAAAAGTGCACATGATGATCTCTAGTCCGAGCATGTTTTCACTTCAGTCAAGATCCGAAGCGTTTAAGGTCATCTGCCGTATCCTCGCCGGCAAAAAAAAAAAACTCCCCCGCAGTAGATCTGCAGGTACTTAGTGATCGGGCGTTTAGCGCTTGCAAAGTCAACTATCAGCGTTTAACCGACACGTTGCCCCAAAGTTAAGACGAAGAAGAAAAAAAAGGGTCTTCTTTGGCACCAGGTGGAGAGAAACAATCCCCGTGCGCCGCAAGGTACAGAGAATCGCGAGCGTGGACGTGCGCACATGGATCCAGCATCGAGGCGATGTGTTTCCAGGCGTTTGGTCTCAACTTCGCTGAGCAGACGGAGCCCCAACGCCCCCCTCACCCTCCCTCCCTGCCTCCCTCCTCTTCCTTTGGCCGTGGCGTTGAAGGAGGGGAAACGCGTCGCCGTGCGCCGGGGAGCGCGCTGCGTTCACGCCAGATGCGCCGGAGAGCCGAAGCGGGACACAAAATATGGAGTGGAATCCAGTCTTATTCTTTTTTTTTTTTTTTAGCTGCATGTTGTCACTGACATAAGCAAGACGGTAGTAGGAAATAGTAAATGAGAAAAACATGCGTCGATGTGCGAGTGTGACGAATTTTGGTGTTGAGAGACGGGGGTGTTGTTATATTAGGCCTACATTATAAAAATGTGGTTTGTACAGCTTTTCATAAATAAATAAATTGATTTTTAATGTAATGTAATATTTGGATTATTTCATCCGATTAGACTGTTTACTGTTTGAAAACAGACCGTTTTTCTCTTTTTTTCTCTGGAGTTTTTCTCCATCCGAATCTCCAGTATCAAACTATTATCCACCCGGATGTAAAAGATGTGATGAAGAGAAGGAGAGCTTTCATGGCTTCATTGATTTTGGAACAGCTTGATCCCAGGGTAGATCATCAGTGGATTAACAAGGTGGCCATAGCGGTGCATAGCAGTGTTCTTATTGGAATGGTAAGCCACATTTTGAAAGGTGCTTAAGTGACTGTCTCAAAGTAGTGACACTGAAGACACCCAAATTACCTGCTTTTTGAATATATTGTAAATTCAATTTAATGCTCAAATCTCGAGGCCTAACTAGACTTTAAACTCTTCCAGGAACAGTTTCAATTTGTATGTCTGTGTGTAATGCTGAATGTGACGTCAAAAGTGCATTTTGCTAAATATAATGCAAATTTATGCACATTCTATTTACAAATATTTCCTTTCCAAAAGATTTTTTTTTACTCCAGCTCTTTTTGTTTGGACTCTCACGCACAAGCAGGCCAGCCCGAGAAATCCCGCCCCGTTGGTTCGGAGTTTATCTTTCTGTGTGTCGTTCCAGCTGGTCATACCGACTCCTCCAAAGGAAGCTGTAAAGAAAAAAAAGAGTTGGTCACTCAGTTGAAAGGCACTCGGGATGCTTTAGAAATGGATTGTAATACAATTGGCCAAACGGTGGTGACTAAATCCAGATGACGAAAGTCTCACGTTGTCAATCCCTTATCCCTGCAGGACCCAGAGGAGAACATCAGTTTTGCATCTGTTGCTATGTCAACATATTATCAGGCACACTCAAGACTCAAGACTTAGCAACCCAGAAAAAACACTCTTGTGATCCAATAGGTTATCAATAGCTTTTCTTTGTAACAAAGTTTACGGTTGATGTAACCACACAAACCTCTTAAACACCCCCTTATGAAACATAATAAATAATGAATCTTTTTTTCCTCCTCAAACAATTTCTCATTTAATGTCTAGTTGCATTTTTTGGCAAAAAAAAAAAAATGTTAACACTTCCTTGGAGAAAGAGCCTGTACCAGGACACACCTGCTTTTTGTAACTGCGGCCCCATTGAAACATCTCTGAGATGTTAAAAGAGGCGTTTGCATGAGTTGTCTGACGCTGCGGGGAGACATAACAACTCCTGCTGTACTGAACAGATGCTCCGAGGACAGGAACTCTTAATCTTCCACCAGTGAAACACAATGCTGCGTTTCAGCAGAGGCCCCACTAAGAGGGGAATTTGAGCTAAATTAGTAATCGGAGTAATTAGACAGCTCTTGGGTGCAAGGGGTTACATTAAACATCGGACTCTTTGCAAACCTTCCATGCCTGCACCGGGAGTGCACACTTTGTTTTCAGCACCAGGTGAGTTTTTACCAAATGGCTTTCAGGGCTCCTCTTGAACTGCTATTTCCTAGACTGCCACCTACGATAACTTTACCCTCGGTGTCCGTACGAGCAGCATGAGGCTCAGAACAATGCCATTGCTACAGAGACTGACAAAACTCTCCTCTATAATAAAGCATCAATTTTAGGTGTAATATGCCACACAAATTAAATACGTTTCATCACACACAAAATTAGATTGCATGTGAGCAGAACTTGAAAAGGCCGTATTTCTGAAGGTGAAAGTAAAGTGTCAGTGTTCTATTTGTGAGTTTCCTTTAACGATATGCATTGATGAGAATCAGAATCAGATTAATGCCAAAGTACATTAGACATACGAGGAATTTGAGACGGCGTTGGGTGCATGGCAACAGAACAACAGACGACAATGGAGGACAGGACAACAGACAACATAGTGCAAGGAATAAAATATTATAAAATACAGTACTATGGGTTAGAAGCTAAGGCTAGGGTTTAGTAAATAAAAAGCAGAATAAAGTTATAAAATCTGAAGTGCACCAGCAAACATGAAGTGTTTGTACATGTGCAGTGTCAGAAAGTGACTGGAGGGATGCCAGAGTCAATCAGAGTCAATCTGTGGGGGAGACGGGCTCTGTTGATGAGCCCCACTGCCGACGGAAAGAAACTGTTTGTGTGGCGGGAGGTCTTGGTCCTGATGGACCTCAGCCTCCTGCCAGATGGAAGGGGCACAAACAGGTTTTGTCCGGGGTGAGATGGGTCGGCAACACTGAGACAGAGAGGCCTCCTGTTGACAGTCTAAAACCAGCCAATACAATACGTTGCTCATCTTCGCGAAGAACATAAGAAATACACACAATACTTCTCAAGTATTTAATATGATTTCTAATATGAAAACCGGCACATCTGGTTGAAGAAGAATACTTGTCAAACTGTCAACTATTCTGACTTCTTATGACACAAATGAAATGTTCATTTTCAATGCTACACCAACATACAAGAGTTTTTTTTAAAAAAAAGGCATGAGTGATACAACTATTTTACTGTGCCTCAGCCTCTGTGTTCTGTAAAATACGACCTCAACCGTTCCCCACGAGCCCGAGGCGGGAAGACTCTGAGGATGTGTCCGTTACTCATTCTTCTTCACCCCAGGAGTGGTTCATTGTGTTAGAAACAAACATGTCTTTGGGCCATGTCTTAGGCCGAATACAGTATGCAAACAACAAAACACCTTTCGTGTCTGCAACAGCAACTGCAAATCCAAAGCAAAATGTACCGTGTTTTGTGAATCTCAAGAGCAAAAGTTAAAATAGCTCGCTTACAAAAGTCCCAGCTTTTAATCATCATCCTTTCTAACCTTACACAAAGTAAAGCCCAATCTCCTCCGCGGGGCACCCGGTTGATTTGATAACGACTTTGCCATCTCCTGATGCCTTGGATAGCAGTCTATTCAGAATGTGGCCCACCGCCATGAGAAGAATTCTACCTGACAGACTCCGCAAACACTAGCAAACAGCCAAGGTACCAATAAAGAGAGGTAGATTAGCACATACAGATAAGTGTCCTGTCATTAGACCGGACCATTTCAGGGATTTATCTGCAGTCTGCTGTGCCTGGCTGGACCAGGCTAGTCGTGGCTGGTTTACGGTGTAATTGTTCAACGTCTATCATTTATACCACATGTATTAAGTAAACATGTTGTGACAGTTTAATGGTGAGTAAATGAGAGTTTATTCCTCTCTAATTAGTTTTAAATGCAATATACTGACTTCTGAGGCGCAGCTTTAAAACACACAAAGTTAGATTAATCCATTGATGCAATCATCCGGTTATAAAGGAAGAGACATTACTTTAACCTGCTTTAAGAATAGATTTAAGTTTAAAGGCATTTGTTTTCAACCAACAACTTGTTATTTCATATCTGCATTAGAATCTTCATGGGATTAATTCATTCTACTGATGTTCGCCGAGACCGATTTAATATGCTGCGCAGTCCTTCAAGCTCTGCCCCCTCCCCGCCTCCCGGGGCATCTAATGCAGCATAAGGAATCGGTGGCAGATCCCCCTGAAACCTAAGTCAATGTCAATGGAATATCTGGAAACCAGAAATGACTCTACACATGTTCCACATTTGTTTACTACAGAAGTGCTTATCGTGAATGTCCGATGAATTAAAAAAGACGTGCTCTCAGATCACTAATTACTTGATGTCAATTGCTCATGATAATAAAACAAAAAACATGCGTTTAAAAAGCTGGTTGTAACCATGTAGTCAGACACAAATGTCAATACTAAATGCACCATGAATTGACTTCATGTGATCTTTACATTCACACTCATTCATCTGGTCACATCTCATTGAATTCAGGGAAAATTAAAGTCAAATGAGACTATGTTTGTTTATGTCATTGTCAATCTGGACGTAACTGTTTCTCTTGAACATTATGGCCTTTTTTATTTACAGTAAATGGATAAATATCGGAACAAAAATCAAACATTTTCCCCAAACCATGCCAGTTTTTGTTTAAACATCTGATATTTTTTTGCGATATTGATGGATGGGATTTTTGATGTCATGTATCTGTCTTCATGTAAAGCGGCCGATCAGTGAAGCAGAAGTGAGAATTTGAGGGGATGAAGGGATCCTATTCGATCTCTAGTACAGTCCTTCAAATAAAAGCAACTGACATTGTTTTTTTCATGAATAAATGTTTCCCACATTACTACCCTAAGTCTATAATTTAATTGAATACATTTTCGTTTGTGTTTTGATAGTTGAAAAAGGACATTGTGAGGATTTATTTCTCAGTAGGGTAAAATTGAACTGATAATAGTCTCTGAACTGGTTTAAAATCTTCACACAACATCGATCCAGAACTTCAAAGCAGGCTGGTAATTATGTCTTTTCTGCTGCTTAAGTTGCATTCTTGTCTAAATGCCTTAAACCTGGTGCTGCACATCCCAGACAACCACGCTGCACTTGGGGCAACGATTAACGGGTTACTTCATTTTTTACATTCCGCGTGGCAGACTGACATTCATCACCAGCTGGAAGGATCAATGCAACCCAATTAGAAACACTGTATCTCTTGGATCAAAGGCCTCCTCCGACCTTAGGAATCTGATTACTAGACAATGCGTTAATATAGAGCCCGGTCGTTCCTGTGAGCAGTTTCCCATCCTTTGAGGTTCCTCCTGCTACTGCCGGAATACCAACAGTCTTTCACTGTTACGGCCCTTATGCAATCAATTTCAATCTAAGGCTAGTGGTCAATCACTCTCCAATGGCAGACACACCGAGTCTGCAAAAAAAAAGAGCACGTATGGGCTTTACAAAGCTCCCAGAGTCCAACCCAGCTGGGACAAACAAACCAAATCCTGACTCTCCTTGGTTTAATCCTTTGCTATAGCGCTGGGCTGTGTCTGCCAGAAACCACCATGATTTGGACTATTGTGTGTGCCTGGAAGACGTTCTGAAAATACATTGAAAGTCAAATTACCTGTGGGAATTGGTAAGACAAAACAACACCTGATGGCTTGAAAAAACACAGATAATACAAGATGGATGGGGACGGTGAAGCGGCACCGAAATACAGACTCAGGCTGATAACGTGCACCAGTAGCACGATGCGTTTTAATCCCTTTGTCGTGTGTGCAGACATGTTTATGGGGAGGCCGAGGGAGGAAAAAGGTCAAAACAGTGATTATGTTAATGTCTTGGTGTCTACTTAGGTGGTTGGGGTTCATTTTTGTTCACGAGAGCCTAGGCAAATATTGAGAAAAAGTGAATCACTTCACTTCACTGCACTTTAGATTTATTCATCTTACACAAAAGCCGCCCCACAATAAACCTGTTGCAGGCATTTGCATAGTGCTCTTTTTGCATTATTTTTGATTGGCTGGAAACTTGTATCTGGTGTTTCTTTCTGAAAATCCATTCAAATTCAAAGTCCAAATCTTTCTACATCCCTTTCTATTTATAAAATCCTAGCATGCGCTTTACCATTGAAATTCATCTCCTATAATATATTTACATTTTCAAAGCCATCTCACAGGACCTGCTGAGGACGTCCTCGGTATATTCTCAGACGATCGTATCTCCTTCCTTTGCCAGGAACGTAAAAGAAATTCATTTTTCTGCTTTTTTGTCTACCACAAAAACAAAGGCCACCACAGAAAAGCTGATACACGTAGTGTTTCCAATGTTTGTAGTAAGAAAGATTTGCTGTATTTATTGCACCTTTTTTTATTTTATAAAAGATGGCACGCATCCATTGATCTCAGTCTAACCTTACTCTCCCATTTCCGACATAATTAAGTATTTTCTAACTTAGTTTTGGTTCAGCAATATGTTTGGGTGTCTCGTGTATCTCATTGATGGAGAAATGATTACCTGTTGGTTTCTTTGTAGCAGGTCAAACGATTCCATACGGCATTTAATTGATGCACTTGAGCATTTCTTGCTTTCAGGGGAGCACGTTCTATCTGACACCCCCTGCAAACAAATCAAAAAGCTATGGACAAGTCCTCAGTGTGTGTGAATCCTCTGATTAAAGTGAATTTCCATCAAGGATGTGACACGCTCTGTGAATTCAACTCTGCCCGCGTAGAAGGGTCCAGACACCTCGGGGACCCCGCGTCTCATTTGCTTCAAACCTAAAAGGCAGATAATGGTGCTGATCTGACAGCGAGGCAAGTCCCAGCTTCCCTCATCAAGAACACATTCAATTTTGAACATCAAACTGCTTGCAACAGAAATGAAAAGCCTTTGAATGACTGAGAGTTGGACGTGGGGGGAGAACCTTAAGAAATCCTTGTTATTCTTGACAAGTTTGAGACGCCATTAGCCTCCGAAGTTATCCGTTGTCCGATATTTTTATTTGAAAGTCACAAACTTTCTTCATAAACGATTGGGAACTAAATGTGTTTTACTCTGTTTTTAAGAAATGTGTGCTACGTTTATTGTAACCGAGACACATAGTTTGGTTCTTTTAATGATATCAGGAATATGTTTTGTAATTCAGACGCCAATAATTATTGGTAAATCAAACCTGACATCATAAGTCAAGGCAATGCTGTGCAAAAACACTGTTTCAGTCAAGCTCAATTACTGCACCTCACACGGTTTGCTCCAAAGACTTATAAATATCTTTAGGTGACTAAAACACTTGGTGCAGGCGATGTGGGCAGAAAAACGTCATTCACATGAAACTATGAAACACGCTGCTGTTGCAAATCATTTGGAAATTTGCATAACTGGCAGGAGAAGGGATTTGGGTCTGACTGCATCTGAAATCAATGCTGGTGTAGTCCCAGGCAAAAATTACTGTGATTCAAGGGCAAGAATATAATGAAATTAAACTATAAATGGAACATTAATCGACTTCACCTCTAGCCAAGTCATTGCGTCAGCTATCGACAGATTCCTGGCTGTTGGAAGCGGCCTGTAATGGAAATAAATAAGCCGGCCTGTAAACCAGCTAATTAAATGAGAGAATCATTGGGTCAGAGTAGAGATCTATTGAAGAAGCCTTGTTCACCTTAATGGAAATTTCTAACATCTTGCTTGGCCATTTCGAAAAGTGAGGGTTGAAGCCACATCAAGTGTGAGGACCTAAATGGAGCAGAAGTAACTTTTAACTTGCGACTGAAAGTTTGCTCCATGACAGTTATGTAGTAATAATCTGTAAATGATGGTTGTGTGATAGTCCTGAATGTTCAGTCAGGGCTCTCTGTAGCCTTTGAATCTCAGCAACAAACATTTATGAGTATAAGAAAAGAAAAAGCCTCATTCTGGAAGGATTTTGTTTTTGGTAGACAGAAATGTACCAATACATTTTCCCGTCCAAAACTACAACTCCAATCTGTCTTCATTTACAAACATAACTCTTTTTCGCAGTTGCACTGAGATGAGGTGTATGCTCTATTAGCGAGATGGCGCTACCACATAGGTCACAGCTCGTTAAGTCAAATCCTGTATGACGTGTGGTATGTGGTAGATTCCCTTATTGTGCACAGGTCTTGTACCTGAATGTTGACTAAAATGACGCCCAGGTGTTTGACAAGCACGCTGAATGAGCGGCTACATGCTTGGAAATCACAGTCACCTTGAAGGAAAGCAACATTGCAGGTGCCTTTCTGTAGCAGTAGATGTGCCTGTTGTACAGTCCACCCACTAATTCATCAATAAGCCTCCTGTATTCATGGTCACCCCCTCATTTTTGTAGTTCTTCTTTTTCTTCTTTTCTTTTCTTTTCTTACCATGAATTGCCTGCATGAAGCACTCCAAGGGTCTACCTTGAAATTCAACGTCATCAATGTTGTGAAAAGAGCTGAGGATTGTACCCGTGAAAGCACTTAGCCGTAGTCTTGATAAAGTGACCCCGGCCCTTTTAGAATCAGCAGCGTTGCCAGATTTCCTTCCAACCTGTTAAGAAACCGTTCACCTCAGCGAGACTCCACCAGTACCCGTTGCATTGCAACGGCGTGTTGGCTGATTCTTGCATCTAGGACAAAGGACACAACACTGTAATTTCACCAAATGAGATCATTCCCATCCACATTCAACTCTGCCTCGCGGCAATTATAAAATGTGGTGATACAGAGAGCTGCCGCTGAAAGGAAATATTAGTTTATTTCTGCTTAATGGCACATCTTTAGCAGCAGTCAGGGACGTGTGTCATCCACAGTTAGACCCGGCTGTCTCATTTGACATTGCCTGCAGCGGTAAGAGTGTCAAGTGTGATGTTCAGACAAGTGGGGTCAAACGGTCGACCCTCCCGACTGAAGATGGTGACAGATTTCTCGCAGCTTTACTTTGTCAAATTTCAGAGAATGGAGCTGAAATATTATTTCTAATTCCAACAGGGTAATTGATCTATAGTAGCTCATTAGAGATTTATTCCGTGATGGCAAATGATATGTAACTGTATCTTTTCACTGTGCGTGAAGCACGAGGAGTGCTGCGAATGTCAACGCCTCACCAATAAGCATCTACATTTAGAAATATGGTGGATTAAATGGTTTGTTTTAAAACAGGCCAGCTAGAGTTCATCTAATGCATATCGATGAGATATATCATTTGACTTTATAATTCAAATTGTCCACCTGAGCGATGTTCTGCTGTAAGTATGTAGCTAATTCATACCTCAAATAGAGAGTAGTTAAATAAAGACTGGGGTTGCTTTTCAACCACAGTGCCCGCAAGGGTACATGAGTGTTACAAGATGTCTGTGTGCCTTTGAGACGAGTTATTAATTAATGAGACACTGCTGGGAGGGTTGTGTCTTCCTCCTCTCAGTTGGTTTCCACAGAGAAAATGAATGTGTCATTTTATTTGTCTGTAAACTTTTGAATCACACATTTAATGAAAAAAGTGTGCAGAAAGACAACGCGACTGTATCCCCACACAGATGGTGTCAAATAGATATTTAATAGTAAATGTTGTGGTTGTCTTCAGCTGAACATTGTCAGTATGTATTTACTTGAAGTAAAGCTTTTTTTCTCTTTGATTGAACACTGTAGCAGTGAGATATGGGTAAGCCAATGTTTCATGTCGCCATTATAAAACACACAAATGGGCTGAAAATACATTGTTCTGTAAAAAAAAAAAAAAAAATGAGGTGTTGATGGGTGAGTTTTAAGGATGCATCTGCCTATTTGCTATTCTTATAAAAGAGTGGACATACTTTATGCTAATTCAGTTAACAGTAAATAGCAAACAACATGTGATTGCATTCACACTGTTCAACAGTAAGTTCACATAAAAGAGTGGCTGAAGTGGTTGGCAGCTCCTGAGTCACCATAGCAACAGTCCATATGTTGGACTAATTTACTTCTTCACTTCAAAGTTTTCTTTCTCTTTTTTAAGGAAATACTTGATCCAGCAATCTGCAACTAAGAGAGCAACTGAACTAAACCGTCGCTGTCTTAGTTTAGGAAACATCCTGCTTCCTGTTCTGTGTTGTACAGTAATCCACCAGGTTACCCCAACAAAACCTCCTCTGGGTTATTATGATTAAAACAAGCTGACCATTACTAAAGACATATTTTACTTTTTAGTGTCACTGTATTTCACCGTAGTGGTTGTGAGTGTTGGACCACCAGCTGTGCTGTCCTTTAATGCAGAGGGAAACATCTTTAATATAGAAATGAGTCACTTTCCAAAAAAAACGTTATGGGGGACCATCTAACACCTTTAGAAACGTTTGTTGTTGACTTCCAAAACCACATTAACATTAGTACAGTATTTTATTCTGCCACATTAGATCACTTGCCAATTGCTTAACAGAAATACACACTTTGTTTTTGATTAAAAATAATGTTGGCACAGCAGAAGAAGAAAAAATGAATCAACAATGGGATTAAGTGGGATTAAGAGTGGGATTAAGACAAGAAAGTGTTGGGGTGTAACTGTTTTACTGGACTACTGGATTATTCTGGATAGTTCACACTGCACTGTAATACAGATGGAATGCACGCGGATGTTTCAACCCTGTCTGCCCTGTGTGGCCTTTTCACAACGCAAACCCAAGAGACAATAACTGTTTCAATGCCATCCCGGCTTCTCTAAATCCATAAAAAAAGCTTTTCCAAATTGCAATTTGGACAGAAATCAGAAAAGCCAGCTGCCGAACTACAGGTACCCGGAACGACACCAATTTGATATAAGATTGCTTAGGAAACACACAAACACAATAAAGCACTGCGCTGGCCCCCTGAGATCGTCTCAGACTCCAGGGCCAGATAACTGTGGCGCAGTCGCTTCGACATCTGCAATGCTGAGACCCCTGCCAGCTTTATCTCACTGCCTGGCCTACTGGAAATTAGCTGAGCAGATAAAAAAAAAAGATTGGAAAGGTTTTCCAAGCCAAAGGGAACTTTGGCTCCCCAGAGGCAGAGAGTGAGAGACAGGTGACAGAAGGGGTGAGCGTAAAGGAGGACACAGATTGGAGGCTGTTAGATGGGCGTTTCATGGAGTTTGGCAGCACAACAGTGCTCTTTCTTGCACATCATATCTTTGGGCCACTATTTTGAGCATGAATCCATTTACAATCATACTCTGACTGGCCTATATTTTGCAAGGACATATTTTTTTGTACGACAGCCTCCACTTATAACGTGCAACCGTAGCTAATTCATCCATGCCTTACTATATAGGATTAGTCTGACTGTAATATATTTCTTGTACATTTAACGTGAGTGTAAAATATGATACTGGTAAAACAATGAGACAACATTTTTCTAAATCAATTTCAATCAAAGATATTTGATTTCCAGAGCACTTTCAATTGCCCCTAAACATGAGTGTTCATTATAGAAAATGTGTGAGTCTGTGTTGCAAGTGACACTTGTGTACCAGTATAATCATTACTTCTATCTCCAATAAATCAAAAGTGTGTTAAGTATTTCAAGCAGGCGAGCGGTTGTTGCCTAATCTCCATTGGACACTCTTGGAATTCTGTCCGTGTCTGGCTTCGCCGGCCACGGAGTCAGCAAGTGCTCTGGGACCAAAGATTGTGATTAAGCTCCTTGTGAAAACTCCTCATCAACCTGCTCGGAAAACGAATTGTTTTTCATGGCTAATTCAGAAGCACATTAGCATACATTGACAGGTGCGGCGTTCCATATGCATATGTAAGATTGGAGTTCATCCTGCGGTCCTGCGATCCCGGAGAAAGAGTCACGGCTAACTCGCAGAGGTCAAATTAAGGAGCAGAGCCCCTCGCGAGTGAAGGCCAGCAGAGGATTGCTGCCTCAGCAGCACGGTGGACACGGGCGGTTTTTGTGTCAGTTAGCAGAATTAAACAATCGCCTGAGACAAAACATCAACACACACAAGGTCCCTTTTGAATATTCAATGAGGCCTACAGGCACTAAAAGAAGCTGACCAGGTTTGTGTAAAATCAGTCACACCTTGATAACCATGTAAGTAGCCCTGCGTCGACTAAGATAAATTGAGATTATCCCACAAAAAAATGTTAGCTAGTAAGTTGTGACCAAGCGCCAACTGATTTTTACATTGATTGACTGTTTGAGGCCAGCTGCAGACATTTGAGGGCTTTTCAATTGGTGAAGAACCAGGGCCGGCCCAAGGCATAAGCGAACTAAGCGGCTGCTTGGGGCCCCCTGGACAGGGACTGTCTGCTTATGGTGCAAGCAGCCCTAGTTTTGTATTATAACCTCACTGTATTGGTTTATAATTTAATATAATTGGTTATAATTGTATATATTTAGTTATAGTTATAATTGGTTTATAATTTAATATAATTGGTTTATAGTATGGCGTGACATTTGTGCCAATAATCTTCTAGCACAGGTGACTGTGCGTGGTGGGAGGGGTCCCCCAAGTAACATTCTGCTTAGGGCCCCCAAGAGGCTCGGGCCGGCACTGTTGAAGACTGACAAACCCTGGAAGTCACACATTTTTCTTTTCATGAAATCCTTGACAAACACATAACAATAATTGCACCAGGAGACTTCACAAGTTTCAGCGTGCACAAACATCTCATCCCTCGGATCCTCAAGGAACCAAAGCCTATAGATTATTAAGCCTATAGATTATTGCGTAAGATTCCGGTTGTTATTCAGAGGAAAGGGGAGCGCCATCCAGATAACGAAGTCTTGTTCATTTGGCTGCTGTGTCCTACATCATCTTCTCTAATCGAGGAACAGCAAGAGCCATAACTGTCGGCAATAAAAGGTCAGTTTTACATGAGGCCGAGCTGAAACACACCAGTCATGGGTGAAGGGGCTGGTAAAATGAATCGTTTCTAGCCATGGATGAGGAGAGAGTAGCGGAGAGAGAGGGAGAGGGGGGCTGGTGGGTGGGCGGGGGGAGTGAAGGCCAAACTCTGAATACAGATTAGGAAGGGAACGGCTCTGCGAGATGTGAACAACACAATCAGGCTGAAAGGCAGAAAGCACAACCCTGAAGCAAGGAACATTTACTGCGTTCAGATAGAGTCGGCCTTTGAATGACTTGAGACAACTGGCAATAGCAAAAAGACACTCGCTCATTTCCCATGGAAACACCGGATAGATCATTAACAAATATTCCCTCATCACCCCCTCAAGCACTTCATTTCCCAAGCAACCTAGCATTTTGAATTATTTATTAACCTGAGAGAGTCATCAGACATTTTATTATCAGTGGTACAGCAGTAAAGTTAGTTTTTACTCTTATTCGGATCAACTTAATGCTGGACGCATTTTACAATACCTTTATGCTGACTTGCCATGATCAGTGAAACATAGAACATGTATTAAATTGTTTCATCTGGTATACAATATATTTTCATTACTTAAGCTATGAGTTTTTTTACATACGTTTTTCTTAAAAAAATAAAGATATCTACCAGAAATAAATTAATCTCTAACCAGTAATAAAAATAAGTGTACGCCAGACCAATTTAGTAGACGTTATTAATACTTCTTTTATTAACCTTTTTTTATCTTAAGCAGCAAGTGTGCAGCCAAAGTGGCTTAGGCTGCACTTGTATGCACAACATTGCTCTGAGCCAAATGCAAACAATATGCTACGATGCAATGCGAAAACACTGCATCCACTTGTACTGTGAGAGCAACACCAATTATGTGTGGTCAGATATATCATGTCAACACATACAGAGGCATAGTGACTGGGTACATCACTCCACCATATCATTGCATGGGTTTTTTGGTGCTCTTTTAGCGCTCTGACTGTCTGAACCTTTAAATATTCTTCATTTGAAAGACAGAATAAGGCCATGTTAGTTGATCTCTGACACAGTTAAGCCACGTAATACAACTTAAGAACACAAGGTAGCAGCCACCTGACAACCCACGGTCAAGCAGCAATCTGTGTGTGATAAAAGCCGAACATTTTGTTGAGAACAAAATAAATAGAGCTTGCGAGAGCAACCGGTATGGACTGATGAGCAGGAATACACTCTTTGAGTTCATGTCCTTTCTGGATGGTTCCCATTTATATTGACTGTCAGGTAGAGAGGACACGATAATGAAAGGTGAACACTCCAGTGAATGGCTCCCTCTGCCAGCCTACCGTGCAGTGCAGAATATTGAAAACTCTGCTCAGGGGCCCAAAGCTGGCTGGGTTTGTGTGAGTGCCTGTCTGGCATAAGATAGGTTAAGCATAAGAAGGTGTACATACCTGCTTGTGAAAATGTAGGGAAATGGAATAAAAATTCCATTTTGTGTTTGTGCCTGTATTTATGACTGCACCGTCCTGACCAGACCAATACTGTGATGGATTTGCATGGCGTTTTATTACAACTTTAGTATCTTTTTCAAAGAGAACGTGCAACTTATCCTGCCATAAGCGCTGTATTACGTGTGCAGATACCTCTCCCTGCTGGAGAAAAGAGCAACTGCATTTTGAATTCAAAGAAACAAAAAAGTTCCTGGTACTTCAAAGTAATCCGGATGGAAACTTAAGCACCTGCAATCAGCTACATGTTTTTCATAAAAGATTTTTAAAATACCAGCGGTAGTGCATCTTAAACATCCAAATGTCCACAAAGTTGAACCCATGATTAAAAACGACACAGGCTGCTTGTTGTTTACACTTTTATGCACAGCAAATTACCTGAGATGTGCTCAAACTGTGTCCTTTAAAGTCAAGACTTAAAACTGTTTCCTTAAACATTTAAATGTTGCATTCTTTATATTTATGTTCATTTAAATAAGATGTCAAAAATGGGTTATAGCTAGTCAAATTAACTGTCCATTTATTTCCATTTTAAAATGAACAAATTCAGAATACATTTCCATATGGGGCTTAGGAAAATTCCCAATAAATGTTTATAATCATGAATGTCAATATAAAAAGCATATCAAATATTTGTCACTTGTGCATGAATCTGTGCCAGTTTCTTTAGCCATTTTCAGCAGCATAAGATGTTACGCATTTAGTTTCTGCAGCATTTTTCATAGTGGAAAATTTATAAATATCTCAATATTTGTTGAATTGTTTCTCCAATTACTGCCAACCAGTCTTAAACATGCTCAAGTATCTCAACCCAAATTACTTTGGATGGCGTGGACCAAACACTACAAGTGGTACGCAAACAGAAAGTCCTTTTTTAAGATAGGAGTCACCCATCAAATAAAGTACTGACATCAATAAAAATGGGCAACTGAATCATTTTATTTAAAGAAATTACACTTGTGGCGAAGTTGTATTTCTCATCTGGCAGGTGAAAAGCAAACAAGTATGTCAATGGAAATATAATTAGATTTTAAATTCAGTAATTCTCACTTTTTGTGACATTAAGATAGAACAAACATTTACAGTCACATTATGTATCAGTTGTCTTTGAAACTCGAAAGAGAATCAATGAATCTACATTTTGCCAGATAATCGAACATGAGAGAAGCTGGGAGATTGTGACACAGGATAACTTGGTGCAGAACAATTCCACATGTCCTCAACAGGCCGGGACAAGTGCAATACCACATGTACAGAGCATTGCTACCTCTCCCAACCTGCTCAGAAAGGGACCACTTCTGATGGATTCATTTCAGTTCTATGGTCAGTTTTGCATGGATTTGCACAGCAATACAGTGAAAAGCTGAAAGCAAACCAGCAAAACTAACCAGAGACCCATGTACAAGCTACCTCTGCTGTGTCTCCAAGAAGCAACACGCATCTAGAAGTATTTTAAGTGCTCACACTGCAGTAGAAATTTAAAAAAACTACCTGCACTATAAGCACTTTAATACTACTGACACACGTGTAGTGGAAACCTGATGCAACACCGTGGAGGAAGAACGACAAACAAAAATAAAAGACGATTAAGATGGAAACACAGGCCACCATTAGCTTTGCATAGATTTGCACAACGCATTTCTTCTTGGAGCGCAACTATGCAAAACTAACAGAGAACTGCCTCAATTAAAGCATGTTTTGGCGCACACACACACACACAAATGGATACAGGGGAGATGAGTGACCCAGCTTCTTATGCCAGAAGGAGCACTTAGGGCAGTAGGTGCTAGTCTACTTCACTATCTGCACTAGATGCACCTTAGCATAAGCAGTAGTAGAAGGCACCAAACTGCCTGTTATGAGTATTTGGCATAACTTTTTACAATGACGTGTCAGTTCATTTAACTTACCAAACAATGTTGAGCTGTACAGGTTATTGTCAGTTTCTCCCAGTAATTACTTAATATAAAAAAATGCTGAACGTGAAAAAGGGTGCCTCACTTATATCAAGCGTGTTGGAATAGGAGGAACCTCCCTTCACGTGGTTCCCTCACACAGGAACACCACAGGAGCATGGTGAGCAGAAACTGTCCAGGAATTAGCCCACTTCTTCGGTTGCCATTATCAGATTAGTGCTGAAAGTGCCTTCACTGCAGTAGATTTGATCAAACTACCTGCACTGTAAGCACTTTGACACTGCACATGACGTTCACGGGGAGCCTTTAGAATGACATGATGCCTCGGGACGTCTTTCAATGGAGTGCAGGGCTTTCCAGGGGAGATGGAGGTCACTCAGGGGTCTGCAAGCATAAATGAGACAATACAACAGTCTGTTAGCCACTTTAACTGTGGGGCTGAAATCAATGATGTTATTTTCACCCAAAATCCATGGTTCGATTGATAAATGTAGCGTTTGGTAAAAGGTCAAACAAATGTTTGGTTTCACAAAGAACGTCAGCATTTTTAAAAATACTTTTTAATCAAGTCTTTTTGATTTAAAAAGTATGTCCGAATGTGGGCCCATTTTCAGCACTACTTCCAATAGCCACCAACAATTGTGCAATGAGTGTATTGTATAACGTATCAGTTCAGCCAACTGTCACCCAGAAGAATGACCCTTGTTATAACTTGTTTTGTAACCGCCGCCAAGTAGGTCATGTTTACAGGTGTGTGTGTGTGTGCGCGCGCGTGCTGTAGCGCCAGCTCGCCCACACACTGTGTACAAAGGAAGCAAGACCATATAAAAACGGACTGCAACTTTTGGTGCAGATCGTGGCCCAATGGATTCATTTTGCGCATTGATCCTTGCACAAAGCCTACGACGGAAGTGTCCTCCAGCCCGCCCAATTTCCCATCAGTGCGCGATCTCCTGCCGCAATAAGGTCCCGAAAACAATCGGGGGAACTTTTTGAAGTTAAACCCGAGCGTGTTCACGCGTGAGGGCCCCAAAGAGAACACAAAACACCTGCAGAAACGTCTCCGTGAACAAGTTACGGGCTGCAAGAGACACTTGGGTCACATTGCTGTACCCCTCCCCCACGCGTCAACATGGCGCCCAGCAGTCCGCATTTTGTAAACTACTTCTAGTTTGGATAGCGCGGATAATACTGCAACTATGTTGGTGACGGTAAACCCGCCTGCGCACCCGCCAGCACCGGCCTCCGGTGCACGTGAACCGGTGGGGGGGTTAGAAGCGTCCACACCGCAAAACAACAAGCTAGCAGCACCTGAGGGCTCCCATCAAAACAGTTGAACGCACGCGTGTGCTAGCAACGCACGCTAGCCGGGGGGAAACCTGGTCAGCTCGCATAACGGCT
This sequence comes from Apeltes quadracus, assembly GCA_021346845.1. Taxonomy (NCBI): domain Eukaryota; kingdom Metazoa; phylum Chordata; class Actinopteri; order Perciformes; family Gasterosteidae; genus Apeltes; species Apeltes quadracus. Next base: position 8,978,896 of record CM037932.1, on the reverse strand, counting down.
GTCATCTTATTCGCATTTATAATGCCACGGGCTTGTATTTTTTTAGCAGTAAGAAAAGCAAATATGCTCCCAAAAGACGCAGCACGTGAGCAGGATGCGGGTCGGCTAACTCCCTTCCATCCACTTCGCAGCGTGTTCTCATCATTGCCCGACGCAGCTGCTGAGAATAGCTTACCCCGCGCGCGCGTTACCGGTATTTAAATATCAGTGCATGTCCCCCGGGTGCTTGTTGACAGTGGCACTGCCACCCGAGCGCGTGTGGTGCGGCCGACAAGAGCCGGGGTCAGTAACGCGACGACAAAGTTAGCACCGAGCTAACTCGGCAGCGTTCGGGGTAGCGCGGGCGTGCGGCCTGCTGAGTTCCCCCCATGTGCCGCCGCTTTGTTCTGGAAGCACTTTTAGAAGAAAAAAATGCATTTGAAAATTAACCGCAAACCGTAGCACACGACTGCGCGGAGAACTTAATATTCTCGCCGACATGTGCCCGACCACCGGGGAGAGGTGGGAAACACGTGCGTAACTCGCAGCGACTATGTGTAACGCATCGTGTTTTCTTTTTTCTCCGGGAGTTGAGTCCCACTTCCCTCCCCGAGGCACCGACTTCTGTAGGTGCAGCAGCAACACATGCTTTTTTTTCCCCCTTCAAATCTCCCTCGTTCCCCAGCCACGCAGGAGAGAATGCCATGAGGTGTACTTATTTCAACGCAGGTTTTTTTTTCAAACGCGGAAATTGACGATTTAAACCTTTTTTTTAACCCCCCCCCCGTCGCGTCGTGTCGCGTGTCCGTAAAAAGTGAGACTCACGCAGCACCGAGCGCTACACTTTGACATTAACCGCATCGTCGGATTAGATACAGGTTGCCAAAACAGCTGCGCATAAAACAGACACTGGCGTTAGCTTCCAAAAGAAATTTAAAAAAATCCACCATCTCCACGCACTTGTACTCACTGTTTCAGGGATTTATCTGCAAAACTGGGGGAAATAAAAACACTTCAGAACAGTCCCAGCTACGACGAATAATCTCCCCTACAACACACGCAACAAAAAAAAAAAACCTCTCACCCATGTGCTACTATTATGACTTGCAAGGAGTTTGTGAATCGTAGTAGATTGCGAAAGTGGCGCGAGTGGAGTCTCGGTTTAACCATGTGGTGAATGAAGGGCGGCTCCCAGCCAGCGAGGCTAAAGCCCCGACTCCTTCATTAGCATACGACATCAACCACCTCCTACCAAATCCGCCTTCCCGCTGCTGCGGAGGTCGACATAAGCACACTTTTCTTCCTCCTTTTCTTTCTGTGCAGGGGAGAAAACAAAATTAAGACGTTTAGTCTTAATTTTACAAGAAGTTTAGTTCAGGCAACACCGTGACTAGATGTTTTTGTTGTTTTTGCTGCGTGATGCAGTAAGAGAGAGAGAGAGAGAGAGAGAGAGAGAGAGAGAGAGAGAGAGAGAGAGAGAGAGAGAGAGAGAGAGAGAGTCTTTTTGAAAAATAAATAAATGAACACTAAATAACAGAGGAAATGCTGTGCTCACAACAGCGACAGTTACAAGGAGTTTATTGTTAAAATATTGTGAGTAAAAGAGCAACCAAAATTTGTTTAGAATGCAAACAAGTCGAGTGTGTTTTAATCTTAAATGGGTGAAAATTACTTCTAAAGTGAACACGAAAGAAACATACGCATCAAACAGATGTTTATTTTCATGTCAGACGTGAGATTGATTCAGTCGACATATTACAAACGTAAAATACAATGCGATTTAACTATTATAAATGCAAATAATTTGTGTTGCAACACGTCTTATCCCATTCTTATTTTAATACTATATGGTGGATCCATTGTCAGCTGAGGGTGGTGGTATGCGAAAATAAGTTTAAAACTGCGCCAGTCACCCCGAACTGTTGATTCCCAATTTGTTTTATGAATTAAACAATTGTGTCATTCAATTTAGGGAATTTAACAATTATTATCTCTCATTGATAACTGATTAATAGTGCATCACCAAAGTGAAAAGGCATGGAGTCCCTGTCTATGTCAGAAGTCCTTAAAGTACAAAAAACCCACATAATGCTGAATTCAAAACTAAAACACAACATTTAGCTGCATTGTTGCATAATTGTAGGTTGATTAATATAAACATCTTTTAGACTAGGTGAATCAGAAAACAGCATAATTGACAAAAACGTTGACATATTTTCTACCTACTGCAGCTATTTGAATCTTTGCTTTGAAAAGCAATACAGACAGAATAAAACAACTTTGTCAAACATCTAAAAGAAAGGATATAAAACTCTAAATTTGCTATTGATATGAATTTTATGTTTGTTGAATTGAAACAGAGTTCTTATGAATGAAATCTTCTAATATCTTTCATAATACAAAAAATACACAAGGAACAAGAAGGCAAAGTTGAATAACAAAACAAAACACCTTTGGCTGGTTATGCTCTCTTTTGCTTAAAATGATATGAGATCCTGAGTTACAAAGAGTTTATAACAATTCACATATAATTATACAGGTTACTCATCTGAGAGCCAATTTACAGATTTGTTAGGCTATTCTATGCAATTTAAATTATCCACAGTAATTTTTTAAAGATGTTTTAACATAGTCAAGAAAGATTGTTATAGATTGTTATAGTTTTGTTGCCATGATGTTTGAAACTACCCGGTTGCCGTAGGTCAAACTATGTTCAGTCCGCTCTGTCATGGCGGCTCACCCCGGAAGCCACATCAACCTGCCAAAATAATGTAACACCACAAGCCTGAAACGATTCTGTTTAGTCATATATCATGAAACCTGATAGAGGCACTAAATATTCCCGTAATAAATTAAAATGTGTACACTGCAGCCTGAGATCTTAACTGATTTCAGCACTTTGATGTAATGTCTTGAAGCTATTTTGTATGAGTCGTTTTATTTTGAAGTTGGAATTACTTGACTTCCGGTAATAATTCCAGTAGTTACATTTCTTCTCCTACATGAGGTTCATCACGTCCAGGTTGTTTATAACTGTTCCCTTTCAATGCTGGAGATCTAAACGTGAGTTTAACATTCTGTCTATTGATATACATTTTATGTGTATATATATATAGAGTTTGGGTACAACAGTTATTTATAAGAAGTGTTGTACATAGAAATGTATAGCAGCATTTGCATCAAGGAGAAGTATTCATTGACTAATACTGTATGTAACATATGTTTATCCGTTATCCTGTACGTTAGAGGTATCTATAAATACAATACTGTAATGTTAACAATCCCCTTACGTGTAATATATAAAAAAAACATTTCCTCGTCTACTTTTCATTCTTTTATAAAAGGACCGTTTTCATGACGTAGTGGATCCATAACATGATAGCACCTTTTATTTTGGCGTTTTCCGGCTTCCTTTTGAAATCATGCCTTTTGTCCTCTTAGTCCGGCGGATTGATGGCTGCCTCTGTGCTGTGTCGCCGAGTGCCGAGGCTACGCTACCTCCCAGTCTTGAGAAAGGACTTCACCCAGGCTCAGCTTGTGCCTGTCCAACCACAGGATGAGAGTGATGATCACGAGGGGAAGAAAGAAGCATTTCAACACCATGAAGCCTCTCCCCAAGGAGGCTACCGGCTGTATTACAACACCTCCTCATATCATCCCTCAACCTCCCCGAGCCCAACGGATAGCGGTCAGGATGAACAGTGCCTCTACGCTCGGGCCCCGTCCTTGTGGCAACAGAGCAATCTCTACAGCGTGAGTTGTTCGCGCCATATCTGCAGCTCAAAAAGCGCACTTATCGACTTGGCGTTAAACAAAGGCTCTGAGCCTGAGAGGCCCGCCGTTTCCCCGTCCCGCAGAAAAGCCACAGCGCCGGATGTCCAAGTGGATCCACGTGCCTTCCTCAAATGTCGGCCGGTTTATGCCTCCACGACCCTTGACCTCTCCCGGCGGCCTCAGCCGATCGAATGGGAAGAAGCCGTGTCTCTGCTTCAAAAAGTGCCTGTTTCAACAGGCCGCACGGCGCCGTCTGACGTGTCTCGGCGTCTTGTGGAGCTCAGCCGCTCGCACCCGGACAAGATGTCGTTGGTGACGAGCGACCAGCGCTTTGTCGTGCTCCTTAAAGATTCTGTGGAGCACCTTCGCCTCTTCACGCAGCCCCAGCTGCTGGACGTGCTGCGGTCCTTTGTGTGGCTGGACATCCCCTCTGCCCACGCTGTGCTCGGGCAGTACGAGGCCGAGCTGAGCCGCCGGGCGGACCAGATGAGTTTACACCAGTTGCTGTTGGCTGCTGACTTGTGGCGTTGTATTGGCCGCCAGGTTCCGGAGTTCTTGCAGCACCTGTATGAATCCGTCCGTCTGAATCTTGGACAGATGGGCGTCCCTGAGCTTGTGCAAGTGCTGTATGTAATGGGAGAGAGTAGGCAGTGCTCGAGAAAGCTGATTCATCCCGTGGAGAAGCTTCTCATGCGTCACGTACAGCAACTTTACCCTGAGGAAGTTGGTGCCGTGTGCTTGGGGCTGTTCAAATCCCAGACCTCCATCTCTGAGGGGGCAGTGACCCGGATTATCGATAAGGCGCACTCTTTCGTCGGGGAGATGAGCGACTTTGCCATGGTGAACGTGCTGAAATTCCTGCGCTTCAGCTACCTGTATCACACGGCGTGGCTGGACGCCATGGCGCGGGAAGTTCCCGGACGAGCCCACGCGATGGGTGTCAAGGGGCTAATGCACGTGGCACTGGCCTGCTCAGCGCTGCATTACCACAATGACGACGTCCTGCTTGCGATCGCCGAGAGAGTTCCCTCGCTGGTGCCGCACTGCAGGAGCAAAGACGCCTGCAAGCTGCTGTGGTCCTTCGGCACGTTGGGGTTTCTCCCCGCTCGCGGCCCAAGCTTCTATCCGAGCCTGACAGAAGCCCTGAGGAGGAAGAAAGCAGAATTCCAACGATACCCAGAACATCTGCTCACCGGCCTTCTAGGCCTGGCCTTTGTTTCTCAGTTTCCAGAGGACCTCATTGCGTTCGCTTTGAGTCCTCACTTTGTCAGCCTAGCACTGAAATCCACACAGATGGAGCTGAGAAAAGACCTTTTCACTTTAGACGGAGTGGTGGCTCTGGAGTTGCCTCAGTGGAGCGGTCCGCGGCTGAGCCGTGAGCTGAGAGAGGAGGTGAAGGAAATGCTGTGGAAGTTTGCTCAATCAGACCTGTGCCAGAAACCAGAGGTCCGGGAGGCGGAATCTGCCCTGCAGGATCTTCTGGGAGGAGAGCAGTTCGTGGTTAAGAGAATGATTCTCCCCCACACGCGCTCCATCGACCTCGAAGTACATTTCGACTCCACTGGGCAGCCGATACCCGTGAACCCAGCGCCCCACACAGCCGCATTATCCCAAGGTAACAGTGCATCCAAGAACCCTTCTCATCACGGCTGGGAAAGAACGAATGTAGGAGTAACTATAACCGAGGAACTTATAGCCCAGCTAACCAATACAACAAGACCCACAGAACCCTTCAGCACCGCTGGCACGGCGAAGCCTCCACCTGTCCACGGGTTGAGGTCGGTCGAAGGCGGGAGGCTGTTTGACACCGGGTTAGACCTGACCGCCGACATTATGGAATCTCTCGCCCAACCCCGTAGCCGAGGCTCGGCCCCTCGGGACTCCAACGGCACGGTGAAACTGGCAATCCAGGTCGCCAGCAGGAACCACTACTGCTACCGTTCACAACAAATGCTGGGCCTCCCCGCCATGAAGAGGAGGCAGTTGAAGTTGGCGGGCTACCGGGTTGTAGAGCTCAGCCATCAGGAGTGGGTGCCACTGCTGAGGAAAAGCAGGGCTGAAAAGCTGGCACATCTGCACTGCAAAATCTACAACAGCCTGTGATGACTCTAATGCAGCTCATATGTTGAGTAGAAAAGAAGCATCGCTTCGGGATTATTGTACAAAGGCAAATAAATTACAGAAACACTTTCAACTCCTCACTGTCTTACTTTCCTAGCGAACATTTTGGAACCATCACTTAAAATGTATACATTTCCTCTCCTGTAAAAAAGAATTGTATTTGTCTGGCAATATTTAGCTAATGGCTTCCAGGATGTGTGGCTGAGTTAAAACAAAACCTTGTTTTGCGTTAGACGTAATCAAACTTACCTTCACCTCTGAATAATGGCATCTGTTTCAGGGATTTTTAAATAAATTTCCACTTTGCACGTTAAAGATGCAGCCTGATCTTTACAGCTAATTTGAATTGAACAGATTTGTTTTTTTACTGCTCATGAACGATGGAATCTGTTCCAATTTGATAAAACCAGGTTAAAATCCAATGCAATTTAATACCATAGGGGAGTGTAAATAATTCCTAGTGAATTATAGTGAAGCATCAGCTTTAACAGACTTCTGCTGGCTGAGCTAAATTCCTGCTGTATTTCCAGGTGTATTTTGTGTTTTGAGTTTATTTTAGTTTGATTCATTTGTCTCAAACAATGTACTGGGTGTTTTCATGCAAATGCTAATGAACTTGGAGGTAAATCTTGGACAGCTCTTTATGAACTTATATATATATTTATGTATATTTTTCATGGTCTGGTTGTTTTAAAGCCAATAGCAGTTTAAGACTAGCAATTTATCAAAAAGGTTTACTGATTACGGAATACCTTTACACAATCTAGGAGGTGGATGGATTGACAAAGGTTATTAAGGATGTTAATGTTGTACAAAGTGTCTAATGACTATTATATTATGCAATACAACTAGCAACGTGTATTACATGTTAAAGGCTCCCCACAAACAGAATATATATAACGGCATTGAAGACCTAAAGTACATTCAAAGGTTTTGACGGAAACAGGATCCGTGTGGCAGATCATGCAACTCTTCAACCACCGTCCCTTTGAAACTGAGCATGTAAGTGACAGACCGGCTGCGGCCGCAGACTCCGTGAAATGAGTTCCTCCACCTCGGGATACGTTCGATCTTCCTGCGTGTGACTTTGGTCCGGAGGTCGCCCGTCCTCCTCTCATTCAGGATGAAGGAATGCACCTCTGTATTTGTATCCGGAGAAGACAATGCCCCTTTTCCTTTGAATCATTCGGATACCGTTGAATCACCTCGTGTAGACAGGAACTGGTGTAAAGAATATTGAAACAACCTAAGCTGAATCGGTGGAAGAGAAACCTCAGCTTTTGTATGCTTTAAAATATGCCGTGATGGGCGACTGTGCCTCCGTGGGAGAGCCGGGTCGGTCTTCAATCACCGGATCGGCGGCTCGATCCCCAGCTCCTCTACTCCCCCAACGCGCTCCGGCAGGCTGCGCTCGCCGTGCATGCTGGGTATGATTGTGAGAGTGCCGGGTGGGCGGTGGGCACCTTGCACGGCCCACTCAGCCCCTGCAATCAGTGTGTGAAGGTGAGTGGTTGAATAATGAAGTATTACGTATAGTGTTAAAGTGTTAAAGGCTCTTTAAACAATATACATATATATATATATACATGCAAAAGTAGCAGATTGGTCTTCGTCAGACAAAATAGATAATTTTACTTAATGGGCAGTTTTTTATACAACGATGCACAACATTTGAAAACTTTGTATGAATACTATTGTTTCCAGGTTTGGGAACCCAGGCAGGATATCCTTGTTTCTACCGGGAGAAAAAGCCAGGATGAGACCTCGGCGTAAGGACACACAGGAGAGACTAGAGGTGTGTTGTGTTCCCCTCAAAATGTTTTTCCTTTTCGTCCCCTCCACCCCTTTCCTTTGACCTAGAAACCCACGTTGGTGCTTCAGTGTTTACCAGCTGTCACATTGTAGATGGCTAAAACGGCTTAATGGTCTCTGACCATGGGAAGCATTGTCTGAGGCACGGAGAGGAACATTCTGCAGGGAGATTGTTTTTAATGGCACGTCCGACACAACTGGCGTCCCTAAAAGGTGGATATCCGAACTGAGCACCTGAATGCTCTTTCTCAGAGAATGAACTGAAGCATGAAAGCTGTCATGTGGCCCGCATCGGCCACATCTCCATGTCCAATGCTGTAGAAAGCCTGCACTTTGTTTTATAATTGCCAATCGGAGTGAAGATTTAAGATAGGGCCCCTTCAGTAATGGCTACATGCGTTTGATAATATCAGCCAATACTAATTACCCTCTGTCTCCTTCCCTTCGTACATGGCATCCAGGCGGCAAGTGGTGTAAAGGGAGGGAAGGAAGTGAGAAGTGGGAAGGACAAATTCAATCAACACTTGCCAGCAGGCGTGGGAGCAACTGATGCCTCCCCCCCGCCCCCGACCCCCGACCCACCTCCCTCCGTCTCCGGAGGAGCTGGAGAGAGCTGCTGGGTACAGAGGGCTTTGTGGTAGCAGAATGAATGGAGAGAGAAATGTTAGCATCCTCCTGCAGAGGGCACTATCAACTAAGGGAACAGCACATTGTGTCTGACTGACGGTGATTAAATAGTTCCACACTATTTTTTTTTGACACAATAATATAAATGAAAAATGTGCATCACTGTGCTCAGAGAGTCTTAACAGACTTAGTTACTTATGGAATAATTGCAAAGTGTTTTTTCTCACCATGGAAAGATATGGACATACATATGTGTTTGAATGTACTTGTCTGTTTATATTCTTAATGTATATTTTATCTTATTTTATTCTTATACTGCACCAATGCACCAAGTCAAATGTGTAACATGTGGCACTCTGACTTCTGATTCTGAAGGAACATTCACTTTACATTTGGTATATATTATTAAATAATGTTTTTGACAGTGTAGCTTATTTGCGAACTCAGCGAATGAGACAGAAATGTATTCAAGCAGTTTAACAAGTTGGAGAAAAGTCAATAAATACACGCATTCTTCTCAGATCTGAACAACTGTCAAATAGATTAATCATTTGGGCCCTTTCAAGTCGGTGCCATCCCTGCAGCTACGAATTTCACACCTCTGAGTGTTCAGGAAGAATGCTTTTGAAGTCGAGATGATTCCGATTCTCATTTAACAGCATTCTCTTTGGATTCAAATGCGACTCCTCGGAAAGCCAAATAAATCCCTTACCTATGGGAGAAAACGCTACCTCTCCCACTGCTGCTATGTCAGCCCTATTATGTTTTCAAGTCGACGCTAACAAGGCCAAGAGTGTTTAGGGAACAGGGACTGCGCTGGTTTTAATCAGTGTGCGGAGTGACGTGAATGATAATCGGCTTAGATTGCATCGTTATTCCGTTGAGTGAGCATTCCACTGAGCAAGGTGCCAAACGTTCTTCGTTTAATGACAAAAAAAACAGTGACTTACTAACCTGCTTTGGACGAAAGTAGCCAGCGAGTAATCATCAGGCTGAGTTACTATTTCCTAAACGTGGCCGTTAATGGAGGAGGCTCTGGTAGTGAATGCTCTCTCAGTAATCCCTGTCTTATTTGCATTTCAATTCTTGCTTTCCTTAGCCTGGAAACTAATCCGGCACCGTTTACATGTAGCCTGAATTTGCATCGTCATTTCTTAAATTGTTAAGAGATGCTAATGTCTGACTACTATAAATCCTTAACTTAGCTTATTGTGTGAGACAGACAAATCCCAATGTCACATCTTCTATTCAAGCGCTTACCCAACACCCCCACTACTACATGTAACAGAAAATCCACTTCGCAGACTTAATGGTCTTCCAGAGCAATTCATTTTTTTCCTGGGGAGTGACAACGAATTAACCCCATTCCCACTTGTGTAGGATGATGCCAATAACCACTCCTGAATGCCTCCGTATCGCTTTCTGATCGGAGCCTTTCCGTGGTATTCAATAATGGGCCTGGATGCCGGCCTTTTAAGATTCCAAACACACACACACACACACACACACACACACACACACACACACACACACACACACACACACACGCACACACACTCGGCTCAGCCAACTGCTGCAGCGAGGCGACCGAGTTTATTAACAACATAGTTAAAAATGTGCTGCTGTGTTCCTTGTTTATTAGGGGATAGACCGGTTCATCCTTTGGCTTCATTTGGATTGGATTTGGAAAAATACAGTCTAAAAATACACTATTATTTAAACCCAAAGGAATTTTGGATTTTACCATCTAACCAGGGGCACTGATATTTTATGAAAGCATTTGACATGGCATTGGAATGCTAAAGATTTCCATGTCCAAACGCGTTTTCCTTGATGGATTCAGTCAGGTCAGATATCCTTTCGGCCCATGAAAGGTTGTGCACAAGCCTGCTGCTGCTGCAGGAACCAAAGTTGAAGAGAGCAGTAACAGTAGGAGACTAAAACCCAAAAGCACCAAAACACTGTAGATTGCCACAAAGTTTCATTACATGTGAAAGATTTGTGATATTTCTTTCCATCCAGAACTGGAAGCATTTGTTGACATGATATACAGATTAGTGCGGCTTTTAAGTAGAATCTGTGAGACAAGCAGTGAAGTGACCCAAGTGGGGATAAATGTTTGTGTTTTAACACTTAAATTATTGCTACATATATGATAAAAATGCAACAAAAAACGCACCAGAGCTTCAGATGAGTAGATGAAGAAATGTATTTTTTTTCTCCATATTTTTTCCCCCTATACAAACACTTATAACTGCTGAGTCACCGCATTGATACTTCCATCTCACGGAGATGGGAATCCGGGATGCTTGCTCTGCAGGATGCCTGACGGTGAGACGAATCCGGAGGAGCAATTTATCAAGGATCAATGACATGTGGTGCTACGGTATGCTGTTAAACACGTTATTAAATCGTTTGTAAGCCCTGACAAGAACCTGTTAGAGTTTCATCGAATAATGTGAAGGTAAAACTAAAAGTATAAAAAAACTTTTGCACATTGCATTTACATTTAGAGTAAACTTTCTGCCTGTTAGATGCCATGTAAACCATGATACTGTATGCTCAATTTCATGTTGTGTTTCTTGAGCTTCATTGATCATTGAATTTGTTCCAAAGATAATTGCGCTATAATATAATTGTAATTGAATTGAATTTATGGCTCAATGTTTCATGCAATATTTAGAAGTCAAAGCTTTAAAAATGGGCCTTGTTCCGGGACTCAACCGTTACTCACCGTCAGATTATTGAATGGTTCTCATCTCAAATTAAATGTCAAGTCAATTCTATTTACATAGAACAATGGCAGACATTATGTGGCTTTAGCATAGCCATTTCTTGGTTTATTCCCAGCAAAGCTCCATTGATGAATCTGTCCTCTGCCAAGATACCAAAGACATTCTGTCTCTATAAGCCCAAATAAGAAATTGTACATTTTGCTTCCTGGTTTAATATCAGTGTTCCGCTAAATCTGAACCTGGCTGTGGAACAGAGCCGTCAGGCCATTGGGTTCCTTGGTTGACAAATATAACATCTATGGTCAATTTATACTGTGTTTGAATGTCATTTTCAGTGCTATCATAAATAGAGGAGGAAATTCCACAAAGAGGTGATGCAGGCATTGCAACATCAAGAACTGGAACAAACATCTCAGGATGAAATCCCACATGCCTCCACAAGCATACCACTCTCTCTGTTCTCAGCTCCGGATTGTTTATCTCAGAGTTTCAGCAGTGTTGACTGTATGATTGCTAAACACCCCATTAACAACCAAATGAGTCTTATAATATCAAAAAGTGCATTATCCTCTAATTGTGTTCCACAGAGTGATGCACAGCCTCCCCCCTGAGCTTAAATTAAATGTGTCCACATGGCTTGCTTTGGTGTGCACGGAAATCATCTTCTACTTAATGGGAGTGCACTTTTTATTCTGTAATTACACCCTAATAAACCTGGCAGACCAATTTAAAATGTTGGGATAACTATGGCGTGACAATTATTGATATCATCTCCAGCACTCAGAGATCAGATAAACACAGCGACAGAGATGGACGCGCAGGCAGCACACTGAAACACACGCACACAACCACACACACACACACACACACACACACACACACACACACACACACACACACACACATCTGTAAATGTATTCTGCTCTTACTACATTATGTCATCAAGACGCACGCTCAGGAAGTCGATGAAAGCTGGATATGTTTAAAATCGTTCCAATGTTTGAGCTTCCATTCATAAATAATGGATGGCTTTGACAGTACATTCTCATTGTGTTGACATTACATCAACATTGTGCTCTGCTGCACATTATTGTACACCATTTCTATTTCATGGACATGCAATGTGAGGAAAAAAGAAGATGGCTCTTGTGATGGTGTGTTGTGAAGATAATTCATTGACAGGGTAGTTAAATGACATAGGAGTACACCCTTTCCGAGTCGGATCCACCACACGACAGCTACTGAATCCTGGTTGTTTGAGGGAAGTTGTGCGCAAGAACATTTTATCTTCTGTGATACAGAAGGTACCAGCGCTGCTATCGCACAGAGACGCACATTTTATAAATGAGTGCTCAGCTACCGAAGCTTCCACCAAAAGGGAAAAAAAAGACTCAGGGCACAGAAGCTCCACATACAAAAAAAAGGTCCTTCACAAAAGCAGGACATTTCTTGTTCTCTTTCTCTCTAACTGTACCACTTATGCTTTGATCTGAGTCAGCACAGGTTTTCCTCAGCTGTCAAAACCCCATATTTAATGGATTTGACTGTATGGGACCCTAAAGTGGTTGACCTCATTCCGGAGGATTGATGCATTATGGGACCTTCTGATCAGAAAGAGCTTTAAATAATTTCTGCCGTCGTGGCTTATTGCTTATCGACGTATCCTGCTGATGATTAGACTCCATCCCTGTTTTAATCCGGACAACTTAATTATACAGGAGCTGTCCGATTCCCAAGGACGCTTTTATTTTCTAGTGTGGTGTGAAAACTTGGTGTTCCCTCCTCTCTCCCCCCACGGAGGGAGAGAAGAACCTGTATGCGGGGGTAATTGTGATTTATATACACACGCATGACAACATCTCATGTTAAAAGATTGCTAATCTGAATTGAACCATACTGAATGGACTGTTCTAATGAAACATTAAAATGTGCATCCTAATGTGCACAGTACATTTATATTTCATTACACTCTCTTTAACACCAGTAAACAAACAGGTGTCCATGGACAAAATAAGCAATCATCTCAGCAGGTGTTGTTGCTGCGCGAGCATGGGCTTGAGTAATGTAGTTAATATGCATTGGTTCTGATAATTCAAATGTATGAGACTAAACAAGTATAACAAAGTATACGTTGCCACAGCAACCAACCTTTTCCCTGCTTGACTGTTTTCCTGTGAGTGGATGTTTTATGTCTTTGATCTGGTAGCCAGTGGCTAGGTGAGGTTTAACTGTGTTACACCCAGTGGAAGAAGCCTCCCAGTGGGTAAAAGAACCCATCAAGATCCCAATCGACGCTTTGATTAAAGGAGAGGAAATATATGGCGTTATCTGTTCGCAGGAGTTTGTCATCTCCTAGGAATCCCATTCTGTCTCGCAAACGTCTGCCGTATTTCCTTGCAAGAAAAATAAAACACAGAAGGACGTCTAATTCTAATTTGTAAAAGATGTTTTGCTTCTCTTTTTTTTTTGATTGCCTGAATTTTGATGTATGTATAACTTGAAATAATAATAATGATAATAATAATAATAATAATAATAAATTGAAATAACTCATATATATATATATATATATATATATATATATATATATATATAATATTTGTTATATATATATACAGCATATTGTTATATATTTGTTATATATATATATAACAAATATGCAGGAAATGTGATGAATTATTAACAGACATTTTGGAATCTAAAATAGTAGCTTTGAATAATTCATTTTGACTTCTTTCATATTGTAAAACCAGTGTGGAGATTGATTTGACATCACTCTTAAGTCTTTTCTTCTTCTTCATCCTTACCGTTTTTTTTTGAGTTTGCTCGCATTCAGTATCTTCCCAAGATAGCTGCGAGGACGTTTCCCACATACCCGGTGCTCAGCTGCAGCAGGTGGCTGAAGTGCTACAAAATAGATGCAAATAAATGTTTTCAAGCTATCCAAAGGGACGATCATTTACAATTCAGGCCATCACGAGGTTTTAACTAGCCTCCTTGTAAAGGGTTTAGTAAGGAGAAGGAGAAGATCCTTACTTTTTGTTACAAAGATATTCCAGGTCTTTTGTGTTTTTTGGTGAGGTTCCTGACTCATTTATATCACTTAGCCTCCTGCTCTCCCTCTGTGTGTCTGGTTTGCGGTAAAAAAAAAAACGCGCGACCTCGCCGTCACCCATGCATCATTACCCATGTCAGTTGCACCTGCGCCCCGTATATATAAACTACCTGCCACACTAATACACACAATTGAAACATATTATGCACAGACATAAGTAATGGCTCCTACAAAGGGCTCGGCTGTTCTCTGGTCGCCGTGGCTTAATGCTTTGTCGAGTGATGGAATGCGTCGGGCCTGCAGTCACCTGAGTTGCTGTAGCTGATGCTGCACATTGCCGTGGCAGATGCAGCTGTGTTATAGATTCATCAGGGAGCGTCGGTACTCTTTTTGGATGTGTTCTCAACCATAATAGTGCTAACCTCAGCTGAGACATTAGTTTTGTGTCAGGCACAGCGCGTTTTTGTTTTGTTTTTAACCTAGATCTATGCCAGTACGTCTCATGCTTATATATTTATATATATAGATGAGCAGTGTATATACTGGAGGAGCCATGCATTACAATGATACAATTCTTTTTTGATCACAGGTAACAATATGATGAAGTATTCATGTGTTTTAAATAATGCATGACAGAACAAGACGAAGTCATGCTTGTAGCTGTGCGAGTGTGAGCCTGTTCTTGGTTACATGGGTGTTGAAGCTAGATAACGCTGGCATGGCCTCACAGAGAGCATGCCAACATGCTGAGGCTCCCGATGTTTAGCATCTTATTATTGTCATATTTAAGCACACAGATATTTGCTGGTTTCCTAAAATAAATGGATCCCGATGACAAATAAAATCTGGAAATCACCAAAATCTTTCAGGACAAAAGTCAGGAGACATTGAACGTCAAACGTCGAGCAAATCCATCAAGTAGATTTCACTGGATAAGTAAAAGCATTTGGTGTGGCATAAACAGCTAGGGAATCAGCAAAGTAATATAGTTCATATGCAAACATATGCAGTGGTTGTTGCAGGTGTTTTTTTATTGTAGGCGTGTGTAAACAGAATTACATTTACTAGACGCGGAGATTTGAACCCAAAGGAGCAACAATAAGACGGCCAGGGTCCAGCTCCTATATATAACAATGAATACATTTAATTTAACGGTCCTGTTGAATTCACTGAGTGTCTGTAGACATTCAAGTGTATTACCTTTTAAATATTTGCAAAGGATTGCTGCTAGATATATCAAGTTTATTCCAGTACCCCTGCAAACTATTGAGAATCAAAGGACTGTTTTGTGCATTACTAATATAAGGTTTAGCATATACTGTAAGAATGTAGAGTTTATTTTTAATTATATATATATATATATATATATATATATATATTGTTACATGACATCTTCCCAGTTATTCAAAGGCCCATGTTTTTGTTTTTAACTACATAAAAACAATCCTTGTCAAAACCGGTGAAGTCTTTAAATGGTTGGCTGGACACACTTGACGTGTCTTTTGGGAGATCTGGGGAATCTTGGCAGTTAACCAACAATAGCCTGTCAATTATCCAGTCAACAGAGAAGAACGGAAGTGGAGTCTTACATAAATTGCTATGAGCGTCCTCAGCATTACCAGAGCTGACACATGCTAGCAGGTCTCCTTAGTCTTTTGGCTGAGGAGGAATTGTGTAGTTGCACAATACTTAACGAGAGGACGAACTTGAAAGAACTGTTTTGATGCAATGCCACTAGCCCGCAGTACCCAGCCTCCAGCAAATAATGCTTTTCAGTGTAGTTAATGAGGAGAGATATGGATGGTCAAATGCTGAGGCACAGAGTTACCACTCTTTGAAGTGCTTCTTTCTCAATATTAATGATATTCATGACCTATTTGCTACTTTACTTTATGCAAATTCACGCCGGGCTCGTTGCCCTAATGCATTCAAGGAGAATACGAAAATGCTGTTGGCACAACGGTAATATAATTAATGAGGGAGTGTTTGAATAAACTTTGTAACCAGAACCAAGAATGTCGTCATGACACTGCGATCGCAGTTCTTTTGGACATCTGAACAATTGTGAAATTTAAAGTCAAAGTCAGGATCTCATTATATTATAACAGCAAAGCAACCTGGGTGAAGACATTTGTTTGACAGCTTGTACATGCCAGCGCTCCCCGGGGTCCAGAAGTTGGTTACCCAACACTCCCACCTAGCCATCTGTCTGAATTCATTGTAGCTCGTTGTGAATCCCATAAGAATGCACACGGCAAGGAGGGACGGAAACATGGAAAAGTGCTTTCAGGAACCACAGTGCACCCTCAGCTTGTCACGAGAGCTGAGTTTAAAGTGAGCGTCTTTGTGCCTCGAACTATATGCTGCTTAAAAAGTAGACTTCCAGTTTGAATGTAATAGGGTCTGAGTGGCCACCAACTAAGAAAAGACGAAAGTTGGTAGACGGCGCTGTGTTTAATACAAAAACTCTACTCTAATACAAATACATCTGTGATGCACTGAAGCTTATGGCTCATAAATAACTTTGGATAAATATTGAAACTGCAGTCATGTATCTGACATCGTGCCACAGCGAAAAACAAGGGCTTTGTGTTGTTGTTATATTGCACTCAAACCTGACACGACTATTAAGATATTGTGCATTTCGTTGTTGAATTTATTTTAAGATGATATTAAATATTGGCAATATCGTGGTAAATATTATCACATTAAAACAGACGTTGATGAAAATGAATTCATTTTTTACATCAAATACAATACTACTTGTGAAAATAAACAAGAAAGAAAATTGGCAGATGTAGTGCGGTTAGTTGGCTTGCACCAGCTGTCGGTTCAGTTTTAGGAGATGGCCAGAGAAGAGAAGAGGGAAATGTGCAACAGTGCAGCCATAGCTGCATTTCAATTTAGGCTGCCACAGTACATGAGCAATCTTTTATTGTCCCCTTACACTTCATAGCGTTGATTCCCAAGCTTCACAGCCAAGTTACATTTTTTTGGTGCGTCGAGTTTTTACGCTTTGATAACATATTGTACGAAACAAGGCAGCGTGCATTGGTCTCGCTGCGAAACAAGGCTCAAGGCTGAGTGTGAATGTATTAATATGATACTACGATGTCATGCCCCTCTTACTGTTTTTGGGCTCTAAACCATTATAGTTCTGGGAGGGACACTTATTTTAGCGTTAGAATTGTCTCCCTCTCTCTCAACTAAATGGGGAAACACCAACAGGACCCTTTCAGGTCACATGTGTCTCATCAGGAGGAGACAGCGATAATGGATCACCCTGGTCTGCCGCATTTATAAATAAACTTGCCGTGAGACAAGAAACAGATTTAGAGCTGCGATGTAAGTCACACTTGATCGTAAACGCGGCAGCCCATCGAGGCCTGTTTGTTGGCACTATAAATTACGGGCTAAAGCGTGCCAGTGCGTTATAGCGGTTATATTGATACTTGAGGGCCAAAATACAGAGGAGGACGTGCCCTTGATGTGCTGAAGAGCCATGAGGAAGATGGGCTGATAAAAAGTGGGTGGATAACAGGCTTGGACAGAGGTTAATGCAAGATGAGCGACTCAGCGGGGCGGCATATGAGCAGCACAGTGTGCTGCTAACTGGTGGAGAGACACCATTTTATTCACGGCGGATCATTTGGCGTGCAAAAGATTAAACATTGTCCGAATAGAGGCAGGAAGTCTCAAAGAATGGTATCATGCATTCAGCCCGCGGTCTGTCTGTAATACGCAGCACTCAAGCGCTTTGAAAGCTTCTTATACACATCAATTCACTGTTCACAACACAAAATGTTGCTTCACCAAAGGTTTTCCTTTCTTTCCTGGTGTGAAAAATCATTCTCATGTCTAGTGTGTGGTACAATAAACGGCCGGATGAAGAGGGATTTTGTCACTTTTTTCACGTTAGCAGACATAAGCCTGGATAAGCCGTCATAAATACTAGTGTGTCTCAAAAATTCTGTTTCCAGTTGTTGTAAATAAACTTGTCGCGTTTCGCACATCCCGAATCCAAATCCCCCTTCCTTGGTTTTGTAAATACCTCTCTAACCCAGCAGCATGACATTTCTCTTCAAATCAATCTAACAATGGGCCTTACCCTTACCCCTTATATACAGTGTCCACAAGCACGGTGGACTCTGATAACTGTCGGTTTATGTTCAAACTGTAATTCATCAATTATTACTGAAGCCATGTATTTTGCTGCTAAGTTGTACGAAAAACATTAAAATACATCATAATAGGAAAAGGTATAGCCTCATTGGTCGGCTGAAGCCCTTGAGGGAAGCATGAATACACTCTGAGTCAATGATTTATGCACCCAGTCACACACACACACACACACACACGCACACAGATTAAAACACACATACACATACAAAGTGAGAAAGAGAGAGACAGCTTTGCCGCACATGGATACAGAAGAATGAAAAAGCTTCCGGGACAGAAACACAGTCTGAGACTAACAACTGGAAGACATACATATGTTGCCAGATGTGAGATTCTGCTGGTCGCTGTGAAAGAAACAGAGACGTATCGAGGAGGTTTCTGATTCAGTGGTATTTCTGCTGTGTTCGCTCGCCTGATTGAAGCTATAGTAAAGGCTTTTCCTTTGGCCAATGCTTACAGTCATATGCTGTCTTCACACTGCCTGACACATCTCTTCAAGCTTACATAATGTAGATCTGCCCTAATTCCTCTCTCCCTGGCTGAATTGAGTACTTCAAGCAGCTAGGCAACATACCACTACCCATCTGACAAACATTGAGTCGAGAGGTGATCCACTGTGGTTTGTTGCCGTCTAATTATATGGACATTCCTGCTAATGCAGATCATGTGATTAACGCCTGAAATGCAACGCGGGGTAATGTAGTCCGCGCCAGCATTTGGTCTTTCAACGTGTACGAAAGACGTGCAACAAAGAGGAATTGCATAAACATCAGGGCTGAGTTACAAATGAGTTCACAGTCGTCAGTGTAATACATCAAAAAGCTTCCTTGTGTCAGGTAATTGGATGTTTTCAAGGATACTGCTGTGTCTGCAAATAATATAGTTTCTCTGCGAGTGTCTTGGTGCATCTGCATGCAGAAGGGTTGATGATTCACAGTTGAAGTAATTTGCCTTATCCCTGCTCTGTGCACATCGCAATTGACACAGGAACTACATCCTTTGTTGCCATGAGATGCTCAAGAAGAAACATTTTCAATTCAATTGTGTAAGAGAGACTCGTCTCTGTTAAAAGTACATTCTGTGATACAGCCATAGGCCTGTTCTTCTTCGTGCAGCTGTTGTTAGGCTTCAGGCATCAGTTAATCATTTCATTTATCCATGAGAGAATTGACTATTTGAGCTGTTGTCAGAATGTTTAAGCGTGGTAACTTTACAATCTCAATGTTGATTATGCAAAACGGCCCTTTTCTTTATTTGCCGACTGCATAAATGAAACTATGACAATGTCTTAAACTGAACCTTTGAATTAGGTATTGTAATTTTTAGAAATGTTTTCAAAAATGCCACTGGCGTTTTCTGCAGCATTGTTAAGCCTTTCCTCCTCATGACATTTACCTCACACACCAAGGCTCGGAGGGCGAAGGGAACACAAAAACAAGGGTATTCCAAATGAACACATCTTTTATTCATCAGCTAACAACTAGAGACACAGCACATTGTAGATATATTTACCCCACGTATTCCTAGTTGTACTGTGTTTCTGCAATGAGAGACCAGGATTTGGCTTTTCTGAGCCAATGCAACTTTGAACAGAGATGCTGATAAAGTGTTCTATTTACAAGTCAGAGGTTGACATAGAAAACAACCATATCAAAAACAAACAAAACGAAAAGAAGCAAAATTACAAATTTTGAATAAGACACTAAATGGATTTCTTCTTCATCTGCATACACACACACACACACACACACAGGACAGTCACGTTTAAATTAAACATATCAGTGTTTGTGGTTTCACGTGTGACAAATATTAACATTTGGTCTTTTATTACGAAAAGCAGAATGAGAAAAACATATTAAAAATGTTTGTTATATACAGTGTACCATTGCACAATTCTTTGAGAAAGATTCTCACAAATTGAAGAAAACCTCATTGAAAATAAAATGTTTAACGTTTTGGGGGAATTTTCCTCCAAACACATTGCCAAAATATATTTTTTCTTCTCCTGCATTAGTTTGGTCACACAAAATCTACCACACATTAAAAAAAAAGATTGTTTAGAGAACCGAAAGAATGACTGAAAGGCAGCCACTGCTTACAATAAAACATGTGTTGACTTGTCTGTGCAGGTTTACAGTGTTTTCACCACAAACTACACAGCAATATATTAATAAAAACAAATCCTACATGTAACCGAGTACAAACCTGCGCAGGCTTAAATCATGCAGCACTGTGTCCATTTCATGTCATTGGGTTATGATGAATGTCCAAAGAGAAGACACAGGTCAAGTGACAAAATAAATCACAAAAAGAATCTGAAGAAGTGAAAGGCAACCAACCAAGACTGTGTAGACTTGATAAACAACATGACTAATGCTGAAGCGTAATTCATGGTGACTTGCAGACCACGTCCAGATACACCATGTCCTCTAATTAGCTGAGTTAAGATGACAGGTCATGTGCATAATACTGCTTATGATTCACCCTGTGTATTAAACTATGGGAAAGTCAGATTTCTATGCATACGCTATCGGCCCAGAAATTGGTTCAACTGCATTATGACTTGGTGACGTGCTTCTTGCACAAGAGCATAATCCGCTCAAGCATATGTTTCTTGTGCTTTTATTTCTTATGGCTAAAGCTCTCGCTGACCTTCATGTTTTTGTTACACACATTTGTTGCACTCTCCATCAAACTCTCCCAGAGAAAGCGACGGTTTTGGCAGTCAAATTACCAGACTTTATGCAACCCCACTCCGAAAAAATAAGAACAAGAAATGCCAAGTAATTAGTGTTTGTTTTTTCTTTATGAAGTAATACCCCAAAAGCCACTTATTATTCCTCTAAAACACATTAAAAAAACACAAATCATCCAAAAAGTACCAAATAAACATATATGCAATGTGGTCATATCATGTTCATGAGTGTTGGTTGGTGTCCGAGGGGATGAGCTGTTGGTATTTCATACAGATTGTCCAAGTATTCTCTACATGTATGCTTAGTGCAAGATATTTTAACATTTTATGTTAAAGGTATCAATTCTTCTCCTATGGCTATTTGCACGTGTTAGCATATTAAACATTTTAGAAAGTGACATCATTGGGGACCTGAAGAAGTCAAGAGTGCATTTTTAAGAAAAGAAAAAAGAAAGAAAACCCATATTTGTTTCTATAAAAATATGCATTTAAAGTATGTTTTATCAGGGCCCCAAGGCCAACGCGTTTGGCTTAAATTCATCTGAATTCCGCATAGAAGTTAAGGTCTTATACCCTTACAGCGTATGGCAAATCTACTCAACCGCATTGCAACTGGTGTGTATGCAGACAAAAAAAGGAAAAAAGGTTGTAAGTTCACAATGAAACACGTGGATGTGCTTTGATGTACTCCTCTGAATGTCAAGGGTTGGATCTATAATGAGCTGATTTTTGTGTTAGGGGTTTTGGATCTGGTGATAATGAATTTCTAAACTCTTGAGTTTCTTTTTAAGCCGGTAAAGTAAAACGCATTTGTGATTACTCTGTATTAGAGCTGTGATTCTAATGGTTTAGTTGCACTGTTTGTGAGTAAAGTTACAATACATTGATATTTACATCGTACATACAATTGCAAAATGTTTCAATAATCAGTAAAAGCAGGTGCCTTAAAGTTGGGAAGGCTGTGAGGAAATGCAGCTAATTTGAGAGTCAAAGCTCACATATTTGTCGTTGAAAAACATCCAGGATGTTTTTTTATGTAAGGATGAGTCAGGAGAGGCCCGAACATCTGTTTGTTTGTTCATGTTAACAATTTTAAACCACAATGTTCTACACCACAGGGGTAAAGGGATAAGTGCTACTTTAAAACGAGTACACTCCCCTTTATTAGTCCACTCTGTGACACACCATTCCCAGAAATACATAATGTACCTCACAATTCTTTGTACTAACATGGGTGATGAAAGAGTGTTTGTTTTTATGAACATGGTTTAATTCCTGATAAAAATTAATCCTTTGCAGCTTTGCACCCACTCGCCCGTGCAGGGGTCAAGACTCTCAAAACTGCGTGAATGTTGTTCGTTTTTCCAGAACCTCGAGGTAATCGGGATCAATATGAAGCTTTGCCTTTAGCTCCCAGTATTCACTCCTGTTGGGCTCCACGTACACAGTACTTGGTGATGCACAATAGAGTATCGTCTGTTGTATTCTGTCTGGGTGCATGTATTTATGCCTGGCGTCAAAGTCTGAGGCACACGGGCTGGACAAATGCGCCGCATGCCTGCATGGTAGCGTCTTGCTGTAGCACGTGTGCTTGTCGGGCTCAAGTACATCTCGGTAGTAAGACTGGTCGTCTTGGTGAGGGCTTGAGGTCTTGTTAGGAGGCTCCGAGGTGGTGACGCTGTATTCCGAGCTTATGACGTTACTCGCTGCCTCTTCATCCGAGTTACCCAGGAAAGCGCCGCTCAATTCGTCAAAGTCTCTGAACCCATCCGCTGATCTGCTGTCCGCAGGGCTTTGGACGGCGGTTCTGCCTGCGGATTCTGCGGGTTGTGGGATGTACTCATACACACGTCCAGCAGACGTTCGGACTTTTGGAATGGTTCCCTTTTTGTAAAGACCGTACTCAATGTTGAGAGAGCTAATGCAAGCGTTCATGGAGTTATTGTGCTCGTTTTGACACTTCTGATGCCGCTTTCTCATTACCACAAACAATCCTGCAGCCACAAACACGGACACAATGAAGATGAGGAGAAGGGCAAGAATCATCACAGATAAAGGAATGGCGCTGTATTGTATGTCAGAGTCCAAAGATGTTTCTATAGTGATGGTGCTGCCAGGGAAAGATTCTTCAGAGGGTGGGATGATGGAGGCAAGTATGTCAGAGTTATTAGGGCAAAGATTTGTTGTCTTAATGTATCTCATGTCCTCCCCAGCTAGCCTTTTGGGTGAACCGCAGATGACATTGTTGACAACCGTGCCTGTGCTAAGCTGCTCCAGCCACGTCTTCAACTCCAGTATGCTACAAGAGCAATCCCAGGGGTTCTCAAATAAATCGACTTGCACCAGTGCTGTAAGCTGATCTAGCACGCCGCTGACTGGGAGATATCGCAAATGGTTGCTACGAAGATTGAGCCTGGCTAATGACAGGCCGATAAATGTTCCCACGGGTAACGTTTTCAAGAGGTTATTGTTCAGAAAAAGCAGCTGAAGTTTAGGTAGATGCTGAAAGGTGTCAGAACCAACCTCTTTAATGATGTTGTATTCTAAATATAAGAACTGTAGAGTCTCCAGTCCATAAAACATGTCCGCTGTTAAATGGTCAATCAAATTCCCATTGAGGTAAAGTCTTCTTAGGTGCGTCAGATCGCCAAAAGCTTGGGCATGTATGCGAGATACTCGATTGTTACCAAGATGAAGCAAATCTAACCCAGTTGCCTCAATAAAATCAGATCGCCGCACCACTGGGATATAATTCCCTGTTAGATACATCTTTTTGGGATTATACGGTTTGGGATTTAAATCTGAGATGTATTCAATCTTTCGTTCCTGGCAGTTCACATTCAGGCCGAGGTCTGAAATTTGAAGGTTGCAGGTGCAGGCAGTCGGGCAATCTAAAGGCACGGGGGACTTGGTTTGATATGAGACAATTTGCCCATAATTTTGTGTTTTTTTAGACGGGACGCGAGCAGTGGGCCTTGATTTTAATTTGCCTGACTGGCGAGGTCCCTTAGTGGGTCTTGATGAGGACCGGGCAATCCCAGACGAGGTAAATGAGGCTGTCACTGGAGCTAGCACGGTCCTGCGGTATGCATCGGTGCTCAAATGTGGCAGGGGTGGCATCTCGTATTCAGCGATGGCTCTCCTCGGGCACAACTCCTGCTTTGAAACCTCATCAAGATCTCTCCCGTGAAGCCGGAATGGGAACTCGCAAACAACATCGCCAACTAATGCTGTGTACGATATGCTCTCGAGCCACGTTTTAAGTGCTATCAGCTCACATGAACAGTTCCACGGGTTCTCCTCCAGCTGCAGCTCCACGACGCTCTTCATGTGCTCCAGCAGCCCTGAGTAGGGAAGCACTTTGAGCTGATTCCCCCTTAAATCCAAATGAGTCAATGGTACGTACTGGAAAGTGTTCACCGGCAGACTAGATATTAAGTTGTCATTGAGAATCAGGACCTCCAGATTTCGAAGTCTGCTCAAGGCATTAGGGGCCACATGAGTTATGTAATTATAATCAATTTGTAGATATTCCAGACTTTCAAGGCCAAAGAAAAACTCTTCCTTCAAGGCATCGATTTTATTATTGTTGAGATGCAATCGTTTTAATCCCTGAAGTCCATTAAAAGCTCCTGCTTCAACCTCAGATATGTCATTATTTCCCAAATGCAATATTGTAAGTCCTTTGTATTCAACAAAATCATTAACAGACAGCTTTTTCAAAAGATTCCCCGTAAGCAGCAGATGATACTGTGAGAAGTTCACTGGATTTATGTCTGAGAGACTTACAACCCCTCTGTTTTCACAGCTCACGGTGAGAATCCCCTCTCTCTCCTCACAGGCGCACAGTCTTTGACATGTTTCTCCATAACTGCCAAACATCTCAACAGAGCACACTGAGATTGCACTTAGCAAAACATATGAAATCCAAGGATGCATTTTTCTGCGAAATGTTTGCCGAGTCCCGCTAAGGTATCCTCAATGTCATCTAGAAATAAAAGACAATACATGGTGATGTCAAAACAGGCAGACTGAAATGAAAGCAACTTCCACACAACAAGCTGTAGCCTGCATCAGTCAAAGGTTCATTCGCTGTTTGCCAGTGGGTAACTTGTCTCTGTGTGGCTGCTTGATGTTAAAAAGGCTCAAACAAAGCAGGATAGGAAGCAACTCCTTCAAGCCATGTAAATAACACAAAAAAAAGCAAGGTCAAGGCGAAGCATGAGCGCACAACTGTCTAAAGGCTGCGAGGGGAAGCCACGTCGCGTTTAATTATGAAGACATCAACGCGTAATTAAACGGTGGTTTGAATTTAATGGCATGTAAATTAAAGGTTAGCGGAGCCTCTGCATGCACAGCGCGCGCCTTGTCAGTCACAGCCGGCGTAATCCCGCCTGAGTCGCGGTGAAATACATACCTCGCGCGCGGCGATGAAGATGTAGGCTCGTTCGGGTAATTCAGCGCATTTTTTATATTTAATCCGTCAAAAAAAAAAGAGGATGTATTTTCAGCGCGCCTGTGTTCGTCTGCTCGGATGCACTAAGGAGGAATGAAACAAAACGCTGATCAACCACAAACTGTCAAATGCCTCTCTGTTACCACGCGCTGCCGGGGGGAGACTCAGCTTTGCCCGGTCACAAAGTTGCTTATTCGCCCTCTTCTACCGCCTCGCTCTCTCTCTCTCTCTCTCTCTCTCTCTCTCTCTCTCTCTCTCTCTCTCTCTCTCTCTCTCTCTCTCTCTCTCTCTCTCTCTCTCTCTCTCTCTCTCTCTCTCTCTCTCTCTCTCTCTCTCTCTCTCTCTCTCTCTCTCTCTCTCTCTCTCTCTCTCTCTCTCTCTCTCTCTCTCGCCCTGCGTGAACGCTAACACGCACGCAAACACGCACGCACGCTCAACTCTGTGGTCGGGAGGGTGTCATTCCAAGCACAAAGAATCAGCTCGCTGAAGCGTCGAGGCATATCACCCGAAAACGTGTTGACCCACCTTCAGTAAAAGCGTCCCTGAGAAATATCAATAATATCCGGGGCGCAGCGGTTTAAACGGTCCGTTGAGCAGCTTGTTTTATTAATAGTAGAAAGCAAACAAACACGGAAGAGACTGACCATACCAGCATCTTTTTAAGGCCCCAATATTTCCACTTCCAGAGTATGTTTATTCATTTCCCAGGTGCTATTTCTGGAAATCTCTGCACAGTCGCAGTGCATAAGGTGACCTGCAGGTGCCAAAATCACTTAAACCAGTCAGGTGCTGTATGGTTTTAATGCTTACTGATTCAGTCAGAAAATATACGTACCTAAATCCCTAAATGTCACACGGATCCCATTTCAGCTCTTGAAAAGCAGCACTAAAGTGCTTTTACGGTCTGTGCAGAACAGCCATAATTATCATGTCATCCAATACGTCAGCACACCAGGCTTTGCCATAATAGGATGTGTATTGACCCCCCCAGACCTCCCACCCACCCTTCCTTCCCCCATATCCAAGCAGAAAGCTTTCAAATTGCAAAAAAATCCACATATTTGCCTATGGCATCCGGCATGTTCTCACGGTGGTAGATGTTGTTCTCTGGTTTTCATCCATCAGATGTAGTAGCGTCTGACCCGGTGGCACATATAGTGACAAAGCACCAGGTAAAGAAAAAGACCTGTCGTTCCTGTCTCCACTTGATGCGGTAGCACCCGCGTGGAACCATGTCAAGAATGGTTGTGTGTACTGTTGTGTCCTCGTAAAGCTACATCCATCATCATCCTCCCCACTCGGCTCTCGCTCACATGAGAGGAGGCACATCGGGGACAGTGCCTGTGGCTCATGCTAGAGACTATCCAAGCTGTATCCAAGCCTGCATGCAATTCATTTGGGCTTTTTTCCCCCTTTTGCCCTTAGAGGTTTGTGCTAAACCTTAAGCATTAGCTTAACAACATCACTGCTCCACTTTGTCTGCATAGATTAGCATTTGTGTTAGTTGCCATGACGAGGACAATGAGGTTCAAAACAGTGGTCATCAAAAACATTTGAGTGAGAGAAATATATTTTTTTATTTTAATTCAATAATGTTTTTGCATTTTGATACATGCTCACACTTGTATCTCTGTGCCTATGATGACTAGGTAATGTATGCTCCAAGGTAAGACATACGCGTGTATTGTGTGTATATATACTGTAGTCTATATTCTAAAGTTCTACAGTATAGAAATCCAAATATAAATATACACTGCCTGGCCAAAACATTTCCAAGACATTGTATTGATGATGGTAGCAAAAAGCCTTCTCCAGCACATCCAGAAGATTCTCAATGGGGTGAAGGTCTGGACTCTGTGGTGGCCAATCCATGTGTGAAAATGACGTCTCATGCTCCCTGAACCACTCTTTCACAATTTGAGCCCGATGAATCCTGGCATTGTCATCTTGGATGACAATGAGATCACGATTACGAACAGGCAGCTACGTAACCTGCTCTGTAATCTCCACCTCTAAGAGGAAAAGATGGAAGATGCCCCGCGTCTCAGCGACCAGAAGTACAACAAGAGGGTTTCAATCACTGAGGCAAAGATGAAACATTTCTTGGACCAAAACTGGCTGAGCAGAAGAAGTAATGCCCTGAACCTGCAACAGCAGCACCCGGACATATTTGTAGAGATTCTGGATCTCAATTAATAGAAGCACAGACCTCATGAAGCCTCAAAAAACAGGTGAGTAGAGAAAGTTCAACTCCTCCAGGAGATCAACAAAGACCTGGACAGAGACAAAGACGTGGAGACAATGAGATTCTGGATCTCAATAAAAAGGACAGTTGTTCTGAGAAACTCCAAAAACCAGAGAGAGACCAAAAACAGGCTGAGCAGAAAAAGAAGCTGAACTTCTTCAGAGGAATGAAGCCTGGCAGGAAGAATATGACACTCTGAAGAAGAAAGAACCAAGCTTGGAGTCCACAATAAAAGCTTGGCAGTCAAAGCACAAAGCTCTGGGTGGAAAGTATAACAGAGCGGGCCAACAAACCATTGGAGGAGGAACCAAAACGGGTGGAGGACCAGAAGGAGGTCCTGGAGGACGCCTGTCTTGAAGTGAGGAGTAACAATAGAGGCCCGTTTTGGCAAGAAGATGGAGGACAGATATGCAGAGTTTGAGAAATGGAAAAGGGAAATTGCCCAAGAAGTAAAACAAAAACAGAGAGAAGCAGAAAGGAAATGGGTGTTTCAGAACGATGTAAAAGAGGAAGACGCGGGGCCTCACCTCTGCACCATCCCTCCACCTCCACCTCTCTCACCTGTTCCCTTTGTCCACTACCGCTCCATCCAAGGTTCAGGTTCCTCCCTCAGTCCAAAGAGAGACTCTGAATTATGTAGAGCAGCTCATATCCAACATGAATTACCTGAACATTAACACCAATTAGAAGCATTCAGAGAAATAACTTCATTGAAATCACCGCTATGGCTCAATAATCAGTAAGCCCCCAAAAATAGAGCCATGGTAACACACCGTATATATTTGTGATACTTTAGAGATCAAAGGTCAAATTCTGGTTCGAACATGAAGCATCTTTTTGGATGAAAACCAACATCAGAGTCTGGTGACTTAATGTCTCAAACTCACCCCATTAACAGTGTACCATGGACACATTCTTTAAATCACAGTTGAAAAATCCACCAAAAATATTCAAATCCAGTCGAGGCGACAGGTGCAGCCTGCAAAGAACCCTTCTTTCTTCAGAAATAGAAATAGAAATAGACGCGGCCACGCAGGGCGATGGGGAGTGCCTGCGCTGTGCGTTCCTTACAGATGGCGAGTCGCACTTTGTCATCTTTGCCCAGCTGAAGCACAGAAGAACACTCGGCATCCCAGTGAACTTCCCTGCTCTTTGTCTGACAGGAACATCACTGTTTGGGCTCTCGGAAGCCTTTGATGCATCGATGCAACAAAGCTACACAAAGCAGAGCTTTTTAGTATGTCAACACATTACGCAAGGGTTTCTTTTTGTGGAATAGTCGTAGTATTATCTGAGTTTTAGTCTCCACAAAGGACACTCTAAAGCTTTGGCTTCTATGAATATTTGAAACAATTATAATAAATTAAATAAATTAATAAAGGATTAAAAATATTTGCTTTAATCACTGTTACTTGTACTTAAAGCCGTGGGTGTGGATATAAGTCCCTGGTACTGAAACAACCTGCAACCACAAAGACAGTGAAGAGACGACCAGCTGAGTCTTTGGGAGGATCCTTTAATGGAAGGATACACTCCACTTCACGTGATCTTTGATAATTCTCTGTCCATCAGGAGTTGCAGTGTTTATCCAATAAGTTCTGTATTCCCCCCGAACTAAAACCTCTACAGAATGACATAAAGGAGGTCTTTGTTGTAAGAACAGAGGTGGGTGAGGAATAAGTAGAAGAGGAAGATCAGGGAAGGCAGAAACTGTTAAAGGAAGAAGACTGACGACAGCAGTAACAGAATGTGAGCAAGTTTGTGGGAGCGTGAAAAACATCTTTGGTTACAAGAAAATCCAACAGCCGGCAGTGTGAGAACTTGCCTCCCACAGTATCTCCAAAACTAGGGAGGGGGGGGAAGGATGCCCACATTATCAGCCATCATGGATGTCACTTCATGCCCCCCGCGTGGATCCTCAAGTGCCCGGGGCAGCCACGTCTCTGGCAGGCAGATCCATAAATAAAGGCGCACAACAACATGTTCTCCATCTCTGCTGCCGTGAGGATCGGAAATCTCCACTTTTCTCAGCAGAACACCATTAAGGCACCATTAACCTGAATAGTCTTTTTTTTATCAATCTTTCTTATTCCTTCTAATGTTTTTTGACAACATGACGTTTGGTGTTGCGCTGCCTTTTCATCAGGTGAGTGGAAATACGATATTTCAAGATTTTCATTCATTCCAGTTGATTAACTAGTTGACATTTCAACCAAGGCCTCTTGGAAACGTTCTAAGGACAGTCGGTGGTCCGTGGACCTCAGTGTGGGAACCACTGCTCTGATTGAACTCAATCATATTCATTGTTCATACGCTGAATGCTGTGGCACCACCTGCTGGTCAAATGTAAGAAATAGGAAAAAGCGACAAAGTGAGAATATCTGCAAGTTAATGATAACTCTGATTAAACCTGATGTGAGCATCAACACTAGTGAACACTGTTATCCTCGTAGTGAACTGGGGAAGAACCAGCAAACAATGATTACCAGGAATCATGGTCAAAAAGCTCTGTAGTGTCTTTGGGTTGGACCATTTCCAGTAAGAAGTACTGGAGTGAAATTTCTTGCAGTTTCTTGCATTTGCTTTAATTGAAACTTTGACATGAAGACAAGTAGAAAGCACTTTAATTAATTTAAAACAGCTTTACGTTTTAAATTACATTATACTTACGTTTTTTTTTTGTTAGAATGTTAGAATTGTTAGAATGATGTGATTGGATAACTATTGTTAATTCAACCTGAACAAAAGAGCAGTTTAGAAATGTGTATGTAATTCCAACTTAAACCTCAAGGTGTCGCTGCTGATTTAATAAAGACTTGTTGTCGAGTTAACCTGTAGTACTCTATCCTTTGTTACTTCCTGCTATCACAAGGGTGCGGTGACATCAAACGATACACAGCTGGGATTCATTCCAAACACACCTAATAAAAGGACATGTCAAACAAAATCAAAATGGTTTGACTAATTCGAGTTGGACAAACGACAAAAAACGGTCTTAAAGAACAAATCAAAACAGTTTGTAGTTTGAAGGCAATGTTCAACTTTAGTTTACTAGTACAAGTTTACTAAGGTCCGTTGCTGTGTGGTTTCTGCACACAGATGCCAGGGGGCTTCCCACCCTCTTAATTAAACAATACCGCCACCTTATCTCAGCTCCTTATGCTGACATGAGTCTCCTGCAACTCAAGACATCTTTTCTTTGTCTGACTGATCACGTGCTAATATTGAATAAACAAGCCTGCCACAATCACCATTCGGGTCTAGAAGGAAACAACTTTGCCCAAACTCTCTGGGGAGTTGAGGAGCCTCATTGCTAATCGGATTGAGAAAAATCTCTGCGGGCTCTAAGAGCTAATTACCTTGGTCAGAGAGGTCGTTGTGGAACTTAATGGAAAAGCAACAGCGTGGGGAGTTGAACTTAGTTACAATTAAACAAGCAAAAGGTACTGACTGAAATTACTAGCTAAGAAATAATATGTTACAATCGGAGGCTTGAAGGATATTTGCTTTAGTGTAAAAAACAATTGACAAAACCACTATTTCATAGAAATGCATAAAATGAAATTAAACTATTGAACATAAAAAAACACTATGTCAACATGCACCATATAGCTGTGTACTTTTAAAAAGTGGTAGTTTTGTTCAAAAATAGTAAAACCGCGTAAAGGTTCGGAGTAGAAAGTATTGATTAAATAACTGCTTGATCGTCTGAAATCAGGAGAGGAGCAGAGAGAGAGCGACGCAGCTGTGATGTCTGACGTTCAACTTCTATGACCCACATCTGTGACGATCCAAATTTGACAGTTTAGTCATTTTTTTCTGGAGTAATTGTTTAAAAATTGAATTCTGTCTAACCCTGAGCTGCTTTAATAGGCCACTGTTGACACTTTTCCCAAAAGAAACAGGTTGCTACAGACCTCTGCAGAGAGGAGGCCAACGGGGGATGGTGAAAGTGTGACAGCAGGGTACTTGAGCTTTATTTTGTCTATGTGCCTTTAATTCACGGGGGGATTGGGTGCAATGAGGATTGTTCACAAGCGCAGCATTACAAAAAATGGCGGCTTCTATGATGTTGCCAGGGTAACCCACATTGTGCCTTTAATGAGAGCCTCTGCTCACATCTTGTGGGTGATCATTTGCAGGCCTGATAGAATCCAACTCGTGCTGCACGTATCTCTCCACTAAATAAGTTACTGAGTATTTTTTACTCAATTAGTATGTATTTTGCTAAGAAAAAATAAACTGTTTCAGTCACTTGATTGCACGTGCTAATTAGCTCACTGCGAGAACATTTGCATGCATGTTGTGTCATGTCGTTTGACAGTGTGTCGCTGTGTGTTTAAGAGTTTCTCCTGTTTGCATGCATGTATCCACATCTATCCACATGTTGTTGTGGTTGCCTGGTCTTCGGTCCCTGTTCCGCACCAACGATAATCATTCGGCTGACCGTCACCTCTTTCCATTCTTTCCTGTGGATTTGGAAATCCAAAACAGAGCACCGACTGAGACAACATAAACGGCATGAATACTTCCGCCCCGTTCAGCTATGGAGTTGCTTTCATTTTCAGCTCATATTTGTATTGCCACAACTCAGATAGTTGTTCATCACTGACGTATTAATGTCTTCACTCAATTAAGGTGAGGGGCCATGTTTGTGAAATGTTATTCCACCTAATAGCCCTGGTTTCTGGTTGCCATTCATAATCAATATTTCATCTGGATATGCATAGACATAGAAGCTCACGCCACTATATTCATTTAGCCTGGATTCTCTGTATGAGATGATGCAGTCTGTGCTGCATACTTAATTGCAAATTCAAAGAATGAGAGGATGATAACTTGTGTGTCGCTTACACATGTGTTAATGTGCGAAAATCTACAGCCAGCAATACATTCCAAGGTTGTCCTAAAATAGAGACACATTTTCATTTTAACACATTATCGCCCCATTAAGTCATTTGGAGTGAACGCTTAGCAGTGTCTTGAAAGCTCAGGCTGTTCATATTCGCACTGAGCTTTATTCATGCTTACCTCGAGGCATCTGTGTGTGTTTGTGCGGCCTCCTCATAAAACCTCCTTCAGAAAGCAATGGTGGTGTTGTGAGGATTCAACGCACACATTGCGCACACGTTGCTAGGAGTTCAGAAATAATTGTTGGAAAAGAGACATTGGGCTCAGTACACCTTTGCTAAAGGAAAAGGTTTGTATCCCGGAAAAAAACACCTGCCCCAATCTTTTCCTTCCTTAAAACAATGTTCTTTTGGGGTCTATTTTGATCTGTTGGAAATTCAAAGAGAGAATATTCCAGCTGTGGGCTTCCTCCAAGACGTCAAATACTTAAAAGGACTGTGTATTTGCATGTTTGGGGATTGTTTTGGGGCCTTGGATTTCACCGTGACTTCAAAGAATAATGGGATAATTATTGCACTTACCACCAGAGAGAAAGAAGAGAGAAAGGGAGACTCACCCTGAGACAGACGGGGGGGGACAAGTAGGGAGAGAGAAAGGGAGTAATGAGTGTTTAAAATAGACAATAAATATAATAGCGTCCAAATTGAATGGAAATATTCTTTCACAGGAACATCAGGTCTTTTGTTAATATCATTAGTTTTAATGTTCTGAGCGTTTTGGAGCTATTTGGGGGGGTAAACGAGAATTCCATATCGGTGAAGTTTGAAATTGCTGTAATTCTTCAGAATGGAGTGCTGAGACCAGGTAGCAACAAAAACAGCTGGTGCAAGCGTGGCCGATAACAGCATGCTCACGCTGATTAAATCTCAATCGATTTCTGCAAAATGTCAGGAAACGCCACGGTCTGGAGCCATTTAATGTGCGTCAGATGAGGGCTGAAGGTAAGGGGGTTTGTGTTATCACTCATACGTCACAGAATGTGGGAGAATGACAGGGTGGTGCCAGGAGTTTAATTGGCGTTAACACTTGGGGTGTAGGACGCGGCCCGAGTCTCCAAGGCAATGGCCAGTCAATGCGAGTCAAGAGAAGCACTCGACAGGCTTTAAATAAAAGCAGTTTTATTTACTTACTGAAATGGATTTTCAGAGGGGATTTTTAGAAATCCTAAGAACATAGAGTGATGGCAGGCATGGCGTTAAGGAAAAGGAAATAAAAACAGAAAACAATAACCTGGGTCAACAAACATCTGGATAAGTCAATACTGAGGCTCTCTTGAGCAAAAGAAATCCTTTGCCGATAAAAACGGACTGTATTGACTAATAAAACAGAGCCGGTGATCAATATGCCCGTAAATTGCTTTTGTTGGATGAGGCACCACTGGAACTGTGTAAATCGCAAAATAGCCTTCCTAGAGCTACTGGTTATTGAGGACCTCTTCATGTGTGGCTGGTATTGCAGCAGCGAAGGCACACTTAAGATGCATGTACAAAAAATGAATGCAAGCGCAAATAAAGAGCAAAATGACAAAGCAATTCGCTTAAGACATCTTGGCTGACAGAACGCATAAATGCTAATTAGTCTGGTTGGCAAGGAGGGGGCGGCTAGCAGTGGTCGTCCTGTTCCGTTAAAGGTATCAAAGGCATGAGAAGATGTTCTTTTGCATTAACTAAATGGCTTTCGGGAAAAAAAGACACCCTCTAGGATGGAAAAAGCTGCACAGAAAGTATCTATCTATCTTCTGATTCCAGTTAACAGATTTCTGGGGAAGTCATGAACCCGTTTCGTAAAAGACTGGCCCCCCTCCCAACCCATTAATGATGTGATGATGGAGCTCAGATCGACAGAAGAGCCAGGAAACAGCAAAGGTTGTTCTGACGGACCAAGGTCACATGGAGATGCCGGATTCTCGATGTTGCCTGTTGTCTTCTGGAGTAACAGTGGCATGTTCGCTCATGAATTTAACAAATGATAGACAGCAGCTGCACACACATCTCTCGCAGACCTGCACTAATCATTTTCGATCATACGTTGCCTTGTCCGGAGCACATCAGGTTGTTCAGGAAACAAAACCTGACTCACAGAGTATGTCGGCCCATTAACCGCTGTCAAATGGAATAAGTGTGACATTCACTTGAGAATTTTTCGTCAACAATTTCCTGAATTTCCTGATAATAACTTCCTCTCCCCGCCCCTGCTGGTAATGCTGTATTTGATTAATATCCAACGCTTCCATCTTGATGTTGTCTTCCTGTGAATCGACTGAGGGGGGATCTCCTGCGCTACCGATGAAGCGTGAAAAAAATAAATAAATGAAATTCAGTTGGAATTTTTCTCAACCAACACATAATGTATTCTTCTTTTGCACCCTCCCTCCTCCCCCATCTCTGCAAGGAGGAAAATGTAAACATGGGTGAAGTTTAGGCTAATTCGCCACACAAGATTGCGGAGGAGTTTCTGATGGAAATTATGCACATCACAGATAGGAATTATAGGATGGCACTGCAATTATAGATAATCATGGAGGTAAAATCCTCTCGGAATTGTGTAGCTGGTCACGCAAGATGCATTATTTACAACCAATGAGTCAATTTCTAACATTGAGTTACAGTATATTTTTGTGTTTCTACAATGTGTAACAATGTGTAGTTTATAAGCTTTTTGAACTTTTCTTACCGAATTGGGCAATTCTGCACTTTTGATCCGCTTCCTATGAATTCTTGTCCCTGGAAGGGTGACGGCAACCACAACTTTCAAGGACCAGTGTGCTTTCAAAGCCTCGTGGTAATAGTCTTTGCTGGATGCTTAGAAAATGCTGGAAATATGAGGCGATCAAGTTTTTGGCAGCAATAATAAATCTAGCTTAGAATATTTGGACGAAAAAGCAACAAGTTAACATCCTTACAGCTTTTATGAGAGGCTAAGTCAAGATGGCTGCCACGGTGCGTCGGTACTTTTTTGTAAATTGAACATGCCATTTTCTTGCACTATGTTATCTAATTTGTCTTGTTGTCTGTTGTCATTTACCGACCGCCGTGTCAAATTCCTTGTATGTCTAACATATTTTGGCAATAAAACATTCCTTATTTCTGATTCCCGATGCTGAAGAAAACATGGGATTATTAAAGTACAGTGGTTTACTGGTTTACCGTTTCCCTGAAACATTCAAACTCATGATGTTTTTCTATCAAAGTCAGAGCAAAGTGGTCATGAAAAGAAGAAAAAGAAATACACAACATTGTATTTAGATCCGTCTCTAATCTCCTTTTTAAAGTTGACGGAGGAAAAGGATGGATCGCATGTGACCGAAAAGCCTCCATAATGGCTTTTTATAAAAAAAGATGACGAGAGCCTGCGCAATCCCTCCACCCTCTGGTGCAAGAAATAAATCCCAAAAGGAAACTCTTCACAAACATTCAATTTGTTCAAGGCAGCTCAAAATGCGCTCAGTTTCCCATTTATCATACCTTTGGTGCTTCACTAGTGGAGCGCTGTGGTAGCATGACGACCAATCAAACAACCTGGAAACCGGTTTCCTGCTTCTGCCACGGCCGCCTTAAATTCAACCCTCTGACAGGCCTGCCAATTTCAATCAATATAATCTCTCTAAATAGATTAATTGTATATTACATTAATTTGATTTGATTTAGTCTAATCAGTTTCATGATTTGTTTGTTTAAATCAGCAGGCAGGTTCATAGAGAGGCTGGATTGTGGGGTTTTGAAACGTCAAGCTGGAGGGTTTTGTTTCATATCCTTCACTAAAGGGAGAAAAACTAAGGGATCAAGGGAATTTAAATTCTCCCTCACCTCATCTAAGCCAGAATGGAAACTACTTTTTGGCTACCATGTTCATCCACACATGGAGTTCCAGGAGAGAAAATAGTGAAACAAATCACATTAGACTCCACAAATTGCATGCAATCCTGCCCAGGATTTAATAGTAAGGGTTCAGACCTTGAAGAGACACACACTCTCACACTGAAGCTTTTGGAAGATGTCATTAAAACACTTTTAAACAGTAAAATAGTGACCTTGAGAATGGTACTGTCTAATCACCAAGGTTATATCCACAACGATTAGAGTTAAAGTGGAGAGGGGGGGGGGGGTTCTGTTTTTCTCTACAGGTTGGATGCTGCGTCCTTGTTGCAGACCAGCTGTAATGAGAATTGAAATGAGAGTGGATTGGACAGCTGCGATTGCATCACTGTCTGATGCGAGGTCTTCAGTCCGCGCCAGTTAAAGCAGGCAGGTTGGAAATGGGGATGCAGCTCATTTTAGTTTATCCTCCTTTGCCTTTGGCTTTGTTTGAGCTTTAGGTAAACAGCACAGCGCCCTCACATGATCTGACTTAAGATGTTTCGCAGCCTATTATTTCACAAAGGGAATATTTGCAGAAAACTTAACTCAATAACGTTATCTCAGTGTGTCAGATTTTGGAGGGAGAGGGGCCAGATGGACAAGAGGCAGAACTGTGGATGTCGCTGTCGCAGCGAACGCAAACAGTTTTGATCCTGGTGCTCCCACTGATCCAAACATGTACTTATCATCCAGATTCATTTTCTGTAATTGGCTTGCGAAGACAAAGCAGGCGTTTGCTCAACAGAGTGTGTTCTGTTGAACGATGTGCCATCATGGTTGAAGACTTACGATTTGGCGTGGTTGTCTCTGGTTCTTTAAATTGTGCTATTGCTTTAATGCAGCGGGCTAACTGACTGAGATTAAAGATTCAGGTCAACTTTGGGACCCTTTTAACCTCATCGGCGTAGATGTAGCAGTATGCAAGCGCTACGTTTTTTTGCTTTAATTATGGACTATTATTATCATTGTGAGATGAACACTGGGGTCACTGAATCTTTGCAAAATGACCCTTACAATTCAGTTTTTGTTCTCTGCTGAGACTAATGTTCTGTGTGAGGTTTTAGTGGCAAATATCGAGAAGGAGACGCACTCGCACATCCTGCCATTATCTACATAGAAATGAGCAGACACTCTTTATGAGGGAACATTTATTGTCCATTAATAGACTGTTCCAAGGGCATGCAGGCTGTTACGCGAAAACGCATCTATCTCCATCCTTTTGGTTGGGTTTTCGGATGACATAGTGCAGATGAAAAGGACTGAAAAGAGAGTTATTATACCGTTGCATGCAATTAGACTCAGATCCATGGAAAAGCTGAAAATGGATGATTTCCCAGGGGGGTCGTGCTAATCCACTCAAGTGCCATGGCACCTTGTCATGCACTTCTTTAAGCAAATCATATTTCGATCTTAGTGTAAGGTCATTATTTACATGTAGTTCTGAAGCTGCCAAACGTATTAGTGGGCATTACTTCTTGAAAAATACATTTACATGAACTGGTCTTCCATAATTAATCCATTACACAAATCTATAAATGCACTGTGCTTTGGAACAACAGCACAACAGGACGTCCGTTTCAAGGCTGGAGGTCTGGAAATTGCATACTATAGTGGAAAAAGGCATTTAGAGAGACTCCATCATCCGGCAGAAGCTGGTCAAATGAAAAGACTGCCAGGCAACATTCGTCAACGCTGGTACATAAACTCATGTGTGTAGCGAGTTTCACGACTAATCGCGGAGACCTGGAATATTAATGTGATCCGTGTAATAACACTGATCGTTCCCAGGTGTTAACCTGTGCAGGTAAACCAGTGTATGCGTGGAGCCTGTGGCTACATCCACCTGATTGTCATTCCTGTTGCACTCGCCGAAGCGACTTGACTCGGTCGATGTACGGAGCCGCTAGAACTGGCCTATGGTGGTTTACACAGACAAATGCGCTGATTAACAGGATAAAAGACATATTTATCCGAGCTGCACAGTGCTATGGTTAACCTACTTTAGCTGATTCAAAGAGGGTGGTGGGGGACGCTGGCAGCTGCTCCTCACGCTCTTCTGCCAACGAGGGGGGAAACACCATCGAAAATGCTTAAGAATATGCTCTTAAATGCTTCATTTATGATGACAGGGCTTCTCATTTGAGGAGGGGGGTATCAAAATTGCATGAACACAGTTTAACCGATGTGCCCCAACCACAGTATGTCTAATAGCAACATTATGTGTGGGGGGGAAAAAAAGCTGCTGGTGTGTGAGAGACAACTTGGAATCTCCCAGGCTTCCTGTTCCCACAACCAGTGAGCCTCAAAGGTCCGATGCTTTTAGATTGCGATTTAGTAAGAAGAAAATCCAGCAGTGTAAACATTTAATATTTAATTTACTGAGGTTTAGTGTAACGTAAAAAATTGGGTTTAACTGACCAAGCTCAAAATACTAAGATTCTTCCTCGATCATGATCCACAGAGAACTGTAGCACATTAGTCGATGGGATAAACATACATGCGATACACGCATACATTGCGTTAAAAAAAGCAATCCATATTGACGATTACCTGTGGTAGAGCAGAAAGGTGTTTGCTACAGCCAACGAAGGAATAACTTACTGTGCTAATTTAATGGTTGAAAAGTTCATCTCAAAATAATAATTAAGATGAATACCGTGATGCTGGTGTTTGCTAGATTTCCCACAACAGTACTCACAGATCGATAAAAACTTGCATACGCGCAACGTCAGTCGGTGCTGTTATTCTGGCGACTCAGACTTCTGTTGGATGATGGGGATTGAGGTCCCCAAACTCTCAGGTACTAAAAATCATAAAAATGTAAATTGACTGACCCTAACAGGTGCAATAAAACGGGAAGGCGATGGACACGCAGCAGTTGAGCACTCATCTGTATACACCCACACAGTCCTCAGGCGAGGTTTAATCAGTCGAAATGAGTGAAAACACCTGGGATCAAACACGGCGAGGGCTTTCAATGCCAAAGGAACGGCTGCAATAAGGCAAACTTTTAAAAGGCAAACTTTTTATCCTCTTGATAACAGCCATGTTTGCATGTAATCCGTCTTGTACGTTGAATTTTCCAACGTTATTTGCAACAAATAAAATGTTTTTTGAGAGGCGACACTCAAATCAAGGATTTTAGAGTGTTTTCAATATGCCAAAAAGAATTTGGTTAAAACCACAGTAGAACACAGTGATGAGTAAACACTTTAAGTGCAGCTTGACACTGTGGTTCGCCAAAATATTTTAGCTCCCTGCAAGTAGATTTGAATAATTAATGGGAATTAATAGAAACCAATGGCTGCCAACTGAAAGTAGAAATCAAAATACTTGTGCATAGTTATTATGCTAATGTGTGCAAACTATTTTAAAAAAGCCAGATTAAC
This sequence comes from Apeltes quadracus, assembly GCA_021346845.1. Classification (NCBI taxonomy): domain Eukaryota; kingdom Metazoa; phylum Chordata; class Actinopteri; order Perciformes; family Gasterosteidae; genus Apeltes; species Apeltes quadracus. Next base: position 8,939,061 of record CM037932.1, on the reverse strand, counting down.
TCACTCCGAAGCGGCCTCAAGCCACAGTTTCAGCATTAAGAACCACAATAATAGAGTTAGACGTTAAGACTGGTCCCTTTAATGGCTCAAGAGACGCTACACAAAAAACGTTACGTTTATTAGACTCAGCAGGGAACTTCGTGCCTTCTTTAGCTTTAGTCTACTTCACCGAGTCCAACAGCTGAGCAGTGCGAACGCACTCCTATGTCGGAAAGCAAAACCTCAAGGAGGTGGCACATGTGCCTGCATGACACTTAGTCGGGGGCCACGCTATTCAACAGCTACCGCTTATGTCTGACAGACAGGTTTTACGTCAGACCAAACTGTGTATTGATTCAATAAACTGTCTATCGATTCTTAAAGGCTGAGCGTGTTCTGTGCGCTGCCTCTCCCCGTTGAGAGCTGCCTTTCTCTCCCTCTCTGCGCCTCAGCTTTAGACTTATTTCATCTTATTTGTGATGGCAGACAAAGCACTTAAAGGGTGAAGCTTTTCAGACTGAAGACTTTTGAGCAGATGTCAGAGTGCATTAGCTTTTTCACTTTATGCAAATATTGGCCCACTTTGTCACTGAAAAGGCGTGTGGAGGACTATTTTTGCTCAATTCAAAGTGAGAAAAGTGTGTCATGACCTAGTACCACGGAGAGGAACCTTTTGTGAAGTCCTGCCGGATCGCTTCCCTCATGCTATACCCTTTCTTATGTTTGAAAAAGAAGCGCGATTGACAGATTGGCGTGCATTTGAACTCCTCCCAGAGGAGGCCGTAAGTGACTCCTTTTTTTTTTAACAAGCGTTCAAAATGAAATGGCTCTGTAGTCTGGAATTTTGTGTCAGACGAGGTCAATAAAAGGGCTGTTAAATCCCGCGGGTCTGAATGAAAGCTCAACGCAGTCAACAGCGTCATGGAACAATTTTAAAAGGACAATCTTTTTAAAAACCCTCCAGTCAGTCCTGTCAGATATAAATAGAAAATAAATTGTGAATAAATTGTGTTTTTCAACACAGGTCATAACATGCTACTCTGAATTCAAATTAAGAAAACCATTACTGAATGGTTAAAAAAAACAAAATTTTACTATATTTTACTAAATACCCTAGAAATTGAACAACACGTATCAACTTGGTTAACCATTTGGCAAAAAGGGTATTTCACAAGATATTGAATTACTACTCTTTTCAAATGATCCAAACATCTGATGCATTATATTCAAACCTTCAGCATCGGTTGAAAATGATCATTGTTTATCTTCAATATTATTTGATACACTGCTAAATGTGTCTTTGTAATAGATTTGTTCAAATAAATTAAGCATTCAGGGTTGTAATGGTTAATTATTAGTATAATTGTACTAATTTATATCTGTTTCTAACTGAAACTTGCAAAAGGACCAATGTCAATTGTTTTCTAAAAGAGGCAAAACATTCTTGCACCTGATGTATGGTTTTTGCAGCAATTCTGCATAAGCATTATGCATAAGATTACTTAAGATGCATCAATTCATTCGCCCATGAATGCTAGGCATGTTCAAAGGAAACACTGCATAATTGTCCTCCTGGATGCTGCTGGAACATGAAACATAAAGTTTCCCATTCGATGGCCCAATGAGCAAGAAACATGACGAGCGCCCTCTAAAATGCCCTTCCATTTTCAAATATATAAATATTCTATTCTCACATCTCTCTCGCGATGGAACTGCATCGCCACAGAATGACGTACGGTCACATGATTTTTTTTTTCCTAATGAAATTAACATCAACCTATTTGTGTCTCTTTTTGTATAGTCTTATGACAATGTTTGTCTAAGATGAGCAAGACTAATGCTGTCACCAACGAGTCCCTTCAGTGCATTTTGAGTCATTAAAAATGGTGTTACCAAAGAATTGCATGAATTAATTAACTACGTGTTCTCAAAGCAACACCTCTTCAACATGAAGTCAATTCACAGGCGTTTCATTTACATTACTTAATTGGGTACAGTTTTTGCTATTTATGTACAGTTTGTTTTCTACGCTGCAAACAAACACGCAGTCTATTCGTGCCCTGAAGGCCTGCACGCTGCGCTCAAATGACATCGCTCGGTTAAAAAGGTAAACCGTACTCAGTACTGCTTACGTGTAGTGTTCACTTTTGTTTCCCCACCAACACTTCTCATCCAAGCTGAACCGTCTCCCACAGCATTCGGTGGAGGTGGAAGAGACAAGCTCTAAATCGGCTGTGTTATTGAGTTATTGAATTAAAAGCTTAGGTACTCAGGGTGAGCATGTCAATTTTGCACAACTGAATGGTACACTGCTCATTCCCTTTTTCATCTGAATAGATCATTTGTGTATGTAAAATGTGGAAGAATGGAGGTATTACACGTATCGCTTTCATTGTCTGTAATTCCCTTTCACTGTGACAGAAATCCTTCTGAGAGACAAGTCATATTCATTCACCACTGCATGCTGGTCCTTAATCTGCATTCAGCTCCCCACAACAGCACTGGCATCTGTACTATACCGCAATGTTGATTAAGAAAGGGTTTGGTTCGAAGCAAACGTTGCATGATTGCGGTAGGAGTGGAAGTTTAACCCGTTTTCCCGCCTTGTGAGGTAAAACATTAACGTAGGGTTAAAAAATTGGAAAAGAGTGTTGCGGCAAACGGTTCAACCCTTTTCTACTTGACATTCTGCTCACCTGTCTTCAACCCCCCGTGCTCTGATACCCTGGGACTGATACAGATAAAACGATGTGATGTTTCTGTCTGTATTTCAATGGGATGAGTTGCTGTGACCCACGCAATCTCCCCCTCAAAGAGTATTTCAACTTATGCAGATGAGCTCATCAGAGCTGCCTGCTGAGATGAGACATCTAGCTCTGGAATTGTGTCAATACCGCCACCGAAACAAATGCAAATCAAAATCCAAATTAATGTGTTTTCCCTGAAGGAGAAACTGAGTCGTACTTATAGTCAGCTCTCAGTAGATGACAGGATTCTGTTATCCAAAGCTCATGGAAAAAAAAAAACAACGGAAAAAGAAAGCATTCTCAAAGCGCTCCCCGCGCCGGGGCACAAGAGTCAGTGTCTCCAGATGGAGAAACTAAACCACTGCTCAAAAAGAAAAAAAGAGATTTGGTGTGATTATTTTACAGATGTTAAATAGAAAACACTTCCATTCCAGTAAGTACATAAGTACATTGATCAATGCCACTAAACGTGTATCAATGTTTGTTCTTAATCTTTCTCCATATACTATGTTGAGCCGCTCCGGTGGATATGCCGTGTTTAAAACCATAATAATCCAAGCAAGACTTATATTCATGTCCTGCTGCTTAAGACAATACTAGGCAGACTAGTTTTTAAAAAACAGGTCAGATTTGGTGAGAAGTAAGCAAAGCAGTTTAGGCTGTTGCCATGTCTGCGGACTTTGGCCCTCTGTCACTACTCCCACCCTTTCTGCCTTTTATTGAATATTAAACAGTGCACAATGCATGGAGTATTAACAGCATACAGTATGTGGAAATGTCTTCAGTCTTTATTCGTGCTATAATTGTCTTTTTTTAGGACTACTTACTGGTGATAAGCGTTAATTTGTTCGGCCCTTCTGCTGCTGAGACTTTCTCTCACACGGATCCTTCAAATATCCTTTCATTTGTGAAAGAATTAACCGCTGAAATTCTTTGTTTGTAACTCCTACCTGCAGCTGAATATTTACTGTTTCTCTTTGTTCGGTCTTGTCATTTGTCAGACACGTTCATGAATAAACCCATAATCACAAGTAGACACTAACAGTCAACAAGTCGTTGCACTGCGAGTACAAAAACGCAAGCAGGTTTCCACCTCCACTTTTAAGCTGCGTGATAAACGTATTGAGCAGAGGAAGTCAACTCGTGTTTTGCTGGGTGCACAAATATTTTTTTTTTTATTCACCTAACTAACAATCTAGACTACTGCTAGATAACATATGCTGGTATACCGAATAGCTAAAGACGCCATATTGGCCGACATATGTATTAAGGACCTTGTAGACATAAATGCGCTTCTCTCACATGAATCATGGAAGCTCCGAAAGTTGTCCATGGTCAAATAAATGGCCTTCCGTGCACACAGTGTATACAAATTTAATAAAATACAGAACACGTACAGTAGCCCACATTCACGTGTAAGCTCAGCTTATTTTCACATAAACTGCAGAGGACGACAATAAAAACAATACATTCTTAAAAAACAGTTTTATCGGAACCTCAAATGGTTTTATGAAAAGGGACATTCCCTGTTGCACCACCATTAACAGTTCATAAGACACTTCACTTTTGTATTTAACGTCACTGATATGTATTTCAGTTGCCTGTGATATTCAAAGAGATGTTCCTTATACACTAAATGGAGACAGGAAGCTTCACCGTACAAAAGCAGACAGGACTCAATAGCTCAACAGTAGCAGTTTTTTTTTTCACAGCCTCACAAAATTGGAGCTTGAAATGGGTCAAATACAGACATCTAAACTGACAGGTACAGTACACCATGAAAACACTTGAAGTCAGGTAAGCACTGATTTTCTTCCCGAACCTTCACAGCAGTCAAAGACACATATTTCACCTAAACACAACAAGTCACAAACTAAAAAAACCCAACAAACAGACAAAGCGAATGGTTTTTGGTTATACAATGCGTGTCTGAAATAAATCACCTCTTGGTCATTAACCTGTAATATCATCATCGTACTCCTGGCAACCGAGGGGGAGCGGGGGGGGCGACCACCTGACCCGTCAGTTACCGGAGTCCCGCGGGTCGAGGGCGCACTCGGACCCCCCGCACTCCTGGCTGATGACGGAGCTGTGGAGGAGGCTGCTCGACAGTGACTTGGGCCTGAGCTCGCGGGTCAGGTAGGGGGTCTCCTCCATCTCGGTGTGCAGTGGGGAGCACTGGCCGTCCGGAGGGCCGTAGGCACTGCTGTCCGAACCGCCCTCCCGCTCTTCTTTGGGCTCGCGTTTGGCCAAGTCCGGGGGCGCGCCGCTCTTGGTGGGACTGCTGGACCCGGACGGGCTCTCCTGCAGGGGGGGGCTTAGCGGGCGCTGCGATTTTAAGTAGGGTTTGACGTTGGCCACGAGGATTGTACTGTCCCGCTGCTCTTTTCCAAACGTGCTGAGGGTTTTCCTGCTGCTGCAGCTCATGGTGCCATAAATCTCTGTCTCCACCATGGCATCCATTCCCACAGGGATGAAAAGGTTGGTGCGATTATCGGCGCTGTCTGCTTGGCTTCCTACCCGTAACTTTGGCATCCAGCATCTGTCAGAATGTCCCAGTGCACGACATTCGTCGGTGCAGTGGACTGATTTGTCTTGCTCTGCAAAAACAGTTAAACATTTGTTATTGGAACCACGCTGTGGCAAGAATAAACAACCTGGAAGAAAATGCAGATGACAGTTTGAGGGATGAGCAACAGTGGTGAAACACTTGAACAAACACATCATTCTACCAACAACAGCTTTCTTCGTAGAAGTTATTTAGTATGCATCACTAGAATTTTCCAAAATTGCAGCAGCCTGCAAACGAGTACGCAGGGGTCATGCTAAGGTTGCTTTTCTGTTCCAGATATCAGAAACGATGCAGCCCTAAAATGGAAAGTCATATACAGTATGTCATGCTGGTCAATGTAGTAGATGTGTGATTTGATGTATCTTTTTATGGAACCTTTTCCCTCGGCTATTCTCCGCAACGCGTGTAGGCGTTTCGCGGGAGCTATCATCTGGTGCAGAGGAAGTGATTTGTTGTTCATTTGCATTTCCAGCAGCCGTTTTAGTCAAATACACTTAAAAACAACTGTGCAATTTGCATAAGCAGCGATATTCATCATTTCTGATCGCAAGAGAAAAAGTCTGTAGTTAGAATGTTGCGTGATCTGATATTGTTAGAACTTTTAGTATAATTTACAAACAGAGATGGGAATTTCTAGGTGTTCATTGAGGATACTCGGAAATCAGGTGAAAATCAGATCAATATCTAAATTCCATTTGTATCACAAACATTCATTAGTTTGACCTTTAGTTATTATTCTAATTACTTTGAGGGACTCTGGAGCATATATCAGCAGCTCATTTGCATTCCATGCCAATTTTTCATTTCCCTTCTTATTAATGGTCCTAAATTGTGACGCGTCCTTGCCAAAAGAGGACTGTATTTACCACAAACTCTGTTTAAATAGAAACTTTTGGATGCGTGGAATCACGCAGACGTGAAATTCATGAAACAGACTCTAAATGTTTATATCTGGATGAGCTTTTGTGAAGAACAATCAGCATCTAACAATGTAACAACGATTGTAAGTATTAACTCGGTGGAACTCTGGATTGACACTTTGTCATAGAATTTTAAATCGACAGGGTTGCTCGATGCAAAGACACATTCAACCTTTCCTTCTTGACACTGTTTTGTTGATTGCAGCGCTTCTTTGATTATTCCAGGCCTGCAGTGGACTTGAGCTGCAGGAGTCGATGCTGAAAAACCAAAGCCAAATGCCAGAGGGCCGGGCAACGCGGACTGATTCTTTATTGGTGTCAGCGCAAAGAGTGGAGCGAGGAGCAAGCCTCGACCTTTGAGCCGTAACTCAGTCTTTTACATTTCATATCATATTTCAACATGAAATATGGAGAGCTACACGTGCAATGAGCCAATCTCATGGTGACAGTGCCATTTTTTCTTATACAACGCTTTCAGAATTGATTTGGCAATGACGCACGGAGGTATTTCGCATGTAGACGCATGAAAGGACATGTCAGACGTGGCTGCGTAAATTGATAGTAAATGGTAGTTTACCATCATTTTTTAAATATGTAAATGAAAGCAACATTTTTAAGATGAAGTACAAATATCTTTCCCCTCTTGTTCTGATTTAACTGAACACCAACACATGCGTTTTCTTGACAATGATTGCCACAAAGTTCACTGCATCCTTGCAAATTAAAAAGGCAAATACAGATGATAATAATGGCTCTGAATTGTGTTATTTATTTAGGATGTGGCGTTGTGTTACAAATAGGAAGTTGATGACACATAAAAGACAACATGAAAGACAACAAACACACCACATCTGTTCTTGATCAAATATTATGGCACCGAATAAAAAGTTCTCGGTCTCACGTCAACGCTTCAGATCCTGTTTCTCTTTTAAACATCTTAAACAATTCCAAAATAACAAACTTTATTTAGAGGATTACCACAACATGGCTTGATTCTCCACTGGTCAGCACTCATGGCCTTGGTCTAAAAATAAGGCTTCACATCATGCTGCAAATTAAACAAGTAAACGTATTTCCAAACATAACCCTTAAGAGGACGGGAATATCAGCCTGGAGTAAGGGAACGCTGCGCAGGACACAGGCTCTACCTGGAACGACATAAGTACCTTCCTTGCACACAAGGCTTGGCCAACGTGCCGGAAGGAGGTTCTCTCAACCCCCAAGAGATGTGAAAACCAACACCATGTGCCAAACATGCAAGGCACCATCAAATGCCGCGGCCAAAGGCCGTCACACACTCACTGGCAGTCGTAAGGCAAATTTAAACTGTAACTTGATGACTGAAAATACATTCAACAAGTTAAATAGGGCTGTTAATTTTACACCGTAATTGTTTTAGAAATTTAATGAAGAATGCCTACGTTAGGAAAATTAAAAGGAAATGCGTTTTATCCTTTTTGGCCAATGAATATGTATCACATATGTCCTTAATTGGCTAAATTCATTTCTTTTATGACGTGATAAAAGTGAATTATTTTCATGTTACGTTTTTTTGAAATTGCTCAAACTGTTTCTATAACTACTGCTTTTTTTGTCAGAACTCAGCAAAAGCAAAAGCGTATTCATAAAAAGGTAAGGTACAGTATCTGTCATCTCTTGCATGTGTATATTTCCAATATTGTATACTAAAAAAATATACGACAAAGGCACTATTGGGAGACTCTGCAGGCAAAAACATTGCCTGTCATGCACTAGCCAATTTTGAGATTGGGGGCTATTTTGTTTCTGTAACAAGTCTTTTCTCACACTAGTGGGGAAAAAAGAAATATCCCCAAAACACATCTCGCTGTTTATTTTAATAACCTTCTGCCTTTAGATTTCTCCCAAATAAAACATAGCATTTGATTAAATGAATATTCTCTACAAGTGTTTTTCATCTTGTGATTGCCATCAAATAAATGTGTCATCTACTATAAATTAAGTTCATTAAAATTCAATTAGATCACAATCCTTACCCTAAAGACATAGGCTTAGCAAAGATGTATATCTACAAAGTATTCTGTAGCGTAGCAATAGAGGAGTCTGTTTAGTTTGTAGTACGTCTGCCGGGAAAACAAACCACACACATGACTACAAGTTTGTATGAGGAATTCAGATTGGATTAGATTTCTGAAATTAGTTTATATTTCCCTTTCATTTTCATTGTTAAATTTTTACCAGAAAATATTCTGGTGCTATTTCTGTCAGTACTAAAATAGAGAGAAAATACATATTGAGTTCAAAATGCATTTTGCATCAAACAGGAGAACTAAATGATGGCTTCGATATTGCAAAACCACAAATGTAGATCCTGCAAATTATAACTGCTACGCTTTGAAGCAACGCTCAGGATTAAAGCACTGTGCACAGCGCCTTTCTGGTTCTATGTGTCTTTTCCTAACGGCGTAGAGAAAGTATCTTTTTAGTCCCGGATACATAAGGCTGGAACAATAAGCATAAGAATCACCGAGGAGAAGCAGGTAGATACTAAATTTGTTTCCATGGAACCTATCACCCCGCAAACAAGCTTCCAGACGATGCTGACATAAGAGGATGTAAGTGCCAAAAAGGTTAAGAAAAAAAACACAAGAAAGGTTTTTATTTATGCCACTGTGCTATTTGTCGCACTATTACCAGGAGCAATTCAAAGATCATGTCTGCATGTTTGCATTAAACGCACACAAAAATACAGACTTTTGTTTTTTTTTCTGTCATAATTATGTCTTTGTGATAACATGATATTGTTTATGTAAGATCAAACAAAAAAAGTACATCAAACAATGTATAAATAATTCCATGGATTCCATGAAACCCAAACTCTAACCCATCATTTTTATTATTTTAAAATAAAATGCACGGACGGAAGATGCTGAGGAAGTGATTATGCTGTTATCTATCTGGTCTGGCAATGGCTTTACATTTCCCTTTTTTGTAGCTCTGAAATGACTATGAAATGTTTTACAATGGCTTTATTGAGTCCACTGCATTTACATTATGTGTTCCAATAACAGAATCATGACGAAGTGAAATAAAAGCCGTGATCTTACGGGCACCTGTGAGTGAAACACTCTACCATAATCTCAAAAAAAACAAAGGAACTGCCTGCCCATTATAAATAGAATCGGAGAGAGCGTAGCAACATACCCACTGTGCATCTGGTGTCTATGAAAATGATAAATATTCAGGGTGCATGATAGTGGAAGCTGCACAGGTGCATATATTACCTGTATCAAAGCAGCCAGGAGACTAGCGGGATGGTGAAAGTAAAGACATAAAAGCAATACTACTTAACCCTCAAGCTTTGCGTTGGTGCATTTGTAACTAAAAATTCTGTGGTGTCTCCATTTTGGATAATAGTGCTATCTTGTCAGTATCTGCAAAACATTGGCTTTGCAGTTCAATAAATGTAACCAAGTGTGTGTGTGAGGAAGAGTGAGAGACAAAGCAGTGTGTAGATTCGGGGGGTGATGTTTTGTGTGAGCAGGTCGAAGGCATTATGCGTAAAGTAGATCCCCCATCTTGTACTCAGCAGACAGTGACACCATTTAATGTTCACCTGGCCAACCCCCTTAAGAGAGAACACGGTTCAAACTAACCCTTCGTTTTATTTTAACTGCATTTTCCACAAGCAGGAAAAACAGGAAAGACATTAACAAAACATTGTAATGTTAAAAGGCCATGCCCCACTTCTTTGCATTTTTCTTATCTCATGAATGCAAGTCTATAAATTAACTGACATCCCAAGCAAGCGCCGGCGCTGCAAATGTAAATATTCAGTCGTGCATGTACAAAAACATTTCTTTCAACATCTATCTGTCTATATGATTGGTCTTAGAACTGTCGCCGAACCAGATTCAGAAATGTGCTGCAAAAACTTGTGATTGAATTTACACCTCCCACAGAGGCAAGTTTGGTCTGCCATAATTCCTCTCAGTGCACACATACCACACACACACACACACACACACACACACATATACACACGAGGGAGATAGATAGAGAGAGAGACACACACACGCATCCTTCTGGCAGCCACAACAGTGTTTCCATCTCTGCCCTCCTGAGCACGCCACAAACAAACAGTTCACAGCAATGTAAATGGTGTGGAAAGTACTGCATAGGGGACCTGATGGCCAGAGCCATTCTGTTGCAAGGCTCAGCAAAAGGAAATGAGAAACACTCAAGTTTCCCATTATTTTTTATCTCTCCATTGAGAGTTGATTTCATTTTTTTTGAGTTTATATCCACGATATCTTAATATATCAGTCCCTTTCAGGTCAGCCAGGTTGCAACGGGTTGACTATCATCTATGATTATACTCCTGGCAGTGTGGATCATTTCAGATTTTGGGAAATACATTTCAACATTTCTATTCTCTTTCGCAAAACAAAAGCTCCTCTGAAAACAGTGAGCACGGCGCAAAACCGATAATAACTGAGAAAATCTCTCCAAGCAAAGGGTGGAAACACTGTCATGTTGCACCAGAAATACCTGTCATTTTGCACTGCTAGTGTCTATCATGCTTTGTTGTCTCTGTCGTGTTATTCAAGACATTCATGCGGCGAACCTGTGCTCAAATAATGGCGTGATCAAAAGAGACACAGACGGAGCTGCACTTTGCCATGCATATGAGCTTGTTTGATGGAAAAAATCAGACACCAGATGTTTAAACATTCCACCTTCAGCCAATGGACTCTTTTATCCTTTTAAACTAACGTCTACCTTCCACTCTGGTGCCTTTGTGTCATCTTTGCAACACACTTCAGGCTGTCTGCAATGTAGAGCGGTGCGAAGCAACACTACCTGCATCTAATAAGAGTGTGGATTCACATCTTCTGTGTTTGATGTCTGTCTGCTTTGTACCAAGAAGCTGGTCGACCTCCACACACCAGTGGGCTGCATCTTCTCATTGCACTAAGTACCAAAATTTGCAGTAGCTTTCTAGAGTAAGTTAGGCATCTTCAAGATGTCAGGAAGAGAGTGCATCCACTCACCCTGCTCAAAAGGCTGGCCATTAACTGCTGTTGCTTTCATCTTGAGGGCCTCCCTAGCAGCCGCGTCGCAGTGTGAGCCTCTATTAGTATCCTGGTCACTGTCAGCTTGGTCACTATCACCATGGCCACTGTCGCGGAGGCTCGCCCGTTCTGCATCCTTAAATGTTGAGCTGCAGCACAATGGAAGGGTAGAAAAAAAGAAACATGAGTTGCCATTACCTCTGTGGGAGTGTTCCTGTGTGATAGCCTTAGTCAGTTGGCTTGATACGGAGATGAAGAAGCTAAATGAACTGGTCAGAAAGCTTTTGGAGAGAGCTCTTACCTTTGAACAAATGGCTGCCTGCCACTAGCATAATTGGGCTCTGAGGGAAAATTTTCTGTCTGGAAATGAGAGAAAAATAAAACATATGATTGGCCATGTTAAAACTACCATGCATTTTTCAACAATAGTTAACATTGACACTATCACAATAAGAAACCAAAACCGAAATGTTCTTAAATTCAAATATATTTATTACAACGCTTGAAAGATGTCAATAGAAGCCATTGAGCATCTGCCAGTGATGATGACATTTTAGGAACAAATCTCCATTGTGACCATATGTGCCGCCTTGGCAAGGCAAAGGAGAAAAGCATTAGCCACTGTCATCAGCATCCTTTCTCCCTATCTTGAGAATAATGTGTCTGTGTTGATCACACCCACATACGCTAGCGACTGGTGACAGCGCCAGGCCTTGTCATCTACGTTATCATCTCCAAATGAGACTGTCTGTGAGACTGTCCTAGATATTTACATTATTTACAACAGATAATTCTACTGTGCTAAACAGCACCACAAGCCCGTGCTGTCAAATTAGCATGTTAGCTGGCTCCTGCGCGCAGGCCTGCCATCTCCACAAGGCGAAGCTGGGCCCTAATAACAGCCTCATCGTGCCAACTCCTGATGCGGATGGGTGGGTCTGGCCCATATTTGTGGGGAGAAGAAAAAGCGAATGCAAGGTTATGCTGTGTGTATCTAGCTGTTCTGGTGCACAATGGTTCGGTAATGTGATCGGACAAGCTGCTCAAACACCTGTCCGATCCTACATTTCAGGCAGGGTTTGGTTTTGCGCTCTAGAGCAGTGAGTCTGGCAGGGTCACAGCAGCCTTGTTCAAGACTGGCGCTGTTTGCATGTCTAACTCAGAGTACTTTCTGATTATGCGGGCCACCTGGACCATTTTGCAAGAGGGGACTCCAAAATGATTCAGATAACTCGTATGCAGAGGGAAAAAAGCATCTCAAGCAAAAAAAAACATTACTTATGATAGCCATTGAGAACCCAGAAGAACCTTCAAACACTAACTTTAATATGACGATATTTCATTGTGACATATAAGGGGGAAAGAAAGTGATAATAATGATGTCTGCACACGGTGACAAAAGAGTTTATCTTTTTTAGTCAATTACTTTTCTTTTTCAGATTTTTATGGCAAAGCAGATAAGCGAAAATAAAGGTGTAGATAAAGAATACCGTGCAGCGTCCTTCTTACCTGTATCACCGACATCCTGTTCGCTGGAGTGTCTGTGCTAAGCCCGGCAAAGCTGGAGTGGCAACCAGCCCTGGGGACCGTCAGGCTGTTTGGGGTGGTTTTCAGGTACATGACCTCTGACCTGGGCAGTGTGAGCGGCAGAGGACTCTGGTAGTCAAAACATATTGGTGAAGTGATCAGAGAAGGACTGCTCACCACATTCATCCGGCTCGCGGAATCTCTCTCCTCCATCTCACTCTGCACCAGCATGATGTCACTCTTGTTGATCCTTTTCTTTTTCCCTTTCCCCACTGGAGGATTGGAGTACTCAGCCATGCGGCAGTTATAATTCCCAGTCTCCTTATCTTGATGTTTTGACTTGACGGCAATGGCGGTCATGACTGCTAAGAGCATGACGGAGATAATGCAGAGGGTAACTATGAGGGGCAGGGATACATCCCAGTGCTGCTGCTCCCCGCTCGTGCTGGAACCCCCTCCCGCTGCCGTCTCTGTGTTCGCCTTAATGATGAGCTTAGCCACGGCTGATAAGGGGGGCTTGCCATGGTCAGTTACCTTCACCACCAGCTCAACCACTGGGGTGACCTCTTCCCAAAGAGCATGAGCAGTTCTGACCTCCCCTCCCACCGGATCCATCTCAAACAGGTGATCGTCATTTCCCTCTGTAATTTCATAGGTCAAATGTCCACTTTCTCCATGGTCATGGTCCACCGCTTTCACAGTGGCCACAATGTATCCAATACCAACGTTTCTAGGCACGGGGATTTCGGCTGTATCATTCTGCAGCAGGGGTAAGATGATAACTGGGAGATTGTCGTTCACGTCGAGAACATTGACCTTAACTATAGAAGTGCTTTCCATGTGAGGGGCTCCTCCGTCTTTAGCTTGAACTTTGAACTCAAAGGATTTTGTTTGCTCGTAGTTGAAAGAGCGTGAGGCATATATGGCTCCATTGGTGGGGTTGACGGATACGTACGTATAAACGGAAACATCCCCTATGTGTGATGGCAGAATGGAGTACAACACTGTTCCATTTCGACCCACGTCCGGGTCGTGGGCCAGAACAGAGCCCAGATATTCCCCGGGGATGTTGTTCTCAGGCACCTGTAGCACATACACTGTCTTTGTAAAACGTGGTGCGTTGTCATTTTCATCCAAGATTTTCACAGTAAACGACTTTGTGTAGTTCAAAGACGGGATCCCATTGTCTCTCGCCACTATTGTTACGTTGTATTCGTCTTTCATTTCCCTGTCCAGGGGTCTGTCCGTCAGGAGCGTGTAGAAATTATCGTTGTTCTCCTGCAGCCTGAAGGGGACGTTTCCCAGCACCCTGCACTGAAGTTGACCATTTCGGCCAGAGTCTTTATCAGTCACTCTCACCAGCGCTATGACAGATTCTGGAGGTGCTGCCTCACTGATGGCTCCCTGCCGGACAGAGACAAAACTTATCACCGGCGAATTGTCATTTTTGTCGAGCACTTTGACAGTTATTTTACAGTGGCCTGGTATTGGGTTGGGGCCGAGATCTTTAGCTTGAACATCAAACTCTATGATGGGATTCTCCTCGTAGTCAATTTCTCCATGGACCCTGATGATGCCAGTACTGGAGTCAATGGAGAACAAATCCTGGATTCTCTCGGATGCGTATCCAGTGAAGGAATAGACCACCTGCCCGTTGCTCCCCTCATCTTGGTCAGTGGCATTTAAATCTATGAGTACTTTTCCAGGAGGAGAATTCTCTGCAATCTCAATCACATAGGAGGATTTCTCAAACACTGGGCTGTTGTCATTCGAATCAGTCACTCTGACGTTGATTTGCATGGAGCCGGATCTTGGATACTCCCCGCCATCAATTGCTGTGAGGAGGAGGGTGTGATGACTCTGATCCTCCCTATCCAGAGGTCTCTGAACCACCAGCTCCGGATATATAGTCCCATCACCCCTCACTTTTAACTCCAACGAAAATGTATTGTAATCATCTCTTGTGACCTGATAGGTCTTTATCCCATTTTCTCCAGAATCCGAGTCATGTGCGATGGTGAGGGGGAAGCGTGTCCCAGCAGCTGCGTTTTCTGAAATGTCAATATTAACATGATCTGAAGGAAAACTGGGCGAGTTGTCATTTATGTCCTGTATATCAATCTTGATCATGCATATCTCCTTGTCATTGGCAAACACTTCCATGGAGAGCTGGCACTTTGGGTTGCGCCTGCATAACGTTTCCCTGTCAATCCTTTGTTTGGTGAAGATTAGTCCACTCTCCGGGTCAACATCCACTAGATGTGGAGCAGAATTCTCCAGCACTCTAAAGTTCGATTTTTTCCCTCTCTCCATGGTCCCATAACCGGCATCTTTTGCTATATTACCTATAACAGTGCCGGGTCCTTGCTCCTCCGGAACAGAATAATTGAGGTTTTTCAATGTCAGGGCTTGAACCCACAGCAAAAAGAAAATGGGTACAGAGAGCCGCATCCCTTCAACTGGATATGCGGTAGTGGCAGACCGGAAAAAAAAAAATCCTCGTTGACTTTCAACCTGTTGATTACGGCAAACCTAGAGGAATAAACCCAAACCAAACATGTGGTTTTCGCCAATCCCAAACTATTTGGCTATTTATCCGAGGGGTGTATGCTTATTGTCTTTAAATCTCTTTTTATATCTCTTTCACATGCCACTCGGCTGTGATGAACACTTTCTGTAAACAAAGATGACCGCCCGACGACACCTCATGCATGAATAAAAGATCAAATTCAACATAGTGGACGAGAAAATGCTTTGTTTTTCCTCACGGGGGGGGGGGGTGGATGGACGGGGGCTTGATGAATAATCGATGACTATAAAGTATTAATATTCCCTACTGCATCCAAGGTTAACGCGTTTGAATATCTGTAGTGAAGGTTAGACCGCGGCTCTAAAAAAAAAAAAGCGCATCGCCCTCATGCGACATCTACACCTAGGCTACCGCAAATACTGACATGCCCGTTCAAAATGCAGCATGTCCGATGTTACCATTCACAATGCATTCACTTTTTCTCCTGTGCGGCACACTGTTGCATATGGGTTCAGCTCTCGCTGCAGACACAGACCTTCCCATGCCACAAAGTGGAATAAAAGCACGATACAGAGCCGTGAGTCGCGTCCAACCTTTTGTGTTACCGTCATTCAAAGAGCATCTATAGCGCGGCTGCGACTTTTGCCCGATGGTTTTCCAATAATCAGTCCGGTAATCCCATAATCCAGTCCAATTGGACCCGGTGAGGTTGTATCCTTCATTCGAACAATGGTCATCTGCGCTGCAAAAAAAAAAAAAAAATTGGTGCCGGAAGATTTGAGATAATCAAAATGAATCTCTTTTTTTTTCCTGCGCTCAGTTCCCTCCGCGTCAACTGTTGAAACCTGCTCCCTTCGCAATGAGATCTGACCGGAATCCTCTCGACGCCGTTACAACAGACTCCGGTGTGTTTCTTGGTGCATTTAACATTGCTTCTGAGCGTCTTCCAGCAAATGAGTGAACAGTGACAGATCTTGCCTTGGGGGGAGTTTCTCCAATAGGTCTGGGAAGATCGCATGAAGAATGGCTGTTGTAGTGCTACGTGATTCATTTACTGATGTGCGCGCACACGGCAGCAGCAGCAGCATCAGAGGGGGGGAAACGTGCCCGTGGATGTTACTCCTAATACATGTGGATGTGAACTAGGGGGATTATGAATAGATCGACGAAATGTGTCCGGGCGGGATGTAGGCGAAGGACTCGACAAGTGGTCTTCCGGAGGGAGAAGTGGATACCCTTGGGCAACGTGGTGTGGAAATTGTCACATTTAAAGCTGACAGAATCGTAAAAATGTACTGTTTGTTCAACTTCGCCTCAGATTTCTGTGCTCTCAATGCAATGAATACGTGGGAATACAGAACTAGATATTCTGATCAATAATTGAAAACGCATCTCCTGTGTTTTATTCTTGTCATCATCATTATTCTCTAAACAATCCAGCCAACAGGTAAAATAAAAGACAGATTGGGGCGTCTTCAGGATAATCTGTGTAACGCACGTAGGAGAATTACCTGTGCTTCTTAAAAGAAAACAAGGCTTATTTCACAGCTCAAATATCACAGCTGTTGGTATAACCCGCCTTCTGCAGCTATCACACTCGTCTTCAATGGCCTATTCATCTCATATTGAAAAGACAGATTGACATTTAGGTCACTCAACATTTCAGCAATATGGCATTTGCATTTTTTAGTCTGAGTTGACCAGATCTTGGTGACACACGGGGCTCCCCTGGGGGACGCATGCAGGAGAGTAATCCGGACAGGAAGCAGTGTCAACATAAGGGCGAGCTCACCGTGGCCCCCTTCCTCATTTAATTCGATGCGGCTCAGGATCTAAATCAACCTTGAGTTGTCCCCGGGTTCATTTCTTTTGTGTGAAACATTGCTGCTTTCCTCCTTTGGGGAGCATCAACTTTGCCTGGCCAGGGTGCAGCCTGCATAAATTGGCCATTTCTGCAGGTAAGAGATAAGGACAACAAAGGAGAACTAATTATCATTCACTCTATGTTAAAACCCCAGGAAAGGACGACTATTGACAATTGTGTCTGCATTGTCACAGTCGTACCATTTAATATGATCTGAACTCTGAATGAAAGGTCGGTTCATTTACATAATATATTGGCTGTATCTTAATGTGTGACTCCGCTGCCTTGTTTATGCAGAAGCTGAAGACTTTGTCATGGATAAGTTCCACTAATGAGACAACAGCACCGGCCCTGGAATGAACCACCATCTCTGCTGCTTTGTTGACAGTGGAAATACACAGATGCATCGGTTTCTTTCATGACGGATTGGGTTTTACTTGAAAGCACATCATTTTGTTGGTTGTTATAGTTCTACGGCGGTTTAAGGACAAAAGGTAAATGCTTATTTAAGCACAGTCGCAATATCTTGGCATTACTTTCATGCCATTGACTTACCACTCCACACAAGGATGATTAGAAGTGAGATTAAGTTGTTTGCGTCATTCTGTTTTTCAACCCAATGCCGGTTGCAGCACCTCAACACCTCAAGCAACACACTGGAATACTGAGTGAGTGATGAGCAACGCAAGTAAAGTAAATCAAAGAGAGAACAAGTTCTGCTTGAAACAGAATTGTCCATGTGATATTGTAGTCAAACAGGATCTTTTGAGAACATTGTCTCAAACAGTCAAGGGGAAAATAACGTAGACATTTTACTCTCCAGTTTCTTATAGCCCAGATAGCCCATAACGGTTTTGCTCTACATGTCTGGATGTTGAGAGATGGACCTCTTGGAGAAATGCATTTGAAAAATCCATGGCAGGTTCTTCAGAAGAAGTTTCCTGTTTACTGAATAATCAACAGAATGTAATCAACACCTCTTTATTGGGTGTACGTGTTAGGGCGGTGGCAGGATGGTGCATCTTGAAAGTGCAGTAGATAAGGCTGAAAAGCTGAGTATCACAAGGGACAAGAGGGAAAATGTTAATTCATGAAGGTAGCCAAAGATCTGGAGGTGTCCAGCCATATACTATTGTTATTGACATATTTGAATGTTTGTGATACGTATGTTTTTTCCAGAGTAAAAGTTCAGTATGGGGATGTATTTTTTTGTTGCTGTCAAAGAATCCGAGCACATCAAACAGCAAACCAACTCTGAACATTACTTAATAACAAGTATGGCCTGAATCAAAGCCTTAATTTACTAACCACTGAGCCAATAAGTGAAAACATATTTTTGATTCATTCTGTAAACCTCGTCTCCATAATATCATGTAAATTGGATTAATAGAGAACAGGACTAATGTTATCCTGTCACCCTTTGTTGAATACAAGCCAGAGTCCTTTGTTGCATATCATTCCTTGTGTTATCCTTTGTTACTGTCTCTGCTGTCAACTACAGAATGAATACAAAGATGTGTCAAAAATAAACGGAACAGAAATAATGAAATATGTTTTCGTCATGGGTTTTATTCACACCGTGTGGCCAGACTTTGGCCTGGCAGTAGTAGGCAATACTTCTGTCTCTCTATAGGATGACGCTCTTCATGTGGGCCCAGCGAGAGACACTGACCCGACTGTGCGAGCAACAAAAGGAGCCTTGCTCATCTCACAAGCTGTGTTATCATGATACATTTTGAGAATATATATTTTTTTCATAAAGACCAGCTGTGGATTTCATTGTGGATATCAGAACCCAGGAGTCGATCCTTGCTCTCCAGAGCATAGAGGGCCAGCAGTGGATGTTGTTGCTTTTGATTTGTAGAGAAAGTCTCAGGGGCTCCAATAGCGAAGTCAACCTTCTGCCAAATTCTCGAAACTGAAAGTCTGACTTGAAAGCCTTTCGGATTGTTATAGCCTCCAGTGGAGTTTCGTTTGGTGGTCGGTAAGATGGGTTTTGTAAACTGTGGACCTAATCTACAGCTGAAGGGTAATGGGCTAAGACTCTGACCGAGCCTTTTAAAGGGTTTATGCAAACAGGTCCCGTCCCGATGAACCCTCAAAGCACCAGCTGATTAATCAGTCTGGAGAACAAGCGTGAATAACACCTCTCTCATACAAAACACAACACAAAGTACCATCGAGATTTGTACTCTCTAGAACAAAATTCCCTCCTAATGCACATCAAACATTTGAGAACTGAGTCACAAAAGAACGTTATAATTAAATAAGAAAAGAAAGACGATAACAAATGAATTAACAGAAATCACTTCTGTGTTTCCTCACTGAAAATAAATGACTCGATGGTGTCCATAGCTAAAGTGTTTAAAAAATGAATCAACATGTCACCAGGTCAAACTTTTTACATAATCACTGCAATGTTGCAAACCAAGGATAAACTTTTTTTTTAAAGGCTAGTTTCATATGTCGTTCACAGCAGAAACTACTAACTTTGTTTATAAGTAAATATCCACGGCCAAACTTAAACACAATAAAATACGGCCAAATGTAAACTTGAGATGGTCACAGTATTGTAACAGCAACAACACCTGCATACATTGTAAATATTTCAGCCAATCCATACTATTTAGCATTTAATCAGGCAGGTTTTATTAAAAAATCTGCATTTGTATTACAAATTAGTCCTTTAATTGTAAAAAGCCTGAGCTGGAAAGACTACAGTATTGCAGTCTTCAGGACGAATCACCCATCCAAAAATGCATTGATTATTCATCTTAGTAATGACCTGATGTCCTAACCTGTTAGACTCCAGTCCTGTACAGCCTGCCGCGTAGCTTCAGAGGCCCCACGCACCAACAATATGAAAACAACAAGCACATGACACATGTTCAGAGATACTGGGAGATTCCTTGTCTTTGATGAGCACTGGAACATCACCCAGTTTTCTGAAGTCTGACGTTTTGAGCCTCTTCAACAACACTAAGCACAGCAAAGCTTTGAGACAGTTTTTCTCTCTCTGACAAGCCCACTGTAAAAACCCTCCAACACCATTAACATCTGTGCTGGTATGCCCTAAAGATAGGAACCCCCCCCTGGAGTGAGGAACTAGTGTTATATGACACCCAACGCGACAGCTGTGGGGAGCAGCGCTTCGATGCAATGCCGAGGAACCTGGACAAGAGACTGAGCGAACGCTGGAAACAGACGACCTGCGAGAGCTTTGTGACCAGTGAGGCGTAGAAGGTCATCGGCGGGCAGTTAGTGGGTCGGCCGGAGAGAGATCCGACGCCGCAGACCGCCCTTTGAACTGAGACAAACAAGTTTAGTACCTTGGTCACGTGATGAAAAATCGAGCCAACTCCATTTGGGATTAAGACGCATGCGGTCGAAAACTCTGGCAAATGAAAGTAAGGGGACCTAAAGCTTCAATTATTTTGTCAAACTATTGAAAAACAACCTGAGAACAAAGCTCCTACTAAATATGACATTTTTCACGAAATCACAAAAACACAATGTTGATAAATGGGCTTTTGATGGCTCCGCGCAAGCCGTCTTAAGAATTCTTTATGCAAAGTTAGGCTAATATTCTTCTGTTTTCAGCTCCGCACTTAAAGCACAGACATGATACTGCTTTCAATGTGCTCATCTAACCCTCAGAAAGAAAGCTAAGGATATTAACCCCCATGAGGATCTCTTTCTTTAGGAATCATGTGCGAGTATGAAATGAAGACTATAATACTTTGTGTAAACGTAGAACTTAAAAGATATTTAAATCCACCTCTATCTGTTTTTTCAAACCCTGCATCAACAAGTGAATTTGATTTGCGCTGCCAAAGATCCAAATATTATCAAGATAAATATAAGATGTGCGCCTTCTGTCTAACTCTCACTGAGCTAAATCTAGTGCACTGTCTCTGGAAGGTTGTGCCAGATGCCTCGTCTCCCTCTCTGCTCGAGTGTCCCACATACAGTATCAGAGAAATGCTGGTTCCATAGTACGGGAGCAGAAGCAGCAGGTTGAAAAAAAACCCGACTCCCTGGAGAAATGATTCAAGGTATTGAAGAGAGAAGGAGGTGAGTAAAGTGAGTGCATTTTAAAAGGGAAATAATGAAGGCCATGGTGTTTGATGTCGCTATGTCGGCCCCCGAAAATGAGTTAGTTGATGATGGAATCAATCAAGCCTCTGTGGCGCTGAATGCTAATGCAGATATGTTTAGTTGTTCTTTTGCATTTTTAATAACAGTGTTTACATCAAACCCAACCATCCATTGCTGCAGACGGAGTGAAGAGCCGTTATCTGCAGCCCGGCCGGTGATATCCCCTGACTGAAGCAATAATATTTGAAATGTGACGGGTGTGTTTTCTTTTCTTTTCCTTTTTTTTTTTGCCGCCGCTCTAGTGTTTTTGTTGTGATGAGTGAACACAAGGTCAAAATGGAGTTTATCCTCTGATATCACCTGCCAGTCCAGACAAGAGAAATGCTCACTCAAGGTGACATTACTTTGGTGTCTGTACACATCTTGCCACTACAGCTTTCATTTCCTGTGAGCTAAAACGTACAACTTATCCTTTGACAGGAGGAGTAAACATCTCTAATATGACCCAGGCTGTGATCTGCCTGGATAAACAAAAAGAAAACCTGCCTCATTGTCCACCATCCTTGACTATTCCATTGACAACAATAAACAAAGAAAAAAATACATTTAAAACATAAGACAAGAGTAAGAGGGGAAAAAAACTATTTAAGTGTCAGTGGAAGAAGAATACTACAGTATGATAAATTCTACACTGGTGTTGAAGTGTTGACAATAACTAGATTTCAGTTTTCTATGTGGGATTACTGGAAGGTGAGAGCCATGGAACGAGCACTGCTTCCATAATGAGATGGAAGCAGCGATACTAGACAGACACAATAGCAGGATGATTTAAGAGAGCTCATGACATTTCCCTTTTCTTTCTGCAGTGAAACTTATTTAGTATGCAATGGATCAATCGCCATTCTCAAAAAGTCATTTAAATTAACTTCTCGGGTAGATATCTATCCTGCAAAGTGGCACGACTGAGGCAAGGGACTATCAGAAAATTAAAAAGGATTTTACATTTTCTCTGTGAGAAACCGAAATAGAGCAAAACTGAGCTTGGCATTGGCTACGCAAACACTCCAAGATGTTTCGTACCACGCATTTCAAGTGGTTTGTCTTTGAGTTTTGTTATCATGGATTTCAACAATAAGAAGTCAACTTTTTATTACATATGTGGGTCTTCATTCTAGTTCTGATAACATATTCCTCCTTTGTATTTAACAGTGTCCAATAACCTTACAGGCAAGTCGTCAAAACAATGGCAGCTCAAATCATTTTTTCATGAACCACTGTTCGACTTATTCATATTTAATAAGTACCAAGGCCAAAAAACGCTGCCCTTAGTCTCTCCTTTCAAATTAAGAGGAGTCCAAAGTGAATGTACAGTGATTTAGTCTCACTAAACACAAATAAGCCAATTGCCATGCCGTGCATATCTAATGGCAGATGAAGCATCAAATTAAAATGTCAGGCACTGGTTGGAGAATCGGTTGCTGCACAGTTGGTGTATAAATTTATATTTGAGATTAGGCCATTTTCAAGGAAAGTGCAATTTGTGCAGCGGTACAATCAGAGCGACAACAGTGTGTTATTATTTTCGACAATTCTCAGGCATGTTAATGT
Organism: Apeltes quadracus; assembly: GCA_021346845.1. Taxonomy (NCBI): domain Eukaryota; kingdom Metazoa; phylum Chordata; class Actinopteri; order Perciformes; family Gasterosteidae; genus Apeltes; species Apeltes quadracus. The sequence goes on along the minus strand of CM037932.1, from coordinate 8,916,162 downwards.
CGGGAAGGAAGGAAGACAGCATGACACCTAGTAGGATGTGAATAACCCATATATCTCAGCACCAATTAGCATCAGGCAGCACTGTAAAGTGAAAGGAGACTAATTCATAAATACTGTAGCAACACGAAAGAGGAGGGAAGCCATTCAGTGACGAAAAATAAACTGTCAGCCTCACAAAGAAAGGGAAGCATAAACGAGGCCTTTCCAATTACTTCAAGGTTAACTGTGGACCACTAATAACTTCAGGGAACCGGAAAAAAACATTGTTAGCTAATTACATGAGCAAGTCATTTCGACTGATTGATGCAACATACTATTTTGGGCCCCAACTCTCTCTCTCTCTCTCTCTCTCTCTCTCTCATCCTGTCCCTTACTTCTCTTCTACTTATAGGAGAGAAAAGCATAAAGGCTGTGTTTCCTTTGGCAGCTGTCTCCATGCATGCCCACACTGACACTCTCCCGCCTCAGCGGTAAAACACAATCAACTGGTGAACAACCCGGCAAAGATTTATCATCCTCATCAACTCAGGACCAAAGCTCTACGTGTGAGCCGACACATGGAAGAGCTGCGGGCGCCGCCGCTGTTTAGAAACAGAGGTCAAGTTACTGAGGTGAAGAAGAGGCAGCCACTCCACGTTTGCGTTTGTGATAAACTGAATTAATATTTCTCTGGTTGTCAGCCAGACGAGACAAACAATTCTGTTTTTCACGCTGTTAATGTGCTCAGCATATAGCAAACATGCTTAAAGGGAGATCATTCATGTTTATAGTCTCCTCTTCTGTCACTGATGTAACATAGAGAATGTTCTGTTCACTGGTGCACAGTGGGATATTTGTTAGTTAGAAAGATGCATAACAACACCTCTTGCTGTGTACAAGCTCAATCTGGATTTGAGCTATAGTTGTACAGTATGGTAAACATGCTCAGTAGGAATGTAAATTAGTCCCCCCTGTTTCTACGGAATAAAGAATATGATTTACAACGAAGGCAAAAAACTGGATTATCAATTTGCTTCTGCACCGTGTGTGGGTTGGGTTCTCCATTCCGTTTAGGATGAAGATAAAAGAGCACGATGTGGGTTCAATGTCCCAGAGTTGTGCCCCATCTAAAAGAAAATCATAATTTAAAGGTTTAATTGCAGAAACCCCTTAAATTGTACTCATCATTTGTTTGTTTGCCAGACTTGAATGTAACATACATATCGACCCTCCAGATAATGCAAAACCAGAGCAAAACATTTAAATCCCTCGTTGCACTAAATTAAATCATGTAAACACCAGCAACAACACTGGCGTATGGTAAACTTTCCCCTGAAAGCTCCAATCAGACTAAATAAATGACTCATCATAAATAGCGTGGATACAAAAATTACCGACACTCGAGATGCTGCTGTCGAACACAGGCTTCGTGCGGCACTGAGAACAACTACATCAAAAGCTGACATTTTGTAATAGCATAGCAACAGTTATGAATCACACATCTGCTTGAGCTCTGACAAGCAGCCACAAAAGCGACACATTGAAAATGCTGTACATTCTGTTCTATGGTTCGTATCATGCAACATGTTTGGCCTTTTATAAAACTGTGGCCCACATGTGTGAATGATGTTTCTTCAGCATGTATTGTTATTGGGTTGCATAGCATGATGTTTCCCCCTAGTGGCATGAATATAACAGACATGATTTTGCAATGTTTCCATGTTCTAAATCATATCTGTGAATACTAACAGGCCTACTGAATAAGAATAAAAGTTGTTTTCTTAAAGTATCTGTTTTGCAACAAATAGTTCTAAGATAGAATAGTTATTATCAAATTCTGCGTAATGTAATATTACTTTTTCTTCTAAGACAAAACATTTAAATTCTCTATGTTTTGAAATATTACATCTGCATATTAATTTAAAGATAAAAAAATCAGCAATGGCTTTTAGACATCCATGAGCAGCATCAATTCCTTAAATTCCCCCGAAATTCCTCAGTAAAATATCAATCTACTGTAATCATGTTTATGCAAAATAACGTGACATTTCTAAGTTCAGCAAATCATGCATACGACCATAAAATGAACTTACTAGGGCTAGAACAATAATAATTCAGAACCAAAGTAATACCTTGAGTCAATTCAAAGCCGAGCATTAAGACGCAGGAAGAGCAGCAGTGCGATCGACTACGGGCCGATAGATACATGTACACCCGGACTTTGAACAGCTTTGTGAGATTGCAGACCTGAGTATGTTGCATCATTTGAAAAAGACATAGATCAATTAACTGATTAGCATATGAAGATCCAACTATTCATGAAAGGATTTGGGTGAGCAAGAAAAAAGAGGAAAGTAGTTTCTCGATGGGTCGGATTTAGGTCAAATGAATAATTCCACCTTTTGGGAATTAGCCCTATTAGCTTTCATTCATAGAGATCGATGATCAATATCACTCTCGTGTCTGTTTCTCAGAGTCAAGGCTGACAGTTAACATAATAGAGATTATACAAAGTCACTAAATGTCTTTTCACAAAGAGTTACAATGACAACAAGCATAACAATTCAGAGTTATGCACATCAACTGGATTCCGGAAAACTTGTTAGCTCAGCACGCTGTTCACCCCCCACTTCCTCTCTTTATGCTAAGCTAAGCTAACCAGCAGCTGGTGTCACTCTACTCATCTAAACTTCCTCAACAAAGCAAATTAGATGATTTTCCTGAATATCAAACTATTCTTTTAAATTGTTTTGAACTGGCCTGGACTGCCAAGGAAGCGTTTCTGTTTAAAAGTGTCACTGGTTGCGATAAAATATGTTGAGGTAACATTAGAGCAGTTAGATGACTGTAGAAGCACCTCGGCGTGCGTTTACACAATTAAAATGGAATAACGATGCCGACGACATCCCATAAAGAGCGCGGCTTGATATAACTTATTTTTAATGAAGCAGACATCTTAATGGCGGATCAAACGCTTTTCCTTTTAGACAAACTGTCAAGTGCAAAACAAATGGTGTTATTATGTTGCAGACACCAGCCCCACAATTCATAACGTTCAAAAGTCAATAACCACACTTGGCAGTTGAGACAAAGAGGGAGAAGAGGTGCGAGTTGTGCAAACTATTGCATTGTGGGATGGCCCTGAAGCACCAAATGAAATCGATTTACAAAGACTCCGTCTTAGCACACTTGGTACATTGGGGATTGGGGAAGTTGAGATGCTAAGAGGCCATAACAGCATAATCACTGCCATGCAGCTTGCCATTTGTCAAAAAACACTAACAGGTACAAAGGCTGGAAATGACATATTCACATCTGAGTCATTTGTCAGTGGACTACCGACGAGCCTCTTAAACGTTATTTTTCTATTACCTCGGGATATTTAAAATGTGTTGTGAGAGCTGCTGCAGGATATTAACGTGAACTCCATTTGGATAAGAACAAACACAGTGTCGCACATGTTATACCAAACTGTGCAGCTTTAAACAACTTGTGGCCCAAATGTTCAGGTCAATGCACAACTCCTTGACCTGCAAAGGGGTATAAAAAGCCACGGTGAAGGGAGTCATAATGTATTGATTGATAAATGCATTTTCTCTCTCTGTAAAGTCGGCTCTGTCAGACCAGCGCACATCACCGGGGGCACAGATATGACCTTCCATGTTGTTGCTTGCCTTTTGTAGCACACGCCCTTGAATCCTCAGTGGACTCTTTGCCTATTAAAAAAAAAAGGGAATAACAACTGCTGTGACTTTGAAGATAGAGAATTGAATTAAAAGAACAGGGATCAAAACTACTTAAAAGGGAGAAACACTTTCCTCATATTGTGGTAGCAGCTCTGCTTATTTCTTAACAGTTAAAAAGTTATGTAATCCACTATTCAAGCTTTTATCAAGTATTTATGCTTATGCTAATGCCCACTGCTCTTAGGCACCTTTACAGCAGAAGAGAAAAAAAAATAGTCATCTGCCGTCAGTTTCCATTAATAACTCTTCTTTGGTAGCAGTTGGGAAGCTTCTATGGTGTTTGCAACAGCTGTTTCATCTGGTTTTATTTGCTTTCACGCACCAAAGGCTTGTTTAAAGTGACCTTAAAACTGAGGTTGAGAGGAAGGAATTCAGATCGTATTCAATATTATTTCAAATGCAGTAAATTGCGTTTAAGATACTCAATTTAAATGTTGATGGAGCAATACTACAGCAGGCCTATTCATTTGATGTTGCTGATCAAAACCTGTTAACCTCCCCGTGGACAGGGCCCCTTGACTGAGAGATGTATTTAATGGATTTTATCTTGCATAATTTAGTAAGACTTTCTGGTTTCTTGCATCTGTGTGTCCTCGATTTATTTTCGAACTGCTGCTTAACTTTGGTTGATATAAACAAGAAAATAGTGCAGATTCTCTGTCATTTGTATGCCGCTGCTACATATGAAAGCTCAACAACTATACCAACACGTGTTCAGAGTGATGTTTGTCTGTGCTGGTTATGGTTATTATTCAATAAATCATTAAGGACCAGGGACAGTTTGCACTCGCCCTACATACCCATGGTTGTATTGAACTTGATAAATGTGGCCTATTCCGCAAATAGCACAGTAAAGCTAAGTGAAAAGAAATGTACGAGGGAACTGTATTTTATCAAATGTATATGTTGTTCCATTTTACAGCTAAATCAATATAAAAGCTAAACGTTTGCCCCTCAACAAAGCAAAAACACTGTCAGCCATTTGTCAACCATCCCAATACATGCTGCACGTGTTGTGTACAGGGATGGTGATTATTTAGTAGGGTCGAAGCAGGTGTGACAGCACCCACCATCATTTTGTAGAAAAATGGTTTTGTACTTCATTTTCCACTGGAGTACCGGCTGAGGTCTCTCATTTGCATGCAAGAAACTCAACCAGCAACCTAGGAGTCTTCAAAGGCAGTCTCCCGGGTAATGCAACAGCTTACAATTTAAATCTGATGATTACTGACAGTTTTTATCATGTAGATTCAAACTGGAGGGAAAATTTCACTTGTTTACGAATTCGGACTGGAGTTCCAACTAGCAAGGGAGTGATCTCTAATCTTTAAATTTCAATATCTCAGTTAAATATTCTCGGTGTTTGATGTCACTATATTTGTAGAATCATCAGAAAATTGTTGAACCTTTCAAACTTGTTGACATTTTTATTTGGTAAAAAAACACTTGCATGCATAACAGAATACAATATAACAAAGTATCGTGACAGGAAGTAACTTAATAGATGTTGTAATAATCTAATAAAAGAAAACTATTTACACAACCATATTTCACAAATATTTACATACTCAAGGTGCACTATAATCTCCATTACCTTATCAACACAGATTTTAAAAGATAGTGGCCACCTCTGATGCCGTCGCCACTGTAACTATAGCCGGACTGTGGTTGTGGATCCCGGCCCCCCCACCGCACACCTCACGCTGCTGCTGGGGAAAGTAAGACGGGAGGGTCCCGGTGTTTGAGAAGGTCTGCATGCTGCTCCTCGATTTTGGGAGATTTGTGCCGTAGCAAGAGTCCTTCCAAAGGTGAGGGTAGCCGTGAGGACGGTGGAAGACGGGCGCTGGGGCGAATCCTACGGTATACGCGTTGTCTGCGGGGCCTCTGAAGCTCGGCTGCGGTGCTGACCAGTACGTGCTTTGGCAATCCCCGGATAAGCTGTTGGCAGTGCTGGATGAAGCTGAAATACAGCGATGGAACATTAAGGATGAGAATCCTTTCAATTTTTATGTTTACCTTAGTAATGTGAAACGTCAAAGTTTGACAGCAGAATACTTACGCTTAATCCTTGGTTGGAAGGTGCTGAAGTTCTTTTTGCCGCCGTCGCCACTGATGTCAGAGTCGCTGTCGTTAAAGTCACTGTCCCCTTTGCCACTGTCCTTTACGCTCAGCTGGTCGCTGATGCCGATGCCACTGCAAATACAATCAACAAATACAGTATGAGCCACCACTGCAGCACATTAGCTTGATTATTGATGTATTTTCTCCCATACAAAGCCTGTCTCTGTCCTTCCCATCTAACCTCATTCCACAGGAAGGCCACAAGCAACGAAATGCATGCATGGTGCATGTTAAGTACCCTCTGTGTTCAGCTAGATCTGATTGCGAATAAGGCATATCCTATCTGAGAACAGAAATCACTTTTAGTTTTCTTACCTCACTTGCAAGCAGTATTTGTCACCCTGCCACACCGATGTTGCTTGGAAAGGCTTGGAGGGCAGGAACATCTAAGAGAACAAACAGAATCAGAGCAGAGAGCTCAGTTTCCATTTCTGGCACAAAGATGAAGGCATTACTCCGGAATATCACATGCATATACAAACAAAAGATCAAAAATAAAAAAAAAAACACTCCTGTAGTTGACTCACCTTTTTCTCTGAGTCCCCACTCCTCTCCTCATACAGGCAGGAATCGTCGAGGGACGAGGAGGTTCTCTCGTGGAAGAAGCCCCGTTGTCCGGTGTATATGTTCGGCTCTGTTGAGCCGAGCAGGGCAACGGGCCTCCTGTCGAACGGGCCGTGACGCACTTCTCTCTTGGAGCCACGGCTTCTCCTTCTGCGGCTGAGTTTGCATGTCACAACTACGGCCATTATTGCGATGAGCAGCACTGCACAGCCCCCACTCAGCATAACAATGACAATTAGCGAGCCGTCCAATCCGGAGCCTTCTTCATCACTTGACCGCAGCACGACGACGACTTGGTCTTCAGAGGGCTGTGTGTCTGAGACAACAAACCTAATGGTGGCACTGCTACCCAGCGGGGATCTGCCATTGTCACTCACGGCGATTTTCATTTCCAGCACGTCTCCCATTTCAGATGTCAGCCATTGCTTCAGAGCAATTTCTCCAGTGTCTTTGTTCATCGTGAAGAGCCGCGGGTCACCTTGAACAATTTCGTAGTACAGCTCGCCATTCACTCCCTCGTCCTCGTCTTCGGCCGAGACGCGAAGGGCAAGATAGCCGGCGGGTGCATTAAAAGGCAGAGGGATATCCGCGGAGTCGTTCACAAGGACGGGGAAGGTGAAGTATGGATAATTGTCATTCAGATCCACCACTTTGATTCTGATTGTGGACGTGCTTGAGAGCGAGGGGGAGCCTCTGTCTTCGGCCTGGATGACTAGCTCGATCTGCTGAAGGGTCTCGTGATCAAAAGACCTCAAAGTGTACAACGACCCCGAGACCGAATCCACAGAAACATAAGTGGACACCGGGGATCCTCCTGGCACCTCTGAATCTATGAGTTTGTAAGACACCTTGGCATTCTTTCCCACGTCGGGATCGCGAGCAACCACAGTGGTGACATACGAACCCGGGATGTTATTTTCAAGGACTGAAACTTCAAAAAGGGACTTGCTGAAGAGAGGGGAGTTGTCGTTCTCGTCTGTCACGCGGATGGTGTACTGCCTGACGGTTTTGAATGGTGGGCTTCCCACGTCCTCCGCAATCACAGTCAAATTGTACTCTGGGATTTTCTCTCTGTCTAGAGTGGTGCTGGTGATAATCATGAAGGAGTCCCCGTACGCCTGCTGTAGGGTGAAATGCTCATGCCCGAGCAGGCTGATGCGCACGTACCCGTTGGAGCCAGAGTCTCTGTCCGAGGTGCTGATCAGAGCCACGAAGCTCTCCGCGGCTGCAGCTTCTGTGATGTAGGCCACTCCATCGCTGCCGGAAGTCATTGGCTTGATGCTGATTTCGGGGGCGTTGTCGTTCACATCCACGACGTCCACCACGATCCTGCAGCTGGACGGCACAGAGTTTGTGCCCAAATCCGAGGCTTCCACGTCCAGCTCGTATGACCTCCTTTTCTCAAAATCAACCAGCGCCTTCAGGGTCACGTCGCCGGAGTACGGGTCAACGTGGAAGAGGCGGCCAACTTCTGCAGGGAGCCCGTCAGCAAACGCGTACGTCACTTCGCCGTTGACCCCGTCGTCGGGGTCAAACGCGTGCACTTTCAGAACCCTGTGACCTACCGGGGAGTCCTCGTTGAGTTCAACTTTCAGGGAGCTGTGTTCGAAGGTCGGGCTGTTGTCGTTAAAGTCCAGCACGCGGATGTGCACGACCATCGAGCCGGACTTGGCCGGCACTCCTCCGTCGGTGGCCGTGACTTCGATCGTGAAGCGGTCCTCCACCTCCCTGTCGAGCTCCCTCACCAGCACCAGCTCTGCGAACTTCACCCCGTCGTCGCGCTGGCGCACCTCGACGGCGAAGTGGTTGGAGGCGGAGATGTTGTAGCTCCGGATGTAGTTTTCACCCACGTCCTGGTCGAGCGCGATCTGCAGCGGGAACCTCGAGTCCAGCGGGACGTTCTCCACTATCTCCAGGTCGGTCTCGTTGCGCAGGAAGCGAGGAGAGTGGTCGTTGATGTCTTTCACCTCCACCTCCACGTGGATGAGTTGGAACTTTTCTTTGGAGAAGGCCACGACGTCGAAAGCGATGAAGCAGCGCGGGGACCTGGGGCACAGCTGCTCCCTGTCGATTATCTCCGCCACACTCAGAAGTCCGTCAATCTCCCTCATGTCAATAAACGAGGAGTTGTTTTGCTGCATAAAGCGGAACGATGTCTCAGGGTCATCAGCTGGATCAATCTTTAAATCTCGGGACAGATTGCCTATCTCCGTTCCCGGTGCGTCCTCTTCATAGGTTAAATACCTCGTAGTTGTACACTGAGCAGAGCACACAAATAAAGAAAGCACCACGCACAGCCCAATTCCTGACATCTTGCAAAATCCCATGTTTAAGGGGTTACAAAGGGCTGCAAAAAGAAGCAATCATAAATGATGCGAACAACACAGCAGCTGGTCAATGTTGGGTCGAATCACAACTGTGTTTAACTCTGACTTTGCTGTGGGACTTTAAGCCCCGGTATATGCAAATGTGCTGCCCCGTCGACCAATGGCCTTCCAGCGGCCCGCGCACCAACAGGGGCACGTTTGGCTCTGCGGCAAACTGGTGATCACTTTTGTGGAAGCAAATGGTTTGTTAGACGAACTCATTGTGTGGCTTTAATCCGTCTGATAAATCAGTGTGACTTAAATAAATCTGCACATGGCAATTCATTAACTGATTTAATCAATCAGGGGACTTTAATAGGACTACTGAGAGGCAGAGGCCTGAAAGGATTGATTTGGTGTGACTAATAGTTAGAGAACATTATGCAGAGGCTGTGGGGGAATAATGTGCACTATTGGTACCTTACATGTACTTACACATTTGAGGAATGAAAGAAATATTCACTTGTAAAATCCAGAATTTACTGTATTATTTAACTTAACAGTGAACTACTTATAACTGTTGCTGTCAATGGCTATGGCATAAAAATGCCATAATACTCAAGCAGATAACCAAGCATATATTAAAAAAATAAACTTGCTGGAGCCTGATGACATTTATCACTATTCTTATATAATTATTTTCAATCACCGAGTCTCACCAAAAGCCTTATTTAACTGCAACAAAAGCCAAACAATGGACCCGTAGATTTTTTATTTTATGCTCAAATAACTATTCATGTAAGCATTGCTAATAGTTGATTTACATAATAAAGGAAAAGGAGAACTCTCTCTTTTTGTTGTGCACCCAATAACTCATGTCTCATTTGTGGTGGAGGAGGAATTTAAATATTATGAAATAAAGGAAACTAACAAACTTTTAAATTATTAGTTTCCGGTTTTGGACACCCACATTGTTAATGAGAATATCAGTTTAGCTCCAAGTTAGAGGAAAACAATGTGTCATCAAGACCAATAAACACTCAGAAGCACTTATCGTTGTACCCCTTTCAACAAAAGTTATACGGCAAAAGCCGTGGAAATCATAAGGACAAAGAGGTCTGCAGAATGAACTGCAATAAACAATTCCCCTCCCTCCTCAAACACACTCCTGCAGACACACTCCCCAGCAACAGCTCCCATAGTGATAACAAAAGAGCATGAGTCAACCAGACCTTTGACAACCATATGGGTAATTAGCTTTTGCTGATTAAAAGACGTCTATGGGCCTTCAAAGGACTCTTGACACCTCACAAAAGTTTGGGTTAAAGCTGTCTGAGTCCCCAACAGAGCACAGCAAGGTGTGAAAAAGCACACGACAGCCTCAGGGACCAGAGGAATACTGCGTGATGGCAGCATCAGCCAGAGGTGTCGTCGTAGCTCTGTCCTGCCGCAATTTCAGCCCAATTTGAGCTTTTATACTAAATGTCCCAATGGTGCCGCGTAGCAGCGTCGGCAGCCAGAGGAAGTCGGTCCATATTTTTACCCGGCAAACTGTTTCAGCTTCTCCATGAGGTTTGGAGGTCCTTTCCGAAGCAGATGAGAGATAAGATGTCTCGAGGGGGATGGGGGGGGGGATACTGGGTTCATCCCAAAGTCTGCTACAGAATGGACATACCTGGAAAACATGCAAAGGCAATCTCACTGATCACACGCTGGAACCACTCTACTCCGAGCTACAAGGATGTCTTAGCTCCTCACCCCGTATCTAAGAGTCAGTCCAGGCAAACTACAGAGGAAACTCACTGCGGCCACTCTCGATCATTCTGTCACCACCCAAAGCTCATAACCATAACCACCCAGATGAGGGTTGGAATTTAGATTGACTGGTCAATCAATAGCTTCGCCTTTCGGTTCAGCTCCCTCTACACTCCAGCGCTCGCATTACTGCTCGCACTGAACCAATTCTCCTCTCAGTCTACACGCTCCATCCAACCCCAAGTCCTTTGAGCCTCCTGGGACAGAGGTTCCCCTTCAGGAAACCCTCAATTAAATGAATTTCACTTATTCGTCTCCTCTTTTTTATTGGATTCGTTTAATTTGTGTTGTTCATTTTCTCTTTCACATCCCCTTCGGGAAGGCCCTCGGTCCACCACACCTGCTTCTTTAGCTTCTTCAGCTCGACAGCCCCTCGCCAGGTTCTCAGACTGCCACAGAGAACCTGCTTACCGCAAATCTGAGCAGCCGTCTACGCAAAAGTGAGGGCTTTGAACATGTCACACTCAAATTTCATGTCCCAAACCGCAAATCTGAGAACCAAGTCAACCCTTGATGTTTGGCCAGAGGTGTTCTGGTAGCAAGTACAATTATGCTGGCACACGGTGTTCGCTAAGTCAAATCTACGACTGGCATAGACGTCATGTGAGCATTTAGCATTCTAAATATATACAGCAACATGATGACTTATGACGTGGGCTGCTGGGTTTTTCTATTGAACTTAAAACGTGCTTCAGTTGCATCCCAAGACAGCAGAAATACTGAGAGGTTGTTGTTGTTTTTTAAATCCCCAAGACGTCTAACCAGGAAGTGTTTTTTTCCCCCCAATACGGAAGTATGTATTATTCCACAAATCAATAAATTAAGCTATTCTGGTTTATACAATGAAATATCCTTAATCTCAAAGGTAACAGCGTTGCAACCTTACATGTGGTTCTCAACATTGAAAGAGAAATATTTCGATATTAAGAGTGAACAAAATGTGTTGCTTGTACTCCTTTGTGGGTTATCTCCCTCTACTTTATTTCAAACAAGATCATGCCAAACACATAAACATTCAGCGGGGGGGTCAGATGTAAGATACTTTTCTACCCTCCCTAGACATACAAAGCCTTCACCACAACAGTCCCATGCTGGCAATGTGTTGAAATCCAGGATTTTGTGGCTCTGAGGAGTCAAAAAATAAAGCAGAATTATTAGCCAAATTAGTTGTTTGCCACTAAGAGGATTATGATTTAATCTCATCAAGCACTTAACACTTGGTGGTGCAACGGGTTCAAGGCAACAACTGAGCAGCCACAGATACGTCGATTTTAAATGAAAGAAAAGACATCATGATTAACAGAGCAGCTAGATGGGTTAACTTGTGTTTGTGATTTAATTCACGTATCCTACATTGGGTTTTAGCAAACTGCCTCAGTATAAGTTACATTACTGTAAGGTCACCAGAGTCTTAACCTCAAACAAAGAATGTTTAGCACAGGAGTGATACTTGTTTGGAACTTAAGTCAGGTAATTAAGACGCGTGCGGTGACGGTAAGAGCCTTACAGCAGATTATTGGGTTTGGCCATCTGTTTTCTGACTGACTTAATTAATGTTAAAACATTTGTTGAATTTGCCTTGGCTGTCAAGATTATAGTAAAGACAATGGCGGTAGAAAATCAGTCAAATGTGGCCCATTCCTTGAGCATCATATTGAGGCCATTTGAAGAAGGCAGTAAAAGCATCTGGTGAGACAGAGAGCTGTAATCCTGGCACATGCCAATGGAGACAAATGTCTCCAAAGCCCACCTTTTACAAAAGCCCATGTCACCCACTGCTGGTAAATTTAACGCCTAGTTCTTTCATCTCCCTAGTTTTAGCTTTCCCTGTATTTAAGATGATTTTTTTTTAAAAGACTTTCTACAAATGTTTTTTGTATAAATTAATCAAATCATGTGTCCTACACAGGAAGCCATATACAGGTAACAAAGCCTGATGCACAAACAAGTATAGTGCAATACACAAATTAATTACTTAGTGTATTTAGTTTCTGTGTTTTTTGCACTCCTTTTCTATTTTTGTTTTTCTTTATATATTTTACTTACTTAGTAATTACTGCTGCTCTTGTCCATGCATCTTGTCAGCATTGTTGACTTTGCTGCCACAATCCTGTGAATTTCCCCATTGTGGGACTGATAAAGCAATATCTTTTCTTATCTTAAGAAAATAAAAAGCCTTAGATACATCTAAGAGCAGCTAAATGACAGTTGTAGATGCTGCATTTCCTGCAGTTCAAATAATCGGGAAATTTAGCAACTCATTTTTATCTTCATCACATCATTGTATTAGTTACAATTATTGTGGTATAGGGGTAAATATTGGTATTGTTTTAGGGAAGTTACAGTTAATTTGTGTAAAACCAAAATAGGGAGAGCACAAAATAAACTCAGAGTTGGTTTCTTCAAACTGACAGAGTGTCCCTTTTCACCCAATAGTTCTTCATGAGGACCAGTGGCAAACATTTCTATCCATTCTATTGCATTCCCTCGACAAAAATAGGCTTTTGACACGGGATCCCCCAGGACAACCATGGTTTTAAAAAGCAGAAATTTATATTGACAGAAATGTATTTAGGAATAAAACAACAAAATAGCTTAAATTTCCTTTGAGACATAACAAAAATCATACCTTTGGAGTCTGCGTGCACCTTAGTTTGTAGAACGAGGGGTTATTGTAACACCTGTAAACATACTTTTACCAGATATCTCATACATAAGACAAGTACCTAAATTAGCTTTTTTAAAATAACAATGCAACCTATAGAATTGCCCTCATTTCAGAGTGTTTATTAGATTGAGATTGTCAAAGACTATTCCGTCCGGAAACTGGAACCTCTTCCAGCCATTTCCAGGCATCAATTTCCTCATCTCACTTTAACCCTAGATGCCCTAATAAACTGGGGGTATACATGTCACTGCTGTGGCCGTGAGGGTCATGTGGAGGGTTTAATCTCGGCCATTTGTGCTGTCTGAGAGGCAGATAAAACGAGATTATCCTGGTCCTGGTCTTGGTATTGGCTTTTGGTGAGACGAGTGGGTGGAAGAATGCGAGCAGCAGCTCCGGAGGTGCCAAATGCTCAGACTGGCTAGTGGTCTCCATTGCTCTTGGCACCTCCTGCGGCGCTACAGGCGCAGATAACCCCCCCCCCCCCCCCCTCCCCGACCCCCCAACCACCCAACCACATCCTCACAGCTCTCCAACTGATTACAACAGGCCAAATGGCTAACATACTGTCCCTAATCGCACTTCACATTCTGTCACACTATGCCCATGAAACGCTTTAAGGGCCATGCAACTCACATAGGTACTCGCAGCCTCGATGCTATTAGGTTTAATTGTTTTGGTCTTCCTTTTAGTTTCCTTTTTTTCACTTCAGCTGTGTAATGAATGCCTTAAGATCATTTCAGGAGGGATGAAGTATATTTTACACAGTTACTAAATTTAGGGCAAATGAGGAGTAACTAAAAAGATACATTTGTAAAACAAAGCTCAATTATGGAAATAAATGCATAACGTAAGAAAATAATAAAACTGCCACACTATTTTACGATAAAATAATTAGTCTATTAGGGCCAAGCGTGAATAATACAAGGTTTCCCTGTGTTACAATCTCTGTGGACTTGACATGCTTCAAACAAATTCAGAACATTAATATGTACTCTGTGTAAACACGTTTCTAGGATTTTTTTGGCGTTAGCCACAAAAGACAGAGTCTATTAAGAAATCTGGAAAGACAGATTTTGTTGTTTAAATCTCCTAAAAGCCGAGGCAGATCAAAAGAGGCATTAGTATTCAGAGACAAATCATGTTTGGCTGAGGTTCCTCTACCCCCACTCAACTCCAACCATTCCCCACTGTGTAACTAATGCTCGCTGCCTGAGAACGCTCGGAACAACACAGTTGCTCGCTGTACTTCATTATGCATAAGTGTTTTGGAATAAGCTTTGACCATGTGTACCATCAGGTATATTTACTGCACACAAGCATATTCATCATTAGAGTTTAATCGCTACGGGAAACACACAAAATCCAGTATCAACCCTGTTAACAAAAATACCTGTATTAAGATCAGTATGACAAACAAAGCAAAATAGGTTTTACGACTCGAGGCCATTCATTTTAAAATCGGGAGTCAGCCAGGTTTCCAGTAAAACCAGGGAAGACAGTGCCATCTACAGGTACGTTTCAGACCCAGATCATTAGCTCTCGAGCTAATAGAATATAAATTCAATTCGGAATGCTTAATTGGAGGAACCTTTAGTCCTGACATTGGAGGATTTTTCGCTCCACAAGACTTGTGACCACGGAAATATTGCACCAAACACGTGGATTCCAATAGAAACCAGCTCCCCTCCTCTTACTGTGAAGTGTGGTCTCGGTAAGTGCTTTGTACTTTCTGTTGGTAAAGGATACACTGTGGGTTTCAATCCAATTATGGAGACGACGTCACAATTCATGCTTCATATTGAATTTCACCGCCTTAAGCTACATGGAAGAGGGCCGCTGGAGATCAGCAGGGCTGCACATTAACCTGCAGTGATATTCTGTGTGTGATCCCTAAGGGCACATATTTGACTTGACATCTCCCTATCCAACTTTCACTCTGATTTTCCTTTTCCACGGCACCACTGAGCTGGTCACTGCAGAAAATCTCCTTGTTTCAGTGTGTTGTTCAGCGAGGATGCACATGCTTGCAATCCATAATGCTGTCGCAGGTCGGCTGTTACTATATCAGGTGAGCTAAATAAGAAATTACTTTGTAGTTCAGGCTGGAATAAATTAGATTCTCTCTTGGACGGATGTATTTTTCGCAGCGGGGAGATTAAGAACAGCCTCCTAGCTTGTGTGCGTGTGTGTGTGTGTGTGTGTGTGTGTGTGTGGGTGCACGAGTATTATAAACGTGGTACTCCGCGTGTGTCTGTGGATGTCAATGCTAATTATTGCCTTTTCCAGGACGAGGTCCCTCTCCTTCTCTTCCTTCCTTGAATATATTTCACATCTCCATATTGCCGCACTAGAATGTCGCCTTCTTACAGCAATTTCCTCTCAGCCATTATCTGATGGGTAAGAACTGTTTCCCATCGGCATGTGCCGATGACACTTGGGCCGGGCAATAGCTGGCTGTTAAACGTGACACTGGCTCCTCACCAGGCTCCAGTCTGCCTGGTCCTGACAGCACCCACAGGGCTGGCCACTGGGGGCAGACTGTTGGGCCAACTGGCCACTGAGGGGTGTAATCACTCCCTCTGACATATTTGGCACGAGCTAAATATTTCCTCCACAACAACAGGAAGGCCCGTTTGAGCGTCGTGCTTGATCCTGCTAGGCCAGGAGATGGCAATATTGAGGTGAGAGATGAACGTTTGGAACACACGAACCCCTGGTTCATCTCATATGAGAGGCGGTGCAAAGCATGTATGGAGTATTTTGAATTATTGGTCCTTTGTCGTATTGTGTTAATTTGGAGGAAATTGGGCATTACTTGTCGTTTAAAAAGATGAACTACCAGGTATTGTAAGAATGTGACAACAAAGGACAAGATGTTTCTTTGAATTTTTAGCATTAAATAGAAATGATAAAAATGTAATTTTACCTGCCTTCACTTGTACATTCAGTGGACACACACAACGAGTATATTGTATCGTAAAGGAACATACAGCCCCTTAGAATGGAATTGGTTGAAGAAGTGCAGACAACAAACCCTTTATTTTCCAGCCCGGGCTCGCAAGAGTTTACAATTAGGAATGCAAAACTGCCACCAAGGCACTAAAAAGATTGCCCACGGTGTAAAGACTGTGTGTGTGTGTGTGTGTGTGTGCACGAGCTGAGCGGAGAGATAGATTAATGTTGAGGGGCATCAGCTTAGAGGATGTTTTGTTTCCCCACTGTGTGCCGAGTGCAGAGGGGAGCTGAGGGATTCCAATCTGGCCGTCGAGTCCTGCGGTGCGAGGAATGTTTAGAGCGTGCTTGGTGATAGCGGTCTCCATTACGGGGCTGAGTCTCAGGGTAGTCTGCCATTGTGCCGGCAAGCGGGGAGGTTAATCAGATCCCGGCGCCATTATGAATGCTTGCTTTTTCTAAAGGGCTCTATGAATAGAATACTGTAAGCTCTCGTAAAAATGAATCTGGGCTTTTGCAGAACAAGGCCTGATAAAGAAGGGTGTTGGTCTAAATTTTAAGAGATTCCACATTCTCTAGAGCAAAAACCCAAATGAGTGTTTTATGGGGGCCGGGTAATTAATTATGTGAGATTAGGTTTACAGCACTGCAGTGATGTGTCCCGTGTCTGCTCCTTTTTTGCTCTAAAAGGCAGATTATGTTAATTTATTTTTTAAGGTTTTAAATGAATTAATTCAACGGCCGTTGTCTTGTTGTCTTTCACTGATTGGTAAGTGTGTTATCAGACCCTCATTAAAGCCGCTCATTGCTTCCTTTGTTTTAGCTCATGATTATATTTTCATTTTAGTTATCCTGTCTTTTCCACATCTTGTTGCTCATTTAATAGCTTTGATAGCTTTTAACTCTAGATATAGACAAACACATGTGGTATACACAGCCTCATTGAACAAACTGGGATGAATGATTAGGTTTTGTTGGGCTGCTGTGAGCCAAACTGATTCGTGAAGAAATATAAGTGAAGAGATGCATCTGCTGGACCAGTGACGGGCCTCCACTCAAACACTCAGTTGTGAACCTTTTAGATTCGGGGGCTGCTGAATGGTGCTTGTCTGGTGGTCATGAAGACTAATGAGTGCACTTGATGTCTTTTATTTAACTTTTTGTTATGCTCTGTAACTACTGATTATAGTGGTTTGTTTTAGATTTTTTGCTTTTTCTATCTTATTTGTTTTCTTTTCGACATGTTTTCATTCTCACACTTCTTGTCCTTTTCATTCATCTGGAAAAGCACTTTAAAATACAATTTTCAAGAGTGCACTGTGAATAAAAAGGCACGGTGAGGGCTACAATTACACAGTGTGCTTTTGGGATGGATAATATTTACCATGAATCGCAATCCAGCTCATACTGTAGCATGTCTGAGTAGAAAATGGAATGAAGACAACAATAAGACCTGACTCCCGGGAACAACACAAACAGGAGATTCAGCAGTGTGCTGCCAAGACAACATTCACTAACTGTGATTTATAAACGTAATAAACGTACGGCCTGGTAGGACCATTCCCATTTCACACAATTTGTAGAAAATGTAATTTCTTTGTTACGGCACAGATGCTAAAATTCAGCCAGGCTTTGCAGAACAACAGAGCACTTACATGCAAGGAAATGTGTTAACAAACTAGACGGACACATCCTCAGCAAAGAGGTATTTAAGTGCTGAAGATGAAGTGAGATGGAAAATCCTATTTCCATAATAGAACAGGGAAAACAATCGGGCAGAAGGTGTTTTCTTTTTTCCCTTTTTTTTTCTTCCTGTTGAATTGTCAGAGCAATCATGGCGGAGCCACGGTCAGAGCAGCAGACTAAAAGGAGCTGGCTTGGAGGGAAGGGGAGGGAGGGGGGTTGGGCCCTGTTTCCCAAAACACATACAAATGAACTTGAACAATTTCATGCTTGCACACGCACACAAGCACACACACACACACACACACACACACACACAAATACAGCAGTAGATACACATATGCAGAGAGGCACAAACAGTGCAGTCTCAGTGGAGAAGACAGTGAGCACATTATGCAAACAGAGGCTTTGTGTGCACGCCGCCGAACGTGCCTGTGTGTTGGAGGGAGAAATTAGACTGATTAAAAATCAGGGGAAAATCACAAACTGTTAGATGCATCTCCTAGGGGCTAATTAGCATGTTGAATCCTCAGCCAAAAAAACAATGTTTAACAAATGTGGAATTGAAGGTGTGTTTTTTCTCAGCTCTATTTTAAACACTGGACGCGTTTTTCATTTGAAAGGCAAACCGTCGATGCATTACTGCAGAGAAAACACGCCGTGCGTTCCCTGTGCCGTCGCTTATTTGTCTTCCGCACAATCACTTTTATGAATGCGAGCTGAATGTGCAATGCAACGCTTTCCCTGGGCTGTGAGTTATAGAGGTACTATAGTGTGGACAAAGAAGCAGTCGGTCTGCAAGACTGAGATCAACGTTCATGCTGAAGAACAGGTGAGAGCGAGAGTACATTCTGGTGCTTCAGGAGCAGGAAATGAACTATTGTTAGCGTTTCCATTGTGTGAGTTATGTAATAGAATGGCTAGAGGAGACTGCAGAAGCAAAATTGAAATGACCCTCCTCACAAAATACAATAAATATTTAATTCAAGCTGAAGAATGGACTATGCAATGTTTTGTCCTTGACCATAAGCTGAGCCCCGAGAAGATATTAGTTCAAGGGAGAGAAGAATAGTCAGTGCACAAGCTGATTCGCTTCACCTTATAAAAGGCAAGTCTCAACAGCTCCCTGCTCGCCAATATATCTTTTATAAACTTTAGATTTTTAATGCACCTCCTATCAGCACAGTCAGCTAGCCCATATGAATATATTTAACGGCACACAGAGGCAGCGAACAGAGTGAAATCTGTTTTATGTTTTGAGTACATGCAGTATTCTGGTTTAATATTTAAACCTTTTTGACAGTCAGGTTTCAGTATCCTTCTCAGTGTGACTCAATCTCTCCTTGTTAACAGGGCAGTGAGTCCCAGTAAGTTGAAAGGACCTTGATAGGACAATCAATTGCCAGACATATAAGGCGCAGATGTGATCTATCCACTTCCTAACACGATGCATTCAAAATTCTGTTTTCAGATCACAAATAAAATGCATGTAGACTTTGGAATTAGATATAGTGCAGATTCAACTCCAGTGACTCCATTAAAGAATAAACGTGCGCTTTTTATTTTACAGCACTATTAATTCTTTGATGCTGTGGTTGGACGACTTGGAGAAATATGATGCTTGCAGTGACTTATTTCATTGGATGCCTCAATTCATGCTGGAAGCAGGTGGCTCTATTAAAGCGAGTCGCTCTCACAAAGAGCCACGAGCAATCCACAGATTAACAAAGCACACCTGTGCCTAATGAACCTGTGTGTGTGTGTGTGTGTGTCATTTAGCTGACGCTTTTATCCAAAGCAACTTACATTGCATATTTAACACATGGTCTTTACATTTTTTTTTAGCCCAGGGAGCAATTAGGAGTTGGGTGTCTTGCTCAGGGACACTTCAACTTGGGACATGGAGCAGCCAGGGTTTGAATCACCAACCTTCCTGTTCCCAGTACACCCTCTCTACACCATGCGCCACCGTCGCCAGAGCTGAGTACCAAACCAGCGGCATACGCTAGTACGCAAGGATGGAAAAGAATAGACTTAACCCGACAAAAGAACAGTTAGTGGAAAAGAACAACTATTGAGGTAGAAGAGCAGTGGTATAAACATCAATAGCATGGGCCTTAAATAGCATTACCTTAGATTATTTATTTTCTATTTCATTAACTTTCTAATTAATTACTATGTGAAAGTTCTGCAGGAATAAAAAGCAGCCTACGATGTTCACCGCAATGAATCGGAAACACTCATCCGCTGTGGGACTGACTCTCCCACCTCACGCCTCTCCGCGGTAAACGCCTTTCGTCACACCTAAAGGGAAACTGTGCCCACTGTACCCGCAGAACGCCACCAGGAACCCTGACAGAAGAACCACCTCTTAAGACGTGAGAAACCCACAGCGCTGAAAAACAAAAGAGCAGACGGTTATCTGCGCTTGACTGGGGATAGAAGACAGTGACAGTTAGACATGAAAGTAAATTATTTCACATGCCCTGGGGCTTGTACATACTGGCAGTTTCGCAGATATTCTCCCAGCCCGGCCAGCCACAGGTCTGCTAGACAAAAAAAAGCAATACAATCAGTCAACCGATGCTTTACATTTGCCACAAGTTAAAGAAAATGTCATGTTGTACCATCCAAGAAGATTGCATGAAGAGATAAATGCCTGTGCAGGTTTTCACAGATGTTTTATGTTTGCAATTCATTTTTCACAGTCTCCCAAGAAATACTAATTATTATTACTGTTTCTTTTTACCAATGTTACCTGAGACTCCATTAAATAATGACTTACCCGCAACTCAAGAGACATAAAGGTTCTCACAGTAAAGCCTGTCTTATGCTTCTGCGTCGAATCGACGGCGTGGCTAAGCCGTCACTCCTACGTAGACGCGAACCTCTCTCCGACCCCTACGTAGCTCGACGTGCACCTCCAAAAAATTGTAACTACGCGCCGAGGCGACGCAGACCACAAGGGCTGTGATTGGTCAGATTATACATCATTTCCGGTTTCCCCCTCCCGCGATACCGCCTTTTTTAAAGTTTGTTCTCAATTTTTTTTTCAACGATGGACCAAGTTGAGGAACGTTTGATCGAGGAAGTACGAAACTACGACCATCTGTACAAACTGTTGGCTTGGACGTCACCGACTGCATAAAGCGGTGGAAAAACCTGCGGGACAAATTTGTTCGTGTCCGCAAAAAGCTGGCGCCAAGAAGCGGCGATCCAGGCGGCAAAAGCGGAAACGGCGCACGGAACCAAAACAAACTGGCAAAAAGATTCGCGAACCCCAAACCCCCCTTGCGTTCTGGCAGTGAAATGCAACGCAACCCGACGCAGAACCATAAAACGGCAGCTACGCCGTAGAGTTGACGCAGAAGCATAATGAGGCCTTAAGTGTCCTTCCCAAATGGCTTGAACTGCACGAACTAAGATCTGCCTAACAGTAACCTTTCCTTTCGTAACGGGCCTGTATTACTACACAATTTACTATGAAGACCTTATAAAGATGTTTTCTTGGGTGTGGTATTAACTACAGAAGGTTTTGAGTTATTTGAACAGCTGTATTCAAATCCCCTTTTACTGTCTATCGTTCACAAGGTACAGAATATTTTACTGTTCTGCTTCTTATTATACTGTAGGCTAAAATGTGTATTTTCCCTTTGTTATTGCATGTTTATTGTGATTACAATGGACAAACCAGGGCGTGGTTATATTTTAACGAGATTATTTTGAGATTTTTCTATGTTTTATTTGCTTGGAATGACTTGCTTTCTCTTTTTCACTTATTGGGTTGTACAGGGACAACAAATAAATTAATAAATAAAGCATGGTCAGTTCATCTTTCCAGCTTTGTTGTCCTGGTTACAGCTGTTATTTCTATTTCTATGCAATTATACTGAGGGAGATGCTCAAAATGTAGACAAGATGGTGTCCAAAAAACGGCTTATTCTAATCTAAAAAAGCCAAATCTGCAAGCACTAGCAATGTTTGACTGATTTTCCACAAGAACACCAAAATATATCGAAGAGTAACGTATGTGTTGGATGGATGGTTGACGTGATTTGCAACACTGTGGCTGATTTAAGAAATGATTTGGCCACTAAGACTTCTTTCTTCAGCTGAAGCAAATTGGCCGGAAGTGCTACGGACAACGGCTGATTCTGGTCTTTTCACAGAATTTCTTTAGCAATACCAAAGGTTTCTTGTTTCATCATTTCCGTGACCCTATGCTTTAAAGTGCCACAATGTTCCTTCAGTTCGTGTTTGGCGATAACATATTTTGCAAAAATACCCAAGGCGGATTTGTGGCGTCGTACCTGAGCACTGTCACAGGCTGTCAACACCAACATCTAGCTGAGAACTCTCTTGTCAGCCTGAATCGCTTTCTCTGATGCTCCCTCATGTTCAGCGTCTCTCTCTCTCTCTCTCTCTCTCTCTCTCTCTCTTGGTTGAATGTTTCTTTTCAAAATGCTGCGCACAGCTGAATACCTTGGAATGTGTGTGGATAAGCGTGTGTGGACAAACTGTCAGGAGTGCTGCGATGAATCAAACTGACACGTCTGACACACATAAATGTCCTTTAAGATTTTGTGGATAAATGACGGATGATCTTCAAATTATAGTTGGTGTAAGTGTTGATAAAATAAAATCCAACCAGGCTGCGGGAACGGTTGCAGAAACTCACATATGTGTGCCGTCCGATGTTTTCTCTCCTTTGAAGTGCACGCAAATCTTCGCAACACCACAAGACATTTCAAATAAATTCTTCAGTGGCCTGTCAAATGCTTTCCCCCCTCCCTCCAACACCAGCAAGGGACTGCCGTTATCTGCTATGAAATGGCCTCATTGTGCAGGGCATCAAGGATTTCCACGGCTCCATCTCCGGGTGTGCTCTCAACTGTGAATTTCAGATGCAGACAGCGCAAGGCCCAAGGCCATGAGCCGCTAGCGCTGCTGAAGCACTCTGTTGCTTCACACATCGGAAATTGGCTGACATGTTTAAGTTTGACGCACTTTTGCTCAATCGTTGTGTGATTGCTCTCTGGAAAACCGTGCAAAGCCAAGTGAGTCAAGACCTACATGTGTCAGGGCGATGAAGTTCCTCCTTCTCTAAGTTTACGCTGCATTTCCAGAACTGCCATATATGCACATTTTGATGAGATTTACGGTGCACGCAGAAAGGCTGCTAGACACATCAGCATGAGACACGGTAATCTAAAAGAGGGTTTTTGACAGTTAGTTTCCCATCCGGTCTCAGTACCCCATGGTGCTTTAATCCCTTAATATCTTACCAATAACTATTAAGGATTTAATGTCACTCGTACGTTCGTACGAGGTTAGGCTGGCTTCCCTTTCAGTTTTTCTGAACCCAGGGCACTGATGAGAATTTGTAGGCCGGTAAAATCGTATTATTCCTTACTCATGGGTCACGGAATTAGACAAGATGTTCTGAGTCAGGATGACCGTTTCAACCTGAGTTAGGATTCCCATGTCAAGAGAGCCTCCTTTGAATCCGTCTGTGCAATGTGAGACTACGACATGAGGTGATATTGAACTGTACAACGTGTAAAGGGAAACAAGAGAAATTACCTTAATATCTTAGTTAGTTAAAATTCGCTTTGTTGGGGTTGAATGAAGACTTGTCATTCAAAATAATTGCATTCCGGTTCAGACAAAAGCCAGCCAGTGTGAAAAAATGTAGATCACACCGGCTGAGATGGATAAAAAAAAGTGAACAAAAAATGAAAAGCCCACACTTCGGTCTGCTCAAAAATTCAGCAGTTAATTTTTCATGGACGTGCCTTTTAAGAGACATGTCAGTTTGATTTAATGCAGGGCTGACAGATATTGGTTTTTGGTGTTTACCTCTTATCACTTCAGAAAAATGGGGAGGCCAATTTATACTCTGGATGCACATAAAGCCGCATCAAAAATTAAGATCTTGACGCCCTGGAAACCTCATAAAAGCTTTCTATAATACTGCCCTGTGTAATTTTGCTGTGCTCTTTGTGTATGTGAGTGAAGAGGATGGCAGATGTTAGTAATTCTATCAGTACTTTCTCTGCTGTGTGTTTAGACTGACACATCCCCACATTGTGTAAAGTCACTTCCGAGGTTCCTCTTTTTCTTCCTACTGCCTCATCTTCAGCCCCACTGTGCCCATGGCATTTTGGTGCACGCTTGATATGGTTGTTTTTTCAGTTAAACTTTTACATAATAAAGTAATCTGCAATAAGTGTTCAGTGTAACATACGCTGGCACATTTGATAGGGAAAATCTTTAAAAGGGGAGCATACAGTGAAGTAATTGTCTCAAGTGGTTCAAAGGATTTGAAGTGGAAGAAGAGAGGATTGATGTTTGCGCTGCAAGCCTCCGAGTAAAACTGGCCCGCGGTCTAATCAGAGACCAACAACACGCCCCCTCCTCCCCCCCCCCCTCCCCCCACATCCACGGTTGCTCGAGTAATCCCCTCTCTTGTCCTCGGTGTTGATGGGTTCACTGTAAATAAGCAACAGCAGTTTGGTTGAAGGACAAACATCTCGCAAAAAGACAGAAGTGTGTTCGTGCTTCCTGATGGACTGGATTCCTATTTGCTTTTCAGACGCAGTGCTTTTCAGACTTTTGGGCAAAGTAGTTCGTCTACGCTCGCAGTAGAATTGAATTCAAGCATTTAGTCGGCCAGTCAAATAACCATAGTCATAAATCATCCTTTTGTGTAGTACAGCATCCGAGAGGCAGCTGTGCAGACAAGCTGTTTGATGTTTAGTCACTTTCATTACACACATGTCAACAACATGAACAAAGTTTAATGGCACCCTAGTGATTTCTGCGGCAATTTCTTTCACACATCCAGTGGCCACATGAAAGCCTGTTTTTCAGAACCAAGATTATTTTCCAGCCAGTGAACACAATGCACTCCACGGTATTTGTTTTTAATCCCGTAGTGTTTTTACCGAGCCCATGTGCAGAGAGAGAGAAACGGTGTCATGTTTAATTAGCAAATTCTCACAGTGAACGTGGACACCTTGTTGACACATCCATTCCACATGAGCTGTCGCTGATTCCTTTGAATACAATTTACATAATTATACCTCTTCCAGTCCTGCAGAGCACATGCCTCGAACACCACGTTGCTCGCAGCCAAACAGCATGAGGAGAAACAGCCATATTAACGCTTGTGGCAAGAAAACACTAAATGTTGAAGCTGCCTCCTCCATCTGCATTGTATGAGACATGATGGCCTCGCAGCATTACAGACATGACCCTCCCCTACCCGCTACATGTGCGCACACACACACACACACACCGCCGCCTCTTAAAACATACACAAAAAGGGAGAAATTCTCATTGCCTGAAAAGGATGACCTACATTTCTACAATGCTTTGCACTTACTCTACATATTTAAGTTGATCCGCTTCCAATATGCAAAACCCGTAGAGTAACAACTCATCCCCAAACATAAATTCTGATTTACGTGCACACAACATCGCAAAAGGAGACTACAGATGAGTCTATAACATTCAACATTTAACGACACCTATTTTCC
Source organism: Apeltes quadracus (assembly GCA_021346845.1). Lineage (NCBI taxonomy): Eukaryota > Metazoa > Chordata > Actinopteri > Perciformes > Gasterosteidae > Apeltes > Apeltes quadracus. The sequence goes on along the minus strand of CM037932.1, from coordinate 8,890,787 downwards.
CCAAATAACTGTGGAGCACGACAGTTTGAATTGCCCAAACACACTGTCAGAGGCCTCCTGCAAAGCTCTCAGCATTGAATTTCCCTCTGAATCACATCTCGCTCATCTAATAACTTTGTTTATGTCTGCTATGGTACACGTCTTGAGAGACACCTTGAACACTGGGATACAGCTCTCGGTCCACACATAAAGAGAGAAATGAAATATATTCACCCGCGTGATTGTCTCCAAACTCCAGGATAACAATCAATAAAACATAACGTTGGCTTATTTTTGAGTTTAAGACTTCCGTTGGGGTTTGAAACCCCCATGTGACGTCTGAGGCTTTACGCTCGCATGCGAAAGCACTGGAGTTTTATTTTGATGTTTAGAATGAATCATCGGAGAGCATCTTCAGAACAAAAAGATCTGATGTAGCCTGTGGGATCTGTGGCCATCTGAGATTTCAGCCTGTATTTAAAAGCTTGTTTTGAAGAATGCATTTCTACCGCTCATAATAAGCTAAGACGATCCATACAGCTTCTTAAATCTGCTCTATAACATTCAGTCAACCCCCTTTTTCCACAGATTCCTACGGTCCGGATCCATGACCCTGGTGAGTAAAACAGACTTCAAAGACGTGAAATGAGTGTTGACTCAATAACCTCACTGCATGGTGGGTTTCAAGAAAAACTTTCATGTGAAGGTTGAAACCCCTGTGAAGTGTGGTACTTGTGGTGATACAATGGGGCAGTTATGCAGAGAAGGTCAGCATACGTACCAATGGAACACGAAGGACACAGTTGAATAGGAGGTGACTTTGCATTTGACAATGAAATACTTTGGTTACGTTTGGTGGACCATCATAATTTGTCTCAAAATAATGGCATTTCATTTACAGATGTTAATAAAAATATATCAGCATACTTTTAAATGGACCTCGGGACACAAACTGTTGTCTCCTGGGTAAAAGTCCTGTGTTTGTTAGAAACCATCCATAAATAAAACTGATACATTTTACCTGGTCAAACTATTCCTTTAATTATACCGTACAAGCAGGAAGAACACTGAATTAAAGTGACACAATAATCAAGTATACACAATTTGCTAACAAATATATGGCTAAAAACATTTTGCTGATGTGTCAGAAGGCCCACCTTAAATGTTGCACAAATGTCCCATTTAAATGTCTAATTGAAGAGGAAACACAAGGCTGATGTGGAGTGAGAGACACAGCCATGCAGAGAATTAGAAGACATCGGTGTCTGCAGTTCTTTAAGGCGAGCGAACTCCTACTCAACCAACATTCAGTTAAGCAGAGCTCCAACCACGGTGTAATTTGCCTATGATTTCTAATCTTTGTAACAGAACGCGAGTCTAAGTGCCTTCCACAAATGCAGACTATCATGGCATTTCTTCAGGCACATTATGGACTAGAGTGATTAGAGAACTTAAAATGCAAAGGCGTCCGTTGAAACTGAATGCATTTACAATCCCATTAAATATGGAATTGTGTCTGTGGGCCAACAGTAAATTTGAAAGATCTTTCCCGGCTACATTTTTTCTTTTTCTCATGCATTTTCGTGTTGGCACTTGCTTCCTTTGCTCTGTTGGTGAATATGTTCAGCCTGTGAACAATTTCCCTCTAACTTTAATGAAAATAGCTGCACTCAATATGTATGACATTAATCATAAAAAACATTATCATGATTTTCTGTCATGCAGACATCTTTTTATGACATAGTAAAAACCGCTGTAGTAGCTGCAACAAAATCCAATATACATTTAAAAGGTGCTTGAATCCTGAGTTCATATCGCAGTGATTCATCATCCCGTCTAAGTGACTTTGAGCTGACATATTAGAATATGAAAAGATGTATCAAGTATCAAATTCTGCACTGTGTGTCATTTGCATTTGCAACCCTAGATCAATGTGCTTATATGAAAGTCAGATCACAGTGCAGCTTGAGTCTATGACAGGACATGAGCAGAAAATCCATCGCTGCAAAACACCTGAAAGCACCGCAATGAAAAAAAGCATTTACTAGCTAACCTTCTCACCTATTAACAAGCATTTTCTTTCACATAATTCACATAAGCTCCATTATGTCCGAGTAAAAACTAACGCCGTAGTATAATAATCCCTCTATTAGCACAGTCATTTGACCTGGTTTAATGTAATCCAAAGGAAACCGCCCACACTGAATCCATGGTCACCTTTCTTCTCATTGAAGTAAAAATCAGCCTATGGCTCTAAATTGGGCTGATAGACTAAAAAGAACATGTGTTTATTAAACTGTTCATTAATCAAACACTCCAGCATTAAATGTGACACCGTTACATTTACACAAATAGCATCACAGTTTATATTCTCTCACTATTTATCATTTGTTTGTATATAAGAGATTACCAGCTGTCTACTACGATATGATTTCCACCAGAATTGGTATTCAATATATATTTTTAAATCTTTTTGCTATTGGGGTATTATGGTATGTCATGTTGCCTAGTTACCCATCCATCAGATATTGAACATCAGCCTTCACTTCTGAACATCTGCCTGATGAATGTATGTCCAATAATCCTTTTTTTCACCAACTCCATATAAAAACACCCATCTCTTTTTCTGATAAATACCCCGCTGTGTTCACCAGGTACTGTGCGTGTCTGAGTTTTTTGTTGTTGTTTTTTCTCCAAATAGCTGCCCGCAACTGCTGGATATGAAAGGGAGCATAAGGGCAAAACGGCCACAACGTTGCACATGTTTTACGAACCTTTGGTGGTATGAAAGTAACACAAAAATGTTACAACATTGTTTCCACCATTTTTTAAACTTACACCCTTGTTTAAGCAGCTCCAAGTTGAACCTCCTCGTGATAGTACAAATTAAACACCACTTTATCATGTTTTCTGCCATGTTTTCAATATGTATTTAATCTGGAAAAATGGTTTAGATCAATTTATATAATGGAGAGTTTCAACAAATAAAATGTTAACAACAAAATGCTCTGGGAAATGTTGGCGGCCTTGCTGTAATTATACAGATGAGTAGAAACATCCATTTTAATGCTGGATATTACCGTGTTACTAAACATGATGGTACGTTGTTTATCCTGTAAAATGACCCACTTACTTTTGTTGCTAACTGCAGACTTTTCAATGTGTCTTTGTAGGCTTTTTACAATATTTCAGATAGTTTTTGCTATACTGCTAGCACTGTGCTTCAGATTATTATTATTAAAGCTTCAACTGCAGCAGATGGTGGAAAATATGGCTTACTAATGATCTGTGAGACAAGACACCCAAACTGTCAACAACTCTCCTCCACGCTCCATTAAGATACACAATAAAGAGAGAAGTTAGAAGTAAATAGTCAAAGATAAACTGTGGCTTGCATCCAGATGTTGGCTGGTAGAACAATTATTGTTGCATTTTATCCCTGTGTGCTCTCGGCACCCAAGGCAAAGTGCAAAAAACACATAATTAAGTTGGAGGAAAAAACACATTATCAAATCTAATGAGCTCAGAGGTTTGACAAAGCAACTAAACAGGAGGGATGGGCATGGGCATTTTTTCAAGATGATCACATCTAAAAAAACTGGGTAATTAGCTTTACCCGATTTTAAATCAACTAAATGTGACAATGTGCTGCAATCAAATAATCAGAGTGTCAACTTTACGTGGTTGTATTTTGAGGGTTGTGTGGTATTTGCATAGTGTCCCAACTTTTAATTTCAGAAGATGCATACAGCCCAAGAAACGAACGAGCGCGAGGGACTACTCAGCATTACTTTGAAACACAATCGATTGTTTGATAAGTAATTCCAAAACCAGAACCATGGCCGTTAATTTATGGGATATCACCCAGCAGGCAAATCCCCTGTTCCTCTCATCTTTAGAACTTGTTTTGTTTTGTTTTGTATTCAAAGTCAAAAGAGGAGTTTTTTTTCCATTGTCTTACAGACCTGACATTGCATCTATAATTTGTGTCTTTTGTTCTGTTCTGTACTCGCATCGTTGCATTTGCCCAAAAGTGCTGGATGTGGCTAATGTGGTTGCTTCACCAATCAAGTTCATCCCCTGAATGCATTAATAAACCATTTCCTCATGGATCTTTGTCGTGTTGAAACAGGAAATCCCCACCAGTTGAAGCACAGCTTTGTCTTAAATAGCGTTGTGCACAGTGCCGTCCACATACGTTTGGCGATGTAGTTGAATGAACAACGCAAAGGTTGGATGCTTTTTACAGTGTAAATCTTAATAACGTTAATGTTATCTGGAATTCAGAACAGTTTGACATCATGCTGTCATTGTGGAGGGTTGTAGACAAACCCAGAAAAACATCAACTTAGAAATATGTCTCTCCCATTAACCAGATGAAATGCAGGATGTGAGGTCTATTGGAAAGTTAAACAACCTCTCCATCGTTTTCTTAGTGAGGCTTTTGAAAGTAGTCCTCGATTAACTTACTGCTTTGGTTGTGTGAGATGATTCTAAAACGTATAAGGAAGAAAAAAACACAAATGTATTTCAGTATGGCAATAAAAAGTGATCGATTTAACATCGCTACTCCTTCTGAAGCACTGTGGATGCTTTTAATAATGAGTCTTTGTTTTGGATTTTCCGATCAGCGATGCCAACGAACGCACACATGCATCACGCCCAGGCACAATAAACTAAACATTAAAAGAAGATGAAAAGAGCTTTTTCTAAATAATACCATCACTCGGTGCTGGCTGTAAAACGGCGATAACAAGTGCAGGGAGTATCTTCAAGCAATGCCGTATCTTTCTGCCCTTTTCTTCTATTTTGCAACTTCCTTCAGCGCACACTCTCAAAAACAGGCTTAGAGCTTCTTCTTTCTTTTTTTCTTCTTCTTCTTCCATGAGGGGATATTTTTTATTTCTAGAGCAAGGGATTGGTCACACGTTGTCTCATTAGCATGAGGAGCAGTATAAACCCCCGCCACTGCAGATTTTTTGAGCTGTGTTGAAGGCGAGGCAACAAGCGTGTCTGACTGGCTGCGCGCGAGGAGACACTAACTTTCACTTCAGCAGCAGCAGTTCAGCGGATGAAAGTGGGAGCTGGATGGAGAGCTCACTCCCGAGGTGAACTGGTCTCATCTGTTCAGCACACAATCAGGCTGCTTACTGGGGGAAGGATATACTACGAAGATGATGAAGGGAGACTATATGACTTATTGGCTCCGGGGGATTTTTATATTCTCAATCCATCAATTCTTATTTGCATCAGTGGCTGAGTGCGAGGGAAACACCATCCGATACCACACCAACGAGGAGGACGCGCCAGGTGCAATTATCGGAAACCTCGCCAAGGACATGTCCTTGAGTCTGTCTCATTCCTCCAAGACTAATTTCAGGATGATGAAACAATTCAACGATTCATTCGTCAGAGTGAGAGAAAGCAACGGGGAGCTCACCGTCGGGGAACGAATTGACAGGGAACGGATCTGCAGACACACGCTGCTGTGTCTCATCACGTTTGATGTAGTGCATTTCTCCAAAGACCGCTACAGATTGATTCACGTGCAGGTGGAAATAAAGGACATCAACGACAACTCTCCGGAGTTTCCAAACAAAGAGTATGTGGTGGAGATCTCCGAGAGCGCCGCGGCGGGGTCCCGCATCCCTTTAGACCCGGCGGCGGACGCCGATGTCGGGTCAAACTACATCCAAAGCTATCAAATATCTGTCAACAGTCATTTTACTGTTGATGTGCTCCTGAGAGCGGATGGGGTTAAATATGCGGAATTGGTGCTAATGAGGGAGCTAGACAGAGAGACCCAGTCTTCATACACCATGGAGCTGGTCGCCACCGACGGAGGAAACCCTTACAGATCGGGTTCGACAAAGATAACTATTAAAGTGACGGACTTCAATGACAACAGCCCCGTTTTTGACCAGAACAGTTTCTCGGTCAGCCTGCCGGAGGACGCACAGGTCGGCGCGGTTATACTGGACCTGAACGCAGTTGATGCCGACGAGGGCTCAAACGGAGAAGTCGTCTACGGGTTCGGAAAACAGGTTTCTCAAGAGATCCGAGAACTTTTCCGAGTGGATAATAAATCAGGTCGCCTGACGCTCAGGAGCACTGTGGATTTTGAGGACAAAAACACCTACGAGCTCGACGTGCAGGCGACCGATCCTGGGTCCCAACCCGACCCCCTCGGTGTGCAAAATCATAGTTCACGTCACCGACGTGAACGACAACGTCCCAGAAATCAGCATCACCCCGATGACCTCCATCACCACGGGCACCGCACACATCAGCGAGGCGGCGGAGAAGGACAGTCTGGTGGCGCTGATCAGCACCCTGGACAGAGACTCGGGTGTTAACAGCCAGGTCCACTGCACCTTGTACGGCCACGACCATTTCAAACTCCGACAGGCTTACGAAGACAGCTACATGATAGTGACAGCGGCGGCCCTGGACCGGGAGAGGATCAGTGAGTACAATTTGACAGTCATGGCTGAGGATTTTGGTTCACCGCCGCTGAGAAAGATCACTCAATACACCATCAGACTCAGCGACGAGAACGACAACGCCCCTCACTTCACCAAAGCCGTGTATGAAGTTTCTGTGGCGGAAAACAACGCCCCTGGCGCCTACATCACCACGGTTGAGGCGAGTGACGCTGATCTTGGGAACAATGGCAAAATCGCATACCGACTTGTGGACAGTGTTATCATGGGGTCCCCAGTGAACACCTTTGTCTCTCTTAATTCAGTCTCTGGCTCAATATATGCGCTAAGGAGTTTTAATTATGAAGTGATGAAAGTGATAGACATACACATCCAAGCAAGTGATGGCGGGTCACCACAGCTGCTTGGCACGGCTGTCATCAGACTAAAAATAGTTGATCAGAATGACAACCAACCCTCTATCATAACGCCATCTCTTTACAAAGGATCTGCTGAGATTTTCCTGCCTAAAGATGCACCTGCAGGTTACGTGGTAACCCAGATAAAGGCCACAGACGCTGATGAAGGCGTAAATGCTCAGCTGTCTTATAAAATCACCGAGGGGGGACACCTGGGTTTCTCTATCAACAAGGACACTGGGAAGGTGCATGTGAGCCGACAGCTGACTTATGATCTCACAGACGATGTCAAAGTCACCGTCTCAGTCAGTGACAATGGATCCCCGGCACTTACCTCCACAGCCATTATACACTTCAGCTTCATAGAAGGTAGTCTACCCAGTATGCCTTCATTGGCTCAAAATGGCAACGAGGAGCTCTTTGAATGGGACATGTCCATAGCCATAATCATTGTCCTGGCGGGGAGCTGCTCTCTCCTCCTGCTGGCTATTATTCTCATCACAACCATTTGCAGCCGCCGGAAAAAAGAGACAACGGAGGGAGATTACAATGATAAAGAAGACACACCGAATGTGGAGAATGTGGAAAGTGGTCGTGTTGATTCATTGATTGCAAACCACAAAGGGAAAGTTTTTGATTCGCATCCATTTCCCGAGACTACACCGTTGGCCAGCAGCAACACGGCAGAGGCGGGCTGTGAGGATGGCAGGCAGACAGCAGTCATCTTTGACTCAAACAGCAGGGTGATTGAAGGTAAATTAAAGGTAAGGCATTCATTTTTTTCAACATTCTTTCATTTTTTTTCTCGCATCTACTGCCCTTTTCTGAATGTCGACTAAATCAAATTCTGTGTTGAATGTGTTCATCAGGGTTACTCGACGCTGCCGGGATATGGCAAAGAAACGGTTCGACCCATAACAATATGGAAGGGTAATTCATTTACAACAATCTCAGCACGAGATCCACACATCAGTGGCAAGGACAGTGGGAAGGGAGACAGCGACTTCAATGATAGTGATTCCGACATAAGTGGAGACGCGCACAAAAAAGAGTCGCCGCCAACAAACAGTGAGTCTCAAAATATCATTATTAGAAATATTGATTCCGAAAAAATTGGATGGAAATTGTAAGAAATGAGATTTGAGGAGGTGATTCCTTTTTTCTTCTTACAGTGTGGTGTACAGATAGTACACTGTAACATGAATGTGTTTTCCAATACACTGGACACGTTATGATGGATGTTATATGTCACCGGGATCAAACATCTTCATCCACGTGATGGAGAAAATGTTCTGGTACCACATCCTGACAGCCCTGCTGTTTCCCACAGGTCTCTGGGCCTGTACAAGCGAGTGCAAAGTGTTGGGACACTCGGACCGATGCTGGAGCCCTTCGGCGACGAGGCCCAACACAAGCATGGCCTGCGGACCGCATCTGTCCACCTTCAACAAGACTGCCTCACTTCCCCGGAACACGGGAAGGGAGAACTACTATCCGGCTCTTATACCCAAAACCAACGGGCTGCAAAGTGTGTACGAAAAAGTCCAACACCAGGAATTTGATTACATTCTCGTTGGTCCATCAACGCCGGCCAGAATACAGGAGGCGGATGAGCTGTCCATTCCAGAGTACACAAACTCTTAAAGATCAAACTTGATTAGAATGGGATCCAGTCTTTATACTGTACAGTACTTTTGTCCTAATTGAATCTATGTTGGATTGTTCCAGTGTTTTGCAGTGTGTCTGTTGGCTTATATATGACTGTTCATTGTATCATGTGTAATATGCAAGATTTTGTACATTGATAATATATTTTTCATAATGATTCATTGTAAAGAAGTACTTTTATTATGAATTTCTATGAGCATGTGTTACTATTTAAGCTGTATGACCTATGGACATGTAGGCTGCAATGGGCCTCTCTGCTGTGGAAAACAATCAATATGAAAGGTTACCATGTTTGTCCTGCTGTCGCACAAATAAACAGTTCAAAAACAGTTCAAAGCGTGAGCTATCTGGGCATACAGTTCTCAAATGTAATCTCATGGTTCACACTATTTTCCAGAGAAGATATTTACAAAAGCACACTCACTAACCTCAATTAACAGAATGCATTTGTATTTGCCTAAAAGAGATATAAGGCACAATAAAAAACTATCCCATTTTCATTGACATAAAGATTTAGCCAGCATCATATTCTTTTCATAACAGTAGTTACTGCTTCTTTTGCATACAAATACTAAATTTCAAATCATATGCTCCTACAATTACATATTTCTAGAAGGTCAAAGAATTCCCTCACCTTTTGTGATTGCCTTCTGGCTAACCAATTATCCAAATACAGCGTTCAATCTGTTTCCAAGCAACAGCAGCACTGCATAATTTGAATGTCTTTGTTACTTTATTCCTCATTTCTAAGTTATGATAAGGTGTCAGTAACCTTCAATTCAGAAAGCAAAGAATTGGCGAAAGTCCTTTCTGTGTGTGTAAATCAGCGCTCTGTTTAAGCTGTTTGTCGGAACATAAAAACCATGTTGGACTCGCTTCTGCGTATAGGTTTGACTACATAGAGGGTAATCTGCTCATCACACACACGTCTGCAGATTTTATTTGAATTAATACCGTAATTGACGTGAGGTGAGTGAATAAATGCGAGGTTTAAAGCATCACTGACTAAAGTCGGCAATTTTATGTTTTCCTCCAAACACTGAGAGAAATATCAGTTCACAAGGTTTGTACAAACCATTGTCACATATCACCCACCGCCTGTAACACAGCCCGGCCTCTGATGTCTGGCTTTAGTTCGGTACCACAGGATGGCCTCCTTGCTTAAGGACAACTGCACCTACAGGTAACATTCACACGAAGAATTTAGCTCAAAGAATTTATATCAACTGTGCGTCATTCACACTCAAATATCAAAAAGCCTTTCGGTGGATAACCTGATTCTCCAAGTAGAAGCAACAGCATTAGAGGCAGAACTACAAAGTGGATGAGGAAAGAGATAATGGAGAAAATTCAAAATACCGCTCGTGGATTTGGCTGTTTTGAACACCCAGCACCTCCGGTAAGAATATTTCATATTATAATTGATAGTTAGAATATAATTATAGTATTATAATTGACTTCCATGACTTGTTAATAAACCTTCTTATTCTGCAACTGTTAAGTATCCAGGACATTTCTCAGTTGTTATTGTTTTGGTTGCACAATTACGGATTTTTCATCGTTGGGACTTTGTTAAGGAACAAGGCAGGACACCCATCTCTGCTGCGGTCAGTCGCTTCCTGAGATTTGGAGCCATCGCCCTCATCGTTGCTGCAGTGTTGATGTTGTGTGCATCGATGGCTGCTCTCTACCTGTGGAGGGTGAGCAATACAAATGTAAGTGTCCACCAAAGATTACGCTTTAGAAGATTACAATGCCCCTAATCGATATTGACAGCAAACGCAAGGCTGCTTTGGGGTTCTCTATTAACAGTCATGTTCATTCGTTCTGACAGTGAAGTCAATGCATCTTTGATTGTTTTATGGCGTGAATTGTTCCAGGTAAGTGTAATGTTTTGGATCCCGGGTGTGCTCACCTGTGAGGCAACCATTCCCATCAAGGTCTGCAACAGCAAGTCCTTCGGTGCTTTGCTCAATTCTCAGTGTGCTTGAAAAAATGCACGTGATTTCTGGAAGAGAAGGCGCTCCAATAATCGCCGTGCAGACGGATCGCGTTGGAAGAAGGAAGCTTGTTTTTCTGGATCTCATTTTCATTGTTTTGCATAACTTGACTAATCCGTTGATTGTAACGTTCCACCTTGAATGCTGCCAGGTTTATAACGTTCGTTACAGCATGAACATCAACGGGGAGGTGAGGCAGGGCTCCGTGGAAATTGATTCAGACAACAACCTGGAGAGATTTAAAACTGGGAGTGGAGCTGACGAAGCCGTGGAGATTCATGACTTTGAAATTGTGAGTGTTTGTCCTTGTCGTCTCTGCCTGCCTTTGTCAGCCGGGACTTTGTGTGTGCTTTGCAACGTGGTAAATCCATGAGTGTAAACATGGCATCTTTGTGATTTGGTGCAGGGAATAACCGGAATCCGCTTCCTTGGAGGAGAAAAGTGCTATATAAAATCCCAAATCAAAGCCAATCTTCCACACATGGGAGCTCATAACAAAGAGTCGCTGATGTTCGACATGGTATATATACGCACAATACCGGACACATCATTTTGCAGAGAGGAGAAAAAGAAGTGACTGGGTTGAAAGCAAAAATATGCTCATTTATTTTTCCATTTCATGGACATTCATATTGTTGTGTACTTTTTCATTTAGACTTTCATGCAAATAAATAACCATTACATTTAACTGAATTGAGTGTCTTCTTGCCAGACCGATGAAGTCATTCCAGTGAGTTTTGGAGAGGAGTTCCTCACATGGGTTTCTGCAGAACAGCCGCTGAAGGACACCAGCTTTCTGAGCAGCAAAATCCTGGGTCTTTGCACCAATCTTCCCATTTACTGGCTCTATTCGAAAGGTTGCCTTTGTCTCTTCATTCTCGATATTACTAACACTATAGTTTTGCTTCACTCGGTCGGTATAACTGGCCTGTCATACATAACATGTTCCATTCATTTTCTATTATTGTACATTCTTTCATAGTTTATTCAAAGCCTGGTTGTGATTGACCTGCTTATCTGCTGACACACTTGTAAAATGTACAGCCTTGTCTGAGAAGTTGGTGAAACACTTGAAACATCCTGAACATACTCTACATTTAGAGTACACCAAAAAGGGCTCCGTTCCTGTATTAAAAAAGAATGATCTTGAAATATGCAACACGGCTTGAAATCACTGCTGCTAATTCAATTATTCAGGACATCGGAGACAGCCCCAGCTATGTAGGATTGAGCTCTGAGGACATTTTACAGCGTCTTGTGGATGTTGACCCAAAACTCTTGCCTCTTGTGGCTGCTGTAACAGATGGGGAGAGGAGAAAGAGAGACACACAGCGAGCCAAACGGCAGTTTAACATAGAGAAGACAGAGACAGCTGCCGCGGAGAGGAGCCCGGTGAGTCACACAGAGGACGCCACCTCCAGAGCGGCGGAAGAAGAGGAGGGGGCCCACTCTGCTGCGGGGTCAGCGTACAATCCCGACAACCCTTATCATGTGAGCTCCAACTTCTTCAACAACACTGTTGACGATAAACAAGGCTCCCCGAGCTGGTGCATTTTTGATCAACTCACAAGAGGCTTTCGCTGAGCCCTGAAGAAACCCTTAAAGCAACATTGGGAACTGAAGTTTCTCTGGTTTGTCAACACTTGATAAAATTACTGACTTCATAACACCCTGCGTGAAATGCCCGACTTGTTTTTACAAAATCAGATGAAGTAAATGTACTTACCTCTGTCAGCTCATATGTACGGCCGCAGGTGTTGAGTAGGTATAACAGCTGCAATGGTTGACACTGTTTAAGTTTTTAACTAAATTATAATTACGGTATTGAAATATAACCGCAGTCTCACCTATCGGGGAAGATAAGACGTTTTTGAAAGTATTTGAATCGCAATTGAGTTCAGGTGAAAAGAGTCAACATTGCTTCCAACATCTGCAGCGCGGCGGAGGGCCCGGAGAGGAAGGAGCCATGACCTTTGACACGATGTTAGACCACCAAGGGATCTGCTGCTCAGAGTGCCAACGCAGCTACACCCACTGTCAGAGGATATGCGACCCTCTGCGTGGACACTGGCCCTGGCCGTACAACTACAGGGGATGCCAGGTAGCGTGCCGAGTAATTATGCCCTGCCGTTGGTGGGTGGCACGCATTTTGGGTTTGGTGTAAGAACACACGCAACACTTGGGAGGGAGCATATTATTTTCTCTTCTTTATTTTTTACAGGCCGACAAGGTCTCTAAACGTTCAGCTTCTTTACAGTTATGGAAGAAAATGTTCATTTTTTCTTAAGTTTTAATCCAAATGATGCCAGAAAACTATGCTTGTTAGAATTAGTGTGACTATCTATATAATTCTTCTTTTTTTCATGCCTCTACAATGTTAAACTTGCATCCAGACAAAATATTCTTCATATAAACAGTTGCATTTTCCTGTGTAGGCTGCTTATTTCATTTTGGTAGAAACCGGATAGAACTGGAACACATGCCATATTCCTGTTAGCAGAAACAAATTCACAAATGAGCTCCTCTATATTTGCATCATGTAATACCAAAGCCTAATGCGCTGTACTATGTTTAATGAAAGGTATGGGACTGAATCCAAAGGCTCAGCAGATCATGTACCTTTTCTGACTGAGTAGGCTCCAATAAATTTTAATTACAGTATTTGCTGGCTTTGATGTGGATGTTTTTAATGCCACATCTTGTTTCCATGGTTCCACCGGGTGCTTTTCTGATAAAGCTGAAGTGACAGCAACGGTTGCCATAACTTCAATTCACAGCTCGGAATCAGTTTGAGGGCAATGCAATTTCTGCCCACTGACATCTGCATTGATGTGAACTAATGTGAAATGAGTGTCATGGCAATGATGGAAAATATTATCATAAAAGTGACATTTTTATGAAATAAATAAATCCGCAATTTCTTCTATGAAAAGAAAAGTGTGTGGATGCTAAGCCACCAAATAACATGATCACAGAGTGTCTCCTTTGGGGGGGGGGGGGGGCTTGTGGTGCAGGCTATTCTGAATACCTCAAAATCAAAGGAAATCTGATTATCATCTTTAAAGCCATATGCCAACTTTCTAAATAATTGAAAGGAGCCATGTTGCGATCAAGATGATTTCACAGAGGGTGATCCAGGCACATCAAATTACAACAGATGTGAATTGCACCATGTCTGCCACTAAAGTGCCGTTGAAACTCTGAAGTCATGTGAGGAAACAACACAAAGAGATCCTTGTCTCTTTGCTGGGAGATCGTTCCTGGTTTTATGGGGGTAGAAGGTGCTTATCGCATCTGCGGTGCTGATAAGACGGCCTCTGTGCTTCCGTAGGCAATATAATATTAATCCCTCTCCCACGTCTGCAGATGCACTTAAAGGAAGGTGACAAGCATGACACATCCAGGACCTCCTGATGGCTCGTGCTCCGGAGTGCAGCCGCTGAAAGAACCCCCAAGTACCCTCAAGTGATGTAAATTTGCAGGGGGAGTCCAATTTCCATCACCGTACTGTCACTGCCATGGTCATTAAACTAAATCATCCCGCTGTGTGTCACACAGCTCCCATTTTAAAGTCCCCTCAATAATGGAGTTATACTTGGACGGAAGATCGCGGCACAACAGTGAACGTGTGACCTGACAGCAGCTGGAAGAGTCCCCTGCACATGCATATGGACGTGTGAGACACCTTGAAGTTATTCATTTTAATTGAGAGACTTTTTTACACCTGCACCAGCGATGTTTCAGATGACAAAATACAATCTTTATGGCCAGGAACCGCAGCTGGAATTCAAATATGACGTGTTATGTGCCTTTTGCTGTCGGCGGTTTCGTTGGGTTTCACACCGAATTTGTTGATACAGCAGCACAAGACAAAGAGCTCGGAGTCTAAGCTAGACAAAAGGAGAAGAAAAACACAAAGCAAAGAGAAGAAGACAAAAAAAAACATCACCACAAGCAACAACTCAAAATGGCATTTAAACTGAGAAAAAAAATACATAGCTTAGAACAACAGCGGATTTGCTATCCTGAGGCCCTGTTTAAAAAAAAGAAAAAAAGAAAACGTGTTTCCTTTTGCCGTTGCTCTCATAAGAAGAGAATTGTACCCCATAGAGTCGAAAAGCTGAATGTGTTTCAGAGCAGCTTCAGCGTTTGAGACAGTGGAGCCTTTTTGTTTGTCTCCCCTCTGGAGCCAGGCTTACCCTGGGAGCCCTGGAGGCCGGGGAACAAACAGAGCTCTGTGAGCACTGACCCGCTGCGCCCAGTCGCCAGACTGTAAGCCTCCATTCCTGCGCTAATGGGAAACCACAGAAGAGGAGTGCGCGGCTTTCTCACATCCACCTGTGCTTTCATCATTGCCCATCAAGACAGCGATGGTCAGGCAGAGTTCTTTGGTATTCTGGTGACCGCTGAAACAAAAGTGTTTCTCTTTTTTTTACCAACAACCTCTTGGCATCGACACTCGGCACAATGCATTCGGGATGCCTAAGCTTGTGATTTACATCGTGGCATGGATTTGTGCTAACCAAGCCCGTGCACTCACTAGAGCTGCCTATAAATAAGTCAATAGCCTGTCAGAAATTTGCCTGTTGTTGCCCAAGAGGCATGAAGAAGTGAGAATAGAAGTGTGAAGTGAACCACTCTAGTAAACGTGTCCTACATTTGATTGCCTGTTTTCCATTACATCGAGACATGAATGAAATAAACAGTAGTGACAGTCCATTTTGCACCTAAACCAGAACACAGGAACCCTTTTAGGCTACCTCATTATGTTTTTCTGCAAGAAAGCACGGCCATACGTTTGTGGATGCTGGCGTTGTGGGGAACATGTAACCTGCCGTTTTGCACTGGCAATAACAACACAGCCACCGAACATTTTTCTCTTTTACTTTTTTTGGTAAAGGCCAGAAATAACATGGCTGGACTAAAGTGGTGTGGGTTGTGTCTGGGCGTCTGTGTGTGTGTGTGAGATTGGGGTTTGGGGGAGGGGGTATTGGTATTCTGGTACAAGGCTTAAATGCTTTTTAATCCCATGGTTGAGTGACCACTTTCAGCTCTGCCCAGTAGTCTGACTCTGCCTGCCATTTGCAGGTTTCTCTGAAGTTTCATTGCCACTGGGTAGAGTGTTCCGGACCCCCCCTCCCTCTCTCTCTCTTTCTCTCTCTCACCCGGCTGTTTGGTATGCAATGGCCTAATGGCCATTAATTAAATGCCTGCTTGCAGAGTAAGGAAGTCTGTCTTGCTTATTTCACTGATTAGATCTTGTAAATATTGTCTAAATCTACCGGCATCCAGTAAATAACATTTCTACAACATCAAACCCTATAGCATTTCTCACAGGTGACTAAGTTAATCTGCACACAATGCAGGGATAGTTCTTTGTGTATTGCACCTGGGGCATGTACCACGGAGCTGGTTTAGGTGGCTAGCCAGCTAAGTTTCAGCTTAGTTTCCACCAACCCCGGGTTTTCGGTACCATGAAAGTGGCTCGGCTTCAATCGGTATTTGTTGCCATGGTAACTTACGCTGCACGGCTAACCTGCTCCGGGGCAGGTTATGTTCTGGATTCGGGCTCTCAGTCAGAAGTTTGACCAATCAGCGGTGAGCAAAGAAACAGCTGACGTAGTTAATTCCTAGTTTCCGTTTTCTGTTGCGATCATTGCGGCTTCACCTTTTCTTCCAAATCCTGTGGACATCTCAACGCAGATTGTTAGAAGAGCACTTCGTAGAGTTTTTGGGGACAGACGAAAACCCCTTGACTTTCCGGATACTTCCGTGTATGAAAGATACAGATATTCCGCGGAAGGAATAACTTATCTTTGCGAACTCGTTGAGCCGCAAATAACAAATGTGACTCATCGAAGCCGCACTTACTGTACCGCAAATGGTTTGAATTATATTTTTATATATATATTTTTTAACTTACGCATTAACGCTATCAGCAATGTTCCTCTAATATTGTTCTCTTGCTTTGGCAGCAGAGACGGTGTTACTGCGTGCTTGAAAAACATTTTTACATTCTTCATATTTCTGAAGAATAATTTCTTGCTCCTCCGCGGAAAAATATATTTCTCTCGCTCTCGCGCTCGCTCGCGCTCTCTATATCAAACGTGATTGGTTGTTCGGTGCCGACGTCACTCTTTTATGTGCACGCGCGCGCGGAGTAATCAAAGTTGAAGGATCAAAGCCTGGGTTGATAAACTCAGTTGATAAGCGGCGTCATGTGTACCAATAAAGCCTGATTGCTTCGGTTTGGTTTTGTCGATTATGAACCAACATTGCAACCCTGAGTTTGTTGAACCAGCTTCATGGTACAGGCCCCTGGTTGCATGTTGTCAAACAGAGAACCTGTAGTGTGGAGATGGTCTAATTTGGACACAGTGCTTGTGTATGTGCCTTTGTTTTCCAGGGACAGTTGGGGAGGAGAGTTCTTCACAAGAGCTAAAGAGCTGAAGAAGGTGTAGGCTAGTTTTTATAACAAGCAACGCAAACTATACTTCCTTTCTCTTAACCCAAAAGTGAAATTTAGTTTGAAAAAAACACGCCATGCCTGATGGGATCATTATTAAAGATATTCTCCATCAAACTATGGCATTTGTCAAAGTCACCGTAGGATGTACCCAGGAACATACACGTCCTCTGGTGGGGTGCTTTAAAAAAAAGCTATACATAGCTCAAAGCAGAATCAAATCAAGTCTTCAGATCTACAAACCGTGGAAAAAAAAAGCTTCTGCACAAAGCAATGTCAAGAGGCTTGCCACATGAAAGCAGAAGTCGTCCAAAGAGTTGTGGGAGGAACCGACAAAGTTTATGAGAATAAAGTTAAGTGTGTTTTTAATCTTCAGCAGCACATGCAACAATGAGGGAGCCTGGGCCCCACGATATGCCACCCCGGGGGCAGGCTCTATACTTAAGGCTTACAACAGCCTCATTATCTCCCTCAACTCACATCAGATCCTAGCAGCAGTTTGTCACAGGCAGGCTCCTCTCTGCCAGTAGGCATCAGACCAATCCTCCTGCAACACCACTGTACATAATTGCCATATGGACAGCATTTTGAGCCAGACTGAAGACGAAAAAGCCCTCCAGGCAGATTCCCCAGATAACTAAATGAATATTTTATCTCATTTCCATCTAATTTGCACCACATTATTATACAGAACTGAAATTTTTAATTAATTGATAGAACAGATCAAACACAGGTTTACACTTTGATTTTCGGGGAGCTGTTATTTGGATAATTTGCATGACTTTTTTTTTTCCCATGCCGAGCTTTTTCATCTCAGAGAATTTCAGCATCTCTATATAGAAACAATACAATAAAAAATACGGCAAAGGAATAACTGTCAGAGCAGACAAAATGCTCGTCTCGGTTGTGTGAGCAGTTCCAGTGAGAAGTCCCTTTACCTGCTACCCCACTGATTCATTAATTTCACACTGTTTAATTAAATCCACAGTCTGGGGAGTCTGGGCAGCGTCGTGGGGAGTCCTATCTGAACCTCGCGTGTACAGAGATTACTGAAGACGATCTCCGACACCCGCTCTCTCGCTGATGTTGACACTGACGTCACCCTTCGCTGGGTACCACAGCTCGGTTGTGTCAGTGTCATCTGCCGTTTGTGAGCTTTTTACTGCTGAGGACATGATAACACTGAACCATTTGTTAATTATCTGCTGGCATTTACATTAACTGGAGAGAATGGAGCATTTGACAGCATTTGACACACAATTAGAATCTGACAGAAGCTTCGGATGAAGTGTGCTGTTGCACGTGAATCTTAAGTGAGTTAGTTAACAGCACAAATAAAAATTTGAAGTGCCATGCAAATTTAATATCAAATAGAAATGAGACTAATATGTAACCAAAAAAACCACACATGCAACCGGCGGGACAGATTCCAAGATTTGTACGTACTAATATGTACAGAGACATAAAATGAATAGTCCATTTATTTTCTAGATCAAAAAATGTGCAAATTGGCTTCCACACAAACGAGCACATTGAACTCTCGTATCCTGTCCAACACACTGTTGTATCCAAAAGTCAAAGCCTCAGAGACAGCGACACGCTGTCTCTCTCATGTCAGAACAGAGAGAGGTGCACGAGTGTGCAGCGCAGCAGGCACGACTGTGTGGGCTGCAAAGCACGCATGTTACTCCCTCTGTTCTCTTGAAACATATTTTTGGCACCTCTAACCACAAACACATTTTGAGGTAGATGGCTCAAATATGTCAGTGCAACTAAAAAATAATCAGATTTGGGGCTAAATATACAATTTTCAAGGCACCGTGTGTACTGTTGAAAGGACATAATTGATTCTAATCTCTTGCTATAACAAATAAAACACCCGATTCTCACTCTAAAGGTGACTTGCTGCTGATTTGAAGTGATGTGATTAAGAGCGGCATTTCCTTTGTGTTGAAGGTTCAGTGTGCCAAGAGCTGTCAGAGTAACAAACATGTTCTACAAAGTCCCAAATATAGAAACAGGTTGCCATTCTTATATATTTAGTTTAAATTCAATTTCAAGGAAATTAGTGTAGGTCTTCAGCTATCTACATCATTTGTGATTACCACATAATCATCCCAACTGTGCTTGAAAAACAATGAAAAGTACAACATGATGAAAGTTTAATTAGAGCTACATGCAGTAGGACTACTTCACTAGAAAGTAGCTGTAAAAAAAACATCACACGGTCATGTCCTTATTATTTGTCAATGGGTATCGCAAAGTATTCACACACTTTCATTCCAACAATCAACTCAATCTTTTCAAACCGTCGAGTGTCGGGCTCTTTGCTTAGACAAGAGAAACTTTTAATGGGCATTGCTGTGCACAGCATCAAGACAGTTTTGCCGACTGATACAGCATCAGCTGAAGAACAGCGCTCTATTTGTGCTTGCCTTGTCCTGTGACAGGAAGACCTATCAGGTGCTCATCTCTACCCCCCTAACCCCCTCCCATCCGTCTTTCCACCTGACCTCATTCTGTCATCTTCGTTTTCCTTCTCCCCCTCTCTCAGGTCTTTTATAAAGTGTCTCCACGCATTACACATTTAACAATGCATTAAAAATAGGCCACCATCAATCAGTCATTCAGTGGCAGAGACAGAATCTACTTGTGGCGCCAATTTGATGTGTTTCTCAGGCTGTAAACTCTTTCTGCACGGGGAAATTTAGAGATAAAAATACACATTCATGTGTGGATAACGCACCGTACCGCGTGAAACCCGTCGTTATAAATTTGAATTCTCATTTGCTCAATTTTTTACGGTACGCTGTCTTAACAAAATCCAGAAGCAGAATCCAAACGGTACATATGCAGGCAGTAATCTGTGACAAGATTTGTGTCTGCGTGTGCCAGGTTAGCATCATGCCCAAACAATGGATTATAGAACCGTGATGCGTGCGTGATACAGGCTAGGTAATGTCTGATGTAATGGCATGAGTCAAAGCCCGGGGGCAAATGCTCTGCCTCCAGGTTGCTCATACCAAACCAGATGTTCAACTGACGACAGCAGTACAAAAGACAGTGCTGCGTGTCATTCACACATAGTATGTATGTATTTGACGCTAGGTGGCATGGCATGGTTGCTGAGCTGCCGACTGAGTGGTTTTGGTAGCTGCTTTGATATGTGGATGTGTAATTTATATAGAAATACTGTGTTTTGTTAACACAGTAAGGTGTTCCCCGGTAGGGGTGTGGAAGTCGGCCCGTGAGCTTTGATGTTGCCGCTCCTCTCCGAGGCTTGATCCTGCATTCTGGACTTCAAAACGGACGGCACCTCCTCATTCGTAACAGCTTGAATAGGTAGACACCAGGTGCACAGACATGCCTGAAGGACCACACACACACACACACACACACACACAGACATTTAGTCAGAGAACAACAAACATTTACCATCCACTTGACAAAGTTTATGTCTGTGTGTGGAGTATTCACAGTATAATCTCAGTGGAATGCAGTTTTGCTTCTTTGTATGTTTTAGAATAAGGAGCCAGGAAAGAACCCCGTTACTTTGGTAGAGCCAGGGCTTAAGAGGAAATCATCTGTTGAAATCACTTTCAAATTGGATTAACATTTTTTAATTAAAAACTAAGATAAATCTGTGTTTATCTATGTTTTTCAAAATATGGCTATTAAAAACATCACCGCAGAGGATTTATTTATGAGCTATTATGTGCACAAACCATGAGACAGCCAAACAAATCAAGTATGTTTTTTGTCCTTCTGAGCTAGCACAACAATAAAAGTCTTTTAAAGAAATGTTTTCAAGAAAACTGCCTTGAAAACATGTTTTTGCCTTCCTCACAACACATCACTCTAATTCAGTGACAAACCATCTGGCAAATTGCCAAGTGTCTGCTTTTCTACCGACAAGGTTTTTCCAGACCATTTTCACTTATTACACCCCCGGGTCATTGTATGTAGACATGATTCACTGTGTCCCTGATGACACACATTATAGCTCATCCAATGTGGATCACAAAGCTTTCGCCCCTACCAGACAAAGGGAATAGTACACAAGGAACATATTTTGGAATAGAACGTCTACGCCAGCACCGCTTACCTTGAAACATCTCTTGAATCTCTGGCTGACGATGTACAGGGCAATGGGGTTGATGCATGAGTTGAGCGACGCCATATTAATGCCAACATAGTCCATCACAAGGAAGACGCTGAAAAAGCAGGGCGGACGTTAGTTACTAATCAGACAAAAGAGCGCTGATCAGCTGAGGAACAATGAAGAGCAGTGCTTGATTTCACATGCTCACCTGAGGAGCTGACACCTATCGGGGTCTTTCTCGTCATATATGGTTAACTTCAAGAGTCTGCTCAGGTACAGAGGCAACCAACAAAGTGCAAAGACCATCACCAGGCAGAAGACGGTTTTCGCAACTTCTCTCCGCTTAAAAAGAAAGCATCATCAGTATCAAAGTCGATGTTGTGCCGAAATACAATAAAAATGTGCTAAATTTTGTCAAAAGTAATTACCTGCTTGGTGTGGTCACTTAATGTGTTGTCAGTATTCCGTAGCATTTTCCTGGTCATGAGTACGTAGAAAACGGCAGTCCAAGCGAGCGGCATGCAGAAATAGAAGCCAAACAGCCACCAGTCCTTTACCGATTTGTAAAACTTGTAATAAACGTGACAGAGAGGCGCAGTCAGTCAGTGTTACAGACGACATGAAGCTCTGTGGCTGCTCTTTCACAGCATGTGCAAGACAACACCAGAGACATGGCTTCACAAGGACACCTACAGGAATATGTGGGCATGTTGGACGAAGCCATGAAAACTAATATTCAAGCCGTTGTTTGTTTAATTTCCTGTTGCCGAGAAAACAAAAATCCACCACACGCTGATCTGTTTTTTTTTATTCGGTGGCGTTGGAACAGGCTGATACTTTACCTGCATGAACGGGGTGGTTTGCATGGGATGAAGCAGGCATATTCTCAGATGCTTGTCTTTATAGCTCATTGTTATCATATCAAAGCCGACAACTTCAGGCGCAGCCAGCAGGATGGAAATAACCCATATCAGAGAAATCTCTATTGCCGTCCACACTGGAACCCCGATGCCTTTGATTCGATTCCACAATACTACGGCACGGTATCTGCAAAATCAATGGGAAAATGTTACGGGGGGATTTCTTTTGTCTGAAACAATGATATTTTTTCAGTTTAAGAACATTTGAAGGGCTAATACTAAAGAAATCTGTAAGCAGTCAACGGTAGTTCCTTGCAGGTCACGGGGGCAGTGCAGCTTATCTCCCTACCTGTCAACGCTCAGAGCGCATAAGCTCAACACAGTAATTCCAACAGAGGTTTTCTGTATGAAGGGGACAAGTTTGCACAGCAACAAACCAAACGGCCAATCTTCAGCTATGAGCTGTAGAGAAAAGAACGGGGGGGGGGGGGGGGGGGGGAAACAACACAGACCCACAATCCAATTCAAGGTGAGATTTAAGTTTTACAAAGGATGAAGGAGGACAGAATGAGGTCCAGCATTGTTTTCTCATGGTGATTGTAACACAGCACAACTCACCCTGTATGCGTTGATTGGAATGTCGATCACAATGTGCATCAGATCCCCCAGAGCAAGACTCGCAATGAGAATGTTGGGTCCACTTCGCATACATTTGTTTGCGTATATGATCTTCAGCAAGGCCGAATTTCCCACTATTCCAACTACAAAAACCACGACGGAGACCGCGGTGTGCACATATTTGAAGGCGTCTCTGATTCCAGCCGACTCCGAGCACATGGGAGGGTTGGGTGTTTTTTGTCCTACTTGAGGTGGGTGAGCTGAGCTGTTTGAGGCTTGAGGTTTGCGTTGTGGCAAAACCAAGAGACCCGGGGAGGCCGTTGCAGAAAGTTCCAACGCAGCGACGGGTTCCGAATGCTGACCGCCGGCCCCTCCGCCGACGACCACGCTGGCCAGACAAAAAACGAGGGAAACGGTCCACATTGTTGAGGATTTCTTCAAAAGGCCCTGAAATGTGTCGTAAAAGCCCTGGAGTGAAACCAACAGTGGGTGTAATTAGCACAGCATCCAAGCCTTGGGAATAGCATAAGCAAAGTATTCAGGTGAGGTAATGAATTCATTTAATTTACAGATCAAAAGGCCACAAACAGTAAATAGAAAACACTGAAATATCAAGTTGCATTGGATTATATTACAGCTTACCTTTGGATACGAACATACAAACTCACTGCATGAAATCAGTCTGTAATACCTTGAGAGAAGGCTGTGTGTCCAACACAAAGAGGTGCCCCACTGCTACTGCTGTAAATGCTAGAAACCAGCAGAGGGAAATCAGGTTTTTACAGACTGTGGTATTATTCAGCATTAGTCATCGATCTGTCAGTGGTGACTGTAATTACATCCCTTGCAGCATCATCCTCAATGAAAGGACGGCGTTGAAGTGCATTGTCTGTTATTCTAGAGTGAGATCATTTTATAGCTCCAGTAGAGATATTATCTTACAGCTGCTTCACACTCTTATCACTAAAAAGTTGGCTGCAGATAGTTTAAATAAAACTTCCTAATCTAGATCTAAATCTAAATGAAGCATAATAAAAATGTCTATTTTACTGAAGAGATGATTTTCCTTTGCTTGAAGCAACAGAGGCTCTGTCACTAATCTTCAAAGTCATTATTAGGGTACGTAATGGGAACGCGGAAAAAAAAATATTCCACAACCATGTGACATTTTAGATTTACACAAGTTTGATGCAAAACAACTTCCCGGCAACTGCACTTGAACAATAACAAAAATGATACAAATGGAAATGCGCAATATTGAGAGACTGTCCTCCAGAGGTTCGGCTTCAGTTGACATTTCACGTTTTTATAAAAGATGAGTCAGTCTCCATCCTACCAGAGAGACACCGCCTCTGCATCTCCTGAGAGTCTTAAAGAAGGTGACATCCTCGCACGACATCTTTATGACAACCTGAAGAGCCCGGAGGAGAAGGAGACATGTGACGACCGGAAAGATCCCCTTGTTAACATCACAACCGACGACAACGCCGGCTCCCCTTTGAACACTCGGGTCTGTGCACCGCTCGCGGCAAATGACCTTGGAAAACTTTGCGCCGCCGTGCTTCCGCAAGAGCGACTGATTGAGAGGAGTGAGTTGGTTGACTAGGATGTTAGAAAGTTAAAAAACAGTTAACACCCAGGCTGGGTATGTGCACTACATGAGCTAATATGCTTTTTTTTTTCTTCACAGGTGATTGGCCAGATGCCAGCACGTCGCTTACAGAAAAGGGGCCGTAAGGGACACTTTTCATGTATAATTTTCTTTAATTTTCTCGTTTTTTTTTGTATCATTGATCTGCATTGCTGCACTTTAATCTCCTGTGTTATTTTATTTTCATTGGACATTGATCAGAAACAATGCTGCGATGTTCTGCCTTTGGTCTACTTTGATCTTCATGAAATCACATTTTGCTGGTCCAGCTGGTCTAAAGGGTTAAATAGATTTTCAGGCTGCACAGACTAAAAAAAAAAAAAGAAAAATTGCCAATCTGATTTATGTGTAGTGCTCCCTAAAGAGACCATTACTGCAGGGGCACAGTTGAAGCGAAGGCAGTTTCTTTTGAATACCTGAATCTCCTACAGGTGTCAATGAGGGATAAAGGTGGTCCAACATGTCAATATTACTAGTTTTAAATTGCATAATGACATTGCCTTAAATCAGGCCAAAATATACATATATATGTATATCTTCCTCAACTTTAGTCTCTTACCTGCATTGACATTTGCCAGTTGACCTGACACATTACACTAATCAATTACTGCCTCTCAAAGATGATTGCGGCGTCTTTCTGCGACGGCGTCTGCTCTTGTCTCTGTTCATCCGGGCAGATCGGTCTCACCAGGGCTCATGGAAGCGCTCGCGCTGGACGCTGGATTCATTACTTTGGTGGGCGCTCAGACCCAGACAGATTGGGAGTGGGTGGGACAGAGAATCTCTTTCGGCTGTCAAGGTAAGCCATGTCATCAGTTTCGGTGCAAAGGGGTCAGCTGTTTCTGCCCCTTCTAGCCTCTTGCGACTTAGACATCCGTCAAATTCCCAATTATTTCTCTGTTCTGCAGTTCAAAAGGAAAGCGGGGATCCCAAGTTGTTGCAGGCGGAGGGGATGGGAATGGACACTATTGCTCATTTGTCTGAGGTAACCTGCTTACGGCAAAATGTGGTGTCATTTACTCTCCTGTAAAACTACTGTACTTTTTGAGGTTCTTGTTTAATACTTGAGTACTAATTCAATTTGATGTTACTATTTGGGAACAAATATTGTATGTTGTATGATGTATGCATTGTGTAACAAAACACTTTATTTATATTTATTTAATAACTCTACTCACAAGTGACTTTTTGATTCAAATTACTTATTCAAAAAATAATTTAAAAAGTGACATAGTGACATTTTCCCGAATCAGTGTAACCAGCAGTGTATACAATTCATTTATTACAATCAGCTGCTGAATTATTTATAGCTTGTTCCAAACATTTAAGACAGTAACACAGGGATTATTGTCCCAAACATCACATTCAATACTCAGGTCACTGGCGCAGGAATCCATCACGAGCAATACAGCATTAGCTGGAAACACTGTAAGCAACATCCTGGGTGTATAGAACATGAACCACGTGGTGACTGGGTGGAGCGTGAAATCTGACATTCATTATGGTAAATGCAAGTGTTTCTTTATATGTCGGGGTACCAAACTGCTTAATGACAATACTTTTAGATATTTTTAAACAGAAAAAAACTGTCCCATCATTGATAGTTAAAATTTTTAATATGCTTTTAATATCCGAGTACTTCTTTCACCACCGCCAAAATCTCCCGACAAAGGCATTATAATGTGAGCAAATTACAGCTAATACATCCAACAATCCGTGCAAGTCTTGGTGTCTTGTATCCGCATCAGGAGCCATGTGAGGAAACGATGGCGGAATACGATATACCTTGTGTGGGTCCACCTCGTCTTATAGCGCACAGGCGGGAGCCGAAACAACTGCCTCATGTTGAAAAGGTACCGTTGACGTGGGA
Organism: Apeltes quadracus; assembly: GCA_021346845.1. NCBI lineage: Eukaryota > Metazoa > Chordata > Actinopteri > Perciformes > Gasterosteidae > Apeltes > Apeltes quadracus. Next base: position 8,864,732 of record CM037932.1, on the reverse strand, counting down.
ATCTTGATATTGGCCATAATGCTTGGAAATGACAGTGATAACCTTTTTTTTTTTTTCATTTTTCCCTCAGTGGCTTTACAGCGGGCTATAATATCGGATGTGATTGTCTTTTCTTCTGCTGCACTGCAGGTTCCAGAGGTTGAATCTAAACGGGGTTTGCTTCTCGCTCACTTCTACCGTTTCCAGCAGCTCTTTCAGCCTTTCGTACAAAGCCAACTGTTCGGAAATGAAACGGACCTCAAGTGGGTGAGTACGGCTTGTTCACTTCCAACTAGAAAATAAAAATAAAACAATGAGAAATAATGTTCAGCTAACCTGACAAAATGACATCCATTCATGGGCGGGAAAAGGTTCACGTGGAGAAAGAAATGCTCACTTTTGCGAACCTTTTTTTAAATCAGCTTTTTTGCAGTGAGCAAGCAAAACAAATTAGAGAGCTTATACAGGAAGAGAACGAGAAGTTGGCACAGAAGGAGTCAGATTGGAAGATTGATGTGAACCCGCATGCCCACTTCATGAGCGATGAGCTGAGGGAAGCTGCTGAGGCGCTGGCAAACGAGAGGTGAGCAACACGTGCGCCTGTTCCCCTCCACATTCTCTCTCTACGTGTTGGTTGGATTGAGCCGAAGCCGTATGTTTGTAGTAGATCGAATGGCATTATAAAAGCATCTCTACACGTGTGAATTTGATTTGTATGCCCTTTGGGTTTTGGCACTGTATTGTACATTTTTTCCCAATAATTAAGAGTTCTGATTTCTGTAGTTTGAGAGATTCACAAGCTCCAGAGAGAACTGACAATAGACAACTCAAACACCTCCAGTAAGTATGCAGCCTGTCAAATGAGTACAAATTAAAGAAGTCAAATGTGAAATATCTTATTTTTGTCATTGACAAATTATATATTTTCCTTTTATTGCTCAGGCCCAAAGGAGATAAAGAAGAAAACATCAAAGAGTCCGTCAAAAGAGATTCCCCAAATCCATGATGAGTGGCACATCCCCGAGCTGCATATTAACAGAGGGAATGACTGGTTTACACTAGAAGAAGAAACAGATGGCAAACCAAAGGTATGTTTGAATGCTGCATTACGTAATAACCAGTCAAAACACACCTTCAGAAATTTTGACTGCCATGTATATTTACCAGAAATGTCATGAGAAAGGGAAATACTTTGTCATTCCAGTTCAAAGAAACAATTAAGAGGTTCTACAAAAGTGGGAAATGTTTCATTACCTTGTGTCCAGATGGAACAGGTAATGTTTTGTATCCTTTTAAGAAGTGAAAGATGAAGGACTTGGTCAAAGTGGTTAAAGAGACGGCACACATTTGTTCCTTTTGATAAAATATTTCAACAATGCAAATTATCCTTAATAGGCTAGTTATCCTTCTGGGAAGGCTGCCATCATTATATCCTCTGCAGGAGCCGCTGACTTCACTTACATCATCTTGGAGGACAAGGACGTCGCTCCAAGCATCAAAGGCATTTTCACAAACAAAGGCCACGCTACATGCTATCATCCCAGTGGAACGATTCGGTAATCATCACTCTGTGATAACTGCTATTATGGTCATTTAAACAAAGAAAACGAGTGCTTAAAGCAATAGCTCCACATCCTGGGAAAGATGCTATTTTGCCGTCTGGCATGGAGTTTGAGGAGGGAGTCGTTACGACTCTTTACTGCAAAGTTCATGAAGCCGCCGCCTGCAGCTTAGTTTCAGCTTCAAGATTCGAGGGTCAACAGCTAGCCGAGCTGCGAGCACAGCTAAAAATATTTTGCCTAAATTATTAGGGTTTTTTTGCTTGTTTGTGTCGTCAATACAAAAAGTAAGTGCGGTTTAGCGATACCACTTTGGGAGGGATTATGTGCCAGACTCATTCTTGTTAATTCAACAATATGAAATCCAGGAATTAATGAATTCAAGTGAACATGTTTTTCTTTCTTTGTGTGTGTGTATATTTATCTAAGGAGGTAGATTGTGTTACTTATGATCTTCTATTGGTGCTGTAGAGTTTGTGGTACCTACTGTCTTCAGTGTTATCAACGTTATCCACCAGAAAGTCAATATGTCAAACTCGTCCTTCAGCTCATTCCTGTCGCTATGCATCTAATTTGTCTACTGATAATCTCTGTGTGTTTGTGTCCGAAGGTTGAATCTGACCCCCGTTGGAGGTCTCTGCTTCAGTGAAACAGGAGCTTTGTGCAGGCGCTGGAATTGGTTGTATCGGTGTGACTCGCGTATGCGAAACCTTCCCTTGAAGCCCCTGACCTTTGCCCTGGGCCCACACATGGCCGTGCGCATACACTCACAGGAGCGCATGTACATCAACTTCACACATCAGCAGAACAAGGTGAACTTCAACGTGGGGTCAAAGCTCGAGGTGGGTATTTGAGAAATACACACACTGTGTGTGTTTCTCTTTCTCTTGCACATTAAAATGTATGAGCCTCCATGCCAAACGATTTGCAGGAAATAACTAGCAGCCATTAATGATTTGCAATATGTGCACAGATGTTGTTGATGGGGTTTTTTTTTTGACTGGGGCTCACTTGTTATTTTTCCTTCATTAATGCAGCTCCTTCATCCAGACAGCAATGAGAAGCTGTGTCAAGACGTCCTGAAGAGATACATCCAAATGAAGAGCATAGAAATCTACTCTCTGCTCGACCAGATGCAGACCTGCATGTCCCACCACTCTTCAAGCCTGAGCAACATTAAGCCACATTACCGTTTCATTGCACAGACGCAGCGGCTTAGCAGACGGATGGAAAAGGAGAAGTCATCCGAGAAGATAAAGCCCCATGTAAATTGAAAGATACAGAATTGGTAAAAGCTGATATCATTTTTGGCTGTTTTACAGTTCATAGCTTTATATTATTAAAACCTCCTGAGTATCTGCTGCTGCTTCCAGTAATTTATGTTTTCATTCAGAAGCTTGAGCTTGGTAGAAAAAGGTTCATGGATGATTGGTCAATTGGGCCGGAGAAAATAGTAACTCTTAGTTTAAGATATAAAACCAGGGTTTCTTTCCTATCTGAAGGATTAACCCCCAAAAAATATTTCTCTAGATATCGTGACCTTCCATTATAACTGCTCCAATGCGAGTAGGATGTTTAATGAAAGAAGATAATACACTGTTCTGAAATAACAGTGTATTATTTTCTTTCATAAAACACTTTCCATGGTTAAAAATTGATAAAAGTGTAATATATATATTTTACTTAAGCAGAGCACAAAACCAACAAGCAGCCACAGACTCAGATTTTAACGTTCATCCCCTCATCCCTCCATGAACAATGTCACACCACATCCAAAACCATCAACAGGCCAATTTCCCAGTTGAAAAAACACTTTTTCCATCAAACCAAACAGTAGCATACATAACTGATAATCTGCTAAAATGGATGTTATGTTGATGTATTCTAACATACAAAAACCTTGAGTAGTACATGTCTCCAGTAGCAGACCTAATGTGATACTTGCATTGCATTATTATTATGGCTTCTTCCAAAAAAAAATGATTCCGTTGGGTCCTATTATTTAAATGGCACGAGATCATTCAAATTCTGTATTTTTATTCAGGAAAGTAACAGAATGTCTTTGCAAACGCATTAGTTAAAAACCCTTTGCCGTGTAAAGCCGAACACTATAGAGGTCACATTGCAGTAATGAATACGAACAAATGTAATAGTATTTCATTCGTTCATTGCTATTGTTTTGTTACACACAAAGGTCGTTGGTTTTGGGCAGTCATTTAACAGTCATCCAAAGAGGAATACGGACAGCGAGAGAATGAGAATGACAGTGAGCGAGACACTTGTGACGAATAAACATGAATGGCCTCCCGTGTTCAAACAGAATACATCATGGTGCCCTTCACAAGGCCTCTTTAATCACCACATGTGTCAAAAGGCAATGAAAGTGCACATACATTGAGAAGGCTTACACAAAATCTCTCTGATGTTTTTTTTTCAATTTAATTATCGCTCGTGGTAACTTCGTTTTACGAGTCTATTCCAGAATAGTCTCATAATTTTTGCCTATTATCTAGTTACTATATATGGCCCTGCGGAGGGCTGTTAAATTGAGTTATTCAAAGACTTCTAAATAATTGAGCTCATACAGCAATTTGATGTGGGTGTGTGGCTGATTAACAGTTACACTTAAGAATTATACACTAATTGCAGATGATGAAAACACTGTATTGAGCTATTTATAATGTTCTTCCCCCCCTTTTCTCTCAAAGTCAAGATTTACAATTGCTTTAATGGCATGAGTTATTCCGCACTGTTAGGTTTGCAATGATAATGAAGATATTTATTTTTTAAATACAACAATTGTTTCCGCATTGCTACAAAAGAAGTCAGACTAAATACTGATGATACTACAAAAAAACTGTATGTTTAATGCTGCCTCGTCATTCTAATGCAAATGTGTCTTGTTTTCTATTTTCATATCTATTCTAACATTTATTTGATGAATACTTCTAATCATTTATAAATATTTTAACAAATAAACTGCCCTTATTTATGTCATTGTACTACTACAACACCTAAATTTCCCTTCAGAGGATGAATAAAAGGTTGATCTTGAACACGTTAACATATTGGTGGTGTAGAGAAATATAAAAGATATCAAATAAAAGAGGAGGCGTATTTTGAGGAGACTCAATACAGCTTCTGGCCTAGACAGGTTGATTCGTGTTGCTATGGTTGCTGAGGTACAATCAGAGCAAAACATTCTTCATCTGATTTTAAAAAAAACAAGCATTTTTCGCATTTGTGGTTCATCTGCTAACTCTGTTTCACAAAAGCTAACGGAGATGAAGGAGACGGAAGATTTAAACTCTACACTCATCAGGCAAATCAACTGAGATGGATTCTGCAACAAAACCTGGACTTGTAAAGCGACAGAGGTTCGGAAAGGAATGACACAACTTCACTTTACGGACAACAGCAGACGGTGGTCGTACAAGGGGTTGTGTAATATTGTGGAGGGGTTTAAACCGCATGTGTAGGTTTATCAAACTGGGAAGAAAAAAAAAACACCTGGTTCCATTTTCAAGCTCCACAGAATATCTGACGCAACGTGTATCTGACAGGGGAGTCGACACCAGAGTCAGCGTCTATACGCAGACCGACTGGGGACACGAGGACGACTGCAGCGGAGGTGGTTCCTTCATGTGATGACAGCCGGTATCGCTGACCTTGGCCGTTAAAGGGGAGTGTCTTAGTAATAATAATAATAATAATAATAGCAACATATTTATTTTGTCGCATTTTTCATTGTAAAATTCCCAAACCAAGAAACATCAAAAGCTGCTCAAGAGAACTCTGGATTGACATCCGAGCAGATGAGAGACGAGAGACGGTGCAGTCGATACCCAGAGGACGGTTTACAACGACAAACTCACAATGAGGTAATCCCCCCCCCCCCGCCCCAGCCCCCATCTGCCCGGCTGTAGTGATGGTGTCCTTGACAAAGTAAAAGCTTTGTGAGCACACTGAAGCGTAGGAGCGTAGGCTTCTCTGAATTTGACTCAGTATTTCATTGTCATTAAACTAACCTTTGAAGCTTACTTTGAAGTGAGACCTCAGGAAAAAAATGGTGAATAGATGCAACAAGCATATATGAGGCCTTTTTGTGGTGTTATGAGGACACTTTTTCTAAAGCCAAAGAAATACTGAAGTTTTCATGTCCTTGTCTGTGATATTAGACGATATGTAAATTATATGACATGGTGTCCAGGGACACCGTTTTGATTTATTCAGGAAGCACAAGTTAAAGACCTCAAAGAATTTAATAAATTATGAAGCTTCTTTGTTTTTTTTTCTCCTCAGAGCGTTCCTGAAAACACGAAGTCTGAGTTGAAGACATCCCCAGATAACGAAGTGTTGGATTCGCTCAGCGAGGGAACTCCACAAACTCCTGCAGCTTGCCAAGGAGAAACTGAGGAGTCCTTCACTAATCTGGACGAGGTATGAAGGCATATGCCCCTTTGACAAAGTGTCTTTTTCCTCCTCTCGATGGATATGAACACATTTATGGAACATGCAATTAGTCTGCACCTGTCTTGTATTTTTTTTTTAAAGTCCTGTCACTGCTGCTGCTAATTTGAAAAAAATGCCAAACCCCAACCTGCTTTTTGACTACCTCATTAACTGGAGGATTTGGGTAATATCTATCTGTGACAGTGCCTTTTCGAAAAATAAAAATAAAATGAATAAGTGTCTACTCCAACGTGTTCAGATCTCGTTCTCAAGTGTATCAGAGTCATCTAAAGAGTCGCCGCAGACTGTGAAGAAGCCCAGAGTGAGCAGGGATCTGAGAGCCGACCGTGTCCACCCCAAACAGGTGAGCGAGACAGACAGCGTCCGGCTAGACGAGACTAAAAGAGTGCGACTTGGTTCGTTCTGCTGTGTCTCATAATGGACCGGTGACATTAATCCTTTTCATTCAGGGCATTCAAGTACTTTTCAACTAACTCTAACAATGAAGTCCATCTGAGATGAGGTGGTTTGAATTTTCCTTTCTGAAATTCTGGTGTGAAAGTGTCCAATGGCTGAGAGGCACATTCGGCCATGCTAACAGCATGGGTCATGGTATTATAGTGCAATTACAGGTACCGATATGGAAGGTTCCAGTGAGAACTCTGTGTTTTCAGTGCCATCATGAGGTTGACATTTGAGTGAAATATCTGGGAGGCCATTGAATTAATTGTTGTTCAACACCTCATGTTGCAGGTTAGATAAATCTGTATGACTTCTGCGAAATTTCCCCTACGTTAAAGATTAAAATTGTTAATTGAATGATATGGTTCATCACATTTACATCAGCTGTGTGTTTATTAGATCACCATTACTGTAGCCTGAAATCTGTTAGCATGGCTGTAGGCGTTCATTATTTCTTATTTTTACAATTCAAATGTAAAGTGGTTCACGTAGTCATGCCTAAATGGATCCAACTTCCATTTATCATTTCAGACATTTGATCTGCAAGGGGAAAAGGGATCCCGGGTAGTCCAGTTTTTATATGGTATCTTTTGTTGTCTCACTTCACTAATCCAATTAAAACCTGATTATTTAATTAGAATTTGTCTCAGTGAGCAAATTGAGTATTTATTTTTGAGCACTCTGTCAAGTCCAGTGTGTTTTTCCAAGATTGGAATGAAATACTCAGCAGTAACAATTTAGCCATGTTGGATCGCACATTTGGACCCTTGTGTGCTTCCATCTCCTTTTTAATACTAATTATGAATACTAATTAATAGTAAAGATTAATACTAATAAATATTTATTCAGGATTTGGTAGCATTTCGATATATAAACTGTTGTTTTTTTCTCTCTTGGTGTGATTTTTTTCTGCAGGCACGGGATCCGTCTGAAAATGTGCTGAAGGCTGCAGCGGTTATTACAGAAACCGTGACGGACGGAGACCAAGCGATGCAAAAAGATCAAAGGTCAGGATCGCTCTGTTCCATTAAATGGTTTTAAAATTAAATGCCTCCGCTATTGAACCTCTGATGTCACGTTTCACGTGATACACCATAGGTCGGAAGGTTTGCAATTTGAATGGAGCTCCGACTGTGAGACCCCTGAAGCAGGTTACACGCACCACTCATCACGAGCAGATTTCTCACGCAGATTCAATTTGTTTATCTTTCCCCCTTGTTCCATCGTGCTGTAACACCATAAACTGCATTTCAGAACACAAACAAGTATCGGATGCTGCTTGGGCTGCCGCAGAAATCATGGATTTTGAGAACATTTTCTCTTTCATTGGAAATGAATCTAGACAAAGGGTATATGTATAAGTCACTGAACGCTGTGTCACGACTACAGCGGCGCGTTAAGACGCCTACTAGAATTAATAATCATGTTTGCTTCAGCGGACAGCGCCACTCGTCAAACGCTACGGCAACGGTCAAACATTTACGATGGTATTTCCAGATGGAACCGGGCAAGTGTGGTATCCTTTAGTTGAACTGAAACTGAAATATCACCAATACTTAACGCTTTAAGGGATTTGTTTGCCTTAACCATGTTTTAAAGCTATCCATCGGGAAGGCTGGCCATCATTCTCGCTGCTTCTCCATCTGCAGACTGGTGCTGTGCGGTGGTGCTGGCAGACACTCTAAAGCCTCACGTTCAGGCCGTTTTCACCACCAGAGGACAGGGCACCTGCTATCACAACGGTGGCCATCTTTGGTAGGATTAATAGCTAAATCATTCAAGAACCAAGAATAAAAGTCGCTCACAGGCTGCTTCTCTGGTTTAGGGTAAATCTGACTCCATGGGGGGGCACTCACTGCAGTGCCACAGGAGATCTAAAGAAACACTGGCGCTGGCTGGACCATCAGCATCACGTTCACGCTCCACCCTACCAGGCCCTGCACCTGTCGCTGAGCCCGAACCTCCACGTCCACCTGCACTCCCAAGAGGTCATCCGCGTCACTTTCACCCGTGGCAAATTCAGCGTGCGGCTCAATGTGGGGTCAAAATTGAAAGTGAGTTATGGTGGCATCAATAATCATGAAGGCAGGGGTACAAAAGATGAGATAAGTAGACCCAAATCACCGATTCTTCTTCCACAGCCGAATCAAGACGGATTTCTGACGCTGCCGAAGCCGGAAAAGTTTCAGATATATCTGCAGAAGAAGAGTGCAGAGATCCGTGTCCTGCTCCAGAACATCCGGTCCATCCTCGCCAACCGCAGGGCTGTCAGTCCGCGGAAGGTCAAAGACCAGCCAAGCCCCATGTCACAGATGGAAAGACGGCAGCTGCCAATGAAACCGCCTGCCAAGAAGACCCTCGAAACCAGGCGATGTCCTTGAATAGCGGTTTCTCATTTGTGTGAAGTGACTCTTAGAATTGTCGTTGAGAGTAATTTAATTCACCGATAAAGCACATTTCCAATAATGGAAATCAAAGAAGATCATTCACTTTGTTTTTAATTAGCGTGTTCATAAATAGTACACCTGTACACATAATTTTACATTGGACACACTGATGCAAATGCCACATTGCCACGGCCCTTTTTTTTTCTGAGAAGACCATTAGGAAACATACAGCGCAAAACTGCCATGGTCGAGTAAAAGCAAATTAGTTGCAATCAACTTATGTATAAAAGGAAAAAAGGTTTAAAAAAAAAATATGTGTGGCTGTTTTTGTTGTTTTTTAAACATATTTGCAACAGAATAACAAAAGTATTCCAAAGAATAATCTTAAAAAACACACTTTTGTGATGATCAGAAGGGAAAACCTGTTGGACCTGAGAGTCCTGTAGCACACCAGGCCACGATAGAGCGCAGATACATTAACAAATGCAGATACATTTTTGTAAATGGAGGGATGAACCTTTTCGCAGCATTTTTTCCAGGGAATCTCAGTACATGAACGAACCCCCCCGCCCTCCTTTACCGACCAATAGCTACTGAGCTGACAAAAGGTCCTTCAGTGCCTATTGGCACACCAAAAAAGTCTTATTAATAGCACCTCCTCCATTGTGTGAAACAAAACCACCCCAACAAACAAAGTTCAAACAAATCAACCCTCTTACCAAAACTAATACCCTCAGCCATCCCAGTTTGTTATGGAACTGGAGAGGACCACCTGGACCGCAGCACGCTCGCAGCTACGTCAGCCCATTTCAGAGAATCTTTGGTGTCTTCTAATATTCCGCCGCCAACTACTCGGCCCTGGTGAAGCTGGCCGCTTGGGTGGAGCCTCTCCGGCCATCTCGCACACTTGGGCCTCACAGCTCTCAGTCACGGTTGCAATATCCAATTGGAATCCAGAGGGTGTTTCGCGTGCACCGCCACACCAAACTTGGACATTACTTATTCACAGAGAGCAGCAGGTTGATCTGAAAGACAGCCGCAAGAAAATGATGCGCGCTCACCGTGACGTGGCAAGCGAACGTCACCCAACGCTTCTCCACTCTCAGCAGTTTGGGATCATTAAAACGATGTCGGGTGCCGCTGGGCTGTGCTAATCCCACAGTGTACTGTACCTGCTCCATCGATGGACATGCGATGATCTGAAGGTCTTCTCCGCCGTACTCCTCCTGAAGCGAGGCATGCAGTCTTTGGAATACCTGCTGGATGTTATTCTGTGGGGAAGAAAGCAATCCTGTTACCGGCTGCCGGAGAGAAATGAATACCACATTTTCATCTAGCCTGTGTCCTCCCACTATCTCGTTTCCATGTCAACCGCAGAATTTAGTTTCCCTCTCAATCAGCTTCACCTGGCAGTGGGATGAACAGGCGGAACAGAGATTTCAATCAAGGATCTAGCAAAAAAAAACAACAACTCTAAAATCAAATGAACACAAAAAGGTCCGCCCAAGACTATGCGTCTCTCCAAATTGATTGATGGGTATTTTATTACAGACACTAAGACTTGCTAATGAATAAGTAAAAGTCATGAGGGATTTGCTGATGCTCTGAGGGGTTTGTTTACACGGTACACACAGCTACAATGACGTACACTTTCAACAAAAAAACATAAATGTACCTTACACAATACATGTACCATCTAACTTCAATCATTTTAGAAAATTACTGATTTGACTTTTGAGTGCAAACACATGGAATCACTGCATTTTAATGACTTCCTCAACAAGTTCATGTAAAGATATACTCCAGCAGTACATGCTACGTCCTAGCGTTTCCGCCACCCACCCGGACAGGCTTGAAAAGGATGAACTCTGTGTCTCTATTGGCGAGGTACAAGGACATGCTCTGCAAAGTGCTGGGCAGCTTGTTCTTCATCACACGGTAGGTAGTTGTCACTATATCGTTGATCTTTGCTGAAAACAGAGAAAAAGACAAGCGGGGGGGGGGGGGCGTGGGGGGGAGAGAAAAAATGGGCTACACGAGTTTGATGAATTACAGTGTGATGCAAGTGGTGTTTCCTGAGTCTCGTCCTACCTGGCTGTGCCCAAGGTTGCTGAGACAGACTGTAGGTGGGACCACCCTGTATAGCCATAGTTTTAAGAGCTGCAACCTGAGTGAAAAAAAAATGACAACCTGACTTGACTGGTGGGCGCGTTGCTATAAGCCAGATGAAAAACAGCCATTTTATCTTCAGCTGTAGGTAACGTACCATGACCTTCACCTTCAGTGATTTTTGAAACACTTTTTTGAAGGCTAAAAAAAATGAAGGTCAGGATGAGCCATCGACACCTGAGGCGATATCTGCCTTCATGGTTACCTTGGTGAGAAACTCCTCAAGGTTCCCCACGAAGAGCTGAGTCTGCTGCTGGATGAACTGCTCACAACTGAACTTGAGGTGCCGGTCCACGTCCTTCTTTGAGTCAATGTAGTGCTCCTTTATCTCTGGGGTTCCCTGAGGGGCAGACGAAAGGGTTTAGCACTATCAAGAACCGTTTCTCCGAGACAGGGAGCTATCAAAGCACAGAAAGTGCAGGCAAGGTTTAGTAGAATAGGCAAAAAAATAAATAAAACACTACCTCCAAGAGGAATTCAAGTATGGCGTTGTGACTGTTCAGTCGGAAGAATTTGGGAACCGCCTTAGGGTTCAGGATTTTGAAGGCAGCGTCTTCACACAAAACAGAGGATTAGGGCTGGTGTAGAATTAGAGTGCCCTCTAGTGCCACAAATTTATTATGACCTTGACGGAGACGAGGATAATAGGAGGAGCAAATCTGCCCCGTGAACCATTGGTTAACGCACATGATAGTGTTGGATTACACAGTCATTTCCACATTAATTGTTGCCACTGGTGCACGCGATAGGCAGAAGTTGCTTAATGAGCATGAGAATGTAATGACTGGCTTTATGGAGCTGAACACCAATGTTCCCTCCACCTTTAATTATCTCACCTCGCGTTTTCTTCAGATCCAGTGAGATTTCCTTGATGGAAAAATCGGTGTGAAATGGGGCAATCTGTTCGCGCACTATCAGCAGGTGCTTGATCAGGAAAAGTTGCCCATCTATTTGCGTCTGCAGAAAGTGATAGCACACGGTTAAATCCACACTGCAAGGCTGCCAACACAAAAGGGCAACTGCTGACTACCCGAGCTGCAGAGAACATAAAATAGCATACGCTTTAAGACGATAAGAAAACACGTCTAATTGGGAACTTCTGATTAACCATAGCTGGCAAGGGATATAACGAACATTAAAAAAAAAGGCAGCGAATACCATTTTTTGCTCCGCTAGTGACTAAAATATTGGAAGAAGACATCAACGCATGGGAGGTGGGAACATGTCCTCTGAGATTGATGTAGCTGCTTTAATTTAAATCGCTAGGTTGAAACGGGCCAGTTAGCGCAGACAGACAGAAAATTTGAAGGTGAGAGCAGCCCATAAATAAAGGATGGTCTGCTAAACACTGCAGCGCATAATAAAGCATCCATTAAAATAAACTTTAAATGACACCCCAGCTGCTTTGGTTAGAGATCCGGTAGCAGGAAGGTTTATGAATAACAGAGCACGTTGAATCTTTGAGGGAACAAAACTATCCTATTTTTACCTATCCTATTTAAGAGTTTGGTCAAATGTTAAGTCACACTCCACTCAACCACGTGTGCAAACCTTGTTTTTAAGGATGATATCTGAAGCTTTGAGCAGGGACTGGATGCAGGCAGACAAGGCTTCTTGGGATAACCCCTGGAAGACTGCTCTCTGGAATAAAATCAAGTCACAGTAAGAAACGCCGGAGACAAGACAAAGAAACTGTGAAGTGTCACACATCCTGAAATATTTAAGGATAGGGGACTATAACTCAAATCTACACTGGACACTCACATCTATACATCTGTAGAGCTTGGACAGACAAACCAGCGTTCGTCTGACAGTAGGGTACCACATGCCGTGCAAATCAGCAGGAGAGATGGATGTCTGGAGGCGGGAGGCTTCTACGTTACCTGTAGTAGTTGTACAAAGAAGAAGAAAAAAAGCCATCAGGCAACAAATGGACCAAAAGTTGTGTCTGTATGTGTGCAAGCAGCCAGCATTACTGTTTCTTCTCCCATCAGGATCCTCCAGCTGGACATCGGAAAACATGGACTCCTGCGACATCTGCTTCATCTGCTCCTCCTTCAAGCTCTGAGCAATTCTCTAAGAGTGAAGATAGAAAGAGTTGGTTTGCTCTTTTTTTTTTTGTTTGCGTCAACAAAAAAGGCAGATGACATTTTCAATCACAAGGCAAAAGGTATTCAATAGCACGCACAGACGCTCCGAAGGCCTTCAGTTTGCATAAGGATTTTTACCTTTCAAAGACCTGCATGTAGGTGACTTTTCCGTTGCTTTCCTTCAATAAAACATTTACATCCAAAAATACAAGTAAACCAGCAGGTACATTAGTCACATTTAAGAGCTGGGAAACTTTAGTCTAGACACTAGACACATAGTCGTATTTAACTACATGGATAGACATTTAATAGCGAGAAGCCCTTGCAAAGCTCAGAATGACTTTAATTCAACCTGAAACATAAGATAATTGCGGCTGAGCCTGGGCAGCTGCCGGCGGACAGTTTTTTACATTTCAAAAGACAAATCAATTCATCGAAAAAATGGTCAAAACATTAGCAGGTAAATGAAATTGATTTGCAGCTGTAGATAAATTTGCGGCTGTTTGAATAAAAGATTTAAAAAAAGACAATATATTACGATTAGTTCGTTTTTTTTCTTTTCTCCTCTTTCTTAATAGGTTACCACGGATAAAACAACATTCCTCACCTCCATCATCTCTAGTTTCTCCGGATAGGCCAGATCCCCCGGAGCCGGGTTGTAGCCTGTGATATCGGTCTGTATGTAAATGTGGGTCCTGTAAACCAGCCTCTCCTGCACATCCTCCAGCATCTGCTTCACCACCGTATCAAAGGCGCCCAACTGAGAGGCTAAATAAATTAAAAAAAAAAAAAAAGCTCACAAAGATCAGTTTACAGCCAAACTTAAACTCACAATGCGATTCTGAGTCCCATCTGGTCTTAAGTCTAGATGATGAGATAGTGGATGGTGTGAATGAGATATGGAAGAGAAACGGCCATTGTGCTGTAGCAGGAAGTCTCTTTCAAAAAGGAACAATATGTGCCTTCCAGCACCTATAACGCTCACTAATTAGCATGTGTTATCTTGTTTGGTGTAGTTCCCTTTTCCCCAGAGGATATGCATCAGACTTTTTCTTTGAGAGTGGTAACATCCAATTGGGACTTTTTTTTTTTTTCTACGAGTACCCAATTTACTTTTGGGATCACAGACTGCAACATTAAAAGCCGTTGTGTGTGTGTGTGTGTGTGTGTGTGCAAACTACATTGGTCTTACATCAGTCCCCAAACGGCAGCATCTTGGTAAATGTACACTTAAAACTCAGAAAGTGAGGCGCGAGAAGCTTTGCGCTCTAACCGACCATTGTTGTGAACGTGGTCTTCCAGCATCTCATTCTTCAGGATGCTGCAGAGCTCCGACAGGGTTTCCAGGTGGACGATGTGGATGATTAGCGGCCGGAGGACATCATACAGGGACAAACATAACTTCTCTAGCAGCTCGCTGTCAAAAATGAAACACCATTTCATTTCTTTGCACACCTCAGAGCAGTCTAAAATTATACTTTCTGCTCAATTAAAGCTTTGAATTTCCTTTCAGTTAAGGAGTAATCCGAGTCTAAAAATAATGGTGCAAACGGTTAAAAAAAAAAAAAAAGATCTTGCTTGCAAAGTCGTGACAAAATGTTCTGCACATGCCAGGAAATCGGCATATCAAGCAGTTATCACGTTATGGCAAACTTGACACGGGTTTGGAAGCGTCACGCCTTAAATAAACACGTCCCGCCTGCACTCGTGCTACAAGGCGGCGACTCGCATGGAGACCGCGGAGCTACTCACTCTAGTTTGGGCGTGGGCTTTGAGAAGAACTCGTTGTACAGTTGGTGTTCATCCTGGCAGACGTGGACCATAAACGCGCATCCACTGCGAACCTGTACAAACACACGTAATGAATGACTACCGACGCTTCGCTCTGGGCTCCACTTCAAACAGGCAAACGCATCCGCCCACATAAATGATGCAGGCGCCCATTACGGCAATCATTAACAAGATGCATAACCTTTCAAGTTTCATTAAAAAGGGAAATTTCAGACAGGTGGCGCCGCTGTTATGATGCTTGTTGTATGAAATTCTGACCTTTAAGTGCAGCATCCCCATCATGCCAATTAGTGAAGTGTTTTCTAAATGCCACAACGGTCGTCAAAAGACGCCGTTCGTCCGGCTGCCAAAACTATTTCTGAAGTATCAAAGTAGAATAAAAATCTTTCACTGTGAATTATTGGGCTAACCTTTTGGTAGGCTACATTTATAAACACCGGAGGAATAATGTGCAACAGTAAATGCTTTATAGAGGAGGTCTGACAGAGAACACAAACACTGCACAGTAATTGACTAGAGAACAAAAGCTGTGGGTGCATGCTGAGCTGAGCGGCGTGCACAGCTTTGAGTCTGCAGCAGCACTGCAGAAAGTACCCCAGAGCTCTTTAAACTCAAATGTCATCTTATTTCCAAAGGGCAGCTCTGCTCCAAACAAGTCGTGCCTTACCAGAGCACAGTGGTCTTTGCCGTTTTGGTTGGTCAGGTCAGTAATGGTGGATGTAATGCTGGGACTGAGGAGCAGCTCTCTCTGGTCAAGGTAGCACTGATGGATATCAGCCAGCAGCTGATGGTATCTGCTCACATTAACATGAGGAGGGAGGATTTCATTCAGCGTGAAAAGGACAAAAAATTTAATTAAAATAGCACAGGAATACCGCTAGTTTAATCTGGAGAAATGCCAACACTCACTCAGGAACCTTCTCCGCTCGCTGTTCAATCTGTTCAATCAGTGACTGAAAGAAGAATAAATATCGCTTTTAATACAGAAGTATAATTTCAGAGGGTGATAAAAAAAAAAAAAAAAAAGTGTACTCACTCTAACTTTAGGTGCGGCTGCTCTATACTTGACATAGTACAAGGTGAAGGCATTGTCTGCGTTGGTCAAGCCCATTGGATCCTGGTGGAGACAGAAGATGAAATCAGTTTTGATATCGGACCAGGCACCCATCCCGTTCAGGATGATCGCCTCCTTTTACCGTCGGTGGCTTTGGATCAGGAGGAAGTGGTGCAGGTTCTTACCCTTTTGGTCAACTGGCTGGTGAGATGCTGCATTGTGTTGACAATGTGGAGCTTCATGAAGTGCATAGCTTTAGAAAGACACTGTTTGAACTTGGCCAAAAAAACTGGATAGTCCTTGAAATTGGGCTGCAAACAAATGGAGATCAGCAAGTGTTAAGGCGACTTTAATTGTGTCCACATGTCTACAATGCGTCTTTTTTTGTCAAATTGTCTTCAATTCGCTTTACCAATTCAACATTATATAAATAGGCATTAATCACATAAAAGGCATATAATCATCTAGTTTGATTATTCCATCGCTGGTAATTAAATGAAGCGAATTGAAATTCCTTTGAGTGTGAGCTACTTACATGTGAAGAAACGTATTCAATGCAGTCATCCAATTTCGACAGCATTGGTATAAAGCCTTCACTATTTACAGACAAGGTGGGTGAGTTCAGTTTCTGAAAGAGAAAGGAGAAAAAAAAAGGAAAAAAAGGTCAAAAGTAAATTGAATTGTAGTCTTCTAGATTTACAATTTCTTTTGTTTAAATGTATTTCTGCTATTTAATACCAAACCAGTCAAATTTAACTTGGATGTTCAAAGGGTTAGAAACAAAATATCAGAAGTATTTTTTATGAAAATCTTTAGAAAATTAGAGAGAAAAAGTAGCTGACGTCCAAATTTGTCAGTACGCATTTTTTAAAATCAGAGAAACAACTGACGAAATTATATTTTTTAGGTTGTTTGATGTAACCTATGATAAATCAGCAATGAACATTCACTTAATCAACAAAGAATAGCTTTAGCCATCAACCGGAAGACAAAAAAAACAACCTACCGTGTTTATGTTTTCTAACTCATTAAAATATGACAGTTTCTGCTGTATGCTCTCTGCAAGATCAACGAGCTCCGACTGCAGAGAGAAAGAGGGGAAAAAGGCACAGCTGACATAATTCAACATGACAGTTTAATTTCAGTTCAAGTTCAATTCAGCCCCAATTCTTTGAATGGATCAATCTATTTGTGAACATAAGTAGCAGCTTACTGCGTGAGAGAAAGGCATGAAAAACAATGACAATAAGATATGAAATATGTCACAGCTAAACGCCCACTTACGAATTACAAAAAAGCTTTTATTTATGTCCCACTGTTCTGAACTCGATAGTGGACAGAGTTCCCATCACCTGTGGTAAAGTATTCACCATCTTAGCAACTCATTTTGTAGTTTCTGGTTTTCTGAGTGATCTTCACGTTTTTAGCACTTAGCCTGCCCTGGACTATGGGGAAAATACATTGAGTGACATTACAATAGAAACAAATTCTATTGATTCGGTCAGAGTGATTGACTCTTATGCAGTCGGGGTTAATAAATGGAGAAAACAGAGGGCCGCCTACCTGTTCTTTTAAGAGCTGTTCGCAGGCCTCGTGTAAGGTGCCAGTCTTATTGGACACGAACAGATACTGTCTCTGAAGGGAGTCCAAGTGCTCGAGGCAGTGCCAACATCTTTCAGGATGGCGTCGCATTGTTCCTGGTAGCAGTACAGATCATCTCTGGTTTTCCTACGGGGAAAGCAGATATATCACCGGTGTGCTCAACCGAAGGCAGGGTGAAACAGGAAAAGTTAAAAGGACTCAAACATGTATCTGCACCTGTATTTTGAGCTCTCATCCTGGTCCATGTTGGCCTGCAAATTGGCAAACCAGGCGAAAAACTGCAACACCAAAGTCAGCGATTAACACCATACACATCTGGCCACATCCTTGTTTATTTGAACAACCACTGTCTTAATTTAAATTTAATTTTATACATATTCCACCCCACAGCACATTCTCCTATCTCACTTTTCACTTCGATTGAATATTCTGTGCTATTTTATTTTACTGTGTATATATTGTGCATTTTTCATTGTATTTACTGTACCTCTGCTATTGCAAACAAATGTCCCGTGGGGATTAATACGTTATACATCTGCAGCCATGTTGACTGCGGGCCAACACAAGTCACCTGTTGTGCAGTTTCTATCCGTTCGTTGCCCATTTCGAGCATCTGGAAGCCCTTGAGCAGGACGTCCTCTGTGGACGCGGGCACCGTCGCTAAGAAGGGAGACTGCAAGGACCGCGACGAAAGGCTGCACAGGTCCTCAATGGGCAGCTGCAAAAACAAACCCGGGCTCTTTAATGCAAAGCAGACTTGACGTCGCTAAAACACAAGCCTGCCAGTTAGCCTGCAAGCTAATATCCGGTGTTGTGTCAACTTCGAAAAAGCCCGTTAGGATTGGGAAGGAGTGCGCGGAGTTGGTACGGGGGCATTTATAGGTTAGCTTGTGTCACTGACGTTGAGAAAGTAAGTTAGCAACCCCGTTAGCATGCTAGCTGTGTCCGTAGTCACGTCTCACCTCTGACGGGACAGAGAGCGTTTCGGCTGCGGCTCGGATCTCCAGGACAGCGTCCATTTGTTTGTCAGTAAGGGGAGCCATGGCATCGTTGCGGCGATCCCAGAACGACAGTTTCTCCCGGGTATCTTTATCGGTTAGGTCCAGGAGGGACTGATCTGTGGACGCCATCGTCAGTTTGTACAACAACGTCAGCAGCTAAAGCACCGGTACTTCCTGTTCCGGGAGTGTGGGCGGGGCTAGAGGAAGTGCCACTGTCACGCAGTTAGTAAAGTTAAAAAATAGTTGAGTCTATAGTTCATTTTATTAAATAGATTTTATTAGGAGCTTGCAATGCTACATATCGTAGTAAATGATTTTGTTTCTATTTTTATTTTTCACACAATTTAACACGTCTGATTAATTTTTTAAAATGTTTTTTATTTCGTTTTTATGTCTAAACTTTGATTGATCCTCAACAAGTTTTGATAATTCTATATTAAAAATGAGTAATTTGCATCTCTTCCCTGAATGACACTGAACGCATCATTTGTACTTTTTGCTTTGCCCCCAAGGTCCAGGACCACACAATCGAGTCCCTCTATGTGCGGCATAAATGGATCACAATATAATCTTTCTTATCAATTTTACAGCCTTCTACACAGTATTATTATTACAAAGCTAACGCCACAAGAGACAAGACATTTATCACCAAAAACGCTAATCCAGCAGGGGGTGCCCCAGGGCACACGCTTAATATTTGAAAATGAGATTTCAAATTCTTGTTCATCTCATATCCACAAACTAATTTATTTTCTCCAGATGGTCGTTCAGAGTGAAGCTTTGCCTATTGTAAGTTTTGTAGTCGGACAAAGACAATTTGTCTCATCCAAAATACAGAACATTAATTTAGCCTCAACTCAAGGATGTTGTATGTTTGTTATTTTAAACTAGTCTATGTCTAAATATGTAATTTTCTATCTTACAATTTAAAGCAGCCAAATATGTTTACAGTTAATATATTTTGTGTTTTCTTTGTTTTAAAATGCTAGTGGAAATTAAATCCTAGCGAAAAAACCTCGAGATCGTTTTGAAAAAAATCTTTAGATTGGAATTTTCATTTCATAATATGCTCGGTATGTCATAAAATTACACAAAACAAATATGAAATCAAGCCGTTTTTTTCTTTTCGTCAATGGTAAATTGCATCTTTGTTTAAATGTAATTTAAAGCTTCATTTCACAATTTAGAGGTCTAATTGTCAAAACCAGACCTATATAGTGATCCACTGTGATTACACAAACAACTTCCAGTATTTCTTCACAAAAAAATAAGTATATACATTTCCAAATCCCAATGGCGTGTCATGTGGAGGTTGTGTTCACGCATTAAAGCTCTGTCTGCAGGGTGTCTCATAAGGAGGTCACACCGAGTTCAGAATTTTTTTTTTTTTCCTGTCTACATTAGTTGAAAGGGGATGCTGTAGAGTTCAAGCCATGTTACTCCAGAACAAAAAGAGTTGTCAGATCAAATCTTATCAAAAGTTATATTTTTGCTCAGTGTGGATTGGAGGTAGTCCTGTAAACCAAGACTGACACTTTTGCAAAGATGGTGCTGTTGTTTTCTCTTCACTGTGGTGTTGGGAGAGCTTGTTCAAGCGTTAATCAAAGAGCTTGGGTGAGTGAGTGTAAACAACACGGGTACGGCATGAAATTATCATCACGCACGTTTAGCACGCACTGTGTGGTAAAATCAGGACAAATGAAAGAGAAAATCAAATTACGTCAATTTTATTACAGCTTGTCAGAGGGAAACTTAAATGTGAAAGTTGGGTGGAACAATCCCATAACGATGAACTGCACACATTTACAGATAATAAATATTTAAAATTACTTAGTTGACTGGTTTTCACTTTGGGCTAAAACTTTGTCCGATCAATTTTGTGCTTTTTATTACGGGACATGGACCAAGAAACATTTGCATTATGATACGAGTGGCTTAGTATACATGTTATAGTGACAACTCCTCAAAGTGCTATGATTTCCAAAAATTGCCAATTGGCTAAAATAGCCAATAATACAAACCCTACAGAATCTCTAACGACAGAGTTCATTCGTCACTTGCACCTAAAGGTTTATAATCAAACATGAATGGAACAACACATTAGAAACTTAAGAAATAAAAATAATCTGCAGCCTATGTTAAAATAAATTTCAAATTGTAAGCAAACCCTCAAAACCATCCAACAGCGTAATGTACATACATGTGCAAAGAAATACACTTATGGGTGATTTCTTTAAATATTACCAATTAATTTGAACGCATTGGGAATGTACAGCCGGAGTATTAACTCCATCTGGTTACTTTTTTTGTGTCTTTGTTTGTCAACGTGCGAATGAGGTGCAGGCAGTCTGGTTGGTTTGTGGGTACACGAGAAAGAAAATCTCACAGAACAGGCTTCGTCAGTTGTCGCACTCGACGCCGTCTAAGTGATCTGGTATGGGCAGTCCGGTAAGAACCGTCAAACACCTGTTCCACACATTGAACACCGGGCACACCGGCTGAGCGAAGTCGATTTCGAACGTGTGCAAGTGCTGAGCGCCAACAGCGTCGTAGAAGGACAACGACCCGGCGTCGTAGTCCAGCAGCACTCCAAGGCGACGCAGGTGGGGTGAGGGCTCGATGGGCATCTCCTTGCTGTTGTGACGCACCACCCACGAGTTGTTGCATCGAGACAGTACCCAGGAGGCAGAGTTTTTGCCAACCCACTCATGTTTTGGTGCCGACTTGTATGCAATGCCCACTGCGAACCTGCATGCCCAACAGGAAAGTAATGAATTACCAAAACACTTCTAGCATCGGAACCCAACCCGTTATCAATACATTTTGCTTGGGTTTCTGCGAGGCTGTGCAGAAGCAGCACTTTGAGCTAAATGCATGCTAACAGGCTCACAAGCAAAGACTGATGATAGTATAATTTCTTTTGTAGGAAGTACTGGTAGATTTTGACTCTGAAGTTAAAAGATTGTCCTACGTTATTACAATTAATTTAGCAGGGAAACGAAATGTCCATTTTCACAATTTTCGTTGGAAAGTTGTCAAGATATTTCACTGAAAACCACAAACGTGTTTACTCAAGAGCTAAAGTAAGAGTACCAATGTCGGTACAAAGTGTCTGCACACGGGTTAAAGATTTTACCACGAGCTTCCTCCAATCAGAGCTTCCCAGTAATGGCGGCCGCTGTCGATGTAGACGTTCCCTGTGACACCGTAGCTGCTGTGGCTGGTGAAGCGGTCCTGACTGTGGCTCTTCTTGGAGGACGTCTCGTCCCTCTCCACCGTCAGGTTGTCATGGGACACCCTCAGCTTCCGGTGAGCGGACTTTGGGTCTAACTTGAACGGTTGACCTGGAAGAAAGGAGGAACAATGCCACTTTCTATGCATTCAAATTCTCATCAGCTATTATTGGAATTCTCTCTTGACATACTGTTGGTCTTGAGTTTCCCAGGTTCGCTGCTGCGGTTTCCAGCCTGGTTTATGGCCTTCACAAGGAAAATGTACTTGGTGCCACACTGGAGCCCGTGGACAGTGTAGCAATTCTGCTTGATGTTTGGTACAATCATCCAGCTGTCAGCAGAGTTACAAAGACCTGCAGCCCAGACATACAAAGGGTCACTGACAAAAAACAAACCAAATGGAAAATCCCCGAAATGTTGAGTTAGAGCCTCATTCAACGCAGCACTGCAGTGCAATTTTATACAGTCTTACAATCTAGAGCCACTGTTTTTGACTCATCAAGCATTACAACTCATCCAAGGGTGCTTGAGCACTGACGCAGATGCGAATACATTACTGATCGAGCATTTGTGACCTTGTTAGAGCAATCAGTCCCGCAGTCCACTGCTCATTTCAACAGCGAGATAATAGCGAGCTTATGCTGCGTATCTTGATGCAAATCCAGACTGACTCCAGAAATTCTAGACGATACAAAAATAGACTTACTGACAACATTGGTTTGGCTGGTGAAGATGGCGTACTGAAGTTCATATGATACAACAGCGAATTCATCGTCTGATGTCCAGTGAACTGTGATTGTGTCGTATGAAGCTGTACATAATTCCTCACGGATTGTGGGTGGATTTGGTGCTGCAAAATCACACCAACAAAAGACAAACGTATTTGTGAGAAAGTGCAACATAGAAAACTCCCAATATGATAAGCCTATCCATTTGTGTGGTGTTATACTGACAAGTGTAATTAAAGCATCTTATAGTTCTCCCAGCCATTACAGCTAACAGCCCCCATGCAGAGATAAATGCGTGGCGCATAACAATCAAACCCATTTCACTCAGTAGAAAAGTGTTGTCTTGTGGGCTTTTTTATTTCTGTTGCTAAAACACACATAGTTTTAATGTAAAGTTCCTGCTTTTATTCCTGCCGCAGGTTTATTTTTTAAATTAATTTTATTAATTTAGGCAAAGATAGAAAAATAATGATACTAATAGGTTTTGTTAAATTATTTTAATAGATAAGCATATAGAAAATGTATATCCATTTATTGGTTACATTTTGTTTTATACAGTGTCATTAATTTAACATTGGTATGGAATCTGAACTTGGTATCAGCCAATCCCTGAAGGGAAGGCATTTGTATCAGAAGTCAGTCTATTGCTGCATCCCTAATTAAAGAATAAAAAAAAGAGATTTTTAAATTGTTTGGATCAAACACAAAATAGTTTTGTTTCAAGAAAGAAAGTGAAAACCTATCCAGAAGCTACTGTGACACATCTCATCTGGCGGCATGAAACCACACTCACCTGTGAGGTAATCCAAGCTTTCTAGCATTTTTTTCTCCCTCGTGAAGTCCAAAGCAAAAGTATCAAAGGTATCCATCAGGTTCATTTCTGGTAAAAGGATCTGTGAGGAGGCCGCTGCCATGGAGACTCTGTAATGATGATATTATCATAATAGAAGGTGCCGTTTTTTCGATACACCATGTAGCTGTTGTCAGGTGATAGCGCTGGGTGCCTTGGTTTCCTCACCTCTCACATGTGCTTTTAGCGGTTTGGAGGAAGCGAGTGTGGTCTGTCTCTTTGAGAGTTTGGTCAGCCTGAGAGATGAGGGAGGAAGACCTCTCAATACACTGCTTGCAGCTGGCTATCTGCTGGGCTAGTTTCCTCATCCGTATAGACTAGAAAGAAATAAAAGGAAGGACATGTTGATGATGGAAAGCTTGGTAAATAACCATCTCATTTCCTATTTTCTGTGACAGACACCATCCTACCGGATTGGATTTCACTTCGCCAATTGGAACATCCGATTTGGGAATATCTGATTTACACCTTTCATTTTCAACCTGCTTAATACCCAGAAGACTGTGTGCTTCAACATGTTCCACAAGCAGCACCGGCGCGAGGGGTGTATTTATGACACTGCCATGGTAACCAGACCCTCTTATCCCAAATCTGTGTCATTTTGGCTGAGTGGTAGGATCTGACACGAGGCACGGGGTGAGGAAGGAAAGAGTTCTCCTCCTCAGTGGGCCATCAGAGGAAGCAGGGCTGATGTCACGCTGACACGGAGCATGGCACAGCATGCCACTGCCTCTCTAATGGCATTTCACATTGGAAAATTAAGGGAAGTGATTCAAAAGGCACAAAATATGCTCATTGACTATATGGACACTGCTATCAACACGGCGCTCAGGGGCTGATGCTGAAGATGAATTACAGCCATAAACTATTTATTTTATGGCTATGACTATTTATTTAATTATATATATGTATATATATATTAGTGTCTATTTGAGTTGAAATATGACTTTATCTCGACACACAAGTCCAATGCAAAACCAAATACAAGGAAAAACATAATGACATTTGTTCCAGTGTTTCCAAAAACTGTGACCCTTCCCCTTTTGAAGCTAACAGAGCCATGGCAGGGGTGAAACTAACGTGCCACAGACACAGGAAACCATCTCTCTCTCCTCTCTGAGCTGTCCTCCGGTTGTGTGCTGTAGGTTGGCAAGGTGAGAAACTAGCAAAAAAAGGGTTTATCCGAACCCCAGCAGTTACCTTTGCCTCCTTTATCTTGGTTGCTATGATTAGTCTTCGTTGCTGTATGATAGTAATCAGCAGGTCACACTCCTCCAGCAGCTTGTTTTCTTGTTTCGACGCATTTATCTAGACAGGACAGAGGCATAGATAAAAGATGCTGTCGTTTGTGGAAACAGTTTTGTAATTCATTTGATTTGATAAAGAGTTTTTCTGCAGTACAGCAGGGTGCTGTGATTAATCATCGAAATACATTATACATGAGAATGATAGGAAAAAGCAGATTGGGGGATAATTCTGGGTTCTGTTGTTAGGACTGAGCAGCTGTCCACCATGTTCATGGTTTGTCTTTGTATCCCAATCAGCCATTACAATGAACCCAATAAGCCGTTTGAAGGTTCATGTAATAAATACTTTTTCTTTCATGTTCTGTTGATTTGTAGCAAACTGATGCATGTTATAAAAATGATTGATCCATACGCTAAAGAGCAATTAGTCTTGTTGACGTGATGAAAATCCACTCTCAGATACAGCAATCCTTCACTGCGTTAATGATTTAATGAGCTGTTGCCCACAGAGCGGGCACAGAAGCAATGAGGCCGCACCTGAAAGTCGAACAGATAAACAACACTCACCTCCACATGTTGGCAGGTTTGGATCAGTTTCCCCATAAGACTTTCCAAGTCACTGGTCCTCTTGATTAGACTGCTGAGGTTGCAATCCAAAGCTTGCTGTAAAACAAAATTGAAAATGAGTGTTCCGTTACTCGCTTCCACCTCATCACACCGTAAATAGCTGAATGCCACTCTGGGGGGGGGGGGGGGGGGGGGCAGCTAACGGGAACACGAGCGCCGTATCCGTCTGGAAAGTAGTGGGCACGGGAGAGGACACACAGGGCTGCACTGGACGTGATCTTGTAGACCTTGTAGGCCGCAGCCCTCCCTGTGTGCCAGAGGTCCCACCGGACCGCCTGCTGAGGCCGCAGAGCTTAGCGGAGCATCTGCCAGTGATTTGGACAACTAAACCCCGGCTGTGTTAATCACTGACTTAGATCAAAGGCTTATGTTTCACATGTAATCTCTGACTGTAGTTGTGAAGCATTATGACCGTGTGCTGTAGTGGTACAAAAGCATCTTCTGACGTGAGAATCTTTTCTTCTGAAACAGAAGATTAATGTGTAATTGTATTGGGCTGTCAATTAATACAGTTTAAAGGTTTACAGCTTACTATTATACAAAAATAGTGTGGTTTCACCAAAGCAGAGGTGTGGAAATGCTATAATTCAAGATGTTTTGATATACACATAAACACCAATAAACATAATCTATATTATAACATTATAACATACATTATAACATACAGTAAAAAACATACATTTGTAATCAATAAAGTTGGAAGCATTAAAAAAAAGTTGTATTAATGAAGCGATGGCTGGTAGTCTTGATCAGCCCAATGTTGCTTTTCCAATAAAATGAATGAGCTTCTTCATATGTTTCACAAATCAAAAATATCTAATTGTGAGCATTGTGCCTGATTCACCTTGATCAAAGACAAAGTACTGAAAGAAGTCTGAAGAAGTGAACGAACATGAAAAAAATCCAAAGTTTGCAGTGAGTCGACTTCTTTCAGCTATGACTCGTCACATTGTGTTTTCATAAGGTGGGTGTGTCACCATGTACTGAAATAGCAGGAGCTTTATTCTACCGCTCTGAATGTGATTTATTCATGTGGAAGAGAAGGTGATGAAAGCCTGAGTTGAAGGTACAGGTGGGGAATGCAAACTTTTAAAATGGATGCAGGAAAACATAACATATTAATCAAACCAATGTTTCACCACAGCAGGATGATAAATATAGCCAGACGCAGACGGTAAAAGCTCTGCCCAAACAATGGTGTTGCCTGAATATGCCGAGAACAACGTGAAGCCAAATAGAAGCCGAGCAAAAGGAAAATACAGGGAGAGCGAGAGACATTTTGATCTCGTGAATTTCTTTTTCCCACTGTGCCTAAATTGGGGCTTCCCTTGCAACATCAATACTCTTATTCGTGTTTAGACATCGCTCTCTAATGGAGGTCTCTCTCCCTGAGTCATTTGAAGCTGATGAGAGGAAGGAGTAGCAGCTTCCGTTTACGCGTGAATGCTTCTGGTCCCACACCTTTGCTTTGGCCCGTCTCTCTTCCTTCCTCCCAAAGTCCTGTCAGGTCACCGACAGGACTTTGACTTTTATCCTGTGTCAACATTAGAAATTCTATCCATTGTCAGAGTTTGTCACTTCATCCTGTGACACCAAATACACAAAGGCTTAGTCAGTATTTTCTTATGTATGGCATGTTCATTAAATAAAATATTGAATACAGTTATAGACATCAATAATCCAAACAAATCTCAATAAATTGGATTATATTCAATTTATTGCCTCTTGAAACTAATGAAATGTAATTTAGCGGCTTGAGTTTTAGGCTTCCGTTAAGTCGGATGTACAGAAGGAATGTGAATAGTATAACCTGTGCTTTACATACTCCATCAAGCCTAAATGTGGGCTGCGATAAGGCCAATTATGTAAAGACGTGTCACTGTGGATAAAAGTGAGATCCAAACCTGCTTTGGCGGCGGTGTTCCACCTTTTGAAAAGTCAAGCGTGTTGAAATAGTTTGAGACAATTTAGTTTTTTAACACCTTTTTACAAAGTGGAATAAATGTTATCGCTATCACTGTTTAATTTTAATTAAAAAAAAAAAAATTGGCACCCTCATTTCCTTTTCAATTCTCCATTTCCACTATTGCATGCTGGGATGTAGCCAACTAGTCATGCAACCCTAAATATGAATATATTCCTTGAAAGGAACTGTGTGTGATGGATTGATAATACTATATATATATATATATATATATATATATATATATATATAGTATCTGGATCGTGGCACACAGCCCCACAGTCCCACAAGCAGACTGAAATAATTACTACATTTTGAAGGCTCGCACACGTGGACACACTCGCCAATGTCACAACATCCCATTGTGCGGGAACTTCTGAGAAATCGGAGGGCCTCAGGCTCTAAACGTGTGTTTAGAAAAACCAGCAACTATACACAAGCTCAGCTGCGCTCCACCTGGGTCTTGTCCTGCGTGCCACGAGAAAAAACACATTTCTCTCTATGATGGGAATTGCTGCTTCTTTTCTGTCACTTGAGGCTTCAAAGAAATGAAGCTCAGTGCACGTAAAACGAGGTCAATGAGGTGAAAACACGAGCAACAACTAGGAATTTGAAAGAAAAATACATATCGATAGAACGTTTCTTTTTGCTAAACTGACATCACGCAACTGAGGATATGATAGAAAAGAAAGAAACAGAACACGGCTCTTTAAAAAAGATACACACTGAATGAAAAAATCAAATCAGCATACTAAAAATGTCTGAATATTTACCTCCAAAGCTATTTTACCTTTATTTTGACTGACCAGCTGCAATTCTGTTCATTTTCCAAGGACTCAACCCTTTAATAGGAACATTGTTTTGTTTTTTTCTCAATGAGAAATTACCCTTCCTGTGTGTGGTATTTAAGAAATGATGCTGATCACCTGGTCGGCCTCCTGGTGTGAATGACCACGCCCCACCACACAGAGAAAGCGGCCAGAGGATTTCTGCACAATGACAGCATGATCAAACAAAGGAGACAGGTTAAGACTGGTCCTCTGACCTATATCTCTCCAAAACAGTGTGGTTCACTTAAACCCCCCCCCATCTTTTGTGTCATGCATGGACACTGTGAGTGTTTGAGAAGACAAAGCAGACCCTCATATTTATTTCATGCAGTGGATGCCATGCAATGCTAAGGATGCAACTATGGTTGAGCCGAGACACAACGTGAGGGAGCAAAAGCATGGAGCTGAAGACATTTCTCATGGTAAATATTCGGATGGTATGAGAGTTTGCGCTGCTGCATTAATGCGTTCCAGCATTATTGTGTCGTCGCGGACTGTGAAATGATCCCCCCGAGGTCACTGGAGACATGATGGAGACGTTGCATAAAGGAAGCACTGACCCGCTAAGCTGAATTCTTAGTCTTATGACGAAAGCTGATTCAAGTATAATGGAAGGAAAACCAAGCCACCTGTCTATTTGCTCCAGCTAACAGCGTCTCCTCATGCCTTATTGATACCGGCCCATCTGCTGGAAGTGAGCACTTCCACTTAGCCCAAAAACTGTGAAAGCATTCTCTTGCATTGGGTTCCAGTATATTCCAGACAGGTCGAGATAGAGAGACCCGCTTGAACTGACTACATTTTTATTTTTGTACCCTATACCAAATTATGTGAAAAAACTAAAATCAAACACAAGCTCCTTTGGATTATATAAATCTTTGAAAACAAGATACTTTTCCAATGCAACCATAGATGTTTCTTGAACAGAAGTAAAAGTTTTTTTATTTTTTATTTTTATTGCACTCGCGACTATTGGCACCAGAAGGACGATTTAATCCGAAATGAACTCAGTGTTCATTGTAAGGCACAAATAAATGCTGTAAAACACACAGAGTTGTTAAAAAAACGCAATAATCTCATTGTATTTTAGGGCTTATTTAACGAAAATAAATGTAGCATGAAATTCCTCCGTAAATGGGAGCAGATCCAAAATGGAACGAGCAGCTGAAACTGTAACTCTTAAAAGAAAAAAACTGCAGTGACAAAAACGAATGACCAATGTTTCATTTCGTTCCCCCTTCTCTTTCTTCTTTCGAGAAAATACATTTATCATATTTGAACACTGCGGGACCACAATTGCTAGGAAGTGTTTTCCTCAGTGCATCACCATTCCCACCAGCATTCCTCCAACCCCAGTCCCTTTCCCTACCTTGAGTTTGTCGAACCGGTCGGCGAGGGCCGCCACGTGGTGGTCCCGGTGTCGGCCGACCAGCTTGCACAGCGCGCAGATCAGCTGTTCGTCCGTCACACAGTACATGTTGACCTTCTCGTCCTCGTGCTCCGGGCACATGAGGCCTCGCGGGTGGGAGTCCGGCACGGGCTCGACCAGACGGTGGCCCGTGAAGGGCTTCTTGTTGGGGTGGGTGGCCTTGAGGCACTCGTCGCAGTAGGACACCTCGCAGGTGACGCAGGTCTTCACGGCGTCCTGCGGAGGATCCTGCTCGCAGAACTGACACTGCACCCGGTCGCCGGGGCAAGTCATGGCTTGGCTGTTTCGGTCGCGCCGCGTCTCGTTGGGAGAATTAGGTCCGCTTAGAGAGACTTTCTGGTAAGCGGTCGATGATGTTCTGCAATGTGACGTTGCGTTTGAGTCCCTCTAGGCCCCTCTGGTTGAGGGTGATGACATAGCGACAGGTTGGGCACTGAAAGGCACTGATGGATTGTATCGGCTCGCTGGGCGTGCAGTGAGAGACCAGAATGCGATGGGCACAGTTGAAACAAAGGCTGTGCGCACAGGGCAAGAGCAGCGGGTCCTCGAAGAGCTCTAGACAGATTGGGCAGGTCAGTTCCGACTCCAGCGTTTCCATTTTCAGGCAGAACAAAGGGAGGCCGTCAGCGAAATCCAGGGAAGCTGATCAGCTGTCTGTAAAGTTAACACAGAGACGGATTAGGCAATGGTGATAGGTATGGAAAGCGATAAAGTGATTAGTTATTGGTTTTGCCTGCTGGTCAGAGACCACAGACATCACCTTTGGCTTCAGGGAATTGTAACTAGCAGTTGTCACTATTTCCGATTCCATACACTATAACTAACCAGGCAGACACCTAGGAAAATAATCCTTGCTTAGGTTGAAACTGGTGCTTTACTGGAAATAAGAAAATGAGTAAAAGAAGACCATGCATATTCCGTCACTATTTACTCCCCTAGTACTTATGATAATTTAACCAAATTCATTCATCCATTGTTTGAGTTCATTTGATTTCCATTGCAAATTAAATAGGAAAACCTAAATCTGAATATTAGCGGGTGAAAATATTTGTAAGAGATATCTGAGTAGGAAAATGAAGCAAATTAGAAAAATATACCAAGCAAACACAAGGAATCAAAGGGCAAAACATCAAAGCCTGCTTTTTACACATGCGTTGTCTCTCTGGGTGAACTTTGAGAATGCAGCACAGGCTCATTTCAATTTGGCACAGGAACAGTTTAGCCAACCCCCATGTGTTCCTCTCTATACTGTAGTCTGTGGGCCAGCAGGCCGGAGAGGACTGACAGCTCAGCCAAGCAGAAGTCCATTGGCCTGCTTGCTGATGGCTGGGGCTCCACACTATCACAGACACTGAGCCTTTTGTTCCAGGCAGACACCCCAGCTGCGAGTGGACACACTGTGCTCACAGCGTCCATCTACCTCCACTCATTATGTGCGAAGAAGGCAAAAGCTCATTATCAGAGCAGCCGGGCACAAGTAGCCTTTTGAAGTTGAGAGGACACTGCAAGCTACAGACCAGTTTTTTTCTCTTCCTTTTCATTCTATTCAAATCTGAAATGTAGCTATCCCTGCATTGTACTAGACAAGAGGCGATTGTTGCACTTGTCTCGAGTGACTGTGACGCATCTTTTTTTCTTTGTTTTTTTTATCTGGAAGTTATTGCAGGGGACACGACCTGTCTATGCAAACCCTTCAGAGATGCGAAAAATCAGCCAACTAATAATAACAATAACATATTCTCCTTACATTTTCACACACCGCTTGCAACTAATGATCCTTACATGCATGTATATGTATAAGTAGCCTTAAAACCAAACTATATGGAGTAACCAACTACACAAAACAACGTGGCCAACATTTTAGGCATTTGTTCTAGATATTTTACTTGAACCCACAACAAAAACCAGCTACGATACAGCAGTAACTGTACTCGCCAAACAGGTTCAGCTGTTACTTCAGCCAGGCTGCCTTTATTTCAAAATGACTAAAGGGCTTTGTATAACAAACACAATGCATGAACGCTATTTCTCTGATGTCATCGCCTGTGGTATGAAATTCCATAATTTACAAAGAACCTGTAAAACAACACTAAATGGCCCAGAAAGCTCTCCCATTCATACAACATTTACTTTACCCACCGATGGACTTCGCCCAACTTTGCAACGCCGAGACATTTCTGCCGAAGGAGGAAACTTCTGCCCCGAATCAAGAAAGAGTGCTCATGACAACACATGCAGCAGCAATAAGCCCCAGCATGCCGCGGAGATGGGAATCCAGATGACACACGCCTTTACAACCCCAGTAGTCCTGCTGCAGAGCTGTCATTAAGCAAGAGATTGAGCAAGAGGTGGAAAGCACAACAGGAAAAGTTGCCCGACAATTCCAGGAAAGCCAGCTCCACCTACAGCTGGAGCGCTGGCCAGTACTGGGAGAACAGAGAGAGGGAGAGAGAGGGAGAGAGAGAGAGAGAGAGGGGGGGGGGAGGGAATCAGAGAAGGGCAGAGGCACAGGAGCCATGCTCTCACAGGTAGTGTCCCCTCAGCCCGGCCCGTTCAGGAATTCAAAGCGTCGGGACCAGTTTCGGGTCCCCCCCGCCCCTCCCCCCCGTTTGACCGTCCCTCTACTTTCTAGCAGCACTATGCTGTAGGTTGGGATTTTCTTGGCTGCGCCACCAAGGACTTGGAGAGCGCAGCTGAGAGACACAAACCCAGGCGAGAGGCAGCCTTTACACGTATCTGTAAATGTGCATCAGAGGTCGGAGAGCTGATGTGGATTCACGTCACAGTTGCTTGTCTGTGTCTTCAGAGGCTTGTGTCTGTAATAAGCGCTATGAGGGCCGCGATCAAAAAGAAAATCCAGAGCTATGTGTGTTTTACCAAAACCTCCATTCGACATCTTGACAGCGACAGTTGAGAGTCGCTACGCCTCCGCTCTTGACAGCTGCAAATGAAGACTTGCGAAACATCATCCGCTACGAGCAGCTCGCTCCCAGTTGGCCCTCATGTGGGAATCACCGATGTACCATCTGCCTGTACCATGTGCCTCTATTTCACGGCACCTCCCCACAGAGCTCCATTCTGATTCTCTTGTCATTCAGAAAGGAGTCCCCTGAGCGGCTATCCACACACACACACACACACACACACCGTAAATACTGAAACCACCCGACGGGTGCGAGCTGCATCGCTTGGGAGACGCACATGGGAACGTGACAGGCAATCCCCAACAATCCAAAATACAAATACATAACAGTCACATGAAAATGAGTCACAAATGAAAAAGTCTCTAATAGATAATTAAAAAAAAGATGCTCTTAAGTGCGTGATTCTTTATCAAATGAAGAGATTGAGCATCCAGTTAACATTTGGAGTTTTATTTGATTAAGAAGTAATGGCTCGTTTAGAGATGACACAATTACATTGTCTTAGATAGGAAGACAATTTCCTACTCAAGCACTTTGTAATCCTTTTGGTTATGGTCTTTTATCACCTTTAATGATGGCTCTGAACCACGTCCTCAGCGACCGAGAGAGTGCGATTGCTCTTTGTCTTCTTTCCCGGGGCGGACACCTAACATATTTATCTGTAATCCTGTCTTCACAGCGTGGCTGTGACCAATGCGTGGCTTGCTGATGCTCCCCAAAGCAGCCAGCTCAGCAGCGGCCCACTCAGGCCAAATGGGATCTTCAGCTGCTAAAGCACAAGCCAGCTGATTAGAATGACAAATCTAACTGATCTAACATCACTGACCGGCGTCCATTTATTAATAGATATTCAAAGGATGCTGGAGGGAAAGTTAATTAACAAAATATTTAGCCTGGTACGTTTAGAACGTGTGTGTCAAAAAGGATTATTATGAGAAGTGGGGCTACAATGTGTGCACTCATTTGATAATCTGATGATAGCAGACCTGAAGTTGTTAGGAGTGAGTAAAAGAGTCTGAAATCAACTTTCCATTAAGAGGCTCCAACTTCTATCACGGGTGAACAGGATGTTTAATAATGAAGCTCCAGGAAATGGCCCGGGAAAAAATCCATAAGGTAGTTAATGAGTTTCACACAGACGGATGGCTGGAGTAGAGGTCTAAAGGTCGTCTGAGCCAGTTCTTTTTATGTCTCTGTCTGAGTAGGTCACCCCGGTCAGACTGGCGAGTTGCACCAAGCTCTCATTTCCTCTCGGCGGCTTTGGCAGGTGGCACGGCTGGAAAACACCGCATCCTTCCCACAACCACAGGAACTTCACAGAACGGGACTTTCCGAAGTCAAAGCCGCTCGTTAGAATCTGCCAACAAGAAACGTCTCCCCGGGCCCGAGAGTTTGCCTGGATCCAATCGCATGAGACAAATCAGTTCTCAGGATAATGTGTGCCTCCTAGCTTGTGTGTCGGTAAACGATTTGTAAAGGGTGCACAGCCTGAAGGGTGTTTTAAGACGTTCAAAGAGTGACACCAAGTGGCGGATTTAAAAAGTATTATTTTGACGGTGACAAAATGTAGTGACATTTGTCACAATAAAGATGAAGAAAAAAAAACGTTAAGTTCAATCCAATTATATCCTCCTGTGTTTATTTTAAGTAGTTCAAGCAACAATAACAAAAATGATAGTAATTCATATACACATAATTCAACACTTGGCTTTTGTTTTAAAAAAGACCAACACTTGCGTTTCCATGGGGACAACCTGGTATATATTTGTCACACTGGAGATCAAAGGCAGCCACTCTGGTGGGAAGATGTCTAACACTCCTCCCCACAGGAACAAGATAAGTTACTAATTAAAAAGGGAAACAGCGGCCCAGTCTTTACTCTTCAATAGATAGCTTCATGTAAAATGACTCCAATGCATGTAGGCCTGTCACAAACTGTGTCCTATGTGGGTCATGATCAGGCGACTGGAGGGCAGGGTATATCTCTCTCACTGCTGCAGAGGATCTCTGTCTGAGGAAAAGGTATTAATAATAACATTTTTAAAAAATGACTGAAAAAGGAAAAAATAGAGTAAATTGCAACCTGCCTTCAAGTTATTGTACTAACACATTGTATTATATCAAAGATAAAGCCTGTGCATCGCTGCTTTGAGACGGGAAACTTACTTCAGCTACCCCCACACTTATTGATGCTTTTGAATCACAAAATTCCCCCTCAGCCTACTCACTTAGTCATCTTATCCCTCAGGTATTATCACGGTTCAAAACACGAAGGAAACTGAACACAGCAAAGCCTAAAAACCTCAGCAGAGCTCTGCCTTCAGCCTTGGAAACATGTGATGACTCACTGTTTTGGGAGCAAAACATATAGGAGCGGCAACATGTAATCCAGAGGGGGTTGAGAATGACCGTGCAACTTACCCGCCACATGATTACTTCCAGGTGAAGAAAGAGCCACCTTTTAAAGTCAGTCTGTGTGGGGATTTTGCGCTCGGCAAAAGCTGATCCAGCAAACTAAACTATGACTCGTGTCTCCTGTTGTCTGTGAGTTTCTGACCCTCCGAGCGGTTTCTCTAAGCTCACAGTAAACCAGAGGGAGGATTGAAACTTTCCAGCCTCTTCTCTCCTCTCACTGAGTCCTGTACCTATCCCATCTACACAGTGGGATGCACATTGTTGCATTGCC
Organism: Apeltes quadracus; assembly: GCA_021346845.1. Lineage (NCBI taxonomy): Eukaryota > Metazoa > Chordata > Actinopteri > Perciformes > Gasterosteidae > Apeltes > Apeltes quadracus. The sequence continues at coordinate 8,829,669 of CM037932.1, read as the reverse complement.
CAATCACATGAAAGGGGCGGGACTCATGCTGGTTTCGGTCTCTCGCTGGATGCTATCAGAGTCATGGAGTGTTGCCATAACCTTCAACAAAGACTCTTTTTTTTTCTCATCTAAACAACATCTACGGAAGCTGCAACCATCAAAACAAGCGTCAGTGTCATTGATGACATGTTCTCTCTTGATTTATGCTACAGGCAAGATTCCATGAGGCCGAAAGAAGTATTGCGTAAGTAAACACAGGAATCAATGATGTTTCGACCCTCAAGGAAAGAGAGTGACGCTTTGTGTCCCAGTGCACGTGCTAACATGGATGAATGAAGGCATAATAAGCAGCCAGTTGCCACACTCATTATCCCAGATGGGTCCTACTCTACATTCAGCAAGCCTTGTTAATCAGAGCGATTACACCCCTTTTTGTTTTTATTATGTCAAAACAGTCACAGAAGTGGAAACAGGATTCTATTGCGGTTGCGACAGTTGGCTTGAGTAGCGCTGGAAGTCTTTCTCAGATATGCGGCATCTGTTCACAGCTCTTTGGCTGTGCGAGGAAAAAAGTGTAGCCAACGCAAGCGCGTGCTGGCTGACACGACTGGCATCTCATTTTAAGCACAGGATTTAATCCCACGCTCACGGTTTATACAGGAGGCTTGAGGTATTTACTTTGAGGCCCTTACCTCAAACGACCTCGTCAGCAACAACCACGTCTTTGGGTGAGGCAGAAGTTATGTTGAATTGTAAAACCACAGCTCATAAGGTATGGACAGATTTGGATCGGATGTAACCCAAAGCCCCTGCCAGGGCTCCTTGTGTTTCAAGTTAGTTTGCAAGTTTCACTGCATGAAAAGAAATGTGGGCGCAATGAAAACGAGTTAGATTTGAATGTATTTGAAGCCAAGAAAAGACTTAGAGTAATAAATCTGTTCATTCATTATCTTGGTAATCGCATGAGACCGAAATGAAATGATTACGCCAGTGCGTACTAAATGTGCAATGAAGCCTTGAATAGAATTTGATTCAGCTGCAGAGAAAATTAATTAGAAAAAGAACCATGGCTGCAAAACTACAATTGACATATCGTAAATCCAAGAAAAACTACTAAGGAAGTACTGCAAAGCACAAATATTTTAGCACCCCAAAATTTACTCAAATCCTAACTTTGAAGTCTAAAAGAGACCCAGACCGGACTTTTAAAGCCCCCGATTGGAAATACAGATGGTCTCCTACCTCGCAGTCTGTAAGTCAGTCAACCAGAATACTCCGAAGTCCGGATGACAGATGAATGCAGAAATAAATCCTTCGAAGAGATTTTCTAAAAACACCGACTTTCCTCTGAAGCCTCCCTTTAGCTCCTACTTCCTGCCTGGGCTCTGCTGCTGTGTCTGCCTCCCTGCTATCTCTGAAATTCTCCTCGCACAACCTCTTCTCTAATCCTCTCTGAAGGAAGCCAAACCGCTCCACACGGTTCAACCAGGCGCCGACTTCTCTGGCTTTTCCCCTCTTTGTTTTTTTGTTGGCTGGCATCATTAACGTAGTCCCACGAGAGCATAGGGATGTAAATAACCCCCTCCTTCCTGTGGGAGGCTGTCAATCACAACTCATGATGAGGTGAAGGGGGGGGGGGGGTTGCTTTTAGCAGCCAAGGAGGCACTACTGATTGGTCACCGGGGAACAGAGGTGCGCTGCATGACAAATGGGTGCACTGGGATGGATGGGCCTTGTGGAGATGCTCAGCTGAGGTCACGCGCACATTTATAATAGACTATTAAGGCGACCCCCTCATTTACATGTAATTCAAGAGAAAGTAAAGCTATTTAAATGAGTCAGAAAATCAAAGCTGACATCGGCAAAACGTCTGTTTGACTTGAAAATGTAATTTATGTGGCGCACAGTCTACATAAGAGGTTACAAGCTCTTTAAATGACTCTTTGGTACAACCTCGATTCTCAGTGGGGAAGACTGGGAGGGAAGCGAAAAGCTTCGGTTGCTATGGCGCTTCGGCGAGAGCAGCGATGCATCTTGGCACTGGAGCCAAATGCCACTCTAATCTTTTCACTGGCAAACCTTTGGTTCTCTTCACAGCTTGTTTGTTCCTCGGTCAAGCCTGCCGCTGTCTGTCACTCTTCCCTCCCGCATCCCATTTACACGTCTGCCTGCATTTAGTAAGGAAAAGAAAATGTGTGAGGACTCTGTTAGCGAGGCAACAATACCTGAGAAGGGTCACTCGGCTCCCAGTGAGCACAACTAAACGCTCGAGGCTGACGAGCACGGAGAGACAATAGACAACTTAAGCCCGGCTTCCACTCATTCTGCACACATTACCCGCACACTAATCTGGATCTGTAAACAGCACAGCACACATCCATTTCCTAAGAAAAATAAACACACACGCAAAACAAATCTACAATATTCTCACGTTACTCCTCATCTGTTTGCCACTTCTCCAGTAATGTGCAACAGCAAGAGGATCCACGTCCGAGCGTTATTGCTTCGGCCCGAGGCCACGCTGCGAAAGTGACTTTGCAATAATGACTTTGCCGCCTCTCTCGCGCGAAGATTAATTTCAGTGAGGACAGATTGCCATAAAACTCATGACATTTGCATGGACTGCGGAGTCACGCTGACAATTGAGGGCAGGGCATTTTAAAGGTGAGAGCGGTTTTACGTCCGCAGGTCCAGTTCAAGGCCAGGCCCCTTTTCTACACTGCAATAAGTGCATAGTGGAATTATGTCTGTTTCTGCTTTTACCATTTCAAAAATTAAAAGGCGGTTGAAGTGACTGTTCCCTCTTCAACCGCTGGAAACCCAATCTGATCCGGTGTGATGTACACAGGTTCTGTGGCTTCCAGTTCGGAAAATTGGGAGAAAAACGTTAATTTGTATTCATGTACCCTTAATGAAAATAAAATAAAAATATGACTGTGGATAATGGATGTCACATGTATGTGGATGTCACATGTATGTGACATCCACTATGGCACAACATATCCACTAAATTTGTGTTTTTATCACTAAATCACGTTAACATATTCAAAGCTACACTTCAAATCCAGCCCAAAGGTCAAAAATAACAATTGTTTATGTATTTGTAGAGTAACAATTAACACCGCAAACAAATTTATTCCAAAGAATATGCTGAATTATACAGTACATAAAATCCCCCTTATCAATAAGTAACAGCACTGTCAAAATAATTAATAAAAACAAATGAATATTCATCCTCACTAAATGAGGCCATTTGCTGCCTGAGGCAGTTCTCTCGGTGGCAGTTGCCACATCAAGACTTATTAATCAGACAAAAGCCTGAATAGTGCCAGAAACCCCATCCTGAATGAGCAGATAAGAAGTTCAAACAAAATAGGCTGTGAAATGTGATGTCACATAAACTTTGATGAGTAAAAAGGAAACAGGACTTCTTTAAGGGAGGGCAGCAGACCTGTGTAGGCGATTGTAATTTACATCATGACGTGAGAAGGTTGTTTCTTCCCCTCTGGTGCTCATCCACTAGCATGCAAGCGCAAACTCATTTTGCACTTGACAAAGGAACCGTGAATTATCTATGTAACCTGAAAACATCCAAATCTGCCCTAAACTGAAAACAAAACACAAGGAAACAGTTTTATACTGGTACCAAAGTCACATTTAATCAGCATCATCATCAGCATAGATAGAAGATGGACAAAAAAAACATGACTAGAATTACTCCCTAAAGCAAATCCCCACAACTTTTCAATCCCACCAGTAGGCAGTTAGCCTTACTCACGTGTCTCTTTTTGTCCAGTGTGATCCTCTAAAACACAGCAAGAAGATGCATCCCCCACTGGCAGCTCAGCATTGCAGTTCAGCAGCACATGGGTGAAGGACTAAACAAAACACACAGTAGCATCCCGGCTCGTCTCTCTCCCCAATCCCTCCCTCATGGCTAGAGCTCCCCACCCTGCCTCCCCACCCAGCCTCCCCACCCTGCCTCCCCACCCTGCCTCAGCCCCAGCCGCCTGCTCATTTGAGCGTAAAACATGCCCAGGAAGCGTCACTTCCACTGGGTCATTTCATGGATATCGTCTCCATTAATGCATGGTTCCATCAAGTAACCCCCCTCCCCTCATCCACTCCCTCCATCGTATCCAGGGTGGAGCTCTTGCCTCCGCCCCCCCACCCCAACCCCCTCTCGGCAAAAAGACAAAGATGTAGCGGATGGGGGGGCGGGGGGGGGGACAAAAGGGCGGTGCGTGAACCTTGGGGAGACCATTTTGATGAGTTTCTGACTACACAACCAGGCCGCGAACAGATGGGATCAGTCTCCAGGGCTCTGCTGCATGGCTGCCTTCAATACACAGACCCATACGTCTTCACAATAGACGTCGCACTCTGCTGCTCACTAAACGGTTCTCATCCGATCACGGACGGCAAACAAACACTAAACCGAATTAAGCCCTCAAAAACTATTGAAGCGCTTTCCTGGTTGAGTTAGCGCTTGCAACGTTGTCTTTTTGAAAGCGGATTTAAGCATCAAGGTTTGTTTTACTATCCGCGACGGCCCAAAACAAGCCACTCCTTCTTTCACCAGTGAGCAATAAGATGGAAAACGTAGCCTGTCCTCAGCCATGGCAAAGGTTCAACATTTTAATTGCTTTCATCCCCAAGGCGAGCTGCTCATAACTAAGCAACACACGATCAATCCAAGCACAAAGCAAATAAATGAACACGTTACCACAAAGCTAATTATGATGTACTGCAGGCTATGGCACATCACTTCAGCGAACGTCTACATGCGTTTAGCGTCTGCTCTTTGGGATTAGCAGGCAGGACCTACAGGGCAGTCGCCGTCATCGACCTGCAATTGATTCATTTCCTCTGAGTGTGTTGGCGTGGTATTATTTGTGTTCCTGATTTTGACAAGAGCCGGATAATATGTCCATGTTGTTTTCCTCTCTATTAAGGTGTGGTGAAGAAAAACAAAATGTGATCTTAAGCGACAGGATTCATTTAGTGTAAAGAAGAAGCTCCTTTTTAACTATAACACTTTTTCAATGTTGATTAGATTGGATTAGGGGGCTTTGCCAATAGCTAGTCGGGATTTCTTCTTGAGGAGCAGTGACATTGATAAATCATTACAGCCCAAAGCTGTAGGAATTGATTAACGTCAGCGTTTTTGCCAAGAGTTTAACGAAAGATGAAAAGGTAAAAGAAGAAAGACCAAAGTAAACATTAACCATAAAAAAACCTGTTATGTATAACACAAAACATTGCGGTATTTTCTTACTGAAATGAAACCGTGAAGGAGTTTTTGGGAAAGTATAGTCATGTGTTATGTTTAGGCCACACCACATGTTGTTGCCTGAAAGTCCTGGCTCTTATTTTTTTTTTGTGAAAAAATGAATCCTTCTAAAAGGGTGTGGTGAAATGCCTGCTGCATTCTGTAATTGCTTCCAGCTTCTGAGGGATCTAAAGTAGAAAACTAGTGTCACGTCTTTATCGAGAATATCCCTTCCACAGCGCTAAGCGTAATCTCATCAGATACGGCTGAAGTAAAGCACTCAATCACTCTCCCGGCTGCTAACTCCACCTAAATACCAGCTCCCAAATAAAAATAATTCAAAGCAGCACTGGCATTTAAAGACGCGACTGATCTCCCGAATAGGACGTATACAGCTTGACTTCAAAACCTTTTGCTGTTCCTCCATCCTGCACAGTCACTAAAAAGTGCTGCAGGAGGACTGAACATCTGCTTTGGACGGGCTGTCTCCATGTGCCCAAGGAGTCTGTCCGAGCTGCGAGGCCGAGGCCTAGCTGTTAGCTTCTGGGTGTTCTGTAGGGTTGTTTAAAAAAAAAAAAAAAACACTGTGTTACTTAGGATAAGACTCCTCTGACAGAGTTGTCACAGTTAACGCTATCACTGATAACCGGCAGTGCAAAATGCACGAAGATACAAGGGGCCCGTCTGTGCAGTCAAACAGGTCAGTTCTCTGCCTGGTCTCCCAGTGGCTCGACTATCCTCACTCCAAATGTCAGCGACGCATTCCTGCAAGACGGCCCAGGACACATTCCTCAATCTCGGCCTGTGACGGACATTCTCTGGAGTTTGCAGTGGATTAAACATTTACTTTTCCCACAGCGGAATCACTCATATCAGTATATTGTTGAGCTGCACGGTGACTACACACACACACACACAGAATCATTTAGCTCATTTCAATTCACACGCATTGACCTTGAAAATGAGAGTAAACCTGATCTCTCCCTGTCACAGCTGCCGCAGGAGCTGCCACTGCCGATGGAGACAGTTCTGTTAAGGCCGATGAATCAGAGTTTTGTAACAAGAGCACGAGTAAAACAGATCACAACACATTCAAAGCACCCAGGGAAATAATAATACATTTAAAATGGAGTGTCTTCTAGTTTGTAACATGTTAAAAGGATGGTTGAGAAATAATAATTCAATAATTCAATTCAAGCCAAAAAGAGAATGCTCAACTTTGAGTCTCTTGGAGCAGATGGAAGAAGGGTGGTTGGGAGCAATAGCAGAACCAGATGCTTGCATGAGGAAAACAGTTCCCTATCCGCAGTTATTTGGCATTCACATTTTGCTCTCTCTTAGAACAACAAAGCATTGCTTTAGCTCTTGCCAAAACAAGAGTCAGACGAATAAGGCTACTTATTGAAAAAAAATTTCGTTGAAAATACAAAAACTTGGGACGGCTAAAGCAAGACATGTCTTTGTCCTGTGCACAAGAAACGTCCAATTTTTTTGCACGTTCAATACTTTTCCAGGATTTATTTAAAAAGGAAGCCAATGTGAGTATATTAAAGTGTCAGCAGATGTGATGCATGTGCACACAGGACTGAACTTGTTGTTGCAACATTTCTGGCTCGCCTCTAAATTAAAATTCTCACTGACAAACACATAAAGTGCAGTGCTTCTTCTTCTTCTTCTTCTTCTTCTTCTTCTTCTTCAGACCTTGTTGTTCACTATGTTGCATCCATGCATGTGTGTCTCTAATCCATTCCTGTCTGCAGTCTGCAGTGTGTTGGTTCGCAGTAACAAAGAAACGAGTGGGAATGGATCTGTAATCTATTTCCAGAGTAAATTTAACAAAAGAACCTCATGTGTAAAGAGGCGGGTCATTGCAGTCACCTCTATCAGACTCAACACAAAAGTAAAAGTAGTTCCCTCGAGTGACCCACGGCTGACGCTAGGACAACATTTCTACTCTGAGCCACAGAAACTCAATTTACGACATAGCTCTCCCTAACCTCCCTTAACCCGACGGCACTGTTTCTTTATCAGATCTTACCTGCTTCCCCATGGCTGCGGTGGTATGTGTCTCTCCCTGTGAAGCAAACAATGTGCTAATAGAGAGAATGGGCAGCTGGTTCTTCCCCTGAGGTAACACAGGCAGGAGAGAGGAGGTTGAAGGTGTTCTGTCTGTACATACGCTCCCCCTTCATCAGGGTGTGTGCACACACATACCTCCCTGACATCCACTCTGCGTCTCATCTGCAGGTTCACACAGGAGCACGGACATTTCCGGAGAAGAGAACTTAACTCTTGCTGGAATAGCTGAAGAAAAATAGAAGACAGTCATATCGCCCTGCATCAGTATACGAATCAAACAATTTAGATTATTTTAGTCTCGCGCCATTATCACCAGCTCTGGTGCTGTACATGAGGAGCTTTACTATTTGTGCTGGTAAGAGAAAGCAATACGTGAGTGAAACTGTGTGCCTTGTTCCACAGCAGCCACCAGTTAGAAAAGGAAAGAGACAAGTTAAACAACAGAGAGTTGTTTTTCTCCACCCTAATGAGATATTTGTGATGGATGAGTCAGCGTGAAAACACAATTCCATACTTTTAATAATGAGATCATTTGTTAGGAATTGGGTGTTAAGGTTCCTCGAGTGAAAAAAAAAGTCAAGGCTACCAAAAGAATTCACTGAGGGATTCCCCCCTTTTCATTCCTAATGAAATAAAGTGGTCGGATATGAAGATTTATTGTGTCTGAAATTGCACAGATATGATCATTGGTGGAGTTCTGTGTCCGGCTGAAATCCAACCTAAAAATTGATTGGAGAGATGTAGAAATAGAATAAATCAACTTACTTGCACTGGATGTTGAATCAGAGCGAACCTCGCTGGTAGCAGTTTTTATGTCCAGGCCACATTGAAGACAGTTCACATAGACGTGCAAAAGTGCAAGAGTGTTTAGATTATCCTGATAGCTAAATGGGTAATACCTTTTTAACAAGTATAGGAACAGTTGGCATCCACATGCTGTCTACGTATCATGAGAAAAACAAAGAGGGGGATTCGAGGGACTTTTTTCACACCTGTTATGCCGGGATGATTACACCTTAAAATCAAGATTCTTTAAAATGCGGTTTGATGACAGCACATTTCCTGCATAGCTAACACCCACCATCGAGCATCAGCAGATGTTTGACGGGTCGGACTGAAAGTTTAACTGTAAATCTGCAGCATCCAATAATGTGTCTGAGATGTATGTGTCTAAAAGGATTAGTATAAGAACAATATATGATCATGTGAATGATATATAAAGAGAATGATGCATCTATGCTTTGCATTTAACTTTCTTTTTTTTGACAGATATCTTACAGAATTGAGTCAGCCAGTTACGCGATTTATGATACAACGGAACATTTTCCGATCATTTCCTTTGAAAATCACAACAAATGTGTAGCCGACTGCAGACAAAATTGTTTGGCAATTTGTTCTCCTCTGAACACAAAGACGTAGAAAAGAGCTTTAGAAAATTCCCAGAAGGCCACAGCACTGTTCACAAGTCACTTCTGAAGCATGCACTCAATTCTGTTGTTGTAATTTCATTCTCTTGGTGCCAGAAATGAAACGAGGACATCCATTCAAACTCAAATAATGATGAAATCAACAAACCAAAACAATTGGTGTTTGTTGGTTATTCATGCAGAAGTGAAGTCAGCTTTTGAAACCAGCACTCGTGTCAACCTCGCCTGAACTTCTGAACATTTCAAAACTATTTAAAAAAATAGTTGATTATTACACAGGAATGTTTTCCACACTTTTTAACTGTTTTTGGTGTCCCTTCCAAGCGGTTGGGCTACTGTAACTACTAGCCTGATCACTCTTCATTGCTTTTTAATTAAAGTATAAATTACAGGTGACAGATCACTATTTTAACGTTTCAAATTGCTTTAAAAAAAATCTCTGACACAAACTGACACATAGGAGAGGGAGTCATCTAGAGCTTAGAGCTAGGACTAGACGGTGTCTTGTGTGGCTGTATGACTGGCTGCCTTGCTCATTATTAATGGTTGCTATGGCTACCTATAATACACAAATAGCGTAGAGAGAATGGCAAGTATGATGCGGCACATTATGTGAATCTACTAAATCAGCGTGTTTCTGAAAACATTTCTGTTCTATCAAGAAGGGAATTAAGGCCAAGCAGAGACAGCTGGAGGGGAACATCTGCCAGCAGGAGATTGGAAAATGTTCAGAGGGAACTTCTAGTGCTGCTCTCTGACTTCCTTAGAACAATGGTGTGACATTTTTCATTTGCTGATAAAAAACCTTTCCCCTCTCGTGGGAACACAGTCGTGTTGCCAAAGAGTTTGTATGTTTGCATTTTAAGTGCATAAGGCAGTCTATGACTCTGTGATAATTACCTGGTTCGACCCTCTACTTAAGTATTAACTGCTGGCACTTTCTTTGAAGCTGCATGATAACATGTTTGCTGCTGGGTTCAATGATACTGTTTCTCTTGCAGTCAGCTTACATAAGGGAATTTTAACAAAACATTGCCCGCCGCGCGCTGATTTTCTCTCCAAGAAATCAACGCCTCGAATATTTTTGTGTCTTGTATTTTGCTAAAATATATTTAAACTATGGAACACGTTTCACGTGGTAGTTCAGCCTCTTATCAGTTGCAAAGTGGACAAATTCAAACTTGACACCCTTATCCGAACCCATCAGGAAACCCATTTACAGACAGCGCATGCAAATAGTGTACAAAATGTTAAAAATAAGATAGCATCTGTATGTGTTCATAGCTGTCCTGGAAACGCGTGATAACCACCAGCTATGAAGGCAAACATCTGGATGCTTGAATTCAGTTAAACAGGAGTTGCATGGGAGTCATTGCTTTGGCAACATATGGTGCTGGTTGCGCAAGTTTGTAGGTTGATCCAGGCTGCATCCCAATGGACTCTCTGAGTCATGGGGACTCAAGGAGACAAGGGGGGAAACATTGCTGGCAACATGAGCACTAAAAGCCATGGCGTAATAAGGACAGCACAATGACATAGTCTGTTTCACAGCCTACTTGCATACCAGTTGGACCCAAACATCAAAATGAATAAATCCAACATGTTTGGGGACAGTATGATCCCTTTGTCTAAGCGAGAAGAATTGATCAAATTCATCCGAATTGGAGTAGACAGCTAGATTTTACTTCACTGAGATTGAAGAAAGTAAAGAAAATATTCCCCCCTTTAATCAACATGCTGTCCATCACTGCTAAAGGCCTTGGATGCACATTCCCAGATGGACAATGGAAAAACGTACAATCGGTGTATAATCGCTTATTGTCTACGCTTTTGGAAATCTAGATGTGACACACAACACTAATGCAACAAAGGATTGTATGCAACGATTGCATTTGACATGTTAAAGAAAATGTTGAATACAAGTTAAAGCCTTGGAGTGAATCCTTCAGCACTTGACAGTATACCATCTTAAGTTGCTGCCCAAAATGAGCTCTAACTCAGCTCTATTTTGTCCTTTGCAGCGATTTGTGTCTCCATCTCAACCTTGGAACTCCGGGGGCAGCGCTGCCTAGTTTCTGGACATTCATCCTCCATTTAGTAGTGACCTTCCTGTGTCCTCCCTGCAGCTGCTCCTGATGCCAGCGAGCAGACTCAGACAGGATGGACCCCCTGCCGGGACCAGTTGCTGCTCTCTGCCAAAGGATCTACTTACATCCTCCAATGCTGCAAAGATAAGATGTGAAATTAAATCTTCCTTTGGGATGCAGGGTCAAAAATGGATTTAAAAACAATTTATCATTACCAGGCTGTTTCTTATTTTTCCTCAATGCTCAGCCTTTTAGTGTGTGTTACTGTCAGTGGGATCGTGAATGCAAACAATGCAACATTTGCAGTGCAGATGCAGGAGGGTAAGTAAACGTCACGTATTCTGTAAAACACAACCAGACAGCCTGTTCCGTCTCTTCGGTCAGAATGGGATTGTGTGCCGGCCAAATGCAGCGTGGCGCACACATGTGCAGCCAGATACGGCCTGGGAGGTTTAGCCGCATGCCTCGGTGCTGAGGGAATCTCCAAGCTTTTCTCAACAAGGGAAGTGTTTATTATCAAGGAGAGAATGATTATAGTCAAAACATATTGGGAGTAATTACTTTAAAACACAAATGTATAAACGCAATGGCTTGAATTCCATCGTTTCCAACACTTTAGGGCAAATAAACATACTGTTGTATCCTCAGAACTGCATTCTCAGATTTTTATACACCACCTGTAATCCGTGCCAGATTTCAATAGTAGCCATTTCCTGCATAATTGCATACTTATGTGGGCACTTCTTGCAATTCCAGTAGTGCAAAATGTTTACCCAATGTTAAATGTTATTGTTATTGTCTCCGCTCAGATCTCTCTTTTTTCATTCACTTAGAGCAAGATTATTGTTGAAAAAGGTACTCTTTACTAGTGGCGAAGACAAGAGTGATAGATTAGATCTTTACGTAAAAAGCTATCATCCATAACACATGGAATCCCCAACATCCTTATCATAGTGTCTTCTAAGAAAGAAACCGAACCAATAGCTTTTCAGTGAGTAATGAGTCATTAAAACCCGCTGCATACCCACATTGCACAAAGATTGCAATTTGGGTAAGAAAAGGAAGTCGAAAAACGTTTCCTGGTCTTATACTTCCCTCTTGTGGCCATTTCAGGTAATTGTTTCAATGTTTTATGACTGGACTCCATGAGAACATTTGCAAGTGCCTTCATCATTTCAAGTGTTTAATAGTAAAAAGTTTTTTTTTTTTTACTAATAAACATTTGATTGAACTCCATGCAAATTTCAAAATGAGATTCTATGTGAAAAGGTCAAATACTTTTGTTCCCATTCACCAGAAAACACAGTTATAGGAATTTAATATTCACCCTAATTACTTTTACATTCCCACAGTGTTGATTATATTTGTTACTTTGTGGCTGTGGACAATTTGAGACCAACCTATATGATAGGGGTAATTACATGGCATATGTAATATATATATATATATATATATATATATATATATATATATATATATATATATATATATATATATATATATATATATATATATATATATATATATATATATATATATATATATATATATATTAAACAAACTTGTCCTGACCTCCACCACTTTGCAGTCACTTTTCCCATTATGTTATAATGAGATCGTCTCATATAATTAAGGTCAAAACCTTGGAAGATATAGAAAATGTTAAGTTCAAATTCTGCATTCTACAAGTAGTTTATAATTGGATTTGATAATAAACTAAATGTTTAAAAGAAGCCACGGTACTTTATACGGTACACATTTAAAGCAATATGACATTATAGGCAAAATTGATATAGTTGCATTCAGCTTAAATCATTCATGGTTTCAAATGAATTATGTCAGGTGTAAATAGAAGTTTTTTATGATTGTATTTCAAATAATCTCTGGGTTGATGGCGACAACTCACTCAAATATTCACAAAAAAATATATAATTTACGTAATAATAACACATCAATATGCATATAAACACTTACACACGCCTCTGGAAAATAACAGCATTACCACCGCCATCTTAGGTAATGGGACACAAATACTGCATTTGCGGACAAACAGTGGCATTTCGGCGACTGCTGCTGCGACAGGACAATGACCCCGTGACCACATTATTTAACACGGTCATCAAACCAAAGTCTCGGGCAGAGCTTCTGCATTGTCTTTTGACAGTATATTCCATATGTGCCACCTCTCCGTCTGCCAGTTCGGTGTACCGGGGCGCTTTTGTTGTCGTCCGGGCCCCGAGGCGTCAGCGCTGCCTGCAGCCTGAGGGGCGGGGCTTTGCTGGTACTGCTGCGGGGTTTCGATCTCAGGCTGATAAGAGAAGAGGGAGGGCGTGGACCGAGATATGTGGGTCTCCCTCAGCTGTCCAGAGCAGCGAGGCCGAGACACACCGTCCGCTCTGACCTTAATTGATGCGCACGCTGGCGCTCTCGTCTTTTCTGCCAGGCTGTCCGAGCTGAGGACTGTTGATTGGCTGCTCAGCCCCTGAGGCGAGGATGTGGGTTGTCTCCGTCCTCTCTGGTCGAAGGGGCCGCTGCAGCTGCGAGTCACTGGGGGGTGTGGCCTGATTTCCATTACGCCCAATGGGGTTTGTGACTGTCTGACGGGCAGCTTGTTGTTACCTTGGTGACTGCTCAGCCCCTCTGAAGATCCATCCGACTCACATTCCGACACGTCTCCGAGGGAGCCTGGGGGGAAACCATTCATTAACATCCAGCATCCATTACATGGCTCGGAACCATCTGCAGCAACATGTACAAAATCCTTTAATACCAGTAATGTGATGGCTGGTAAAGTCCTTGCTGAATAGTTCATGCCAGGTTTCCCAGAAATCGTCAGTTGAGGCTTCTGGTGGGAACGGAAAATGGTCACAATACAGTTTCAATAATTTAGTTTCTACTATACATTTTCCCAGGGCCGGCCCGAGGCATAAGCGAACTAAGTGGCTGCTTAGGGCCCCCTGGCCACCAGGGGGCCCCAAGCAGCCAGCGAGCCGCGAGCCGGCGCAAGCTGCCGGCGAACTGCGAGCCGCGAAAAGGCGGAAACAGTAGGCTCGCGGGCATATATTAATAAGTATGAATGATAGCTCAGATGTAAAGTGTCCGCTTAGGCCCATTTAGTGCTGCAAGCAGCCCTAGTTTTGTATTATAACCTCACTGTATTCGTTTATCATTTTCGCTATAACAGTATAGCGTGACATTTGTGCCAATAATCTTCTAGCACAGGTGACTCTGTGTGGTGGGAGGGGGGCCCCCAAATGAAATTCCGCTTAGGGCCCCCAAGAGGCTCGGGCCGGCACTGCATCTTCCTCTGCTTTGTTTGTTTCACACATCCACCACATTATATATATCAGCGAGAAACACAATTTTTCTGCAACGTCGAGCAATCCTTTTACACTTTTCTTTATAATACCAAAGGTACATTTTAAAAAAAATGTAGTTCACCTTTATCTGTAGAAAGTGTAGGAGAAGTGCTGCCAGATCCGTCTTTACTACGGCTGCTGAGTTTGTACTGTCCAGAAAGTCTGGGGTAGCTTTCTGAGAGACCGCCATCTTCAGGGTATTTACACAGCAGTCCATCGGACAGGACAGGAGAGTTGTTATCATACGGAGACACCTCTCCACTCGATGCATCAATGGAGTCGTTGGATACGCATCTGAAGGGATCCCCTGCACTGAGAAGACCAGGCTCACTGCGGAGACGGGGAACGTGCAACGTCATCATCATCAGAAGGGGGGGATCATATTATACATCTCAATGATTCGGCGGCGCGGGGACTGATACAGCCCACAAATAAAAAAGACAAAGATTGAGAGGAGAGTGGAAACTCACGAGTCCTGAGAGGCCTTCCTTCGCAATAAGTAATCCACAACATCAGGGTCAGTTTCTTGCACACTCATGAGCACCTCGTTCTGAATGTCAGCAGGGACCTAAGAGAGGCCAACATTTTAAAAACTGGAATATTTATCACACTCATTTCACTGTGATAAACCTTTCTATTGAACCCAAAAAAGATTATTGACTTCTCAGTTTATTTTGTTTATAATGGTCGAGTGATACACACGAACACATTAGTCTATCACCAGAGGCAGATTTTTTTTAAGCTGCAGAGAAACCTCATGTTGTATTTTATGAAGTGAAAACAATTAACATCCGTAAAAAAAAAAAAAAGACGGAACTAACGACGCAGAGCAAATGTGTGATGGGCTCTTAAAAGATCATATTCAGACTCTTCAACTAAGTACATCTGAACTTAATTTTCCGGTAAAAAGCAGAAACGATGAGACAGATTAAATTCTTGCCTTCGCTCCCGATCACTGTCTATAAACCAAACAGTTGTTATTTTATTCAGTGAGCCATCTTATTTCCCATGCACTAAGAAGAATATCTACCAAACTTCCTTTCATACGGCTTAATGTGTTTTACTCCTCTTTGTTTCACAGAAGACTTAAAGACCTGGAGAATCTTTGATTAAGCCCAGGGCTTAATCAAAGATTTTTAGGATGCCTTTTGTTTTGCAGTGAGGATGGCTCACCATAAAAAGGTTATCATATGTATTGATCATCCGTTGGACCACGCTGATGACGGCTGAGCTCTCCTCCGCACGGGCAAAGCTCTGGACCGCAAACTCTTTGTCTGAGTTTTTTTGCTTGTGCAAGAGGTTGGGTCCAAAGATGGTTGCCAGATTGAGTGACGTCATCTTGTTTCCTGTGATCTAAACAAGAGAGAGGGCAGAAATGATTTGTATGGACAGTCACACCTTGACAAATGTGTTTTCTTATGATGTAAGTCACAGTGTCTCTTTTACCTATTATAATATGTAGAATATTGCTCTAATTAAAATATCTTCACATTTTAGCCTGATTCTTCAGGTTGAAACAAAACTAATACAAATACATATCCCACAGAGCAACATTTTTAATGTAATGACTCTTGACCTTCTTTTAGTCTGCCCATGTGCACAGGAAGGAAACCTTTTACACAGATTACTTCAATCATGGATTCAAGAGTCTTTTGTCGTGGACGGACCCTCCTCGTCATCCTTGAAATGTTGGGAATGTGCACTTAAAAAAAACAGGCCCTGCCACCACCAATGAGGCTGGCTCTTCTTTTGTTTTGAGAGAACCAGCGAAGCACTTGTTCTCTGTGACGGTATGTATGCTCGAGGGAGCGATGCCAAGAATAAGCTGGTTTGAGATGCGTGGAAAAAAAATCATCTCCACTGTGACATGTAGTATTAAAAAAAATCAAATTAAAATGGAAAGATTCTGTTTTAAACGAGCGGTTGCACATAACTTACACTACTTTTTGCCCACACAAACTGGGGACAGTGATGATGGGACAGTAAAATGTATATAGAAGCACCGCTACAGTGTTGTTTCGTTTTTGTTAGTTGTGCTTCATTCAGTCATCATGCATAATGAGACATAAAATACATTTTTTTTAAAACTATTAAAAAGGGGGTATGAGCAATTTCTTCACCCTCTGTCCGTCCTGTCTGACGGTGTCGTCAGCGTGCGCAGCCACTGTGGACAACAGGCAGAGGAGGCGCTGCAGCGTGTCGCTGTTACAGGGAGGCAGCAGAAATATCAGGAGCTGGATGGCGTTGTCTTGGTCCAAATCCTCCAGCACTGCAGAGAAAAAAATTGATGAAAAAAAAGAAAACAGCAAGGGACGTCTATCAAACCGCCGCTTGTTTGGGGGTTTGTGCGCACACGTGTGCTCCTCACGCATTGTGTTGATGAATGCCGTGTAGAGTTCTCTTGTTAGCAGGGGGTCAGGCATGTCTCTGAGGAACTCTTTAAGCAAGGCAGCTACATCATGGACGCTTTGATCCTCATCCAAAAGCACCTCGGAGCCCTGGTCAAAATCCTTGCGGAGCTGGATGAAACATTTTGACACTTATTACAGAAAATTGTTTCCCATAGTTGACCCAATTCAATCGAAATCGAAATTCTACCTGTCGCGCCCTCTTCTTTGAACTTCCAACGCGGAAAATTCCGACCGTCTGCAGGCCTGCAAGCAAAGGCGACGACAACGTGACATGCGTCAATAATGAGGCCATTTCTGAAACCATGACCTTCCACAGAGACAGTAGCTATTTTCCACATCGTGTACTACGCCTCGTTGTGGTAATGTTCTGCTTTTGATAACGCATACCGTATTTTTCCAAGTGCCGGCAGCACAGATCCACCACCCTGGGCACCTGCCTGTAAATGGGGTTGAGGCTGAGCTTTTTGTCCCGCCGCTTCTCCCTGTTGCCGGCCGCCTCCGCCGGCAGAGAGAGCTGAAGGGCCTCCAGGAGCCGAGACTGGTTATCGTCAAGGTCAGTGATGCAATCCACTGATACTCCACCCTGTCAAGCAGATGGGCGACAACCATACGCTTTTTAACAGGTGGTAAGTGTAGCGCCTCTGCACCTGCCGAGCGAAAAAAAAAAAGGGCCCCAAATCCCCTGACAAATTACGTGTGCGAGTGTAATGTGAAAGATTTGCTTTTTTGCTCTACGGCGGCTCGTAGACTTCATGGGCGGAGGACGCCTACCCGCCTGCGTGTCCGCGGCGCCGCGTCCGCTGCGCCGAGCACGGGGGACTCGTTGGGCGTCTCCGGAGTGGAGCTGAGGGACGAGCTGCTGCTGGAGAGCTCCTTGTTGCCCCTCCTGAAGCTGTAGTTGAAGTTGAGGAAGGACAGCGTCAGCTCGCCGTGCTCCTCCCGCGGGGGATCGTGCCGCTGCTTGTGTGTGCGGTCGTTGGAGATGACCTGCGACAGAGGTATGCCGAAGGCCTGGGGCACGGTCTCTGCGTGGGGAGAAAAGGGCAGACTTAAAGTTCATTTCGTTGGCTCCGAGTCCACTGGGAGATGTTGAGTTGGATAAAAGAAGGCGTCAGTCACGTTGGCACGTTGTATATATGTTAACCTTTGGAGCTTGGATTTTCCCGCACAATGCACCAGTAACTTACTCTTTGCGCTCGTTCTTTATATTCAAAATGCTGCCGTCATATTCAAGGGGTGGGGAAATCCAATAGAAATATTGGACCAATAACTACCTTAATGCTTGTCAAAATAAATCTGAATGTAAGAAGAAAAAGAAGCCGAGAAGCAAAGTCTGCGGTGCACATACTTTCTGAAGTGCCTCTGTAAAGAGGCAGAGGGGCGGAGGGGGGGAGGAAAGAGGGGCTGGCCGTGGAGCAGGACAGGCTGTAATGAATGAGCGAGCCACTTAAGATTGTTTTTGTTATTTCCCTCGACTGCCCGGCTGACAGAAAACATCCCTTTGCTGCCAGATTGTTGCGCCGGGCGCGGCAGTGCGGGGGCGGAAGATCACAGCTCCCAGGGAGACTTCTTTAGCGTGCTGCAGATTCGGATCACTCCGCAGCCGAGCATGTCTGCTTCACTGAGTCAATGCCGCTACAGCCAAAGGGATCAGAGGGGGTGTCTTCTTGGGTCTGGCTAGACAGACTAGATTAGAAACTGGAGGGTAATACACTGACAGGACTCACTTGTTCTCCCACAGACCTAAAAACAGCTGTTTAGGTTCACTGGTTTGGAAAGACTAGCAATAATATAACTAAGTGTGTGGTAAATATTCTTATCTAAATGCCGTTTCCAATGTGGAGTGTATGCAGTATATTCCACAATACCTTTGTCTTTACCCTTCTCTTTAGATAATGAATCAAACTTTCGCCTGAGTAACTTCTTGTGCTTGTGGCCATCTGAAAAGGAAAAAAAGAAAAAAAGAAAAAAGGGTCTTGAAGTTAATATGCTCCAGCTCGCTCCACTTGACATGACATCCTGAATTTAAAGCCCTTATAGATGCCACTTTAGCACCACTTTAGCATGTACGATGATGCTAAAACATGATTTGTTTTGACGATGTAGTTTGCGTTACATGTGAACAACAACGAATATAAAACAACCAGAATGACCGACTGTATCCTGAATAAATAGCCTACTTTGAAAAAAAAACATTGGTGCGCAATTTCATCCGTCATTACAGAATGTTTAGGGTTGACATTCTCACTGCATGAAGAATGTTGAGAATCAATAAAATAAACGGAGAGAAAAACACTTTCTGTCATTCATCTAGTCTGCATGTGCTACAGAAGGCATGTTGCTTATGGTTGAACAGGGACTGGGGACGATTGGTGTGGTCGTGTTTTAATACATTTAGGGATGGTGATGTGGCAGCCCGGGTCCGCGTCCCGGAGCAGTCGCCTGAAGGCCACGTCCTGGAGACGAACCCTCTCCAACTCTGAGAGGCTTTGCAGAGGGACGGGCTTCAGGCCAACGTTACGTCCTGATACGCTGTTCCACGTGAAGTCACCCTGAGGAGACACAAACGCACACGTCAGATACATGGGCCATGGCCGTCACCTCGCATACTCATCATTCTTCCTTTTGCATGAACTGTCAAAAAAAAATCTGTTCCCAGAATGGGGCCAGGCGCTTTATCAGAGCAAGGAGCAAGTACACAGTTGATGTAGATGATCCTATTTTACACGTGGCAAGAACATTACTTATTAATAATGCAAACGCTATATCACAAGCTCCTGAATGCTAAATGCCTCATCTGAATTATTTCCCTGCACCGCTCAATAAAGTGCATGAAACTGCATGGTATCCACAGATCAATGGGTAATTTGTCATCAAATTTATAAAAATGTTCAAATATTTCTTAGTAAACATTGCAAAGACGTTCTGAAGATGCCGTACAGTGGTAAGGAGGGGACAAATAATCTCGTCGGAAAGCCTCAACCTTTGCGCATCTCAATGCTGGAGATTACGGCGCTTTGATCCAGTACGGTCAAGCCAATCATATGAGCCATGTTCCAAAGAGGCTTACTGACTCATTATCGGGATAAGGCTTACACTGAATTGGCTCATGCACATTAAATGGGAATTAGGGCCGTGCGACAGTAGCGCACTGTTTTCCAGTGCAAATACAATATGACCCGAAAAACGTGATAAGAGGAACAGGCTTTCTTAATCCTAATGTGCTCTGTACAAAGACAACGGCCGCTGGCCTGCAGCATTTCGGCATTTGGGAAACCAAGTGGCGAATAATCAGCAATGGGTGTTTGTTATTAGGGGAGAGTAGTGCCTTTTACTGCCCTTTTAGATTTAGGGCACATTCTGTAATAGCTAGAAAATGGGTGTTTGTTTAAAAGATATGACTAGATATTTCTGCAGATATTTCTGTTTTGCTGTGCATAGAATACACATTACGGTCACTTTTCGGTTCCAATACTCATTTCATATAAAAAGTAATATAGTTCCTAACAACATGCAACATGCTTCCTTTTTTCGGGCCGACAATCAGAAACCTCATAGTGAATTCACAGTTACATACTCATGGCAAAATAAAGTAGTAAATCGTTCCCATTTTACAAGCTGGAAGTGTTAGTTTTATCTCACTAGTGACCTTTGAAATTAAATAACAAAGCAAGACAATATCCTCTGAGCTAAAGACATGGTGCCTTTATCAGGAAGGGAGGTTAGTGTGTCACTTAGCGATCTTTGAGTTTAACTGGGGTTTTCCTGTCAGGTTGCCATGGTGATCTAACCCGTGATCCAGATTCATGTTGTATGGATCAACTGCCGCTGAGCAGGTTAACTGTAAAGGATCAGATTAACAACCGCAAACAGACAGGCACTGCCAAATCCCATCACTGTAAAAAAAAACAGGAAATAACTAAATATGTAACATCGTCATTTCTTAGATAGACAAATAATATATACTAAGAAGGGATAAACATTGTATTGATCCGTTTGATGTTCCACGGATTACATTTCCAATTCAGATATGAATAAGTTATTACATTATATACACACAATGGTCGTGCCGCTTTTTATGTGCAAGGATTCTTTCGTTTAGGATTCCTGATGAATGCATCCTCTCTGGTCTGGGTATGAAAACATGAACTTTTGCTTAAAATGTTTATCACAAATGGTGTATTCATCATTAGACTAAAGAGTAAAAACAAAACTCACCCTATACTTACGCCGTGTCTAATAACCGCTGCACTAATGTATAGCCTTACTTTTAATAGTTGGAAATGATTTATGTTTCGACTGCTTTGTGGTCAAGGCTTTTCATTAACTCAAATAGGATAAAAAATCTACACAAGATTGGACACTGGGTGGTCGGGCATGCGCACACAGAATGAAACTGTCACAATTGGGTTATTCTATCTGTCCTATTTTATTTCTCTCATTTTTGACTCGTCACAGGATGCAAAAGAAGGCACCTTGCACAACCAGGAATATACCGGTAAAGAAGTTACAGAGTCTTCACTGTGTGTCACTCTCTGTGTTTTGCAATTCTTGAAATCTCTGTCACACTGCCATATTATCATGTTTGCAATTATCTACTCAATGTTCAGACATTCCTCTTGTCTGACTCTCTGGGAGTGGAAACCTCTCCCCCTTTCTGATGAAGAGTGATCACCTCTGCCCGGAAAGTCACATTCTCAAATGAAAGCTATACTATGACTTTTTGGAAAATTCCATTAGTTAGTTGGCGAGCCGTTCCCAGACTCCACGGCCCAAAGGTCAGTCGCAGGAGATTTTATAAGGGTGGCCAAATAATTTAGCAGAATTTCTTCCATTTTCTGACAGCACAACTACAGTAGGTGCCATGCGGGGAAGCCTGAATGTTTGTATGGTGAAGATAATAGTAGCATACTGTTGACCTCTATGTTTTCAATGTCACATTAAACAAAAATGCAATTCGTCCAGTGTTTGTCTTTTTTGAAACCTTAGGCATTACATAATATCAGTTGATGAAAAATTCAGTAATCAGTCATATTTATTGGCACAAAAATACACTCTTCTCATTATTTATAGATATTATTTTATAGACTATTGTGAATTGGGACCGGATGGTTCATGTTTTTTAAAATTTGGCGAAATCGTTGGTTCAAGTTCATCCCCTACAGTTACGTTGGTACAATATTAAATCTCATTCATCCAATATTTATTTTCACCACTACCAAGATGCATGAGTGAAAATAGTATCTATATACATATTTATCCTAAATAATATTTTTTTTAAGCTGTGGATGGCTTTTTAAAAAACCTATAAGCTTTCTAAATTTGGGAAAGAAAGTCAGACCCAAACAGCTGTTCATCCTTGTTCCACAAACAGTCACTGTGGTAGTTATGTTCTTATCACACTGAGCTGAGATCACAACGTTGGGTGATAAAGTCAGTGCTTTTTAACCCTGAAATGATTATGTATTCATCATTCATCCATACGGGAATAACAAAGACAGCCTTATCCATCAACTCCTGATTTATCTCAGCACTCTGCGGTGCAAGTGAACACACGCAGTTATTTGGCTGCGCGCTAACTTTAATTCAAGACCTTGTTGTAACACAATGCTTTCGAGAGTGCCAAATGGAACACAATCAGAGGAACTGTGCAAGGTGGTTCGTAGGATACAGACAGATTGAAAACTTAGATTATACTCAAACACGGCGGAAGTGGATCGAGTGAGGTGAATGTTCCTAAGTACTCAGGAAGCCACACAACAGAGTCTCAGTGCAGACTTTTCTACATCAGCCCCGACATTCGGAGTTAGACACTCAATTCTGAATCGGATGAAAACAAACTGCACTCGATTGCATAAGTCTGACCTGCTTTTATTCTCCTTTTCATGCTCTCCCCACAACGATTTGTGCAACAGCATTCACAAAAAGTCCATGAGTGTCTGCAAATGTTCAGCAACTCATTGGATCCTCGATGTTTAAAATAACTCAATTCAACTCATGAGTGTGCTAATAATCCGAGGTAGAGCATTTTTCACTCTGCTTTCAAGATCGTGTCAACAACAATGAGACAACTCGGTTATGAGACACATGCGTATGAGGAGCGGGGAGAAGACCAGGGGATGGAGGGGTTCAATCCAAACACATCGATCACTGTCAAAATAAATACATCAGTTCACATCACACTTCAATGAGAGGGATAATACTCCTTGGTTCCTTCCCGGTCTCCGTTTCTCCACTTTTCTAAACTGTTTATCGTACTTCGGGATGCGCTTCACCTGACCGCAGCGGGTACTCACGTGATGGGCGACGCATCGCTGGACAGTTGGATCCCCCATCGCACACAGAGTGGAGGTGTCTCTCCCCCTCCACAGACCCACCCACCCCCCTTCCAGCCTAAACGACACGTACCACGCAGACTAAACGACACGTACCACGCAAATCACGGGCCCGCGCGCGCTCACGCGCTCGCACGCGCCGGGCTCCCCGCGGCTCAAGGAGCCGTACGCGCGCCGATTCTGCGGCATCACGGTTGACCGACGCAGTCCCAAGGAGTGAAGGCCTTACTGTTACCTCCCATAAGAGGGTCGGGAGAGGCCGGAAAGGGACGCGCAGGGCAGCCGGCCACGAGTTCAGATAACCATCGCGGTCACGTAACGCGATAGTTCATTGGGTCGAGCGGGAGCAGCGCAGAGCTGTCATTATGGTACTTAACTTTGTAGAATGCGAAAGAAAACGTATCCTTAAAAAAAAAAAAAAAAAAATCCAGTTTCTTTTCAGTAAGATTTAGATTTGCACACTCAGTAGCTTAAGGTAACGCTGCGATTAAAGTCTAACTGATCGATATGTTCGGAAGCGTTTTGTCTTTCCAGTACCAAAGGGAAGCACTGTGAACAAGTCAGCTAGACCACCATGAGACACTAATCCTTTAAATTCCACGCTAGTGAGCATACTAATGCATTGAGGGAAAGAAGAAAGTCATTTGCTAAGATATGGACAGGAGGAACTGGAGTAATGTTTTGTCTACTAATTGAAAAGCAAATTGTAGTCGACAGAATGTGTATTTAATCCCATCTGCGGGTTCACACAGCTGCTGGTCTGCTTTGCAATAAATTATACATAATTTAAGCACTCAAGCTAGCACTGCTGACAAAGAGTTTTCTCATGTGCCCCAGATTTCATTCAGGCTGATTTAATTAAATGACGGATTAAGTTGAGTTTTGTCTGTTCATTATCAATATCTGGTGAATTGGGCATGTAAACTATTTTGGACTGCACTTCCCTAAGAGATTGACACAGAGGCCGCTATCTGTATCTACATCTCTAAAACATGGAGCTATTATATTAATAGTAGGTTATACGATAAATCATTTGTACCTGTTACTGAGTTCATTGCTGAGTTTCACCATTTGGGAAGCCGAAGGAGCACTCAAATTGAACGAGAATTTCTCCACCCAACATCGCTCTCCAAATGGTTTGTTTCTGCTGGATTTGCCGCTTCCTGTTTACCATCTACATGCCTAACAACCTCATTCAAGACACTCAAAGCTTCTCCTGAGACAAATAGAAGAGGAAATTCCAACCAGACAGAGGAAATCAATAGTATATAGTATCTTAATTTCTAAAACATCAACAAGAGGGAGGAAACGACTGCCATTACATAGTTATGGTATTCTGTAGTTGTATCAACTACTCTGCTGCCATCACTGACTCTAAAATCCATGCATAGTCAATTTTTCACTTACTCGGCCTAATAAATCTCCTCTCAGGGCCGGTTGGATGTTAGACTGTGCTAAATTGGCATCTCGGACAGCTGTCTTCAACTGAGGTCCCTAAATGGACTCATGGGTCACCATGAGAGGTAAAAAAGCGCACTTGGTGTTTTTGGCAGACTTCGTCTAGAATAGATTATTTTTTATTTTCTTGCAAGAGATTGAAGCTGCTTTGTTTCACGCTCGTTCTCCTTCAGACCGTCTCTCCTCGATGGTGTTCGAAGCAGAACTTTACTCTCTCTGGATCATCGAATGATCCCATTAATTCATTTAAGGACCAATGATGGGACAATGTTCATGTGAAGCTAAATTTCATCCTTTATGAGCAATATCATTCATGATCAAGTAACATGTTGATAGTTAAGAGAGATTTTATTTTTATGAATTTGTAATATGTGGTCAAAAGCCATGGCAAGTTAACATGCATGAATAACATGAAGAGACAAACCCATTTCATAAGACGCTTTGCTAGATACATGATGAGTGAACACACTAAATACCACCTGCTGTTACCCTATTCACTGTCCTGGTGATTGTAGTAGTATATTATGTTGTATTCCTCACTGCATTACTGCAAAAGAATAATGAATGGCTCCCTCTAAAGGCTTTATATGTTCCTACAACTTACTGGCTTCCCTGGACATATCTGAGCAAATCTAGACATATTTCATAGTTGGATATTTCTTCTGGCTATTGAGAGGGACTTAGAAAGTAATTTCTCTAATGGGTTGTGATTTTTATTATATTAAGAAATATTACACTACATACTGTAATTTTCCATGGACAAGATTTCAGGTGAAAAGAAAATAACATTTAATTATCAAAAGTATTTTACAAAGAGGATTTTAACCAAAAGGGAATATTTTCTAAATCTCAAATATGTCCCAAATGAAATGCAAATCAGCATACATTTTTCCTATAGATGACTGTAACCAATGCAAGGCACTTTTGTGGATCAGAGAAGGGATCCACCAGTGATATTAAAACATAACTGACTTGCAGTGGGGCAGTCAGGCCATATATCATGACAACGAAAGAAATCCAAAACAATTTAAGATCAGTTCAGTTGTGCAATACACTGGCACGTACACAGCAGATCAATGCAGATTACGGTTATTGCAGTTTGCACTTTAGTGCATATTATAAGGATGCCTGTCTGTTTCTGTAGCTGTCTCAAAACCAAAATAATCCCTAATGATCCAGACTCATTAAACCGCTCCTGTGTCCTAAACCCATGGACCCAGTGTTGTATACAAGGCACATGCCAACACCTTCTGTCTGCACACATGCTGGGTTCTCATGAGGACTAAATCTTTTTTTTTCAGGGCAGGCATCTTGCTGATGAGGCTCGGAATACCCTTTTGACAAGAAGCGTGTCATAAATTGACATGAAGCAATGATTTACCATCTAAATCAGACGCAAGGTGGATGCTGCGGGGCTGCTGGGTAAAGTCAGCAGGTTTGGTTGCAAACGGACCGTCTCCTGTGGGAAGAAATATGTGCCAGAGGGACCGTAGCCAGGGATAAGGTCATGCTGCTCTACTGTGAGAAATAAGTGGAAGCCTTCTTCATGTAAACCAGATGTCTCTGCAATCCATCGCAGCACAAACTACAGAGACCCCGGGATAGTGCAGCGCTAACAGAGCACAACAATGTTCCACCTATGGAAAATACACGTAGAGCAAGAATACCAATCCCACGCGGCTTTTTACACAGGGATTAGGATGTGTTTTTATGCCAAGATCAAGCTACCATCGGTTATCGCTTTGTGCCATTTGAATTATATGCATCCGAGACATATTATACCTTGATACACTGGGACCAAACACATTACAATAATGTATTCCCACCATTATAGACACGTCTTGAGGGAGCCGTGGCAGCAGGTATGTGTTGCACATATAGTTGCCTGTGTGTTTTACTCTTTGCTAAGCACACTAACTGGATGGCATGGAAATAAACTAATCCAGCAACAATTTATTTTTACAAGAGGCCTGGACAGTACATTTCAATAAGGGGGGAATCTTGCAAAGCTGTTATTGGGCGGTGGTGCACCAGCGTTTTGTGCAAAGGGAGAAACATTGTCAGGATGACTTTTCTAATGTTAACTGCGTCTTAGATAGTACTGTCCAAGAATGAACAGCTGGTGAGATATTTGCACACAAATGTGACTTTCATTACGGCCCTGGGGTGAGTTCGCCTGGAGTGCAAGGCACTGCCTCACTGTCGGTATAAGCTGACAGCCTGATCATGTGAGTCTCCAGGAAGGATCTCACACATCGGACCTCGGCTTAAGGCCGGAGTTCTTCTCACCAGCTGTATCTCTAATTTTCAATGCATCTATGTGGCTAACTTTTAGCATTTGATCGATGGTTCTTGACAGGCTTTTAATGCAGCTCTCTGAGCTTAATGGTGCACACAAGCACTCCCCAAAGTCATAAATCACGGTAAACATCTTCTGACACAGAGCTGTCTCCAATATTAATCACCTTCATTCAGATTTAGTGTGATGGCATACAGCATTTTTAAGGGCTGTAGGATCTGGGTTGTTGTTGATGGCTGCCGAAGCAACCAGGTACCTGGTATTCATAACAAGCCTATTAAAATGTCATGTCTCAACATTTCCGTTACATTAAACACACAGTGTTACCATGAGGGTCAACTAAAGCACAGCAGTACAAATCGGCTCAAATTATGAACCTGCAAGACTAGCGAGAACTGTAACCCTGTAACTATAGACCTAATAGATTCTAGACTCCATAGGCGGCAATCTTATTATATGACGTGTCTGAGCATCATTATTAATCAACTGTAGGGTGATTTGTTTTCTTTGGTGATGAAGAAAGGTTACTATAAAATAAAATGTGAATTTACTGCAGTGCTACTTTCTGTTACTTTCTCTGAACCGACTGATAAATAATACTATCAATTTATCTAGCCTCAATGAACAGCATCACTTTAAATGGAAACAATAAACTGTTTTGCCAAGGTGGGTGGACCATAAGTGTTTTCAGGCTCGTTAGGAACTAACAAATGAATACATACTAGTGTCAGGCTTAAAGCCTCACTGCACAGGACATAAATCCACACAGCGACTTCCAGACTTCTCCAAGCTATTTATTTCCCAGCACCCCACCTTAAATGTTCTAATGTAATGTGAGAAAATAAGCTTTTTTTGAGCTGTGCCCATTGTGACAACTTTTTCCAGACACACCAGCAAGTTGGCACAAGCAAAGGCTTCAGGCTGACATCATTTAATCAAAAGGAATGAGTCATTGTAGTTAACTTCATGTGCGTCTACACATAAAGCGAATGTTTGACACACTAGTCATGGATTTACCAGTTTTGCAATAGTGTGCGTGTGAGTGTGTGTGTGGGTGAGGGTTCTATGGTTTATTTCACTTTTGAACAAACAATTGGATTGAAAATCGGAAACAAACTGGATTTCTAAAGTCCTTAACTACATCATCCTCAGGGAAGTCCCTTCCGGACTCTGGACGTGGACTTTACGTTGAGCTCAAGTTCGACCTCCTTGCAAAGTTTTGCTCTTCCCAATTTGGGAAACAGAATAAACGTTTTAAAAAGGGACGTCAGTAAGGAGATTTTAAGACACTTGCAACTCCCCCATTAATGCATTATCCGCATCCTCAAAACGCCAACAACGCGCACATAACCCCAATCGCCAGTGACGTCACACCTGCGCTCCACACATCCAGCAGCTGGAATCACCTGCACCGCGAAGCCGGCGGGCCACCGACCTTTAACGGCGTCTCCTCCGCGTCGGTCCCGCAGTGCCTCGTCAGCGTCGAGTCCAAACTCCTGGTCTGTCGGAGGGTCCGTTTGGAGAGAGTTTTGGGGCTCAGCGAGCACGAGAAAACGCTGCTCAACAAACCCTGCGCGGACATGTTTCCCGGAGGGCTGGTCAACTCGCGATGAGAGAAGCGGCGTGAGTGTGGAAGAAGGTTTCCTGCGATCTGCAAGTCCGAACGGGTCCAAGGAGCGGCCACCGGGTCCCGGGCGCGCTGCAGCGCCGCACGTTATGAAATCCTCCCCCGGAGTGCGAGTCCCCGGACACCCCCCTCCACCCCCCCCCCCACCCGACTCCTCCACCTCCCACGTACTGTGACTCAGTACTTCCTTTTTTCAGGATTTTAATAACGAACCACTGACTCAAACAAACAGTGAGGCGTACAAAGACTTTACTGGCCCCACAGTGTCACAGTGTGCGTGTGTTCACGTCATTCCTTGCGCTGTGAAATAGTAATTACTGGATGAAAAAAGGGTTAAAAAACTAGTCTTCACCAGACGCTAATTCAATATTATGGCCGCTTTACAGCAATTACCAGTGGAAACATATCCCTCCTGAAGACAGGCCTCGGACAACACAACACAATTTATTTTCAAATTTTAAATCTACTACCAGTCAGTTTCAATGTTTTAAATGACAACAATAAGAAATCACACAAACTGCAGAGTTGATATACCAAATAGGCATATTGTCCTGGGGAACTGTGTATATAATTATGCTGCTTTTGGGAATCTTTTTTGAGATAACAAGTTCTAGGGGTTGGTATTTAAACTGATGCCATCATGTTGATAGTGCTATAGCACAGTGTGGCAGTTTCTGATCTGCATGGATTCACAGCATCCACTCTTTCAGTGGGGCGCTTTCTAAAACCAGAGCCCATCAGAACAAACTCCAAAATAAACTCATTTTCCCCTCTCCTGCTTAACGAATGGAGCCATTGAACAATCCTTCCCCAACAGTCGACTCACCGCACGCCTCCCTCGGCGTGAGGCGGTTGCGATAGACGTGGCATGTGGTGTCCTGGGAGCAGGCCCTTCCTGTGGGAGTCCTTGGGAAGGGACCTGGTGATAAGATGACATGTAAACCCCAGCCCTGTGTGGACACGATAAGGATTCATCAGATGCGGGAAGCAAACAGACAGGGGAAGTTGTGATAACAGGGCGGCTTTAGCGTTTGATGCACATATTTGGTGGTGGCGAGGTTTGGAGTAGACTCCAAAGAGATTCTCATCACACTTCCCGTTATGTCATTTCTCGGGTGCATAAGTTGAGCTTCTGGAACTCACATCCACGTCAGAGAAAAACAGGAATGTGTTCTATTTAGAATAACTTGCATAATGGTTTTTATTTTCAGAATCACTGCATTCCTATTCTTTTTACTTATTGATTAGACGTACTATAGTTCAAATTCCACCAGGCGAGTGATGCTCGCTCAACAGCTTTTCAAGGAGCGCTCATGCAGCCTGCTGACACGGGAGGCTGCTGTTACATTGGAACCAGCAGATATATGTGGGCGGTCACTTTTGCTCCTGATTTATAGGTCAATACTCTGGTGAGATTAGATTCTGAGGGGAATGGATGAAAACAAAGCAGCTTCCTTTGGGGGTATTTAGATTATTATACTGGTCTACAACATGTTAATGTTAAAGCACTGGGACTTGATAATTTTATAAGATAACCTTTGCAAAGTGCATTTCCTGTGACGGTCCACGTGGTTGACATGCAGCTAACATTTTGACTTATAACATTGCTGTACCATACGTGTCCATTCGTGTTCGCTTTCTTTAGCTTTATATGTTTGAAGTATGAATCACGGATTGGTAGGTAACATACTTCCTGGTTCGCCGCGGGGCATTTTGGGAGTTGTAGTTTATATGACTTTGCCTAGATTGGCCCCAACAGTAGAAAAAGTGAAATGTTGCTTTTATTCACGTTTCCATGTAAGCTGTACAAAAAAAGGTACAAAGATGGTCTTTGGGTCAAAATGACCCAATAGAGTTGAAATCAAGGCCACAGAACGTTACAATGTTTTAGTTGTGTCTCAGATCAAATCACCCCCGAAGATGAAAGAGAGCCTTTTCTTTCAAAATATGGCAAAATAACATCAGAGCATCATCATCACAGTCGCGTACGAGCAACACGGCAGGCTTGCAGAACAAATCGTCATAAAGATGATCCCAGGATCCACAAGGTCCTGGGGGGTCAAGTGAAGAGTGAAAACTCAGGTAGTCACACATTTTGTGATGAATGACAAGTTGTTTCTTCAAGCAAGATGAAATTTGGTGGAAAAAAATTCAATTAAGCTGCTTATATGGGGCGTTTAGTGAAGACGGGTCATTTTGACCTGGAGGGCACGGGGTGTATACAGAAAATGAGGACAACAGGAGGGTTAAAATCTAACACACCGACTGCTATAACAGATATAACGATATAACAGGTATGATATTAGACGTTTTATGATTTTGTGATGGGCATTGAAAGGGAAGCACTGACTGTGTGTGGTTGAGAGGCTGTTAATGTTTGTTTGAGTCAATGAGACACAGTTTCCCCCTCTGGCGACGAACCCACCACTGGACAACGTGCCATTAGATGGCGGCAGCACACACGCATTGCGTTCATGTATCAGCTGAGTCTGATTTTACGCTTGATGTGACAGAACTAAAAAAAAAATGTACTTGGGTTGTTGCCATGAGCACGTTTAGCTGCTTGGGTTCCCTTCAGCAAAGATCTACTGCTGAACGCATATTAACTCTCCTCTTCCTGTAACAGTATTTCTGTAAAAGCATAGCACAGTACAGCACCTGGTTTGCGATGACGTAAATTGATTAAAGTAAATTCCTAATTTGCGCCAAAGAGATGAATGATAAACTGTAAGACAAAGTCTCACAATTAGGTTAGAGAGAAGGGCCCAGTTTAAGGTAATTCTCATGCAGCTTAGTATTGTCGTTGAGTGGTGTGCTTGATATTCTTACATTGACAGACAAAATTGTAATATATTATATTGCCACATGCTTTTATGGGTGCCCTAGGCAATGCCTGAGCAACACAATGTTATCCAAACAAATTCCCCCTCTGAGAGCCTGATATTATCTAAACTTAATTTACTGGGACATATTCAATGATGCAAAACATGGAAATAAATCTGCCTGTGTCCCTATCGCTATTTATAGACACACCGTTTGATTTGATTTTTCCGTAGGAAACTCTGTAAGTTAAAGACGAGTGTTCAAAACGCCCAACAGTCCGCAGCCCTAAAAATCCCTTTTGGTCATTGCACTGCATTTATAATGCCATGTCTGCATAATACTGAAGCTCTGCAAAAAGTAACATGGAGGAACATTGCATTAGTAGGCTAACTTAGTTTATCCTTGATCAAATGCAGTGCCTGCTTTCTTTCACTTGTCTGTGCTGGTGTGCTGCTGTCACACACGGATGTAGTGATAGCAGCCTGGGGCATCGTCGTGTTCTGAACCTTTAATGATGCACAATTAACAGCAAATCTGTCCTAGTGTAAAACCTAAAGAGAGCTAAACCGCACCTTTGGAAATGTTCGCCAAACTTTCGCCAAACGTTCGCCATTCTGTTTCTGACACCCTTTTCTCTTCCATTAGGAAAAATCGGCTGGCTTCTGACTTAGATTATTGCTGTGAGTTGTACAGATGGACAGTGTGGAGTCGGCACACAGCATCTTTGTGCTGCATGCCTTACTTTTTTTTCTTCAAGGTCTCAACACTCAGTTAAACACAGCAGAGATTCAACATGTTTACTCGGTGAGTCATCGCAGACACCCATTCGTTTTCAGGGCACTTCTCAGGCTCACGTGTTTGCCTCCCTGCTGGAGATAGCACATCTCCTCTATACTGAAGGGGGGAATTGGGAGTAATGGTGAGGGGAAAATGCCATTTGGATGTCAGACAAGCACGAGCAAACTGATCCTTCAAACATTACCGGCCACAAGGTATTGATTTTTCATTCCTCTCAATATCTCCTTGCCGTTAATAGCGTTTTCACCAGACTATGAATGTGTTAAGGAGGCCTCTCCCCCCCCTTACACAACTGCCGGGATCCTCCAACCCACAAAGCGGGCACATCAATCCCTACCTGAGGAAGCAAAGGCATGGAAATTAACAATTTAGGCAAACATAAAATTGGCTTGATCAGCAGTTTGGACCGAAAACCCAAGCAGCACAGGTGACTCTAGAGCTGTTTTACTTTAAACTCATTAAAAACAAAAATGTTCAATGACGAGGAATTTAGGATACGTTTGTTCCACACCTATCTGTATTGAATTAATATAGTTATATGTATTGGCAAATCCAATGTTTAACTGCACCAGTTGGGGTTTTCAGACTGACAATTAACACAATTAACTAATGTTCTGTGAAATAATTCCTATTTTCAAAGAGAGTTGTCATCTGTAATAAAACATGACAGACATTTAAAATCATTTTCCATTCTACTGTGGTCATATGAAAAAAATCAATTATCACGCATGTCGTCAGACTAATAATTATCGCAATCCGTGGCATCACAAATGATGCGCGTCCTCACAGATGTTGGCCTGCAGCTTCTGACTTAGATGGCAACGTCGGCTCGGTGACCTTAGCAGCTTTCCATGGGCACATTGATTTTTCTCCCACGTTACGGATAATTGCTGGATGCTGTGAAATCTATCCTCTCAGGCCGGCAGGGAGGAGCTTCTGCAGTGTGTTGACACAAGAGCAGCTATCTGATTTGAGGAATGTGATATCCTGCAGTCTCATTGACTGGGATTGACTTCTGTGTACTTCCTGTCCATGGCGGGAGTGTTTTAGAGTTGTTTTCGTGCCTGTTGGGGTTTTCAGTGTTCTATTTTCCTGACGGTTGATTGTGATTAAGAATATATATATATATATATATATATATATATATATATATATATATATATATATATATACACGCACATATTTGATGAATGCTAGTTTCATTTATATGAATATTATTTTAAACAGCAAGAACACATTTCACACATTAGTGACAATGATTGCGTTTTTAAACTTTGTTAATGGCATTCTAACTTGCTTGATTGATTTTGATGAATTACCTATTAGGAGTCTTTGTGATGGCATAGTAGTCATATGTTGGGTGCCGGTGCAAAATTGTACCAAATTATTTCAATCACATTATTGGAAAGAATGCAGTCGGCGGCTTTTAAAAATATGTACCCTTTAGTGAGGGCCAAGAAGTAGCTCTTATTGCATTAATATGAGCTTCCCTGTTCCGCATGGAGAAAATCTCATCATTTTATGCAAATGACTGCATCTTCTGTTTGTTATGCTCCATAAAATAATGAAAATGTCAATTCAAGCCTGTTATTATGTGTGGCACATATTTGCTTTGATGGACTGAAAATGAACTTGTATTTATGTCGAAGTACTAGCACCTTAACTTTTGAATATTTGTTTCAGCCGTTATTTATTAGTGGTTTTGGAACTTTTGCAATGTTTTTGAGACATATTTTACAAACTCATTAGAAATTGCAACGACGTGTTGCCCGCCTTACAAGCCGCCGGGAGCAATTTGCAAAGAAATACGCAGAGTTGCATTGTTTCCAGGAAACAAAGGAGCCACCACCCACGCACGGTGAGCAGCGCATTTAATCAGATGGGCACGCACGCTGCCTACCACCACCATCTTAAGACATCACTGTTTTGACCCTGGTAGCACAGCTACTGGATGTGCACGCAATTTACGAATAGCACGTTACTTCGAATAGCAAGGAATGTTGTGTTGTCTTTGCTGTTGAGCGAAGCAGGACTTTCAGTTGTCGGAGGCATTGAGATGTGTTACGCAAGCAGTTCTATTTGCTTGCAGAGGCAAGGACACGTGCCTCGCTTCATAACTAATGGAAGACTGTGTATGCCATTCATGCATGGTATAATCCACCGTGGCCTTAGACTGCCGTGCCTTTATGGGAGAATGCCTTTGAAAAACAACTAGAAAAGATTATAAACATAGGAAATATACTGTATTCATTTTATTACAAATTCACTGAAAAGCTGCATAACATAATTGACTGTTGACTTTATTATTCTGAAATTCAGAATAATAAAATAATACCTGATACTACTGTAAGATTAAGGTTAAGGTCTAATTTGGTGGTTTGAATAGGATGTCACTTTGGCTCTGTTAAGGGTGACAGTTGGCAGATAGTGAAAGAGTTTGGATTACGGGTTGAAGCTTAATTTTTCCAGCTCTTGGTGGATGATAAAAACACATGGCACTTTCAAGGGATCAGATTAATATTTCAGATACTGCAATTGGGTTGTGTTTCTGAAATTCTGTAAAAACCATCAAGATAAAACTCTGCTGTTGGAAACACTCAAATATTGCCATAACCAGACACAATAGGGATTTCTCCCAAACCGGACGACGTCTTTTGAATGTTTTCCGTCAGAGCTTTGCTCGCTGAGGCAGCCTCTACCAGCACAGCATCCCAATCGGGTCCAGCTGTTCGACATTGATCCTTCTGTGTTTTCCGATGCACTGGCCCGGAATGTGATGTAGTTACATTACTGAGGCAGAGGCGACAGCCTCGGTCTCCTCCCCCAGGGCATCGGCCACTCACTTGGACAGGGCGTGTGATCATAACCCGATGACTTAGTCAGACGGGCTCAGTTGCCTATGGAAAGTCCAAATCAAGCGGGGGAGAAACTTCCAAGTCAAGCGGAAGCACGGGAACGCTCATCAGTGGAAAGAGGCTTGAAGGTCCGCTACAGGGATTTGCGTTTAGGACCTGTCACCAGCAATGGAGCCAGACGACAATGAACTCGGCGTCTTCACCGTCATCCAGTGAGTAGTGTGCTCCTTCAAAATTCAGTCGGAGCTCTTGATATCTCTCAGGGTGGAAGTTATAACGATATGTCGATATGATATTTGAAGGTAAAAAACACAACAAAGCTTTTTGACTCATTTGCCATTTTAAAGAGTTGATAATTGACTCTATTGGTTTGTTGTTGTCTGTCTCGTGGAACTCGACCTATTCTTTACTGGCGCACCGCACTAAAGATGTACTCTGTTCCTGTGGGACAACGTCCACTTCCACTTCCTATTTTTTCTATACCTTCAGTTCAGACCTGAGTGAGAGTCGCATGCTGAAACCAACGTATGGCCTTTTCACAGCTCCATCTTAATACGCCATGTAAAAGCACAGCTGTGACTAATAACTGTTGATAACTGCGGTCTGTTTGCACGCACCTCGGATCCTCTTATTGTCTATGCTCACAAACTGGCTGGGCTCTCGTAAATGGAGCAGGGCCGTTGATATCGGCACCCGTTATCATGCCGCTATAGAAGGTAAAAAATGTCTGCATTTGCATAGTGCATCCTGCGTTTCCATAAATTAATTATGATTAGCAAGTGTGAAGAAGGTTACTGTTCTTGAAATGCAACAATTAGTTAAAGTTAATCAATCAGCTGTTGGCTGTTTAGCATCAGCACCCACAGGGGTCGGATATCATGGCAGTATCTCCAATATTTTCTTTTATTCGCTTGCAATTATTGCCAACCATTACTTTTTTTAAACGTTATCAGTCGGTGCATTGATACTGCCAAATCAAATCCCTAACCCTCTTCAAAGCACCGCGTTTCACAGCCAGGTAACACTTCACTTCGTTCAGATCTTTAAACTCCCCACTAAAGGCTGTTTAATTCACAGAATAAATCAACCGCGGCAGAGGCACAATTAGCGTTGCACTAACACATCAGTAAAGTGCAGCTGCTGAGGCGTCTCGCCGCGGTTGACAAACGCACACAATCAGAGGAAATGAGGACGGCACAGTTGAGTGTGGATTCTGGCGGCGGTCTGCTGCTGCGGCCGCTGACACGACTCTGACGCAGGTCCAGGGGCCACTAATGCTAAGTTGGGATCAGAGAGCAGTAAAAGCCAACAAGTCACATAATCTCTGACTGCACTGATGCGCAGTGCTACTTCACATAAAAGATGACCCCGGCCCGTTTCCCATTAACTGTCTTTGCGCTTTGTTTTTGAGCAACGACGGCATTTATGCCCTTGCTATCTGGCAGAGTTGGCAATTTACGCAGAGTGGTTATGCTCTGCTCATATATCTGCTTTTCAAGGCAAATTTGAGCGCTGCTGGGCTTTAAATGGCCGAATATGCCAGAATGTCTGAAATCTGCTGGAGCGAGAGAGAGAGAGAGAGAGAGAGATTGAGAGCAGGGCAGCTGAGTTTTATCGGTCAAAGCCTGAGCCATAGTCTCCTTAGATGGCGCTTCCCTGTGACCCTGAAATCCCCTGCCGGTCGTGTCGGCCTGTGGGCTGTTGGGCTACAAGCCCAAATGGACAAATACAACTGTCCACAATACGCAGAGCCTCTCAATGCTCAGCCGTGGGACGCCACGTTTTCGGACATGTTCTTCCTGTTGGCCTGTTCCCCTTCAAGCGATGTATCGTCAGCCAAAACGTTTCCGAATGGGATTAACATAATGATTCTCTCTATGTCCTTTTGTTTCATTTTTTCTTTCAAACAATACCCAGACCATTGCAAGTAAAAACCCGTCGCAGACAATCGTGAGCTTCACATTTTTTTTTTTCCCCATCCAGTGGCATCTTTTCTGTTGCAGAAAACACATCTGAGCCTGAGAGGAAGTGACAACATTCTTTATTGCATGCATCACTCTCAGCAAAGGCACATTGACTCACCCTGCAGAGCCTCACAAGTCGTGGCATTTTAATATGGGATCGTTGCAATTCGACTGTGGAAGCAGCAACAAATCGTAGTTTAAAATTCCTCAACTAGTATTTGTATTCCACGTGTGTTTGTGTTTATTTATCTATTACCGCCTGACATTTCTATTGATTAGAGTGTTTATCATTCTGTCAAGGCATAAATAGGTGGGGGGATATCACCTGGTTTAAGTTGTATTACTTCAAGTGAACAAGTAGAGCACTGTTTGTTTCCACGGTTTATTGATGTTTTCAGCTATATTTACGGATGACAGTACACAGCTTTATTCAACCAGCTGTGTGTTTCTTGTTGCCACATCACACTAGCAGGATTACAGAATCAATGCTCTGTATGAAGTTCTTGTTATCAAAGCTGTCTAATCCACCTGAAGAAGTATCCAGCCTCCTTGGATCAGAGACGAGACTAATTGTCTCTTGGAAGTGCCTCGCATGTGGTGTTTGATTTATGAAGAGCTATTCTTCCTCCTTTGAGATAATATAAACGCAGGGTGACTCCTCATCCGGAGATTTATCAGTGTGCCATCATCCCACACGTGAAACAGGAACTCTAAAAAGTATTGAAATTTCCCCACCATCTTAAACTAATTGGAGAAAGACAAGAACACTACGGGGATGCATCTTAAAAAAAATATCCCCAATGAGATCAGATATTTGAAGCACCCACTAACTAAACAGCAGACTTGAAGCCTCCCGCCGTTTCCTCTCCTACCTTGTACCTTGACTAATCACACAAATCCTGTTTTGCGGTATGAAACTGCAACCGGCACGTAGCCATCTAACGATCCCGATCTGCTTCAGGCGCTGTGGCGTCAGCTTTGTGTTTGTTTGTTGCTGACATGTTTTGGGGGGCCCTCTAATGGATGCCCTCGTTGAGGCAAAGCATTTAGCAGCTGAACTGGTATTGCAAGAGGTCAAACCCGATGCACTGTACAGTACGGGCATCCTAATGTGCAGCTGGTAGGTAGAGACCTCAGCTGGGGAGATGGAGGTGAGTGAGGGGGGCGGGGGGGGGGGACACATTAAGGTCCTCACGACTCTCCAGCTGCTCTCGCTGCCCCTCACGTCACGGCGCGCCCACCGTGCATCGTGCCTCTGCCCTGCTTTCTGCAAACACACCACAGGGTCGGGGAAATGATGAGTCGCGCCTTTGGGGAATTCTTGGAAGCTGGCTGCGTCCTTTGGTAGTAATTCATGCTACCATATACACACACACACACACACACACACATTCTCGGAACCCTCACGCATTCCTCTCTCCTCTCTCTTCCCCTCTCATCTCTTGCTACCATCGCCCCCCCCCCCCGCCCTCCCCTCCCTCCCCTCTCCCCCCTCCCTTTCCTCCCACTGCTCCTGGCTCTTTCTGCCTCTCTCCAAAGCTGTTGTTACTGCGCGGCTCCCGCACATCATTCCACCGCGATGGAAATTAAATGAAGGTGGCTTAGCGCAGCTGACAGAGGCATGCTTTGAAGGATGCAACCGGGGGAAGCTGCTCTGCCAGATCCTTTTCCGCGGGCTGTGGATTTGCGCTGCTGAGGCGAGGACACAGCAATCACTCAGCCATGCAGATGCCCAGACAACAGGGCTAATCGCTCCACCTGACTTGTGGAAGCTCCACTTTTTTTTTTCTGCTGAATTATTTATTCCTCGCCGCCTAAGACGGTGTGGTACGATGGAGCCGGAGTGAAGTTGATCGTACATGTCGTGGCTTTGATTGCAGTCTGCAGCACGCATGGATGTGTTCAGCTTTGTGAAGATGCCAAAGCTGTCAGGGTGAGTCTGATGGATGCCTCAATGTATCTGCCCGTCCGTGTATACGTGCCTGTTGGTTCCCTGGTTGGTGGCAATTTGCGTCTTCATAGCGGGAACAACGTGTGCAACGGGGTGATCAAAAATGACGACTTATTGATGGCTTAAGAGAGCAAGTTGTGCAGTTATGCATGATTTGTAATGAATGAGCAAGCGAGGTAGATGGTGAGTGGAGGTGGATGCAGAAGCAGATGCGGTTTATGCATCCAAACTGTCTGTATACAAGTTCATAAATGAATCCTACTGCAGACTGTAGTCATGGTCTTCTTGCATCATGTGGTGTCATGAAACCTTACATGTTATAAAAAAAATACCAAGTAAACTGCAGTTGTTTTCAGATTTTAACCACCTCAGGCGAAGGGCCTCGGGTGACGATAACCATTTCACAGTAGGTGTGAATCATTTTGAAACGTCATATTTTGTTGGTGTAATGACATCTTAATCTTAATCAAGCCTATTATTTCTTTGGTCATTACAATGGTTGATTATTCATGGTCATCTAATATGAACGGTCAAGTTCATATTTCTATGGCCAGAACAGGAGGATGAACATTTTGGCATAGAGGTTTTAAAGAAAAAGAATAAAAAAAAATTGTTATTCTTATTTTTACAATCAAGTGTGAGAAAGAACTATAATTGTGGTTGGTCTTTTCTTTTTTCTCTCTTTACAAGAAGCATATGCAAGTTTTAGGTGTGCAACACCTCACCATGTGCACCCATGGGTCTGCTAGATTGAGTTGATCTGCCCCAGAGGACAGTAATCCTCTGAGGGGATTTGGCTCCATCCGAAACGGTACAGAAGGCTGGTGGTGGGAACCGCTGATGACAAACAGGAATAATTAAAGCAAATACTGTGTGTCACAAGAACACTCTTCAGTGCATTTCATTCCAATTATGAGTCATCAACTGACAGAATTGGCATTTATTTCATTAGCTTTTCTTGATTAGATAGAAAGAACAAAAAACTATTGTTGCAATTTATAGGACAATTGAAGCATAATATTCAATGCCAGTATAACCGAAGGCTGTATAAATGCTGTGTAAATTGCTTTATTTATTGCATCCTTTTTTTCTAACATCCCTGCAATAAATGAGCCGTTTAGGAATTGTTTTCATCGGATAATAGGACTGTTGTTTCCCTATTATTATCCCTCCACAGCAGCGTTTATGACGCGGCTCCTTGTGGACCACCGTCACTGACTCCTGTCACTGTTAATAATGCCCCAAATGCCGTCCCTGATCATGAGCTACACTGGTGTTTTTTTTTCACGTGGCTTCCTCCCTCCGAGCTGCCAACAAGAATTCAAGTCAGCCGAATGCTGTTTGGCTAAAGCTACAGAGAGAGCCGCTATGTATTGAGAGATGTACAAGAGAGGGAGCGTTTATCCTCGTTGTTTCTTCCTCTTGCTTCTTGTTTCTTCAACGCCCCCCAGACGTGGCTGCTGTCAGGAACAAAAGCACACTCGATCTCATTTTCCTCATAGTTTGTGTTTTTTTTTTAAATCTAGCAACAAAACGTTTGACTTTTCTTTTGTTGAAAGATAACGATACCCCTCCCCCCCCCTCTCTGTCTTTGTGTACAAATGCAAGTTCGGGTTATTTGACCAAAGTTAAAGCGGCTCTATTTTGATCTTTCTCTGTAAAAGTGCTTTCACACTTTAAATTCTTCCTGCTGTTGGATTACGAGCAAGAAGAGTCAATACGGTAAAAAGTGTCAATTACTACCCGAACAAAGTGATTTGTTGGTGCAATGCTTTTTCAAGTCAACATTATGGAAACGCTGTGCTAATGAAATGTTTATGTGGAGATTTTGTCTCAACGTGAACATGGTAGAGCCGTTAAAGGCAAATTAGTTGAACTGTGTGACTTCCTTCCTGACTGTGTTTTTCTTTAAAAATCTATTATGCCCGCCTTTGTTCGACCTGTTTTCACTGCAAACTTTTTGCACAGGAAATCACTGGTCTGGACACAGATTGATTAGCCTAAATGCTCATCACAGTACACAAAGACCGAAAGATCTGACATTCTTAGCTGCTCAAACCATAAACTCAGTGAAGAATAGTTCAGAAACGGCTCAGGGTCAGAAATGGGAGCCAGCTGGCTGGTGCGTGAGGCTATTCTGTCCTCTCCTTTAGAGCTTTTAGCATAAAAGCAGCGAGTAACACAATGAAGTGAAGGGAGAATCCGAGCCTAGTTCAGTGCCCACAGGGTAAATTCCTCACTGTATTCTGTTGATGTTTTTTTACACGGAGTACGGAGGAGCAGAGAAGGCCTGGGGAAATGCCGAGTGATGAAATAATAACAAAAACACAGATGTCTTTTGAGTTGATGCGTGTGGTCTAATAAGAAATGTACTGCGGGTAGGTACGTGCGATCGCAGTGACTTCTGCAATAGCTGCTGCAGCAATCTTCACGGTGCGTTGCTGCTTTACGGGGTAAACCAGGTTAAAAGGGATGTTGACTTACACGCAGTAAAGTAGCAGGGGGATCATAGCGGGTCGCCAGCTTCCTATTTGCTGTTTCCTTCCCACCCTGAGGAGATTAACTAACCAAAACCCTTTCTAAATCAAAGCACCAGAGCTACAGTGCAGTTGCCCATGGCAACAATATCAGGGCGTCCAAAGGATATTCAATATTTATTCAATAACGGGGATAATAGACACTATTGTTCTCAGGTGAGTGTTATTACTAATTCTAATCACTCTGGTTGGTTTGGTAGGGGAGGGGCTTCGTTGCAGAAATAACAATAAAATATTGTTGTATATAATAGAAAAACACAGTGTTTCATTCAAATGTACACAAAGTAAAGTGAACAAAAACCTGTGATATAAGTCGCATAATTGGCAACAACAGTAGTATGAGTGATGTAGTGTTACTATATTGTCAGCGATATTTTTCGCTAACAACTAGGCCTGATGCACAAAGCAGCAGAGCCACGGTATTGGCTGGAGAAGTCAAGCAGAGGGCAGAAAACAAGGCGCCGCCTGTTTTTTTTTCATCAATAAAAAAAGGAGTTGAGGAGAAAGGCCTTTAATCAGAGAGGTTCCTCTGTGTCTGAGCACTTCTCTGCTCACTCGCGGCCTCTTCCCAGGAGATGGGCATCTCATCGGGTGTCGAGTCTCCACAGGTCTCACATCCAAACACAATCACATTAGCGGAATGTCTCTGCATGAATGTCTCTGTTTAATTCAAGAGCACCGCCGAGCGTCTATTCACTCAAAACCCTTCCCACCCGGTCGCCTAAGACGTTGGTGTGCGCTCAAAGTTTGGTAATTAAGTAGGAATAACGTAACGTAAAAACAAGGATTATGACTGATTTCACATCGATGACATGCAGTGGAATCAAGACATTCACAAATATTGAAATGGTTCTTTCTTTGAATTAGTTTTTTGTGTTTATCTGTGTTTGCATCTTTGCAGAAGAGACAGTGCTGAATGTGAGCACATGAAAATCCAACCCTAGGAGACCGGATCCTTATATTCAATGACACTCATGTCCAACCTGACAAGAACATTTTAAGTTGGATTAATGATGGCATTTAAACAACAAGTTTAATTAATACGGCTCTCTGAACCAGTCCGAGGCGTTTCTCCGCCCATCGCCAAGTGCATTATGGGAAGGAAGTGCCGAGCACTTTGGGAATGAGCAGGTCAATTTGGGTAAAATATTGCTACCACCCACAAGAGAAGCGATATCTCTTCAAAAAGAATAACTTTCTTAACACAGCTTGAAAAATGACTGTCGTTTGATTCTCAATGTGCCCTAAAGGAGATCCGGCCTGTGGCACCAGAGCGCGGTTATGCAGCCAGCCCTCATGGAGGTTGTCAATTTAAATAATTTAGTCTTGTGTCTGCGCTGCAATGTGCTCTTCTTAGCTGCAGCTTGTCCATAATGCATAGTTACTCCCTTTTTTGACAAGATTTCAGCCTTCATAACAGGCTTTGCTGTAAGTACCGTGCATTCAAAGAAATAAAAAAGTGAACTACTGTGATAAACCAAGGATCAGATTGTTCATGCAATCTTTATGAAG
Source organism: Apeltes quadracus (assembly GCA_021346845.1). Classification (NCBI taxonomy): domain Eukaryota; kingdom Metazoa; phylum Chordata; class Actinopteri; order Perciformes; family Gasterosteidae; genus Apeltes; species Apeltes quadracus. The sequence goes on along the minus strand of CM037932.1, from coordinate 8,786,893 downwards.
GACTGAAAATGGATATTTTCCCCGTGTCACAAGACAGTACTTTTTAACTTATGTGTTTGTCCTTACTGATCAAGTTTGATGACAGAAAGTACCACTGCAACGCAGAAAGGTCTTTGAATAGAATTGTGTGCAGTCTCCCAGCAACCTTGATGTTAGTTGCTTTGCTAAATTTGGCGTTCTACTTTGCTATGGTTGCACATGACTTATTTGTCCTGTTTTAAAATTACTGTTTGATTTAGATTTCGGTGATGTGTAGTTTTAGTGCAATCACTGCTGACAGAAGTTCAATTTGATTTTAACTTCCCGGCGCTATCGTCCTCCCTCTGACTCTTGGGTAACTGTTCATGAATTGTGTAGCACGGCTTGCCCACTTGGCGCTCGATTACTTAGTGCGATACGCCTGTGCGGTCATGATTTATTAATGCGGGCCGAGGATCAGTTTCACTGTCCACCCGTGCGAACCTTTTCAGCTTCTCTGTTAGTTGGAGTACAGCGACTCAATAGCATAACGCACCTCCCGCCTGCAGACAAAAGAAATCAAAGATCAACAAGTACACATGGCTGTGCCTTTAACACAGGTGCGCTGTTGCTGAGTGACAGAAAACGGATTTTGTGGAACTCTTCAGTTCAGAAAAGATATTTTGAAGGCATCTGGAACTGTGAGTACAATATGCATAATTACCCTGCAGACCTGTGGCGGAATGCCATGGCCGGAGGAGTAACTCTCCACAAATAATCTCATTATGGAATAATATTCATATGCTACAGTTCTTTGACCTTTCATGCAAGAAGCGCTCAACTGAAAATGTGTATAACGGCAACACTGTTCATCTCAGAGGGTGAAAATAGAGGGTCCAATAGGACTCATCAATGAGGTGAACAAAAATGTCAGCCAGTATCCAGCTGTGTCCACACACAGCTTTGGAGCTGCAGGAAATGTGTTCTAAATATACCCAGGCGAGGCCCGCTCCCAGCTAATGTACTGTAGGTCAAATAAATCCATATCCATGTGGAAACACTAGTATCCAGCAAACACACCACTGTGTTGGAGGATAAAGTAAAGATGACATCCTGTGTTCCGAGCCCAATTCACAGAAGAAAGACACCGTTCTCAGGAGCAGTGTACGCTCTTTTATCCATGTATTATGATTGAATGCATCCAGTGGCAGATAGGTGGGCTTTGTTGAACCCAGAACACGATTCAGCTTAGGTTGCATTATTCTGTAACCAAATCCCTCCCTCTTGCACTGAGGAGCTTCAGAATAGTTTGTAACCTTTCGCTCGGCTCATACATTATGTTGATGAGTTGCCAATATTTTATTAATACCTCGCAGGACGGGACCGGGAGCCCGTGCGGCGAACCGGGTTCACGTGCCCGTCCACGCCAACACACACAGTCTCACGCGGAGACCGGCACCCTGCACAGAATTTATTATCATCGGTACAGTAACTGGGGAAATGTTTAGAGGGAGAGCAAGAGGAGCTTTGAATAATGAATGCGCAGAGCCCTGTTACACGGCAGACGAGCCTTTGAAGTGACATAACTTACTGCCGCCGCTTCCATGGCATCACCGGTGTGCAGACAGAAAGCCGGAGACGAAGGGGTGGCCGCACAAAAAGACACAGAATACATTTAATCCATCACTTTTTCCCCAATTCATTCAACGAGGAAGAAGATGGGAAGAATTGTGTTAAGGAAGCTTGGCCTTTGTGTGTACTGTAGTGCAGTACTAATTAATGGTTTTGTTCTATGATTAACTTCACCAAGTTGTCTTGGCATTGAGACATACTTTGCGAGAAAATTCCTCGGGGCATCTTTTTTATAAATAACACATCTAGAAATGAAACCATTTTCATGCCCCTCGAAGCACAAGATTGAGGCATGACAACTCTGCCTGTGTGGCGAGCTTACGTAATTAATTGGACTATTTACTGAGTGAACCGGAGTCATGGAACATTGTTTATCGCGCTGGAATCAGACGTTCTCTTGTCATTTGGGTTGATTCGCTTTCATATCTGCCCACAGCTCAATTGTCTCTATTAGGATTGAAATAACTCAACGGATTCATCATGCAGGGTCTAATTCCTCCTCCCTGTCTTCCTCTGTAGCCACAGGACCAAATCCTCTGGCTGGCCGCCCCCTTCAGGGACCTGGAGTTCATCACAGGGGCCCCCCAATGGATGGGACATGGGCACCAACAGAGAGGGGCGTGACTGCTACATCAAGTAAGTGCCCTGTGTTTAAAGAAACAGAGGGGGAGCTTTCCTCCTGTCCCAGATGTTTCAGACGCTTTGCCAACCTGTGATTATTCCAGCCGCGTCACTGCCTCCACACTGTCTCCATCTGTGCGCTCAGAATACCGAGGCTCTGTTCCCTGCACTGCTGCGCACACTCTGCTCCTGCCTACTCTCGCTCGCCCTCACACACACCCACAGCCCTCCTCGTGCTGTCTCCCCTAAATGCAGAAGAAGGATTTTGAGAGTGTGTGCACGCGCCGCCGAGGAGCAAATTCACCTGTGCAGGGACGCGTTTTGAACTGAGAGTCTGCACGTCCCCCAGAGGACGCTGGATTGAAGTGTGGAATCAGCGTAATTGATCCTTTGTAATTGGTACTTCTGGATGTCTGTGCAGGTAAAAAGAAACTCTGCGCTGGTCGTTTATATTATTGTGTGGATTCTAATGTGAGTGTAGTTTTGCTTATTGTACTGTATTTGTTCGGTTGATTCATGGTTTCCCTGTATTTTTTATTTAAAATCTGTATTCATACCTAAAGAACAAACATTGCTGCATTCATGAACCCCTGTGCATACCTTTTATTTGCTAACAAGACTGTCACTTCTTCTTCATTATTCATTCAATATAACAAAACAATGTGCACAGTACTTTTATTAATAGATGCATCTTGCTAATATCCAAAAAATCAATGTTCTAGCAGGGAATACGGAATTGGTGAGTACTTGTCGCACATGGGTTAGAGCACGAGAAGCGTGATGTCAGAGGAGTTATATAAGAAGCAAGGAGCTGTGAAAGGGCTGAATGCAGACAGTGTGTCTGGATGAGGCAGATCATGGAGGCTGTTTGGGCTTCATAGCTTTCTAAATTTAAGGAAGGCTCATGAATAATCAAGTGTTTCTTTGACTGTCCAAGGCCATCTGAGTTTGTCAAGGCTCCAGAGTGCTGATACTAAATTGTTTGCTTCTCAGAACACATGTTTAGTCGGCGTGACAGGATCCCATGAATAAAGCAGTAGCTACTTAATATTTACACTGGGAGACAAGGCTTTTAACAAAGATGCTTTTTTGTTTAGAGCCTTTGAGATATTGTTCAGCAGAGGAGATAAATATTTTAATATTGACATATTTAAAAGGGAATTCTTTGTCCGGAGAGGCAATGAGATGGCCGCATGGCTATTTCTTTTCGTAGATGTCAAGATGAAATGAACAGTTGTTCCATCCGTTTTTAAATTGATTTCACTAAGCCAAATTTACTAGGAAAGAACATCTATATTTAATAGGTTTAGAAAATTCGCAGCAGCCGGTCCCCTAGAAGTAGGAGTGACACAGCAAAAAAAAAAAAATGCCAATACAAAGCAGCTGGGATCGCATTATTAAAAAAAAAGATTGCGTTTGATGCAGGACAAATAACCAATAAGTGTCGGAGCAGTCTTTTAGAACGAGAGAAAGCTTTTAGTAATCAGCGCCCTCTACTTTTTCCAAAAACGTGCTTTCAGGGAACGTTTTCTTAACCGTGCGGCTCTCAGAGGGGGCTCGTGATTGCCGTATAGATGGTTGTGCAGACACGCTAGCAGCTAATGAGCATGATTAGGGAACGTTTAATGCACGGCTGTCTGCACCATGGGAATTGTGCCATGTTTAGCAGGTGGCCGTGTACGGGAGGGGACAGAGCTCTTCCTGAATGCACAGGTCCATATGGATATGTGCACCATCTGCTGCGTTTCTCACTCGAGAGACGAAACTGACACATAAATGCAAACTGCGTCTTAGAAGGACCTCCAGAAAGGTGAAGTGACCGCTCTGCAGTAATTGTACTTATAATACAATAATAATAATTTCAATATCTTGTTTTAATGTTGGGGTGACAAAGTTAAGGACAAAATGTAGTTTTAAGAGGTATTGAAATTAACTATAATTTTGACACACACATATATATATATATAATTCTATATTTAATTATATAGCTGACTGAAACCTTTAGAGTACTCTTTGGTGCAGTCAAATGTGTGGTGTGCAGTTAATTAAACAATTAAATAGGAATTTTGTAGAAATGGCTAATAAATGCACCACCTGAAAATCCATGTAATATATTATATTCATATTCATCATTCAAGGACTTTCAGAAGTGGCCAATGACACACTGTTTATGCCCAAACTGGCCATGGAAAGACTTAAGTGGGTGTTTTTCTGAATATTTGGCAGCTCTCCAGCATTAATGCCTCTGGATATAATAATAATATGCAGACGATATTTAAGGGAATATGCAGGAATACAAAAACATTCCTGTATGTAGGGGCCTGAAATAATGAAGTTGTTAGACTTGTGGTCGGCTTTTATATACATGTATGTATTCTGTGTCTGAGTCTTTGCAGCATTTCTCCCCCACATTTCTTTAAAGTCCTATACAAGACAATACACATACACTTTTATCCCAGATAAATCTAATTTCAAGACACAAATTTGACTTCTCTCATTTTGAAAGAAACCCCCAAACGAAACCATGCTTATTTGAACTTTTTTGACAAAAACCCTTCTTTTAGCAGGATTTAAAATCTGCCAACACGCCCATACTATTTAGTCTAGTAAGCCATATTTGTCCAGTTTAACTCCATACATATTTTGCTGGATGCAAGACAACATGCTTTTCTGGCTTATCTTACCCCCAATCGACTGAGGCATCAACAGCACTTGGCTAATACACGACACGCCAGTTCAGTAAGGTTTTATTGTTATATTGCTATTTGGTTACGTTTAGAGGATGCTGCTTCTACATTAAAATGAGTACATTGATCCCAGTCATGGTATGAAGGGGCTGTCTTAGATGACTGCACTTAGATGCTTCTAGAAAAGAACAAAGCTCTTTCTTTGACGAAGGATTTTATTTTTTATATATCACAAAAGTACCAGGCAGCCATGCACAAATACGCCTGTATTAATACATTGATGATATATGTCAAAGAGGGTTACATTTTATGGCGCAGTATTACAGCAGAGTAGTACGTGCCAATTGTATGTACACTGGATGCAACGGTGCATACCTTGCAAGGGCAGCTACAGTAAGTAACGTGAGAGAAAGAATATGCAATTTGGAAGGCAGCCTGTGTTTCCTCCGAGATGACCTCAGGGACAACCGACTCAGCTCATTATTTTCAATTAGCTCCACCTTTTTAGTTTCTTTACTGCAGGCTCTGCACATGCTGCTTGCAGTCTTTGTGCCTGCCCACACTAGTGTGCTACACCGCCGTGAGATCAGAGGCTTTCATGTGATTTTGACCAATTGTTAGATACATTTTTAAATGAATGACCCAAATTGTTGCTAAATGACTCCATTTCATGCGTGTTTTTTAATTTGTTGAATTTACTTTCATTGAAATACATCAAAATGCAAATGCATTGGGGGTTTGTGATTTGTTGATTTGATGCTGTAAGTCATTGTGGTAAATAAAAATATTTAATGACATTGAAGATTCAATGACGAAAACGCCTCTACATGTTGTCGCAATAAAACTTATTACTTTGCCTTTGGCTTTTTGGTTGCTATTTTTAAGCTTTCCTTAAAGAGTAATTACTGAATTATGACTATATATATAGGTCACATAATAAATATAGTGTTATATATCTAATATATTATAAAATATTATTTTATTTTTTATTATTTTTGATCTCTTTTTTTTAATTAAAGGGTTAGGTTCTGAAGAAAACTGTCAAAAAAACAGCATGAAAACGGCATGAAGTCTAATATTCTTATGCAGACAAAAACCAAAAATTGTCTTTTAATTATGCCCTAATCCAACTTTTGTATAAGTTATCTTTTTCTCCCACGCATTCAATCTTTTCACATAACAAAATCATACTTAGCAAAACAAAAGAGTGGTAAGAGAGAAAGAAACATTGTGCTCGTTACGGGAAGTGGTCAGATGAATGTAAAATGCCTTCTCTATAAAGAAAACAGTAACAGCTCTTCAAATGAGAGGGAATGCCAACCGTCAACACGTATCTTCAGAGATGTTGTATTACCGTCTATAGATTATTGCGACATCTTTTATAACAGACTAGGTTCTTATTCGGCTTGAATAGAAAGCACATCGTTTTTTTAACTACAACAAATTATTTGTTTCATTGAGAGCGTCTTTGCACCGTTTGAAATAAATTGCATAGTAAGATTCAGATGATTCACTGCTGTATGTGCTGGAGACCCATTAACCACCCTCCAAACAATAAAGACCCAGTTTTACTAGAATTACCTTTTAAAGTATATACTTACAGACTTGTGGTAATATTTCTATATACATATATAAGTTGCTGTAAAGGTGAATGTGAGGATATCACACAGATCGTTTACTTAGTTCTGGATTGATGTGACCACAAAAAAGCTTGCCACTGTTTGTTATTCATGTAGCAACTGTATTTTTCGTGGTTTTCACTTAGCTTTGACCATCTTGTGGAACAAGATGGTTTTTTTTGTAGTCCCGTGATTGCGATTGACGGATCTCCCCATGTCTTTGTGCAGTAGAAGATGAATTGTTGGTATTTAGGGGTGAATAGTACACGTGTCAAGTATAACTGTGAATTACACACAGCTTTAATTAACCAACATTGTTGGCACCAAGCGAAGCTGCTGCTGCCTTTGCAGCCAGAGAAGGTGGATAAACGCTGTGAAACTGTGATCACAGAATATGTGAAAGCACATAGTGCCTGCTTTGACTATTTACGTCAAGAGCAGAATTCTAACTGTGTTGGAAGAACAGAGAAAATGAATTGGTCTCAGTAATCGAGGGAGCAGATCTCTAAACTGCACTTTGTACCTGTCCTGCATCATAAGCGTGGCAAAGCAAAAAGCCGATTCTATGACACATGACTGTGAGAATACCGAAGAAAATTGCCACTGCTCTTTTGTAAAGCGCACCTATCTGCAATGTCAGAATACATTGAGTCCTGATTACCATCGCCCACGTGTTCTATTTTTGCAGCATTGCACTGGTTTCTTATTTCAACACAAGATCCTGCATCTTTTCTTTAAGATAAACAAACCTTTTAACAGAAATGGACATGTAGATCTGCAGTTGTCATTGTCTCTTGAAGACACATTATTTTATTGGTTGTATTCCAATATTGTTTTCTCAATTATTCATGAACCATTTGTACTATAAAATGTCAAAACAATGGTCTTAAATACCCACAACCAGCAGAGACGAAGAAAACACATGTATTTATTCGTCCCACAGCAGCGTCTCGCAGAGCAGCTCTCTGGATGAGGTCCGTCTGGACGGGGACAGGTTTGTGCCACCAGCGCCCAGGAAGGTGGAGATGAGACGGGACCCAGTGCTCGGCTTTGGATTTGTGGCCGGCAGTGAGAAACCAGTGGTGGTCCGCTCAGTCACACCAGGTAAAGTGCCACAGCTAACCAGTGAGCCCCATTAAAACATTGACTCATCCCATCTACGGCCGTTATTAACACGTTCCCCCGGAGCAGAGGAAATCCTCCCTCAGAATCTGCAAAAAAAGGGCAAACAACAACCATTTCGGCCCGTAATTCACCCGCTCCATCGATTTTAACCAGGATCAATGAGTAAACACTTATTGGGGACTTGAGCCAGGAAACCAAGTAAATCCAGAAAGATGGCAGGACTTGCTCCACTTAACTCTTGTTTGATGCGTGTTGACAGGGGGTCCTTCAGAAGGCAGGCTGATCCCAGGAGACGAGATCATGATGATTAACGATGAGCCGGTCAGTTCAGCGCCCAGGGAGAGGGTCATTGACCTTGTCAGGTATGACAACACACTCAGGTGAGATGTCATTCGCCAGCTGTTGAACCTGTTGTTGATAACTGTGCAGTCCCCTTTAAAAAGAGGTTGTTTGTTAATTGTAAAGTAAGTAGTAAAAAGTATACGTAGTGTTTTTTACACTAATCCAACAAAGGATGAGAACGGGAAAAGTACATTGTCATAGCAACCTGTTGTATGCTGGTGTTGATGTCTTTTTTGTAGGAGTGCAATAGAATGAATAACACTGATACAGTGGAGGATTTGGTATGGCCTGCTCGCCATGCGTGTGGCCGCTCCTCCACAGCTCCTTCGGTCTCGAATGTGGCTGAACCTCTGCAGCAAAAACTGCACTTTGGAGGCAATGCAGTGCTGCTACAAATGAGCATCGCTCGGACACAATGTTCTTCCTGCTGCCGCCCACCATCATGTCCTAAGTGTAGCAATTACAGGAAGAAAACTGAGAGATTTACCAATTTCCCTGAACCCCCTGTTTGTTTGTTTTCTGTTTTCTTTGGCAGGAGCTGCAAGGAGTCCATATTGTTGAGCGTTGTTCAGCCATACCCAGTGAGTTCCCAATTAGCTCTGAGTGGCATGGAGTACATTCCGATCGGCCATTTGTGTCTTTGTAACTGATTATTTTGTTGACTCCATGAAAGCCAGTCGTTAATCACGCCATATGCTTTGGCACAGTCTCAGTAAAGCCTGAGCCGAGTGTTATAGCCCCGCCAACTCAAAGGGTCCCATTGCTGCAGTCATTTCAATTCTTCCCATGTTGTAGCGTCAGATCCTCGCAAGACCCCAGATGAGCCGACCGCGTCAACGTTTACCGGAGTCACGCGGCACCAGATGGTTTTTGAAAGCAACGCCAGCAGCAAATATTCAGCCTTTTTTTTACAGTTCACAAAATAAGTCAGGAGAAATGAAAATGACGCTTGTATTTCCTTCAAAAATAGGTTTTGCTAATTCTCTGCCCACCATGAGAATATATTTGTATTTTTAAATACATCCATTCATTTAATCACTTTTTTTAGTTTCATAGTGTCTAGAGCCGCATTATGATGAGCCATATGGTTCAATTTTACTTGCAGAAAAAAATGGGGTGTAGAATTCCCCAGCGGCTCTTATAATCCAGCCTGTAATTGACGGCGTTTCTTTGCAGCCTCAATGACACAGCGGCACTGAGGGCATCCCTGTCTTTCGCCCTCACTCAGAGCCTCCCTTAGTGGAGGGATGGGAAGTTGTGATATTATAAGAAGGGAACAAGTCGTTGAATTGTGTGGAGCTGAGAAAACACATGACTCATCTATAAAAGACATTGTTGTTGATTAAAGCTGTTTGTTTTTTTCCCCCTTCCAAAAGTCACCCAAGTCGGCATTCATCAGCGCAGCCAAAAAGGCCAAGTTAAAGACGAATCCTGTTAAAGTACGCTTCGCTGAGGAGGTCGTCATCAACGGCCAGGTCCCCGTAAGTCACATTGTGTACGGTTCATCCAAAACACATCACAAGTTTGAACGGCAGCAGACTTGATCTCTAGAGTTTGTCCAGAGCAGAGTGACAATATCCGACCACTGATGGTAAAATGAAGATGTGCGTAAGCAAGAAATAAATGATTTCTTCTCATCGCTGGAATAGAATACAGAGCGGGTGGGTCTGATTGACAGAGAAAGGGGGCCACACTGACAGCTTTCCTGATTAGTCTGATTTGACACACTGGGAATTTATTTTAAAGAGAAACCACTTAGTGCATCAGGGAGTTACTTTGCAATAGGTAAACATGTGGACTTTAAAAACTAGTTTGGCTCGTGATAATTAACGTTCACAGAGTTGGATTAGAAAATGAATACCACTCTCATTCTGTATCTGATACTATGACGCTACCGTCAGGTGAGGTTAGCTCAGCAGGGAAACTACTCACCTAGATCTGTCCAACAGTGATGCACCTGCCAACCAGAAGCTTTTAAAGCTCACTGTGTTTCATATTATTTGTTTAATCTGTGCAAGAACTTGTAAAAAAAAAGAAAAAAAGTGTTACTTTCTTACTTACTTATTTCTCATCTGGGCGAAGTTGCTGTCCTGGAGGCCTGTTGTCACTGTGAAATACACAGGGCTGCTAGCAGTCTGCCCCTTCTAAAGGTTTACATGCTAACCAAAGCTGACCAAAATGTGGACTCACTCCATTCATTTGACTCAATATGTGGCTCTTGAATATGCTTTGGTTTTCTCTCTCATGCATTTTAAAGTGCGGATAAGCGGTTTCATTTTGTTGAAGTCAAGCAAAAAATTCATAGTACATATTATAATTGAAGTGGTCTGAGAGAACCTCTGCACCTTTGCTTGCCTATGTTTTCAGGCTGAAGAAATTCTGGCATGCGCCAGGATACTTAAAAAGGGTCTCTAAAGAAAATGATTCAACAGCAAGAAATCCTGCAGAAAAGTTACCATCCCTGCGTTGGCAACAAATTTCTACACTGCAATGCAATTCAAAAATGGATGATGGATCAATATTAGCCAGGCGTTTCAGAGATGGAGGGAAGATCTTTCCAATGCTTCAGCCTTCTGCTAACCATTGCCGGCTGGGCTCACGCTGCTCACGGCTATGTTTAGCAGAAAGCAAACTATCAACAATTTCTCTCCACCTCTTTAAACCGGCAACATGTTCTCTGCCTTTTTGTGACCCTTTGCAGATTGTGTATAGCCCGCTGAAATCAGAGTATGTCTTTTCAAAAGGTTTTACAGGCGCACAGGGTTGCAAAGAGAACAGGATGGTTATTCTCATACAATTGTCTTTACTCAACGGCATCGGGGTTACAACCATTGTTTGATACGACCGACTAGTGCTCGCTCCGACTACTGAGACGGAAGGACCACAGGATGAGGGCTGCACTTTTTAGCCCTTCTTTAATACTAATCACAATATGCTGAAAGGTTGTTCTGTTTTTTTTGTGCCAGCCCCAGCTTTAACCACAGTGTATAAATATCAAATGATTCTTATCAACAGGAAACGATGAAGGACAACTCCCTCCTCTTCATGCCAAATGTTCTGAAGGTGTACCTGGAGAACGGGCAGACTAAATCATTTAAATTTGACAGCAGCACATCCATTAAGGTGAGTGTTGAGGAGAACATGGGGAACTGCTTCCCCATGAAATGAAGTTGCGTAATCTGAAGTGATATTCGTTTTAAATGTTGAATGTTATTCCCAGTTTGACGTTATAAAACCTTAACCACAGATTTCAGAACCTCTTACCTGCACAGAAGCATGATTTAACTAAAATACATTTGAACTTAAACTGACAGCCGAGTGCACAAAGAGAACCCGGTCAACAATTCACATTTACATTTCCTGTATTTTTTTACACTGCACTTGAAATTCTGATGGTATGTTTGCCTGATGTTTCTGCATGTGTCCAGCTGGGAAAATGATTCGTGGTTTTGACATTAAGCTGAGCACTAGCAGCCTGCAGCCTGTGCATGCTTCTCAAATTAACCATGATTTTGCCTTGGCCAAAGGACGTCATCTTGACCCTGCAAGAAAAGCTATCCATTAAGAGTATCGAGCACTTCTCTCTGATGCTGGAACAAAGAGCTGAGGGGTCTGCCAGCAAACCCATGCTCCTGCATGAGCAGGAGATGCTTACTCAGGTGAGTCAGCTCTCCTCTGCTACGGAACAAGAGGGATGCAGTTCAATTATAGACTCAACAAAACGGGGGGAGGATACCAACCTTGGATACCGAGGATACCAGACCCCAAAAGGGGTCTGCATGGTCTTTGCCAGCTTAACAGCTTTTACATGAAAATGTTAATTAGGTCAACATTGTAGGAAATTGGCTTATTCAGTTTATTGCCTTCACACATCCCTCACTATTGTTTTTACATAAAAACACTTTATTAATTAAAGAGATAAAACATGTTGATTGAGATGTGCTGTTGTGCACAGAGCAAGGCTGGTTGTTCCCTGCTCTCCGGCTACATATTTACTGGACAGATTTGGGAGCGGTGTAGATCTTCTCATATAATTCTCTGCAAGAAAGCGATAAGCTTATTTCTTTTTGTTGAATCACTTTGATTTATCAATCCTGACAGACCACACGGTTTTAGGCCCATTATCACGTTTTGCATGTATTACTCCCTTGTATCTTGTGACTTGTGCTCTAGGTGACGCAGAGGCCAGGGTCACAAAAGATGAAGTGCTTTTTTCGCCTCACTTTTGTCCCGAAGGATCCCTTGGACCTCCTGAGGAGAGACGCAGTAGCATTTGAGTACCTCTATGTTCAGGTAAATATCACCGGTTGATAACAGTCAAACACACAGTGGGGCTTATGGTGAAGGTTTGAAAAGAATCACCAACACCAAAGAAAACTAACTCAGCACTCCAATCTTCATTTTAGTCTGTAATAACCTTTCCTAGAAAACACACGATTGCTGTTTGAGTGTTATCGTCTTAGCTTGACGGAATTGTAACCCGCCTGTGTCTTCTCCGGCTCCACCAGAGCTGTAATGATGTGGTTTTGGAGAGATTTGGGTCAGAGCTGAAATACGACACGGCCCTTCATCTTGCTGCCCTGCAAATGTATATTCTAACCATCAACACCAAGCAGTCCCAAAAGGTTTCCTTAAAGTATATCGAGTGAGTAGATTGTATTTCACTCTGCACCATGCATACATAACTACAGAGTAATTTTTCTTGATGTTGTTGTTGTTACTCAGTCCATAATGTTTTCATACATTAAAGCAATAACGATCTCTCCAGTGTTATGCAACAGCCAGAAGACGCACCCCTGTTCAGTTAATGATTCTGATTGCACTCTCACAGTTAATCAATGTACCACCTCAGAGTGAAGTCGATCCATCAAGTGGTCAAGAGTAATGACTTGGCTGTTGACTGCAGTGACTGAGTGATCTCGTCTAATCCTAATGCATTGTGGGTCCGCAGGAAGGAGTGGGGGCTGGCGTTGTTCCTGCCTCCAGCGGTGCTGTCTAGCATGAAAGAGAAGAACATCAAAAAAGCCCTCACTCACATCCTCAAAACCAACCAGAACCTGGTGCCGCCCGGTAAAAAGGTGCAGTGTGCTGCCTAATTATCTCTTCTTCTCTCTGTATCGCACCTAGCTTCATCTTTCCCTCCCGCTACAACTGAAAAAACTGTTCAGTGCCATCTAGTGGCAAAGTAATGGTGCCTGGAACACATAATGTTGCACCTTTTTTATGTTACATTTTGCTGTCAACACCTCATTTAAATTTCATCCTATGTGTCATGTTTCCTCCCCCATTCCAGTTGACAGCCTTGCAGGCAAAGGTCCATTATCTGAAGTATCTCAGCGATTTGAGGCTGTACGGAGGACGGGTTTTTAAATCCACGCTAATTGTGAGTGAAACCATCTTCTCACATTGTGTGCTGCCAGCGCGTGACACACGACACCACCGTGTCACACGCCGTTCGAGTGCATGCAGAGAGTGACACGCGTGCCAACACTCCCTTTACTTCACAGCAAGGCGAGAAGCACACAGAAGTGACGTTGCTGGTGGGGCCCAAGTATGGCATCAGTCATGTGATTAACACCAAAACAAACCTGGTGGCTCTGCTGGCGGATTTCAGCCATGTCAACCGCATTGAGATGTACACAGAAGATGACAACAGAGTTAGAGTGGAGCTCCATGTTCTGGACGTTAAGGTTAGCGAACCCTCTTCTTTCACGTGAATGGAACCAAATCTTTTTAGCAGTCAATACAACATTATTCTCCCGAGCATCCCATGTATTTTGCCCTCATTGTCTTCTGCTTGTCTGCCTCGTTCACAGCCCATCACTCTCTTAATGGAGTCTGTTGACGCAATGAATCTTGCCTGTTTGACTGCCGGCTACTACAAACTCCTGGTGGACTCTCGGCGCTCAATCTTCAACGTGGCCAAAAACACAGACACAAGTACGGCTGAAGTGATCACGAGATGACTCATGACTCCTTTTTGTGTGTTTAAATAGACCTGCTAAATGTTTTGGTTCCTCTTTGCAGGCCATGCAGCGAGAGCAAAGCAGCCCTACCAGGCCATTGAGTGTACATACAGCACGCCCCACAAAGGACTGCAGGACAGAAACAACCAGAGGTGCAGCCAAGATTACTCTGACCAGGACTACCTTGAGCACGGCAAATTTGAAGGGCAGTCAGTTTACATCACAGAGATCCACCAGGCCCAGCACTCAGTTCACATGGCAGAGAGGGCGGAGTGCTGCAGGATCCCGTGCACCCAAACTTACCTCAATGTCCCGAGGCCCAAACCCCAAGACTCTTCCAGGGGTGCAAAAGTATCCTTCATTTTTGGAGATCCACCCTTTGACAGTGTAAACCCCCAAAATCTGGGCTACCAGAGGCTGATGGATGAGAGCCCAGAGATTTTGGACAGCCACGGCCACATGTATAGGCGTCTCGAGGAGGACTATAAGATGATGGATGCCATGGAAGACGGGGACGGTTACCAGTACTCCACCAAAATCTTTGGTCCTACTGAATGCATCGAGGAGCCGCTGCTGCACGACATCTGTTACGCGGAGACGACAGACGAAGCCGAGGACGACGATGACATCAGCTGCGAGGAGGACATGATGATGAGTGACATTGACAAGCCTACGCTGCTCTCGCTCTCGGGGTCCAGCGATGACATCATCGACCTGACTTCCCTCCCTCCCCCACCGGAGGGGACCGACGAGGAGGACAACGACGTGCTGCTGCACTCTCTTAACTTGGCCATCGCTGCTCCTCCTCCCGGCTTCAGGGACAGTTCTGACGAGGAGGAGCAGCAGCAGCAGGGGGCCGGGAATCGGGCCCAGGGGGCCTGCAATGACATCCCAGTGTCTCTCATAGATTCGGTACCCAACCTCGAGGCTGAGGACCACGGGGAGCCTCTGAACGACGCAGTGGTGTCGACCTTACAGGCGATCGAGGCCCTCGCTGCGTCCGAGGAGCAGAGTCCGCCGCAGTCAGAGAGTAGCACAGGTTCTCCTTACACAATCGTAACATTCATCCATTAACACCAAACATGTTGCAGCCATTCGCTTTTCATTTGTTGTTGTTGTTGTTGTTTTTTCAATAAAGCCCATTTTGTTCTATGTTTTCATTTGTGTGAGTGGTTCTTCATTCATTTCATCGTACAGATGGTTGTGTTCACTACAGTTTCATTCATTTTGGCAACATTTGTTGTTTTATTAATCATTTCATGTTTTCTCGATTTGCACACTGTCAATTATTTGTGTCCAATATAGAAAAGATTTGAACAAATTACTCACTTGAAAGTCTTGACTGTTTCATAGTAATATTTAAAATACTTTGATTGTTAATTATGTGATTATGATTAATGCTACTTATGTTATATTTATTTCAATTGATTTATGTCATCATTCACCTATTTCCCCCTTCATGCTGAATTACATATCACTCATTCCTCAATCTGTGATGTTTCTCCCGCGTTTCATTTGAATTCTTTAATGAAGTATTTTGTCTTTCTGTGCTGCACAGGTGTAGAAATGTCTCGTGCATTTAGTCCTGATTCCTCCGATTCTGGCAATGAGACAAACTCCTCTGAGATGACAGAGAGCTCCGAGCTGGCCACCGCTCAAAGACACTCAGAAAACCACCTGAGGATGCACGTAGCTATGGTGGAAGGATACCACGCCCTTAATGAGGAAAAGACACGGGCCTCAGCAGCGTCTGGCGAAGCTATGCAGCGCAACCCCCAGGAGCAGCAAGGTGGGGAGGCGAAATCTTCCGCCGTCGCCTCGTCCCATATTCTGCACTCGGATGGCGGTGAAATGGAGCCAGAGACAATGGAGATAAAGTCAGTCAGCGAATACTTTACTAAGATGCACCTTGGCTCAGTGATGAGCAGGCAGAGAGGAAGCCAGAGGGAGGCAGATGGCAGAATCCAAGGAGATTCCTGTGAATCCTCTAACAGATTTGACATGGCTTCTCACGACTCGCCAAAAGACGAGTCCCCTCATCTTGTCGGGAAGTACAACGCTTTCACTGTGAGAGATTCCTACTACATGAATCAACTCGATCTCGGGCGAACTCACTTCAAAGACGCACATCAAAAATGGCAGCAGAGAGCGCCCGGACACAAGATGGCAGAAAATCTCTCTCCGGAATGTGTGAACGACCCACAGGCTTCCCACGCGGACAAGCTGACAGTGAAGGGAGAGAAACGTGACTCGAGTGAACGAAGCAAGCAGTCAAATGACCGCCTCTGCTCTCCGTGCAAAGGGCCCGCGCTCGCGGGAGGAGAGGCCGCCTCGCAGGACAACGAGCATGCAGCAAATTAAGATTCCGCCGTCGGAGCCCGACGTCACGCAGCCGCACGAGTACAAAGTGAGCAAGCGCATGTCGTCGATACAGAGTGAAGCCGCTCACCCTCTCCACAGCTCACAATGCTCCTCCATAGACGCTGGTTGTAGCACCGGCAGCAGCAGCTGTGTGACGCCCATGGATTCTCCTCTTTGTGCCACAGACAATATGCATGTGCTGTCAGAGTCCTCACTCAAGGGGCTGAGTTATGCAACGGGCGAGGAGAAAGCTTTTGGGCCCCCCGGTGAGGGGAGGGCCGCCCACTCCGTGGACCCCACCATGCTGAGGAAGGTCCACGCAGCAACCGGTGCCGAGGCTGGGTTCGGAATCACACGGGACGGCAGTCATCGGATGCCCAAGATTAAAGAGACCACAGGTAAAACTAAACAGGAGGTCCGTCTCTGTGACTCTGTGCTTAAGTCATTGCAGTCAGGCCAACACAGGCAGGGGGTATACTTTCAATGGCCAGTTTGCATAAATCACTAAAATATTTCCCCAATTACCTTGTTACATCCAACCAATAATAAGGTTGACTAAAAAAGAAGGGTCAACAAACGTGTTAGCCTGTGAACTTCTTGCCGAAGTTTGCATACTAACATACTGACATAGAAAGTGGTAACATGCTGACAATGCTAAGGTTGGTCATCTTTTGAAACTAGCAAGTGTATACGAGACCTACTGAAAAGCCCTAAATCTAGTGAAAAAGTTGCCATGGTAACACTCTGACAGTCTGTCTTCTCCCGCCTCCCACCAAACCCATTCTGCCAAAATTAGCACCATTAACTTAATGAATGTAAACGACTGACATGAGAAAGGATTTGCGGAGCTTTCTTGAAGAGTCGCATTTCATCTATTTCCCCTTCAGGATTTTTTTTGAAGTTTCCATATTCAAGGAAATATGCAAATCATCATGTTTGGATACATAGTAGATACAAAGTATATTTGTTGCTATTAATGTTACGTGTCAAATGCTTAACAGTTCTCTCTGTTTTCCTACTACCCCTAGTGTAGCTTGCACACAGCTGAAGAAGGTTGGGAAAGAGTCATCTTTAGCGTTCTGTAAGGAGACCAGTTTCACCACCACAACCACTTCACTGTCATCATTAAGAAGTAGCACAGAGCCCAGTGGGCGAACACTGGCCAGCCCAGGGGCCGTCCCACACGCCCAGGCTTTCCCCGCGGGCGGATCTTCATGTGACCCTAAAACAAGCAGCCTGGGGAAGCCACGCAGGGATTTGACGCCCGGGACCGGTTGGAGCGCCATGATGGCGGGCTCCAGGAGCCTGGAGGCGCTGTTAGAAAAGACCACAGCCACACTTACAAGAAGAAGTGGTGGTCAAAATTTCCACTCTCAAAATCCCCCATACGCACGGGGGATATTCTCGGCCAAAACCTTGCCTAAGAGCTTCTCCCAAGGTTCAGTCGCCTCCAATTTATCTAGTAAAAGGCCGCTCAAGTCTTCCCTGCTGCCAGAGTCAACAGCTGCCAGGCCGGATGCACACAGGCCAATGTGGAGGCGCCGCGTGACCTTCAGCCACTGCTTCGTGCGCAAAAAGAAAAACAGCGATCGTGATGACGAAGACGGAAAGATGCCCTCACACGCTTCGTTCTCTGTCGACTCGGCTCCTGTCAGTCGCAAGCGGAGCGCGGTCACGAAGTCTGAGCTTTCAGCCGCGCACGATATGAGCCTCGAGGCGAGGCTAGCTCGCGTAAATTCCATGAAGGGGAAAACCTACAGCCTACAGGCGGGGTTCGCACTCGCCCGGAAGGACGCCTTGGAGATGGTCGCCGTGTTGGGTTCCGGCCCCGGCCGCTCCTCCTCCCGCGGTGCGAAACGCGAGGTCAGCGAGGCCAGCGAGGCCAGCGAGGCCGACGAGGCCGACGCGGAGAAGTTCTCCCGGCTGCTGCTGGTGCAGGCCGACGTGCTGAGCCGCGCATGCGCTCAGATGGCCGTGGAGTACAGCAGCCCGGAGGAGTTACTGCTCACTCTGACGCACAGCTTCCACACACTGTGCTGCCTGGCGCAGGCCTGCATGTCACTGGTGGAAGGCCTGAGCCCCGAGAGTAGGCGGCGCGAGCTGGTGGCCAAAGTGGAGGAGGTCGCCATGAGCTACGTGCGTCTGCTGAAAGCTGCCGAGGCGGCTTCAGGAAGTTCCGCCCGTGACCAAAGTGTGAAAGAATTGACACGTGACGCTTCCACCACGTCCGCTGTTATAGACGCACTAACTCACTCACTAAAAACACTGCTCTACAAATGAACTGTTTTGTCCAAATTATTGATTTTAAAGCCATACATAAGGGACATGGGTTTAACAACCAATGTGAACTGCTGTGAAAAAAAAAACTTGTAAATATAATATTTTGTTATGGAAAGTGAAAAATGAAAATCTTAAGAGTCGATAGTTTTAAATAGATTATAATAAGTCCTCCAGGAAGAAGCATATGACCCAGCTCTCTAGGATGTTATATTATATGATGTAAAAGGGATGATGTTTTATGATTTATATGTTAAATTTGGGGTTTAACATGTAGATTAATACAACCTTATTGCTACTTTGTTTATACATTCTAAGAATATATATATATATATGTCGGAGAAAATGCATACTCTATACAGCTCTTGACAAATCATTGCACAAGACGTGTTCAATCAAGTAAGACCATTTTTTTGCTAGATTCACCTCAATTTAATCATTACTTTACACACAAGCACTGAGTCATTCCTGGGTTTTTGTCACCATCATTAAAAAGATCAAAACTCTGTAAAAGTCTTCTCAAATTATTTGTGCCTGTTTATGTGTACAAACATGATAATGGTTGTATTTACCTCCCACACGGCGCCATATTTTCAATCTAATTGTGCAGTGGTATCTGGGGATTTCCAACTTTCTAGCTTATACCATTTTGCTTTGAAAATTGTATTATTTATACGGGAAAGTTCCTTGACACGTGTCTGTGTTTTATAACTACGTTTCATAATGAATGATTTTACCACATCGTGGCGCCTGAGTGGTGGTAAGGCTCTTGCATTAATGATGATGCCATGTTTCACTGGGCGGAGGAGAGTTGGCACACTGTTATGTGTGAGAGAAGCACACATAACAGTGTGCCATACCAGCAGCCGTGAGAGGCTGTACGTCAAGCTAAATGCAAGCAAAGCATGATGTGTTTAGCGTCTTCACCATCTTAGTCCAGCTAGTTAGCATGCTAGCATTTGCTAGTGACCGCAAAACATTATAAGCACAGATGACGATGCTGAAAATGTTGTTGGCAGTTATTTAAAAATGAACCAAACCGTTGTTCAAATCCAAATGTAAACAGATGGTAGTACTAAATAAAAAGCTAGATGACCTTCTAATCATTATGATTCATCCACAAATGTCTGTATTTGCAGTGCAGTCCATCCTATAGCTGCCTAGCATAGCCACACAGTCTTTGGTAAAGGAAGAAGATTGCTGCCAGAATCGCATGTTCACATGTAAGCTGCAGACCCTAAATCAGGCCTTAAGTTTCACTTTCTCCTGCGGGCGAACCTGAAATGAAACAGCTCTTTCCCCGCTGATTAACCCACAACCCGTCCACCTCGGTGAACAAAGCAAGAGACTATCAACCTTTATAAAGGGAAGCTCTTCAGAGGAACCTTTCCGTGAAGCGTGTTTACACTATTATGTAACACGCAAGATCAGTCAACCGTTATCAAACACACATTATAAAAGATGGAAGATTTGGATGCGTGTGATTAGTGAAAAAAAGGGAAGTGATGCGGCCTAATTATACACGCAATGGGCTAACCCGGCCACCTGTTACTTTCATCTCATCACTTTAGAGCTGATCATCAATGTTGAGCTTCTTTCATTACGCCATCAGACACTCGTAGGAGGACCTCTCTTCTCTCAGGAGCGATGTTCTTCCAACTGGTGAATATCATCTACCTTTGTTCATATACTGTCTTGCATTATAATTTACAGTTATAAGTCGGGAGGTGGCTAGTTGTCTTTGACATCAGGAGGGCGGTAAACTTAATAGAAAGGCGGAAAATAAGGAGCAAGCATGTACCTGTTTCTATATGCGTTACAAAGTGGCGTATTTATAATCACCTCACTCCGTTGTTTCTAGCGTGCGTCATTTGTGCACTGTGCGTGTATGTGCGTGTATGTGTTTTTCTTTATGGTATCATCAGTGAACCGCCTGTGTTTCTATACAGATGTGTGTGGCACTGCAGGGCATGTGGTGTTGCCTCTCAATGACAACGGCGATTGTGTCCTACCCCAAAACTCTGCCATGTGATGTTGTCGAGGACGACAATGGCAGCATGGTGACGGTCGACTGCACCGAGCGGCGCCTCAAAGAAATCCCCCCAGGCATCCCGAGAGACACGACCAATCTGACGCTCACCATCAATCACATTCCCAAATTAAACTCCACCTCCTTTATTGGTCTGGAGAACCTGGAGGAAATCGACATGAGGTGCAACTGTGTGCCGATCAAAATCGGGCCCAAGGATCGCATGTGCACTGAGAGCGTGATTATAGGCGAAAACACCTTTACTCCTTTGAAGAAGCTGCGAGCGCTTTATCTAGATGGCAATCAGCTCTACACCGTACCCAAAGGCCTCCCTCAAAACCTGATCCTGCTCAGTTTGGAAGTGAATCACATTTATAATATTTCTAAAGTAAACCTCTCTGAGATTAGAAATATTCAGATGCTGTACCTGAGTCAAAACTGTTATTACCGTAACCCATGCAATGCTTCATACGCTATAGAGGATGGTGCATTTTTACAGCTAAACAATTTAACACTGCTGTGTCTTAAGTCAAATAACTTATCCTTTATTCCACATCAACTACCAACAAGTCTGAAGGAGCTGTACCTCTACAACAACAACATCCAAGTCGTCACGGAAGACGATTTCAAAAACCTAACTAACCTTCAGATTCTGGATATAAGCGGAAACTGTCCACGATGTTACAACGCTCCTTTCCCATGCATCCCCTGCCCAAATGATTCCCCACTTAATATCAGCAAGACGGCTTTCAAGATGTTGAAGAAGCTGACGACGCTGCGCCTGCACAGCAACTCGCTGAGATGTGTGCAGTCCGAGTGGTTTGCGAGCACACCAGAGCTGAGAGAGCTGGATCTCTCATCAAACTTTTTAGCGAGAGCGATAGGATTCACAGACTTCCCGCGATATCTTGGGAAACTGGAGGAATTGGACCTTTCATTTAATTACGAGCTTCAGAAGTACCCTGAAACACTGAGGCTGAGCGGCACTTTCTCTTGCCTCGGATCCCTGCGGATCCTCAGACTGAAGGGCTTTGTGTTTCAGCAGCTGCAGTCGGAGAGCATCGCTCCTTTAAAGAATCTCCCCAACTTGGAGGTCGTAGACCTTGGCACAAACTTTATCAAAATGACAAATCTGAGTATTCTGATGGAACTAAAGAGCTTTAAAATAATTAGTCTGTCCGACAACAAGATTTCATCCCCCTCTGATGGCCTGGATGGTGTAGGTTTTTCGGGTGGAGAGCCCTTATACTGGTCGCCCATGTCGGCCGCAGCTCAGTACAAAAGTAAGGAAGTGAGAGAGATGCATTACTTCAGATATGATGAATATGCCCGCAGCTGCAAATACAAAGATAAAGAACTTGGAAAAATCACATCCTTTGTCAACGAGAATTGCAGTCAGTTTGGCAAAACCCTGGATGTGAGCAGAAACAACATATTCTTCTTGCATTCCAGATTTTTAAATTTCGGAGAGCTGCGATGCCTCAATCTGTCTGGTAATGCAATGAGCCAAAGTCTGAACGGCTCTGAGTTTACATACCTGACTAATTTACAATACTTAGACTTCTCCCATAATCGCTTGGATCTGCTCTACTCCACGGCCTTTCAAGAGCTGAAAAATCTGGTCATCTTGGATATAAGTTACAATGACCATTACTTTGAGTCGGAGGGCTTGACTCGCATGCTCAATTTTTCTAGGAATTTGAAAAAACTCAAGGTATTGCTAATGAACAACAACAAGATCTCCACTTCCACCAACACAGAGCTGGAGAGTCAATCTCTGGAGAGGTTAGAGTTCAGAGATAACCGGTTAGATATGTTGTGGAGGGACGGGGACACTAGATATGTCAATTATTTTAAGAAATTACTTAATCTTACGGTCCTCGACATCTCTCAAAACAACCTTGATTTCATTCCACCGGAGGTGTTCAGCGGTTTGCCGGACAAACTATCCGAGCTCTACATCAAAAACAACAGACTAAAAGACGAATCCTTTAATTGGGAGAAACTGCAGCTTCTGCAGTCTTTGCAAGTCTTAGATCTTAGTGGAAACAGTTTGACTACTGTCCCCCCCATGCTGTCAATCTGTTCCAAATCTCTAAAGAAGCTCCTCTTACATAAAAACCAAATCCTAAAACTCACGCCCGATTTCCTCAAGGATGCCCACAAGTTAGAATACCTGGATCTTAGTAACAACCACATCCAGTACATTGAGAAAACCAGCTTTCCAGATGACGTTGTCGACAAGATGCAAAAGCTGCTTCTGCACAACAACAGATTCCTGTGCACTTGCAACGCCACTTGGTTCATCACGTGGCTCAACAGGACCACAGTGATCATCCCCAGACTGGCCACGGGTGTTACTTGCGCAAGACCGGGTGCACAGAGGGGTCAATCCGTGATCTCAGTGGACCTGCTGGCCTGCCAACACAGCTACCTGTCAATCCTCCTCTACACCCTGACGACTTCCCTGGTCCTCAGCTTCCTCACGCTGTCAATCTCCAGCCACCTCTTCCTGTGGGACGTTTGGTACATCTACCACTTCTGCAGGGCAAAGTTCAAAGGGTACAGACGCCTGCGCTACCCAAGCTCCGCCTATGATGCCTTTGTGTTGTACGACAAAGAGGACTCAGCGGTGACAGAGTGGGTGATGAAGGAAATGTGCCCTCATCTGGAGGACCGCGGGGATCGCCGCCTGACGCTGTGTCTGGAGGAGCGGGACTGGATCCCGGGCTGCCCGCTGATCGACAACCTCTCCCAGAGCATCCACAACAGCAAGAGGACCGTGTTCATTCTCACCTGCAGCTACCTCAAGAGTGGCAACTTCAAGACAGCTTTTTACATGGCCAACCAAAGGCTAATGGACGAAAAAAATGACGTTATTGTACTGATCTTCTTGGAGAAAGTGGCTTGCAATTCAAAGTACCTGAGATTGAGGAAGAGACTGTTTAAGCGGTCCGTGCTGGAGTGGCCGACAAACCCTCAGGCCCAGCTGTACTTCTGGTTTAGCCTGAGAAGTGTTTTAGCAACTGAAAGTCACAAGCAATACAACAATCTATTTAAAGAGACGCTGTAAAGAGAAGCGCAATGTACTGAAATACTTGGTTCCTCCTTTAATTTAGGACTGTTCTCAATAGACTTTTGTAAATGAACAACACAATCTTTGTCCCCTATCGCACAAGCAGGTTCACTTTGAGTCATGCGTGAAAGGTGCTTTTTTTCTCAGTCCAATTTTGTCAATTGATTTGTTTTCTAATGGCTTTGTATTATTTCTTTTTATTATCATACGTTGTGCTTTTGAAACGATAATTTAAAATACAAGTGTACTGTAACATATGTGCCTTTATAAAGACTATAGCCAATCACACAGAGAATAATAACTTAGCAACATAGCAACAAAAGTGCAAACATATGAAAAGGGGAACTAGAGGACATTCACTTCTTCAATTCACATTTCTTCTTCTTCCCCAGAAGCACTTTGTGAGCACCGGCCAGTTTGTCACCCTTGGCTTCAGCAACAAGGTTTATTTGTATTTCAAATGTTTTACAATTCCTAGAACCTGAGGAGGATCTTTTTACCTGCTGTAACTTTTTTATACAGACATTTTTTAACAGTTCATTTGCAATTTTGCATAAAAGATTGCATAGTTCCAAGGTTGTTTTTTTGGTAGGGTTTTTCAAGAAATCTGAACAAAACACGCACAATGGTGAGTTTTATTGAAACGTTTCTCTTTGTAATATTTTCTTATTTCATTTCAAAAGTCTACTGAAAGTATACTAAATGTTCTACTCAGACTTCCTTCTTCATTAGGGTGTGTTATAGATTTTCTGTCTACCCTAATGTGCGTTTTAATTGGATGTGTAATGTCATTCGTAGTCAATTTGTGTTTTGTCATTACTTTACGGCACTAGACAATACTTTAAGCAACTGTGTATGAGGTGACACATTGCAAACTGTTCAATGGCGTTTTTGCTCTAATGGTGTGTTACATTAAAGTTTACTCACAGCTTTGTGAAAAACAAACTATATCAAAGTATCATTATTTTTATCTGTATCCCTATTTACCTGAGACAGTAGCAATGAAGGAGTGGACTTGTGATTATAAACTTGTGCTGCACAGCTAACCATCCTTCAAATCCACAGACATCATTTTAAATAGTAATTTCCAAAGATGTGGAGTCAGGTTGACATCTTGTTAAGAGGCAAAATGCAGATTATCTCCATTTCATTTACTGCATACATACTTGACTGCAAAGATCACGGCCTCAGTAAAGAGCTGCAACTAGTCACAGGCACAGCATATATATCTGACAATGTCTCCCACTGTGAAACACTCATAGCGATCTGCATCAGCTGGAATAAAAGGAAAACCAAGATGTGGAAGTAAGAATTTGTAGCTTCTGAAAGAGGGAAGGACTTACTTAGTTACATTGTCTGGCGTTAGGCGGGTTGACTTCAAACTGCAAAGAGGAGTTATTTCAGTTGAGAGATATTTAAGATGGATGGATGGATATTTGTAGAGAGCTGCCACCTGCTGGTTACACATGGGTACCATTTGGAGAAAGTCATTTTTACTGCTTTTTTGGTCGGTTGACAATTTGTTAAGTCTGTTCCAAAACAGGTCGGGTGCCCATGTGAACATTGAAGCAGGTTTTTCTTGCTGTAATGATACCTTCTAACTATTACCGTAACACAAAATGCATAATGTAGTGTATGACATACATGTTTATGAAATACTGGATCTCACCGTTTTTATTGTTCACCAACAGACCGTCACACGATGGATGCACTTGCTGCTGTTCTGTCTGTGTGCCCATCAGGAGATCCAACCTGCTGCATGTAAACCTGCGTGGATGAGAGCACAGTTCCCTTGTGATGTCAGAGCCTACAACAACAACTCAAAGGTCCTATTTGACTGTCGGGAGCGTCGTCTGCATAGGGTACCTTATGGGATAACCGCTAACGCAACTGAACTTAACTTATCAGACAACCACATAGGGAATATTTGGGATGATTCACTTTCCAATCTGTCGAATCTGACTCTACTCGATCTCAGCTGGGCAAATATGAAAGAAAACAGAACTGTGATGATTTCTGCGAATGCTTTCAAAAATCTGACAAACCTCAGCCACCTGAATCTGACGTGCACCGGTCTGACAGAGATTCCTGAAAATCTCCCTCTCAGCCTGCAAAGCCTAAACCTGAACATTAACAAGATTACTTTGTTGAAAAACGGGAGCTTTAATGGCTTAACAAATGTCACTAATTTGGTGTTATCTGGAAACTGCTACAGCGGGAACCCTTGTGGGAAATCTGTCATGATTGGGGATAACAGTTTTGCAGTTATGCGCAAACTGCAGTCTCTGAACTTGTCTTGCAACAACTTAACAAAAGTTCCCGTTGGATTACCCAAATCATTAACCGTGTTAAAGCTGGGTAAAAACGGAATCCAGGCGATATCTAAAGACGACTTCCTGTGGCTACCAAATTTGGAAGTTCTGAAATTAGAAGGGAACTGTCCAAGATGTCAAAATGCTGCATTTCCTTGTGTTCCTTGCCAAAACGGTTCCCTCAGTATCCATCTTAATGCATTTCAGAATCTCACAAAGCTTAAATCACTAAACCTGGGAGGAAACTCACTCGACCACCTGAATCCCTCCTGGTTTGAGAGTTTAAGCGAGCTTAAAGAGTTGTTCCTGTCATTCAACTTCTTATTAAAAACAATAACTGACGAGGCAACATTTCTAAGATATCTTCCAAAGTTAAAATTAGTTGATATTTCTTTCAACTTTGAATTAAAGTCTTACCCTTTGACTATAAAACTCTCAAAAGAGTTTTCAAAACTCTCAAATCTCAGAACTTTGCATTTGGAGGGTTTGGTCTTCCAGAATATTGGACCGGACACGCTCAGCCCCCTGTACCAGCTCCAAAATCTGTCTGCCCTGAACCTGGGGACTAACTTCATTATCCATTCTGATTCCAATATATTCAAAAAATTCCGCCACCTGAAAATGATATATCTCGCAGAAAACAGGCTATATCCCATCCAAGTGAATAAAACCCCACCTCTTACTTCCGGGTACAACCAGGGGTCAGACTTTTCTATTTCACCACTAACGAATCCCCAAGATTTTGAACTAACACACCGCCTTATCAAGCAGGAGTGCTTTGACTCTGGACGAGTGCTAATCCTCAGCTCAAATAATCTGTTCTTCATTTCTAGCGAGCAATTTCAGGGCTATGGGGATATTGCATGCCTCAACCTCTCCAGTAACGGATTCTCAGCAGCACTTAATGGAACAGAGTTCTCTTTGCTGCCAAATCTGAAATACCTGGACCTTTCATTCAATAAGATTGATCTGGCCTATAGCAACGCCTTCAAAGAACTAAAGGAACTACAAGTGCTTGACCTCAGTAACAATGAACACTACTTTAAGAAATTTGGGATAACGCTTAATTTAAATTTCATTCAAAATCTGCCTGTTCTCAGGGTGCTGAACATGAGTCACAATTCCATTTCCAGGTTGACAACAAAAACCATGTACAGCAAATCACTAACAGAACTTCAGTTTACACATAATTTCCTCGGGACTCTTTGGAAAAAAGAATATGGCACCTACGAAATGATTTTTAATAATCTTACCAATTTGACAATTTTAGATATATCCTACAACAGCATAAAAAAGATTCCAGACAATGTTTATGAGTATTTGCCTCCGAACCTCACCATGTTACGATTGCATCATAATTTTCTGACTGATTTTAGATGGGACAAACTGATGTGTTTCCATCAGCTTCAAATTTTAGACCTGAGCTTCAATAACATTTATAATGTGACAGGTATAAACCTAAACGTCTCGTTGACTTACCTTGACCTGAGTCACAATCACATTTTCCACCTGGAGAACGGGTTTCTGAAGGGCGCCAGAAGCCTCTCGACTCTGATCCTTAGCAACAACAAACTAACTATAATCAATCAATCCACCTTCCAATCCAGACCTGAATCTCCGATGCAGACCTTGTTCTTAGAGGGAAACCCATTCGAGTGTACCTGTGATTCATTAGATTTCATTCTGTGGATTGAAAACAGTGATGTAAAGATCCCCAGACTGACCTCCAAGGTAACCTGCGACACACCAGCCAAGATGAAGGGACATGCTCTGATCTACTTTGCCATTGATCAGTGTGTAAATGACAGTGAGGCTTTCATGATCTACATCCTCACAAATCTCTTCATTGTTTCTTTCATGTTTGTGGCAACACTTGCTCACTTATTTTACTGGGACGCTTCCTACATGCTCCACTATATGAAAGCCAAGCTGAAAGGATACAGATCCTTGAATTCACTAGACAGTGTTTACGGTGTCTTTGTGACGTACGATACCAGAGATCCACATGTCTCTGAGTGGGTGATGACAAATCTGCGAGAGAAACTGGAAGAGGAAGGAGATATGCATCTTCCCCTGTGTCTGGAGGAGAGGGATTGGCCCCTTGGAGCCCCACTGGTGGAGAACCTCTCTCAGAGCATCCGGTACAGTAGCAAGACCCTGTTCGTCTTAACCGAGGCCTATGTTAAGACCGGGGTTTTCAAGCTGGCGATGTGTCTGGCCCACCAACGGCTGCTTGACGAAAACAAGGATGTGATCGTGCTGCTGATGCTGGAACCCGTCCTGCAGCACTCTCACTTCCTGCGCCTGAGGAAGAGGATGTGTAGGAAAAGTGTCTTGGAGTGGCCGAAAACACCTGCTGCAGAACCGTGGTTTTGGACTACTTTGAGAAACGTGGTCAGAGTGGACAACCAGGCAATATGCAACAAGACTTATAAAAAGTACTTCACCATGAAGTGAACCAATGACTCTTGATAGGTTCAGGTCTGACTTTGAAATGCTGCCATTTATTTTGACCATGTAAAAAAGGATTGTTCTATCTATGTCCACTCTGATGGTTTTTTTTTTACAACTTGTATCACTTTGTCATCTTGGCTTAACTGAAAACAAACAAAGACGTTGATCATGCTTTTGTTAGTTGTAAGTAGTAATGAATGTATTGTGTGGAATATATGTAAAATAAATTGATTCACTTAACCCTTGTACGGTGTTTTTTTTTTCTTACTCAGCCAGTGTTGTGGGTCTGTTGGACCAGCTTTATTTTGGTGATTTTAATTTAATACAATCAAATGATCTTACGTTAAAATTGTCACGATCGTGCGGCTTGGACGCTGACAGAAGACGCAGGAGCAGGATGTCTCACAAACACAGGCTTTATTCTGACAAGGAACCAGCGGGTACCACGCGTGACAAGTGACAAGGACTGACAAACACAGAGGGGTTAAATACAGATGGGAGGTGTAGGTGATTGGAAACAGGTGGGGACAATCAGACACGAGGGAGGGAGGACAGGACAAGGCGGGAAGTGACGTTAACCCAGGGAGACCAGAAACATGAAACTACACAATAAGACAAGGACAGGACCAAACCGTGACAAAAATAATGTTTACTTCCTCCCAAGTAGAAGCAATATTAATATTGGCAAGCTCAGATATGTTTATCTTCATCGTTCCCACCGCGGTCAGCTTCTTCTTAAGGAGCTCATTTTGTACCCCAAAACGTAAATGTGGTTTAAAATATACGTTCATCGTAGAAAATGAGCCAAGCTAAGTCTGAGTTTGAAAGAATAATTAATCATAATAATATAGTTTTGATAAAAAAGGAGAACGGTAACCACAGACCAGAACACCATTTTTGCATTTCAGCCTCAAAAGTCAAAAGTACAATCAACACAAATGCGTTGAAAAACTATAGCGTGCTGCATTATCCTTTATTTTAAGTTACAGGCCTGTTTCTAGTCTGTCAAGCCTGCATTAAAAGAAAATCCCCATCTAGCTCCACTTCCTGGTTATACATTTGTCTAACCGCAAGGTGTCGCCGTCAGATACACGTCTAGTAGGACGCTTTGTGCAGATTCAAATTAAACAAAACAATGTATTGTATCACTCTGGCCAACCTGCAGCCTACATTTCAATTGGTTGTGTGGCACAAAAAGGGGGCAAAGTAAAAGGGATGGTGATGTCACTCACTATGCTTACGTCACTCACCCATATGCCGATTCCCGTGGTTGCAGTTGTTTTCCCTAACATAAATTCAAAAGCATGCCTATAAAATACGACTACGGTATAATCGCCGTCGGATAATTACAGAGACGTTCAATCAAATCAGAATTTACGCAAAAGCAGACGTTTAGCGACAAAGGGCGTGACGTCAGGCGGCTATTTGCATACGGCGCAGTATTTATGCTGCGATGCACGCGCCACTCGTCACTCCGCTCCTGTGCCCACGAGACGCGCATCGCTACTACGACCCGAACCCAGGTGAGTGCGCGTCGTGCCTTTGGTTTCATTCACCCTTCACATACGATGGATTTGAGGTGAGCCTTCCTCTCGCGCGGACCCGACTCCCCACGAGCCGCTTAGGATGTCCTCTAAAAGCCGCCGCAGCGGATTGGAAAATGTCCCGATGGCCAAAGCAGCGCTGCAGAGCGGCACAGCGCGCATTGCGGGGGGTGGTGGGTGGGGGGTTACCAAACAAAACCGTCTCACGCTTTGGTGTTTGTCTCCGACTCGTAACGTTCAGAAAAGGCTCGCATGTGTAGTCCTTTTTGGGTCTGGTTTTGTTCGGTGGGTCGTCTAGTGGAAGCAGTCTGCAAGTCTGGATTGCATTGAAGGGCGGTGTCCTCAGCCTCATGCGTTCATTGTTTGGCAAAAGCATCTAAACACACACGAGGCGTGTGTTCTTTCACAAGAACGTCAATTTTGGTAAATTGGCAAGGAAGGTTTTTTTTTTTTTTTTTTTCACTCCTTTTTGATGTCTCATTTTAGACTCTCTGCAGAAATGGCTGACAAACCTGACGTCTCGGAAGTCGCCAACTTCGACAAGACCAAGCTGAAGAAGACCGAAACCCAGGAGAAAAACACCCTGCCGACAAAAGAAGGTATGTGTTGTAAACGCTGTAACTCCCTTGATCCGGAACATGTCTTCTGCGGTATATCTGACAACCCTTTGACGCAAAACGTCTTTTCTCTTTCAGTCATTGACCAGGAGAAGACTTCATAATGAAGTGCTGTGCATTGTACATTCCACAAGCCTTACTATTCTATTCCAATGTGTATTCCAACTGCGGTACTTAAAAACCTGTCTTAAGCCACCAAGCTGCTCGGCGGATGACCCTCTGCACGCTGAGGGAGTGTGGCTTGCTGGTGTGGGTTCCTGCTAATCTGTTGCTGTGGATGCATCTGCACGTGTGGTGTTTGGAGGACGTGTCATGGAACACCTGTGGGGGACGACCTGTAATTCCCCATCATTTGTAAACCGTCTGGCCACTTGTGCATGCCGTTGTGTCACGCGGTATTTTTTTTTGTAAGAATCTGGAATGCACAAGCTTGTTAAATACGCAAAATAAAAAAAATGTATACTGACTTTGTGTCCTTGTGGTTTAACAGATTTTCATAAGTTTCAGAACCACTACTTTGCTGGCATTGCATCTCACTTTAGTGCCAACATTAAGTGGTGTAAATAAAACTACCCTCAAAGCATGCGCTGCTCTTGTTTCTATCCTAGAAGCTGCTGCTTGTGCACTTGGGAACATGAAACAGTACAAAGGGTGTAGGAAAGGTTTTATATTGACCCAGTGCTATTTGAAACTACTCAAGGAAAAAAATACCCATGTGAGACTTCTTTGTTCTGAAACTTATACAAACGCTGCTTGTAATCTGGCAGCGCTGTCCAGACCTCTTTGTCTAAAGAACCTTCTTTGCACATTTACTAATGCACCACATGAATGCACAACTTATCATTTGGTAAGATCAAATCTGCCCACACGATACTGGAGTTCTTGGTAAACAAAGGCTTCGGTGACCTCGTTAAACGTGGAAACCACGGCTCTGAGACTGTCGCCAAAAGAAACCCAGTTTACAGAGAACCTGTTCTACCTTGCGGCACACTATTTCATGTGGGGAGGGAAATTATAGAACTGTTATGACAACCGCTCAGCTCTAATGGCATTGGAACACTCATCCTCAAGAGGCTGCATTTAATCAAAGGTCATTTTTAGTGTGGGAAACGGGACATGTTTATTTTTCCATAGTCCTTAAGGAGCACCAAAACACCATATGTACTATCACATCTGTGTTGCCAGTTCCCCCTCCCTCTCATTTGTAATCTTGCCACACAATAGCTCCTCAGTGTCCTTTAACAATGTGTTCTTTGGGAAAAACACTAACCAAAATTACACATAGAGACACTGCCTTCTCCTGTTACACTTTCCCTACTTTAAACTGATAAGTTGTGTGTGTGTGTGTGTGTGTGTGTGTGTGTGTGTGTGTGTGTGTGTGTGTGTGTGTGTGTGTGTGTGTGTGTGTGTGTGTGTGTGTGTGAGAGTGGCTGCAGTCAATTTTCTCCTGCCGTCGGTCCAACATGAATGCTGCATCACACTCTTTTATGGGACTGCTCAAAGACCTGGTAACGTTCTGTGAAAAGGGATGCAAACGGCCCATTGTGGCGCACTTGGCCAGAAGCACCAAGAGGCCATCTGCCGGTGTTGTGACGGGCGGCCTCTGGACCGCAAACCTACCAAACAACACAGACGTCTCTTAGACCGCGTACGACCGTACGTAATGTGCTTTCACAATGGAACCTTACTGGGCATCTATAAGACCCTTTATACTGTGTCTCGACAGCCCCAACTGGCTCAGAACCAAAGCCAGTGTGTAAAATCGGTCAGTAACTGTAAGGAGACATTGACTTCTCCTCATACACCCGTCAGTCACTCCTCTCACGCATGCTCTCTCATAACTCCTTTGCTGTCCTTTTTTGACACTGACAGTCATGACATCAGCCGCTCTGGTCAGCTGGTCTCAATCCAATACCACAGCAACACAATTACATAGTTAGCCTTTCCTCACACGAACGTCTGCTTTCAGAGATAACCATGTCTCTTCCGCTTCCCTGTTTCCATCGAGTCTTTTGCAGATTCATCGTTTCATCATTTTATCAGCCTCCGCGGCTGGACTCCATTCTAGTCCCAGGAAAATTGTTTTCATCTATCTGACATGTCTCACCGGATCTTTGCCGCGTAGCGGAGGATGGCGCAGCATAAACAACAGTGAAATAGATGATGTGGTAAAGAATACACAACCGCAAACAATGCCCTACTATGAATTACAGTAATTAGCCAGGATGCAGGGTCACATGAGATCCTGTTGGCTATGAAAGATAGCATATGGAAGGTTTAATGGCAAACTACTTGTCGGCAGCTTTTTGGATTTTCATCATAGTGCAACGGAGTGATTGTGGCCATGTTTGAGTTGAGACAGTTTGCACAGGATGTGAATGATGTTGCAGCCCGTGTTGAGTTGCGGTGTGGCAATGAGTCATGGCGTTAGAAGAACGATGATCAAGACCTCTTTTAAATTTTTGGTCAGGGATTCTGCTTCACTGATTAAAATAAACTCACTACCAAGTGTGTCAGTGTCAGTTTTAAAACCAATACAATAAAACCTCCATCACAAAATAATAAACTCCTCTGCTTAGTGGCAGCAAATCAAGTAATTTCCTTCTTTTTTTTCCCTATAGCAGGAAATTCTTTAGGGGCAAAAACAATGGCTGTTTCCACAGGTTGTTGTCCTCACATGCAGGAAGACGTGACAGGATTTCACAGCTGCTGTGGCAGCAGCACGGTCAAACTCATCTCTGCTGCTTCCTCATGTTCAGACTGGAACCCGAATGCCTCGTCCACATTTCTTGTGCAGTGTTTCCATGGTAGCAGACTAGAGATCTTAGCCCCCGCCCCCTCCAGCATCTCCCTGTGATCAGTGTGACTGCCATGTTGTTCAGAGTGCCAGATCGATTCAATTGACAAGACGATTTCTTGAGTCGGATCACTAAAGTAGTGCAAGTACAGTAGTAACGACACATCGTGGTGATATTTTAACTCCCCCTCCTTCGATACATTTTCCATCATTATTCTGTTCTTCTATTTCTTAAACACGTAGATGAGTAAAACGGAATCCAGCGGCGCTGGTGGTTTAATGTGGGTGTGCCATCATTTATGATGACACGTTGTTCTTCTATCCACTATCAGAGTGAAGGATTGTGAGGTAATCCAAAAAAAACAGCTGATGGGTGATGTAGAACAAGCGAAACTCAACCAACCAGTTAACTATTTCCTGCAGGTTTGGTTCACAATGGGCTGGTCAACAGGATGCTTGACACTTGAAACCTGGTTGGAGAAATGTTTAACTTTTTTTTTACCACCCAAACAGGTTTCTCCTGGTCAGCCAGCCGCAAGAGAGCCGTTTGTTTAAACAACCCGTTTGAAAGCCCAAAGCACATCCTGATTTATTTTAAAGATTCTTTAAAAAAAAGGACAAAGATTTCATACATTTTTCGTTACGATTACCAGGACTTTTGCATTTGTTCTCCTTATATTAGTACATAGAGGGGGCGGAATAAGTTATTGAACGGAACGTTATCAGCAAATTACTACTGTCGGTTGTACTACAGATGGGTTCTATATGAGAAAAGTTGAACTACTGACCGTAGGTACATTAAAAAGATGACGCTTGGACTGAAGTGTCATCTGTAAAGGGAGGTTCCGCGCTTTTATGTCCTTGATTCAGGGTGAACCAAGAAAGGGACAATTCATCTTTGTCTTCATTATCATCCCCACGGTGGGAAAAAGCAGTGCTGCTATTGTGCGATAGGTAGACACAAAAGCTGAGGGTGTGAGCTGGCCAATCCTGTGACACACCATTGGGGTTGCTATGTGTGACAAAGAAACTCCCAGAAACGTGCTTGAGATCAAGATGGTTCATACATCTTGCTAACACAGTGGACACTTTGCGGGGACACACAAATGTTTTGATTGGAATCTGTAGAAAAAGGCCAGATTAACAAAGCATATGCAGAGAGACAAAGAGTTGCCTGAGTCTTTTGTAATCTCTGAGGGCTGTTGACCTTTAGTTATTGTAGTGAACACCACTTCCTGATTTAGCAGAGAAGGCCTCTTACAATCAGTCTTAAGTAAGAAATACACAGCAAAGGTGGCAGCCAACAGGGTTATTATGTGGAAACTAATTATAATAACAAAAGCATGTGTGCATGACGCAGATTTCTTAAGATTAAAAAAAAAAAGAACAAAGTAAACACAAGGCAGACCAAGTCATTAAATTCTCCACTTTGTATCCTTGTCAGAGACAAACAAAACGAAAAAACAAGCAGCTTTTTAGCTGCACGATGAGTACGTCTTCTTTTAGTCATAAAAACATGACGACATATTAAAAACACAAACTGCACTGGAGTACAGGAACAGGCCAGCATCAAGGCTGGATTATAGAAATACCGACGATATGCGTCCATGAGGGAGGTTAAAGGGTTGTTTTACAGAGACAACCGATAAGTGCACTAAGAAAGACCTCATTGGCTTGCTGCAATACATTTAGTGCAATCTGAATTTTGAGGTAGATGTGTGCTCAGTGCACTGAGGAGATGCAGCGGAGAGTGACTCAACGTGACATGTGCATTCAACCCGTCAGCTGCAAGAGCACCAGCTGTGAGCCCTAAATGCCCCCTTCAGCACCAACAACCATATGTACAATTAGGAAGAGTTGGCGTCGCTGCATTTATGACTGGAGTACTGCGGTTTGAGCCAGCATGATAACTGTGATCAGGATACAGAAACGGGAAGTGAAGGAAAAACCGAGCCCAGACAAGCTGTTAACAACAACATATTCGATGGGTAAGTTGAGTGGAATATCTGACATCTAATGCTGGAGGAGCCATCACGGGATATATTCATCTGTAAATTGACTGGATCTTTTTTTTTTAATATTGTGCTGAGATGAATCTCTTACTAAATAATGGAAATCGCATGCGTTTAAAAGTGGAAATTGGAAAATCCAAACATGGAGGTGTTCATGCAGAAGTCTTTGAAGTCTGGGCCAAACAGCTTGGTATGAACCAATGAACACAACCTCTACAGATTCTCGGTTTTATGACAACGAGCCGATGGGACTTCGCACAACAAACCAGGGCCTTCTCTCTTGAGGTTTTTTTTCCCGTGGGGTCTTTTTCGACCGAGCCTTTGTTTACCACGGCAGTTCATACTTTGTCACTATCTGAGACAAACAACAAAAAGAAAGACAGGAAGGAACAAAAGAAAGACCAACTACTAAACTCAATAAAACATCACATATTATAATAGGAATGGCATCAAAGATGTCTCATGGTTAATAGGACGTTACATCATTAACACAACATTGCATTGTCATTGGACACAGAAAGCAAAGCTCCACTAATGACGTTGCTCTCCACTTTAAGTCCTTTTGACTGTTCCGACAAATCCTCGCATTGTGTCAACTTCTCTTCATCCCACTCACGCTGCTGTGTCTCTAACTGACAGCGTGGATTTCCTGCACACGTAGCACAGTGTTTGCACATGATTCGCTTTTAGAAGATTCCTATTTTATATCAGAGATGCAATACAATATTAAAAATAATTAGCCTTTTCGTTAGTACACCAAATACTTAAAACTACTTTGTCACTGTAGGTGTCGCAAGTTTGTTTGTGAACAGGATGTGGTTAAAGAGTCGAAGCAAAAACGAACTGGGCGAGGATCATTTCAAGCACAAATGTTAACAAATTATTTGTATAGTACGTAAAACAACAATACAACAAAAAGAAAATTGTCGTCAGGACGATGTATTCTGGGCCAAGACTTCACACTGCTCGGGAGGAGCCGATTGTTTAAATTGCTCAGAACAGCAGGATTCATGACAGGAAAAGCGTTTGTATCTGCTCCAAACTACTGATGCAAATTACAAAAACTGATTTTGTAATGTTTTGCTACCACGTCCAGACTCCGACTGGGGAAGCTTGTTGAAAACTGTCTGAGGAATGTGCTCGAATATCAGTCCATCAATACCCCTGATCAGCATGTCCCGACTGGATGCTGCATAATATTGGACCAACTCAGGGATTTTACAGCCTAAACCTTTGTGTAGGCTTGCCCCGGTGTTTACAGTTGTGTGTATTCCATAAGAGCACACAAACCATGTCTGCATTCATCTGCAAAACTTGTTGTGAAACCAGGCATCTGACGATATGGCATTCAGATTGGGTGTGAGAATGATTTAATCTCCCTGTATGTAGGCCTACTATGAATAAAACATTTGAGATGTGTGTGTGTGTGTGTGTGTGTGTGTGTGCATGCTTGGTTAAACTAACTTTTGACTTCTATGTGACATTTTCTCTCTTCCTTTTGTGGCAGACTTTTTTCTACTTCCTGATCTCGCTACAGAGGAACCTAGATTTCACATACAAGCCTTCATACATGTCTGTTATTATCAACGTCGTTATCAGAGGATGTCATACTGTACCTGAATGCAGCATACATTTACACCAAACCTACATACAGTGCACGCTTATCAAAAGTAATGTATATTTAATACAGTTAATTACTGCAGTTGAAAAGGGCATGCCTTTAGAGTCTTTTATCCCTGCATGTCATTTCCCTGCAGCAATAAATACAAAGCTCATTGCTACCAGGAACAGGAAATGAAACCTGCTCGTTCTCGTCATGCTGAAGCACCACACAAGTATGTAATAACAGCACAGTCATTTTGACATGTACCATCAGGAGCCCATAATCTCCACATTAGTGCAGGTACATCAAAACTCTTATGAACACACATGGTCTGAGTTAGTGTGATACCGCACCGTGTCTTATCCTGTTAGACATGCACTTTATGTGATCGCTGCACTAAGGTGAGATACGTTCTCCACTTGAAGCACGTAGTTGCATAACTATACCGAGCATGAAACGTCCTCTGTTGGAAAAAAAAGAATAAAGGCCACTTTTAAACTCTGCCCTGGGGTTCCTGCCACTTTGAAAGGTCAAAAGTCAGATTGAGGCCCTGCGGACATCAAAGAACAATGCAACTTAGTAGCTAAAGTACTAGTACGATAAGTACGTTATACTGAGAAAAGTGTACACATTGCTAAAGAGACCAACAGAAGAGAAAGAAAAGAGCCTTGTAAAGGTGGATCATTTTTGTATCTTCAACAGCATCATCTTAAAAGGAAGTCAATAAAAGCAGACCGTGTGAGGAGGATGTGGATTTTGATACAGGAAGTGCACAGGGGAGGTCCACCGTAAGCTAACCACAGATTTGAAGACATTGAAGTAAAAAAAAAAGGCACTTCAACATCTGTAGCTACGTGAAGTATGGTATCTTCTTTTAAGAAAAACATTGGTTTAAAGGCTGCAACACTGCAGCAGACAACGGGTAGTTTTGTCCTCTGATGCTCTTCTGTGGTTCAGCTCACAGCAAAGCGACATAAGCAACGTCACTTCTTCGAGGCGTTATCATCAGCGCTGCAGCAGAGTGGTCATTGCATACAGTAAGAGCTTTGTCTGAGACTGTGACGGATTAAAGGGGCCACTGTTATGTCTCTGACCAGGCAAGCCCATTAATAAATAATGGCGAGCATCAAGCCTCTTGAGATGTCTGATTCTTCCCCATCAAGCCACCCTCCCAGCATGGTACCGCCTGCTGCATTATTAATGAGACGAGAGCGCGAGGTGTCCAGCTGGGGCCTGAGGTTACGTTTGACACACCCGAACGCGTTACGCCCGTCATGTCGAGGGACTAAAGTGTTTGTGTGATCTGGCAGACAGGCCTGAATCCCCCGAGGTGCGTCTCACTGGTTGTACTGGGTTTCCCCCTCCAATCTGTGGACAGCAGATGTTCTAGAAAGACCACTTGATTTATAAGGATACTGCTTTCTCGGACTTTCAGGTTTCTTTGGGCCACGTAAAAGCAAAAGTGCAATTAA
Organism: Apeltes quadracus; assembly: GCA_021346845.1. Classification (NCBI taxonomy): domain Eukaryota; kingdom Metazoa; phylum Chordata; class Actinopteri; order Perciformes; family Gasterosteidae; genus Apeltes; species Apeltes quadracus. The sequence continues at coordinate 8,748,389 of CM037932.1, read as the reverse complement.
AAGGACAAAATGAAGTATCTGAGGTTTCTGCAGCTACAATGTGGCCCTCAAACACATGATTTGTTGCGATTCCTTTGCACCTTTATATACGAAAGCACATGCACAGTCAATTTATCTTTGAAATTGGTTGTTCCATCCTCTGTCCTCATAAACTTTCAAATGCAACGGTAGAGAGATGGGCGTACGCACCAAGTCGAAAAAGGGGGAAGTTACACATCCCTCTCTACACAGTTATACACTATCGACCGGGCTTTAGAACGATTACACCCGAATGTGACATTTGGGGATCTGATAGTTAAGTAGATTGAAAAAGGTGTACCCCGATGTCACACAGTCTTTTCTACAGTGCATTCATTGCTCATGTCATCTCCCACTCAGGGCAGGATGTGGTTGTATACACACACACCATTAAAAAAAAAAAAAAAAAAAACTTCAACAGCCAAGTCTCTCCTTTTATAGTAAAAGCCTGGCTCCTTGTGCAAGTGGCCAATGCAAAGGATGTTTAGTGGATGTGGATGTGTGGGCAACTCATTTCCTTTAAATAGCAAAGGTTACTGGAGTACAGCTGCATTATCAAATTAGAACTATCGACTCTGCAGGCTTGCAGCCAAGTTAAGTGTGTGCAGAGCACTGGCCTGATCGAATGCCAGGAAGTGGAAAGGCACAGTTCCTGAAAGTTAGCTATGGCTCAACAAAGTGCTGCACCTCTTGAAGCCAGTTGTAAATCACAAGGAGACGACGAGATACAGTTTAGACATCACACATATCTTAAAAAAGACACAACTAACGCTTAAGTGATCAGATCACTATGTTATAAGCCACATTGGTAAAACCACTGTTTAGGCCTATCAAAAAAACACATTAGAACAAACAGTGAATTGCTCTACATAAACCCCGGTCCCTCTGAAATCTGCAATCCAGGTGATAGTTTGATTTAACAAAATTAAACTGTATAATTTGTGTGCAACACATGACCTTTTGTCTACCGCTTGTTCCTGTGTCAGAAAGAGCTGGACCGTGTCTCCCCCTCCAGGATGAAACGTGAACTTAATTAAAACAGGGAAAAGAGGGTAAGATCAATCTCATCTCCGTGGAAAATATTTACTATGGTGGCAAAGCAGACTGATTTGTTCTACAAAAAATGTTAACGATAAACAGCACATATCTGCGTGTTTAAATACACGTGTATTAATAGCAGCGCTAAAGTAAAGGCTTTTGTGTAACCTAACCAACAGCACAAAGTGCTTCATACTAAAAGAAACCATCTATGTTCCTTTTCAGTCTCTGAAGACGGATCCGCATTCTTTAGCCAGGAATAACGTGAAAGGTTCTTGCTTTCTGCCATTTTTGATTCAAGTTGGAGAGGAGGTAGTTTACATGCCAGGGGTTTTTCCTGGACAGAAGGTGGCGCTGTTGTCGTGAGCTTAATGCTCACACGGCCGACACGGTGAGACCCGTTCGTGAGATGTCAGCCGTACAGAGTCAGGCTGCAGATTAAAAACAGAGATTTACTTAAACAACAGCTAATGACTTTACGGACTACATGTGATGCCAGAACACAGGTGATTACCATAACGCATAACACATACCTTTCTGTTTATCGCAGTAACACAAGAGTAGGGCCTGACTCACAACTCTATACCAGCCATTGTTTTGTCTTCTAATTCCATCATTTTAGCTGTGAACATTAGAGAATTCATAACGCTAACAGAGTTCATTTGTGAGGAACATTTGTAAAGATCCATCGCTTCAGAAATAAAAAAGAAAAATGCTTGCCTATGTCCGGCTAAACCAACTTTGTGACCAACAAAGCCTCTTAGGGGTAATAACGCTACGCCAAGGAATGTAAAACTACCCGCCGATGTTACTGTGGGGTTTTTTTATGATGATTTGCTCCACTATTAACAAATATCACCAGTTCTGCCAATGCCACAGTTCAGCGCTGCATATTTGCGGCAACCACTGGCCGCTTACCAGCAACCACACTTCCTTCTGGAGTTGCATTTAAGAATCGCTGCAAGATCCGTTGGGTTCATCTTTTTCTGTAAAGTAGTACATGCGAGATCAGAGTCACGTCTACAAGAGTGTGGTTTGTTCTAGACTCTAGAGCAACACATAATTGGACCCATAGCAGACTGTTTTTATTTCAAATAAAGTAACCTTTCTTTTCCATCTTTAAATATTGTGAGGATCAGGACCAGATGTGGGTGCAGACTTTGAAAGAGGGAGAAAAACTCATTAAGCATTTTTATAGCTGAACTTGGAATAAGCATGTGGGGGAGAGCAACACTGCTACCTGCGAGTAAGACATCAAAGAGCACTGCAGCTGCTAATGACAGGCCTGTGCATGCCTGAGTTCCAAAATTAGCCGGTACAGCTAATTATCCCAAAAAAAGTACAGACCGTCGAGCAAAAAAACAAAATGCATCTAAAAGCTCATTTTGATCTGAACAGTCCCCCGGCCCCCACCCTCTCCACATGAGATCAATTGGTTGCCCTGCTTTTGACATGCGTCAATCAGTAGTAGATTTCTTCCATGGGTGATCAACAGGAACATTTGTAAGTGGTCTGGTATAGGGTTTCAGTGAAGAGAGGAGCACCCCTAAACATAACCCCCCCCCCCCCCCCCCCCTCTCAAAGTCCCAACCTAACCCTCAGAGCGCCGTGTCCCCACCTCTGGAATGTCAAAGAGGAAGGGACACTGGGACGTAGAGTGGAGCTGCGCCACTGAAAAGAGTGCAGGAGAGAGGCTTTTTCTTCCCGACCCCCCATCTGAAGGAGAACTCCGCTCTGTGCTCTGGAAAGCGGACCAAAGACCCCGTTCCTTTCAGAGCCTTTAAATGAGCGTCAGCCCCCCCGGGGAGGAATAGTCGGAACTCACAGAAACCAAAGTCAGCCCCCCGTGGGAAGCGGAGCTCTCCGACATGCAGCTGCTCACCTCGGTCGCTGCGCTTTTCTTCATTGTCCACAGCTCCTCTGCTAGTGGGGGAGCCCGTAGGTAAGTCAACGATCAAGAACGTAACGGTGTTGGACGCATGTTGCATGCTACGTTTTCTACCGGGAGACCAGCAAGATGTAGTAGAGTGGCATTTACTCAGTCAAGAATTATTAAGACCTTCCAAGAGAATGTCAGACAAAGTTCCATGTATCATAAAGTGAGCATCTTATTGCACTGCCACTAGTAACAAACCAAAGGTTCCACCGACTCATTTGGTCCACATACTACTAAGGAATGACTACCAGTTAAACTGGCATTTTCTCCACCTACTCTTACTTTGAGTGCAGCTTAATGTGTAAACCAAACACCCCTATTTCACGGATTTTTTTCCCTTTAAATCTTAGCTGGGAAAGCTGTGGCATTGATGGCATGGCAGCTATGACAGTGTGTCGGCTAAATGTGGCGGAGCAACTGTTAATAAGTGAAGAGCACCTGTCGCTCCAAGGAGCCGCTCGGCGGGCTATTCTGGTTGATTTCTATAAAAGTCTCAGATTCTCTCCGTCCAACTGCAGCCGAGGCTGCTTACAGGATGCTATCTGTGGGACGCCTCAACATCTGGGATATTATCCTGCGCCCTGCTCTTAAAAGCTGAATAATGTCTTTGGATGTGTAATTTTGACATGAACTTAGTAATATACGAAGTCAAAGTCAAACGGCATCTTAATTTAATTAACAGGCTAAAGATAGACGTGCAGTGTAATCTATACGTACTGTGGGTTATTTTGAACGCAATGCTTGACCGCCACAGAGAATAAATTAGCCATGAATCTCATTTGACTCCAGGAATTTGAGTCAGGTGAAGATCAAGGTACAGTGGGGAAAAAAAAAGAGGACACATGCACATAAAGTATCATTGTGCAGCGCAGGAAGTGTCTGATTATTGTGTTTATTTTCTCCATCTGCTGCCAACATCCTGTCAGCTGCCTGTTACTCCACGGGGAGTACTCTTTTATCACTAAAAAAAGCCTTGGAGGGAAGATATGATTTAGATTTGGGATTATTTTTTGTCACACAACTTTTGTAATAATATGACCATCGTCCATGTTTCATCGTTGTTCGCTAAAAAGGTAACAATTTCCCTTCTGCTGTTCCACGAATTAACTATGTGGGGCTTTAAACCTGAAACAGGAAAATTACATATCTTACCTTCCGTTGCCCTCTTTCTCTATGAAGACCCTACCGACAAGTCCTCACTGGAAACCAACCAGGTGTTTGTCGCTATGGCAGGAGGCTGGAGTGTTGCTACGGCTGGAAGAAAAACAGCAAAGGACAGTGTGAAGGTAAAAGCATGTACACTTAATCCAATTTAGTACCACAATGCGCAGTAACCTAACAATTGGGGGAGGGGTGGATTCATGAAAAGCTATTTTCCAAACCCAGAACATGTGAAAGCCATGACAACCTAGATTAAAAAAAAAACTTCCTGCATAATAGAAATGTGTTGTTTCACTCTAGCCTGTCACGCTCAAACCACTGATATTTCTGCTGTTTTTTCTCCTCATGTTAAATGTTTCACCAGCTCAGTGTGACCACGGCTGCAAGCACGGAGAGTGTGTTGGCCCCAACAAATGCAAGTGTTTCCCAGGGCACACTGGAAAGACGTGCAATCAAGGTCCGTAGTTGGGGTCTGGTCTGGGCAACGAAGTTCCAACATTTTAGAAAGTGTTGCGGGTATAAAAATGAGGGAGACTCTCGTTTCCAGATCTGAACGAGTGCGGCCTGAAACCTCGTCCTTGTGAGCATCGCTGCATGAACACCTATGGAAGTTACAAATGCTACTGCCTCAACGGTTACACCGTAATGCCCGACGGATCGTGTGCGAGTGAGTCCCATTGAGTCCAATATCCGCGCACACTTGACAATCCGAAAGTTGAATGTTCAGGAAACGTTTGCTTTTTGTGTGCCTGCGTGAAGATTCCATGACCTGCTCGGCGGCTCACTGTCAGTACGGCTGTGAGGAGGTTCAGGAGGAGATCCGCTGCCTCTGCCCGTCTGCAGGGCTGCAGCTGGGACTCGATCAGAGGACGTGTATAGGTGAGCAGCCGCGCACACACACCCACGCGTTAAGTCACATCCAGTGGATGTTCACATGTGTCAAGCAAGTAAAACATTGAATATGATAAATGTAAAAAGAATAAAATCATTTGATTGTTATCTAAAAAAAAAAAAAAGTAATACAGAGCTAAGAGACTTGACTCTGGCTGGCTGGTTGCGGACTGTTCAGATCCTATTACATGGTACAAATACAACAACGTATATATTCAACCACACATATGCTTGATCTGTGAAAGAGCCAGTCTGGCAAACCCATCACACGGTGAAAGTTTAACCAAAGTTTAGGATCGTTAATTCAACAAAAAAAAAAGAAAAATGTTAACATTAAAATGACTGACGTAACTCAATGAAAGAATGTAGGTAAATGCTTTAATTAGAGGATTTTCTCTGTACCGCATAGGCCGACTACTCCAACTATTTGGCAATGGTTCTTGTTAGAGAGCTTTGTTAAAGTGAGGTTACTATCACTGCATCCACAACAAAATATATGGCTCATTTAACACACTTAGTGCAGCCACTGCTTAGCCGGAATATTGTTGCAATGACGTTGCTATGGACAAAGTAATTGAGGAGGACTCCATGTGAATCAGAGGATTAACAACACACACGATCTAAAATTGTCCGCAGTAACTGTCAAGGGTTGCAGAGCAGTGGAAATAAGTCATTTATAAATGGCCTAATGTTATGTAAATAAAATGAAATGCTTTCATTTCTCCCGTCTTCTGTTTCCCTTCAGATATTGATGAATGCGTAACAGGGAATAACCTCTGCCCGTACGACAGACAATGTGTGAACACTTTTGGAAGCTACTTCTGCAAATGCCGGAATGGCTACGACTTGAAATACGTTGGGGGCAAATACGACTGTGTGGGTAAGGTGTACGAGCTCGGAAGGAAACATTCTAGATAAATCCTGCTACAAAAAAAAAAGGTACAAATAGCCTTCTTCCAATTTCCAGACCTCGATGAGTGTGAAGCCGGCACGCACAAGTGCAGCCACCACGCTGTCTGTACCAACACCCGAGGATCCTTCAAGTGCAGCTGCAAGTCTGGCTTCAGAGGCAATGGCTTTGAATGCTCTGGTGAGATCCAAGAACGGCGACACGGAATAATGAATGAACTAGTTTCAGTGATGACTTTTTATATGCAATTAAACGTGTCTACTAACGCCATTCAGATTTCAGAAACTCGCCTCTCAAGCCTTTTACCAGGTGACAGTAGTCCGTCAGAAGTTTTACGGCCCCATATTTTATTCACAAGCCACGGCGGGTTTCCAGTTTTTACCCCGTGCCGCTTTGCAGATGTTAGCAAGGGAGAGCCACAGATTGATCACACACTTGTCTAAATATTGTACGGTAGCCACCCAGCTACAAAAGAAGACAGGTTGTGATGTACCATTTAAACCAGGGCCAGATAATAACAGGTGAAGCCTCGTGATGCCAAATAACAGAGGCAGCGGTAAATGAGAGCTTCCTTTATCTTCCATAGTCAAGCCGTTTTATCAGAGGCCGTGGGATGGAGAAAAAGGCAGCGCAGACGATTTCCTCAATGGTGAGATTGTGTGAAATCCAAGACTGCCTCCACTGTGCACTCCTCGCCCCGCAACCCCATCCGTTCCCTCCTCTCGGCAAACTGTCCACCATGCTCTTGCCGGAAAATGTTGCACGTCCTATGCACACACAGCTTGATATGAGACCTGGAATCCTCAGCATGGCTCCTAAAATAAGGAGGTGCGTGAAAAAATGCTTGTGAACTTGAAAAAACGAATTAAAGCTATGTGCAGTGAACGTTTTGCTGCCGTGCTCCCTCTGCATGGAGTAGGATAGGAGCAGCAGCTGCAGAATACATGACAACCGACGCATCCGAAGCCCGCCAACTAACTCGTGATTGCAGTTCCAAATGTCTAATTTGAACTCTGCTTCCTGCCCGCAGCCATCCAGGACTCCCAAGTGAAGCCCGGGGTTCTGGGAGGTACTCTGGACAACGATGACATCAGAAATATAATCCCCGAACCGGTCGCAACGCTGCCTCCTAACATCCATCAGCAGCCTTTTGACTATGATGGAGAGGTCTACGTTGGCCCCGGGACCGACCAGGGACAGGTGGATGGAATTCCCGAGGAAGAAGAAGAAGAGGAGGAGAAGGAGGAAGAGGAAAACAACCAGCTTAATCCCAGAGGAGACGTTTTCAGTAAGTGCCCTTTTGTCAGGCAGTGATTCTGGGTGGTCCACAATGTATTAACCCAACACAGACGGAACAAACTCAAGTTTCCACACAGACTTTGCTCTCATGTGTCCACTGCATCTGAACACAATTATTGATTTTTCAGAAGGCAGCTGCACTGTAGCTGCAAAGTATTAAATTGCAGGTCAGGCATCAGACCTTGACCAGAGAACAAGGGGCCTGTTGCTTCATGTTCCCGGGGCACAGCCCCCTGTAGAAGGCTTCTTGGAGGGTTTGACGTTAACAACGTTCTAAGACGCACTGAATCTCATTAGTCAAAAGGTGTCGCATTTATATACAAAGAACCACAGGTATTGTTACGGTCGTGCCGTCATGTCATTGGGCACAGCAAGAAACAGGGTGACCAACGTAATGAGACCCGGCGCCTTCTAGCACGTCATTCACGCCTGATTTAAGGGTATATTTTTACACTTTTAATCAGTTGAAAGGAGGCGGGTGGGCAGTGAGAAACCCGGTTACCTTTCACGCCGTAGCTCGATCTGCATGGAAAACCCCCCTACAGCCTGTGTAAGAACTCCGGAAGCAAGAGGAGACAGGCCCCGAGACATCCATCACCTCCAGGGAGGAATTTGACTCTGTCGGCATGAGAGAGCCCCGGGGTTCAACTCATCCTCGCTTCCCATCTCGCTGGTAGGAGGGTGAGGAAGGGAGGGAGGTTACTTAGCCTCCGAGCCTTTTATTATTCTTTCCCCAAAACAGCTGTTGTGCAAACAGACTTGACTTCTCGTTGGAAGGTCTGTCATCAGCACTCTAGACCTCTTAACACGGGCCCACTCTAGCCGAGCAGGTTCAATGACCCCGGCTGCCACTCGTCTGGCTCTCTGAGACGGCTTGCCATGGGGGAGGTTGGCTGCAGGAGCTTTGAAATACTTGAAGATTCACCTCAAGTCATGACTGACAGTCGGGCAGGTCTGCACCCGTTGGCTGAAAGGCACTTTCTTTCTTTTGTTTCACTGTGGAAATTCTCTTTGCAGCATCAGTTTTTTTTTTTTTTTTTAATCACATAAAACTAAAAGACAAAACCTTTATTGTCATTTCTGTGAGGCAAAATGGAAAGGGCATATTTTTTACAATTAAGATACAGGTGTGTCTGCTTTTACTGACTGATTCGGTGTTTCTTTCTGACCGTAATAAAAGTTTATTACAGGACTGTTTGAATTGTGTAGTTTAAGATGGGCCTAAGTGTACCTAATAAACTGGAAAGTGGTTATATATCCAACTGATAATGTATATGACAAGAAAACGTTTCTCTTTTAACTATCAACAGTCTCAGAGGAGTTTGAATCCGTGTTTGGCCCTGCCACAGAAGTCAAAGAAATCCAAATAACACCCGTCCAGGAAGGTAATCCAATATGTGTTGTTACATCTTATTTAACAAGTTTTTTATTAGACTATTCAGCCTAATCTGGACCTTCGGTTTTACTTTCTAGAGTTCATCATCGATTGTAACTTTGATCAGGGAGCTTGCGAGTGGGTCCAAGACAAGGCCGATGACATGGACTGGAGCGTCGCCTATCATAACAGTAACAAACTCTTTAACACATTTAATACATATATCACTTGCTATTTTTGAACTTTAGAATGTAGATGCATTCCCTTATGCAACAAACTCTTTGAGGTGCGGAATACTACATGGCCATGAGTGGGCTCCTGGGGGAGTCGGAGGATACAGCCAAGCTGAAGTTGCTTCTCAGTGACAAGGCCCAGCAGGGCAGCTTCTGCCTCACCTTTGAGTACCGTGTGGTGGGCCGTGACGTGGGCACCCTCAGGGTGCTGCTGGGTAACAGCGCTTACCCCGTATGGGAGCAGAGCCAGAGCAGAGACCAAGGCTGGCAGACGGAGCTCCTCACCGTGGCCTGGAAAGAGGAAGCGCCGCAGTCGGTGAGTTACTTTATCGTTGACTTTTGTTGACCCGGCGCTGTAAATGCCAACAAGAATAAACCAGACAAGGGAGATTGAACGGATTGAATATTGGGTCAGAAGTATATGCAGTACTTATGTAACCGGCTGTGTTGGAAAAACCACATATTGTTGAATCCGTTCTCCAACGTACAAACTGAAAATGCCACGGTACCTTTGAATGTCTTTCAGATCGTCTTTGAAGCTCAGCGCGGGAAAGAGGTCGGGGGAGAGATTGGACTTGACAATGTTGTGCTGACCTCAGGTCCCTGTCAAGATGATTACAGCCCATTTGTTTAAGAAACTCCATGCATCCATTTACAATTTGAAAAATTAGAAACATGTGAAAGATTCCTGTATCGTCTTGGTCTGGAGTTACAAACCGTCTACATATGTATTGTCAGTGCACGCATGTTTACTTAATCGCCATGCTGCCACATTGGTGATTTGGCTTCCCTTTCTATTGAGATTTTCAAAACGGCAAGACACAGATCTCAGGAATAAGAGGAAATGCTCACTGTCTGTTACTTAGTTGGAACAGTATTGTGCTTAGTTCTTTGTTGTGTATGTGCTTTCAGAAGTTAACAATATCTATGTGATGTGAATTCTTAGGTGAATCAAATCTAAAAATTCAATGCTAAATGAAAAACTTAATGAAGTCTGGTTAGTTTAAAGGATAAAAGTATCAGTATGTAACTGCTGTACATTTTGCTTTCTTATTATATTGTACTATAACAATAAATCGTTTTTTTTCAATTCTTTCTTTCTAATTTTTTCTAATTGGAAATTTCTTCTCCTTGATGGGCTTAGTTGTAAATATATGCAAAAAAAATGATAACCACCTTTGGCAAGACTTTTCTGATAATGGAAGGGAATAAATCCTAAACTAGTGCTACGGTGTGAAATAAGGAAAACTGCAGGTTACCTCGGGGCTACTTACTTTCCATCTATTGCTTCTTCCAGGAGGTCAAGTGGAACTGGAAATCGTAGGATGTCAAATATCGCTCTCTAACGGTTGATCATGGCTAGTACAGATTAAAGACGAGCTATCATTTTTTTTAATCTGAAGAAAAATAGACACTAAGTGACGGTTTAAAATTTGCACTACAACATAAATGTTGATTGACTTTTTAAGATTGAACTGTAGAACTTGTAACCCTGCGAATGTACGTAGAAACTGCACGCACAGGCAACGGCCTCGAGGGCTTCTGACGGTTCCTCTCCTGTGGTTACTTCCGTCTGACTAGATCACATGACCCAAGACGCCCATGTATCGCTAGTTTGTTAGCAGCTAGCTGCGTTAGCATATAGCCTTTTTGGGGGTTCACCAGGAAACGGTGTGACCTGACGTTATCTGTCAAATTACACCGGCTTTGATGTTAATTCAGGTGTTTCGTGTTCTCTTTCTCATTGACTGCGCAGCTGTCTGGCCGTAACTGTAAGGTACGTTACTGTTAATCTCGCACACAGCTAAGCTAGCGGCTGTAATTGGTGCTGTATATTTCGAGAACCAGCTGGCCTCCCTTGTACTCTTTTCACATTCGCTTAGCTAACACGTAACGTCAGCCAGCTGATGCACTCGCAATTCACTTTGCTCTGCTTTCGTGCTAGCATGCTTCATCTGTTGGTATATTAGTGTGCGCGTTTACACAACCAGCTAAATATTTATAAATGGTACGATTGCTCACGGACGGTTGTGTTTTGTTGGGCCCGACTGTTAATCAGGAAACTGTTTTACAGCTTGTTAAACGTCGACGTCACCCTACGTCACTGCGGCTGTGCATATCGACACTAAACAGAGCATGTGACCAAGGACCGGGGTTTACAGCACGTGATCTGGACGAGTGAAAGGGGACAACATCCATCAGGGGTGAGTGAAGTGGTTATTACACTCACCTTTTCAGAATGACATTACAGTGTCTTGCAGGTAATAAAAATGTCCCTTACACACCGCATCTCTCCATTAGGTAAATATCTTAAAAGTGGTCGATCGGGATTGAATAGCCATGACGACAAAGACATCCCTACTGAAAGTCATCCTGCTGGGAGACGGCGGCGTGGGAAAGAGCTCTATCATGAATCGTTATGTTACCAACAAGTTCGATGCACACCTTTTCCACACCATTGGCGTGGAGTTCCTCAACAAGGAACTGGAGGTCGATGGCCACCAGGTGACCCTACAGATATGGGACACTGCTGGCCAAGAGCGCTTCCGCAGCTTGAGGACTCCTTTCTATCGGGGCTCTGACTGCTGCCTGCTGACCTTCAGCGTAGATGACAGCCAGAGTTTTCTCAATCTAGGCAACTGGAGGAAGGAGTTCATCTACTACGCTGATGTCAAGGAGCCAGAGAAGTTTCCATTCGTGGTCTTGGGCAACAAACTGGATGTGACGGAGAGGCAGGTGTCATCTGAGGAGGCTAAGCAATGGTGCCAGGAGAATGGGGATTTCCCCTATTATGAGACCAGTGCCAAGGATGCCACCAACGTGGCGGTGGCGTTTGAGGAGGCAGTGCGTAGAGTGTTGGCATTGGATGAAAGAACGGACCATCTCATCCCCACAGACACAGTCAAGCTCCACAGAAAGCCTCGCTCTGCTGCCACTTGTTGTTCATAACATCCAGGAGCTATCACAACATTAAATTGCTGTTCTGCCAGTTAGGTTAACAATGCTGTTGTGACAACTTCATTTAAACAAATTATACCACTGGCTTTATGATTTGTTGTACTGGTGAAGTTTGATTGTGCTAATAGTTGGACTTCTGTTCAGAGAGAGGAGCGGAAACACCAAATGCATCTCTAACTAAAAATAATTCTGTAATCACTGAAGTGTTCACATAGCTCTGCCAAATTCAAAAGTCAGGCTTTGAAGGAGTTGCAGAAAAATAAACTACATTTTGTGTTGTCAAGTTTACTTGTGGGAAACTAAAAGTATATCATGATGGACCAGTGGAAACATCTTTGAAAAGTTTAACTTTCTTCTCCATTCTGTTATTGAAGGCAAATTGTGTGACGAATTGTGTACTACCTTGGGTCTAAGATCAATTTCTGAGAATTGTAAAGTAGCTTAGTCACTATGTATAAACTAACAAATTGAGGCTTATTGTGATTAATGCACCTTCTGCTTAGTGACTAGATTATAGCTGTGACAAGATTCCCTAAAATAAGTAAATATTGCTGCTAAGTTAACATGCATGGCCTAGGGTGTGATTAAGTTTCTGGATAACATTCATTTTAGTAAACCATTTATACCTTGATCAATAATGCCTTGAGGAAAGTGAAATGAAAGATGTCACGATAGAGTAAACTTTTTTTTTTTCATGGTTGGGTTTATTGTTTTAAATGATGATTTTCTCTTGAAAGCACTCTTAATATTTTTTTAACAGTTTGAAGTCCTTACCACGGCTTAATATTTAAAAACGAACGATTCATTTACCTCATTTATTTGTCATTCATATCTGATTTACATTCAAAGTTGTACTACTGGTATGCCGAATGATAAATAAACCCCAACAAAAATGTTTTGTAGCCTGCTAACTGACCAGTCTGTTTTCTCAAGGTTTGGAATGAACAAGTTATCATTCTGCTGCGTTGTGCTTAACCACGTCAATGATAGAACAACTAAACCGTTCAATAATACAAAGGACCAAACTATGTCAAGGACAGGATTATGTCTATTTATCGAAATTTGCATTTAGTCATTGTTGGTCGAGTTTAATTTAAATGATAAACACATTATTCATACTTTGAGCACATACAGAAATAAACTATCACTATCTTAGGAAATACATCAGACAAGAAAATGTTTTTTAGAAAACTGCTGAATGCTTTTTACATTTGTGAAAGGGAAAAAGAAACGCAACATAAAATATGTGTTCGGTATGTACACAGCAAACAGACAAGCACATGCACTAAATTCTTTGCATATGAAATGATTAACTCAGGAGATGTTTCTTTCCAAGAAACTGTACCTTCCTCTCAAAAGCCGTCGAGCGGATTGGGGCATTGACTTCATAGAATGGATTCATTGCAAACTGGAAGACAAAATAAAAGATTCATTTTAACAACGAAGGCATAAAACATAACAAAGGTTGACTAATGCTGAAGGATTGTAACAATATGGAAAACAACTCACCTTGATGTATAGATCATAGACATCATTAAAAAAGCTTTTGATTCCATCTTCTTGTCGCACATCATGCAGCATGATGAATCTTATATGTAGGGCAAATAATTAAAGAAAATCAAGCAATGCCACTTAACTGATGATAAAACGCAACAAAAATATGACAGATTTTTACTACAAACTAACATATAAGATAATGACAGTGGGGCTTTTAGCCAACATTTAAACTACAACACAGCAATATATGATCATTTTTGATCGTCTTCTATGTGGGAATACAAAGGGAAGAAGCTAATGCCGAAGAAAGGATATGTCCTGCAGTGACGAATGCCGAAACAAACCACTCGTTGAACTTGTCCACAGTTTTCAAGTACATGTTGTTGGACAGCCACATGTTTTCATCCACCAAATCCAGGGCAGCATGTGCAATGAACTGGTTCAAGTGACGGTGGTCATCCTGTGGTCGAAAACACGAAACTTATCAAACAAAAATAACACATTAACAGACACTCTGATTTCATTTAAATCACTATAAAGGCCTAGTAAAAAATGGCTTGGCTAATAAATAATTTGCTTACTACTGTTATGCATAGGTAGTATACATGGAATGGATACTCGTGTTATTAATAAAGTGTTACCTTTGATTCAGACTTCCCAGCTGGCAAGAACTCCATCTCAAACACCGGATTGTCTTGATGACCAACCATGACAAAATAAAAACTTCCCGACATCGTTTTTCCTTCGTCGCAGCAAAGTCAATCTGTCCTTAAAAACAATGAAAACCAAACGAAACAGGTTAAGCAATGTAAACCTTCCAATTATCAGCATCAATGTCACTCAACTGACTGATCATTTCAGCTAGCAAGCTAACGTAAACTGCAGGGCTCAACAGACGCATGACCGCGGTAAAGTCGTCGAGGGATTCTTGTTAGGCTAAAATAAAACGCGTCTTGAAAGTGGATAAATACACGACTTACACGCATAACGGGAAGCTAATGTCTTTGATACAATCGACTTTTGTTTACCTGTTTATTTGCTTCCTGGCGAGAAGCGATCACCGACGCATAAAGATGACGACATGGTCAAGCAGCCAAACATATTTACCAGTTATCTGACATAAAACGTTTAGGCAATAGCTGCTTAGCCTTATACCAATAAAGTGCAGTATTGCTTTGAATATATATATATATATATATAAAAAATATTGAATTATAATAATAAACAAATTGCTGAGTTTTGTTCTACGTCATAACTATGTGCCCGGAGCCGCAATTTCCGTTGACGGATTTAAATGCTGCAGGCACATCTTCTCTAAAGGGACGCCCAAACGGTTTCTGGTTGTCGGGCAGGTAACTAACGTTAAAGAAACTATTATCTTTTACAGAGCTGCGGTGGCATAAGGTGTTGAGAATACAGAGTGATAATGCTCAGACAATTGGATTTAAATACTAAAAGAGTTCAAAACAAAGCCTGTGGTTAAAGAGCGCGCTATGGCAGCTTTACTCTCCTACCTTTAGCGTCCTTTTGTTTTTATTGTTCTGTCAGGACCCATCTTACAAAACAACCCTCGATCGGTATGACTTCGGCCAAAGAAGACACGTTATCCCCAGATGAGCTGAGGAAAAGACTCTATCAGACTTTTAAAAGTAAAGGAGTGCTTAATACACTGAAAGTAAGTCGTGCTAACACAGTCTGATGGCTCTTGTGGTCTATGCGGCTCAGTCTTCATTCCTTTCGCTGTCTCGTTTTACTTTTCTGGTCTCATTCAGACTCAGCTAAGGAATCAGCTCATCCAGGAGCTGAAACACCCACCTTTGACTGGAGGAGAAGCAGTTCCCAGACCAGTGCATGCAAAATCTGAACCCCGCCTGGTCTCAGCCTGTAACAGCATCGTGGCCGATCACCTCCGCAGCTCAGGGTACGAGTACACCCTCTCTGTGTTCTACCCTGAATGTGGCCTGGGCAAAGACAAGGTAAGCACCAGCCTCGGTCTAATCATCTACTGGAGGTTGAATGTGTGATAAACCGCATAGCAGGTGACTATTTTGGTTTTCTCATCCATGTCGGCAGGCTGTCGTGACCGGGGACCTTCTTCAGCTCCTTAGAATTAATCCTGAATCAGCACTTTACAGATCCCTGGTAATGATTAATATATTGAGCATGTAGAGTATCAAAAATATAAATAGTAATGAAACGTTGTTTGTAATAATATTGTTACGATTTCTTTTTGTTTTAGTCTTTCAACAAAGGCAACAGTGATAACGGTATGTGCAGCACGGTGTTCCTTTTAATGAAACCGCTCCTGCCCCCATAGCTCTGTTTTTTAAGGTTTTTTTTTTTCTTTTTTTCTCTCAGGGTTCCTGATCACCTTCCTAACACAGCTAATGCACTTTTATTCTGACCGCCTTTGCCATGATGCAGATACTCAGACACCGAGCGCAGCAAGTTATGGAGAGTCTCTTGGTATGACGGCACGACGTCTTGCATGGTGCTCCACAAACATTCCTTTCAATGCAAATGTGTTAATGGGTTTTCTTTTGTCTTCCACACACAGTTGAGAAGATGAAAGTAATTGACAAGGAATATGAGAGCTTCAACTACAGTGGGGACAGATGGTTTTCCTTTCAATCCAAACTGGATGCGTATAGAAAAGAAATTGATGCGCAGATGCAAGAAGAAATGAACACAAAGGTTTGTGCATTTTACATTTGTAAGTATGAAGTGCAGCTGCTGCTGCTGATGTAAAAAACATACTACGTTACATTCATTTTCTAAAATAGCTTTATGCTCGTATCTGCACCCAAGACCATTGTGAAAGGTTTAAATGTTTTACGATGTAAATTCACGAGTGTTTTCTGTATTTTATAAGTCTCTGATATGTGGTCATGTTGTATTCCTGCTGGCCTGAACATTGTGTTTTGTTTCTCAAGATGCAACAGTTTAAAGATGTTGAAATTGCAACAGTGAGGATGGAAGAAAAAAAACAATTTCATAAAGAATTTGATAAGCTGAAGCAAGACCTGGAGAGGGCTTACGAGATGAAGGCAAAGGCGTTGATGGAGCGAGAGAAAAATGCCATTGATCGATTACAGAAACAACAAGAGGTAGGTTCCTGATGACTCCATGCTGTATTTTGTTGTTTTCTCTCAACATAAACCAGACCAGATCATGATTTCTGTTATGTTTCTGATCATGACTTCAGTTAATTCAGAAGAGGTTTTCCGCATCACAATATCTGTTATCTGGTATCATTCCCTAGTGCTTATTTCTAAAATGGTGTAATTAAAGCTGTTGATTGTATGTTGCCTCCTCTTTAGATTGAAGAAAAAAATTTGTATATGCAGCGACAATCAGTCCTGAAAGAAATTGAAACCGTGCGAAACCGAGAGAATGAGCTTAGGATGAGAGCGGAGGCGTTCGAGAAGTAAGGGCTTTTTACCATTTAAGTAAACTGATGCCATTTCCTTTGTTGTGACTACTAGTTCACAGAGAATGGAAATGTGTTTGTATGATGGTAGGACATGTCAAATTCATGAGGAGAAGGTCAAGACCTCTGAGGAGCTGCTGAGGAGCAGAGAACTAGCAGTGAAGACCATGGAGGAAACGTACGACCAAAGGCTGAGGAATGAACTTTCCAGGTATTTTTATGTCATATTGGGTTCACTCACATTGTCACCACCAAATGGACCCATTCAGCTGGTAACACATATGGAGTCTCATTGGATATGTTCACTTTATCCGTCAAGGTGTTAGCGGTATTGTCATTTTGTGACCAGAGGATGACAATGTTTTAAAGGAACAACAGTATCCCAAAACATGCAGTCATACATTTTATTTAAATCGACACCAAAAATAGTTTTTGTCCCACTGTTTGAATGCTACCTGCTCGTCTCAAAGGGCATAGTTTTCCTTTTGAATCGATCAAAATTGGGCAGCTTCTTTATTTAGATCCCAAAGTCTAAGAAAGTCTGTTGCTGTGTTAATATGCTTTTCAGTTCTATCAGCTGCTATGTCTACGGAGAGACTTATAGATGACCTGTTTAAATGGCCGCTGCTTTGGTTTTTCATCGGTAACCTTCTGTAATAGTTGATTTTTCTTTACATAGCACTTCATTATTAATAATTCGAATTTCTTCATAACATTAGGTATCAGCTGGAGTTGAAGGATGAATTTCTCAAGAGAACAGAAAAACTAACCGAGAATGAGAACAGAATCAAAGGTGAGAATTTAGATCATTGCTAGATTATCATTGGCCTCGTTCCGGTTTGACTCCCTCAATTCATTTGTTTTCTCAGTGGAGACGGTTCGTATCCAGAAGGAGTCGGCTGTCATTGATGGCAAATTGGAGGATTACTGCAGAGCATCGTCAGAGCTGAGGCGGCTACAGGTAACCGGACACAACAGTCACCCAGCTGCCTGAACGACTACATAGCACACAACGGAAAACTCATTCAGACCGAACTTCAATCATTCCGTGGGGAAGTGACCATAACGTAACAGAGTAATTAGATGGGACACAATGTAAAAGATCGATCTCTCCGTGTCTCCTCGTTGTCTTGTCTAGGTTGAACTGGACACGGCACAGCAGCAGATTGCTCTGCTGACGCAACAGAAGGAGCTTTTAAGGGAAAGACTGGAGACCATGAGCGACTACCCCCGCTTGAAAGGAGAGAAAGCCGAGCTGCAGGGGCAACAGCGGCTGCTAAAGCGACAGCTGGAGGAGGTCCAAGAGGAGAACCGGCTTCTCCACGCAGGTAAGGATTTGCTCGGATTGGATCAAAGGTTTGAGGGAAACCGATTCCCGTGTGACTCGTAGCTTTAATGGCCCGAGATGTTCGCTCACAGCGACGAGCGGGCTGGTTGTGCGCTGTGGGAGGTTCAGTGCACTGTGAAGCATTCAGGCCTTTCACACCGCTTCTGGCTCGGCTCGGTCTTTCTTTAATGTAGTCGTGCTGGTCGATGTGGAGCCTCTGTGATCCTCTGTTTGTAGCTGACTGGACAACGCTGGAAAAAAAACAGAAAAAACAGGGGGGGAATCGGGATGTGAAGGGGAGCAGGGACAGAATGGCTGAGAACCAAACACCTACCTCTCTGTGAGGGACGCAGTTTTCTTCCTGTTTGAGGACCGGGGGCAGTGGGCCTGTTCTCTCACCACTCATGGTACAAAGCCCCATGTGCTGTCCTCTCATTCAGGTCTGATCCAAAAAAACTTTGATCTCAAGCACTTGATCTTGAGCGTTTAGGAGACATGACCTCCTAAACGCACCGGCTTTTTAAAATATTGTTTTTTAACTTCAATAAGCCCTCTCTCAGATTCCGGCAGGCCGTCCAAGCAGCAGTTGGCCTTGCAGATGGAGCTGCGCAGGCTGCAGAGCGCTCGCAGCCTGGACGAGGAGGAGTTTGACAACCAGAAACAGGTGCTTCAGGCACAGCTCCAGAGCGAGGTCAGTCACATGACAGCCTCTCCGAGTGTGGGAAACTATGTGCAAAGCTTTTTTCTTTTTTTTTTTCACACGCGGTTCAGGCTTACCTCGGGAGAACTGTCTGGGGGTTTTGGGGTTTTTCCGGAGATGCAGAGACCGTACACGGCGTGCAAAGAATAACTCCTCGCCCGATGTACTGTTCTGCAGGTGGAGCGGGGGGCTCAGGTCAAGGCTCGGTTGATGGAGTGCGAGGAGAGGTCACGGTGGATGGCTGACCACATTGAGGAAATGAAGATGCAGCTTCGCCAAACACAACAAGGTACACGTTTTACTAGACACACATGTCTGCATGCAGTCATCGATTTAATGAGGATTCTTTATTAGGAATACTTTGTTGGTATACCCCACACAGAGTGTTCAACGCTCCTCTCCTTTTTCTTTCTTTTTGTTTTGTGTAATCCATGTGTTGATGGCAGCTCTTGAAAATGAGGTGCTGCGCAACCCCAAGCCATCCCTGGTTGATCGCTCGGTACTGGAGCTCAGCACTGACAAGCTCCTGCCCCCTGACATCTACGTGGACAGAGCTCTGCTGAGGGCCACGGTGGGTTACGAAGCAGGGGGCGCCTCCCGAGGGCGCACGTCGCCTTGGAGCGACTCTCCGGACTCCGATCCGGTGGCAGAAGCAAAGGCTCGGTTCCAGAAGCTGCAGGAGGAGGCGGAGGCTTTGGAGGAAGCCTACAGGAACTGCCATCAGAGGGCAGTGCGCTCCACCGTCCCACCCGCGCTTCCCCCGGGACCTCTTTCCCCACAGCGAGCCCGTCCTTCACACCGCCCCGGGTCTCCTGTGAGAAAACCAGCCGCTCACCGTTCGCACACCCGCTCGCCGTCTCCACGTACTACCGGAACCACACCGCACGTCCAACCCAGAGTGACCTTCTTGAAAGACCCCGACCAACCCCAGGCCGCAAAGAGCCCTCCCCCCAGACGCCTGTCCTCCACACCACACTCGTCCTCCGGGAAGACTCTTCAAAGTGAGATTGCACAAGGTACCCTCCAAAAAAAGCTTCATCCCTTAGATAAAGAGGCGTCGGCCGCTTTTAACCGTCAAAAAATAAAGAGTAAAATAGTTTCATATTGTCAGTGCCCATCCGCTGCATATTTGACAGTGCTGCTTACCTTCATCCCATGAGGGTTTTGCCTGACCGACGGTCTTTTGAATTGGACAGAAGCAGTGGGGCCCGCGATGTCGTCTGACAGGCGGGCCCCCCCCCACGACGACTTCGGCCCCACCAGAGGTGACTTTTCCCCCGAGCTCAGTCCACCTTGCAGTCCTCAGCTCAAGAGCACGACGCGGGACCAGCGCAGGTACCATCTGGCCTGACTGTGGCGAGGAACTTGAAGCCACGTTTTTACACACAGTGAATACTAATTCCATCATTTGCTTCCACCCATGTTGCCGTCAGTCCACCAAAGTTGCAGGCCGTGTTCTCCAGCTCAGACTCTTCCCCGCAGCCTGAGAAGATAAGCCTGGATGATCTCACAGCAATTATGTCAGGTACTCTCAACTAGTATTTACCACTGCATAGCTCAGCTGTGGTATGTTCTTTGTATTATTGCACTGCAGCCTTCCGGTAAACCCCGTTTCAGATATTTTCCTGTTTGCATGTGAAACCTCATGGTAGGGAGATTTATACAATGGGCTGATGTTTGAAAGTGTGCTTATTTGGCAACTTGCGTTTGACTGTAATTATTCGAATCTATCTGGAATGTTTAATTTGCCACAGTGCAGTTTTCTCAGTTTCATGCGGTTTTACTTTCTGGAAAACAGCAGAAACTTTCACTGTTTCCTGGGTGGAACAGCCACACATCATTATTCATCTATATTTCTTGAATTTCATTACCAATAATATGAATAAATTCCCTGTTACAAAATGGAGGACATCCGCTGTGGCGGTTTAGGATTTGGGAATGGCTGCTTTTAATGAGTGTGCGACTGGCCTCCAAAGTGCCTTTTCAGTCGCCTCGCACAATGGTGAAGATGAAGGGCATCTGATTATGTATTCCGTGCCGGTCCTCTGGCCCTTTTGCATTATGGTGGAGCATAAAAGATCTCTTTGTGCGCGTCTCCCCTCCAGAGCCCGGCCACATTCCAGAGCTTCTCCTGGACACTGCCGTCCCTCTCTGTGTGGAGGCCCCTGACAGCCCCACTGTCCCCCTCCCACAGGACCGCCCAGAAGACCCAATGGAATTGCGGGGCCAGGCGGGTGAGTCCCCCCCCCTCTCCACCCCCCCCAACCCCCTTTTCATTGACCCATAAACTTGGTTGACCCCAAACGGCGAGAACGGCCACCAACTACTGTACACACTGTCAGTGTAACCGTATGAATGGCTCCGGGGTTCACTGCCCCTGGCTGCCATGACAGACCATTGTTTTACTCTCACGTCAATCCGTACGTCTTTTATAGAAGTTCCACAAGCCTCAGGTGAAGAAGAAGAGGAGGAGAGGTGGGAAAGGGAGCGAAAGGAAAGACTGGAAGAAAGGCAAAGGAAGCAAGAGGAAGCCAGAGAGCGGGAGCTGCAAGAACTTGAGAGACTGGAGAAAGAGATGGTAATGATTGTGCTACAATAAGTTCAGTTAGAACTTAATCCAGAAAGGGCAGCCTGGTAAAATGAATGTTGACGGTATTTATGTCTAACCAGCTTTTGCAAGAGCTGGAGCAAGCAGAACTGGAAAATGAAGAAGAAGGAGAAACTGAAATTAAGAAAAGAGATGAAGCGCAGACGCAAGGGGAAGATAATGACGGGGAGGAACCGAAGGGGGGAAATCCGTTGGAGAAATACATGGCGCTGGTCCTGGAGGCCAGAGAGAAGCAGCACGCCCAGGTGAGTTTCACAAACGTTGCTTTTCTGACTTGACGTGTAGCAGCTGTGTGTTAAACCAAATGTGTGTGTGTGTGTGTGTGGTTCAGAGCCCTGGAAGAGAAGAAGCAGGAGGTGTGAGCCCAGAGGCTGAGAGTTTGTCAGAGGAGAAAGATAACAGGTAACTGAAAACAGGTTACCAGATTTATGGCTATGTTTATCAAATATATCAACCTCAGTCTGTGCTAATCTGTTACTAGGACAGTTTAATACACGTAAAAGCCTATAAAATTGTCTTCTAAAGCACTTGATCTCTTTCGTAGTCTCTCATCTCTTGTTCTTTTTCATGTTTTTTGTCTTGGAATTCTGTTATCTCGTTAATTAAAAAAAACTGCTATTTTGTTTTTTTCCTCTTTCTGTCCCTGAAGGCTTCCAGTAATCAACTTTTTATTGTGTTCTCAGCGTTGCAGCATTTTCACACAAGGATGAAGATAATGATGATGATTTCTGGTGAGCTGCTTGTTCTAGAGTGCTAGCCTATCATACATTGATGAATTACACAACTCTCTGCAGGCTTGTACTGTTTTTAACAAGCAATTGTTTAGTTTAGGGGTTTGGTTTTGGTATGTGTATTTGTTACAAGTGTGTTATTCAATAAATCATATTGGATTATTTATTATTTTTTGGGATTGAGTTTTCACCACAAAACAAGATATGAATATCACGCAAAAGAAAAAACATCACAACTGTAGTTTAGTTTTTTTTTATATATATATATTTCTTTATTTTCATAAAAACAGTCAACAGGCCAGTTGAGTGATGTTGTAAAGGGGTTTCCAGTCAGACAGGCTGCTGGATTCTTGTCCTCCTGGTGATTGATAGGGAGCCTTTATTCTTCTAGCTTTTGGTTAATTCAACAGGAAACACAGCTCAGAGAGGAAATGGGACACACGTTGGCTCCATGTTGTACATCCATGTACATCTGACATCTTTCTCTTTAGCCTCTGTGCACCTGTGGCGTTTAGTCCTGCAGAGAACTATGCAGGTTTTGTCCAATGACATCGCCCTGATCAGTCAGTAAAACTGGGAAGAGAGTCACAATGACATTTATACTTTGGCTAAATTTACCTTTTGAGATTGCCCTACAATTTTATAACAGGCTGGTGTTGCAACTAATTGTTTTTTGAAAGTTGAATAAAAAGCTCAGCATCAGTATGTCACGAAGAAGCCCTTGACATTCATAGAAAATACAGTTATACTATGAGGCAAAACCTAGTATAAGACTCATGTACTTGAAGAATAAAAACACTGACTAATTATACGTAAAATGGATTAATTTGACTGCATTTAGAATTAAAAGGAAACCGGCAAACACAGCCTACTACTGATGTCAGCATACATGACTGCACATCACGTGTCACTGCAGAAACGGTTGTCTTCATGCAACAAGTAAACTTATCCTGGTAACTCAACTAATAGAAATAGAAGATTACATGAGTAATTATGTCAACATTATGACAATTTCACATCAGAGACAAGTGCAATAATCGAAAATGAAGAACAGAAATTAACTTCAAAATAACAAAAATACCTCCAATTCTGACGTGTAACAAGTTTTTCACACCTTAAGTTCTGTAGGTTTTTTCAATAATACCAAATACATAGTTACACTTGCTTTATAAGTAAGTCAATTTGTATCATATAGTACAGTATATGGTGAGATATTACAATAGATAATGAGCTACAAAGCTGCCTTGTTTTTTTCATTTGCCTGAAAGAAGCACATTTTTTAATTATTTGAATATATTTTTGTCTGATTATTGTCTCCAATTAGCAAGGATATCGTTGTAAAGGTTGTTGATGATGTTAAGGATTTCAAACCATAGTTTTAGGAGCGTTTGTTCCAGTTACATTGTTCCATAGGCTCTAGAGCAAACCTGAGGTAGTATTCATGGAGGCCATGAATATTCAGAGTGACTTTTAATTTGCTGTTTTAGGTTTAAGATGAAATTGAATGAGTGAATTAAAGCAAAGGTTCTTTTGACACAGTCTCGTGTCAGTACTTTATAATTTGATGGTTCTTGTCACATGCTGTATAGACATAACACACCAACTCTGAATGTAAGGCCTTTCATGTTGTGTATGATTAAACTGCATTTTAACTGCAAGAGCAAAGAAAAAGGTTACATTCCCTTGTTGAAAACCACAGCTCAATAACAAGACAAGCAAGAGGGGAAAACAACAGTAAGAATAGTGCAATGTCTCAAGCTTCGATTAAAAAAAAAGAAAGGGCAAGAGAAAAAACAAACACTACACAAACGTAAGAATTCAAACCTGCGGTTTATCCTTGGAAAAGGAAAGCATGAACAAAAAAATGTAAGTAGTAGTTCCGAAAAACACTTCTTGGTGAGTTAGTGCAGAAAGCAGCACTGATGCGTTAGTTTGTTAGGAGCCTGGTTAGTACCGCACAGTGCCAGCGCTGTTGTTCAGAGTTGGTCCAAAGTGGTTGGCTGTAGTGTCAATGTGTCTTTGAATGTGTGTCTGTGTGTGTGTGTGTGTGTGTGTGTGTGTTTGTATGCACTGGGAGTGTGTATCCTTATGTGTAGGAATTGAGGCATTCCTTTGAGCGTGACGTGATGTCCTGCAGCTCCCGCTCTTCCTTCATTTTGATGTCTTGGTAGGCATGCATTTGACTGGCATCCTTAAGGTAGGCCCAGTTTGCTGAGAGAATCATGAGGAAGTGGATCTGGAAGAGAAGGGTGAGGTGGATGGACGGTGAGCATGTCAAAGATGCAAAGCCAGCTACCGTAGTCGGAGCTACAGCGCGTACATCACAGACGCACACAAACACAAAAGGTAAGTCCTTTATAAAGACCCACAAGTGAAAAATGACCAAAGACAAGTGACTGGAAAAACCGCGTTGTAACGCTGCCGTTACAATCATTACTACTACTGGAGTTCTGTTACGATCTTGCTGTGCACACCACTACAGACGTAACGCGTTTGAGGCATTAGGATCAGTGAAGAGAAAGAGAGCCACAGGTTGTGTGTGCGTCAGTTGTATGAAGCAGCAAAAGCTTGAGATTAGTGCAAAGCATGACATTTTGTGAGTCTGACCCTGATGCAGATGCAGCTGATTCTAATTGCATCTCGCTGTAGGATTTATAAGAAATACACCAAGTGGGAACGCTTTTGTAAACAAAGATTGTTTATTTTATATAGAAAGTAAAAGCTACAGTCTTCCAAAAACTTATGAGAAAATTAAATATATGAAATATGGAGTATAAGTAGCTATAAACAGATCAAAGTATCTGAAAAACGTAAGCATGCAGGCTCAGTGTTAAGATAACGAACAGCTCTTTAATGGCACTTGGAGAAAGAATAAAAGGAAAACGGTAGGAAAACCAAATGTCAACGTCATAGCTAAAGCTCTTCCAGCATCAGCCCTCAAGGAAAAAACATATTTATTCTACTCTAAAAAGGGATCATTATTTATTTAGAAAATACATGAAAGTAAAATGAGGCTTAGGGCCTCATGCAGAAGTATTCCCCCGGTACTGGCCTTCATAGTGTGCTGTGCTAAGTGTGTGTTACTTTGAAATCTACAATAAACACAACTGATCACCATCATATTCATCAGCAGAATACAGTTGATGAGAGGTTTTTAGTTCAGTTTAGAATCTAACTTGTGACAAAAGAAATAATACTGAATATTTTATCTGTGCAACACTTCATGGTTTCGTGGGTCAGTGCCAACATTGTCAGGCTAAGAAAAGAAACCAAAGGAATATAAGGAGAAGGCACGTTGCCTCGGTAACTGGTCCTTTTTCAGATGTAGCATATCACTAGAATTCATCCTGACCAAAACGAATAATCTGCCATTCAAAAACAAAGACTAAGAACCCATTTGATATTTATCATCAGAGTTGGGCTTAGTGCAGCGTTGATAGTCTCGTGTTCATCCTGGATCATATCTAAGATTGTGTCTTACAGCCTGTTCAAAACTCCTACACGCGCTTCCAGAAGTGCCTCCGTTTCAGCACTGCCTGAAGTTGATTGATGCTCGTCCAGTAATGGACTGTAATGCTACAAGCTAGATCCTGTAAGGCTCTGCGCAGGTCAAAATCAGCTTCAAGCATGAGAAATATGAAGAAAAAAAAGAACTGTTCTGGATTTCTAGCCGTGCACATTTCTGTCAAATCTGAAGGTAACAAATTTCCTATATGTGAGTGCCAAAGAAAGCAGAACAAACCAGCCAACAACCCCCCAACCTCCCAAATCTGTAAAACAATGTCAGTCGTCCTCGGACAATCAATCATCCTGGGTACCGAATACTAAAGGGAGCCTACACTGAGCTGTTTACACTTCATGTGATTACTAATGGAGAAATGTTGTTTTTCCTATTTTCAGGTTGTTGTATTTTTAGTTGAACTTTTGTCAGTGGAAACTGCCTCTATAGAGTACGGCCTCAAATGCTGTGCTGTGCTCGTAAAACAGTTCAAAACTTAGTGCAGCAGTCTTCTCGACTTTTAAACTTCAAAACAGCAAAGTTATAAGTGGTAGCCATCATGTAGATCAGCTGGTGGAAGAGAACAGAAAAGGTTGTAAGAGAACATGCCGGTGACCAATTTGTCACTATTCCTCCAAGTCAGTGAAATTACCAAGTATTTTCCAGCTTTAAAAATGAAAGTATCGTTTTACAAAAAAAACACATTTGTGATTCAATTTGTTTTACAGCACAAAAAAGAAGCCCAAACTGTGGTCTCTTCCGCCCGTCTCGCTATAAACACACGGCCATGTGCTTCTAAGCAGATGGGGAACAGCGAATGGAATCGGAGCTGAGCGAAAAGGCCTGTGTGTGATCTTCCTCGCAATGGGAATGAGAAGAGGAGCACGTCCCTCTCGATCTGCCGATACGAACCGTGCAAAGATGGACTAAAGAGGAGAGGATGAAGAGACCGGAGGGAAGCTTACCAGCGCGATCACAGTGGCTCCTGCTCCGGCGCACGCTACGATGTATAGGTGATAGGACAGGTAGAACTGCAAAAAGAAATGAAAACGTTCGTCCCTTATATGTACTGCGGCCGTCGTTTGCTAAGGTATCTATGTCCATTTGTAAGAATGTTATTGGCTCGAAAAACGACCTCTCACCTCGTTGGTGGTACAGATGTCACCTAGCGTGGATCCACAGGCCTTGCCAGGTGTGGCGTTCCATGGGATAATTCCTGCAGCCATGAAATTCGCATATTAATCTTACTTTTATATTTGCTAATTATCTAATGATAATGAAAAACAGGAGGGACTCAAGCAATTTTATTCATTAGGATCCTTCTTAATTCTAATGGAAATCCAGTCACGCAGGATACAGGAAGTATTTCAGAGCTTAAAGATAAGATGGCGCTGCCTGAGATTGCTTTTTGTTCAAGCGACAGCACTGGTAAAAAAAAAAAAAAGTGCTACACCCTTACCATACTGACGGACATCCACGCAGATGGAGTCGATGTTGGTGAGGTTGACCCCGGCAGACATGGTGGCACAGGAAGACCACATGTTGTAGAAGAGGAAGACCGGCACGGCGGAGAAGCCGAACACGCCGAGCCAGGCCACGCCCAGAATGTACGTGAGGAAGACGAACTGAGGACGTGCGACACAATGTTATGCCCCCTCCCGTGAAAAAAATCAGCAGTGCTATTTCTTTACTGCTGTCATTTGTTGAACTAAAAAGAAACTCTCTGTGTTTCATTATTCGGTGGCACCCAGTGATTGCAGCAACATACCATTCCACTGATGCAGCGTCCACAGATGGTGGTCTTGAACTCGCTGTGCAGTTCTTTAACTGCACTGGTTGTGTAGAAGCCCTCCGCCAGCAGGATGATCCCGTACAGGAAGAAAAACGAAGCGATGCCATAGATGACGTACTGCATCAGCTGTATTCTGTTAGGGAGCAAAGTCACACATGTTACGCCTGTGAAGCTGCAGTAAGTTAAAAACAAAGTCAGTAAAAAATAGAGCGCTAACATGTTTTTAGCCTCCAAATTAGCCAATAGACTCGCTACACGTATCATATCACGGAGTACCACGGAAATATCTGTTTAAAATCATCCATAACATGCATAGAATCTTTAAAACATGAGTAACCTGGGCCAGCTTACTGATCCTAAACAGAGGCTCACGATTAAGACGCGGATCCGGCTAAGCCCAAATGTGCAGATAACAGCTGATACCTGTCTCTGCAAATGATCTGCCAGGAGATAGACTGCCCCAGTAGACATCATGAATCAAACAGTGCACTCTACAACGTAAAACATATGCCCTTGTAACTCCTTTTTTTATTGTCCCGACCGGTGGATCCACTTAAATATAACATTTTAAAAAGAGCCATATTTGGACTGTTCTGCAGGACGAGGCGACCGTTGGGAGACGTGGTCAGCTAAAAATAGCCGACATAAAGTAAACCTCATTAAAAGAGAGATCTATCTCACTCTCAAACCTCACTTTGTTGTGACTCCCTGAGTGGATTTTGCAATCGCCGCACACGACCGCGTGAGCTCACTTACACGTCCGTCAGCATGGCGTGATCGCTGGTGACCGTGGAGAAGTGGGTCTCCAGGATGGTCACGGTGCCGGTGAGAGCCACGTGGCCGCACCCGCAGAACAGGGCGACGCCGGAGAAGCAGAGGATCGTCGCCACCAGCGAGGCGTACGGCACCCCGCCTAAGCACTTGATGCAGCACTCAAAGCAACCTGTCGAAAGAGAGACGGACGAACAGGGTCAGCGACGAAGGCCGTTTGGCATCATGCAACGGGGTTTAAAAGGCAACAGTAAACAGTCTCCAAGTGTTTGTGATAAACTTGCAGGCAGGAAGTTATCCCCGGGGGGACGAAGTGTGAGACGAACATTCACCATGAGTCATTTCCCGAGCGTCGCGGACACCAAAAGAACATTTTGTCTCACATCGGGACCCAATAAAGAACAGCAACAGATGATTTCCATGTATACCCCGGAGAACAAGGGAAGTGAGGAATAAAGAGCAGAAGCGTCTCTTTCAAAACAAGTTTCAGCAGCTACGTAAACCACCGGTCTGCATTGCCTGGACCGTTTCGTCAAAGAATTCATCACCACACTCTGAGGGCACTAATGGCCATCCGGCAGGTCAGAGTGGTGGACGTCCGCCAAGCTGTAATGGAAATCAGTGGCAACGCGCAACGAGGGAATGAAGTGACCCAGATGGATCGACCTCATCCAGCGTGTTCTTAAGCCCGGCGAGACGGAGACGGTCACCACAACGCCGTGTTTGTGGATGCGGGCAAACAAACCGCACTGCGCTTCCAATCAGATCCACATGTGTGCGACAGGATGTTGTTGAGTCATCTGGACATGCAGATTGCTGTTTACGCTCACATGTGCCCAACGTCAAACACGGAAACTAAGGCTTCTAAAGCTGCTTTGATTTATATTTTACATTAACGATGCATGATGAATATGCTGAAATAACTGTCCAAAAATGTGACAGATGACTCAAAGTAAAAAAAGAGGTAGACGGAGACTGAGCACATGACGAGTACACACAACCACATCTCCAAATGAATACTAATCCGTGTTTACTGGAAATAAGCAATTGTTTAATCACAATTTTGCCATATCAGCAAACTGTAGCCGGTTCACAACAATTAGCTGGACGAAGTACAGATCTCCCGTTTCTTTTTTTTAAAATCTATGCTGTTCCTTGTATGTGGTAGGAAATGGAAAACGCCGTGCTGGTATATCTCAACACTGTTCCTGAGGAAAAACAGACCGAGATTTTGACTTTATCCATGAGACGGGGGTCCTGTGTTTGTGCTCTTTGCCTTCACAAAAGGAAATCAAACCAGATATACTGCTGCTGGGTCAACACTTGTGCAGTCGGACGCTTTACCGGGACTGTTTGTGTAGTACAGGGAGATAAAACATTTTTGTCCCATGGTGGGTGAATAGGAGTTGCCATGGCAGCATGTTAACCACAACTCAATGAGTGAGGCCACAGCACAGTTGCTAACGTCTACCGCAGCCCACATTTCTCTGATGAACATGTCGAGGGGTCAGAGCACAGAGCTGCACAGGATATTGAGCCCAGCTGCAAAGCAAATACAGGTCATTTGAAGGAAGAACAGCGCCAGTAGTGGATATCCCTGTCAGGCTGTCCTGGTCCAGTAGCAGACGGAATATTTGCCAGGTCTCACTGTTCACCCCACTGAGGAATAGAAATGTCCCCACGTGAAGAGGTGTATTTAATGTGCACAGAGTGACAGGGGCCGTCACAAGTCCCACTGGTTTAACGTCCATTCGTTTGATTGTAATCAATGGGTACACGCCGTAGATGAAAACCTGCATGACTACCCAACTCATTATGTGTCAGTCTGTCTTGATATGAGTCCCAGTTAATCGTTTGTGTGTCAGTTGATAGAATCCACCGTGGACGGGTTGGGATGGGATGCCTGTAGCTGTAAGAACCAAAACGTATGTGAAAAGCTTTAAAATGTCCCCGTTGACCGCTGCACCGCCCTCCCCCGGAGCCCTATGCACAGACACGGTCAGACCGACATGTTTGCATCTGTCATCCTCGTCTGACTCGGCGCACTTAGGAAGAGGCAACGTACTTTACGTTTGAAAGCCGCCGTGCCGATCTATCGGCCATGTGTTTGATTAGTGTCCGTTCCACACTGGTGGTTTGCTTTTAAAACATCCATCCCTGCGGACAGAGAGTATTGACACGTTAGACCTCTCTCTCCTTCAATGGATAAACCATGTGTCACTTCCCAGTGGCTGTCCTAAATAACACAACGCATCCGAGGTGGTGTTTCAGCAGCTGGACTGAACATGTTGGCCTGTTTGAGGAAAGACTCGCTGACGAGGTTCAACCAGCAGCAGCATCACACACTCTGCTCACAAAGGGCCTCGGTGAAAGCTTCAGTCTTGTTGTTAGACATCAACGGAGACAGAAGCCCAAATACACTTTTGAGTAGTACCATGGGGGCGTCAGTCGGCGCCAGAGTAGAGTCATTGCTCTCTGAGGGATACATTCACAATGAGGTGGATATTGGTGGAAAACGTCGGGTCTGCCAAATATTACGCCATCCTTCTCACTAAATCTAAGTCCTCATGTTTCTAATTCTGCTCATGACACCAGCTTATGTATAGTAAATTAAAAAAAAAACCCTTTAATTTGGAAATTATACATCTCTAATGAGATCATTTAGATATATCTAGTTCAAAAACGACAATGGGTTACGCAACTATGCTGATGGGTAGCACAACATTTCACAGGCAAAGTTGTAATCAATGTGTGTCAATTGTACAGTTATGAAATACACGAGCAGCGTCAGTAAATCTACTACACAGAAGTGGGATATTACAGTGTACACTGTACAGGATATTGCAGGGGCAGACTTGAGTTCCAATCACCCTCCTCCACATGGTACAATAACAGCAGGAGCCGGTGACTCTGAATGGATCCCGCTGGCTTGTCCCGAGTGGAGCGCTGACACGCACAAATGAAAATCACGTTGGGCCTTCTCCTTGTGATGACTTTCACATGCTTCCCAGCCCCACTGACTCATGCTGCTGGTTAGACCGACCACATAAAGGATCCCCGCTCCTCATCTCATCTCTACAGTACGCCAATAAGAGCAGCAACAGTTAGCGACTGTTTGTAATGACAATGCCAGGCCTTAAAAGCGGAGGCTACCATTTCCACATCAGCGTCACGAGGAGGGAGTGAAAAAAAGACGCCTGTGTGTGTGTGTGTGTGTGTGTGTGTGCGTGTGTGCGCATTTATGACACCGTGTGAGGGACACAGAAAATTAGACTAGAGTCCAAGGAAGCCGGATACAAAGAGCTAGTGTGTGCAGCTCTGGAGTGTCCATCACAGCGGACTCTCGGGGGCCTTTCAGAGTCGCAGTGAACCCCGCGTAGCCCCCGCTCTTCCGGCCTGCAGGCGCGAGGCCCGGGACGAGCCCCAACCGCTGAGCTCCATCCTGTGTGACCCTCTCCAGCACGTCACGCTGCTCGGACACAGTCGGGGGCCACAGCGGTCACTTCACACTCCAGGAGGATCCTGTTTGTCCGAGCGCCTCGTATCAGTCAGTGTGTGCATAAGATGGCTCGTTGAGACTGAACACAAGCCGCCAGGAAAACCCAGAAAACATTCATTTATTATTGTAGTGTATGTAAGTTGGTTCCTTTTTTCCAAAATGAAACAGTTTTTCAACAAATGACAAGGTACTACTCCAGCAGTCAGAGCTGCGTGTATCCGTCAAGTCATCGGTTGAATTGAATGGACTTAATAGGAAGACCAGGAATATGAAGGAACAGGAGGAAAGCCTGTTATATATGAAGAAGCGGTTCCTGGTGTGCTGTGTGCACTCCTGATGGCTACCGGGGGAACAGGGGCCCCAACGCACTGCTTTCCCCCAGATTCCCCAAACAGGTTTAAAGCATCCATATGTCTAATTACAGTGTGCCTGAGCCCAGACTCATCACACGAACCCCCTGCAGCTGGCTCCGCTTCTTCACCCTCATCACCTCCTTCCATCATCCTACGGACATCCTGTGAACACAGCGTGTCACGTCACAGAGCGGAAAACGCCCAACAGCTGGGAGCCTCAACGGGGAAAGTGGAAAAGTATCCTCGATGGAGAAATACAGCGGACATTTTTGAACAACCTTGTTTGATTTTCATTCCATACCGTAACACGCTCACACAGATTCACATAGAAGCACCAATGAACCGTATGTGTTTAATAAGAGTATGTTTATGGTATGAGAATAAATCCCACTCAAACAAATGAGCAAAGACACACAATCTGAGGTGATCCTTCTCATCCCTGAGCCCCGAACAACCAAACAACTGGGGGCCGGTACACTTTAAATCTCGCATCCAGCCTTTTGCTCGCAGATGTTTCTGTTTACAGCTGATTCTTAAGTATTGTTATTTGTTGCTTTGCCGGGGCGCGCTGCCAAAAACACCATTTATGAGAAACATTCTCCTTTTCCACACTCTCCACACGCCACTCTGCACTCCACACTTTGAGGAGAGACTTTGAGAAATGCCATAACGGCGATAATGGCCATTCTCAGGGGGAACGGGGAGATCCGACCGTGCCAATGCGTGCAAAAGTGTTCTAACAAAGGGAACTAATAGCTGTTGACTGCAGCTCACCCATCGAGTGCTGAATGGAGAGCAGTGAGATGTGTGGATGTACTCAACGCCTACGTAATGGCTCATTAAGTGTTTGGCTGTATTAGGTCATTTGTGAACATGAAGCGTGTGTAATTCGAGTCAATGATAGTGTCGAGTCAGGTCAACTCGTTTTATAGGCCAGTGTCACATACAGTGTCTCAAAGGGCTTCACAGGCCCTCAGCTTCAGGAACAAGTCCTAAGAAGAAGGACACAATATTTTATTCATTCTCCATTACTCACTTATAATTTTAAGACTTTTTAAAAAAAAAATTAGGACATTTTGAGAAAATAGAAGAGATCGGGGGAATACAGAATTTTTGACAGTGAACAATCGTTGATAGGACAGAAAAAATAATTGACAACAATTCTTAATTAAGTTGTTAAGTGACTGCTACAGACTCATTGTCAACATGGCATTGTCTGTTGGATTTCTTGTATAAATTAACAATATATTAACTAAAAATGTACTAAAATATATTTAGGATAAAGAGTAATATACAAATCAATGGTTCCAGACAGAGGGTGAGCGATTCAATGACTTTCTCTCTCCTCGGTCCACACTCTCTTTACGGCTGTTTATTTGTGAGACTGGTAATGACTGGTCAATTTATCTTTGTCCTTGCCAGCCCCGGATCCACCTCATTAATCATCCACCCCTCCCGAGAGAACCAGTCAAACAGACCCTGAGGTTTGATTGATCGGCAACAGGCTCATTGTCCTTGTGACATGATGATGACCATCAAAGGGGAAACCTTCTGCTGCAGGAGGGGAGTCCGATGAAAATATCCCACATGCTTAAACGAATCATAAACCAAGCACAACTACAGCAACCTAAGAGGAACACATTATAAGCATGACAGAGGCAGAATGCCATGGATCACGTGCCGTGATGATCGAGGATGAGCAAAGTCTGTGCCGAGTGAAACCCAGCAGGCTGGAGTCGTGGTTAAAGCCCAAGTAAACACCCAGTGAAAAGAACTGGACTGTCTCTTTGTGAGCGTTCATTGGTCCCTCTGGTGTCCAGCCTCTGGTCTTGGTTTTCTTCTGATGGAGTTTCCATGGTTGTTTTTATCCCATTCAACAAAAATGCTTCCTTTCAGCAACTTCTCTCTTCGTAACTCGCTCCTCGCTCGCCCATCGCTTGCACAGTTCAGTATCTCTCTCTCTCTCTCTTTCTCTCTCTCTCTCTCTCTCTCTCTGTGTCTGTCTCTGTTTGCACCATGTTCGCTCTTTTTTATCTCGCCCTGCCTAAGGTCAAGAATCAGTCTTATCATAAGAGATTTAGTCGAGCTTTACGGGACGTCGAGTCAGACGTCCCGTAAATCCCCATTTTTCCACAGCCCCAAATGTTGTGTGTGTTTTTTTCCTCTGAGTGACAAACAAAGCCTTGTTCGTGCCCTTAGCACAGCTCCCTCCTCACGACTTGGCCTGTCTCAGAAACTTGGGAGTACAACTCTGAATAGCAATGCGATGAGAAAGGGCTCGGGTGCAGACGGGTGAGTAGGGACCCCTCCTTTGGAGTGGGTGAAACCACTACAGGGACAGAG
Source organism: Apeltes quadracus (assembly GCA_021346845.1). Lineage (NCBI taxonomy): Eukaryota > Metazoa > Chordata > Actinopteri > Perciformes > Gasterosteidae > Apeltes > Apeltes quadracus. The sequence continues at coordinate 8,714,020 of CM037932.1, read as the reverse complement.
AGCATATATGCACACAATCACCTCTCCCTATTGCACATCTGACCACAGTGTGTGTGCGCAGGCACGTTGGTGCGTTTCATCTTTTGATTGGCACCGTATGCCCCCCCCCCCCCCCCCCCCCGCTCCTGCTGCATACATTAGCAACCTCTGACCGCTGTCTTCCCTCCATCTGGTGGCTTCTAACTCGCACATAAAAGGGCGCAGGAAAAGAAAGGAACATCTACGTTTCCTAAAGCAGAACGCAACGTGCACTGCGGGGCCGATGGGAACGGAGGGAAGAGGAACAATGCTGATGAAAGGAGGGAGAAAATGCTTAGAGGATGATATAATGAGAGACAATTTGTTAAAAAAACGAGTGAGAGATGACTGGCGAAACAGACAGCGAGGGAGACAGGAAAGGAGATCTTGGCCGTGTTTGTTTGGCAACAGCAGGCCAAGGAGCCCCAGAGGCATGCTAATGAGGTGGAGGCCTTTCAGCAGCGGGGGTGGAGGGGGGGTGGAGGAGGGGGGGGGGGGGGGGGGGGGGGGGAGGGTCTTCTCACGGATACCGGACCTCTGAGAGGAGGGGGATCAGGGAGCCTCAGGGGTCAGGGAAGTGAACTTAGCGGGGATCCCACAACAACAAACGGCGCACTGAGCTTTTTTCACCATCGGTCGTGTAAAACTCCGGGAGAACTGACATCCCTGTGATGTGGGGAAGGGAGCCGCCGGCCCATACGTAGAGGTGGTGCTTTGAATCCTACAGCTGATTTTGTGGGAGCTCCGCTGGGGATTTCCCGATTAGTTGTGTGAACGAACGTAAGCACACAGAGGAAGATCCATTTAACTGAGTAAAATAAGCATAGACTTTTTAACATGTAAATGGTCACAACAAAAATGAACACACACATACAAAAGGAAATTAAAAACATGTGATTGTGTTACGCTAGAAACCAAAAGCTAACAAATAGTTATTTGACAGACAACTGTCAAAATGATGAATGAATATTTAGTTTATATTTGTTCTCCCGCTCTGAAAACAAAAAAAAAAACGTTCACCCCCTGTCAAGAAAAGCTAATCATATGAAATAGTTATGGTTTAGTTTTGCATTACCAGTCAGCCAGCCAAGCAGCCAATGATTGAGCCAGTGACTGTGGGGCATGCATAACCCCGGCTAATGCAATTAACCTAATTCCAGGAATCAAATGTACAATATGACGTCTACTTTGTGTTCAATCGAACTCATTTAAAGTTCAGGCTTATAAAACATTCACCATAGTCTGAACTCCATCAACTCTCGAGATAAACATCTTGCTCTTTATTAGTTTGATGTTGAAGTTTAGATGCATATTTGGTTTTTCTGTTGCTGGAAACAGCTGCCTGCTGGTGGCTGAATAACACAGTAAATGCACTGCCCTTAAATCAAAACAGTGAGCTAAAAAAAGAAGCTTAAATGTCACAAGTGAATGAAGCAAGAAAGGTATTGTTTAACACATAAAGAGCAACAGACTGATTGGAGCTTTACCAAAAGCACTGTGGCAGACTGTGTGCCTGTGGGAATCGTCATGTGAACATAAGAGGCCAAGCCTGAGGGCCGCATGCTCCGCTCCAGCGTTGGGACAGCGCCACTCCCCTACTTGAGGACACAATCTGAATGATGATGAAGCTCATACAAATGGAGGAGGCTTCATTGTGGGTCAACCTTTCACGCTGTGAGACCAAGGGCCCTGAATGCTCCTCTGTGTTCAGTCACCCGTGAAGACCTGCGCCCCGCTCAGAGTTTCTCAGGGATGCAGGCGAGGGAGCAGGCCCGCGTTCCCCTCACCAACACTGGCCAGGGCCTGAGAAAGCAGGCTCATCCCACCACGGCAGAGCAGAGAAAGTCACACGTGAGAATAAACTGAAATAAGAGAGAAAACTGGCAAAACAAATACCTCTGAGTGTTTTTCTGCTTCAGTGGAAAAATCTGTAACAGTTATTGTAGCGACCGTTGGTACTTCACCGCATCGGAAAAAGAGATTCTTGTAAACCCTGTTTTGGAAAATTGTTACAGTTTGTGAAATCCTTTCCAATGTACTGTGGTGGTATTACTGTCCTAGATTTAAACGCAGGCTGTTTTCAAAGGTCAATCTGCCTTTGTTTGTCTGCCTCGTACACGCTGAATCTAAGTCATTGATTGGTTTACAAAAGCAGCCCACTACCAGACCATTAAACTGATACATGCACTTGGTGGCTGACCCATTTTCTTCTGGGAAAGTCAAAATAATGATTAAAAAAACAGCATTCACGGATATGAAATATGATTATTTGTAACAGTTAATACATTGAAAATGCATTCCTCAATATGACCCTTAAGACATAAAGGTTATGAGTTGCCTTTAACCTTTCTAAGCACTGTCTCTCTTTGCAATGGAAAGGAATGACTGCAAACCGTCCTCCTCCATTACAGCAAAGAATTTGGATTGTGAGACGGGAAACCACACGGTCAAAGTTATATTAGTGCTTTCAGTTCCCTTCGGCCCGGGCAGCTAAGGACTATTAACATTGTGTGTATAGCAGGAACAAAAACTGAAATGCATTGCGTGTTGGAGAAGTGAAGGTTAGATGGTATTTAAATCATTATGAGATCCTACTTACATTAAAAAAATGGTCTTCAGCACCAACTAATGCTGACGCTTGAAACTTGCGGCAATGTTCCTCAGAAAAGACTTAAATGTGAAGTAGTACGTTGAAAAGGCAGCAATCCAGCTACGCTATTCAATTTCAGCCTCTTTGTTTTACTTCCGCTGAAAAATGTCCAGTTTGATTTTCTTTCCCCCGTGCGATTCCAATTGTTTGACCAAACAATACCCACAGTATCTGACTCATTACTCCTCTAATTGCATGTTTGTGATACTATATCGTGTACGGCTTGAAAATGGACCACAATACTCATTTAAGGATGCCTGGCAGCCATTTCTTTCTTCTAAAAATTACTTCACAACTCTCAGAGTCTGGCACCTCCACAGCCGCTGTGGTTTAGGCCTAAGTGCGTTGCATGGAGAGTGAGAGACACAGATGCTTCCTATTATCCAGCCCACGTAGCTCGCAGTACTTTGGAAACTGCCAGCAAGGCTTGGTCGGAAAGAAAGCCGATGCGGCGTCCGAACCTTCAGACTAAGAATTTTATAATTTCATCTGGACTCAAAATCGATGCCAGGAAACAAAAACCTGGAAGAGAGCAAAACAGAGAGATATGGAATTTATAGAGGTTGTACCCCAAGAATTTTAAGGGTATGAACGTCTGCCATTGTGGAGAGAAGTAAAGGTCTTCACATATGGGTATTTTTTCTTTCAGTGTGCAGTAAATATTTGAATGATGCATCCGGTCTGAAAGTGTTTTTTTTTTCCGTCGTCTTACATTATGCAGCTAATGAATTAGCCAAAAGATACTGCAAGCAAACAGCTCTCCATTACCCAGCTCTTGCCTTTTCAATCTATATTGTAATAATAGGAGTAGATGCGTATTTGGGTAGTAACCAGCAACTCCTTAAAAAAAAAAACAGGGTTTTAAAGATTGTTTTCCCTCAACAGCCTCTCCAGAATAAAAGACCGAAAGAGACCATTGAAAGAGGGCGATTCACTGAAAACACCGGCAAATCCACAAAACGAAAGCAATGAACTGAGAGATGCTTTATTAAAGCACAACTGCAAAGTCAGGTGTTTATGTCCTGTCGATTTGTCACAGATCGACTCCTTGCACATGCAGTAGTTATTTGCATGCAGAATACTTTCTTTCAATCAATCTTTTCTCCACACACATAACCTGCAAACTGCCATTTTAAATATTAAACTGTAAACGACCACTAAACTGCCTTTTATGATACGTGATTGACCGGAGAGCAGTCACTTTAAGTCTTACGGTACCTGAGTGAAAATAACAACCTGTTTCAGTAAAATGTATTTTATTATGTACACATGACTAACTGCTAACCAAAAAGAGCAAAGATCAAAATGAACACTGTATTTTATGAGGATGTTTGTAAAAAAATATAGAATGTGAGAATTTGTGTGAAAGCTAAATACTCCTACAGGTGTCACTCCACCTCTGATGGGAATCTCCACAACTCAAATATTCTCACGCTACAGAGACTGAGATGGCAAAGAAAGCAGGGCTGGATTCTTTTAATTTTCCCACGTGGTGCAAAGAGCAAAAGCATGTGAACACACACACACACACACAATAGATACATAATGAAACACAGAGACATGGGGGACATCAGACGAGACCGTCGAGCTAATCTTGGGGTTGCATGAGCAGCCCCCACCCACTCTGTCTATCCCAGCTGCTGGGATTTCTTTCTCTGCGTGTCTCCCGCCAACCTCATTGTCCTCCGCCTCACGCTGCCAACCTCTCACCCTTGACCCGAGACTTTAACCTTTTCAAACCCTCCTCTTCTCCCCCGCTCCACATCCCCCCAGCTCTCATTAGAAAGAGCAGAACCCCCCCCCCCCCTCCCTCCTTTTATCCCCAGACATGTGTGACACACTAGCCACTTGGACTCCACCGGCTCAGGATTCATCGGCAGCGCTATGACAACAGAGCAGATGACACGGAGATCGCTTTAATGACATTGTTCCACGAGGCTCTTCGCTCTTGTCTCTGGACGCTGGAAGGGCGGGGAGTCGGGCCGTAACCTGATCCTGACACTTCCACCCCCGCAGGGATGCGTCTGTCCTCGGTTTCATGATGGAAACGGTTCAGACGTGGACTAAGTGCTCAACAATAAGTGGCCAATACAGCTTTTCAAAAGAAAAAGATGGGAGTTAATCTCCCTCGTGGTTGGCGTAGACTCTCCCTTGGCTGAACTCTAAAGTGCCTCAATCAGTCACTTAATTGCAGTTATCCAACGGAACAGGTTTAATAAGATTTGGTCCATCATACTGGACACTTTAAACTATCTAATGGGCAATGAAAAACAATCAGATGTGATACAGCCAGCACATCATTATTAGTGTCAAAACATCTGCGCGTTCACTCGGAGTCCGTGCATACTTGATGGAACCACTGGTCTGATAATACGTTAAAAGAGAGATCTTCTTCAATCATTTTCTATGCAAATGCAAGTACGTGTACTTGACCGTGTGAACAGAAGCCTTTGACACAAGCCATTCGCATCACTGTGTCATAGCTGTGATTAAAGAACTAAACACTGTTTACTGTTTTTTTCTTTTTTCTTTTCTTCTTTCATTGCAGAAGGAACGAGGATGAGCCAGTGACGCAAATTGAAATGACTTTGATCTCAATAAATACAGAGAATTATGTTCAATTATGTTTTATTGTCTTAGAAAATTTTGAATCCAAATCTGCCCAGCAACCAGCAGCAACACCACACAGGCCAAGGAATGAATTAAAAACAGTACAATGTATACACACATCTAGAAGCTTTAATATGCTGCTCTCTCTCTCTCTCTCTCTCTCTCTCTCTCTCTCTCTCTCTCTCTCACTTTCCCTCACACAAGCACACACAAACACACACGCACAAACACACACAAACTATGCGCTCAGTTGCAAAAAGCTTTCTCTGTACATTCCAGATGCTCGGTTCCTTCACAACAAAATTTTCCCATTCTCCTCCGTGGGCACTGTTGTTGCAGTATTTTTTTTTTTTTCCATAGAGTGGAGGTCAGAAGCTAAGATGACTTATGAGGCACCTCGGTGGTGTGACTGCTAACTGATCCATCCGCTGGTCTGCGTGTGGTGCACAGATCAAGATGTTTTTCGGACAGAAACATCTGGGATTTCCTCTCCCCTGAAGCTGCTGTTAGCTATGTTTCCCATTTCCTCTCTAGTCAACCTACAGTGAGTAAGGCCGCACAATTAATTGAAGGAGTCAAAATATAGCGAGGTGCGATATCGAAGGCAAAAGGTGTTTCTAGCATATAAAATCAAATATTGTCGTACCTCAGAGATTTCACAGTCTTAAAACTCATGTTTGTGTGGTACTGATCCCCATGGTACTAATTCCATAAACACTGTGAAAACAATCAATCCCTTAAATGACAGTTAAATATTTTTATAAGTATCAACAGTAGAAAAAGCATGAGCGTGTGAATTAGTCTGTCGATTACAATTTATTTTGTTTTTACGAAACAGTTTTACTGGTAAATCCCAAAACAGCCAGGAAAAAAAGCCCTCAGCTGTAGCGTTTCCCTGCAGCTGCTGCTTTCTAAAAGCTTAGCGGCTGCAGATTTTCTGTCTGGCAGAAGTGCCTCCTCCCATATAGATAAAGAAGACTCTAACTTAGTAACCTTTTCCTTGGCAAGGAAACGTATTCCTGTGTGCGTCAAACTTGTTTCATTGTGTCACATGCAGCGCCACATCACAACAACATGGAGGAGTTTGATAAGCAACAAGCTCTGAACAAAAAAGTCTTTAAAAGCTGTGATTTTGATGACGATATTATCAAAAAGAACATCTTTGGATATCTTGAGCGGGATTTCAACAAATAAGAGGAATATAGGGGCAAAGAAGGCCTGTGGGGATACACAGGTTTAATTCACCCCTAGAATCGCATTTGGTTGCATCGAAACGGTCTCAGGCTGTCCGGCAGGGCTCTTCACATGGTGAAAAACGTCTCATTGGTGGGCCGGGGTACCCCAGATGCTTTTGTCTTACGGTTGTTTAGCAGCTGCAAAAAAAAGCGGCAAGGACAAAGCCCTATCTGTGGAGGGTTGAATACGCTCAGCGGGCACACGGCCAACAGCTCAACCCTTCAGGCTCCAGCAGTTGAAAAGCAGACTAACGCAGTCTGCTCTCACTCCTCACACTTGCAGGGGAATTAGCCGGAGGGCCTATTATTTTCTTCTCGTTTCCCCCTAACTGCTTTCACATCTGCACTGTAGTCACGTCTAAGTGCCAAATACGCATCTAGAATAGAAGCTTTCGTACCATTGAAATAATACCAACATTGATGCACTTTGCCGTAAAAAGGGGAAGAATGAAGACATTGTGTTAAAGAAAACCGCCATCTTGGCTGACTGACACACCTCTTCATCATGATTGATTGACGAGTGTGGATCAATATTCACATTGCGTATTTGACAATGCGGCTGTCTGAAGAGAGATTCAGAAGCCTGGATTTGAGTTCACTTCTTGGAGATGCGGTTTTTTAAATTGGAACAAGAGAAAAGCCTTGATGAAAATGGGTCAAGCACCACTTACATCTGAAGGAAGTTAAGAGGAGATATTTGAATGGCCTCAAAACCCTCCACATAGCACGGACTGACAACACGGTGGTCACGTAAGAGGCCGCCTTTCACGTTAGATGTGAAACAAAAAGTCAACATTGACGTATCAGTCATCATCAAGTCATTAAAGTTAAGTTGTTCAGAAGTGACTTGAGTACTTGGTCTCAACTCAACTCAATCTAGATAGAACATATCATGGAACCCAGGATGTTTAACAGAAGAAAAAAACAATAAAATTAAATTTGACAAGATTTAACATTAGAACTATGACACATGCTTGAATAATTGAAGTCTCCAAAAAGGCTGAAAACCAGTGATTCAAAATATTAAAAACTAACGTAATCAATGAGTAAGCACCTTAGATAAAAGCTATGCTTAAAGTTTTTATTTTTTTTCCAAAACTGACTTCCTACGAAGATCAGTAACGGGCATGTACTACTACATCCCTGACGCATCTAAGGCTAGACGCCAGACGGAAACGTCGAGTCTCATAGTTTAAAGATTTGGGCAACTGACCGAGCCTTAGTATCTGTCGAGTTCGGAGTGAAAATACGTTGACACATATGTAATAGTTTAGCTCTTAACCCTGATTATCATCTATTTACTTGTTGACCAAAGACTGGGTGAGAAAAATAGGTCATTCTGTGAATACATTATTGATTATTAATCAATGTCCCCTGCTGATGGAATTTGGAGAGAGTGAATGAAGGCATGTCGGCATTCATTTTGGTGCTGAAGAACAAGCAGTTTATCTATTATTTCCCATAGACATTCTGTAGTAATTGTCTGACTGAACAAAAAACTGATACATTGCAGCTCTACCATCAAATATCCCCTCTGCACTATATGTACATGCACTGATATAACATATTATAATACATCAAAGAAAGAAAAGTGTAATTGGAACTTATAATGCATTTATTTGACCCTTTAACCTTGACAATCTGCAGTCTTGGAGATACAATAAAGGCCAGATTGTATCTTTGTCACATTGTAGTACACCACAGCAAAGCCTGTGGTGTTTTGCACACACAAACTATTTTCACAGATGTAAATCCTTATTTTACCATGTGGCAATTTGACTGTGACATCGGTCTAACAAGGACAAACACGCGCGCACATACACACACACACACACACACATACATACGCAGAGTCACCCACGCAACCACTTTCATCTCTTCTGTTCGACCGTGAATGGGCTTTTAGCAGAAGTGACAGCCAAGGCCCATGCTTCAACAAGCATTCCCACTCAGGAACTGCTATTCCTATCATTTCGTGGCACTCAATGGCCCTCTTTGTAGTCGGAGGAGTTATTACGCTCAACAAATTATCATGACGGCTTTAGCAGACCTGCAGCGCTGGAGAGAAACAAACAAATTATAAAAGCAAAGGAAAGGAAACCCAGACAGAGAGGAGGAAATAAAGTGCAGCAGTAGATGAATGAACTAACTGGTTCTCTTTTTCGTTCTTTTTTTGAGCTGCTCATTTGCAAAAGGTTCTGTATGGGCCTCATCTGCTGTATAATTACCAAATAGGCTCGGTTGTGTCCTCTGCCAAATGGAAAGAAGCCCAGAAATCACGGAACTCTGACAGCAACTACCTCATTAAGGACGATATTCACTGTTATGAGCGATGGCAAACCCATGACGAATTGCAATTTCGGAATTATTGATGGTGACATTAAAATATGGTGAGCCTCCTTAAATTGAACTGAAATGAGATGAAATTCATGACTGGGCATCTCTTTGGAGTTTGGAACAGAACCCAAACAAAACAGGAAAGTTCCATTTTGCCCTCAGGACCCTTCGACCGTCTCCGCAGTGACTCATTCTTGCAGCCCTGTGGATTTCCCCCCCCAACCACCATGGAGCTCTTGAAAACAGAAGCATGTGCGCGGCAGAAGCATTTAGCCATGAGTCAACCAAAAGCAAGGGGAACATATACCCGACTCTCTGTTATTGCTCCGCAATGTCACATGACGAGTTGTTGATTCCGAGATGCACAAAACGCCTGCGCCCGGCTCGGCGTCAGCAGTCATGGGTCTTTCCTCTCCTCAGCCTCAGGATGCAGGGTCGCAGCACATGTGCCTGACCGCTGCTGATGTGTGAGATAAATAATCGGACATCCTAGTTCAGACGGAGGAGGAGTAGGCGTTGAAGAGCGCGAGGCAGCAAACGCATTGGAGACCCAAACGTAAAAAAGCATTATGAAGGACAATGTTCGAGCCCTAAGGGTGTAGTAGATCATTGAAGGACAGAATGAATCCAAAATTAAAAGAGATTAGCAGTCCCATGTGTCAGTTACAGTTAACAGCGAGAGGTTTCATTTAGGACACGTTCAAAACTGTCAGCTGTTTTTTCTGGAAACACTCAAAACACTTGGTTCTGGTTTGCATCCAACCCCCGTGACCTTTTCCACAAGGCTACCCCGCTGAACACAAAACACTCTGACTAGATGGGTTCATGAGTTTCCGCAAGGAAAACCTTTCCACCTTCTGCTTCTTCTTTTTTTGCAATCAGAATCTGGCTCCAGGAAGAACAGACATACTTTTCGTTGCCGTGTCCATAATTTGCTCTATTTGAGTTGAATCGTCTTAGCTGTCTTATAATCTTCGGTTATAAGACAGCTTTAAATGTCAAGCGTATAATCAAATTATTATTGAAAAGTCATCCACACTAAACTGATTCCCATTCATTAATAAGATACATAAACTTTGCTTATGTTTGAAAGATAACATTCATTAGTTTAGAGATTACAACCTTAAGAAAACACAAAACTGTTAAGCTTTCTAAGCGGTGCCTTGTGACGCTTTACTTGGTAAAATGAGTATGATTATCACATCTATTTTTGTCTTTGTCAGGCTTTCTCTGCAGATGTTTGGTTCAACAACAAAATACCTACGAAGAACCGAAGCCACGATTCTTTCCAGCGTGTTTGGTTATCTAGTAACTCTTGGTAACCAAACACTCCTCTGTGAGTAATTGTCAACTGTCAAGACAAACACAGAGAACCAAAAAAACATATTTGGGGAAAATGACTTGTCTTAGTCGAGCGCATGTGGAGCGAGGCCAAGTGATCCTCCCACGTCCCTCGCACAGGCCAACGCACTGTTAAATCGTTCGCCGCAAGTGCAGAGGAGAACTTCTCTCACAAACACGTGGCCCCTCTGCGAGGCGAAGGTGGCTGTAAAATGAAACATAGGTTCTATAACTTCTGCATGACATCTTCACTGCTCGGCTCCAAACACACTCGCTGTCAAGACATCCTGTGGAAAAGAGTCGTGGAAAACTTGCAAAGACTGTCTGCGATTGGTTGACCCTGCATCTGCTCTGAGACTTGCAATGCTGTGAACTTCTCTCTACATTAAGAGCCACTGAAGTCGCACAAAGGAGCAGCTCCACATTAGAAGCACAAAGGCGACTCTGTGAGAGCTTCAGAGCGATTTAATGAGCATTGATACACATTTGAACGCGGTGTTCAGTGTTCGGCGGCCTCATCTGTGCCTCGGCAAACAACTCGAGCCAATAAATGCTTCCCATAAAACCACAAAAAAAAAATCTCAAGCGGCCAAATTAAAACTATTGGATCCATTCTGTTATGTTTTTACTGGGAACCATCTGCCCCAACCAACTATCCCATCTGCTCTACAGTTTATCACTCTTTCAAAGTTGAGAAGTTAAACATCCATTGCATGAGCGCCTGAATCCTCCCCCCCCCCCCATGTTGGAATCCCAGATGGTCCCCACTTGGGAAGATGAGACAGTCTCAGCTCAGCCCTTCACATGGACACAAAGCCTGCAGGCTTCCGCCATGGAGCATCTGACTAACACAATGTGTTTTTCTTTAACGATCACCAGCAGAGCATGCTGTGCGGTTTAGTTTGGGTTTTAAACACCTTTTAAATGACAGTTCTTTATCCTACACTGCAACTGGTGGCCGATAATGAGCGCAGAGAAAAGTCCTGTTTTCATCCAACGGCTCGTGTCTCTGGTTTTCCCAGCTGAAAGCAACAGTAAGAGAGACAGTAGAGGAGGAACATTGATCTGGATCAGACTCCCGGCGGATTTAATCCTTCTAATCGCTTTCCTCAGGTTGCTTCGGCAGGCTGTTCTTTCCGAAGGTCGCCGGTAAACAGGAGTCCGACACAATAACCGCGCCGTGCGCAGAAAGTTTGTGCGACAGTAACAAAGTATGAAGCAATGCTGCCGTTAGGAAGAACAAAAAGAAAACCAGCGAGAGCCTCATCCGTCTATGAGCTATTAGAGCATTTTGTAGGTTAAAACAATAAAAAAAAATAAAAAAAATAAAAACGTACCCATGGTTGTTAGTTTCCCAGAGTGTCCGAAGTGAAGCGATCAGAGGAAAGATGAGCCCCGGCTCCGCTGATGCTGCGTCCTGCGATGCACACTGGCCGAACGCACAACGCCGCGCGACGCTTTGGAGACAGCCAGAGTGACGTCACTCCGGACGAGGATTACTGATGGGAGGACGCCCCCCCCTCCCCACTCCCCACTCCGCCTCCTTCGACCACCAATTCTTGTCAGGAGACAATATCAGGAGGTCGAAATAAACTGATTTCGATAAAAGTGATTCCTCTTACTATGAGTGATTTTGTTCTCTCCAAACAGCAAGCTAATGTTGAGGTGTTATCAAGCTGATGTCAGTCAGATCAGAGTGTTATCAGATAGCACTCATTGTACTACAAAGTCGGGGATTATTCTAATCATCACGCCTCAGTCCGAGTTGAGTAGTGGTTTATCAGACAAATAGATGACCAAGAATGTTAAACAACTCTATGCTTTTCTGAAGATCCTATAAACCATCTGGAATTAAACAAAAACATCCAATGTCTGATAAAACATTTCATACTGTTATGAGTGAAACTAAATAAAAGTAATCTTATTTCCAAATGCACATTAACATGGGGGAATGAGGTTGCCTGATTTTTAAAGATATTTCTCTTCCTGGACAAGAAGTGGGATGAATTGCAACAAAGAGGAGGCCTTTCCAGAAACAATGCACGTCTCCGTCACTCCAGTGTGATAGTATCCGGTATCCTAGGAGTCCTGAGCACCCTCGATCCAATTCCATCTTTTCACTGGTGGCCAAGTGGCAAGTCTCAATGGGTAGTTTCACGGCCAAACAGGGCATCTGCCCAACACGGCATACACATAAACCCCCTAAAGGCAAATATTTAACTGGTCAACTTCAGCGTAACAAAGACAATATTAGTATTTTACCGCCTAACCGTTTCTTATTCTGAAACCACCATGCACATTTATTCATACACTGTTTGGGTTTGTAATGAAGCATACGCGATATTTAAAAATGGTTTTGAAATCTGCTTGTGCAAATGTCCAACACAGATTATTAATCCCTACACAAAGTTAACATGACAACCTGGCCCAAGAGGTCTCGGCCATTTTTATTAAACGCCTGCAAGTGTCTGTGCATGCTGTACGTCTGCGCACACAGGCTGCATGTCAGTGTGCGAGAGAATGGAGGACCTGCATGGGAACATTCCAGCTCGACAGCTGGCAGACAGCCGGCATGCAACTGTTATTCGGTGACATCAGACGAGGCCTTTTCATCTGACATTACACAGTATACATACGGTCATAAAACTTACAGATCAATATGCTCAGCACATGACATTTTAATTCAGTGGGGAGTGCGATAAACTGCAGAACAGTTTCAGTGTTGCTTAGGACGTTGGTTTTTTTGTCGATTGCGATGCAGACATGTATCATAAGAGCAAAGTGAAAATACAATAACGTCTGCGCAGGCATAGCTGTAGCTATAGTCTTTGTGTTTCTCACAAATAAAACTACATACGTAGCTACAGCTCCACGATTAACAATTTGAGATTCTATCTGGATTTGGAGTTAGAACTTAGAACCAGATTGCTTAAAAATGTACCAGTTCCCAGGCTGTTTTCAAACCCCCCCAAAAAAGGTACATCACCATCAGACAATAGCTGCTTGTTTCCCACTTTGAACTTTTGACCCTGACGCTTCTTTTTGTTTTTGTTGTTGTTTACCTGCATTCAACCAACGCCCAAACTCCTGATTGGTCAATAGAACGTACACTAACGGAAAACACTTTTTAAACACTTTTCTCAAATTATCTGTTTATAGATTTGAATCAGTAATTGGGAAGTGAACTAAAATACTGCAAATGTCCATTTAGCACAGAATATCCAGCACGGATTAAGACTTTCCACAAAAGCTATTTGGGGCGATAAGCACAAGGACTTATTGAGCGTTTGATTGGTGCACGCTAACACCTGAAATATCTCACATGGGCATCTGATGTAGTAACACTGCAGCCGGAGCGCTGACAACGGAGCATATCTTGAAGCTATTTATTTTTCTCTAATTCATGTTATGTTTCTAATTACGTGAAAGCCATTTAGTCTTAATGCAACACGGGCAAAATTGAGTTTGTCCAGCTGCTTCTAATTGCAAATGAAGAAAAGCTTTTGAGGAGCTGCGGCCTCCATGGTCACGAACCATTAAGAACATGTTTGATACTGTGAAAGGGCTCAAAAGTTGCGTAGTGAGACGTTGGTGTCAGATAGAATATCAGAGCACAATTCATGCTTGCAAAGCGCTCTTCAATCTGTCTTCTTGTAATTCTACATTGCATCACACGAATAACAGAAACATGTTCTCATATCAGCAATGAGAGTGCACGAAAGAGTTTCAAAATAATACAAAGCATTACATAATGTCTTTTCTCCGGGAAACATGCAGAATATGTGTTGAAGATAATTCCCCTGATTACTTCAGTTTTTCTAGATAACTTTTTTGGGTAAACAGATGTTACAACATCAGAAAACACCCAGTTTGATTAAAAGCCTCAATGACACACATAGTCCATGAAATGTAGTCCCTTAGAACCTTTGAATACAACTCCTGCTTTGGGCTTTGACCATGCGGTGACGTAAACCACACATTATGTCAACTTTTATTGGATCTTCAAGTCTCTGATTAAGTGTGCTCTCGATCAAGTTTAACAAATTAAACGTCGTGTCTTGTAAGGCTTTTAAACCTCCGCCGGAGGTTCTGCAAACACAACGCATCACCAGCCCCCCGTGAGTGGGAGCAGACGGCGGGGGATTGGTGGTGACTGACTCCAGCAGGTCTAGGGGGAGTGATGAAAATCCCTGCAGCGCTGAGCTCATGTCATCTATCACCCCTGAGGCCCGAGGCCACAAAGAAGATCCGTGCACAGTCGGGAGACAGGCAGGAAGTTGCATACAGACGAGTTATGCAAGAAATGTAGTGGATGCAGTCATATGTGAAATGAGTTGGGGAAAAAAAGAGTCGGGCTGTGGTGTAACAACCGTAGACTGAACAGTCACAGTTGTGTTGCATTTGCTGCCCTTGGTTTCTGGCGTTGTTAAGAGTGTAACAAGTCGGGAATAGCCAGAAGTCCGAAGACTCAAGAGACGCACTTAACTGTGGAAATGGAAAAAAAACAACCAGGGCAACTATGCACATCCGTGTGACTGTGCCTCAAGAGCGTTGGGTCTCCGATTCTCTCCAGTACACAGGACACACCATGACAATACCATCGGTAGTGTGTTGAATGTTCAGCTGGGAAACAGTCCTGTGAAACAAGCGACAAAATAAATATGAACACCAGATCAGAGTTCAAATTGACTGCGTACCTTTTCAATCAAACATTCTGTTAGATTGAAATAGCCACTGACCTTTAATTAGCTTGATTTGTACTGTTTATGTGGACTTGGCTTCAACTAATGACACCAAAATCATTTAACAGAGTAATTTGTCTCCAAATTCCCTTGAATGTTCTTCTTTTAATTAAGTCATTATTCTAGTTTATGTACCTACTATTATTTATTTATGTTACTTTGTATACTTTTCTGTGTTCATTTCCGTCCTTGGACTGCTGCAACAGTTGAATTACCCTGCTGAAAAACATTCTTCCAACATTCTGATCTTTTTGCATCAGTGGCCATGAAAACGAGAAACATGAGCCAGTTATTTCTAACAGATCCAGGTTGTGTTTCAGTCCATATCATTCACGTTTAAATCAAAATAACCTCCTAACTGTTCTGTTACACTAACTGCATTTATGGCATTAGCTTTAACACTGTGCTGCCATCCAGTGGAATATCGGATCAGGGCCATAAGTTGTACATATTTTGACTCTTTTTCCATCATAGTTTTTGACCTAACATATTTTTTTAAATAATGTATTTCAGGGTTTTTTTCCATTACATTTTTTGACTTAATATTTGTATGCTTCTTTACCATGGCATAATTTAACTTAACACATCTGGACTTCTTTTTAAAAACATTTTCAACTTAATATCTTTTGCTTTTTTTTCAAAACATTTTTTTTTATGTAATTTTTTTTTCCATCGCATATTTCCTAACATATTTCGACTTTTTAGCTTCAACACTACTTGATACTCTGCTGCCATCCAGTGGATTATTGTAAGGTGGCCTCAAGGTGCACAGTACAAATAAAAAAACAAAACAATTTTCTTAATTGTCCCTGTGGATTTCTACCAGTTGTGTTCTTTGAAACAGACATTTGAAAAAACAAACTATCCTGATTTCAGTTACTTATTTCACGTAAAGGACAGTTTGCAGAAAATGTACGGACGCTGCAGATTTCTGCTTCTAAGTGACGTGAAGACAAAAACACACTAAAGTTATCTTTTGGTATTTTTGCTTTCTTAGTTGAAGTTTGCAGCATTTAAATGTAGATACCGTTACATGATAGTCCCGAAGAAGAGGCATCACAAACTGAAGATCAGTTAAAATGGGGCTTTTCTGCTGGAAGTGCAACAGGATTTCAGTGCTTTTGTCACCAGGAATGTGCCCTTTCTTTCTAGCATTGTATCCCCATATTGACTTTTTATTGGGAGGGGGGAGGTAAAATATTCTTTCCTGAAATGTGTCTATCTATCGATCTCAATGACGCAGTGCTCTCTGATTTGATGTGTTTTGTTCAATGCTCTTGTGTTGGCATATCGAGGGGGAACGTGTTATTTGGACAGTGTTGTGACATTTGTTATCACGCATTGAAACACAACTCATTACATTCATTCATTTCTCCCCCTGAAAATGCAACACACTAGTGGAAAGAAGGAAAACAAGACCAACACAACTTGTTGAGGAATGTAATGCACGCTAACGACAGAAATGAGCCCAATGCTCAGTGGGCCGTGATCGCATGGTACACGCCTGCGTGGACCAGAAGTCCGTCCGTCAGCAGCTTAGATATTTCAATCAACAAATGCAATTAATGTCATCATCGAGTGTTGAATGTCACGTCAGCCGAAAAGGACTTCCGTTACGTTCCTTTGAAGATTAAGAAATGATCGGCCTGAGTTCACCTGGGGGAAATGATCAACTCATTGGTTGACAGGCAAACGATGCAATTAGGATGGCATCACCTCCAAGCAGCTGCTCTCCTGTTGACTCTTTTCAGTGTAGAATTAAAGTACGTGCTTTTGTGTGAGCATGTGGGATGGCACTTCACATCACTGTCCTTTTTGAACATTAAAAAAAATATGAATGTAATAAATCCAATGCACGTTATCTAGAAAATGCTATATAAAATTAAGTAGTATTATTATCATTAGTAGTAGTACAGTCAATTACTGGATTGCAAAAAGGTGGCTGCATGTGTTTCCAACTCTTGTCGTATCTTAATTATTTAATTAATTACATATATAAATAATAATATGAAAATATTATAAATATTGATATTTAGCTCATTATTGTCTGACATTTTATTGATAAAAAGATTTAGCCTATGCAGACTAGGGATCTACAGTAGTCCAAAAGATTTACATAATGAACAACAGCAGCGATTTACACATAACACATTCTATCCATACGACATGAATGATTAAAATAATGAGCGTATTAAGGAGAACAATGAGAATTTGAAACTACTAATCATACCGGTGGAAGTGGACAAAGTAGAATAGAAATGGTAATAGTATCAGTAATTGTAATAGAAATGTGACTGATGACAGTAGCAGACAGTACCAAAGATAACATAACGCCTCCATTTGACTGATTGCTCCTCCATGAACGTGATTCCCATGTTGTGTCTTTCCTATACACGCAAAAAGTAAAGAGAGATTAATTCATCCATTTATAATTCATTCATATACATGTTTTGATGTCCTCACAATGTTTTAATGGGGTTTTACATCGACAAACAGGACACAAATTATCTGCGAAGCCATTTGTGTTTTGAGTGCCACGTTAATGATTCCTCATTTGTCAAATGAATTTGATTTACACGCCATCCCTAGTTGTGCTGAGGCCAAACCTGTCAGAACAAACGTGCTACTAGAAGTCTATTACTGACCTGGTAATAGTACTTCATTATCATTTTCAGGTACTTGGCCTGTGGCTCACAGAAGCTTGTCTATTATCTGGCACATTGGATTATTTTGACCCAAATTTCTTTCATTAAGGATAGTGACTACCAAAAGGTGCAATTTGTCTATTTTTTCTTCATGCTCCCCCAGTGTCTTCTCTCATCACTGACAGAGGCCATTTAGTGCCGTCATTACCTGTTTTATTAGAGAAAGACCCACTTACAGTGGCAGCGGGGAACAGGTTTATCCTCATCCACACTGATCCACAGAGTGCAGCAACAGAAGGAGAAATGCAAACATAAGATGTGTTTCATCAATGCAGACGCAAACTCTGTATTAAGTCAAATCTGTCATGATATACGCCACCTGTGCCGAGACATGTGACACTGTATTAATAGGCTCCTGGTCCAAACCGCTCTCATGTAACATTACAGATCTCCAGAATATGATTGAGGTACTTGTTGTGATAATCTTGTGTTTAATTAATATGTTTTGGAAAATAATAATAAGAAACTATATTCATGCAATATTGCTTGCAGGTGGATTAATCTGCACAGCGAACGTCAAACGTAAAATTACAAATATCAAACACATTTTGGATCCGCCTGCTAGAACCAAACATTATCTTTAAACAATGTTAGCGACATATAATAATATAATATATGCTAAAAATGTATTTCAACTGCTTGTTTAAAGTTGTGACTCAGATAATGTGTCCTTTCAGTGTCTTCTTTTTCTTGCCAAGACCATTGACTGATCCTAAATCAAACCCCGCCTGATTGTTTCTTTCGAGCTTCACGAGAGCATCTGCACTAGATCAATATATCCATTTGTACGGTAAAATCTAATTGCAAATTGTTGCCCATTTGTGGCTGCACTCAGACACACGAGCAGATTTGCTGGCTGGCTGGCTGGCTGGCTGCAGAGCCAGAGTCTGCTTTTGGCCAAACCAGATAAGAGTAATTTGTTATCTGCCTCATAATGAGAAATCAAACATATTCCTCTGCTTATGTGGAATATATTGGCCGTGTTTAATTGTGTTCACCAGCTGAAACCCTCTCAGCTTTTGAGGTTTCATTCGTCATCAGAGAAATACAGCTGCTCCAATCCGCTTATCAATGTGTGTCTTGGTGATGTTTCCATGGAAACTGTGTTTACTGCCCCACAGTGTTCTAAAAATGGTTCCAAAGTGATAACGGTGCCAGACTAGTGGAAGCAGTGTAAAGATGTGGCAGACATTGACAATGATTGGCAATGAATAAGTGAAATTTGAATTTATTTCAGCCATTGAATGCGTTTTTTATACAGTTTTAAAATAAATATAGATAGAGATTTGTATTGAATGTATTAAGGGAAATGCTAAATTTAAAATATCTCTATTCTCCCCATATTTTCTCTGTGTGTTTCTTTCTTTCCGTACTGGCTGAATATGTGGAATTGTTGAGAGAATTGAAAGTGACCTTGTGGCAGTCTGTTCTCTGCGGAAAGTCTAAATAGTTTTACAATTATAGAATTGAATAGGTTAATGTGATAATGTTTCCTATTTCTTCTAGAAGTACGGGCTTTTGGTGGCATAATAACCAAACCTGAACACGTGAAGATTTCCTTTAATGCCATGAGAATATTATTCTACTGCTGCAACAGCTCGCTCCTGCTTTCATCCTCCTGAATATTCTCAGCTCTTTCACTTGAAAGTGAAGGACATCATTGAAAATGTCAAATTCTTTTTCAAAGAATCCACACATAAAGATGTATTGTTTGCATCCACAATGATCTATTAAAAAATATCTGTATATCTCTGTATTATATATAATTCAATATATTTAATTATATTTACTTTAACATAGTTTTTTTTTCATTCTGTGAAGGCTATAAAATATATTTTGAAGACAATTATCAGCTGTCTTGGATGCAGGAGACAGTTCCCATGGCAATTAGCTATTGCATTTAGTTGCCATGGAAATTAGCCAAGAAGAATAACTTTCATTGTGAATGCAAATACCTTTGCATTCATCAAGTTGAAACTAGGATTGTTTTATCACTGGAGCAAAGTTGGGTGTCAGTTACGTTTTGACATCTTGTTTAATCCTTTCAATGTGAAAAATGGAATCAAAAAAACATTATTGTTGAACTGAAATTAAAATCCCATTCTGTTGATCGGAATACCTTCTGCTTTTTTAACTAACTAAAAATATGCAGAACATCAATGGAGTGACAAACAACTCATGTTATTCATTTATGTTACGATATACGTTGGTTGAGCAGAATGAGCCACTCGCCCTCTGTGTTTACTGTAATCCTTCATTTCAATGCAGACGGGCCTGGAAGCTACACGTCACATCCACTAACCAACTAGAACCAAAAACACAGGATCCCCAGATGACATGTATGTGCCACTGATAAGTGAGGCCATCAAAATGGGCTCTGTCTTGACATAGATGCACAGTATTAGAGGTAGAATACTGCGCTGCACTTGTTTGGAGCATGTGGCTAGGTTTTTATATTTTCGAGGTATCAAAAGACCTCACAAACTAGTCAAATTGTTAATAAAATACATTTTATTCATAAAGGAGTCAATATAGTTGCAAATGTGTTAAATGTTCAATTCTTTCTGACACGCTACAGACAGATAAAGATGATGGGTGTGGAAAGCTATGTGACAAGTGTCCATTGAGGCATAAGACATTGATGATAATAGAAAACAGTGTGTCTTCGGGCTTCCAGCTATTCACCTCTTTATTTCCGGAGGAAGTGGCCGACAAGTACAAATATACATTGCTGTATATTTACATCTAAAAAAAAGAAAACAATGAGAGTTGTATTGTAAGCAACAGCATAGTACACTTTGCTGCTCGCCTCTATTACGCTGGATTCATTTGGAGTGTGACAATGTGTCAACTTTAATATCTTCTCCCATCTGACAGGCTGCATGCTAATCACATTTATGAGGCCATGTATTGTGCTGAGCCTTTAACGTACAGATGCACACGCCCCCCCTCCCCCACTGGACAACGATTATAACATGCCATGTTTCTTCTGACGGACCGGGTGAGATGTTGCGACTAACCACATTTGACAGAATTCCCTGCTGGACACAGTTTCACATTTGTCACATTGTTGTGGACTACCAACAAACGCTGACATTCAACATGACTCTCTAAGAGATTACTTTCCCCCGTAAACGTCTGAAAGAGCCGCTGGTCTCTGTCCCCCTAATGTATAATTGCTCCCACAACATGCATCTAAGCACACAGAAAACTGGAGGAAAAACATCATAAACCAGTTTCACTTTGACAGCTGCAAAGCTCCAGCGAAAACAGTTCGAAAGCAAAAAACTCTGAGTGAGACAAGCCTGCAAGCTAGAAATAGATAAATGGCGAGCCAGTGTCAACATGGAGCAGGCATTGGCCAGGGGAACGTATTTGTACGCGTGCTCTGTGTTTGAGGTTCGGGTGGCTGCACAGGAACCTGCAACCCACAAGAGACGCCCCGACATGCGGCCCTCGGTGAGGACATGATGCAATCACCGTCGCTTCAATTAACAAATCAAAGCGAACGTGGTCTTAAGCTTTCCATAGGGCGTCTACGCTGAACGCAACGTGGCTTTTTATTCAGCCGTTTGGATGTGAGAAAGCGTGTGCAGCGGGGCGGGAGGGGGTCTAGACTGAGGATCAGCAGGGTTTTCAGTGCTCAGTGATGGAGAAAGGCTCTGACAGGTTGCTCCCGACGACGAACGGACGCCGTGATTGACAGACGAGTCTTAGTGAGGACCAGAGCCGCTCTCTTCACACTTGGCCCTGAGGGGATGTCGTGAACTCAGGGGCGGCATCCCTGTGGAGAACTATAAGGAGTCACTCTATAGCTCTGAAAAAAGAGGATTTCAGACATTCCTCCATGTGTCTGTGTTGCAGCCCAGATTTGCGTGTAATCTGACCATGTTTATCATTCGCTGGCGTGACTCAAAATAGCTTCATTTTTTTTTTCACTGACAGATATCACAGTAAGTGTATTGGGTTTTGTGGCACTAGAGAAACGGCAAATCCTTCCCACCTATAAAGAATCCTCTCGTTAAATCCTCCGCCTTCTCCTCGCGGCATCTTGCAGCGTCTGTTCAAAATAGCCCCCGCCGCCAAGTTGCTTCTCTGTATCCCTGCTAGGCCTGGGATCAGCTTCACGAGTTGAATTATAGAGTGAAAAAAAGTCATTAAGTAGGATGAAGACACAAGGAATCGATGGAGCAATTGATACTGTGCAGCTCTCAATCGTTTACAGTACAGTGCACATGAGCATCGGCGTGTTAAAGCCTGTTTCTTGGTTTTCAGGTGAGCTCTCTGGCCGTTCCACAAGTCGTCAGTTATAGAGGGGGGGGTCAATGGCATCAACACACCCAGACCATGCGGACCGCCCAGTTGGTTGATGCTTCAAACTCACTTCTCTTAAAAAAGATTGCGCACATAAATAAAGACGGAAAAATGTCCGTCGTATCAGCAATATTGCTTTGTTTTTTTTTAAATGACTTGTAGATCATTTTAGATTGTAATAATGTAACATTTTATGCTACAGATTGGGCTGCAAATCCTTTTAGACAACACGATAAAGCAGATGATGCAAAACCCTTAACTCCCTGCAGAATAACAGACGGTAGCAACCAATCTTTGGTGTGTGTGTGTGCGTGTGTGTGTGTGTGTGTGTGTGTGTGTGTGTGTGTTTGGGTGTGTGTGGGCAGCTCCGAGACACTGTCTTGAGCCACTAGTTTTAATGGCTGTGAGGAAACTGCTGGATAAATGACAGACAGTGTCGTCTAAAGAGTTGTTCTGCTTTATTCTCTCCTTGCACACACACACACACACACACACACACACACACACACACACCCAGCAAGGCACACTACATCTCTTTGCCCCCCCCCCCGATGACACGTAGCTTTGACTTGTTCTCCTCTAATTATGTGACCCCACCTGGCCCTAAAGTCGTTCCTTATGGAAGCTAATGGCCCACTGAAGCTGCAGCTGTCTCAGAGATGGGAAATAAATGACAAGTACGAAAGGAGACCGTTGGCTCTCTACTGTAGTCGGATCGGTGTTCATTAAAGGGACTTGTCGATGTTATTTTTTGTTTCCTTTAGTCATTAAAAACTAAACATGTACGCAAGCAGTACGCATGCCTGTAGGTGAATAATTCACAAAGGGCATTCTGCATTTATGGAGTCAAACACGCTGCTGCAAAAGACTTCCAATGACACACTGGCGTTAAAGACTACGGGAAGACCATGAGATACAACGTGACACTTGTAATTTAAGACTTCAGCATTAAAAGAGGAGGAGGACGAGATCAGAACGTTGAGCCATTTGATGTGCCGAGCGGCATCTCACCATGTGGTTGGCTTGATGTAGATAAAATAGCTTTTTTGTTCGCCCTCACTAAGTTGAGCTGTTTTTATCCACATGGCGTTGATGTGGCATGTGGTCCAAGAAGCCTCACAGCCCACTCACATCCCCACCAGGTTTCCCATGCAACCTCTGCGTCAATACCTGAAGTTGATATGCTCGGCGGATAATGACATGTGTGTGGTGGCCTACTAAACCGTGGCTCCTCCACTCTCGGGCTTCAGCCAACCCGTGTAGTATTTTCCTACCGTCTCCGCCTGGTGTTCTGTCAGTCAGGGCTCTGTCTTGCTCTGGGAAGCCAACCTTTCAGAATTTTCAATGATGCCTCAGAAATCTGTTTCCAGGGCAACCGGGGTACCAAATAGCCTCTCCCAGAGGCTTTTCGCCTGTGCGTCCTTTGTTTACACTTTTCATATCTCTGTGAAGATGTAGTCTGCTCTAAACAGACATGGGTAGGAGCAAAAAAAAAAGAATACAAATCTTGCCAGCGAGAATGTCAGAGCAACCCAGTCAATCGTATATCATTGTAAATCTACATTTTCTGATAGGCATCCCTGATTTATTGTACGTTGTTACAAGTGTTGGTTTATAGTCATGTTTTTAGTGTTGAGATTTAGATTAGACTCCCCACGCAATAATCCATGGAATTGCGTGTGCTCAATTACACCACTGGGAAAGAGTCGTTCCGTGATGCGCAGCTGCGCGCGCTGCCCGGGGAGGAAATAAGCCGTAGCACGTACAACACCTTTCGTTATGTAACAGACACATAAGACAATGCTTGCATGCGTTTCTGATTATTATTACCGGCTTTATATATTGGACCTATTGAAAACCAACTCACATCCGCCACTTAAAGCCCTGCGCGTGCGCGTAATGGAGCCGAGAGGTGTCCATGTGCTGAAATGAGAAAAGGCGGTCCCCTCCCCATTCCTCAGAAGAGGACGCGGTCCTCCACCTGCGAAAGATTTTCACTTCTTAAGTAAGAACCCGGGCCGGCGGGGCTTCCTTCTGAGCAGGAGCTCTTAGATTACGAACCGACGCAAAAAGCTTCCAGGCGATGCGTTTTTTCGGAGTTTTATCCTCTCGGCGTCCAACGACCGGACTGATGTTTCTTTACAACTGCGCTTCCAGAAATCTGTTTTGGGGAGTCAGAGTTTCGTTAAACCAAACTATGAATTGTGGCCGCGTTGAGGAATGTCTCCGTTTTTCTTCTTCGGCACAAGAACCCCCAAACGCCAAGGACTTGGTCAGGGAGAAAGCGGCACCCCGATTTGGATTATGTGTTTGACCAACGTAAACATATGGAAGAAATAAAAAAGTGAGCACATGGGAAACCCACCAGGAATGACTCGGTCCTTTATTAAGGTTTTGGCAGCTTTATTGATGTATTTCATGGAGACAAACCACTTCAGGTATGACAATTAATTGACCAAATGTTTATTACTTTATGGACTGAATTATTTTTTTCCTTTCTTAAGTTTGGATAATGAGATGATTAAATAGACAACAATAAAACGGACAGTGACATCTGTTTGCACAGAATAAGTTGATAATTGCTTGAGAGCTGCTTTTATTGGGATTAGCTCAAGTTGCAATGCATTTTCAGTTGTTTGAATTTCATTTTTGGGTACTATTTGGTTCTAATGCATAAGTAAAACGTAAAATATGATTTATGAGGTGTTTATTTTTGGCCTTCAGCACATTGACTTTGTTCATATATTAATGAATGCATATAGTGTTACTTATTCCCTATGGAGTTACATAAAACGACTGCACACTGGTATCTGTGCATAATCGTGATGGCTCGAAAAAGAAAATGCCCACAATGTCAAAATCACGCAAGATTTGTCTGATATGTGTGTTCTCTTAAACGCATTTCTAGTTTCCCTGTGCTTGCCCATCACTGCCCGGCAGCTGTGAGGCGACAGATAAGGTTTAACTCTCTCTCTCTCTGTGTGTGTGTGTGTGTGTGTGTGTGTGTGTGTGTGTGTGTGTATGTGTGTGTGTGTGTGTGTGTGTGTGTGTGTGTGTGTGTGTGTGTGTGTGTGTGTGTGTGTGTGTGTGTGGTTACGTGTGTGTGTTCCAGGGCTGTGGGTGCCAAGGAGCACGGTTCCAGACCCTCCTCCAACATGTCTCCATCCGACTTTTTAGACTCCCTGATGGGTCGCACGTCTGGGTACGATGCACGAATAAGACCGAATTTTAAAGGTTGGTTTATCAACGTCTTAAAAGCGTCTCAAAACCACAGAAACACAAAATGTGCGATGAATGTCGCGTATTTATGCACGCCGAGTCCACCTTCCACTAAGCACCAAGCAGACTTTGGCGGGCGTTACTTATCTGGAGATCCGTTGACGGTTATCTGACGCTTACTGTGCCGCCGGTCCTCTGATAAGTTTGATCAATAACTTGGTTTGACAGCAACATTGTTGTTTTGTCATAAAGTAAAGCATCAACTTTATTGTATCATCACACATTTGTTTTTGATCAAATCCCATCAGAGAAAATCCGTATCTCCCAATGAGTCACAATTTACAAACCCCCCAAAAAAGACTTGAAAGAAAATGTTGCAGACGGGGAGGCGGGAGGGTTGAGGGGGGGGGGGGGGGGGGGGCACCATGACAGGCCAAGTGATGATTGATGCCCCGGCGGCGAGGCTGCCGGCTACCGACTTCCTCTGTTGTTGATGCCACGAGGCTGAGGACGGACGCAGCATCTGTCACTGGAACGGAGCTGAGTGGGCTGGAAGGTGGGATGGGGGCTGGGGGCGGCCCGCCGGGGCTCAGGCCCTCATCCTGGCTGGGTCAGGTGGACTGGGATTCCTTGGTTGGGGAGTTGATTGCAGCAGCCAAGACGGCGCACAGCAGTGTGGTTTGATGAGCGGGATTCAGAAAACACGTGGCCCAGATATTTCCCTCTCCACCTGGGGAGGAAAAAGGAAGATGTTGACAAGATTGCTGAAATGGACATAAGATGGGAGGAGGACAGCCTGTTTAACACCGGCTGGCATTTTCCGGGGAGGGATGAAGTGGAAGCTACTATTTCCAGCTAATAAGGCATTACGTGTGATTTCAATTTTTGCATTCTCTCTGTATTATAAAATTGATAATTGCATTGCTAAAACACAAAAGCTGTTGCCTGAACAGATGATTTTGGGTGCAAACCTGCCAGTCATACTTTGAAGAGTGTGTGGAACGGTATTTCTGAAGGCTGACCTAGATACCCTCGCTGACTTTGTTGTGAGGAGGCACTGCTCTATTTTTCTGCTATTGTTGTTAGGTGTAGCGACCTGACGACAAACCCAGGCAAATATTAATACCACATCCTGTGCAATATTGATGAAGACAGCACAGGGGAAGGAGACTACGAAGGGTTCATAACTTCACTTAGATAGTGAGAGAGATTTGCTGTTACTTTAAACCTGCCAAGCCTTGCAAAGAGATGTCAGTTAAGAGGCCACAAGAAGGACTCTACTAATTATTATGACATTATTTTTTACCGCTCTGATTTGATATTGCAAACAAGAGATTACTGCACGGCTGAACCTGAGGTAAATTCATGGAAAACCTCTATAATACTGTCTTGATTCATTGATTGACTATGATGTATTTATCATTATAGTACATTTAGAAATATTTACCTTTTTTGCGTATTATAGAAGATTATTGTTATTCTATTATAACATTATTATAATGATGTTATCTGATATTATGTTTTGGGTGATACAGCTGCGTTCCAATAACATTCATCAACATTTGATTTTTGTGGATCTTCTTTAAGTGGAAGCGTCTGTCCATGAACCAGAAGGCCCAAAGTTGATGTTCCAAACATAGTTGTCCTTGATGATGTGGTTAAAGGCTTTTTTCCTTTCACAGGTCCCCCCATAAATGTTACATGCAATATTTTCATCAACAGTTTCGGTTCTGTCGCAGAGACAACCATGGTGAGTTCCTCTGGCGTTTTGGCTGATTTCTGCACACTGTGTTATGTATCCCCCACCCTGCAGGTCCACCAGTTAATGTTACCTGCAACATATTTATCAACAGCTTTGGTTCTATTGCAGAAACTACAATGGTGAGTTGAGCATTATGCACATGTTGTAAAGCCCCGATCGGAGCTTTTCTAAAGACTCCATCATCTGGCTGCTCTACCAAATCTACCTGGTTCAAAACCTTTATCAGACTTCTCCTGCCAAAACACTTCATTTTGTTAGCAAAAATATCCTATTGGCGGTTACATTAGGGAACAAAGACAAAATTGATGCAAAATATCTTCTCTGGCTTTTCAAACAAGCATTGCTCTCCCCTCCCATGACGCCCCTTATACAGTGCATGTGTTAGTCTATGTTCAATAAATAATACAATAAATCCCGACCACTTAAAGTGCAGCCAATACTGGTGGGTGGTGGGTCTCAGGCTTCCAAACAAGCTCATCCCCTCTCTGTGAAGTGTGAAAGCATCCAGCTGCTTAGGGGTGGAAATATAAAGACCTGCGAGGGCGCATCAAAACTCATCACGATCAAAGGATTCATAATGAGCGATAATAACTACTTAGAATGTGAATGAAGGATGTTAATTTGCGTAGGAGCTGAGGCTCATAAGATTGCCGGGGAATTACACAGCTTTAGACATGCAAACAAATATTTTGAGTCTCCAATATTCTGATGAAATGTCAGGCTCCATAAGAGCGCTCATCATGTTGACATATCAATTACTCTGAGCAACTGAGCTCTGTAACTGATACCAACAGCACTGTTAGAGTTTTTGCCACTTACCACTTCTGTAATGGCTCCCACATAATTAGGGTTAATAAAAAGTGATGAAATGGTTGTTATATAATAGGTAGTTAGCAAACTATGACATTTACAATTAAAGATAGTTTTGCTGGATGATATCGATCTTCTAATTCTTCCTCCATTTCATGATCTATCATGTGTTAATAGATATTTGGTATCATCAAATCAGTTGTAATTTGGGGAATGTGACGATGTAAATTAAAAAGTAAGTTAGTAAAATAGTAAAATATGAATTATTCTTCAATGGAAATATTCAAGTGAAGTCCCACAGATAACCACCGTACTAGAGTAAATGCATTTATTTACGTTCTACCATTCTAGAAAATACATGGTAACATTTAGGTTTTACATTTGGTATTAATGCTAATTATCTTTATCATTTTCTCTATGATAGATGCATTTCTGTACATTAGAATAGTCATACAAATGCATTGTTTCAACTTTTTTATCAGAAGAAGGATATATGAAATTTAAAGCTGATACCGATGGCTGCTTTCTCATAACCCCAATCACTGGATTCCAAAATATGCAAAGCTGCTTGTCATCTGTGCAGGATTACAGAGTGAATATCTTCCTGCGGCAGAAGTGGAATGACCCTCGGCTGGCGTATAGTAAATACCCAGATTCCTCCCTGGACCTGGACCCGTCCATGTTGGACTCCATATGGAAGCCCGACCTCTTCTTTGCCAACGAGAAAGGGGCCAACTTCCACGACGTAACCACGGACAACAAGCTGCTGCGGATCTTCAAGGATGGGACTGTCCTCTACAGCATCAGGTGAAGTGTTGCATCTGTTCTTACGATCGACCGCACAATAAGAAATGAGTCTGGGAATTAAAGACGGAGCTCTAGTAGACTATGTGATTGATCAATAGAAAATTAATCTGCATCTTTTTCATAATGAGTTAATTTGTTATATAAATGCTTCTTGATCACAGGACTTTAGTGGGCTTTAGGATTTTTCCCTCCTGGTGGTAAAAGGATCAAGGGATTATTTGAGAAAATAATCAACAGATTAGTTCATAATGAAAATAATTGCCAGATAAGAACCCCAGTTTAAACCATTTGGGATTGTAGGTCTGTGGCGGAGGTTAGAATCTGCTGTGAGAGAATAAAACGATACAGAATGCCCAGAACCGAAAGCTCCGACGCACAGCTCTCCCCAGGACACGTTCACTCACCACTCGTCCTACATTTCCTCTCAAACATCAAACATCGCATTTTGGAATGAATTGTATCTCATCACAATCACTCCTTTTGAAACGTCATCATTCACTGAAGTGAAGTAGGTCCCCCGTTTGTGAAGTAACTCTTTGTTATAAAATAATCGTGATTGTGCCAGGCGTGTCAAACTCATTTCAGGTTCGGGCCTGATACTGCCCGCTTTGATGGAAAGCGGGCCCGACCATTAAAACCATATGAAGGGGTGGCGCTGACGATCCGACCCTTTCTGTAATTCCTTCTTCATGTTTGTCCCAAATGAAAAAACACCGGGTAACACTGCATGGCATGTTAAAGGCCCTTCAACCCAAACATTTGAGCAAAACTAAGTACACGTTCAAGTTCAATAACATCCAGCGTTTTACACTCTCTGGAGTAATGCAATATGAAGCAGATCTATTTTTTGGGTCCATTTAGAGAAGCTCAGGTGTGGAGACGCAGCGGGTCAACGGGAGAGATGGAAGGCGGTTAGCCACTCTCTCCTTTTCTCGAGAGAAATGACAGCGAGTGAGCAGCCTGCGAACCGCGATGCATCGCAGAGACAATGACTTGCAGTAATGAAAGCGTGATAGGAACCCGCTGAAGGGGATCCGACATGATGAAAGAGCCACACAACTAAGCAAATGTTTTTTCAATTCATGTTCCAATGGTTGAAAATGTGAAATCAAATATATTCATTGGTGTGTTCTCTCCGTCTGGTTGCGGGACTTTGTCTCTCCCAGGTTGACTCTCATTCTGTCCTGCCCGATGGATCTGAAGAACTTCCCCATGGATGTCCAAACTTGCACCATGCAACTGGAAAGTTGTAAGCATTTCCTTTGTCTCAGCGTCGTCCCTGCGCTTTCCACACAAGCGTATCCGCGTTTTCGTCCAACCTATTCCCTTTGCGTCACCAGTCGGCTACACCATGAACGACTTGGTCTTTGAGTGGCTGGAGAACGGCGCGGTGCAGGTGTCCGAGGGGCTCACGCTGCCTCAGTTCATCATGAGGGAGGAGAAGGAGCTGGGATACTGCACCAAACACTACAACACCGGTCAGAGCGCACGCAAACGCCACCGCGCGCTGCTTGCATTTCCTAACAGCGAATATTCATCCTGCCCTGGCAGCTGAAATGATTTTTTGTCTTTCAGGCAAATTCACCTGTATAGAAGTCAAATTCCACCTGGAGAGACAGATGGGGTACTACCTTATCCAGATGTACATCCCCTCCCTCCTCATTGTCATCCTCTCGTGGGTGTCTTTTTGGATCAATATGGACGCCGCTCCAGCCAGAGTGGCGCTGGGCATCACTACTGTGCTAACCATGACCACCCAAAGCTCCGGCTCCAGAGCTTCTCTTCCAAAGGTGAACCTCACTCTTCTTGCCTCACGGAACATGCGTTTGGATTTTTTGCAGGTCTAGAAACGATTGTGCTGAAACACAGTCTCCAGGTCTAAAATATCAATAAAACCTCTTATTTCAGAACATATTGAAGAACATGTTGAAGAAGTTGCCACCTCGAAGAGTCTGTACATTGCCAACAGCACTCGTAGTCTGTGGGAGCTTATTTCCAATCAGAGTAACTTGCCATGCACGTTTTTTTTGTAATGGGTCCTACAGGCAATGAGAGATGGACCGTGATGATCAATCACTCTGCACGTAGCAGTCTGCACCTGAGCACCAGAGGCCTCGGCCACGTCAGAGATTCTCACATAAAAAAAGGCACCCGGGCTGATAAATATTTAAACAGGAGCCTCAGAGAGCTCAGATTCAAGAAAACAATATCTTAATGTGCCTCAACTGAGTTGTTTTCTCCGTATGCTAATCAGCCGTCGTGGTTTTAGGTGGTGCCATTGCTGAGCAGTAAAGGATGTCAGCTTCATCCTCTTTTTCTCAAAGGAAACATATCAAAGATAGTGCCAAACTAATAAAACCGTTTTCTTTCAATCGGGAATGAAGGAAGCATTTCCTTTGCAATCACTGACACTTAAATACAAATAATAATTACAGACATTTACAAACACTGGTTAGCTGACATAATGAGCAAGACAAATTGATCATTAATACCCACAAAAACTGGGTAGACCTTGCAAATATTTCAAGTCAAAGCATGAATTCACACTTTATTTGCGCTGTTAGCTGATGCGGTCACCTTGGAGGATCTGACAAAGGAAATCTGTTTTCTCTTGCAGGTCTCCTATGTGAAAGCCATTGATATCTGGATGGCTGTGTGTCTGCTCTTTGTATTTGCTGCATTGCTAGAATATGCTGGGGTTAATTTTGTCTCCAGGCAACAAAAAGAGTTCCTTCGCCTGAGGCGAAGACAAAAGAGGAACCAAGGGGTAGGCTTTCAAAGTCTCTATATGTTTGCTGTTTGGTTTAAAAACTTTTTTTACACATGAAGTACCTGTAGCATCAGTTGGCTGCTAGGCAGACTGGGACTTTGTACAGGTGGTTATTTCACCCAGATGATGTCATGATTACTTTGGTCATCATCCGTCCCGACAGGTCGGACCTCAAATCTTTTACTTGCAACAGTTTTCCATAGACTCCCAAATAATTTATCCAAATAATTTGTTGCATTCATAATCTTTTCATTATATCTGCCTAACTTCATATCTGCTAAATCTTAGCTTTGTCAGTGTGAGTAAGTAGGCTGGCTCAAAGCCATGCTTTGGCCTTACAGAGCTGCAGTGGACTATTGGTGGCAATGCATGGGCACTTAGTTAAATAAATTAAGCAGCCATTCTTAGTTATTTATCATTAAAGTACATTGGGTTATGTTTTCGATTTATTCATTATCTCATTTATTAACTTGGGATTAGTGTTAATGTTCACATTGCTTTCAGGACGATGGAATGCGCGATGGCCGCTTTAATTTCGCTGGCTACAACGTGAGCAAATGTCTGCCAACGAAGGACGGCTCAGCTGTTAAAAACGCCGCTCCCGCCGCGAACCCTCAGCCAGCGGTGCCCAAGGACATCGACACCATACGGAAGAAGTTCGTGGACAGAGCCAAGAGGATAGACACCATCTCCAGGGCCGCCTTTCCTTTGGCTTTCCTCATCTTCAACGTCTTCTACTGGGTCACCTACAAAATCATCAGGCACGAGGACATCCACGTGAAGACTTAGCCTGCGACGGATGCAATCCGCAATGCTCGCAGGAGACGGGGGGAGGGAAGCGGGGAGCTGGGCGTCGAGCGAAGCCGCGGTGGGGAGGATGCTGGGGTTCTTTCAGGGATGATGTGTAATGTTCCTGCATCTGACAGTGAGGCTCATGTTTGGATGTTGTGAACTGCTCTTGATTTTCTGTGGCGGTTTTTGTTAAACCGCCTCGTGTTATTTCCTGAAGAATCTTGGACAATGGTTTTAACTCGAGGCCTAGTAAAATGCTGGACAGGATGGACAATTTTTTCCGGAATCAATTTTGCCAAGGCGCTGTTGCAACGGAACAAAGAAACATTCCATGGTTTTGTAACTGTAAGGTAGCATAAATAGACATTCAAAACACCTTTTGTGATGGCAAAAGGGATGTTTAGGACTCTTTTGTATTGTGTTGTTGTCATGGCACCTTTTCTCTGTTTATACTAAAGAAAGCAGCGTAACATGCAGGAAGGAAGCAGCGCGCAGACACATCGGTCAGACATTAGGCAGCACATATTTTCAAGCATGAGCATGAAACAAGCATATGAAAATCTAAAACCGGGAATTGGATACTGAATTTTTATCAAATACCTGAGGCCTTAAACATCAAAGATTTGGAGAGATGAAGTGCTATGCTTCTTTTTTTGTTCTTTTAAGCCTCTCCTCCCATTCAGTGGTCTATCAGAGCCGATTGCAGTGTTTGATCTTTTCTAACTGTGGCCAGACATCCACGTGTAGAAATGGTGTATTATTAAATCATATTCTCAGACAAGGAATGACACTTCAATGCAAGCTTATTGCACTGTTAAAAAAGTCACCATGTTCCTTTTCAAAGTAATTTATACAAACTGTTATATATTTCACAAGCTGGGTTCATAAAAGTACAACGGCCAAGTGTACAGGTGATCCTACAAACTGTGAACACGCACTGTATTACACAACCTTGTCACATGCACATGAATTCATTCATATTCCAGGTAAATACTCCAGGTATCTTAGGTATTGTTTTCAAGTTTGAACCTTTGTTTTCGTAGAATTAGTATGATTAAATATACATTGTAATGGAGGAAAGGTTATGTGGCCCGTTGCCCTTCACTTGGCGTGTTTGTAGCAGGAGGATGACACACGCGTGTAGAGGGATTCAACCATGAAGGACAGAACTGCAGAACATTGATGGTATCAATGCACTCCTGATATACTGTGGTGAAGAACTCCTTTCTTGAATGCTATTGGTGAAAAACAAAAAAAAAAAAGCTTATTTACTGGTCTGTACGTCAATAAAATAGACTGCACCATATTTACTCTAATTTCCTCTTCTCCTGTTACGTACACGGTTCATTCTTTGTTTGCTGTTGTCATGCATTTGATTACTCTATGAAAGGCTTTCAAACAACACAGTCTCCTAAAGTGGTGGCGATGACACGCGCAGCGGATGGCCGCGCGGTCTGGGGTCTCGCGTGGTAATGAACTTCACACGGCGGTTCCACAGGCGTATCCGTCAGGTCAATGCAAGGCCTTCATAGACAGGAGGGGACAATTGACATTTACAATAAAGATGCTACAGTACTTGAGCTTAGAGAGGAGCAATGTATAAGCCACATATATTATTCTTAAAGAGACAAGAGTGGCCACAGCGCCTCTCGATGTCCTGTGATTACATTATCGTAATAATAATGCCAGTCATTTTCATACCGTGGGTTTTGCCATCAATCACAAATTCATTTAAAGATGAATAATACATGGTCTTTGCTAGAATCACTGCGTGAATCATCCAACTACTGTTTTAACGAACAACTCAAAAAGATTATAAACTAATCAATAACACCAATCCCGTCAGTCCTGTGCCCATCGTTATTGCAGTTTGAATATGCAGGGACGGAAAAACATTCATGCAATCAAGTTCAGTATAACGGCTTATGAAAGGAAAACAATTTGCAGCTTATGATTGTGTTTAAGAAGGAAAACAACTTCCCATCATTCATTAAGGTTTAGGGAGACTGCTTTGTGAGGTCGGGGAGAGGAAAGAAATGAGCGTTGCCATAGCAACAGCACTGCAACTGAGAAGGCCAGTGCGAGAGAGAAGCTGTAAATGAATGGGGTTGAAAACGGGAGCAGGATTTTGCCAAAAGGTGTTTCTACCGTAAATCAAACATTTCTACCATTCAACAAAGTAATAAAACAAGCAGCAGATCGGTGGTTTTCCATTTATTCAGAGGGTTGTTCTTCATGGAAGACCTTAAACAACAAAAAAGCCACTGAGGGACAGCCCATGATTGTTGTACCAAAACAGTTCCACGTGGCAACAGAAATTATTGTTGGTTGGTGCGAAATCATCTGCAGAGATGAATCTCTCCTGCCCTGCTCTCCCGAATCACAGCGAACCGTGCGGCTCCTTGGGCCATTTTAAAATTAAGCAAGGTCTGAAATTCCCATTTTCTGTGTGATTAGACAAGCTCCATATCAACTGGAAAAATAGCTTTAATAGGACAGCCATGAAGATCGTTGGAAGCAAGAAAGTGGTACTTGTTTCTGCAATTTCATGTCAACTTGACATAAACGACCTAAATGAGAAGCCGGGATTTGTGCTCACTAGGAAAGTAGTATCTTGCTCGATAAAGGGTGTTTTGATTAAATGCCAGTTTCAATTTAAAGGGGACATCTCAAGGAATACTGTTGCACTTTGAATAATACATTTGGTGAGATGTCCTAATAAGTGAGAGTCTTAGTTAAAGCATTAAAATAAGTATTTTCTGCTCTTTAAGCCCCGGTGAGCTCCATGCACACGGTACGGCCTGTGGACTGGGCCTTGTGCACCGTGTTGCAGATGGAATCAACAGCGTCCCACTTCGTTTGGTCCAGAGTCTAGAGGGCTGACCCCGATCAACCACAGCAGACTCCAGACCAGCTGCACTCGTCACACAATCGATGCAATCGTGGCTCAACGTGTCGTTGAAGGCATAATCGGCAAACCGGCTGTCACTGTCAAACACACTAACGCGTTTAGTCACATTGGACATAAATACACCTTAAATGAATATACTTCCAATGCTGTTAAATGCTTATTTATATCAGTCATATTATATTACACGTATACATGGTGGGACATGAAATGTTAAATGCTGAAACCCAAACTCTGAGTCTAAAAATGTATTTGTTGATATTTTGACCGACCACCATTTAATTATAAAAGAACGTTTCTACACATGGGAATCGTGTTTTATGGCAATTTTGAAGCAGCTTTTCACCACTTCCACGGCTCCTGCTGGCAAAGGATGCCTGAAGTGACCCGACACGGCCGACTTCCAAACACAGACGCAGGACTACATCAAATGTCAATTTGTCTGCATCAATAAGCAAGATGGGAGGTCGATTTTGTTTTCTCCATGTCTGGGATGTTTTACATCAGCAACATTATCCATGTACCACGTTTTCATTTCCCATTAAAGTGAGGGCTCCGCAGTGGAGAGTGGAAAGCCTGCAGCTCTCTTCCGCCACTCACGGTTAATAGAAGTTAACAGACAGTAATGGAAGTTAAAAGACAGTAATGGGACTACAAAACGGACATTTTACTAGATAGCTGTCTGGGTTTTACGGGCAATCTAGTACAGTATTTTACTAGTACAGTCTTTTGGGGCGGCGAGTCCTGTGGAAGCTTTTACTTGTGCGAGAGGTGTAGAAGAGGGGCAGTTTCTCTCCTGAGACGGAGTCCTAAGTACCACGCCGATGGAGTAGCTGGCACATCCTTGTTCCTCAGGCCCTTCTGGGGAGAAAAAAAACTCCAGCCATACAGCAAAGCTGCATGTAGCCAGAGACGTTGGTGTCCTTTTAAGTAGGATTTCATGTTTATTTGGACAAACTGCATTTTAGAGCGGAGGCAGCCTGTGCAGAGCCATTAGAAACACAAACCAGGACTTTACTCATGAGGGGAACGTATTCGGCCTCCAAAAGCTTGTAGTCAATTACCCTCACTGAGCAGATTTACAACCTCGGTGTTAAAAATCACCCGTATTCATGACACAAAGAGTTTCTCTTGACAAGCACCAAGCAGCTAGAGATGGAAGAGCATTGTTGAGCTTAAGGGGCATGGACAGACAAATATCACGTATCACACCCGCATCAGATGAAGGCTGGAGGTGATGCAGGGCAAACGGGCGGAGGCTTTACACAGCAGGAGACAGAGCTAAGGGGGTTGGGGTCATGTTACTTGACCCCCCCAGTCCAGGTAACATGACTGACTCATTAGTCATTGCACAAAGTGGTTTGAGTGTTTAAGAGAGCAGCCAAATCCCCGTCCAGCTGGACTTCGGACAGGCTTTGGGTTATCTTACGATACCTCGCCACGTCCACCAGGGGGCTCAACCTCGTCTTACTCCTCTCCACGTCCTCCTGAAAGGCTTCTCTACGCCGCTGGAGCTCCTTCGGGGAACCTGGCTGGAGGGTCTCCTCGTTTCCAATACTCTTCCTCTTTTTATCCTTCTCTTCTTCCTCCTCTACACAAAGTAGCAACGAAACGCCGTCTCTGAGGGACACCAACTCTTTTTCCAGCGCCAAAGACCATATTTGAGCTGCACCCGGTCCTCTTGCACCTTTCACAGGCTGGATCCAGCAGCGGGCAGGGAGGTGGGCCAAGAGAGAGTCCAGGAACTGGAGCGCCTGCAACTGGCTGCCGAGGAACAACGAAGCCACAATCTGCATGTTATTATGACTACATGAAGACAGGATTTTTGAAGATGTATGTATTTTTGATATTCATACATCTATATATATATATCAAAAATATACATAGATGTATGTATATTTTTTAGCTGTTTCATACCACCTGCCTTGTCAAGAGTTTCAATTTGTTTATTTTGTAGAGCCAAAAATCATAAATTAGGGCTTTACAAGATATGTACACGAGTCATCCTCTTTCTCATTTCATTTCCCAAACATTTATTTGCTAATTTGGTTGTTTTAAGTGGTTTGCTGCCCATACAATTCTAACCACCTTGTGTTCAGAGGAATATCCCACTGAAATGCTTCCTTCAATTTCCAATCCTTGGTCAAGCTTTACTGACTTGGTTATTTTAAATAGAACATTTATAAAACAGGGGAGTTGCTGGTAGTAGGATTCTTATCCAGTACCACAAGTAGTGATGGGTGATAGTTGGCAAATCCTTAAAAAAAAAAAAGGGAGTCTGTCCTGACTTTACTTCAAAATTTCAAATTATGCAAACCAAATGAAGTAATTTGTAAAAATGGCATTCAGATAAATATCAAGAGAAACGATTTCGCTCTGGATCCTGTTGCCAATGGTTTAAGGCCAATGGCTGCTAGTAGGTAAATGTGGATGGAATGACCGCGGCTCAAAA
Organism: Apeltes quadracus; assembly: GCA_021346845.1. Classification (NCBI taxonomy): domain Eukaryota; kingdom Metazoa; phylum Chordata; class Actinopteri; order Perciformes; family Gasterosteidae; genus Apeltes; species Apeltes quadracus. The sequence continues at coordinate 8,676,548 of CM037932.1, read as the reverse complement.
TGTTCAAGCTATGCAAATTATCTACAAGGGAAGAAATTGATGAAATAAGTCTTTGTTTGGCTTCAAGAAAACACACAATGCCTTGGATAAGTAACACTTAATGCAAACAGCAACTTTGTGAACCGAGGCAGCTTTGTCTTAGAGCTTATTAATACACCGTTCCCCTGAAATGAACTGAGGATATGATTGTGGCTAATATTCTATTCCATCCAAGCCATCACCAACACAGCCTTCTTAACATTGCCATCTCAAACTTGAAATGATTTACCTGGAGTGGACAGACAGTTCCCCCTGAAAAGGGCTCATCTGATTCCAGTGAAGCAGCATGAGAGCAGATGGTCCTGAAGAATTTAACAGTAGATACTGAGGGTTCACTTCTATCCTCCTACAACCCGCTATTTTCTTAATCCAGCCATCTATATCATCTAAACTGTGATCGGGAGAGTGTATGCAGAAGACCCGGCGATCCAGCAGGGCCATCAGACTCAGCAAGTCCTGTTCTGCGTCATCTGAACACAAAAAGAAGAAAGCAATAACGTACATGTCAAAAAGGACAGCACAAGTTGTGAGCATTTGTGATTTTACCTGTTTTGAGTTCAGGTTTTATCAAGAGCGGGGTCTGGAAATCATGGTTGATTTTTAGAGCAACATCTCCGCAATGCATAACAACCGGTGTTGGGTTGCTCACAATGGCAAAAACGTCTCGCCCCTGGACGTAATGGAGCATGACACGACACTTGACAGGGCCAGAGTTCAACAGAGGTGTCAGCCTGGTCACAGCAGTCACAGCCAGTCTGCATGCGTTGAGATCCTTGGGTCTCCCAACATGGTGCTGCTTGCATCTTTTGGCTGCAGGCTCTAGGAATGTGTAGGCAGTGGAGGAGGAGGAGCTGGACGAAGAGCAGGGCACAGGCAGACAGAACACTTGGCTCTGGGCCTGGATGACTGCAGGTGTTGAGCCCTGACCCGCCTCTGTCAGGATGGATAAGCTCACACTGGCCACTGGTCTGAGAAAAGAATAAATAAAACACATCACTAACCACCAGAGATCCTATGATCAGTAGGTGATCATACTGAAAAAAAAGATGACCCTTAAATACGTGTACTCAGCTGGGCAAGAGCACCCTTCAAAAGAGCAACATGTGCTCTCTCGAGGTAAACGGAAGAAGATTGTCCTCAAAAGACAAAAACATCTCGCAGGAAGAGTCGGTGGAGAAATCTACAGCTTCTTGTTCCCACAAAGGTGATGGGAGAAATACTAATCACCCGTTGCCATGGTGAACGTCTAGCCAAGTTGGAGGCAATCAAAGAGTCAAAAAAGAAAACTCATTAGTCCACCAGAAGTAATTGTTTACACAGATTAAGAGACTGCGATTGATCGGGATCATTAATCGAAACTTTGAAGTCTGTGAAAACAAGTCAGAATTGTACTTCCCAGGTGTGACGTACACAAGAAAACGACACTGTAATGTCAAATCAGGAAGCAATTATACTGCCTGACATCTGGTTAGTGTAGTACTGTGAAACCGCATTTTTAGAAGAATCAGTGGGACATATTTCAGAGGGCTGATACCTCAGTCCATAAAACCCCACACATACTTCACACAAAAAAAATACATTTCAAATCAATAAAAATAATCATCTTTACGTTGAGCTGTCAGTAGATAGAATCACTCCCACAACCAGTCGCTCCTCGCTGACGCGATGCCACAGCTTGTCAACTTGAGGTTTTGAAGACACGGCTGGCATGTCTAGTGTCTTTTCATCCGTTGCCTCATCATCATCCTCATCATCCTCGCTGTCCCACAGAGCAACGAGGCCTTCCTGGACAGACGGCATAGACTATAATCATCGACAATGTGTGTGTGTGTGTGTGTGTGACAGCAATGGTGGTTTGAGTCAAACAGTTCAAATTTTCTCAGATACACATGTGTCGGATATTTAAAACACTATTTAGGAAAAAGAAAAAATAAGTGCTGCACTGATGGAATCATCAAAATGTGTTTTGACAGAAACTGATTTTATTAAAATAAAGTTTGTTCAGGGTCACGCACACCATTTGTTGTGAGTGTCTGTTGCATCAGCAAGGAAGTGACAGCAATTGCAACTAAAGTATTGAAAAGCATTAATAATGTAGAATTAGAGGACAAGAAAACAACGACAGCTTTTGTTTTGACTGATAAGAGATTCCTCAAAGCCTTTGGCAAGATAAGGAACCTCGACCGGCAAAATGATCATACAACTTCTCTTAACTATATCTTACCGAAATGTTAATATTTAAATGCTTTGGAAAAACAGCAAATATCAGAACGATGTCAACACATCAAGATAGTTGCTGGTTTGATTCCCATTAACTCTCTGGAAAAGCTCAACACTGTACGTAACGGGCGGGGGTCGTCAGAGTGGAGGCCCGTCGTATGTGTAGTGTACCTGCTCATGCTTGGTGAGAACAGTCTTTTCTCCTGACACGGCGTCCGTGAGGCATCGGATCGACTGCTGCAGAACTCTGTCCTTCACCCTCATCTCAGCCCGAAGCTCCTGCAGCACGGTCAGTCCACTCTGAAGGACGGAGCGCATTTGATTGAGAGTTAATAAGACATGACACACATATGAATAACACACAATGAATACATCCATTATCACGCAGCACCATGGTTTGATACGGATTAAATTGGCTCATTATCCAATTTCAATACATAAACATCACCACGTTTGTGGAACTACATGTAAAATAGTCAAATCAATGTGAAACAAAAACCGCAATAACACAATTTTCTTTTTGGATGATCTCTGTCCCCAGGACACAATTGATCATGATACTAGGGAGTTACTGTCCAGCCGACTAGCGCTGCCACTCCAGTAGTGGCTTATAAAATGTATGCTCGCCTGCAGTCTGGACTCCAAAGCTCGGAGGGTGAGGAGATCGTTCTCTGGCGGAGGAGGTGGTGTCCTTGGCGCCCCGCCGTCCTGCCCACACTGAAATGAGCATTTTCAATGAATCGCAATGACCAGCGTCTGATGTTCAATCTCTCAACGGAAACAGTTCAGACTGCACATGAGGAGCAGACGTGTGGCTTACAGAATATGAGATGCCACAGAGGTCTGTGAGGAGAAATCTTCCCAGTGGTGCTTCAGTCTCGCCGTCATCGTTGAAAACCAACAGCATCTGGTCCGTCCCACATCCCAGGAAGTCCTCCACATGGACAGAACTGACACCTGACCAGCGGGAGGCTATCTGGGGAGACAATTAAACATGGTAGGTTTGTTAAAAAAAGAAATAAACTAAAACGTAGGTATTAAAAATCCCAATATTTAAACCTTAGGTTTACCTGAAACGTGTCCTTCCACAGCGCACACACACGCCCCTGGTGAAAAGACACCACGAACAGGCAGCCGTGTCTCCCCGTGTCGACCATCTGAATGTGTTCAGGTCGCTCAAAGGGAAGCGGACACGCATCCTTCACGGCGCCGTTCTCAAACGAAACCAGTTGCTGATGAGAAGTGGCCGCGACCACCGCGCAGCTCAGCACGTCGCCCACTTTGTCCGCAGACAGCGCGAGGACGCAGCGCGCGATGCCCACGTATTGCTGTGGCATTATCACACTGCCATCGAACACCCGTCCGCTTTCGACAAAACACCCGGCGGCGCGAGCGTCATTTGGGCACTGGCTCGCGGGGGCCGGGAGTCCCAGAACGAACACCGGGTCCTCGTGGAGTGGGAGTTCTCCAATGACACAGTGGGACCACTGGAGGGGCGTCTGCCTGACCTCTGCGGTCTGCGGGGAGGCGTGGAAGACGCCGCCGGCGTGACTCCACGCCACGGTGGGGCCTCGCAGGATGGACACGTTGTCCCTCATTTCATAAGGCAGCTTGAACTGCACGCACGGCTCCAGGCGGTTCGAGCCGCTCAGCGCGAGCAGACTGTAGTGGAAGCTCGCCCCCCTCGCGCTCCTCTTGTTCACCAAAACACACGGCGCGTGCGCTCTCGTCCGAACGTTCGTGGCACATTTGCATGTCACGATGTCGACGCGCGCCGGCCGCTGCCTGCCGACGACGGCCGCTCCGTCAGCCGCCTGCACGAACGCGTTGGCCTCCCGCTCGAATGAAAGGCTGCGGAATATTAACTCACTTCTCTCGCTGTCACTTGTGGCCGAGGCTCGTTTGCAGTCAAATAAGATTATCTTTCCCCGCGCGGAGAGTCGATGGGGATTTCGAGAGCAATCTTCCGAGAGCGATCGCTCCATTATGCTCCGAGGAAGCTCCGGGCAACTACCGGGTTCGATTCCTCCTCATTGACAGCGCAATTTAATGTGACTGCTTAGTATAGATCTGTCACTTTGTTGACGAAAGTCTCGCCAACTGGTAACATTTGTATATTTGCTTGAGAGAAAGAGGAGAAACGTATCCGTACTCGTTTTCTCCGCGGCTTTAACACACTCGTAGCGGCGCGCCAAGCGATATTGAACGCTTCCTGAAAGCCCCGGCGCATTGTGGGTAAGGCGCCGTTAAACGGCAGCGAGCGGACGACATCAAACTAAAGTGTTCACCTCGCGTTTCACTCTCGAACGAGTCTCACGTAGAGTTGAATACAGCCGTGCGCTCACTCTGTTCAAACTGCCTGCCCTACAGTCGATGAATCCAACTAGGCGTGTGGAGGAGGGGGCGTGGCAACGGACCGAGCCAAAATGGCGACGAAGGGACGTCAGTGACACACTCGCTTCACATCACTCAATCCACCGTTAGCCGAGGAACGCTAGCTAAGCTAAGCTAGCTCAACCGGGAACAAGCACAGAGGGACACGGGAAACCTAATGATAAGTTGAAGATGGCCGAAGTTGAGCAGCACGAAGGAGCGCAGGTATCGACGAGTACCGTTATTAATTAGTCATCTGTTAAAGCCGTTTAGACGCGTCTAAACCCGTAACTTTAATGAACTCACTCTGTGTTGGCAGGACCTCGAGAAGAAAATTGAGGAGACGAGACTGAGATTCAATAATGAGTTCCTCCAAGGTAAATACAGATATTGTGAAGAAGCTGGCGTTAACTTTCGCTTTGACCAATACTTGCTTTTAAAATGTATTTTTATGTGGGTGTTACGGTCAGCTTCATAATATGAATATCGTACTGGTTAACTTACCACAAGTTAGCTGAACTCGTACTGTGTCATGTGAATAACGCCATGACCTAACCTACATGCCCAGAGCCGATAAGCTCCAGCAGATAACCTTAACTATCCTAGCTAACATTAGCTCTGTGTTGCCACATGTCCTAATGTTGGTTAACAGGTTGGACTAAGACCCCACATGATAAACAAATTGTGCTACTTATAATGGCTCTTATCTATAGCAAGTTGTAAAAATTGGCTTATTTGATTGCACTTTCTTGTTTTCGGTTCTTCTGGGTTTGTCTCCTTATAGTTGAAATGCACTTATTGTAAGTCGCTCTGCATAAATGCAGCAGCTAAATGACATGTAATGTTCTCCGTTTGCAGCACAGCGGGGGGGGGGGGGGTCACTGAGGTTGAAAGTGAAACCTTGCTCTGGACCTGTTTTTAGTTTTAGTTAGTGTTCTCAAGTCATTCAGCTTTGTGTTGTGTTTACAGATTCAACAGATAAATATGACTCCAAAGATGTGGAAAGGCTTCAAAAAGATGACTCTCTGGTTGAGGGCTACCTGCAGTGGAGACTTTATGTAGTTGACGATGCCTTGAAAATGATCGATGAAAGTCTTCAGTGGAGAAAGGAGTATGGTGTGAATGGTAAGAGGTGTTGCTCAACACAAAAGGTTGGAATATGAAATAATCCTTTTCAGTTAAAAGTATTTATTAGCGGCAATTTGAAAATAACGCTTTTAGTTTCTTGTCTTGAATTTGAACAATTAACGTTTTTTACAAAACCCTTTTTTGTCAACATTTTTTAAAGGTTGTTTTAAAAGCGACACCCTTATTTGCCAACAAAGCATGTGAAGTTACCGTTGTATAAATCACTATTAATCAAACCACTTCTTTCGATAGCAGTTTTTTCAAATGTATTTTTTTATAGCTGTGGCTTAAGTCACTGCAGTCAGTTCCAAAATGTATTCCATGTCAAAATCCGAGCCTGTCTAAAGGTAGAAATGTTGACATTTCCATATTTGGACGCTTACAAGCTTGTGACGCTCAGTGGTTGTGTATTTGCTGCGCTGTGATGAATTCACACACGGGGTCATTGTGTGTCGTAAATACGTCATGCTCAGGGAACAAGCCCCCTCATTCTGCTTTCTGAAGCATTTCTAAGGGGGTTTGTTTGTTGTCTTTTAATCCAGTAAATTCAGTTTGTCGACCACTCGTAATTTTGTAAATTTGATTCATTCAGGTCATGATTGTGCAGGGGCATCAAAGGGCCATTTCAACAAAGCCGAGTGTTGTTTGTCTATCGTCTGTGGCACAGTATTTTCTGTCAACTTGACCAGTTAGTGGGATTAAAACTATTTTTTGTCATTGATGTGCTTCTGATGAGGAAGTAATTTACTAGATATGCCCTGGATTTTATGAAAATATCAAACTGTCTGTAAAACCTGTAGGAACCTTACAAACCACCATAGCTTGTTCTCTATAGCACATATTAAGTTTTGACCAAACATTTGACTATTTTTTATAAACCGAGTCTGCCTGTGTGTCTTTCAGATATCACTGAGAGCACCATTCCAAGATGGATGTTTGAAACTGGTGCCGTCTACCTCCACGGCTATGACAAAGAGGGCAACAAGCTCTGTATGTTCATGTTTTATCGTACACTGTGATGCCTTATATTTTGTTAAACTAGATATCTGTTCCATTTAAAAGCATGTTCCCAGCAAAGAATCTTTTACACAAATTCAAAACCACTAAAAGCTTTATTAATACTGTATTCGTTTTGCTTTTTTTTTTTTTAGTCTGGTTCAAGGTAAAGCTACACGTCAAGGATACAAAAACGATTACGGACAAGAAGAAGTATGTTGCCTTCTGGCTAGAGCGGTATGCAAAGAAAGAACCGGGGATGCCACTCACCGTTGTGTTTGACATGGCAGAGTCCGGCCTCAGCAATATAGTAAGTCCAAATAAATGTCTTAGTAACTAATTTTCATTTTCAGTTTTTCATGCTCTTCAATTCTGATCATTGCTGTAAACCTGGTCTCCAATACGAAACATGTATTCCCTCTTCATTAGATAAGCTTTACCCTAATTTTAGAAAAAGCTTCATTTCTTTTTGTTACTGTCATTGAAATGCACTTGAGCGACCTTAATTGTTCCTGCTGCTTGAGCCGTTGTCTTGCAGGGACTGATGCTCTTTGATGGTTTTACACATCTGAGATTAAAGCAACCTTTAAATCCCATTGGTCAATTTTGAGTGTGCCGTCTAATCCGTGGACTCGCAGTGTGGCAGGCGTGAGCTCTTTGGCGGAGTTTTCTGTCAGAAAGGGGCGCTTCCTCGGTTAGAGACGTCTCAATTAAGTACAAATAAACGTGCACGAGCACGGCGGAAATGATGAATGGCTATCCAACCCAAATATGAAACGAGTAGATTAGAAGATCTGTTTGGAAAGCAAACTTGGTTCAGCCACGGCAGGAGCAAGCGCAGCCAGTATGATCTCATTAAGCCTCGGAAGAGAGTCTCCTGCATAGCAATGAGGCTTCTAGCCAATTATTGGGTTCAGCCAGAGCGCGGAGGCTTTATTTAGTGACACATCGGCTGTCCTACTGATGGTTAACGTAAAATAGCAAGATCATAATCATATAATATTAATCATATTCACCTTTTTACAGTGCGGCACGTGGCTTTGTGTGCTTTTTAGATGAGCATTTGTTAGCAGTGATTTGATGCTCCGTCTGAGTGTGGAGAGGGTTGTTGGTTTGGATCAGATGGTTTTTTTTTTTTTTTTAATGGAAGAATTAATTTTAAGTGTGAGCTGTTTCTTTCTTTTTGCTTTTTTTGGGAGGTTATCTCATTACAATAAAACGTGTTTGGATGTAAGTAATATAATATGTAATAAATATATGTGTGGCATTGTTCAGAAACTAGAGGAACTGAACAGCCTTAGTCAGACACTATTTGGGGGAAGTTGAGTTTGTCATAGGAGCAGTTTGAGACTTCAATTTCTGGCCGAGTGGATCACCACAAATCTATCGCGTTTAAAAACAAAAACAATGCCATTTTATATTGGATGTGGTTATGCTTTTTAAATCCTTATTTTCCATTTTGTGTTTCAGGACATGGAGTTTGTGAAGTACATCATCAATTGCTTCAAAGTCTATTATCCAAAGTTTTTATGTAGGTATAAAAGCCCAACAAATATATTAAATTCCTTTTACATTTGTCTATTCAAGTGAACTGTGGCATTTTTAATTGCATTTTTCTATCATTTCAGCCAAAATGATCATTGTGGATATGCCTTGGATCATGAATGGTGAGAATGAGCCTGTCCATCACATTTGCGATGAATAATCATCGAAATCACAAAATGTCAAGCTCAATGTTTCTGTCTCAGCCGCATGGAAGATCGTGAAGTCGTGGTTGGGTCCCGAGGCCATCAGCAAGCTCAAGTTCGCCTCCAAATTGGAGATCCAAGGATTCATTGGTCTTGAGTACCTACCAGCACACATGGGTGGAACGGTGTGTACTATGCCTCTTTCTGAATGAATGTCAGGAGTATTTATCTTTAATGTAATAAACCAGGTAATGAAGTGGTTCACAAATTATTTAATCAAATGAAAGGAATTCTGACTTTAAGTAATTGATTTTTTTGAGGTGGGGTTTTGTAATAAATAATATATATATTGTATATAAAAAAAATTGTGTGTGCTGGTAGCTGTCCACACTAGAACTCTTTCTATAAGCCATATTTTATTTCCATTCATGCGGAATCACGGTCGTATCAGAGCGAAATTGCGTATTTCTACCTAAACTGAACTCGACAATGGACACGCTTTTAAAACCCCCGTGTGTAATCGTATAATTCAACTGGCTGCGTTCCAGGACCCTTTCAAGTACAGCTACCCGCCTCTTCCCGACGACGACTTCCAAACGCCCACCTGTGAAAATGGACCAATTGCCAGCGAGGACGAGGCGGAGAGCAAAGAGGGTGAAATGGACAGCAAAGATGCCCTTGACTCCAGCTTCAGCTCTGAGATTGCGGTTAAGCCCAAAAAGGTAAATTTGATATCCAGTAATATGTGTGAAGTGTGTAAAATGTACTGAACTTAGATTTTTTTTTTAATTAATTTTTTTAAACACTGTGTTCATTTTGTGTTCTGTAAGGCACGACTGCTCCGTGTGTTGCATAAGTCTCCCCTTTGGCAGGACATGCTTTGATCTCGCTGTTTATCACAATGTTGGTGAGTCAGCTGTTATCTGTTTCTGAATAAAATTGGTAAGGGAATGTGATGAGATCCGGCTGATGCTGAAACCAGAAACTAGTTAACTGGGTCTGATTGAGCCACCATTAATTAAGGCTGGGGCATTTCAGGCCGCGGGTGCTCTTTATAGATGCAACGTTCTGCAGCTGGTTGATATATACTCCCAATGGCCACAGCTTCACTCACTTTCTATAAATTGAGCCGGAGATTACAGGATGTAATCAGGCGGCTGCGAGGAGACGCCGGTGGATTAAGTGGCGAGTAATGTCCCCGGTTTGAAAGACGTCGAGCTCTCGCTCGTTGTCCCGGTGAAGGTGACCCTTAAAATCTCTGGCTGCAATTAAATCTGGCCAAGAGAGCCCAAGTATGTCATCCAGCGGGCTGCTCCTCTCATCCCCTCCTAAGGTCAAGTTGTCACGTCAGCTTCTCATGGCTGTGTAGCATTTTAATTTCGTTACTTTTCGGGGGGAAGTCGCTGGCTTCATCCACGCCGACGTCACCGACGCCTGTTCTGAAAAGTTGACAGATTTTGAAATGATATAAAAAAAAAAAGTCTGGAGCGCTCTGTAAAAGAGAAGCTGGGTGCGGTGCTTTTGTTTTCTCTACACGGCTCTCTCCTCACGAGAACAATCGGGGCGAGGGGGGGCGGGAAAAGACGCTTTGTAGAAACTCCGCCTGAACTCCGCTATAGCGGGATTCTTCTCTCGACTCTTGGTAGCACTTGCACCGTGTGTCCCACGGGCTTCGTCTTGAATATCACTGCAGCGGCTGTCAAGCTCGCTCTCACTCGGGAGTCCCCAAACTTCACAAACTACCCAGACTGCAGTGTTACCCACATATTTCACTCGGCCTGTACCGTACAATCGACCCCCCCCCTCCCCCCTGCTCGATCATTTATTTAGCTCATGTAAGATTTTGCTCGGCATCAATGAAGGCCCGTTGGAGGAAGTGTTGAATTATGATGGTTGCATGTATTGTTTTTGGGGCTTTTCTTGTTATTTAGTGTTGCAGCTGATTTGGAGTCAGGGTACAGTTCATCTAGGACATGACTGTGCTGAAATTGATTTCAGTTGTTGTGGGGGGGTTGGGGAGTAGGGGGGGCAGCCTGCTGATCTGCCAATAGGACACAAAGTGCATTTGTTGGAGAGGTGCTGCGTCACCCGGAGCTACTCCCATGAGTCGCCCTGAGCCCCGACAAACGCACAGTGCTGCCGTTGTTGATTAACTCCACATTGGTCATGCACAGGCGTTTTTTTTTTTGTTTTTTTTGTTTTACAGAAAGGACATATGCCAATCCGTCGTTGTTTTGGCCTCGAAAATAATCTTCGGGCACACGTAAGAAGTTGGTGTTATGAAATACACAAGGAATCTCCTCACGCTGTGGCGTGTTGTCGGTCGGGTTTTATATGGAACTGTATTATGAACTTTCCGGTAGCGAGTGGTGTGACTAAACCGTGGTGCAGGGACATTTAATTACAATTAATCCAGGTCCTGTTGGAAAATTTTGTCCCGCTAAGTTGCGGAGCATCCCAATGTCAAATTTGGGCTGTGATATAGACTTGTATTAATGTCTTACAACTGATTGTCAAATTGAATAATTTATTGAATAATCTCATTATAATTATAAGCGGTTTTCAAATGTAACAAAATGAATTGGAAGTAACAAAACAATAGATAAATAACAACCATATTATGACAATTAAAAAATATATATGGAATTGTTAGTTCATTACATGAGGGATGAGAAAAGGCATGATAAATAGTTTAAATAGATCTCTCTGTAACCTTGTTTTAGTTCTGTTGTACCTCATTGTACGGCGCTGAATTCATAGTTAGTATGCTGATCATATCAGGGTCTTGGGTTTATTTTCTGTGCCTTTTTTTTTTCTTTTTTTTTTAGATTTGTCTGGTAGTGGCCTCTGACCATATGAGACCTACTGGTCTATGAATTGTTTGCCGAGGTGATATGCATGTGATAGTCTGGTTACCGTTCTGTCACCGGACATCACCAGTTTGAATAGACGCGCTCCCTGAAAATGCGGTTGCGTGCTACCAGAACCCACCCGAGTCCCCCCCGGCCTCCAGGCAGCGCTGTGCTGACACCATGACGGCTTCAGGAAGTTAATTGCCTTTCTCTCTGTTTTCAAACAAGGGCTGGAGGTGGTAAGGCAGTGTAGGAACACACCCACACGAGAAGCTCAGAGTCCGGACCATTTCCCTTGGCTGGAAAGGCAGGTGTGCTAATGTGACTGAATAATTGTCCTGCACAGTCGACTGCCGTCATCTCAACCCCCTGCGCCCCCTCCCTGCCCTCCCCCTCTTGACCTGTCCTGGACCTCACATTTCAATTTTGCGGCCCATAAATAGTATTGCACTTTTGAAAACCCCCAAACATTTGTGCCTTTTTTGTTATGAAGGGTTGTAGGCTACGTGAAACGTAGCTTACCTTTTGCACTACTGCACGGAAACACTCCAAGCAAGATACCGGGACTCCTACAGAACGATTAGCATTAAATGTGAGCTTGTCTGTATTCTTTTATCGTCTAATATAGAAACTACTCCGTGTTGGGGTGGACCAAGACCAAGTTTTTAACACTGCTTTAAATCTTGAACCATGTTTGCCTTTGAGGCATTGTTTTGAACCAAGTTTGGGCCTTGAGAGCCGACGTCGTCTCCCTGTCTTTGTCTCATCAGAGTGCTTATGATGTAGGGAATTATTTTCATCTGTACTGTATAATCGAATGACACTCATTTCATTACCATTTCAGTTTAGAATAATGTATAATTGTTGATTTTATTTTTGTCTTTGCGTCACCTATTTTACACACTATGTATAGAAATGATGACGTTCACAAATTTGATCAGTCTATTCATTTGTACGTGATTTTCTTTTCTCAAAATAACGTTCCTTCTGTTCTTTGTTAATCCATAATGGAAATGTTTCCATGAGCCTTTACTAATACAATCAAAGCTGTGAGAAAACACTGCTATTTTAATTAATTATTAAAATCTGGGTTACACTGCCTAATTTGAATGTTTTTTTGTTTTTGTTTTTATCTCTAATTAAGAATTGGAACTTTTTTTTTTACTTTTTCTACTAACACTATAATCTAATTGTGATAAACTTGCTCTTTTAAAATGAAGAATAAATGAAGCCATTTCATCAGCAGCTGGTTATCTCTGGATGTCTTCATTGTGGCAGTTGCATGACAGTCGGCCTTTAAACTGAGCCAACATGTTGCGCATGTTTGCATCACGTGTAGAGTCCGCTCACCTTTGCCCCCCCTCCTTACACAATGCACTCACACGTCTTTGGACCTACATTAGTCTCAGCGCTTAGGCAAACATTTCAGTTTCTGTCCCGTCATCTGTTTTGTGATCTTGTGATCCGTTCGTGGACGTTTTGGATCAGTGAACGGGGTATTTTTGCCGAAGTGAAAGTATCCCGTGTCTCAAGGATAATATGACACTTGCTCTCAGTTAGCTTCTTCTTTTTTTAATCTTTTTTTTTTTCGGTCACGGTTATTTGTTTGTGAGACTAAGGGGGAACGGGGTCATCTGGAGTCAGAGAACATTTGTATTTTGTCAACGTGTCACTTGAGAAGAACCATTAATCATTACACGCGACAAAGGTCAAACATTGTGTTTTCACGGAAGGGTCCGGATAAGGGTTAACGATAACGTTGCTATGCTCCCTTCTCCTTCTTTAATTATGTGCTCTTTTGTTGTTTCAGGTGAATTTCTTGGAAGACAGCCTGAGGCTCGAGGAAGATAAGGGAGAAGGTTCCAGGACCAAAGGGGCCAGGAAGCCACTCACCACCTTCAAAGGGCCCCTGCTCGATGTTAGGTAGGCAGTCCGCTTCTCGTCCTCATTCGGCACTTCCCTTTTGTGTGTGACTGTGGGTCACCACAATGCAGTCGTTTAGGGGAACAATACGTTGTCTCCACACTTGTGTTAAGAAACTACATTGACGCAATGAACGGTTCTCGATCAGCTGATGGATTTTGTAGTCGTTTGGCTTTTTGTAACCGTGCGCACATTTTTACATGAGAGTGATCCATATTGTGCAAGACGTGACATTCCAACAATGTTGCCTGCATAGTGTTTTCAAAGCATAGAGTCATTATTGATGTGCTTTTCTTATAGCCGATTAATCGGGGTCACATGTGGGCCGGAAATCAGGTACTCGGCCGATAATCCATTAACCTTTTTGAGAGAGGAGCGTTTGTCGCCTCTTAACACCTCGTATATGTTTTTAATTGAGCCGTCGTTGGATTGCAAATTTAGTGTCGACTTCAAGAGCGTTCGTTGCAAAACCGTAAAATTAGCAATGCGGCGACTTGGTCGAGGTACTCGGCACGGCGTTCACCCACTGTGTGATATCAGCCCCCGTTTTCAGGAATAAAATCCGTCGTTCTGTTTTTACAGTAATGGCTTTGATTGTGACCGCTCTGGGCTGTGAATTCTAGTGATAAGTAGATTTAAATGCGCCTTAAATGCAATTATGTTCTCCTTAGTTTGAGGCTGGGGGAGGGGGTGGGGGCTCTAGAAGGGAGTAAGGGGGGGCTTTGATCCTGTGTTTGCCAAAGGTTTTAAGGAGCCCAAAGACTGACTGAGTGACGTTCGGGCTGTTTTAGAACCCAGGGAAACTAGCAAAGGAAAAATAAACCTTTCTGTTCAGTTTCAGTTGACGTGGACGAGCTGCGTCAATCAGGAGCTTCACTCATAGCAGGCAGATGGTGTAATCCATATTTTCTTCTTGGCAAAGTTAAAGCCCTTGATGCAAAAGTGTTCACGAGGCTGGTAAATGTAATACTATTTATAGCCCAGTTACACTGCGGCAAACTTGGCTTAAAAAAGCAAGTTTGGCAACATTTTTTGCAAGGGTTCAGCCTACAAGCAGCTGTCAAACACCAAAAGTGACACGCACATCAAGACGCCAGGAGGAAGTGGAGTATTTATTTTATATTCCCAAAGACCTCAAGTTTTTCTCTTTTTTTTCTTTTAAAAAAGGAATGAAAGATTCCTTTCTGGTTGGACTTTAAACCTTCCTCACGTATTCCTATGGAGGGTTGTGGCATTACGCCCTGCTCACTAGTCTCAATATCTGAATCATTTCTGTTGACTGTATTGAGCGTATTACACACCTTTTTTTTACCTTTTTATGTTCATTCAGCCCGTCTGAGGCAAACTTTTGGGCCTTAGAAAAAAAAGAATAACTTGATGCTTGTTGGACCCCCCATTTTGACTGAAAGCCTTAGACACCCATACTGGTCTAGAATAATCAGCAAGCTACAGGGCTTAGAGAGAGGTTTCAAGTATTAACCGGGCCAGTGGGTTCATCACCTACTCCTATGACTCGTATCAGTTGGAATGTAATTCATGTAATTCATACTACAAAATAAAACATCCCACCCAAAATGATATCATTTTGCCTCAGGTTATGCCTTTGTGATTCAACCTTGGAAGGTGTTTTTAAACACATTTTTTGGGGTTGCAAAACATTGCTGCCAGGTACAGGAATTGAAGCAGGCCAATCGGTAGAAATAAAATACCTCAAGAAAGCATTCTATGAAGTGAATGCAAACAACTCTGCATCTAGTCATCGATTTTGTACTGGATTTCTCCAATAGACCCTTCTCTCAGACCCGATTCTCCTTCTTTACCCATAATGTTTTGTTTTCTCCTCCCCCCTTGTAGCCCCGCGGAGGAGCTCTGCTTTGGTTCTGCAGAGACGGAGAAGAAATGCCTTATTATCCTGGGCAATGTTACCAAAAATCAGCTGGCCTTCAAGGTGAGTGAGTGATGCCGTGCATGATGACACAAGTTGATGAAAACAGATTTTACACTTATACATAAAATGATCATATTTGCTTGATCAACAGATACTAAACATTTTTAGAATTGATCACTAATTGATTGCAATCCTGAAGCAAAAGGCCCAATTTCTCTTTTCCGGTGAAGATTTTACCTTTTTTTTGTTGATTTTATTACAATTCTGTCAAACTAAACCATTCTTCATTTTGTAGATGTAAGAAATGTAGACAACCTTTTTGATTCAACAATAAGAACGAATGTCATTTATTTAAGGTGCCTCTGGTGTCTCCACAGGTACGGACCACGGCCCCCGAGAAGTACCGAGTGAAGCCCAGCAACAGCTGCTGTGACCCCGGGGCCTCGGTGGAGATCGTGGTGTCCTTACACGGAGGTACGGCACTTTAGCTCTGCACTCAACTCGTACTGTAGAACCTCCCAGAATAATCAAACGCACCGGCCTTTGACCTTCCGGAAGTGCTGGCAGCCACTTTTCTGTGCCTGTCATACATATTTCATCCCCCCCTCCTCCCGAAAACAAATCGTCGGACACCTCTCAGTGCTGTGCGAGTTGAAACGTTGGATGGCCTTTTTAAGCACCGACATGTCGGCTGTAGGTCGGGGCATGCTGCAAATAACTTCAGGGTCAATGGTTTTACACACTAATGCTGTGGTGGTTTCTTTTTCGCTCAACGCTGACATGTCATTTTTCTTTTTTTAAATACAGCTAAATATGTACAACAGTACAACAAGAAAAAAATAATGTCCCTCCGCAGGTTCTCAGGCCTCCCCACAGGACAGGTTTTTGGTCATGGCTGCCGAGATGGACAACGCCGGATCACAAGAACTCTCACAGTTCTGGAAAGAAGTCCCCAAAACCAAGATCATGGAGCACAGGTATGGCCCCGGGCTCCTTTTAATGTGCTGACAGGGGACCGGCCGGCTGCACGTCGCCCTGCTGCCCCCCCCCCCCCCTCCCTCACCCGCTAAGTAGCATGCGACTCTCCCACAGATTGCGCTGTCACGTCCTGGAAGGCGCTAAACAAGCAGCTAACGCGCTCGGCGACGGCCCCGTGGAGAAAGGGGCCGGCGATCAGCAGGAATTCAACAGCGCGGTGAGTTCCTCCCTACATACTATAATGGAGTCTGTACGCCACAATCACCATTTCAACTCTCCGGAGGTCCAGATTGAATGTTGATGCAACTTTATATAGATATAGATAATAATTAACGTTTTTTTTTATGTATTACATAGTCTAAACACTTTTGACACCCAGGCACTGGATGATAACTTAGATTTCACATCAGTAAGTACGACATGTAGGTTTGTTAGTTTGTCTGCCCAGTAGAACGCTAGCTGCTTGGTTTACACTCTTCAAGGAAAAGGTCAACATTTTGATCAAAATGCATTTATAAATAATGCAAACCTGCTGCAAAGACGGAACGTTTTAATGCTTTCAGTGATGGAATGGGTAAAGCGCTGGTGTGTGTGCGTGTGTGTGCGCGCGCTTGCGGAACTGTAACAGAGAGGCAGTTATGCTCGCTTTGCATAAAGACTGGAGATGGGGCGGGGGGGGGGGGGGGGGGGGCAGTAAGCCTGGGTCTGTCCCTTTTTTTTTTTAAATCCACTCATCCTTCTGCTAATTAACACTGTTTCTCATCTGTACACAACATAATGACAGATGTTGTCCCACTTCTTAGAGGTGCTGGTTTGTGTCTTTGAGTTGAGTAGAAAGCCATGCTAGTTGCTCCCAGTCCGCCGCCTAAGCCAACCAAAGCTTTCTGCTCGAGCGCCAAACGTTTCACACAGACGTGAGACGGAATCCACCTTCTCATCTAACACAGTGAGAAATGCATTACTCGCATTTCACTCTGTTCCTCTCCTTTATTGAAACCTCACAGCGTGATATGTTTCGGCCACTTCCATTACAAGAGTGTTGGATTGATAAACCAGGTCAGTGAACCCTTCTCTTTTTTTTTTTCCCTCACGCAGCTGATGCGCCTGATGGCCTGCAGCGCTCGGACGGAGCAGAAGCTGAACACGTGTCTGTGGGTGCAGAAGGTTCTCGTGGGGCTGGTGCTGCTCCTCGTGGTGCTCAACCTGCAGTGTCTCCACCTGCTGATGGCTTCCCAGCGGCCGTCCTGACCTGCCACAGCTGCCTCCGTCTGTATCCGTGGACCACAGACACACACACACACACGCGCAGGTTTCGGCTGGGCCACCGCCGACTCCCCGAGGGACGCTCGTCCTGAGCGCTGCCCTCCCCCCGCGGGCTGTCGTCATGGAGGGGAGGAGGGCCGGCGACGTGCGAGTTGTTGTGGAGTCACTTTAGGAGCAGATTGTACTTTTCAGGCACCCGAGGGTTTAGTACAAAGGAGACCCTTTGTGACCTGAATCATTGATGTATTTCTTGAGAAATTAACATGTATTTATTGCAAAAGACATAATATTTAGGTATAAATTAGTTCCTTTTTTGATCATAATGTACATTTTTTTATATTATGTAAATCTCCAGAATATAAAATAAATGCTTTTTGTCAACTTATCTTTTATGTGATCAGCTCAAAGCCTCTAAAAACACCATCCCTACACCCGCCTTCATCCTGTAATGCAGATGTTTTGGTCGCTCATTAGTCTTGTTCTGCAGAAGTATTCACCTCTATCCAACCCTCATTAGTCCAGAGGTCTTAATTGAAAACACGGCAGTGTGACCTTGCAAAACCTCTCCACACTCCGACCAAGGAGCCACTTGAGATCTGTCTCCAGCATCTCCTCTATTTGTTTTAATTACTCCGACACAGGAAAACTAAAAATACCAAAGCAATTACTGGAGAGTACGAGGACGCGGCACAACCCACTTGTAGCTTAGTGGGAAGCGCCGGTATCTGTAACAAGATCCCGCTCTGAGCGGCCGGGACGCCTGCCGCCGCGCCGGGGATGATCTCAATTGGGTTACTGTATGTGCGCAAAGCGGTTGTCTGGCATCGACGTTTGCTGCTGGTTCGCTGTGGGTAGTGATGATTAGGGAGACTCATGACATAAGGAGTGGGGTGGGGAGGGGGGGGGGGGAGCTAATCCGCCGTTGATTATAAACACTGGGCTGTTCTGGAGCCTCAACATGTTTAGTCCCTGTAGAATAAAAGCTATTTCATTCTGGCTTTTTCTTTTTTTTTTTTTTTTTTTTTTTTTTGTGGCAACTCTTCATGTGGTTGCTTGATTAAAACCTCCGTTGGTGGTTCGTTGGAGCGGTTGGTTTTAAGAGTTCCGGATGTTGAAACTTGTATCTTGCCTTTCACTTAAACTGCGTGGGGTTTAATGGCTTGTCCGCCTCCGGAGAGTTAAAGTAAAAGCTTTGGCATCGCGCATAGGTGGGCCGGTTCTAAGTGCACCGGAGTACCTGACAAACAACAAAACCCTGCTGTGGGTGACGATTCAAGCTCTTATGTGACACTGATTACCAGACGGTCTCGTCTCCGCCACCACCCCCCCATCAATAATGACTTCCAGTGGATACTGCGCGCCTTTCCCAGCGGCTTCAGAGGTCGGAAGCTCCTCCACGGTATTGATTGAACATTAAACGCCAGCTCGGATCGAAACCCAGTTCGGTGTGCGCAGGCAGTCAGGCGATATTTGGATGGAGACTGAGGGAGAGGGAGGAGGGGAGGGAGGGGAAGGGGGGCGGGGGGGGGTAGATAATTTAGTTCAAGTGGCAAATTGGGACATGAGGCCTTGATGGAAAGTCAATGAGCACCGCATTAAACAAGAGGGGCGTGGGCGTAGCTGCGGCGTTTGTCGCCATGGAGAGCGGATGCTGATGTTCCCGGTGAGCCCGCGCAGCACCGGCCCGTTTTCATCATCCCCGTTAATGAACCGTTCAAATCGATTGTTTGTGCTCCCACCCCGGCGGCGAGCATCCCTCAGCTCACATAATTGTGCGGTATCACAAGAAAAGGGTTATGGTGCGTAATTCAATAAGAGCATTCATTGTTGGTCTGCTCCCGTCGCCATCCCATCCCACATCTGTGGAGCTCGGTCAGCCCCACTGATCTGCTGGGTTCACCGACAAACGCACAGGCCCCGGAGGTCAGAGAGCCCGTGAAGAGCTTTTGGGATGCTGGCGGATTGGAATTCGCTCACAGTTTATTCATGCTACTTATTGAGAGGATCAAGATGTGCAGATGGATCTGCTCTGCATCTCATGTTCCTGCTGCGGGCAGTAGATGAACAAATTAAGACTTATGAAGTCACCCACTAAACTGTATCTTCATTACTAGATGTGGGCAAGGGACAGAAGTAGTGACTTCAATACACACACTAGAAGTACAACTAGATAACCATTGTATATCTTTACTTATGCTTTTCTTGATTTACAATTTAAAAGCAACATATTTGAACTCGGAACAGGGATAAAATAAAATAATAAAATTAAAAAATTAAAATTAAAAACGTGAGGGAAGAGCTGATTCTACACAGATCTCATATGCTAATATATTTTACTAATATCATTATCAATTCCCGTAGCAACCTGCAGCTCCATTTAACGTATAGAATCATGATACCTTGTATTGTTACATTTAAATCTTCAAGAAATGTGCCTTGTTTTCATTATTTAGTTGTGCTAATTCAAGTATACAATATATTATTTCATAGTAATCTAATGCCTCCATGGATGTATTCATTTCTAACAACATTTTCAGCCACTTGATGACAACGATCTTTGTCTTCCACATAAAAGTGCCGGTTGATCCGGGGAATCAGTCTGATAGTTTGAAATGTGAAACAGAGAGCAGGAGGTGGACGACAAACCCCGAGCTGCGACGTCTCCTCACTGCAAACTAATACAAGTGCGCCCCCTGCTGCCCCAGAAGTTACAGCTCAGAACCTGAACCTTGGTACAGAAGATACTGTTTCACTTCTGTGGGAAGGGGAAGGTCTTGAATCCCACCCAGTCTCTGCTTGCCCACAGTTCTCCTGATGCGCAGCCGACACAGCTGCATCAGAGGAGACGCTCCTGGGCGGGATCATGGTTTTGGATTAATAGATACAGAAAAAAAAATACAAATACAAACCCCAAAAGGCCCCGGTGAGGCTACTCGGTGGGTTTGGATTGAATACCTCCCGCTTGTCTCAACAGCCTCTGTGCCCGGCTGTTCGGGGGTGCGAGGTCCGCCGGCTGTTTGCCCTCCGAGTTCCTGAGGCCGCGATCGGCCCCGTGCTCGAGCAGGACCGACACCAGCTCGGGGTTGGACAGGCCGGCGGCGATGTGCAGCGGCGAGTCCCCGGACACGCCGCCGTTCACACCGGCCCCTGAGGGAGAGCGGAGACTGGTGACGTGTGATGTCATCGTGTGACATAACAAGGGGGGGGTGAAGCTGTGGGACGCAGCACCGTTTGTCCCCGCTGGTGCTTTACATCCAAGACTCAGGGACATTTTCCTACTTGGACTTAATTTACTCTCTGGTTATGAATATTCAAATCAAAAAAGCCGCCAAAAAACCTAACATTTGGAAGTCTATTTAAGCGATAAGCCGTACTCTTGCCAAAAAGGTAGCTGTGACAAATGAATCTCAGTGCAGAAATAATACAATAAGCATTATCATGTTTCATATGTTATGTGTCCAAATGCTTCTCCAACGTAACAGAGGTACAAAGGTCCACGCAAAGGCCTTCTTACCGAGTTGAAGCAGCTTCCTCACAGAACTCAGATGCTCATTGGAGCAGGCGACGCTGAGAGGGGACCCACATTGGGGGATGTACTGATCCACATCCGCGCCGTGCTCAACAAGAGGCTGGATGCACTCCGGATGACCTGCACAGAGTCCACAGAAGCACCACGGCGAGAGGTGATGTGCTTTGCAGGTCACAGCAGCAAAGATCGGTTTCAAGCGGCTTCTGGTGTTTTGCCACGCTGTGCATTTTGTGGTGACTGACAAAGCTGGTCCAGCCAATATAGTCTGTGTATTTCCTCGTGAATGTGACCTCTAACCTTTGGCTGCAGCCCTGTGGATTGGAGAGCTGGTCGGGGTGCTCCCCAGGGGGGTTGCCCCATGATGAAGGAGCAGCGACACGCAGGTCACATGACCGCGGGCACAGGCCTCCGACAGGGGGGTTTGTCCATCGACTGTCGAACGGTTGACCTGCCAGGGGTACGTATTGCTTTTGAGACATTTCACCACAAACTACATACAGAAAAGATTAAAGGAGCAAGAAGAAGTGCTCAAAGGTTCTGAATCTTATATCATATTGAAAAGGAATTTGATTATGATTATGCTACTTTTAGTGGGTCTGCTATCAAACGTGTACTGTGGGGGGGTTTAACCGTCAGACCTTTTGTAGACTATGTAACCATTTAAGTGCGTTTCGTGTGTTATTGTTATTGTTATTGTGCGTGCTTTGTGGTCGTGGCTGCACGCTCTTTTGATGCGTGTTGGGTTAATCTCTTACTGACATGCACCCAAACCAGTTAAACCCAGCAATAAGTTATAGGATTTTTCTCTTAATAACTTTCAGGGAGGAAGACACAAAACACATTGTCTTCATTTGGGATGGTCTGCAGACAGTTATGTCCACATTGGCAGAAAACACAACCATACAGAGATGCCTTACTGACATTTGCTGAATTTTCCATCAGCAGTTTGGCGCAGGTCACGTGGCCTTGTAAACATGCTGCGTGGAGGGGAGAAACCTGGTCCAGAGTGTTCAGATTAACACACGTACCCTGGGAACAACACACACACACACACACACACACACACACACACACACACACACACGCACTTCAAGCTTTGCTCCTATTCACAACAAAACGTCTTAAGACGTCATGCAGTGATTATGATGTTAATGTTTTCTAATTGGGTGAATTGCTAGTTTGAATGATTTGTGCAGGGTGACGTAACCAGCAAAGCCTCATTAAAGTACCTGAGCAATGAGTCTCTGCAGAAGGAGGACTCGTCCATTAAAGGCAGCTTCGTGAATAGCGGACCAGTCTGATTCCAGATCTAAGTTTAGACGCCACATAAAAATACATAAAAATGCAATAAAAGTGCAGTAAAACGACGTGGCAAAACGTTATGTTCTAAGCCGTAAATACACTCCAGCTGCAGCGTCGGGATGTGCTGCCTGTAGCTACTCACCGCTCATCAAAGGGTTTGAGAAAAAAACAGCTTCAGCTCCCCTTTGACAAGTCGTGTCTGGCGAAGCGTCTTTCTGTCCGGCCGACATGCCTCACTGTGCCGTCGGAAAGCCGATCCACGCTCGGACGGTTTTGCCTCGTGCGTTGTTGCAACACACGGTGAACTCTGTTCCGTCACCCAAAGTCAAAAGACATCTGAAAGACATCTTGTCCTCATCTGTTTTCCAGTTTCTTTTTTTTTTTTTTTTTTTTTTTTTTGGTGGCTGATCTTGGTGCTGTGATGTCATTTCCTCCTTGAAATAGAATTTTCCTGCGGGAAACGGGCTGGTTTGCACGAAGCCTTTGTGGCTTCAACCAATGAAGGTGCAGAGGGAGAGAGGAGGCCCGTTGAGCAGGTCTTTCATTTAAGGGTAATTTGACACTGTACGGTCACACCCACCCTCTCCGCAGGACATGGGCGGTGTACAGTTGGTTGAGGATGAATAAAAGGGAAATGAACCCATCTGCGTGTATATAGTTCTTCACAGGATTTCATGGCATCACAGATTGGGTTGAACGGTTGAACATTTAAAAAGACAAAATATTTGCATAAATTACAGGTTCTGGATTTTAAAAGAAGCTTTTAAAAGGGTTTCTGGAAAGTTCTTTTATAATGAGCAACCAACAAATTCTTATTCAAAGCTGAATTTGATCTGTCTTAAAACATATCTTTAAAACATGACTTTAGTAAAAGGTGTCCTTGCTTTGTTTTTTTTTTAAATCTGGACTGTTGTTCTCATTGTGTGGAGGCCACGTATGTGCTTATAAAACAGCAAAAGAAGAACATTCAAATATCCTAAGAGGTTCTTCTTACTTCCATGTTGTTGAAAGTTAACTAATTAAAGAGAATCTCGTGCTTTGCCCTAAAAAAAAACAGGAAATTCACTTATTTTTCCAACTTGTTGTTGGTGGGTGGGAGGAAACGATAATCAGACAAAACATTCTTTCCAGTCAAGACGAAAGGCTCAACACTCACATCAACAGGAACCGGCTCTGCCTCAGAGGCCTTGAGTACTGAATCCCTGTCGCTCTGTGACAAACTAATAATCTGACCTCTAACTTCACTGACGGACTTCAATGAAGTTCCCACGCATCTTCTGAAAATAAGATAAATCCAATTGCAACAGCTGTGATATGAGCATGTGCTCTGCCCCCCAGGGGGTAATCGGGTCAGGCCAGAGGCAGCGCTTCATCTCCTATAAATACATAACAGCCCTCTGTGTTGCTTGCTAAATCTTTCCATACAAACCAATTCCCAAACGTGCGGCACAGGGCACATGTGATGTGCTTTGGGAGCTCCAATCAGGTTCTGTGCGGCCCAGCAGAGGGCGGCAACAGAGTAATAATAAGCTGGCCATATGATTGGCTTTGTGCCTTTGCAGAGAAGGTGCGTATGGATCAGAACGCCATTGTTCAAACTCAATGAATGCCTCCTCTGTAGTGCTGAATAATGAAAAGGCCGTGGATGCTTTGTTTCCCGAATAAATCTGCCTCAAATATGGCCCTGCGTTTTTCTCAGATCACTGTCCAGCTCCAGCAGCTGCTGTGACCTGCGGCTCCACGTGCTGGACGTCCGCTGCATACACATTGAAATTAGATTAGTTTTTCTGTCCTGGTGCAAGCAAAGCACCAAATGGAATCTTTTTTTATCGTGAATCTGAGGATGGGACTAATTTCTGTTGATGCACAACGTATTTGTCTTTTAAGTCGTTGTTGATCAGATTCATCATCTCTATGATCACCAGTGAGAGGAATCAGGACGTTATTTAAGTTTGCAAATCACTTTGCTTTGTGCTCTCTTCAGAATTTGAAGTGATTTTTACACCTGTCAATGCATAACACTAGATATTTTGTGCTAACTATACAGAAGTCTGTGTCTCTCACAGTGCTGGCCCGAGCCTCTTGGGGGCCCTAAGCAGAATTTGATTTGGGGGGGCCCCCCTCCCACCATGCAGAGTCACCTGTGGTAGAAGATTATTGGCACAAATTTCACGCTATAATGTTATAGCAAAAATTATAAACGAATACAGTGGGGTTATAATACAAAACTAGCAGCACTGAACGGGCCTTAGCCTCCTAACCAGAGACCTTATATCTGAGCTATTATTCAAGCTTGTCAAAGCATGCACGTGAGCCGGGTTCCTCTGGCAGCTTGGGCCGGCTCGTGGCTTGTGCCCAGGGGGCCCCAAGCAGCCGCTTAGTTCGCTTATGCCTCGGGCCGGCCCTGGTCTCTCATCACACAAACGTAACACACTAATAAATAAAGGGTTATGATTATTATTACGGTGTCTCATTACAACCACATGATGATAATGGGATGGATGGGCTGCCTTTAAATACGCATACAGAATCTAAAATGCAAATACTGTATGATTTCTTTGATAAATGGATTTTTTCTTTGAGTGTTTAACACATTTTATCATTATTTTGTATTTGTGGTTTTTACATTTTGGGGCCTCCTGTTTCCAACTAGTGATTCTGTTTTCTGCAGAATTCCCCTTTGCAACCAATTCAGTTGTCAGTTTATAGTTTGATGAAGTGTTAGAACAAAAAAGTCTCCACTCTTCATTTAATGAAAAGCAAAGTAAAATGACGAAATATCCCAGTTGTTCTATTGATTTCCAGTGTTCAGCAGCACCTGTTGGAGTAGAACTAAGTGTAATGGAAATTGATTGAAATGGGTGAACTGGTACCTGAGACCAATAAACCACACAACAGCCCATTTGTCGGTCGTTCCGCATTGTGCGCACAGTTACACTACAGCTGCAGGGATTAAATGGAAGCACATGACACTCCAACCCGTGATCTCCCAGTCGGCTCGTGCACACTCAACCATTTCCTTTCCCTTTCTTGTCTTTTTTCCCCCACTTCCTTCCTTCCTTCCTTCTTTCTTTCTCCTTCCCTTTTCCCCCTCCGACAACCGTCCTTTCAGTCCGCGTCCCTCCTCTCCTCCCCCCCGGTGTCACTCGGCATGGCGTCCCCCCGACTGGAGACCTTCTGCTGCCCGAACAGAGACGCGGCCACCGAGTTCGTGGTCTCCTTCCAGCCGGCGCTGTTCGGCGCTTTGGGTTTGGCGAGCGCGAGTCTCAGTCTCGTCTTCGCCGTTTTGCAGATTCTGCCCAAACGCAAAGGATACCGGCGGCTGGGCCAGTACGCGCTGCCGAGGCCCGCGTCCTCCTCGCGGATCTTGTTCATCATCAGTGTTTGTGACATACTGGGATGCGCA
Organism: Apeltes quadracus; assembly: GCA_021346845.1. Taxonomy (NCBI): domain Eukaryota; kingdom Metazoa; phylum Chordata; class Actinopteri; order Perciformes; family Gasterosteidae; genus Apeltes; species Apeltes quadracus. The sequence goes on along the minus strand of CM037932.1, from coordinate 8,650,963 downwards.
GGTAAAGAGAAACTCACCGGCTGCTTTTGCTTTAGCACAGCGGAGAGAGACGGAAGTTGCGGCAACGTGGAGACGCTTTGGTGCCTGTGATTACGCACGCGAATGTGTTGCTTTCCGCTCCTCTTCGGCGCACTGTGCTCGCAAGGCTTACACCACAAAACATCAGGCAAGGGGAAAAAGCACGTTTTTTTAAATAAAAGAAGGCGATTTTGGAACATAAGTTTTTGCAACATGGTGGGGCAATTGTTTAAAAATCCCTCTTTTTTTGTGGAACACTTGGAAAAGTATACAGTGCCAAAATCAGTGCCAAAATAGATAAATGTAAGATGTTTGGTTGCGAAGCTGCTTGTTTCAAAGAGAAAGAATGCATCATGAGCCTCTCATGTGAGTCCTGGATGACTGCAAAACCCGCCTTTCCCCCCCCCCCCCCCACCCCGTTGTTCTGAGCGCTCCATTGTAAAAAAAAAAAGCAAACACAAACACACAGCCGCGTGTTAGTCTGCATCGCATTAAGTTTCTGGGAGAGCTCCCGTCCTTTTTTTTCCCACCCCACAGTGAAGAGCATCACGAAGGAAATGGAAACACCCTTATAAAACACACCTGGAGGTAGTTCATATTTCCATGACATAAAGCTGCCATTAAAAGGTCTCCCATGACTGCACGTAATTAATGATCACACTTAATAATACAGGATGAAATTATTCATAAATCTTAATGGAAACCAGACTGGATTTTCTCTGCTCTCTCTATTTTTGTTCCTTTTCCTGGTGAAGGCCGGGTTGGTCTAATGTGTCGCAGTTAACGGTTCCACACCGCGTGTCCCTCCCCCCCCCCCCTCCTCCTCCCCCCCTCCTCCTCCCCGCAGGTATCATCGTTCGGTCCTCGGTCTGGTTGGGCCTCCCGAACCTCATCGACGGCATCTCAGTGGCCAATGGCACGTCGGCCTGGCCTGAGGTCTTCTGTGTTGGCAGTGCAGTATGTATGCCGCTCTTTGACAAAGCGTCACAGTTCACTTCGGCTTTTACTTGATGAAATTGCAGTTAATAATAATCATTTATGATTAGTACATGTATTAAGACACAGCCGACTGGCGTCTTTTCATACTGTCAGGTCGCAGATGATCGGCCCAAGCGTTCATCCTCCTTGTTAGAACATGACCATTGTGTGCATTTCGTGTGCTTTGCAGATGTGGATCCAGTTGTTCTTCAGCGCTTCTTTTTGGTGGACCTTTTGCTACGCTGTTGACGTCTTCCTGGTTGTGAAAACATCTGCAGGAATCAGGTGATCCGAGCCTCACCTTCCATCTCCAGTTCATTATCGCCTCAACATCTCTCCTCCTGGAGACGAGCAGCTTCAAACTGATCTGAGAACGTTTAATTTACACTGAGTCGAATGTGTAAAACATTTTCCTCTCACTTATCTTCTCTCTTCTCACATTTTGAAAACCTCCCCGAAACCGGTTTCTTTGGCGTCTTGAGAAAAGCATCTACTGAAGTAGCACTAAGTGCTCCCAAGATATAAAGCTGAAGCATGTGTCGTGATCTGCGTCTCATGACCGGTGTCTTTCCCCATCAGCACCATTATCCTCTACCACATGATCACATGGGGCCTGGCCGTGCTGCTGTGTGTGGAAGGAGTGGCCATGCTCTACTACCCATCCATCTCTGAGTGAGACGCTTTTTGTTGTTCACATTTACGTCCGGCGCCGCGACGCTCTGTGCTAATTTCATTATTTTGTTGCATGTTTGCGCAAGCTGTGAGCGAGGTCTCCAGCACGCCGTCCCGCACTACGTCACCACGTACGCACCGATGCTGCTCGTCCTGGTGGCCAACCCCGTCTTCTTCAGTCGGACCGTGTCTGCAGGTCAGCTCCTCGCCCTCGGATCTGTCCGTGCCCGGCGCTCCCTCACACATCACGCACTCGGACTTACGTTTTCCACCTGTCTCTGTCCTCGAATCCAGTGACATCTTTGCTGAAGGGACGACAAGGAATCTACACGGAAAATGAGAGGCGGCTGGCAAACGACATAAAGATCCGCTTCTTTAAAATAATGCTGGTCTTCTGTATTTGGTTTGTTACCATTATCTTTTTTTTTAAAGGGTTGAGCATAGAGGGATCATTTTGGGGGTAATTTTTGCGCACTGGCTGAGGATTGTTGTCGTCAGTTAGCAAGGTAGCAATGCTTAGCATTGGAAACAGGGTGACAGCACACCTGGCTGTGTTCAAAGGTAGGAAATCCCAAAATGTTGCACCATTGGAATGTTATTATCAGTTGTATATTCTCAAGGAAAAAAATCACGTGTCCTTTTTGTTTGTTTGGCTGAAAATCAAATTTATGAAGTGAATTAACATTCCTTAATAGATGATCTTTAGAATTACAACGCTATTGTCCTCAAATTCAAAAAGTAGTAGTCAAACGCTAATGAGGCATGTAAATGTTTTAGCTGGGTTCCCAACATCATCAACGAGAGCCTCCTCTTCTACCTGGAGATGCAGACGGACATCGACGCGAGCGGCTTCAGGAATATCAGGAACGCAGCCCTCATCACCTGGTTTATCATGGTGGGTTAAAACCAAGAACACACCGCATGGGAAACACTATTTCTCTTCATGGAAGTCTGACACCTTGAATGATGCGTTTGGGGCATTTCCTTCAGGGCATCCTGAACCCCATGCAGGCCTTCCTCAACACCTTGGCCTTCCACGGCTGGACGGGCTTGGACGTGGACCTGCGGCCGCGGCAGAGGAGGGAGCTGGCCTGGGACTCGGGTTCCACCTCGGTGGCCAACGCGGCGGGCAACAACCCCTTGGTGGGGACGACGCTGCTCTACCAGAGTCACGTCCAGGAGGCCAAGAAGAACGGCAGCAACGGGCAGCGGCACTCCGACGCCGTCAGCGTCCTCTCAGAAGGTAATCGGGATTTCCGTGGCGGTAGCAACTCGCCGGTTTATCAGGGGTGGTGAAGCTGCGTTTGCGTCACCTGATGTCCGGACCGCCTTCTCTTTAAATGTCCTGCAGTGGGTTTTCTTTTGGAGACCAGCTTGGTTTATTTTCCAACATGGCGGTTGAGTTAAGGTCAGTGGCAAAGCTGGTGCCATTTTTTAAATATTAAAACTGCTTTAGAAACTAGTACTGTAGCTGTTTTTTTAAAAGAAAAACAGCATTGATATCAGGTCACATTTGTTTGTTAACCCACCAAGGCAGGGCTTGTTTTTGTTTTTTTACCGTGCAACTACACTGGTAGCAAATCGGACATTCTGTGTTGCATTGTGAGTTTTTTAATGATGAGAATAACTTGATATGAAGAAAGCAAGTTGAACATTTAAATGGAGCAAATGAGATGCTGGAGACGTTTAGCTAAAAACGAGTGCGGCCTCGTGAAGATTGTGATTTGATGTGAGAAGCTGAAGGTGGATGTAACAGCAAAACCCTCAGGCATTATTTATTGCAGGAGCGTTGTGTTAGACCACATTAGGTTGAGCTGCGTATCTAATGACTTGGCAACAGAGTCAAGGTACGTGTATTGACTGGATAAAGCGATCAATATTTATGAACGCATCCCAGTACCTCGGTGATGACATCGGCAGGAAAAGCACAGGTGCAAATAGATCAACTGATGACGGCTGGGCTCCACAAAGCGGCTCGGGCATTGTTAACAAAATGAGTAACACCTGCACTTTCCCTACCATGACATGTGACTATTTCTGCTGTGATATTAAAATAATATTACATGTATTTTGGGATGATTTTGGAAACAGTTTTATACAATTGTCTTTGTGCACAATAAGCATCACATGTACGAAGGCTAATCAGTGTTTTGTGTCACCATTCAGTGTCTCTGGCAATAAAGTGGATTTTTTAAGGATTTTTTGTTTTCCATTCATTTCTTCGACCTTCAAATTTGAAAAAACACAATAAAAGAATAAATTCAGATTAAAGGCCGTATTTGCAAATAATTCCCAAAATACATTTGTGAATCAATACACATCTGCCACATGATGGGGGGGTTTAAATGCGAGATCAATATCTGGATAGGTAACTTTACTCTGTGACACCCAGTAATCTACCCTCATTTTGTCTTGCTAGGTTCAGAGTCTAGTACAGTTGAAATCCACATTTCCAGTGACCTACGAGACTATGAGGATGTAGACGCTGATGGGGAATCCATGGAGAGCTCTGTGAGACACTAGCCGCCTCCCTCTACTTTCCTGTGCCACATTTCTCATTTGATCGACTTGTTTTAGATGGTGTCCATTGAGTTTTTCACCCAGATCATTAACTGGTCATGAGATCTCACTCGCTGGTACAAACAAGGAGTCTAATTCTTTATTCTAAGCCCTTTATTCCTGCTTAAACTTTGTTAATCTGTCTGCAGTAGTTTAGTGGAGCATTGTGGACCCAATAACTGTACAACTGAATAATTCCAGAACTACGTCACATTTCTGAATTATTACGCCGGCTGGCCTTGTTTGTTGTGTGCTGGTTTTGTCATGCAGCTCTCATAACACAACAGAATGTAATGAGCTGATTTGACTTGTTTTAAACAAAGTTGCTGCATTCCCAGTTGTACGCCATGTATTTTTGTACACATCTATTTTATACTGCGTTACATTCAAAATGAATGTTTTGAGGGTTTTGTTGGTGACTTTTAAAATGATTGAAAATGAATGAATAAAATGAACACAGAAGTCAAGACATCGTCTCCATGGTTTCTGATATCAAAATAGAGTGATTTATTTGAGACACTGAATGACATCAACTTTTTGTCATGGAAACGGGCGAATGCACCCTGGACCAGGTGCAAGAGGGACGGCAGCCGTCGCTTTGCTTATTCCATACCGGGCTGAATGGCCACTGACCCGCAGCCCAATTCTCAGTCTGACACAGACAATAATGGCTCTCAGCAAACTGAAAAGTCAGAAAATGATCAACCACCGACAACATCCAACTGTGACTTAAAAAAAAAAAAAAAACTAAAAACAGAATAAAACACTGGCCCTTTAACTTTTAGCAAGATTTGAACATTAGCCGCTCCCCTTGTTACAACAACTTTACATCGCTGTAGCAGACAGGGAATGAAAGGGAACCAGAAAAACAAAAAAAAGACAAATCAAAAGGGTGGCAATTTATTTAGAAGATTCTTTCTTATCAATGACTTCCACTAAGCAGATACCGGTGCATTTTAAAACAGCTTTAACAAGACCAATGGGATATTTCTAGAATTATATCTTTCAGCAACAAAAGGACTTTTGCTTTTGCTGCCCTCGGAGAAGTAGATCGTTGATGAGTAACCATGGCGATGCCCTTTGAAGCCGTCGTTTCCCGCATTGATCCCGCGGCGTCCCGCTCCACATCCAACACAGAGATAAGGCAGAAACCGAGCGGGAGGCCGGGGTGACGTTATCTCCCATATTGTCTCCCATAACGAGCCACGCGTCAGGGACCAATAGTGGAAAGCAAAGCTGCTTAAGAAGAAGCAATCTGCGAGTTGATTGTAAAACGAAACGACCCGACACGTCGGCTACGATCGGCCCGGTTGTAAAAAGAAGTTTAAAAAGAAGCTGATGACACATGCACTTCATTTAAAAAGAGTATCAGCCAAGGTGTGACAGCTCTAGCCCATAATGAGCCCTTATAGGGTGGCAATAAAGTGTACTGTATATAAACATATATACACAGTATATAAGGCTGTGTATTAATCTAATTTACATATCTTTACATTCTGAAATTTACATCCAAAAAAATAAAAAAGGGAGAAAATTCTCTTTTTAAACCACGCTCTGCACATCTTTTCCACAAAATGACATTTTCTAATCTCGAGTGAATTGAGCAGGTCATTTCAAAGCTTCTGACTGTTTGGCAGGTTTTCTCTGTTTTGTCGACCTGATGTTAGACGCGAGCCAAGAGCTACCTCGCAGCGGCACATTCGATTTGGATTTAAGGAGTCCACCTGTGGGAAGAAAAAAACAAAAAAAAAAAAAAACGGAGCACGAAGTACTCTTGAATCAATCCACTCTCCACTGGGGAGAAGCGAAGCTGCCTCTCACGTACCATGCCAGGGCTTCAGTATTCATGCTACTTTCACCACGTCAGTTCATTTGGACGCGAGGTAACATTTTTTCCTGCCCAGAGGAATCCTAAAACCGCAACCTTTCTTTCATCATTTGTTCCCCCTTACAGCCGAACACGTGTCTCGTTAACACTTTTCTCTTTATATAAAACTCATCTTTGTGCTTCCACCATTGCAACCCGATAACAACTGGACCAGGGGCCCGGAGGGGTTGCAGCACTTTCTCATTAGAAACCTGTAAAAAAAACACGGCCGAGCCCGAGGAGTTGGATTCAGTCCAGTCTTGGGGATCTCTATACCGGCTTCCATTACGTTTCCATTAAGGGCGTTCACCAAAACACTCATCGACACACTGTGAGGTTCACGGACGGACGTCCTCAGAGGCCGCTGCGCTCGTCTGGTTGTGCTCCTGTGTGGGGTTTTGTGTTGTCGCTCCACCTTACGGCTCTTCTTTAGCAATCAGAGTGCTTTCTGATGTCAGACAAAAAAAAAAAAAAAAAAAAAGTTCGATGCACATTCCAGGACTCGTTCAAGTCTCGAGTTGGCTATTTTCGGAGATCAAGAACACACACCTAAAAAAGGGAAAGAATGAAAGAAGCGTTACAGCTTCAAGCTTCAAGCAGCCTCAAACACTATTTCCGCAAAGGGGTAAATAACTGCAAATTGTCAAAATGGCCGTTGCTTACCGAGCCGTCTGACGCGCTGGCCCCAACTTTGTCCCCGGTGCTGTTCCAGCACACCTCGAAGATACCGCCGGTGCCCCGGTAGCTGTGCACCAAGGCTCCGGTCTGACACAGGAGGGCAGAGGGAAGCGTGAACGGACGACTCCGACAGCAAATCGCCACGAGTCGTTTGTGCCGTGCGGGCGCTTACCATGGTGTTCCAGATGTGGACGCACTTATCGAAGGAGCCGCTGGCCAGGTGCTTGCCGTCGGGGCTGAAGGCCACGCTGTACACGGGCTCCTGGTGCTTGGTCAGCGTGTGGATGCAAACCCCTCGCTCCACGTCCCACAGTCGAACCGTCGAGTCGAAAGAGGCGCTGCGTGTGTGGAGGAGGCAGATGTGGAAATTATTATTATTATCTCCAGATTTTTTTATGCAGTGAATGGATACGTCTTTAGAAGCTACAAATCGCCATCCTTTGTTTTCACAATACCAATTGCTCAACTTGGAAACAGTCACTGCTCTTTTAAAGAGAAAAACGATACCTCAAAATGTGACACATCTTCTTCACTGTGGATAAAAAGGCCTCATCTCTCACGGCAACAAAATAGATATTATGAAGGGAGCTAAATTTAAATCAATTAAAAATTAAGTGCACACCAACTGTTCAACGGTGGCATTTACTAAAGATCATGAACCCCTTTCCAAGCAGTAGCACGTTCATTCCTAATGTGAACCACTGGATCGTCGGACGTGTGGACATTCCTGTGCTGTCTGAACTAGAACATTTGCACGCGCATGCACATCGGGGTCAGGGTGCAGGGCTTTGGGCAACAACTTTGTCTTTAACTCAATTGTTGTTGTTCTGAATGCCAGGCTGTGACAGATTTTAGACTTTGGACTTTCCCTTTCAAAGTGAACAACGTGGGTGGCTGCCCTGTACGGTTTTGTTCTCCCACCTGGCGAGCATGATGTTGGAGTTGGGGTTGGGGTTGTTCGTGCCGGGGCCTGTGGGGCTCCACTTGATCGTGTAGATCTCTTTACTGTGAGCCTGGAGGTCGTGGACACACGAGTCCTGCTTCATACTCCAGATCTGTGTTTAAAAAAAGGGAAGCGCGGCAGCCGAGTTGAGCCGAGCTGAATACAAATGAGCGCTGGGGCTTTGTTGTCATTGAGCTGCACAGGCCGAGGGGGGGGGGGGGGGGGGGGGCTGCTCTCACCTTTAAGGTCATGTCGTCCGAGCAGGAGGCCAGCAGCATACCTGATGGATCCCACTTAATGGCGTTAACTTCATTCTGCAAAACACAAAACTCATTTAGCAGGACTGCAGAGGGCAGGAGGGTCAGGTCAGGAGAGAAAAAAAAAGGAAAAGCTGCTCACCGTGTGTCCCTGGAAGGTCTTGAGGGGCCGGTCGCTGCCAAGGCGACAGACGTGGATGCACATGTCCGTGCTGCAGGAGGCAAAGGTGGTGTTGTTCTGCCAGTCGACATCCAGTGCTGGGGCTGCGGGGAGATTTGAATGCACACGGCGGAACTCATTAGAGGTTTATGAGCCTATAAATTAGGAGCGCGACTGAGGAGGAAACATTTGACATCCTATTTATTAACTGCGATGATATCTTTTATTGGTGTGGTGGAAATAGTGAGCTGGCTTTACCAGAGTGAAAGGGGAACTGCTGCTTGGCTTCTCCCGTGTGCGCGTCCCAAATGATTGTCGTCTGGAACGAAGAATGGAGTATTTGAAGTTACGAATGCAACAATTTGTGAATGCAGCATTATGAACAATAACATGTTTCTTAAAAACGTACACTAAGGACTTCCAGGGCTTGTATCTAGTTCATGTCAGTGGAGCACAATTAAGTAATTGTGATGTGCTACAATGATGCTTTGATTCAATGTTTAAAATGTGTAATATTATACGCAAGATATATCGAAACAATTCCACCTGATTCTTGTATTTATAATGTACAAAATATGTTCTTATAGCATATATCTATATATATTTACACTGCAGTTTCTTGAATACCAGAAGCATTCCGTTACTGATTTACACATTATTACATTTCAAGCCCTTACAAGAAAAAGAAGATAAACATGGGTACACATGCTATTATAGAAAGACACAAATACTTGAGGGCAGTTATGAAATACCTTATCTACACCAGCACTGAGGATGGAGTTCCCCTTCTTGTTCCACTTGAGTGCAAATATGGGCCCTTTGTGCTGTCCCAAGGTGCTTGCCAGATTCCCTAACGGATAAGAGCCATATCCATTTCTTTTAGAAATGAGCCTTCAAAAAATTGTCACAAAGGATTATTCACAAGAACAATGTCGTAAACCTAGGCCGAGGAAACAACGCCGCGCTGCAGCGACGGACTACGTACCATCCTTTGTCCATATCCTGGCGAAGCCGTCGTACGAGCCCGTCGCCAGCAGAGTCCCGTCGCTCTGTCGGATAAAAAGGATACCGGATATTCAGCTACAGAGGCTCGATTGCAACCGGGTCAAAGGTGGAAGGGGGAGAGATGTGGATGGACGATCGGGGGACCTACATTCCAGTCTAGAGAGGTGACGTCTTTGTTACTGGGCACGTCCTGGCCGCCCTCTCGGATACAGTGGCGCAGCACCAGCTGGGTGGAGTTGGAGTTGTTGTTGTTCTCGTTCAGGTTCCATATCCTGGCGGTGGAGTCTCCCGAGCTGAAGAGAAAACAATTTAAACGATTGTTGGAATAGAAGCGGTCAGCAATGAATCCTACGAGGCCATTTGTCTTAGAGAAACCAAAAGGGGGCCCAACACATGCAGACGATATACCATGACTCATCCGGCCTGCGTTAAGATCCGCTGCAGCGCAGACAGGCACTCACCCGGAGGCCAGCAGGTCGCTGACGGGGTTCCAGGCGCAGATGAACACTTCGGATTCGTGGCCTCGGAGCACCGTGGCTTTACTGGCTGGTATCTCCACGTCTCCATCCATCTCCATGGGCTCACTGTGGTTATCTGAGAAGAGAAGGCACACACGCAGATGGTCAGATTAACGAGCACACACACGCACATTGAATATATGCATCAACACATGACTGCACACACCACTCAGCATGCTGCGAGTACCACACATGATGATGCATGCATGCTGATGAATGTACCTTAGATTTTTCACGTTGTGAATGTCATAGTTAAAATAACATGGGGAATATATTGAAGAATACAATAATCAGTCTCTCTATCAGTGCATGTGCAGGCACCTGTTTCATTATGCATCCCTGACCCACTTGGAGTGCACACCTATTATTATGCTATAATGAGAAGGACACAGCAGATGATCAGGCCTTAAGAACGTGCAGAAGCTTGTAGCCATTTCCACCATTTGAAAGCCAGAAAGGCAGTGAGACATAACCATGGGTAGAACTACAAATCTAAAATAAAAACTGTCAAATAAAGTAAAAACTGAATTTTGACTAGTAAAAAGAAAGCTGCAGAGAGATCAGACATTTCATTTGGAACTAGAAGGTTCATTCTTGATAAAAGAAGCTTTTTCTTAACAGTATTTTCAATCCAATAGAAGCCTGCTGTGAGATCATTATTTACTAGTATTCAGAAGTCATCGTACTCATGCTGTGGGTGCCGTTCTCCTCCCCGTTGACCGGCACTTCCCCGTTCTTCGACGCGCTCGGCTGGTTTCCGGAGGTGGACGCTTGCTGCTGGGCTAACTTGTCGCGGAAGGCCTGCTGCCGCGTTCTGCACCACATCTGGCATCACCGCGTCGATGAGCGACAGCGACTCGATGGGCCGCCCATCGAACACCGTGCCGTCCTGTTGGGACGACAGCAGGTGATGACGCATCGTGAGGCGGCGTGGCGTTTCCACCAGTGAATAGTCTTTAATCCATTTCATTTCCTGTTTAATTATAAAGCCTAGACGTAAAACGTGTTTCCTACTGAAAATAGACAAAAGCAAAAATACCTGGTGTGTCGTTAATAGAAAACATCTAGGGGTAATATTAACAGCCCGCTCCACGCTCTCACCTCATTGATGCTGATTTCTGCCTCAACGTACTGGAGCCCTTTCTGCAGGATGGAGATGAGGGCTGCAGGGGGCACTAGTGTTCCGTTTATGTTGGACTGGCTGATGTGGCTCTCGATGCCAAAGGTGAATGCTGAGTGGGAGAAACCTGGAAAAAAAAAAAAAACACCATTAACATTCGTGAATGGGAGCGCGAGCCAGGAACACAATGTTCAAACGCAAGAAAAATCTGGCTTGATACAAATAAAGCGAATTAACAGAAAGAATTAAAGAACGAATGGTATGTCAAGTATGACATTTGAGAGTACAATAATGTAGTAATAAAATACAGCAGCTAGGATTTTAATCATTTATCCAAAATCTATGGAAAAGGTGAAAAGCTAATTGACTTCTATGGAGTGAAGCAATACTCTGTGCATGAGGTACACTTAGCTAAACCCTGCAATACCGAAAGCCCACCAGAAATAAAAGTATTAAGCCCAATACGTATTGGAGTGAGTGTGGAAGATATTGTTGAGACAAACCTGATTCCTGGAGGTATCTGTAGACCAAGAAGTTCACTTCGTCACTGGTAATACTCATCTTAGCCCAATGAAAGGGAGGAGGGATGTTTGAAAGTTGGCCTCACTCCTGAAAACATAATCACATATTTGAGATTAGATAAAAATTAGTCGGTGGTATCCATATTCTTAAGTCATTCTAAAGAGAAAAACAGATGAAATAGATCCAACAGTCCAATAAAAAAATTATATATAATATACATACACACACAAATTGTGCACATTGCACAGACATGTAGGTCAATTTAAATAGACGCAGACACACACAGAAAAGGCCTGGTGTCCAGTCACGGTTGGTTCGTGCTCACTCTGGTCTTGCCCATCGCCCGATTCCATCCTTTGGTTTGGTCCCTTAAGCCGTTAATCCATATCTAGTGCTAAATCCAAACACTCCCGACCGCTGTTCTCTGGCCTTATGGCTGTAAACTATGTCTGTTTTCATTTGGCTTTCATTGAGAACAGACCCTGCCAACTATCTGGATAGAAAGTTAGCAAGTATGTTAATCCAGTGCCTGCCTACTGCCCATCTCATGAATTACAGAGGAGGGCAGGGGACAATATATCCATCTGTATTCATAGTTATTTTCAACAAATAGTGGTGTTTTGCACAGCTTGTGTTAACACTTAAGAGTAAGTCTCAAAACTGAAGGCAGCCAAAGGAAAGACAATGGCGTTTCAATTCCATCGGGTTGTGTTCCTCAGGCTGATGGCAAACATACTGTAGTTATAATATAACTACAGTTATAATATAAAACAACATTTTTTTTTACCAAGCACACACACAAAAAAACCACACTGCACAGTATTCAGGTTATGGTTGGAATGCATAACCAAAATAAGCAACAGCAAGTTGGGACACAGTCAGAACAAATGACCGGTGAATGCTGCCTGCTCTCCTGGTTACAGACAGATATTTAGCTGAGATTACAAAGACAAATGAAGAGGCCAGGGGAACGGTGTCAGGTACGAAGACTGCACGGCTGTCCAACCGCCACTCCGAAAACGCCGTCCCGGCCCACTCAACTTCCACATTGGTAGCGTAGCAACAAGAGAGGGAGCGATATAGAGAGAATGGTGCCGTCCCAATTACCAGTGGGCATGCAGCCAGAGGGTGGGAACATGTTACTCAACATGAATTATTCACTTTCACCGTAAGTATATTCGTTCACAGGGAGCTTGCCTTTATTGGAGCACAGAGGACTGGAACCATATGTACCTCTGGAACTGGTGCTCATATACTTAGAACAAAAAGAGGCGCCTACTTTAAGTGCCCTGTGGGGTTTTCTTGTAAACAAAACAAATGTTGCATTCACGAATATTTACCAAAAAACTCATTGTGCGTATTCATGAAATCCAGCTGGGGGTGGTTTTCATACCCATTTGTGATTTAAGTCATTGCATTTGTGTTAAAACCTTGGCAGGGCTGTGAAGCCCCACCAAATAGGCTCATAATCAAACGGCTCCATTGCGCTACTAGAGGTCAAAGGCTCTCTAGGTAACCGCTTATGAATCCTGCAACAGCTATAAATTTTTTTTTAAAAAGAAGCGGAACATGCTCCTGCTTGCATCTCATCAACACCCAAACACACAACTCTACGCTACATTAGTCACCAGGCCCGGTTTGACCGCCGCCACAGTGTTTCATCTCAAGACGAGCGACATCAAAGACACCGAACAATTGGAAACGTAATCAACAGGCCGTCTGGAGGGACTCAGGTCCCGTCGGTGCAGGGCGGCAGCAGTAATCCCTCTATCAGATGGGCCCACAATGCCGCCGTCCGTTAAACAACTCCCTATGCAGCCAGGCCTCCTTTTCCAAACAATGCGCCCTCTGGGAAAGCACACAAAATGCTAACTTCTGCAACGGCTCAGAGGGTTATAAGCCGAATGAAAGAGTAGCGCCACGGCCTGAAGAAATGATCCCGCTGGAAAAAATACAAGGACAGCAAAAGAGAAGAAAAAAAAAAACGATGAGAAAACATCCAAGCGCCACACAACCGCTACTCCACAAAGCCATCGCTATAGCGACATGAGTCATGCCTCACAGTGTGACGGTAACAGAGAAATAACTACTATTAAAAGTTGTTGGCGGGTTATCGATACATCCGGGGAAAGAGGACTGGATCACGCGGCGCGTGCACCGAATCGATTCAATCTGATCTCCGCAGCCACAACAACTTGGTGTCCTCGCTCATCAGGCAAACTTTAAGCAAATTCCAACAACGGAGGCGCCAATCCTTTTCTTTACCAGCACTGTTTGTTTTCTACCCAGTTTGGGCTGAAATTGGCACTGCATTTAAAACACCAATTTCCTTCTTTGTCATTTCCCTGCTTGCACCCCTCTGAAGCGCTCTGAGGATGCGTGCGATACGTTCTAATCGCACGCACCGATCACCGAGTGGATCAGAGCACCGCTTTGTTGATCACACATTACCGTCAACGAGAGCAAATGAGCATTTTTTTCTTAAATGTCATTCAGCTTTACAGCACACAGGATGGACATATGGATAAGGAGAAACCCTGTTGCTGTGGTCCTCTGGCTCGCTAGCGTTAACTTTAGGATGTGTGTCCTTGGTCCCCAATGGCACTTAACAGCATTGCATTGCAGGCTGGAGTTGTGAAATAAAAAAGGCCTTCACACGTCTCGGCCTACATGGGGACACCTGGCCAACAGATGCTACCCAAGTGTAACAACTCAGACAATTTGCGAAGCAAAGTGTATTTTTGGAATCCAATCCCATTTCCTACTACCTCACTGGTGTGACTGCATGGATTATGTACTGGGCAGCACACTGAGTCCCTTGTGAGGACACTGCACTGCGTACGTAACAGAGTAGTAAGTGACCGCACCGCAGACATGCTGCCTTCACTACATAGCGGATGTTCCCTTGGGGGTCATGGACTATCCTGATGACGTGGAGCTTCATTCAAAAAAATCATCCCGCTAGCAAAGTGTGTTTCATCATGCATCTATGGTTAGGATACAATAGAATGAATCCTGAAACCGTCACCGCTCCATTTAAGAGTGTGCGTGGTTCACCGTGTACGCAAACGTTTCATAGGTCCCATCAAATGTTCTTAATATTGTTGGTTTGACAGCAGTTGAAGTACAGGAAGTGGTGTCTGGGGATGGAATCAAGACGTGTGAATGAAGGAGGGTTTTGAGCCAAGAGGGGCAATGTTGAGCAGAACGATCAATTTTAAAATAGACCTCAAAAAAAGGACATACTACTGTTAATCGATTTAAAAAAATAAATAAAGAGAAATGAATCAACAGCCAAACCCTATGTTATATTGTAAAATCAAAACATGCCAAAACGCATATTTTGACTGGTACTGCGAGAGGCGACGATCGTATAAAACCATTCACCTTCCGCTGAAACCAAATGCGCATTCTATATATCTATATATATATATATATATATATATATATATATATATATATATATATATATATATATATATATATATATATATATATATATATATATAATCGTTTGATGGTGAAAATGATGCAAGGAGAACTACACAACCAGACACGCAACCCCCTACACAAGCGGGTTTTTGAAAAGAGGCACATTGAGAACCAGCATACCAGGGACCCCATTTTCTCCTGAACAGTCACCTTCTGACAGATGTGCAAACAAGACTTGGAAACAGCAGCCATTTTCTCCTGAACGGCTCTGCCGAGTAAAACCCGCCTTTGAAGCTTCTGGTCGGGCTGCAGTTTTGGGGAGGGAGGGGGGGCACACAATGGTGGGGGAGGGGAATCGGGGGTGGGGGGATGGAAGCAGGGTGATAAATTAGGATCTCCACACAGGTAATCACAACAAGCGTTATCCCCTGCCTCCCTCTTTGAGTCACTTAGCGACGGCCGATGTAGGTCGGCAAGCGGCGGGGGGGGATGGGTGCCTTCAGTTTCCAGGGGAAACACTTCTCCCACGCCACGAGACACCACCGTCTGCAAGCAAAGGCTCCACCCACTGGGCGAAGTGACGAAGTCATTGGTTATCAGTTGGAGTGAAAACGTTGGTTCTGCACGAACGAACGCGTGTAGGATTTTGGCCACCCTTGGAACCAGCATGCCAAATCTCCTGCTTCTTTCAGCGGTGAACAATGAGGGAGGTCATCAGGCTTGTCGGGGGCATTTGTTTAGTGCACGGCTACGGAGCATTGATACTGTATACACGCCACAATGCCGTAATCCTCACAGGAACCAAAGTCTTTTGATGGATTTACAGCCGAGTGCGTTTTCTTCTATCAATAGGGAGTAGCACATTCACAAACGCCAGGATCAAGTGCATTTTGTCCCCCGGGGGCTGAGTGGGGGATGGTGACAGACAGCGAGGATCAAAAGAAAGAAACCATCAACATCTAATCGGTAGCGGCATGACCTGAGAAGCAACCTCATTCTGAAGCCATTAGCATCAAAACACAAATGACAGCTAGCACTGGCCTATTGGTGTCGTTTAGTGTTCTCTGCAGAAACAAAAGGATGTCAGCTGTCAAAAACGGTTCTAGGAAGAGACTGCGTTGACGCACACACACACACAAACTCTCAGGACCTGAACAGCAGTTCATTATATTGATGAGTCCAATAATGGGAGATGAAAGCGGGAATATTGCAACCTGTGAAAAATCTTCTACCTGCAGCAACATACCCATTCCAGATTTGGCTGACGCACTTTTAAAACATTGATTTCGTCAGACAGTAAAAGGGGGACGGGGTTCAAAGAACAATGCAGCAGAACAATGGATATCCTAAAATATACATATTCCAATAGTAAAAAACAAACTTTGCTTTCATTCATTCATTCAATGTAACAGTAGCAGCTGAAGGGTAACGAACAGCAGCAATGTTCTGACGTTTGTACCTTCAATAAAGACACACATTTTATATTTGCTGATATTTGCTGGAAATTAAGACTTTCAGCTCGAAGGGGATCTTCTTCCAGGCGGCTGCCAGCTATGAGGTTGTTGTAGTGAAATGAGGCGGTACTGGGCCGATAGCTCCTTATTCAAACTCCTCATTGCATCCAACCTTTACGCAGTGCTTCAAAGCCAACGACAGCTGCAGTAACAGGCATTCTGACTGCATTTGGGGTCAACATTTTTAAGTGTGTTTCTGACTCTGATTGGTAAACAAAGTAAATAAAAGATTAGAATATATATATATATATATATATATATATTCTAAGAATATTTGTGAAGGTGGTGCGACGACGATTGTGAGACACAGAAAGCTCTTTGATGCTCAGTGCAGCACCCTGTATGCATACATACATACATACATAATTCAATCTTCATCGAAATTAAGCCATCTTCATTTAAAGTCGACACGTTAATCGTTAGTTCCATAATGAATACCAACCCTCCATATTGCAGTACTATTTTGGGTGCGTGGATACAGCACTATCGTGCACCAGGGACAGCATTCATTTTGGGGCTGTAAATGGAACGTTTGGCCCTGATTCAATGTCGCCCCCATTGTAGTAATCCACAGGCAGAAGGGAAACGAAAGCCAGGAAACAGTGAGTGAGAGCCGCAAGCGGCAAACAGCTGTTTAGAGAATTGTTTCATGAATCCAAACAGTCTCCCTGCTCTCTGTTGGGACACAGCGAGCTCTACGATCAATACAGGTTTCCTTTGATCCTCAAAAAGTAGCCTAATGTCGGTGCTTTCCTTACCGCTAATGCCAAGACGCTGCCATGGTGGTTCCAAAAACAAGCTGTAAGACATCCAGCGGCCACGCACAGGCGGAGCGGAAGGATTCTTTGTTTATTGAGTACACCCTTCAGCCACTGCGACAATTCAACTGTAAGGATGGCAGTCGATTCCTTGGATTGTCGACGCCGATGGGGTCAGGCCTCCAATTTACAAGTGTGTGGAGGCGGCTTCAAATTTATGCCGGTGCATGCTTTTTATGTTGATGCTGCACACAACTACGTTGCATGTGAAGTTCCCGTCTATCACATTTTTTTGCCTGAACTTGAAAAACCGAAGGTTTCTCATGGCATGAACCTTTGGCCGTCTTCTGGCTGTGTCGACATGAGGCAGATGTGAACATCGTTTCCGCCGCTGACGGGAACCGAAACCATTACGCCGTCCAGGGAGCGTAGTTTCCTTCAAGAAGCCCAGTTTAACTTAACGAAAGAAACATAAGGCTTTATTTAAATAATATGGGCTTCTTTCAGTTTGCTAGAGTAAATGCACTAACTACATCCGGTGCGATAATAAGGAAGAAGTGCCCTTGAGATTGTAGCGGTGGACACAGAGGCCTCAGCCGGGCCGTTCGTTTTTCACCAAGATGAGGAGCTGTAAACAGAGACGCGACAGTGTGGGCAGTACAAGTGTTGCTATGGTGACCAGAATATCTTGCTTCTCCGTCAACAGCTGCTCATGCCACCCGAAATACATCCCCCCCCCCCCACACACACACACACACAGAACCACTCTCCTTGAGCTTTCCCGCCATCTGACATTAGGATCAAACAAACACAGCAGACAACTGAAATCCTGATCTCCACCGAGCTCCCACCCCCCCTCACGCTCCCTTTTACCCACACATAATGGTTGTGCGTCCTCTATACAGTGTCTACTCCGCCACCCTGAAATACCAACAGCAGGTTTTGTATAAATTGAAGTGCATACGCCATATCGTAATAATAAATAAACCATAAGGCTGCCGTATTAACACTATTACACCAAGTGCTGGTAAAGGAAGACTACCCACTGCTGCGTGTAGTAATTGTTAATTAACCATTAGTGTAATTATACAGAACGTTTGGTGGATAGTGACAACCAGCACACGGGTCGTTAGAAGGAAGATACTGCCTGTCTTTTCTTAATGATGTTGTTGAGGTTCAAACCACACGGTGTATGAAACGAAAAACCCTGCAGCAGACACGGAACTTTCACTGCCGTCCTACAGGTGGTCCTTTCGTTTCCGCCGCAATTCAGCTTTCCCGAAACGATACACGGGACCGACCGCCAGCCCAAAACCATACGCAGACAATGACACCGTGGGCGCACAGTTTCACACGTTATCAGTTATTAGACTGGAACCAGGATTTATATGTTTACTGATCAACACTGTTTCGTAGTGTCCTTGGACTGAAGCTCCTGTGTTTCCTAGAGACCAACGTATACACGACTGGCCTTTTTTTTTTTGGAGGAGGAGGACCGGCACTCATTTTACAGATTCCATGTCGGCACAAAGACACAAAGACAAACTGCTGCAACATAACAACGGCATTCAGGTTCCACGGCCAGAAATCAAAGACATTCTGACATTGTGTCACAAGTGCAAGGTGGGAAAGTCCCAGTCACTTCCTCCGCAGACAAAGATTTGTGTGGGCTTGAAATGTGCCGACTGGCTCATCAGTTCAAAATGATACACGTCCCTGTGACAGTAATGCTGACGTTACGTTCACGTGTTCTTTCCGTGCATCTTCACTGCTACACAATCAACAGCATCGGACCAAATAGTCAACTGAATGGGAAGCCGTTGAGGAAACAATAGTAAGTGAAGCCTGGCGTGCTCGGGGGTTGCATAACTTCCTTAACAGTAATCCAACAGCAGTAATGATGCTTCTAACACATCCCCCCTAAAAACAGTTTAAAAACAAATCAACCTACTTCAGAGGCCACTAATCTTTCTCTACTGTACTTTAATTGCACGTTTGCAGGCAGGTGGGTTGCAATGAATTAAATGTTCATTTGAACTGAGAATACCTCGCTGCTTCATGAGGTGGTGTGCACACGCTCTACTGACCAATGTCAAGTCTGTAAAAGAAGGAAAAAAGTGAGAAATGCTACGATTGGTTTTCAAACAAAATAGAAACCGACATGCAGTTTAACCTGACACACCTATTAAGCCACGGTGCTTCCTCTCGTTTTAATTTGAATACACACACAGAGCCGCAGATAGAGCGGCCGGCCCTTAATCCAAAATAAACCCAATTGAATAGCTATATTCTTGAACCAGCGTGGACGTTGTCTCAGAGGAACTACCAGACTGCCAGTTGGCTGCTAGTCGGCGCGCACTGTGTGACTCTTTTTTGGAGGGAAAGAATAGCTCACCTCCCCCAATGGCCCATCATGAATAAATACTGCTAGAGGAATATTTGGACAGGCCGAACGCACAGCTTTGCTGCACCACAAAGCAAACAGGGGCTTTCTCAGGGACATCCTCACCCCGCTTAAGAGGAGGGGATCCATTTCTCTTGTGAACAGTCATCCGAATCTGTAGTGACAATCACCTTTTAATAACGCGTTAGAAAGAGCTGGATGGGGGCCGACTACAAGCGTCGGCTGAATGAGTTATGAGGCTTCACACATGGGAGAGAAAAGGCCGACGTTTTTCAGATCACCTGCAGCACTGGAGCAAAAAGAAGACCAGTTTCACCACAAATCCCGCAACTGTACGGAGAGGCAGACATGCAACAACCTGGAGGCCCGAAACGTTATCAATTTATGCTCTCTGAGGACTCGGCACAAAAAAGGCAACCGGATCGACTTCTGCAAAAGACGATAAAAATGTTTAGAAAAAATATGGCTGTAAAAAATAAAAAAAAGGCAGCTCAGGGGACAGAAATGGTAAAGATATCAATTGCGCAGGGCAACATGGTTGAGATCAATATTGGGAAGTTGAAAATATAGCATCACCATCGGACAAAATTCCTCGGAAAAAGAGCAGTACAAGAAAATGCAACCATTAATTATAGATGATATGGAACTATAAAAACTGGGAAAGAGCAATCGAGTCCTTGTGCTCCGACGTGCCCGGCGGCCGTCTCTCCGTCAAAGCGCAACAATAAGGACACTCAGCCGGCAGGGAAAAGAAATGTGCCGGGATCATTTGGGATGAACACCGATGTAGAAAATGATGAGAAACGGTGAGGCAAAGACGTTTGGTCACAACGTCAACGATGGATCGAAACAACGTCAACTGGACAACTACAACGGGATGTGGTTAAGTAGATCGAGTTCAAAATGCATATTAATAACTGATAATTTCAAAATGCGACATTACAGAATATTATAATAGTAAAGACTTGTAAGATTGCCCAGCCGATAAACACCACCATATTCTTTTCTTCGCATTCAATTCAATCATAGCAACAGTTGTGTGATCTCAGTGGGGCTGACCATTGGTTTACAGCATCACGTGTCATCCAGCTTTTCCATTGGCTTACTATTAGCAAGAAAGGAAATCATATATTAAAGAGGTTCCTTTTGGTTTCAGTGGCCTCACAGACGTTTGTTGTGAGCATACAACAGTCACTAGGTCAAGGAGAAAACGGAGGCACCACATTGGCTTTCACCATTTGGCCCATTTAGGCCGATTCAGATTAAAGACAGCCGTGTGTTTTCATCTGAACCCTTTACATGTGTTGCTTTAACATACAAGATATTCAACGAGACATTTTAACTCTGTCTATAAATGCTGCCAATTATTCCAACAAGTGCTGACGAAAGCAGTGGCTACTAACTGGAAAATGACTTTCATAGGTCACTAGTGTGTGTGTGTTATTAGTGTGTGTGTGTTATTGTTATTAAGGGTTCTGTGACCATGTGAAAGCAACGTGTCCTGGAGCTGCACATTTAAAAAGGGGTTCTTTTGATGAACTGGTGCCTCTGTTGTGCTTTAAAGCAGCTACAGCTGATACAGTCAGGGGACAGTTTAACATTGTAGTTATACAGTAGGATGACCCCCCCCCCCCCCACACCACACACATGTCCCCAGGCATGCATATATTATACATTGTTTAGCTTGGGCAAAATGAGTCTAATTGCACTGGTACAACGAAGTGTGGTGAGGGTGTTCTATTGTGATAAATGCATCACAGCAGCTGAGCCTTTAGTTTATATTGAGTGTGTGAGAGAAGAAGACTAGATAATCCACGCATTCGCAGTACCGTATGTTGCTTTGGAGATGCAAGAGAAAGAGAGAGAGAGAGTAAAAAAAAAAAAAAACATTATATATATATTTATATATATGTAAAAGACACAAGCCGGAATTTCACCGCACGTGTGTAAGCGACGCACCGGCAGCCTCCTAATCTACGCTATTATCACCGAGTCCCGAACGTCATCATCCTCCCCGCGCGGGCAGCAGCGCCGCGTGCGCCGCGGCCCCGGAGCCACGCCACTTCCACGGGCTTACCTTCTTCCGTTCGTGTTTATTGTGAGGGTGAGCTCGTGGTGTCCGCCGCCGCCGCCACCTCTTCCACAGAAGGCGAGCCTCCCCGAAAACTTCAGCAAGACAGCGACGACTTTCCTCCCATTTCGCCTGTCGTCATATTTCAAGTTCCGACCGCCGCGGGATGACTCACAGTGGACTCGTTCGGGGTGTTGCTCAACAAAGCAAGTGGTCGCTCACACACACGCGCACCCACACGCCGAATGAGCCCGTGTTTTGTGTGGCGGAGGCTGCGGGGGGAGAGTCACTCGGAACAGGAAGGTAGAGAGAGAGAAAGAAAGAGAGAAAGAGAGAGAGAGAGAGAGAGACGGGTGGTGGAGGGTGAAGGCAACTGACCTTAAACCTGAGTATCGGAAACCCTGCTAAACCTGTAGTTTAATGAACGTACCCGCGCGTTGTGACGCGTACACCCCTATTATCAAATAGAAACGTCGTTCTTAAAGCCTCCCCTTGCTGAGACACGCCGTCGACTCCCAGCAGCGGCGTGTTGTTGCCACATGGCTACTGTACACTGGCCGTAGAATAAACGCGCACCACGTGTGTGTTTTTAGAAGAAGAACAAAAAAAATACACGCTTTATGGTCCAGCGTGTGCTTTACTGCAGCACGCTAGGCTCTTTCGCGTTGGGTTGTGTTGCTATGTCTTGGTTTGTGCGTGTTGTTGTTGCGCTGAGACTCCAGTGTGTTGCCTATCCGGCCTCTGAGCCTCGCGCTTCCCCTCCCCCACACGCGCCACTATTTTTCGCCTGCCGGGTCACACGGTGGTTGATTAATTCTCATTTCGCCCTGCTCAGTCATTCAGATTTGGAAAGTAAATAACAAGTTGACATCATTACGGCGCTACACTGGTGTGACACATTCCTTTGGTTACCGTACACCTGGCAATATATGCGCACTAACAAAAAAAATATATAAAACAGTTTGGTAGAAAAACGATGGGCGTTGTTGCCAGTTTCATTATAAATAAGGACGTATGTTTACGTGTAAAATTATTATTTTTCAATAAAAAAAACTGTTGGTTAAATGTTTTTAATTTTTTTTTCTGGCTAATAAGAACAAAGAAATATTGGATTTTCGTATCCATATTTTTTTCAGACCTTCAAGCTGAGCATACATTTATTTTACAGATAACCAACTTGATAAAATAATGATCCCTTTTTCCTTTATCTTGTGCCACTGTCATTATGTAACTGTCTCTTATAATTATGCCTCCACTGGTCAGAGGTCTATCAATGTACTACATGTTTGTTGGTTTAGGTTGTTGCTACAGTTTTAACATGCATGCTCTATTGCAATCATATTGCATTTTGTAATTAAAAAAAGCCATGCTATTGTTGAAACTTACATCATGTATGTAGTAAAATATCATACTATAAAATATCATCCTGCAAGTCTGCAATCATCACTTTTGCATGTTTCTTTTGACCTTGAGGCAGTTGTGCCACGACCACCTCTTGAAAAAATACATGATTCTGACTTCGAAAAGGCCTCTCTAAGGAGACAAATTATGACTCACATCACTTATGACCCAGACGGTCACCGTACATAGAAGAGTTATTTGTGTCTGACAACTTAAAGGATGCCGTCCTTTTGTCATCCTGTAAAAGTAGTTCTCTTTTTTGTCATCCTGTGAAAGGCTGATATTCCCCCAAATCAGCTGGATAAACACTTCCCAGTGGGTATAGACAGAGTGTTTGTTGTATCTATGTGGACAATTTTCCTCTGCAAAGTGATGAAAATTTGCTAGTCTTTTTGTTTTTACGGCAGCAAAGGGCCTATTTGTGATTGACTTAAATGAACTACAGTGTTCATGATTGTCGTAATGAGGGCACATGCTATGCTACCCTGTGGCCCACTAGCTTATTGATATCAATGCATGTCTGTGACAAAAAGCCAGGCATCAGGCTTTGGGTGTACAGGAATTCATGGAGGGACAACATCACCGTACATTCTTACATACACTCTTCTTTCCTGCATGTAATAGAGAAAAAAAAAACTAATTCAGTTGTCATATATTAGGGAATTTCCTGGCTTTTGCCATTGCAGAGCATTGTCATCATTCCTTTTTCTGCCCAGACCATCTAGGGTTGGCAGTTACATTCAGTGATGTGCAGTTATTACATTCTGTGAAGACACAGTTCACAGATGACATGCAGGTGTCAGTCAGTCTCTGATGTGCAAATGTTTTCTAGGACTGGACAGAATACCATCAGAGCTTTTCTCTAGAGCAATCCATATTTAATGAGACTAGATAGCTGGATATGTGAACACCTGCAGAACCTACAGGCTGCCAAATAACTATTTCAGAGCCCTTTCTCCATATTTTCACATAGATTGCAGGGAAGAAAAGAAGCATCTAATCTTCAGAAAAATCTTTCTACATCCCACCCTTTATTCAAATACGACCATCTGCTATGTGCAACATGCTGAATGTTGCACACTTTAACGTTCTTCCTCTGAATTTCTGGGCTCGAGGATGATTTTAATCTCCACCCGACCCTCAGCCCAGTCATTTAGTGAATAAGCAATTGCTGCCTTTGATGAGACGCTGAATGTAAAATCCCTTTTAAGTAATGCCATTGTTCCATTCTGCAGAGCTCTTCAAAGTGTTGTTAAGACCGTGTGATAATTGGACTGTGATGCAGTACAGTGTAGGAGTTTAACTGGTGGAACTGTAACATGCTGATACACTCAATGCTAAGAAATGATTAGATGTTGAACAATAACGTGGTTCAGAAGTCAACGGAAACAGTGATCTCCAAACTGGCCTCCAAAGTGCTACAGAACACATATAGCTATAATTAAATCAGCCCTACAATACAAACAGCAGCTTAGTTTCATAGAAAAACTAAACATTTTCAGTTTCTCTAAAGCAGGACTCACTTGAAATGAAATGTGATTGAATGGCGTTTCTTATAAGTAGTTAATTATCTGAAAGTGTGATTTGTTATCCTGCGGTTCTCTCTGTACAATGTAGGTCATTGTTTCACTCTCCTGTCAAAGTTCACAATAATATGGAGTTGGAGCTATGAAGATGTAGTAAAGTGAAAGCTATCTTTAGAGACACAGTCGGACAAACAGACAGTATTGTGACGCTTGCTTATCGCACCACATAAATATAACATTCATCGGAAATAAGATAGCGGGATTCCTCACGGCCGCTCCCCCTCAGCCCCATGGAGCCCTCCGCTTTCTTCCCAGCGTGCTTCCATCCCGTGGGATTTCCACATTTCTACCCTGGCACACTGCTGCAAACTGCCTCAGGTTACAGTCTGAGAGAGAAGACATCATGTGCAAATAACAGGCCGAGCAGCTTTGTAGCTAGTTTCCCCGTAAGAAACCTTGACCCTTGTATTTATTTTGATTTACTTAAACAACCAAATATTCCTCTCCAACTGTATTCCCTTGAAATGCCACAACCTCTCCTCACACACACAGAAATAATATCGTGCTTATATTAACTGTACGCAGACATCTGAGGCAGCCCTAATATAAACAGAGACCGGGCCTACAATTGGTTCGCGTGCATTTCTTTCACTTACGTCAGCCTCAAATATAAAACACAGCAGAGAGCTATGTGACTCCTGCTCGCCGGTCTTTATGGCGCGGTTCGCTCACAAAACTCGTGTCAGCCATCTCTGATGCTCCCTCACTGCACTCCCCCCCACCCCCCACTTGCACTTCTATTCCATGCTGTATGGTATGCACACTTCCTGCCATGGAGCTGGGTCTGACCTCCTAACAAAGAACAGGTTCAATCTGCCTCCCCTCCCCCAACCCGGGAAGCTGATGAGGGTCACATGACCTTTCTAGACAGCACTGAGGAGCAATGGTAATATGTACGGGTGGGGGAAGGGTAATGCCTGTCACACGGCTCTTGTTGTGCCGTTATTAGGGCCGGGGAGGCGCTCTGGAAGGCACAGTTTGTAGCGGGGGGGAGAGGGGGGGAGATATCCTGTTGGGTATCTATTCCTCATTGTGCTCCGGTGTCCATTGACATATTGGATTTAGTTTCCCGAGCCCCGCTGCTTTATTTATACTGTGAAGAGAATGGGAGCGCCGGGCCGGGCTGTCAGAGGCAGTCTGGAAGAAAAGGCTCCTCTATTTGTGTGCGATTGTGTGCGAGTGTGTCGGTGCGCATATGAGCGTGTGGCATTAGAAAGGAAAAGGCGAGCCTTGTTTATAGGCCCTCTCTCTATGTACACCCCTTCTGTCTTCCTCCCCTTGCCCCCCTCCTTCTTCCAGACGGCCTCTGACAACGTAACCATCCACCCAGGCCAGACTTTCTGTGGCACGCCGTTATGTCACTGCCTACAGACCTATTTTCCAGACCATGCGAAGAAGATTGAAAGAAAAGGAGATCCCTATTTCCTGCCGTTAATACCTCGGATTTGCGCAAGCATTGAAACTCAACCCGTTACTGAGCAGACCTCCAAATGCTGTTTGTGTATCATTTTATTGAGTCAAAGATAATTTGAGGATGTCAATTTTTATGAAGCCGTTTCCCCTCCACGATGAAATTCCTTCGACAGAAGAGGGGGGTAGAAAGCGGGAAAAGCCGACAGATGTCAGAGGTTCAGGGGTGGAGGACAAAGGTCGAGGGTTGGTGACCTGGGCACCCAGCAGACTCGCCTTCCCTTTCCTCCCCCTCCGGAACAATGGAAGCCATTGACTTTTACAATGCCTTTTCCCTTCCTTTTACAGTGACATTTAAATCTTTGAGTGACGGTTTGGAAATTACCACTCAAGCTGTAGATCCGGAGCTACATTTTCTGCAGTTTATCCAAATTCTTTCGTTTTATATTAGAAGCCAAAACAAAAAAATAGATTTTGGTTTTTCTGACTAACCTTTCTGGGAAAGCAAGAGTATATTTTTTTGCTAACAGATAAGAGAAAGATTGATACCTCCATTGTTAGATGCACTGGTATCAATCTTCTCATGTGACTGAAAGTGAATAAGCATATTTTCTACAATGGAAACCATATGAGTCGCAATCTTCGCATTATGGAAAATATTGCTGCTAGGTATCACAATGTATTCCTTTATTGATTTAATTAGATGGCACACGGGTGAATCCAACTAATGCATTACTGAAGAGCACACTGTTATATATTTCACTGTATTTCTACAGTAGGTTTACTCTAATACTTCCCTGCCTAAAACAAGTTCATATTTCCTGTTTAACCGATACTACCCACTTGTTCCTTTCATTTGTTTTTCTAAGTGACTGAGTTACCTCAAAATAGCTCTCTAGAAACCAGGCTGGTGAGCTTTGCTAAAAATGCAGGGCGGGGTTAAAGGCGTTATTAAACATTCCTGCCGTCTGATTTCTGGCCAGGAGAATCTCACAGGAGCCGTGCTCTCCCCATTGACGCCATATTGTCCGCTCACAGGCTGGGGGAAGGGGAAGGGGGAGAGGATGGGGTGTCTGCTGTGAACTGGATCACTGATTCCAGCCTCCTGCTTTGTCACAGCACCATAATGCCGTGTCATGGGCCTCCACTCGGCGAGGCGCCTGCCGCCACATCGTGACATGTCACTCTGCATAATCGCCCTCCTGACCTGCAGTTTGGGGGCATTTGTAACAAGGTTGGTGATGATGGCAACGAGATGCACACAGATTTACACGTGGCTGAGAGCGAGGCGGTTGTGTAACGCGCTGGAAGGAACAAAATGTGTTATCACACATCAAGATAAAAGTCATTCATATGCAGATGCCAAGTTCCTGGTGATCTGCATGATTAATGGTCATGTAATCATAAAATGAGCCTTATCATCTGTTAACATTGCCTTAACAAAATAGGTTATAAAACATGAACAAATCCTGCTGTGTAAATGGGTTTGTGTGAATCCTCTTGATTGTGTGTTATTCTGAGGCATGTGTGTACGCGAGAGATACAGAAAAAAAGGGATTACACATTTCAAAATGTGTCCTATTTTCCATCATCTCTGAAAAGTGTTTGCCTCAGACTAGAACAAAATCCCCCTGATAAATTTCTCATTGTCGGGTATTAATGCTGGATCATCTCCTGGAAAATACTGTGAGAAAGAAAGAGAGAGAGGGAGAGAGGGAGAGACAGAGAGAGAGTAGGAGGGAGGGAGGGTGAAAGAAAGAGAGAGAGCGGTGACAGAGTGCTTCTCTCGACCTAAAATATGTCTGGGCACACATTGCCATCTAGTGGTTCAAAATGGTACAAAATAACTATTGAGATGACACTTTTGTCTTCATAGAGTGGATACATTAATTCATTTAAATCTGTGCTGTTTCTTAACTCCAACCTCCTTGTCTCCTCTTTGTCTATTAATTCCATCCAATCTGAAATCCAACAATCAGCGCATTCGGTTAAAAAAAAGGTGCTGTTATGGTCCAGAGGCCTGCTAACAACCCCCTGGGGATCCTCAGCTGTCATTCAGCTGAAACCCAAATGTGACTGGGGCTCTAAGTGGGTGGTTTATACCTGAGAGACAGCTTGCACTGGACTGTCGCCCTGCACGCTTGCACAAAGCGGCATTGTTTTGTGTCGTGGTGGAACAAGGAAAATGTTTCACGTAGGCGTCTATTTCGAAGTCCAAGAAGGTTCTTCCAACCTCATGCAAATAACACAGGGAAGGTTAGAAAGTCTTCTGAACGCACTAGACGGGAACACGCTTGAAATAATAAGTAGACCAAAGGTGACTGTGGGGGTTTTCATCAGTGTGGCTGCCTATTTATAGATATTTCCTATATTATATTAGTTTTAAAACAGAACCACCCATTCAAGGTTCACCTGAAAGGATGCCAGTGCACAGCCTCTCAAGCATAAAGACATGACTTGACAAAAAGTATCATCGGGTTACAGGAAGAACATCTAGATCCAAATGATGTGGCATACTGTAAATCCACGTTAGTCCCTGTACTCTGCCTGAGATGCGCACAGCATTTCTTATAAATGATTCTCCCAACGGCTTAATTATCAACCCTGAAATAAAATATTCTCCCACTGGAATTGAATAATTAACATGCTTGCATTGCAAATGGACTTGCTCTGGTGATTGCAAATAAATATGTCAGGAGAATGACAGGCATTTGACCGATGCTGACTGAACGTTCCTGATGAGACGCATAACATTTCAAACGTGGTCTTTGATCAGGTAAAAGCAACCCAGGAGGATCAATGGAGGATTGATTTTCTGTGCGCGTGTTTTTTGTGCGTTTGACACTTCAAGAAGAGCAATTTCTTAACTTGGCATGGGATGAAAGGTGTTTAGTCTACTGTCTTGTGAGAATCATCTCCACCAGGTGGATGGTTCCACGAGACATGGCTTATGGATTTCATCATTTAGCATTGGCTGCTGATTTGCCCGAAGACATTTTCTTGATATTACTATTACTCTGGAAGATTAGATGGGCGTTAAATTCACATCCTTTGCAGATTATGCAGCGATAATGTTTCGTGCGGTGGATTTATTAACTCACAGGTTTGGCTGTCATCAAATGGGAGATCTTTCACATCTTCTGTCTCAACAAATGACCAGGTGTCAACCGGTTCTGCAGCAGGTGAAACCGATCTACCAAGATAATACATGCTGCAAAACATCACTAAGATCTACCGTATGCTATTGGTTTATTTTATGAGACTTTTTTAATTGCTGTTCCTTGCTTTTGTCTCAAATTAAAACTAAGGAAGTTGTTTTTTCTGGATTGAAATGCATTTCGGAAATGCACAAAAGGATAATATCATTCCATTAATATCATCACTGCACCCCTGGT
Source organism: Apeltes quadracus (assembly GCA_021346845.1). NCBI lineage: Eukaryota > Metazoa > Chordata > Actinopteri > Perciformes > Gasterosteidae > Apeltes > Apeltes quadracus. The sequence goes on along the minus strand of CM037932.1, from coordinate 8,621,695 downwards.
TCATAATACTTTTACGATCTGTGTTGAAATACTACCTCCATCCGAGCTTATTTCCTTCTCCTTTGTTTGCCAGTGGTCACAACAAAAGCTGCTCGTCCCCACTGATCCGGGCGGCCTCTCATCAAAGGTGCCGACTATGAGCCCACCTGCAACTTTAAGCATCAAAGCTGCTCAAGTGTTTGATCGCCATTCGCCATCTTCCTCAGGAGCATGCTGGCTGAAGAGAGACACTGCTGTGTTCTCTTTTTAAGATGCCCTTTGTAAGATCATGTGACAGAAACCCTCATTTTCACAGCTGAGGTCCTGCAGCCTGTCCCGTGCCCACGCCAGCATATCAAGTCGCCCTTCAGAGGAACCTACAGAACAGGTAGGAAAGAGGCCGCCATGTAACCACGCAGGCTCTCAAAGACATTTAAGGAATAGTATGTGCTCTCAGTTTGTGGTTAGCAATGAACCTGGGGCTGCATATAGACCCTGTTAAACTGACGTTATTCATATTTTTGTAAAAATGGGCAAACTGAGTGTGAATATTTAATTCTAAAATGCTGCATTGAGCCCCTGGCTTTTGCATAAACATTTAACTGTCGGGCGAGACCCCCTCTAGACAACTTTACGGCCTGATTCACAATCGGTGAAGGCTTTTGCCAGTCATAGCATGGCGTCGGAGGGGTCCGTGTCCCACAGGCTGCAGGAGACATCAGGACCGCACACAGACAGTGTGTTTCCTTCACCGCGCACTATAAAACTCCTCACCACACATGGATGTAATAAGCCAACTAATTAAGCCATTACACTGTTTTTAAGGTACACAGACATCCGCGTTTAAATGTTTTAAGAGTGGCAAGGGATCCCTGACCCCGAGTAACACTGTGTGTCTGAGACCACCTGGGAAATGAGCGCACATCCATCCTATCGTGAGAGGGCCGGGGGATGATTCCTATGATGAATGGCCGTGCTTCTGCAAAGCCATGACGGGCCGGCGCTCATTACAGCGGCCTGCTTACTCTCAGCGAGCAGCGCGAGCGGTTCACGGACGACGCAGGAATTTGGATCCGATGGGGGGGGGGGGGGGGGGGTTCGAGTTGGATTTCGGCATCCAGAGAGTTTCCGCGAGTCAGGATGTGCTAATATGGGCAGAGCGCAGCTCCAGTGCGGAGGCACGGGGGTCAAACCGCTTGGCACAACGCGCAATGGTCCCGCGGCAAGATGGCGGCCGGAGCTAAACCTAATGATGGCGTGTAAGTGCGTGTTCACTCCCACTCGGCACCGGGTTTAAGAGCAACACCTATAAAAGTTCATTATGCTGCTGCTGTAATTGGGTCCAGGGAAGTACTCCATGAGCTGACAAAAGCAGGAGTGTCTTGTAAACCCTCGAGGGGAACTTTCTAATTAAATACTCGCTGTTTAACTGCGATAAATAGCGAGGATTTTAGGCTTTTCCTACATGTCATATTTTCTCCATACCACAGGGCAGAAGTTGGGAGTCCAGCGTGAGGAATTTAGTCATGATGGTTTTAATAGATTTCCGAGTAGATTTGTTTTTCCAAGCTACTGTTAAACTAGGTGAGAGCTAATGGGAAAGGGCTTCCCTGGGATGTTGGAAAGCTCCACCGAGGCCATGTGTGAGGGTTTGATATGGAAAACCTGGCTTCTCCTCGTTTCGGGTGAGATGTGTCATCAGGAGGTGGTGGAGGGGCGAACCCTCCTGCCTGGAACACAGGTGGTAACCTGCTTTCCGTTGCGCATGCGTGACGTGTGGGTTTGTTTGTCGGGGCATTTCTATGCCGTCGGAATTTGATGCACCGCCAGAAAATGAGTTCATAAATGAAAAGGAAGGATGGACACAACCAAATATGAGAAACTAGTTCATAAATATGCCAGCCACAATATAACAACACACATTTTCCCCTTAAACAACAACAAACAACAACTAGAAATAAGTGACGCCCGTCTATCCGTCCGTATTTATTATATTACATTTGTGAAGTCAATCGGGGCACACGAGTGAGCCATCCAAAAGAAAGAAAGAACAGTGATGATGTCATCGGGGTTAGCTCAGATTGAGACTTTAATGTCACAAAGTCTGTGTTGGACCTATGGAGTAGGCAATTAAGTGGCTCTATAAACAAATGAGTCATCTAAATGCATAATCGGAAAGGAAGTGAAGGACTAAAAGTCAGGATGCCTTGCCTCCTTGCTGGTTCCTTATCGACCATTATCCATTTAATCTGTCCCTTGTGAGTCCCCCAGCTTTAAGGACGCCATAAGACCTTGCTGCAGTACCTCTGCAATGTGTCGCTGACTGTTGACTTACCTCAACAACTAGAAATAAACCAGAAAAATCACAATTGTATATCGACCATCGTGCAGGCTACATTCTGTGGCTGAGCTTTAGAAATAAAGCAAAGAATCAGTCCGGACTGTATCACACATTACCAGTACAGATCACGACTCCCTTTCAGCCTCCTCGCGGGGCAGCTCGCCGCACAGCCTGCCCGCGGCGGTGCGCACAGTGTGCACAGCGTGCGCAGTTTACGCAGGTCGATGCGGCACTCTACCTGCTCCGACGCTCCTCGCGTCTGTCACTCACCGCGAGACCGTCCAATGGCAGCGGCGCACGGGCCCCCGTGACTCCGCCCCGGCGTATAATTGAAGTTTCTTTAGTTTCTCCGGCGCAGCCTGCGCGCAGTGTTGCACAGATCCGTGGAGGGATTAAAGCCACCACCGCGGGGACCATGTTTTCCAGGAGCCTGACCGTGTGCGTGAGCCTGTGTTTGTGGATTACGGCGTTAACGAGCCCGGGAAGTGTGTCCGGGAGGAAGCAGGACGAGTCTTTCTTCACCAGCAGCATTTACCGAGCGAGATGCGCCTCGAGATGCCTCAGTCTGCACATCACTCGCATCTCCGCCTTTTTCAAGCACTCTCAGGTACGAAGCATGTAGGGGTCGAACTTGAAGTCGTTGAATGTGAGCGCAGTTTGGGATGAATGAGCGCGCGCTGTTTCTCTCTCGAGCCCATCGCGGGGAGACGGAGCAGGTCACTCACCCTGCCGGAGTACACTTTCACATACTTGTGTTTTCATCGGTAAGGTTCCATCTGAACTACAATAGTCACCAAAATGGCCATAAAATAATAAAAATAAATAAAAGCACATGTTTGCAGATACAAAAAAAAGCGCATAGAGGTTTGAGCGAGCGCGCGTAAAGTTTCCGCGCCTTGGCCACATCTATCTAATGGACACATCGCAGTGTTGAGACTGAGGGGTGATGGACGCCTCTCAGTGGAATCAGACACCGGCCCCTCTCGGCGCACTCGTGATGGGCCCCACTGCGTGCAGTGTTTACTTTTTCTGTCTGCGTGAGATGGAGCACCGCTTGCTGGGTATTCACAGGGCGAATGAGACACCAGTGTTGGGATGCAGGAAGCTCCCAGAAACCACCCGTTTTGTCCGTGTGGTTTGGTGCGTGGTGTCGCAAGTTGTTTTCTACCAGGGCACCGGATAAACAAAAAAAAAACAACAACCCCAAAAAGCACTGCCCATTGATGCTTCACAGCTCTGCTCCTTTTCACCAGCTACCTTTTTCCTGTCACCTCATTTGCTTTACAGGCTGGTCGTTCCCAAGGTGCATTAATGAATCCTTAATTGCCAGGGAACATTGTAGAGCCGGGTAGATTTGTCATAGTCTCTAATGAATCCACAGAGTGCATTGCTTGTTTCTTCTTCTCCAATTAACGTTACTTTGTAAGTGCTTATTGATCTGGCTTTGGTGATTAATGCATGGCCGCAGGACACAGAGGCCCACTGTGGTTAATTCTAGCAATTGTATTAGGAGCAGGGATCCAGCTAACGGACAGAAAACGGCAGTGCCGTGCGTCCACTGGGCTCAGATTGAAAGCAGTGTTTCTTAATTCACTACTTGGCAAGCAGTGTGGAGGATTTGTTTTGGGAAAGCCGAGAGCATGTTGATCCTCCGGCTCATTCATTTAGTCACCGGATGACTGAGGAGTCAAATAGCTGATGGAAGTCTCACCTCTAATCAACCGCTAATAGTGTATATAATTGACTGCAGAGCCTCCCTGTCTGAGGCTGCTTTTTTTTTTCTTTTCGTTTTTCAGTCGGGCAAAATTGAGCAGCAGATATTTGTCTAAAGAGAGAAACATATTTGTGGTTAGCGATAAGCTGCGGTTGCTTGAGTGATGTCGAAGGCCTACGAATGGAATGCGATTGTTGATGATCTGCGAGGACTGTCTCATGCGCACGGTCCTCAACAGTCCTTTCATGTGAAAATTTGGGGGGTCGGGGGTCGGGGGGTCTGGTCAGCTGCAAAAACACCGCCTGCCCCCTTCTCCGCCCTCTACCCCCCTGCCCCTTCCAATAAATGCCAGCATCACACCTCCGAGGCATGTGGAGGATGCACACCGTGGCGCTCTCTGCCGAGGTCACCTTCTGTGCTCCATGTGACCACGTCTGACTGACGTAGAGCGCCGTGACGCCGCAGCGCGCTCAGTCAGCACAACCTACAGGTGGATCTGCTCCCCGTGCCGGACGGGGGCCGACAGGCAGCGGCCGATGGAGACGGCAGAACCTCCTAATTCAACTCGGACATCCTTCAGGGGTCATTCAATGTGCTCGCAAACCAAAACACTCGACGCTTTCCATTCCAGTGGAAATAAAATGCCCGGCTGTGTGTCAAAAGCGGTGACTCTGGCATAACGTTTCATACCTTTTTTTTAATACCTTACCTTTTACTAGTAATATGGAGCACTACTTATTTTGGTCAGGGTACAAGAGCACAATTGGTGTACTTAACACATGTAGCTGCTGGAATTTCGATCTCTGTTTTTCATATCAGACTTTATGTGATCATTCTGTGAATACTGGAACGATGCTTGGAGAATTTAGCACTTGCAGATGTGACGAACACCCACGTGTCTTCTGGTTTTTCTTCTTCTTCTTCGTGTGGCTGAATTGGGAGAGCAAGTCAGAGACGTTGCTTTAATTGTCCCAATTGTGGAAACAAGCGCTGTTGTCGCAGAGTTAGGGAACGCATCGGCTGTCTATCGGTTGTCAGATTTATAGCAACTGTAGATTTATTGCTCTAATAGTGTTTCCAAATACAGATTTATCGAAATTTTACTCTGTATTTGGGGAACCTGTCAACCTGGTACAATAGACAAAGGGGAACACCCAACCATAAATACGATCCTCGGACGCTTTAAAACATTAAGAGCGCGCTGGGAGCTCTGTGCAATAATGTATTCTGTAAGCATCAGCCGTGTGGTGGATTATTTATGTGGCGACCTGTGTTGCCAAAAACAAGGTGTGTCCACGAAGTCTTGTTATTACACTCCAAGCAGTAAAAACATTTTAAAATTCAGCCATTCATTTCGAATGTGCCGCACCGTTAAGTCTAAGCGTCTTGTTCGAGAGATTTGTGTCCTAAGCGAAGAAAAGAAAAAACATTGGAAAGTAGTTTTTCCGCGTCCCCCGTGCTTACGCCTTTGATATTAAATAACACGCGGTGGAATCAAACCTCAGCCAGTGCTTGTCTCATGTGTGGAGTTTTTCATTAGTGAAGACAGCGGATGAATAGAGGACTATGTAGCTTGGCGTCACCTCTCCGTAAACGCTTTTAAAGCAATGACAGTCCTGTCTGTAAATCTCAGCCTCCAGAGCTGCTACACCCTGAGCTACCTCATTTGACAAATAGCCTTCATTCCTAGGTGGAGACAACTTTGCCCCGGCGTTGTTTGAGATCCTTTCATGTTGACATTAGATGGCCGCTGGACGCATTAGCTCACTTTCAAGAGCTGTCAAATAATTCAGTTAAAGTGAATAATTGATGGACGGAGCGCTCACACCCACTCAAGTCACAGCTTCAATCTTGAGGCCCTTTATTTTAGTGCTGCATATGTGCCCTCAAGGTTCAGTTATTTTGGTGTTGCCTCAGGACCCCCGGGCCGTCAAAAGGATGCACGGAGACAGAGGCCGTCCTTTTGAAGTCTCCGTCTCCTGTTAACTTGACCGGAAATGCACAAGTTCTCATATGACGACAGTACTCCCCAGCAGGTCGTTGCTGGAAAAAAGATACCGGCGTGATCAGGCAGACCTTCAGTGTAACCGGAGATCCATCCCATTTAAAACAGAGGCTCGCGGGAGACAAAAGACTTCCACGTTCAAAAGGTGTAACACTACCCCTGAAAGATAAAAGCGTTTTGTCTGTCTAGACGATACAGCACGCCCCCCCCCCCCCCGGCCACCTGCTCCGTCTTCTCAGCCCACGTGAGCCATAATGCATCTCTGTGTTTACACCGCTGTGTCACCGACAAAGCACACGGCTCACCTCAGGCTCGGCACCCAACACGGCCGCTTTCTGTTCCCCCCGCCCCTCCTCGACCCCGCCACGCGGGAGGGTACATATCTGGAAAGCATTCGCTCACTTAAGTCCTTGACAGTCCTCAGCACTGCGTAATGTTGCGACTGCAGAGGAATGTCATGGTGAGTCAGAGGGATGAAGCCCTGACCTATAATTATTCCCCCGCTTGGTCCCTGACACGGTGGGGTCAGGTCTGGACAGCTGGGGCAACATCCTGCTGAGCTTCTCTGGTACAGGGATGCTGTCACGCAGCAAAATTAGCTCCTCTGTGGATGTGGCCCCTGTCGCCGGTGATGTATGGGGTAAAGGAAGGTGTCAGACAAACGGCTCGGTGATTTAGAGCACGAGTTGTGACAAACTATCTGCATTATCCAAAAGGCTGCAGTGTAAACGCCGAGATTTTATTCACGAGGGGCGGTTTAATTTTTTTTTTACAAGATTTTAATCGTTGTGCGACATAGTACAACATTATGAGCCCTGGAGGAATAATTCATAGTCCAATCAACTTTCGGCCGGGCTGAGTGAAGGTGTTCCACTGCACAAAAAAAGAGCCGAACCCGCTGATGCACTCCTCTGCCAAGTTACCGCTCATTTCCGCTCCGTTCGGTGAAAAATGAAGTCTCCTTGGTGCCCAGACTCATATTTCTCATCCTTATCAGCAGTTTTTGTTGAAGAGATTCTCCTCAAACATTACTACACAATCATGGATTCCTTTGAAGCCATTTGACCATTACCCTTGACACTAAAAGAACAGCACTTACTGGTACTGGATGTCAAATTAAACCCTTTAATGATAAGTTCTCTCTTAAGGTCTCATGGGAAATTTCCTCTGGATTACATTGTGGGAAAAGGCTTTGAACTTGACATTGGACTGAAGCAGACTTTTGCACGCAGACCCCAAAAGTTTAGCTGTAACGTACTGCTGGATTGCTTTTATAGAGAAATGTAATTTACTAAAATTCATTTATTTCGTAAAACTTTCGTGAATTTTTGGATCTGATTATTATACATTTTCTAGAAAACGAGAAAAAAAGAGGCGGAAGAAGAAAAAAAACGTTATTTAAGTTAAATGTCAACCTTTTTTCATTTTGTCTCTTTAATGTTGAGCAACTTGTAATTTATTCCAAAGCACTAGCCTTGCACTTGCCATCCAGGCGCAATTATGTTTGCAGAGGATGACAGCATAATTCCTCGCCCTAATGGAATTCAGGAAATGACCACTTGAAGAAGCCGTTCACCCCCACTGGACTCGACAACTCCCCCATATTCACACATCGGGGATTTAAAAATACACAGCGCTATTAACGGCAAATGTTTGCCTTGCTGACACGCAGAAGGTGGCAACTTCCACGGCAATTAGAGGAAATTGGCCGTATCTGCAGTCCACGCAAGAGTGCTGACATCACTCCTCGCCTCAGTGACCTCGGGGACGTCTGCTGGGAGATCAAACGGGCTCCTCGGAGGAGGTGAAACTGACCAGAGGTTTGCCCCCGGCCCGGGTGACTGTGACCCCCCACCCCTCCCCCCAACCACCCTTTCCTGCTTAGGTTACATGCCACTCAGCCCGCAAAGCGGACTCTTCGAAACGTCTCTGCGTCCGTTTGCATTATCGGTACACCGATGGCAATGTGCGGGGAATTCCACTGATTCGTTTCGTGACTTGATAATTGAATGGATTGACTGATGATATTTTTCCTTCTCCTTCACAGAATAATGGATCCTTGGTTTGGTGCCAGAATCACAAGCAGTGCTCCAAGGTAGAAAGGTTTTGCCTTCTTTCACAAGCGAGACGCATGCCACATACAGCGCATGCCTCACTATCAGATGATAATACAACATAAAGTGTGTGCGAGTCCTGACGTGACTGGTTTTGACAAAGACTGTCAGAATGTGAAAAACTCTTTTCTATACAGCCAGTTCTTACTGCTGCTTAATTGCGACTCATTCCCCCTATCCCTCCGGTAATGGGATCAAATGAAACAAAAGGTTGAATGCACGTCGAGTTGCTTTGGCCAAATATGATTATGTTTAAAAAAAAGAAAAGAAATTGTGATAATGTCTTTTAAGCCCCTTGCGTTTTGGGGATTTTCAGTCAGCTTCATTACGCTACACCTCCTGCAGGGCTTGTTTGTGTTTCGTGTTCCCGTCACAAAGCTGGTGCTGACAGCCGCTCTGAAAAGACGGTGCTGAAATGTTCTATCAGAGGCCGCCGCAGCTGTTGACGCGGCCCTCGGAGATGCGCACCGCGGATGATACGCCAGCCGGGTAGAAATCGCAACAGCGCTCTCGGTAGCTGTCAGGGGGTCTCATCTTCTCACTCACACACACACGCACGCACACTAAAGATACAAGGATTCCATGCTGTTGGCCCACGAGGACTCAAAGTAGGTCGTAGTCAACACATATACACATATCCATTGTCTAAATCAAATGCAAGTGGAGGGAAGTCAAGACAAATTAGACCTTGTCCATTGGAAGTCCACAGACCTTGGCTTACTTATTGAGGAATGCATGCTGGGAATGTGGGCAAATTACAGTATTGCTGTGATGGTGATTAATTGGATTTTTTTTTTTTTGTCGGTGCTTACTTTACGCAGCCTCTCATTTGGTGTAGATATTAATCACAATCAGTGTCTTATATCAACTGCCTTGCAAAATGACCCCTGGTGTTTGATTTCTAAATTCCTCGTTTCAATTTCAAATTGTTTCCTTGGCTATTTGCATTTTCCGGGGGAATACAGCAGAGCCATTGTTCTTTGTGCTTCCTACTACATCTGCAAACGAATGGGCTTCTACCTCAACTCTACAGATGTTTACAACATTATTATGTCCCTGAATGTGTCCAAACCTGTGTAAATATCTGTTGGTGTTATATCTTGTTTCTTTATTTATTTATGAAGTGCTGTCATTCCATGTGGTAATTTAAGAATCTCGAGGCGTAGCACCATACACTTAAGTTTCCCCCCCCTAAAAAACAAACGTGTGAACATATCTTTAAATATATCCCTTTATATTATATCTTAAACCTTCTGTGACAAGTCAATGTAAGGGAAATCCTCCTTTGTGTTCGCCATAATGCGCTGAAACTTGTTCCTCTCCTTTCCACTGCGATGGCCAACATCGGCTCTTGGCACCATTCGTTCCCCAGTCAGAGTTTTATGTTTGAAAAAGACTTCTTTTTTTCGGGCTGTAGGTCCAAGCACAGCGTACTGTTTTCATAATCAACCAGCAAACACTGCTGACACTGCAAAAAAAAAACGCTTTATTGACTTCTTGTTTCTGCCTTGCCTTAACAAGCACGTCAGTTCGCACTTCTTCATCCCACTGGTCGTCCGCGAGTAAATGAGGCCCGGATTTGATGTAAGCCCTTAAAAAATAATGACATGCTTGTGTTACCGCTGCACAAATGTGGTGCTCGGCCGCACCGTCGTCCCAAATCGTTTCAAGGGCTCTCTGAATTTAATCAGTTTAATTGTATCCTGGGTTTTAGTTTCAGCCATTCAGGATGCAGGGGGGGGGGGGCGAGGGGGCACGGTGGTGAAGTTCAATTTGTGGCCAAAAGTCAATATTTTGGTAGCAAACACGACCGCACTTTGCATCCACATCAATGGCTGCAGGGGGGGGGGGTTCGGGGGGCTGTGTCTGCTGTGTCAAAACACGCAGCCATTGTGGCCACTCTAACAATTGTTCCAAATGGGCCCACGCTGTACAGTGGTTCCCCGTCAATGGCTCCGCAGCCCGCTGATTATCCTCTCCACTTCATGAACGGCTCGCAGTCAAACACAGAGACAAAGGCAGCGGCTCGCGGTGGGGGGGGCGGTGGGGTGCGTTAGGGCAGAAGGGCCTGATAAAGGGCCTCCCAGAGCTTCCCCCGCCTGTGAGGAAAATGTGCGGAAGGGCTGCCTAATAATTTTGACAAAGATGCGGTGAAAAAAAGCCACCACCCCTCCCTCCCCGCTTCCATTTGTGGAGACAAAGTCATCGCGGTCATCCCCGCATGCGGTGACCAGAGGCCGCCCCCCCCCCCACCCCCCTCCACCCCCCCGCTCTCAGAGGCCCCATTGTCATGGTGATTAACCTACTTGCCCCCCCCCCCTTCTCCGGAGCGCAGCGAGGTGGCATTCGGAGAGCCGGCGAGTCATTATCATGCCATAACATTGGGCCAGCAGACAAACCCCATTGAGCGGGGGCGACGCCGGGAGAATGCATTTTCTACGAGCTATTGTGCGATTTTGGAGCTCCCCACTTTAGCAGTTCGGACGTGCTCACTGAAAGTGTAGCAAAACTCCAGGGTGTTCTCTTTTTCGTGTCGGCGCAAAGAAATCCAAAATTTGTGTGTGTGCAGGGGCCAGTCAAGAAGCCTCTTTTTTTCCCCCCCCCGCATTCAGAACATGACTGATCTTTGCTGGGTTTCGCGTCTGCCCCATGGGCGCTATCCACGCTCCGAATCAAATGCCAGGATTAACTTCAGGCAGCTAAACGCCGCTCTACTGCAAAGGGGGAGCGCTTCATTACTCGCGCTTCTTTCAGGGCAGGTCGGGAAGAAAGGACATGTGCATTACGCCGGGATAAGTTGGCCCCGCGGTGAGTCATTGGATCGGGGGCCCTCGCAGATAATTCCCCAGGAAGAAAAGTGAGATATTTCTCCTCCGAAGAGACTGATCGCTCAATAAACTAGACGAAAGTGGTGAAAACCGAGCTGAGGAGAATTAAAACACCGGTCTGTAATAAAACATAATTTAGCAGCAGGGAGATTTTCACTCCGCTTTACGTTTCTCTAAAGCTGCCAAACGTCTACCCTTTTTTTAATTTTTATTTATCAAGACTTTCCAGAGGGAGAAGCTTTAGAAAGCGACATTGTCTGTTCGCCTTTTGACGGCACTGAGTCGCGCACGTCTTTCATAGATGGCTCCCATATCCCAGGTGGCTCTTTTGAGCACTGCTTCCTCCCAATCACGCTCCGATCCGCGCATACCAGCGCGAGAATGAGAAGTGTTTACTCTTTTCTGATCGCATGCGCCTTCTTCTTCGCGTGTCGGAAGCTTTGGAGCCCTTTTCGCCTGAATAACAATCGCTGGAATGCTACTATGTCTCATTCAAAAGTGTCTTTCTTGTCGCTCTCCGCCCCCCCCCCCCCCCCCGCCTCCCTCTTCCCCAACGCCACATTTTCTCACGCCAAACTAATATGGTCAAACTTCCCATGCCCATTTATGAACCCGTTTAAATGAGCCCATAAACTCCCACCTTTTCCCCTCAGTGTGTCCGAATCTTTACGAAAAAACACAAAAAGAACATCAGCGCGCTTTAAACGCTTTCCCTTGAAGCTTTGCGCGCGTATCCATGCGATTTCCAGCACCATTTTTTTTTTTTGTGTGTGTGTGGTCATCTTTCCTTCACGTGTCGGTCGGTAGTTAATGGAAAGAAAAGCTGTGACAGAGTGGTGCTGTTTGTTGGGTTCACAGCGGCTCAGCGAGGCTTCAAAGCACCTTTTGGTCCTGCTGAGGCCAGACGTCGGTCTCACCTCCTCGCGTGAGCCACATTACCAGCACCGACACCTCAGCAAGCTGGACCACAGATCAATCTGTCAAGGGAGGGGGGCAGTTTGTCGGGATGGCCGGTATTCCGCTGCCCCGGTTTTATTTCATATAAACGTACATACAGTTTATGTGGTGGCCGTGATCAGGAGGCATCGCTGCGCTTACTCAGTAGCCTTTCTTCTTTTATTCTGTCTAGTTTGAGGCGGTTAGTGTGTGTGTGTGTGTGTGTGTGTGTGTGTGTGTGGGTGGCGGAGGAGTGTGAAGCAGGGCTGGTCAGTCCCAGCAGGAAGGACCTGATCTGGACATGGTTGTTAAGTTTCATTGGCTAAAGGGGGGGGGGGGGAGGCCGGGGGGGGTTTGGTTGCCTGCTATCTGTGGAGCTCATTATTCACATGGTGGGTGGCAGAGGAATGAAAAAAGAAGAAGAAGAAAAAAAAAACCCCACAGCAGAAAAGCAAAGACGTGGCCCCCGTGAGAGGAGGCGCAGAGGCGACGGAGCTGCCGTCCCTGCAACGCCGTCTCCTCGACGTCTGAGCGGTGCGTCCTTCAGGGAATTGTCCACAAAGAAAGACGCACGCCGCCTCGTACCAACCTGGGTTTTTATTGATCCCACGGAGCACAGGCCTTTTTTTTTTTTTTAATAGCTCCCATCTATTTTCTGCGATAATAAACCCTTCACAGATTCCACATGTAGTCGCTGCCAGAAGGGATTTCAGTCCCTTGAAGGATTAATGTAATCAAAGCTGCTGCTAAATCCTCTTTTAGCAATAATGACCAGTCACACTGAGACAATCCGCTGTCGCCCAAGTGTTTATTTGCTTTCTGGATGAATATCACAGATTACAGCGTTCCCTTCATGTGGACCTCGCTGTCTTTTCGCTCCCCAAATGACATTTTTAGAGGTACTAAATTAGGAAATAATTCCACGGCTTTATTTATGGTCTATGTTAAGATACCGTTACAGAATACTTGTGCCAGCAGTCACATTAACGGAGAGGCGATTACAATTTAAGATTCTCAAAGCTGATGTACTTAGTAGACGTGGACTTATCAATTTATTCCAGTTCCACTCAAAGCTGCTGCGTCCCGCAGATAAATCCCACAGATTGAGACGGTTTCAGGACGGCGAACCAGAACCTCAGTCAAAGACTCAGTGATTGACAGTCTCTTAACCTTTTGCCCCGCACGTCGCCACACTATTTCATTTTAACTTTCCACACTGTACACGCACCAGCGACGAAGGAAAACCGCCGCCTTTGGTTTCCGCGCCTCGTTTTCGATCCAAAGCGCCGTCCCATCTCAGCGCGCCCGGGTTCGCCCCTCGCTTTGTGCGGCCGCTGGACTGCGCTTTCTGAAATAAAAATAAAAAGAGAAATCCATCATTGCGTTGGGCAAGGAGAACACATTATATCACTATTGGACTGCGCGTCGTTTCTCCGTTTGCATGAGGTCCGCTGGAGGCTGCAGAGGGCGAGGAGGATTAGCAGATTTCATGTGTTTGCGGAGAGTCGGATAAACAAGCCAAGATGGCGGCTGAACGTGACTGCGGCGTGGGATTAGAAAGGGGCTTTAGCCCCCTCAACGGCGCGCCGTGTTTTACATGTTGTCGGCCTACATCGGGACACAGAATCTGCTGCTCTCGTTTCATTGGCGATGAGGCGGGGATCGGTACGGGTCGAGTGGTTGCCATGGGAGCGAGCCAGCAACGTCTGACATCCTTTTTTTCTCTTTTAATCTTGTTTTCCATCACATCCATCCTCAACGACAGAATCCACTTTTCATCCTCGGTTTGTTATTGCCGCTGTAGATGAACTGTATTAAACAAACTTTGCTTTGCTTGTTGGTGAAGGGCTTCAACTGCGCTCCTACGCACCTGTCACCATGACATTACTCAGATGCAGCAAATCGCATCTGATCCAACAAAGGCTTTTTCACACTGAACGGGTTTGACAAAAGCTCCCCCCCCCCCCCCCCCCCCCTCTTTATTGCTGATCTGACTCCACGTGATGGATACATCCTGTTGAGTCTTATTGTCCTGCAATGTAAACCGAGGCCGGAGGCAGGTGGGAACCGAGGCTCCGGTTACAGCCGCTGTAAGTCTGACTGGTGTCACCGCAGAACGTAACATCATGAGACGGCAGAGGACTTGTAAGAGAAGGAGGCCTGACCGATGGGGGTGAGGAGGGAGGGAGGGAGGGAGGGGGAGGGGGGGGGGGGTGACCGGGGGTGTCTGGCTGAAACTTCAGAGTCATTAAGTATTAAGGGAACTGCTATTGAGTTCCACCGCGGACAAAGCACAATTCCAGCTCCGCTGTGTGGGCCTTTTTTGGGCTCATAAATAAGGCAGGCACCTCTGATTGTGGGCTAAATGTATAATTCATACACTGTCCCTCCTGCTCCTCCTCTTTTCTCTTCTCACTTTTCTGCCAGGCGGTTCCTTTTCAGCTCTTTGTTGTCTGCGCCCCCCCCCCCCCCCCACAACCGCATTTAAATTAATAATTAAAGTAACGCTTTAAAGAAACGCCTGACACTACCTGCTGGGTCGCTCGCCGTCTGTGAGCCCGGCTTGGAAAGACCAAACAAAACGGATACTGTATACATTTCAGCCCCCCCCCACCCCGTCCTCCCCGCTTCACAAGAGCTGGAATACTGGGTTTTAGTTGAGTGTAAATATGAGGGAATTATGACACTGGCAACGCTTGCAGGATAAGTCCATCAGGACTGCAGGGGCGATATACGGGCATCCGCTGGACCCCCGTGCCAAAGTTCCACGCGGCTTTGACACCTGCGGCTTGAGGAGACGGACAGACACCAATTTGCTCCGGCGCACGTATCTGGCAGCCCGCGCAGGCGTCAGGCTCCTCCTCTGCTGCAGCAGTGGGAGCAAACGAAGCATCCAGCAGCTCAAACACATCTAACATGCTGTCATTTCATTCTTTTCTCGCTCCAAATAAAGCACTGACACCGTGGCCGCGGCGTGTGGGTTTCCTGTTTGCAGAGGGTTATGTAACTGCAGAGTAGAAAACCTCACAGCAACCACTGCGGTGTAGTTTTATCAGTGCTGAAATACCCCGAAATATCAGAACCGCGCTTTGTACGATTAATTAAGATGCAATTTCATTGGCAAACCAGGCATTTTCTGTTTGTTAAAGTTGCAAATGAAACATCATTGAGCGAGGATCATTTCAGCAGCTCTAACACAATTATTTTCATTTACTCAGAGCTGCATACTTACTTCTCTGTGATATCAGCCGTTAATCTGGTTGATCTACTTGATCCACTATCCGCTTAACACACACATTCTGATTTACAGCAGCGTAGGGTTTAATTACGCACCGTCTCATGGACTTAGCACGCTATTAGGTCACGCAGGGTTGAGGAAACGGCATGTCTAGACGTTTGACTGATTTGCTCGGCTTTCACAGGTTTCATACAACTTAACGAAACCTACAACGAAACCTGTGAGATGTATCGGAAAGCATCGCTATCGTGTGATTTTACACTCTCGACAAACACAAGTCTGATGAAATAACTGTGATCAGCAACAAAAAAAGATGTTAGGCAGGCTACTCGTTTACCCACAAATGTAGACATACATTTTGGATGGAGATCAAGCTGACTTTAAATCCCCAGAGGCGGCTTGAAGTTGGGCCTGGATGAGAACCGTGGAGAAAAAAAAAGAGAAATCATCAAGAGTAATGGTAACTGAGGACATGGACATATTATTTATAATATATATGTTTTTTTTATCCATCTTTCTGTTTTCAGTTTTTCTAAATGTTCTCAGTGCCAAACTATTTTAAAATGTCTTGTTTTTCCTGACATCATGACCTTACAAAAACGTTCTGGCTAAGATTTGTTCTTCTGACTCCGTCTGTATTCACCTTGTGTCTCAGACTAACACGTGTGTGGTCTTTGGCATTCTTTTTCCAATTTGTTAATAATTGAAAAAATGCACATGTGAATGTCCCATAACGATTTTCTGCTCTTTAAGGCCAAATACAATAGCGTGGTTTATTTTGGCCGTAGAAAGTGTTTGGTAAACAGAAATTCGAAGGATACGGTTTCGGAGGATGCAGCGTGGGACGGCTTGCTCGCAACCCAACCGTGAGCAAATATTTACTTTGCCACGGTTTTCATTGAATGGTGATCTCAAATCAAGCCTCCAAAAATGTCTCGGCCTCGTCTGCACACTGTGATGGGACTTTGTGCTGGTGCAGACACACAACATATGTCCGTGGACTGTGTTGTGCGGTTTAGCCCAGAAAATGCACAAAACAAGTACAACAAAATAAGTTAGTGGAGGTTACAGAAACATGACCCTGTAACATGGTGGCCAGTGAAAGTGAAAGTGCATCAGCCGTGTTTGTGAACGATACATCACATTATATGTCCTTTGCCTCTGCTGCGACGTGAGCCCGGTGTTTTCAAACACATCTACTTTGGAAGGAGTTTTGGAAAACATCCGCTTCCCGAGCATGTTCTCTCTCTGTACAGACGGAGGGCCAGAGCGCACCCGAGAGATTTATCAGGCGGCCTCGGAGTACAAGAGAATGAAAGGTAGATAACAACTGGCAAGAAAAGGGGGAAGACGAGGGCAGATGACAGCCGAATAAAAGTGAAATAGAGTGAGAAGTGAGTGCACGGGAGGGGGGGGGGGGCGTAAGTGCCTCTTTCAGTGGAGGGGAGAGCAGAGCTCGGCGAACTCGCTGCTCGACGGGTCGATAGAAATAAGCGCAGGGCTGAGGCCCGCAGGAATAATTGGGTCCGGTCACAGCGAGTGTGAAAAAGTGCCGGAGCAGCAGAAAATAGCCATAACTCAAGGAGATTGGAGGAGGTGAGATTTACTGTGTGTGTGTGTGTGTGTGTGTGTGTGTGTGTGAGATCAACCACCCAGATTCCTCCATATCGGAGTCTCCCAGAGCAGCAGACAGCTGCTGGCGTGTCCACGTCGTAGGTGCACGTTCGCACATGCGTGGGAATTTAATTGTCAAAATAAGACAATCCGACGGTACAAATGTGTGTCTGGCAAAATGTCATCTGCGTCAGCAGTAATTATTACCCATCTTTTATTTTTTTGTATAGCCTGTGTATTATTAGGCCCCGGGGGACAATCTCGCCTGGTAGCACTTCATGCTTCATTTGCCTAAGCATAACAGCGGCGTGACATTTTCCATACGCGCCTTTTCATAGTTTATGTTACCGCAGTTATTCACTCGGGGCAGTTAGCAGTTTTATGATGGGTGGAGATAACCAACGTCCGGGGCGACGGAGAAAGGCCGCTCTGTGCGAACCCTTGCACCCCCACACCACCCCCCGCTCCCCCTCATTCCGTGCCCTTTCCTACCCCGTCTTCCCCCTCCGCCTCGTCCCCGCGATGACAAAGTGAAGATGGGGCTGTGGCATTGGCTGCCATTCAGCTGGAGTCTCTCATCGGCCCCACAGAATGCCTTTCAGGGTCCCCCAGAGTAACAACTGCTGCGTTTTATTACAGCGTGAAATGGGGAGTGAAAGAGCGCTATGGATGTTCCTGCCTAGCCGTGCGGAATGTGTCACCGCGTGGAAGGAAGATGAGGGGACAAAGGGGGAATCAGCCGCTCAAGCGCTTTTTGTCTTAAGACTAAGAGCTCAAGTACATAGAAAACAACCCCCTTGCTCGAGTTTACATCTCAAAGTAGCACCAGAGGTGTCTTTTGAGTTGAGATCTGTTCAAAGATATGTTAACATATCATTGGATGATTACATGCATTCCTCACGCCATTCAAACAGATGGTAGCCGTGTTGCCAGCTGGAGAGATTTGCTCGAGGGAGACCCAGACATTGGCACCCAAAGCGAGCAGATACATTATGTCCAGCTCAATTATGGTCCCCACTCCACTTCCACAGTGTGTTTTCCCAGAATAGATCTTAGAAATCCAACACTAGCCAAGAGGACCAGGGGTTTGAGGGCTCTAAGCCTCCGTGGCACCAACTAATATGATCTCCTGATGCGATCCCATTGATTGAATGGTTTGATGTGTCATTCATACATACGGGAAGTCTTACTAATACATATTTTGCTTTGTTGCAATCATCAATTTTGTGGTATGGCAACAAATCTAAAAAAATGTCCTCAGATTAAAGCATAAGTACATGTTTTGAGACGACGAGGGTGTTTCTCTGGATGTGGTTGAGTGGAGTTTGCCCCCCCCCCCCCCCCCCCCCCCCTCCACCTGCCCCCCTTCCACCCTGCCGCTAAAACATTGCACAAGAGCTTGGAGAATTTTTTTTTTTTCATGGCACTATCCCAAGCGCATTGTCGTTTTACATCGCGCGCCGAACTCTTCAAAAAGGAATCGGGCAATTGATTGATGAGAGCGCCTTTTGTAATTACGCGCCGCCGTCCCATTTGCTTTGGCAAGACATCTGTCGTCGACCCTCCCTCCTCTCGCCCGCTTAAACGCCGGCTTGTGGGTGTGGCCGAGGGCGAAACGCTGACAGATTTGTCAGTTTTCAGCACACCTGCAGGGAGCCCTCACCGCGCCAACGACCGCTCGATGCTTTTCGAGAGCGTCTGTTTACCGTGTAACCGCTCGTCAACGACTGTCCCAAAGATTTGTTTTCCTAAGCACGACACCCTGTCCGGTTTCAGCAGTGCTTTTTAGGAACCTTTGGCCCTGAAAAAAAAAAGAGACATTGCTTAACACGCAACCAGCATTCTTGGTACGCAATGTGTTAATTCACGCTGCTTGGCATGCAAGCCCGAGCATCTCGGGCTAACGGTGATTCTATTTTCACTTCCTCATGAAAAGCCCATGGAATGCATTCAGTCCGTGCACACAAGATCTTTCAAAGAGTAAAATGAGCTTGATCCCCGGGCTTACGTGTGTATGTTCAGTGATTTGTAGAAGGGATTTGGGAGCTTTGACATGTGCGCCTATTGGCTGAATGTCCTTTTTAGACGCCGCTGCAGCACACAGCCGTCGCCTCAACGCCTCATTGTGCCTGCGCGGCGCTCGTGTGAGGCCCGGGACGCCTTCGCTGCAGGCTCTGCTCTCAGAGGACAGCGACTGACAACAGAATTAATGATGCAAGGTCACGATGATATTATTAACAGCAGATGATGATAAAACACTCTGGGCGGTGAGGAACACAACTTTGACGGCGCTGTTGAGCTCGTGTGTCATCCCGAACCTCTGAGGTGTCGCAGCGGCTCCACCCGATTGTCTTTGTAGAAGCCGCATTACCCTCTTCTGTAGTCCAAGGTGCTCGATAATCCCTCCAGGCAATTTCTATTTCACATTAGCCCCAGAGGGATGTCGGTGTTGCTGAAACGCCATCCGTCCCAGCCTCTTCCACCCTGCGGAGCCAGCTGCTCGACGCTCGGCACTCGGTCCCGAGACCAGGCTGGGCAAAGCCCAAAGCCCAAAGCTCTGTGTAATTGAGCGCTGGCAGACGCGCGCGTGCCTCTGATTGCAGCGCGGGCCCTCCAGAAGCAAAGGTTCATGTTTCATCGTGTGCCCGACCGGCGCACTCCATAAAAAGCAAATAAACTTTTCACTGGCGATGGCATAATAACGACTGAGTTGCACTAATGAGCGAATTAAAGAGTCATAAATACCACCGTGCCCCCTGACTGAGATGTGAAATTTCTTACATCATCTTGAAAATGCACTCCCTTTGGGTAGATGCCCTCATTTCACCATTCTTCAGTAGGGCACCTTACGTAACGCCGATCTGAGTACCTTCTTTGGGAGGAGATACACCTCACCCTCCCTCCGACCAGCACGTCGGACTGTCCCGGAATGTCTCTAAAGCGTCTCTTCTCAGTCGTGTGACTGGTGCAGGACTCTAAATGAAATGGAGTCGAATGAGTGACTTTGGCAGGCCTCTGGTTGGTGTGGTTTGGGCAGCTCCCAGTGCAGCATAGCAGCCGCCTGGCAGCGGTTTGACTGTTTGACTCAGCCTGCTCTTCTCTTTCACACCAGCTCTTTGTGGCCAGCACCGGGAGCAAATAAAACCCCCCGCTTCTCCCAGTACCATCTGAACATATTTTCTTTCCTGCAGCTGCATCTGCCTGATTTTATTGGACATGCATGGACTCTTGTGTTAAATTACATTGGCTTTTATTGAATTTGATCCATCCAGTGCGATTTATAGTATTCAAAGTGAGAATTGTATGACTAGATTGGTAAAGTTTCATTTTACATTCTATCATCCCGTTATGTTTGGCAAAATGACTTTAAGTTCCACTCATGCTGATGCTTTTTTTTTCTTCCATCCCATGCCTGTGCCAAACATTCAGTAGATTTGTTCCATGTCTCAAAGAAGGGAATCCCAGGAACATTAAACCGAGTTAAATCATTAACAAAGCCCTCTCTGTTAAAAAAGAAGCGAGGTCGGCACCGGTGCCAGAGTGAATCCATGCACAGGCTCACGATGAGGCGTAGACGGTATGCGGCCGGGTTGCAGTGTCGTGGCACAAAGAAAGAACCCGTCGGGACGCCCCAAATCCAAGCCCCGGCCCATCTCTAGACGCATTTAGGGTGCGCCTGACTGCAACTAACGCACGACCCCTTCGCCCCTCTGTTTGCTTTTAGCGGAAGATTGTTGATGTGCTTTGAAGCTGTGGACCTGCAACCCCAAAAAGAGGTGTGACTGCTTGTCTCGAAGGTGCAGGGGAAAGTGTCTGAGCGAGGTGCCCCCGTCAGGAGAGCCTCATCTCCGCGGCATTGGCTCTTTGATGTGGCTGGCTCTTTGAAGAAGTGACAATCCTTTCTTTCTCTCCCTTATTCACAGTGTCTGGAGCCCTGCAAGGAAACCTGGGACCTGAAGGAAAACCAGTGCCAGGATTTATGCGAGGTACGCAGAGTGAAGTGCTTCAGCTCTTACAGATTTAATGGGGAAATTCAATAAGAGGAAAGTGTGAGAGGAGTGTGAAGTAACTCTTTCTGCGCCGTAATGACCCTCCCTGTGAGGCTGAATCAAAGCTGTTTTTTTTTTTTTGTTTTTTTTAAATGCACCCACCGCTCCGGTGAGTCACGCGCTGACATGTAAACAGGACGATCCCTGTTAGCTCACAGAGCCGCCTGTTCGCAGGCAGGCAGGCAGGCAGGTCTGTAAATGTAATCTGTCATATATCCCCCCCCCCCTCCTCCTTCTCATCCTCCCCCCTGCTAGCCGCTCTTTCCCAAGAAGCACTACGAGTGCCTCACGAGCTGCGAGTTCCTGAAGTCGGTGGAGGGCGTGAAGCAGGGCGACTGCCCCGCCCCGGAGAAGGCCAGCGGCTTCGCGGCGGCCTGCGTGGAGAGCTGCGAGGAGGACGGAGAGTGTTCCGCTGTGAAAAAGTGCTGCTCCAACGGCTGCGGCCACACCTGCCAGCTGCCGAAGAACCTCTACAAAGGTAACGCATAGCAGCATTTTGTCCTGGATTCCAATCATCATTGTTCATCATTGGTGTTTTTTTATTTTTTTTATTGAGCCGTCACAAAACAGTTGCAGTACAGGCGGAAGCATCATGCTTACAGACTTTCATGACTGCTTGGGAAAAACACACGTTTTGTTATTATGAGGGCACTGCTAACGCGTTTGTAGAATTGACCGTGAAAGTTTGCATTCAACCTGCCTCTGCTTTCCCCCCCCAAAAAAACGCAATAATTTTATCAATTATAATTGCACATGAACGCACAAACCCAAGCGTCATTTATTCATTCGAGGAAAAAGGGAGGTCGGCAGTCAAGGATGCACTCAGCCTTGAAACAGTGTGTGAGTGTGAGCATTGATAAAGATGTTTAATTGTCCATGCACTCAGCAACTCATCTCTTCATTCAATCATTGCTCATTATTGTTTCCAACGGGGAACCAGATTAACACAGTTCACCAGCTGAATACTCCCTCCCGCTCTATTCATCCTTCTCAATAAACGACGTGTCATAACTGGCAATGCTCCAATGCTAACGTCAGCCGGTTAAAGTGATTAAATGTAGCAGTTTGCATCCCTTTTATTCACAGTGTTGAACCAATTGATCCCTCACTGTCAAGCATTATTTTAAAATCTCAATGACGCAAATTCCAGCTTATCTTGAAGAATTTCCGACAGCTCGCAGGGAGCCATAAATCTTCATGCCATCTCTTTGTATTGCTCCTCGCCCACACATCCCTCTTGCTGTTCCCGTGTTAAATTGGAACATATCTTCGGCCTTGAATCTGTGGGATAAGGCATAAGGGTTTCACAGACGTACCAAGGAATCTTTGCTCCAGTAAAACATTTAATGGTGTTGCCCAAGGCCGCCTGATGTTCTGCGGGTGCTGAGCTGTTATATGAGAGAACCAATAGCCTCTGAACTTGGAGATGGGAGCTGGAACTCCATTATATTCACTATCTGCGCACAATTGCTGGCAGCCTGAGGCCAAAACAAAGTTGAGGAGGTGTTGACGGCAGAGCGCTGGAAGATGAGTCTAAATCGCGCTTTGAACAGCAGCAGTGCGCGCTTTGAATCCCGCCACCCTCAGAATAAGCGTGTTTTACTGTGTGTAGAGACGAATGAGCGTGGGGTTTTGAGTGTGTGCACACAGAAGAGCATGCTATTCGTTTCATTCTGTTTTGCAAAGGGAAAGGTGAGCGGCATGGTTAATGGAGAATTTCAACACGGTGACCGAGTCAATGAAATCCAGCAGCCTGCGCGCCGATTCTCGACGAGTCGCCATACGCACCGAACTGCTTTTGGTGAAGGTCCGGACGGAGTTCCCTGTCCCTGGTCCCCCAGAGTTAAAGGTCGAAGAAGCTGCTCGTGGTTTGGAGAGCGTGATTGTGTTTCTGTGTGCGTGCACAGGTCTGATTGTGTGTCTAGTGTTCGCCACGGTGAGCCGTGACGCTGGAAGCCATTAGCAAACGCAAGCGGGAAGAAATGGAGCGTTTCCCCCCAGTGAGATGACTCTCAGATGTGTGTGTGTGTGTGTGGGTTCAGGTCAGGGTTTGCAGCCCACGTGCATGTCATTGATGGAGACGCTGGACCCCCACTGGGCTTTTGATGAGCAACACAGCTTCTTCTTTTTTTACATTAATGGAGCGCGATGCTGTTACACGTCACCCACAGCTCTGCGATGCCGTCTGGAGGATGGATGTCCGGGCTCGTGGTTTATAGCGCTCCTCCATTTTCCTGCAGTTCCCTCCACTTCTGTCATTTTCTCTGTCGTCAGATGAAACCGTGTGTGAAGTGACCCAGCTTAAGCGCTAGGAGCAACGCATACTTCGGCTGCATGCTGTTAGAGAAACTGTCGAAGGAGCTGGTTTGAGTGGTTTGAGTAAAATGTAGAAAGTGTAGATGTCAGAGGGGAATTGATGTCAGCTCGAGTTATCCTCGCGCTGTCACAACACGTCAGATAATCAGTCCATCAGATTACGGCATCTTCAAGCAGCGTTTGTAGATCTTCCTCGACACTTATAATTAGAGCAGTCATTATGACAGTATGTGCGTGAGTATTGCGAATTATACTCCTGCAGCGTAATTGTTGGCCATGATTAAGACACAAATGGACGCCATGCTCTTGCTTTAGCAGCAGTTACATCATATTTTGGAGGAAGCGTTGAGCCATTGAAAAAATGAACGCTGCATGATTCTTGGACCGATCCCGACCCAATAGTTATGTTTGGAAAGAGCGAGCTGAAGGGGAGGTGTACGCTCTGATATATTGTGGTATTGTGGAAAGAGGCTATGTGTGTGTGTGTGTGTGTGTGTGTGTGTGTGTGTGTGTGTGTGTGTGTGTGTGTGTGTGTGTCCGCGTGCGGGAGTGTGTTTGGATATCTGTGTGGTTTGCACTTTGCAGGAGTACTTGTGTGACTCGGTGGAAAGATGAGCATAGACAGAGGGAGAGGGAGGAATGCTGTGGTCACCTCGGTGTGACACATTTGTTCGCACGCAGACACACGCACACACACACACACACACACACACACACACACACACACACACACACACACTCAATCGCACAGCCGTGAAACCACAGCACCACGACCCCCAGCTGTCTCAATAAGCATCGTTCTCAAGGACCCGCCTCCATCTTCCTCGACTTTACACGCATCCATCACCTTCACATGCCTCGTATGAAGCACCGAATAGAGATGTACGGAGATCATGTGCTCAGCATACAAAACGCGCTGCTGATTATGCTGTTTACCGACACGCCGCGTTAGCCTTGAGCGAGTGTTAATGGTGTTTAGAAATGCTGATCAGTGGAGGGCGGCTCGACGGAGACAACGGTCTGATATTCGAGGTTGCTTTTTTGAGAACGCTGGGATGTACACAACCTTCTGCGCTACTTTTAAACGTTTTCATTTCCAATCTCCATCTCATCATTGCTGTGCCCTAACGCTCAATCAACAGCTCATTCCGGCTCCGCTGCGATACGTTTCCTCCAGAGGGTCAATCTGACTTGGCTGAGAGTTTGGTCCAGTCCTGCACTTAATAAACCTCTAATTTATTGCACATGGCCACATCCACTTCGCTGGAAGAGCTGGATGTGGAGTGCAATGATGCAAATGCTACTTCACATGCATGCGCGTGTGAAAGGGAGACTGTGCGCATGCCTCAACGCAAACTGCTCGTGTCATTACTAAGAAGCGAATGTTACCCCGGCCAGGAAATATCAAAAAAACCTTTCACAGTAGAAAGACGATGCCGTTGACCCGCCGCGAGATTTAAATCTATTGCAGTGAGGTCATGTCTCATTTTCATATCTGCATCAGTCCAACTGGGACGGTGTCATTTATCATTCCACTCCAGAAAGGGAAAAACAACGTGTCACCTTTGGAGTTCACCTGCAACGCATCGCCTTGTTTTTTTTGCTTTCAGGAGTCCCTCTGAAGCCCAGGAAGGAGCTGGGTTTTTTGGAGCAGCCGTCGGGTCAGCTGGAGATCCGTTGGTCCTCCAAGTTCAACATCTCCGTGGAGCCCGTCCTCTACGTGGTGCAGCGCCGCTGGAATTATGGCATCCACCCCAGCGAGGACGATGCCACCGAGTGGCAGACCGTGGCGCAGGTAGGCCTCTGCACACCACACGTGCAGAACACTGCAGCATGTCAGCGGGAGGAATGGCTTTTTTTTTTTTTGCTGCTTTGCAGATCCCATCAAATGATTTCTTTTGATCAGACATTTGGGGTTTGGATCACTAGGAAATGTCAGCTTCACATGTCCCGGCGTGCCACATGCCGCAGCTGTGAAAGTGCTACGGTTTCACCGACGGGCTGTTGCACACGGTTGCACATTCCTTTCCCAGTCGCAGTGTCTTTGAAAAGTTTGGCAAAGAGAAACACGCGAATGAGTGATGTGGCGGCGAGCTCTCCCGGGGCTGTGACCCCGCGTACACCCTGACCCCTGTGGTTTTCTCTTCCCCCATCTGTCCCTCAGACCGCGGAGGAGCGCGTCCAACTGGCCGACATCAGAGCCAGCAGATGGTACCAGTTCAGAGTTGCTGCAGTTAATGTCCACGGGACTCGAGGATTCACTGCTCCCAGCAAACACTTCCGCTCCTCCAGAGGTCTGTGTGTGTGTATATACATATGCATGCATGTGTGTGTGTGTGTGTGTGTGTGTGTGTGTGGCCTTAGGTTCCTGTTTGACACCCGGTCAGACTCAGGGGCCATTTGTTATGGTTAGGACCTTGGAACAGGTGGAGCCTTTGGGAAAGGTTTTTGATACTTGATGTGATGTGACCAGACGAAGTGTATGTGTATACGAGGAGGGAGTTCTGTTTTTCACCTGCTCCTTGCACCTTCCCTCTCCTCAGAGGACTAAAAGTCTCATTTAGTCAAGTGTTCTTGTTGTGCAGAAAGGACATTGGGAGTAATATATGATTGTTGAAGCCTTCTGACTGTTTTGTATGATGTGTTTATTCAAAACTTTATTCAGAAAGTTACCCTTTTTTTGTTATCCGTGTTAACCTGGGTTGTAACAGCTTCCCCTCCTCAACCTCAGCATGTTTACCCAGTTAATTAAATGGTAATTCCCGAAGTTGCCAAGTAGAAAGCAAGTAATGAGGAGCGACTGGGTGAGGAAAACGTTGAAACCAGATCTTTATTCACGTCCTCAAAGGAAGGGTTTCCCCCTTTTAACAGTCATATAAAATGTAATATGTCTGAATTAGTCTGAATATTGCATGTTTCAAATGAATGCAAGTGCTGTCTTGAGTCCAGAGGGAGTGACGTAACCTCTGCACGCTTCAGATCTCTGCCACAGATTAGGGAACAAGCTCTGATGGAGCTGCTCCGCTCCTGTACCTTGCGCTATTAGTGTTGAATGACGCTAAATCCCCGTGTTGCGCTCCACATGGCATTTGTTAAAGCAACGGGCCGATCGTTGAGTGGTTCCCATGGAGTGCGCGGTGGTGAATGTAATGTGTTCGGAATGAATCTGATCCAGATCAGGATACAGTGTGTTTGTTTGACATGTAAAAGCAGAGACATGTGCCCTCCGGTTCAGACATACGCAGCTCTGAGATGAGCGCCTGTAAAGCTACACCGCGTAAAAAAGTGTCTTCATCGTGTCAACCTTTTGCAACGATGTAATGTGACCCTGCGCTCCTTAGCTTACTTTACCAAACTCGTGTAGTTTGTTCATCCATATATGGATTTTTCTTTTGAAGTAGAGCACCAGGCAAACGCGTTCTACGTGGCTCCGCCGAGTGCCGTGCCAAAAGCAGAAAGCATCGGCGGGTTTAGGCGGTGCGTGTGCGCCTGTTGACCTGCCCTGTCAATCACCTCGTCGGGCATTTACTCCCCAGAGTGTTCAGGAGGGCCGTCGAGCAGAGCCGTGCACCAGGTGGGGAAAAGATTCTGCTGCAGGGATGAAAAGCGATCTCCAATCAGGCCAATCAGTGCCAGAACGTTGATAGATTGATGGGAGCCGTCGCGGATTTGATGAGCTGCTGGCCTCTCTGTCATGCCATTGTTATTTATGCAGTAAGGCCATATCATCTGATTGCAATTTTGCACTACCATACTTTAACCAAGGGCAATTTGTAAGAGCTGCTTATTTATCTTGCGCCGCCGACATCAGCTGGCGCGGAGGGCCGATTGGTGCAATTTTGTTGTTTGACTGGATTAAATGCGTGTCAGGTTGGAGAGGGCACGAGCAGAGGACGGCCAGCCGGCCAGCCGGGCCGCGGCGTGAATCATTTTCTCATTACGGGGCCCTTCCCATTCTGGCGTCTGGCATGGGGCCCTGCCTCTCTTCATGCACCGGGAGGCTGACATCAGCTTGCTTACAGTGCATTCGGATGGTCCCACGACCGTCTTTACAATAGACTCGCACACATACACACGCACACGCACACGCACACACACACACACACACATTAGTTTGAGTACGGGAATGCTGGAACCAACGTGAGCTGCATCTGTTTGTCAACCCCTGACCTGCACTCTCTGTGCTGCCGAACACTGTCATAGACGTAACATGACACCTGTCATAACATCTCCGGGCAGATTGTCAGTAGAGGACTAATTGCTTCACACGGTGTCATACTGGTGCCCCTCCCTAACGGCGCTGCTGACTCGCTAGTGGTGAAAGGTGTCTTGGCCTGTAATGCGTTCGGCCTAAAATTATCCTTGCAGGAAAACTGCCTTGACTCGAGATCTGTCACACACGAGAACCAGACGCCCTCTTTGTTTTGCGCTCTTGAACGTTCACAGATGTGCTCAAATCTTGTTGGCGCTGACCGCCGTTGTTTCATGCTGGTGCCGTGTCCTCAGATCCATCCGCCCCGCCCCGACCGGCCGGCCTGCGAGTCAGCAACGTGACGCTGGGCGACGAAGGCCTGGTGACGGCCCGTCTGAACTGGACCCTGCCAGAGGAGCCCGATATCCCCATTCATCACTACAAAGTGTTCTGGAGCTGGACGGTGCCCAGCAAGAGCCTGGTGCCATCCAAGAAGAAAAGGAGAAAGACCACCAACGGGGTAATGTCCTCGCCCGTCTCCCAGTGACGTGTTCTTTCTCGTCCTTTTGCTTGCTCTCTCTCTCTCTCTCTCCCTTTTCCTCGCAGCACCTTTTTCTCAACACATCTCTGTGAGTATGATCAATGCTGGCCTGCAGTGGAAGGGAGGATAGACACAGGATAGGAAAATTGCTGTTTATTTATAATCTTACGAGCTATCCATCACACACAGAATGACACAATGTGTTATTGGTTATTTCAATAAACTGATAAAAGAACCCCTCAACGCACTGTTAAGCTTTGAATGAAAACACATTAAGTATGATGGATAGCCGTATTTATAGTTGTTAATCACGAGCTGCGGTTCTCAGATATCTCAATTACTATTGTTCCTCTATATTGCAGTTTGTATTTTTGACATAAACATAAATCTCCGTAGTCTCAAAGTCAAGTATTGATGTATCTATACTTCACATCACGTTATTGTCTTTTACTTTAATGCCTACAGAACATTTCAACTAAGGCGAGAATCCGTATTAGCAGAGTAAATCATAACAATATCCAAGAAAAAAATGTATGTACGCTACACCTTCTAATTTAATTGAATGAAAAGGTGTGTTCAAACTTTTGACTGTTACTGCACATTGTTAAGGTAAAATAAACATGATTCCTAATGTTAACTCATTGGGAAATTCTCAACGCTTCGGACTGAAAGCGTTTTAATGGACCTTTTGGAGGAATGTAACACAGACAATCCCAAAGAAAGGATGAATGCAATTTGGTTTCATAAGCTTAAACAAACAGGCCAGCTAAAGGGTTACAAAGTTAGACTTCCTGGTTCAAATAACCCCAGAGAGCCGTGGAATAATATTTTGATAGTATTTGTTATCAAATGTATTTATTTTTAGAACAAAACCCATGATCGTATAGATAAATCATTGACTGTGGTCATAAATTAGACTCTTCTGCGCATGACTAAATAATCATTCGAGCTAAGCGTTTTCTGAGCACATACCTGTGGTTTGGTATCGGTGACGAGCGTTTCATTGCAGACTGGAGCAGAGAGACCGATTGTCTAGACAGTCTAGCACACACCTCTATCGAGTCTTCTCCCGAATTAGTCTATGAAATGCGTACCAGATGTGGCACAGAGGAGATAAAGGTGGAGAGACACCAGACACCCATTGACACATGTACTACTGGTTTCCACTTTGGCACCTCGGGCCTTTGAAAGCAGCCTGCTGCTAGAGGAATGTCAAAACACGCACAGTCAATAACAAGAATTCATCGAGCTCACGCTGACGGCGGAATGCTGCAAGTCAAACGCAGCGAGGAAGCCCCGGGAGGCTCCGATAACACGGCTCCCTCACAAGCCCCCCGAAGCCCATCTCCTCGCCGCGAGACCTTCCCCAGCTCCACATGTGTTCCCAATAAACAGGGGCTTTCCCACAGGCCCAGCCGGAGCTGTGACTGGGACAATGATGGAGCTCAGAAAAGGAGCCTCAGGTGACCGTGTGGCAACAGACCAAAGCCAACCTGCCAGTGTTTTCCATTGTCGCAGGCTCAGAGCTGGGTGGAGCTGGAGGGACTGCAACAGAACGGCAGTTACACCGTGGAGCTGCAGGCCGTCACATACTGGGGACAGGTGCGTCTGAAGAGCTCTAAGGCTTCCCTTCGCTTCAGCACCTCCAGGAATGATGAATCAGGTAAACGCCGGTGCTGATATTCTGTCCATGATTCGGCTGTCGGGCTTGTTGTGTGTTTTCAGGCGCTGGGGAGGGGAGGGGCAATGCCAGTCGGGTTGGTAATAAATACGAGATCCATTGCTGTGAAATATGGAAGATAGGTTTGGTCCCCAGAAGCTAAACCCTAACAACTTTGGAGATCTTCTACTTTTTTTCCCCCTACCGTCCCCATGTTCACCTGTGTGACCTTTGGGGGAAATGCAAAAGATTTAGATCACGTTCTACCTAAAATATTTGACTGGATAAATCTAGCAGAATGCAGTTTGTTCTTGAATTGTCAAACACATTGCTGAGAGTCTCTTCAGGCAAACAGTAATTAACTCGAGGCTCTGGAAGGAAATGAACCTCTGACCTTGGCAGCTTCACGCAGTACCGTGCAAACCCATCGGGTCACGCAACATTCATGCATCCAGAACATTTGTAACAGCTTTGCTATTACAAATAAATACCGTGTGTTTTAGTTGCCATGCCGGAGAGTTTGCCACAACAGAGTCGCTGTCTTAGCTACGGCATTAACTGTTTCTCTTTTTCCTCTTTCCAGTGAAATCGGTGCTCAAGTCAAAGAAGGAGGAGATATCCCCTCTTGGGTCAACCTTGGCCAAACGCCCCTCTGGCCCTCTAGAGGTGGGCACGCCCTTTTACCAGGACGGCCAGCTGCAAGTCCGTGTCTACTGGAAGAACCGGGGAGGTATGGGCTCTGCATTGATCTAGTTAACACCCCATTATCCCCATCAATCACTATGACTCATGCGCACCATAATTAAGTGTTATGCCCGATTCTCAGTTACTCAAACGATGGAAGGTTCCTTTTGTTTTTCCATAAATCTGGTATCACATTTAAGTGTAAATGAAATAATTGAAACAATGTGTCATTGCGAGAGCTGAGCAACGTGAGAGCCGGGCACGTTGGTGTAAACCTGTACACGGAGCCACCGTTTAGTAACAAGAACAATAGACACACAGAGCCAGAGCTGCGCGATGGGATTTATTGACAGCTGTATTTAATAGATCCTCGGATTAGAGTTGAAGTGGTCCAGTTGGTTTAACAAGAGCTGATGTCATCGGAGAAACATAAACGTCGGTGGGTTGCAGCGCCGCGAGGGGTTGAAGCCGGCAGGAATGCCTGTCCCCCCCTCGCCCCCCGCCCCGTTTGGCCAAACCCTCGGCGGAGTGGAGATATGGAAACCTTGAAAGCCGTGCTCTCAGGGTAACCTGTCAAGTCCCATTCACTGGTCTATGTTACGCTACTAATACGTGTCAGCGCCCAAGCCAAACTCCACATCTCCGAGTCAAGTATGCGAACCTTGGCTGATGGAGAGGCCTGGTGAGACACCAACTGCTGAATCAGTGAGCGCGCCAGAGACAGAAGGGGAAGATAGGGGTTCGGCCCCCCCCTCCACCGCCCGGGACACCGAGAGCTGAGTGAGGATGACGACGGGGATCGAGTGCGGCCCGGGAATCACGGCGTTTCAGCGGCGGAGTTTGCAGCCGCCGGTCATTAGCGTGAGCGATGACACCAGGCTTTGACTCTGACAACCCCCGGGTTCCACTACTGTAAACACACAGACGTGCAGATGGCCCGTAGAGTTGCGCGTCCCGGGGGGGTGGTGGGAGGAGGCGTCTGGTTTGTGTGACGGGGAGAGAAGGGACAGCTTAACCGGACGGGCGATTAAACTCTCACTTGCGTGATGCACAGCAGCCCGGCCTCTGCGCTGTGTCCAGCACACGGGGAGAGAAAAAAAAGCCCCAGCGTACGGCGGCGCCGGTGATACGTCGCCGTCTGCCCGACGAAAGACAAAAACACTCGGCCAAGCGTGGGCTCGCTTCCAGCCGGGAAGGTTCTGTTTCCCACCTGACTCCCGTGTCCCGTTCTACATCCCGCGCCTCTGTCCCATCTCTGTCGGTCCGGGCTAAGCAGACCTTTTTTGTTTCCCCCCGATTTCCCGGTTCCCTGTAATTCCTCTCTTCTGCTTCCAAAAGAGCTCAAGGGCTCCACGTGCCAGATCTGTTTCTAAGCCTTCAAAGGGTGGCTTTTATCTACACCCCCACGCCCCCCCGCCCGCCGAGGGGTGAACGCAGCACAACTCAATTATTAATCGATGCGATATTTCACATATTCAAGCGACACAGTTAAATGAATTATAAATCTGCCAACATAAGAGGAGGGTGATGGGCGGATGAACAGTGTAGTTGTCGTACTTCCCGGTAAGGAAGCGAATGAGAGCTTTGGACCAGAATGTCCGGCTGTCTCTCCACTGAAAAGATTGCGAATCCATAGTTAGCCAAAGTTTGGGTTGGGAGACATCAGCAAACGAGAGGAAAGGTTTAGGAAGCGAGAAAATCAGGCTAATAAACCAACGCGAGGATCAAGAAGAAAGTAGTTTTTCCCTTTTTCAGAGACATACGTTATCGAGATCATCGGTAATGGAAATATGGGTATCAGATCGCAGATAGGGAGCGTCGCAACTTGTGAGATACTCATCAGTTAATCATTTCGGCTGGAGAAACTCTTTCGATACCCAATTGACGTATCCCCCGTCGTTTGCAGACCCCGCTGTGAGTCGCTACCACGTCCAGTGGATGCCGGAGTACTGCGGCCACAACGAGACCCGAGGGCCGGAGAAATCCGTCACGCAGGTTAGTCTCATCCGCACGCCTGTCCACTGCAGGTGGGAGCACGGAGGGCGCAGCAAAGAGCCGCGCGCGATGCAAAGCACGCGGCTAACCTCAAACAAACTCTGCCGAGTGAGACCCAGGCCTCGCCGCGTGTGGTTTCCCCACCCCACCCCCCCGGGGCAAATCACTGGCTGGTGTTTTTGAATATTACCAGTCAGTCGTGTGGTCAGGCAATAGGGCTGTGCTAGGGCAACAACACGCTTTTACTTCAACAATGTTTCCCGGAAGGGGGGAGCATTTGCATCCAGAGTCCGGATGTATTGTGACGAGGGTTCCTTTTTCATCTGCAGTGTCGGGGTTGGGAGAGTTTCGGGTGGGGGTCGACTGCTTGGGCTCAGGCTGATACAGGATGGCAATCAACACATTCTTTGGGGACCCGCACACTGGTTGCTAGGAAATATACATCCATTTTCTATAGATCACTGGGAAGGATTCCAGGCTTGTGCTTTTATGTGAGCACAGCGCCTCGTTCTCTTTTAATCAAAGCTGTTTCGTATCAGTGAGAATACACACACACACACACACACACACACACACACACACACACACACACACTTTCAAGAGACTGCCTATTAATGCAGAAGCTACGTTTTTTGCAAATGCAAGATCTAATTTGTCTAGTCAGCAGGATTTTTTTTTTTGTCTCCTTGAATGAGACGAGAAAGTCGTTTTCTTCCGTTGTGATCAATAGATGATTAAAGTTTAAAACGAGGGTTAGGTGTAACACTGCAACACAGGCATTCGTTAACAGGGATTTCGAGGCGATTCTGTTTTAAGAATTCCCTTTGGTCGCTGCCTCTTAATTAAGTCGTGTTCATGCCACATATGGAAGCTATAAAAAATCATTTATATTGTAAGCCGAATAGGAGGATAGCGCCGTAACCCCTACCATGTGAGCGTTCAAAGTGATCCTGTAATGTGGGGCATGTTCCTGAGGCCTGAGCGGGAACTGCGATCCGCTCGGCGCCGTGTATTTAATTATCTCTGAAGCTCCATGGGACCTGACCTGGGTGACATGTCAAAGTCATCAGGGCTGAATAATGTGTTTCTTGGCTCAGGAGAACTACATCAACCTCCCGGCCCTGCTGTTCTCCTGCAAGTACAAAGTCACCGTTCACATGCTGAAGTCCAAAAGACGCTCCAAGGACGAAAGCACCACCTTCCTCACGCCGTCCTGTGCCACCATCCGGAGCAAGACTCAGAAACACATCCCCTGCCCAGGGGAGGGAGGTGAGCGCTTTTCTGTCTGCAACGTATGCACCCTATTGATGAGTATTAGTGCTGACATAGTAATCAGACGCCGCGGCATATTATCATTGCGGTGATGGACAATGGGAAAATGCACACACTGGTAAAGGAATCGTGGAAATGCACTTACGATGCCACTCTCATGTCTGCATGTTGGCTGCATGTCAGTCTGACTCCGTCGAAAGGTAACAAAACCCATACAAGCAGCTTTAAAGCTTAGCTGCTGCAGTCGACCTTCTCGTGCAGCTTGTTTTCCCCAGAATGTCAAACTATTAGTTGAAGATCAAGACCGTGACTGAGGCCACCTTCCTCCTCACAGCTCCGGGGGTTCCCAAGGTTTTGGCCAAGCCAGAGAACCTGACGGCCTCTTTCTCCATCGTTGAGGGAAACATCACCGGCAGCTTCCTGTGGCGCGTGTCCAAGGTGGCTCCCCATCAGCGAATCACAGGCTTCCAGGTCACCTGGGCCGAGATCACCACGGAAAGCCGGCAAAACAGCCTGCCCAACAGCATCATCTCCCAGTCCCAGATCCTTCCTCCAGTAAGTCTATTTTCTTTTTCTATTTTCCATCCCATAAAAGCCATAGAGGGAGGGCGTTTTTTGTTTTTTTCAAATCCCAGGGACCACGCTGTCACATGTAGTCTGTAAATCATCCCTAAAGTGTGTTCCACATCCAGCATTTCATTTCTGTCAGAGCTGAGGGCGATTTGAGGATAACAATGTTTTGGCCTCCTTGCACGAATCTCCAGATCAGCAGCGGCGTGTAGACAGGTTGAGGGAGAGATCTGAGGAAGTGTTGTGTCCTGCTGGAAGTTCTCCGCCTCTGCGTTCTCCTTTTTTTCATCTGCCTGCACGTCTTCCTCTTTTCATCCTCCGTGAGAGCTCCGAAAAAAAAAAAGCGTCTCTTTGACATAATCTGCTCCATCAGCAACACGTTCCGCCGATCTGCACCTCCCAGCCTCTGGGGCTCGTCTATAAATATCCCCACCCACCGCACACTTTATCAAGCTGGCAGCGGAAAAAAGGGAGAAACGGCAAGCCTTAGGAAAACAAAGTCTTTGTTTTTGTCTGTGGCTTTTGCAGACACTCCCCCCGTTTCACGGACCGCTGTAATTGGAAAAAGCGCCTTCTGTTGTATTTCAACTGATTGCGTGTCTTGTGCTCTTCTCCCCCTCACTTGGCAGGATCATAACTCGCTCGTTGTGTCCAACCTGCGGCAATCCACCTACTACAGGCTGGAGGTGCAGGTCATAACAACCGGAGGGGAAGGTCCTGCCACCGTCAAGACCTTTCAGACCCCCGACATATTACCGGCCATTCAGCACCGTAAGTCGCTGTCACTGCCGTGCTCCGTCACCTCCACTAATGGGACTTTTGGGGGTTTCGGCCCTTCGTTGGATTTTACTGCTTAGCAATAATATCATACTGTAGATGTTTAATTTATCCTTTTTAAAACCATATTTTGACTTTTTAGAATTTTAGAAAGTTTTAAATTGCCAACGACTGTTTTGTTTTGCTCAATTACAAAGAGTAATTGAAAGAAACAACTGGCCTATCATTGCCCTGCATTAACAATAATAATCCACAATTCTATAGTTCACTCATTAAACTGCGACCTAGAAACTGCTCGGAGCCTGGAAATAGTTCCGCACAAATAATTATTTACCTGAAAGCGAAAAAGCAGAGCTCCCAAAATGTCAATCTATTAATATCGGCGATGGCTACTGTGTGAAATGGGTCGCTTGAAGAGACGAACACACGGAATAACAGCAGCTCCTCTCTGCGCCAGTGTTTTGGTTTCTCAGCAGGTTCTTTTTTTTCCAGGCACAACAAGCTGCTGTTTACTGTTTGAATATTTCTAAAAACCTGTTCTGTTAGGCCCCCTTCCCTGTACCAAATCCCGTTGGAGCATATTGGAGCATTTAACTGCTGTGCTACAGTTGGGGTTTGACACTTAAAGCTCAAAGAAGAGTCGAATCTTACATCCAGAGCTCCAAAAAAAAAAAAAAAACTCTGAGTAAATGCCAACAAGCTTGTTTCTGCAGCCTCCAAAAATCTGCATGCTGTGTTGCACCTCGTTGCTTTGTGTTATGCAACATCATTTGCACCAAAAACACACACTTTTAACGCTCAGCAAAAGGAGAGGGTGAAAACAAGCACATTTCTACCGCATGGATTGATATGCAGCGAAGTACAAAGGTCTGAACCTGTGATCGCTGATATGTGTGTGTGTGTGTGTGTGTGTGTGTGTTTCTAGGACCCAGACTGCAGCAGCATCACTCCCACCACCAGAAGCCATCAGTAGAGAGGCACTGAGCTGCAAGTCGAGGCGAAACCCAATGGGGAGAAGCGTTAGTGGCTCTCCGCTCCCGTCTGTCCGGGGAAGGAATGTGTGGAACCAAACAGAAAACACAGCGCACCGGACCACAAACTGACCCCCACCCCTCCCTTCGCTTGTGAAATATGGGTCCATCTTCTGCCCGGCTCCGCAACACATCAGCTATTCCTCCGTAACCCCTCTGCTCTCGACCGGTACGTGTCAGTGGACGGGTTGGTCTGTACAGTGAAATTTAACCTGCAAGGTCTCATATTCTGCGTTTGTTAGTGCACAGCGTCCCAAACACGTCTCTGACTCATCAGGCTAGTGAGTTCTGGGGAGCCTTTAAATAGTTGTGTTCCAGCTGTCCCTCATACGCAGCCACAAGATGTTAAGTGAATTTCAATTTGTTGGTGTCCAGCCAATTGATCAGCAGCGAGGAATTAGGTCATGGTCTAGAGAAAAGAAGTCAGCGACGATCGAACATGGATGGTAAGAAATGGACGGCAGAACGTAAACGTTTTTTTTTTTTTATCCACCAAGAAAGAACAGTAGAAATTCCTCTTATTTATTTGTGTTACCCGTTAAAGAGGCGCTTAGGCATACAGTCGGTACCGATGTAACTAAAGTCATTGTTGTCTAACCCAGAATATTTCACATAGTATGTTGCATGTAGTACATTTGATTTTCTTGAACCGTAAATGAGTTACTCGCTTCAAACTGAAAGCTTGTAATGGTTTTGCATGACAACCGTTAGCACCCGTTGGCATGAAATAACGTCTGTGTTACCTCTTTTCAGTATGTTAGCAATATTTCATTAAAAGATTAACAAAGAATTATAATGGGAGTAATACATGTTTATTAATGAAATTATAACTTGTGTGGAAATGATGAATTGTACATGTTCTTGGCTGTAGAAATATTTGTCGTGGAACAGTCAGTGAATGTCTATATTTATTTATGTGTGTATTACAAAGTTTGGTTTGGATGTGTGTGAATGTGTATGTTCTGTGTGTTCTAGTCGCAAGTTTTTGAACCGGCAAAAAAAATCTTGTAAAGACATTTTGTAAAAATGGAATTGTAAATACAGTCTAATGTTACATGTTATTTTTCCATGGTAGACACTGTAAAAATGCTAAGTAATAAAATAATCCCTAACCAGTTACCTTTTCTGTTTGTTTAATTAATGGCGCTGAGAGCGGTAAACAGACATGCTGCCTCCTAGCACTCAACTATTTGGCAGATAGTGTTGCTTATTTTGGCTTTAAAAAGCCATCATGGCTGACGCAGAGTACAACATGCTCACTGATCGGGCCAGGAGCCTGATAAATTCACTCTGCAAGTCCAAATAAACAGGTCATCTAGCTAAACCGCCAGAGTGGATTTACCATAGCCGAGGTCGTTCACCCTTCAACAGAAAACTCTGCTTCTCAGAGCACTTTTGTATTGGAACGGCATTAAATCCCTCCTCGGCTCAGCGGCCTGTCAGCCTCGTGAAATGAAAAGTAGAAATGTATAGAAGCAAATAGAACATTTTGAGAGTTGGTCCCTGTAACAGGGGGGATCCTTGGGGGGAGGGGGTTCACAATGACGATAACGCTGCAGGTTCCGTCGCGATATTGTATTTTACTTTCTCTTAAATCGCTCGGCGGCTTCTGGCGTCCAGCTCTCCCCGTCTGCAGGCTTCTTTTCCCCGCTGGATCGCCCCTACTGCCATTTAAACACCGGGAGACACACGCGATTGTCATTTTTGCAGCTGAGGCCAATTGCCTCCACCTGGCACCGTTCCCTGAGCCCCCCCCCCCTCTGCTTTACTTCTGTTGGATGACATACATTTAATTATGAAAGGAGCACATGCAGAGTGATTTTAACTAATATTCAAAATGGTATCTGTAGTGTCTTCACAGTATCTGTCAAACCTGGCATTTTTTAATTAAAAAGTACATTTATATCATAAATAAAGTACTATTCTTTCATAAGAAACCACAATAAAACTAATTGTGTATACAGATCAACTTTATATATATATATTTTTTTTCCAGCCTTACTGTAAACTGAAGAATTTTCCATAAGCAAATTTAATTTGCTGAAAATGTACCTAAAGAAAAAGAGTATCCCAAAATACAACATTATTATTCCAGTGTGCTGCAAGCAGAGGCAGAGTTTCCTTTTCTGCCGTTGGAGGTTAGTGTCCATTGAATTACACTGGCAAATATGTCAGTTTCAAATGAACTATACACTGTTACGTCTATGCAGTTGCATATTTTTTTTCTTGTGCTGGCTTTGGTTCGCGTGCGTTTGTGAAGAGAGAAGAGATTTCTCTGTCCAGAAGTGTTGATTTCACGTCAGCTCACGTCACCGTTTTTCAACGCCGAGCGACAAATTATTCCGATTCCTTGTTTTCACACACTCAACCTCTTCAGTCAGTCAAAGCTCGGTCGCTCACTTCTCAGGGCTGTTGTTTACGTACAGTTCTATTATGTCACAGGAGATTAGTTGCTCTTGGTCCGTGCACGCTAATCCCCCTCTCTTTCCTAGGAGCCCGGCCAGAGTTTGGCCAAAGCTCCTTTCTGTGCGAGCCAGCCCAGCCCCTCTCCCTTTCAGCCTGTCACAGCCCCGTCCCTGCGCACAGCGAATACCATGGCCCTCAAGTGTGAAAACCTCCAAACAAAAGGTCCTCCAGCCTCTTTTCAGGCATGTTGCAAGACGTCCAAGTCTCCAGGGACGTAAAAGAAAGAGGAAAAAAAAAATGCAACAACTAAATAATGGGCCAGTCGTCGGAAACAAAAGCTTTGTCTCCTACGAGGGCTTATTCACTTTGCATGACATTAAATCCCCGTTGTGGAAGTCGGACACGGGATATCGTTTTGAAATTTGAACACAACATTTCTGGAAACACTATTATTCATTTGCTCTTCGCATGATCCCGGTCAATCGAATGTTTACCCCGTCTCCAGGTTGGCGTTAGCCCTCATTAGATATGAGAATAAAACAGTGAATCTGTTCAGAGGAGCACAACAAAGATAGTCTGTTTCTCACACACATTTCCTCTGACCCCTTTGCACCCGTTCTGCAGATTAACATCGCAACAAGGCATGAATTACTACTTATTAAATCTGCGCCACTACTTCGAATGTTTGAAGGAGTGATTGTAACATGACTCCTTTAAAGGACGCTTGGTTGATGATCGGCACATCCGAGCGTGACTTTGAAGCACCGGGCAAAAAAATAAATAAAGTGGCTGCAGTTTACTTTCCCTTTTTCCGATGACACCCACGGTAACCTGAAAGATTTAAAAGGAAATGTTAGTCTCATGTGAGTTGTCGGGTCAGTGAGATCATCGAGCAGAGCCAGGCATTTGTTCCAGATTACTACCACATGGACTACATCCATTTGCACGGGTACTCCTTCAATATGATGAGATGGAATACATTGTCTGTGAGATTGATGAAAAACTAACCACAGTGTTGCCCCCCCCCCCTCCCTCCCTCCATTAGGAAAGGCAATGTTGCTTTAATGCTGCGGCGTGGTGAGAAATCTGACCTTGCCCCGGGCAGTGGCATGTTTCTGGTTAGGCTCTGGTGAGTGGGACGAGGCAGGGGACACATGAAAGGATCTCCTTGTCAGGCCGCAAGAGATGTTCAGAATAAGTCTAATGAAGACCAGAACCCGTGGACGAACTGGAGGACACGTTGCACAAGCACAACAACAACTACATCTCCGCCGGTAAGATCGGTGGTCGTTCTTTTGAAGTGAGAAGCAAAAGAAGCGCGTGGATGATTCAAAACCAGTCCTTCCGGGACACAGAGGTAAAAGCGTGGACACGTCCAAAAGAGGGACAGATAATGTGTTTTGGTTTTCGCCGCCTGGCATTTTAGCAACGATGTGCTTCGCTCCTGTGTCTCCACGGGGAACGTTATGTCCTCGTCTCCGCGTCTGGAAAAAGCTTTCCTGGCTTGTGCGAGTCAGCTGCTGAGCTGCTATAATACAACCCTAACCAAATTATTCTTGTGCAAACAAAGTTACCAGCTTATAGGATACACCTGTGCAATCAAATGCAGCGCCGAACCGTAGCGTCCAATAACTCAAATCTCGTAATGTTCATTTTTGCTAACGCTGTTAGAAAGCTATTGATTCAGCTCCTCTGTGGCTGTTGAAGTGAGATGTATTGGGACAGTCTATAGACATGTTGTGGGAGGCAACACTTTGAATCACCTCTTTCGATTTTTATTAGTTTTGGGTCTGGGTCTGGGTCTTTTAATCTATTACAATGCTTCATATTGCATTGTAAAACAATCATTTGTTACGCATGCAACATTTAAATGAGCAAAGTTGTCGGATTAATGTAAAAATACAATCGTTTCCCGTGAAAGGTAGTGGAATAGAGATATAAGGGGAATAAAGTGGAAAGTATTCAGGTAGAGTACCTCAAAAGTCTACCATTGGGTTCAATCTCATTCAGTCCGGTACAACAACTTGGCTAAAGCCTCAAACACCAAACATTCAACCCCTCTATAAAACAAAGTCAACAAGTCGAAACATTAAGAGGTTCACAAAGAGGGAAACACCTCCATTATCCTGAGCTAAAGCACACTCTGTTCAAAGGCCATTCTTTGGAGTTTGGGTCAAAGGTAAGCAAGAGGTCCAGTATGTTTGTGTTTACTAAGAAAACGTCACCAGAGGAGTCGTTCTCCAGATCCCTGCGTCCAAACCAAACATCCCTCTCCGCAGGCGTACAAAGTGGAGAACTCGGCGCAGGAAAGCACCATCCAGCTGGGTAATAGCAGTTTATAATCCCCTCTGATTAGTGTTAATCCCCTTAATGCTCCTTCGTGAGAATAAACACATGTTGACCCCAGTGACCCTCTCCCAATAAAGGACTTTGGCTACGCTATGTCTTTTATTCATTGTGGTCTGTTACACTGCTGCAAAAGTTTGCAATAGACCTCCTGATGATGCGATTTATACTGACTACAACAACAGCTGACGTTCTTTTCAATTGGGTGGTGTCTGCTTTTTTCCCTGCTCTCTTCCCCCTGTGAAGTCGGCGTGCCGGGTCGGTAGCCGGGGCCCCCGGAGGCGAGGCACCAGTTCACAGGTCGGCGTGTACCCGGGAGGACGGGACGGGCCCGGGGCCCGGGGACAAGGGGACAAGGGTCAGGGGGGTCGAGTTCAGACGGAATCCACACAGAGGATGTTGAAATGGATATTGTCGGGGGAGAACAGGGCTTACTTCGCTTTCGCTTCTGCTGAGGAGCCGCCGACGAACACTTCGCAATGCGGCGGCACCAGAGACCCAAAACACACACTCACACACACACACACCTCCCGCCGCGCACACCAACTCCACGGCGTTAAAGAGGAGGACGCGGCCGCAGTCCCAAGCGGCTGTTACGGAAGCAGAAGAAGTTATGACAGGCATAATTTGATGCGTAAACACTATGCGCTTCAGAGCCTCTGCTCGTCCAAATAAAGTTGCGTGACAGGAAAAAAAAGGAGTTGTCTTGTTGTTTTTGTTGGGGGAATAAAAGTTTTTGGTCAATGCACTCTTTTTCTTTTTATTTAACAGTAAACAACAAATGTGGTTCATACTTCAGCACAATCACAGTGGCACAATTTGTTTAGAGATTTCTCTGAGGAAAATCTGCTGCGTATTCATCTTGATTGTTCCAGATTAGCGAAGGTTACCTTTTAAACAGTTAATCCATTTTTCCTTCCTTTGGTGTTCTCTCTTCATTTCGGAGCACTGCTGTGGATCAACATCTGGTTCATACCCCAAAATAGTAACTGTTCCTGTTTGTTGGCTTTCAGAAAGATGGCATAAGAGGTAATTATTGCTCCCAATAAAGGCTGCACTGAGATCTATTTTTTTCCAAATTTCTGTTGGTTGTGCGTGTAAAATCAAAATGAGGGACCGGCTGAAAAGGAAGCATGAAATTGATTAAAAAAAAAACAGTTTATATCTGCAATCACAAAAGCATTTACATGCCACCGAAAAAATAAATAAGCACCAGAATAATCTTATATTTTGTTTTAATTTTGTATGTAGATCTAAATCTAAATGCGTTTTTAAAGCCTGCACGTGGCTCAGCAGGCCGCTATGTTTATACAATGAATATGCAGTATTTTGTCTTGCCTGTCTATGTGTGTGTGTGCGTGTGTGTGTGTGTGTGTGTGTGTGTGTGTGTGTGTTCTCCAAGGCTAAGAACTCATTTCCACCCTTGATGATCACAGGCACCATTGATTGTAATGCGGACGAGCAGGCTCCTTCTGCCCTTGGCGTACAATGGAATCTGGACATGTTTAAGGCACCAACTTTCATGTTTTTTTTTGTTTTTTTTATGGTGGTATGAAGTTGAATGCTGATGTTGGAAGCAGCTGGCTCTCATTAACAAGACATGATGTCAAACAGAGGGCCTGGCTGGCGAAAGAGCTGCTCCGACTCTCGCTCGTCGGTGTCTCTCGCTGCACGGCCCGAGGGGACCTGATTCTTCAGCTTTGTCCCACAAGGGATCCGACGAGGAGAAAAAAAATCTGAACGATGCGGTAAAGATTCCGAGCATTCTTCAGATACACCTGTCATTCGGGCAATTTTGAATTTTGATATCTGCATGTTAAGAAATTGGATCATTAGTGGTTGATAAAAGTTCTTCTCCATGTGTTATGTAAATAGATTTGATGTCATGCTTTATGGAGAAGTGAGAAACCAATGGAAAGAACAACATGTTCATGTATATTTAGTTCCTTTTTTGTCTTTACTCATTTCTTCCATGCGTTACCAGGGTGCCCTGGTCAGCTGGAGGTCACTGGTCCGCTCTCACCAGGAAGTGTTGGTCCCCAGGTAGCTTCAGGCACGGGACCTCCGGTTTCCTGTCATGTTTCTGCTGCCGTCCATATGAACATGGCCAACGGTCATTCCCCTCAAACAGGACGTTTTTAGTAGAATAACCCTTTTAAGCCAATTAAACAACTCACTTCTACCTTAAAAAAGGTTTACAGCTGTTTAAAAACTTCTAGAAAGCCACAAGAACTGTGCTCACATCCTGTTTTGCATAAAGCAACAACCATAAATAAATGGCTAACCTTGACCAACGCCTGTAAAACACATCAGCAGGTTGCCTTTGCATTAACGTAAACACAAGACTGACCTGAGTGATGGCTGACCATATGCGGCGGCTCTGCATGCTCGGAGGCAGGGAAGGGAAAGTATCTCCTTTATCCCCCTGTACTGTTTCACAGAGACATCACACAATTAGAGGGATAATCGGCATATATACAGTTAGTACTGCAACATAGTGACTGTTCATATCTGTGAACTAGGTTAAGGTGGATCAGCAACAAAAAACATAACAATACCATCTTGCCCATAAATCCCTTGTATAAATGCACCAAGTGGGCTTTTTCAGGTCCGTTTGCAACGTAAACAGTTCCGTTTGTGTTGAGGTGTTGAGTGGATCTGCGATTTAGATGAGCTGAGGGAACCCTGTGATTCAGCGTCCGGACAGGCCACTGTGCCCGCGCAGGCTGTAACACATTTATGACGCTCCAGAGGAGGAGAAACAACACATGTTATACATGTTAGGAAGGTTTACACAGCGCGGCTCGACGGAGGATGATCTCTCATTTTCCACACTTGGTCGGTAAGTGGCTGTTAACCACCTTAGGGATAAATGACATTATCAGCTACTTATCTGGGGACAATCTGCTTTCCATCACTAAGGAAAGAAACCCAGAGCATATTTTCCACATTCAGTTCACTTATGCACACATCTGATGACTACAGGAAACTATTATTAGTATGATGTTTGATTCATTTAAGGCTCTGTCCCACAAAATATTTTAGCTGTCGTTTGGCAGAAGCCGAGCGCCTGAAGAGACAAGAAGGTCCCAGTCATATTCGCATATGCTAAACCAGCAAACATGGTCCTCTTTTCAATTCAGAAACAAATTATTGCGTAATGACATTTGTGTTCACATCTGTGAATTATTCTGCCAAAGATCCTCAGTTCATCTCCGTGTGTATCTCTTCTCTCACAGTCTTTTGAGAAAAGCTCCAAAGACATTGAAATATTGTGTTGATCTGATTAAAAACAGACTTCATAATGTCAAGCTTGCAATTTATCCAATTTATGACATTCCAGCTTTAAAATAAACTATGTGAAACATCAGTGATTTGATCAATGTGGATTGACGGCCCGGTGAGTTACTGTCAGCGCGCCAGCGAGACAAGAGTGTTTCTGATTTCTCCAGAGAATCCTTCACCTCCCCAGCAGTTTATTTCTTCATATAAGGGCATTTCCTTTCATCTGCTCCTCCGTGCATTGGTCTTAATGCGTTGCAGATTATCTTCAGCTCCGACCATATTTTACTGTCATCGAGTGTCCTTCAGGGCTGCGTTTCACTGAATCCTCTGCCTGGTTTCAAACAAAGGCCACTTAATGTTGAGTAATGAACGGCTGTTCATGGCTCCGTCGAAAGATAATGCCTATGAATTGATCACGAAACTTTGTTGTTTTAGGTTGAGCACACAAATACTAAAAATATTCCATCCAATTATCCAAGAGACAAACTGCACCGATGCATTTTACAACTTAAAAACGTTGGGGCGCATCTTCCATATTTGGGGAGTCAGCCGATTCACCTGTGGACTGGGAGTGTTTTGTGCAGA
Source organism: Apeltes quadracus (assembly GCA_021346845.1). Classification (NCBI taxonomy): domain Eukaryota; kingdom Metazoa; phylum Chordata; class Actinopteri; order Perciformes; family Gasterosteidae; genus Apeltes; species Apeltes quadracus. The sequence goes on along the minus strand of CM037932.1, from coordinate 8,577,217 downwards.
GAAATCCACAAACCAAATCCACAGAGACAGACTAAAAACAACTGTGCATTGGAAGTGACGGTCCGAAACTAAAAACAGCTTTGGTTTTTAAAGTTTTTAACTTTCGCTCCCGTACTGAACAACACCGTGGTTCCCACTTATCAATCAAAAGCACACCCGTTTCTTTTAATGTCTTCTTTGTTCTAAATGGGTCCATACTTTAAGAAATGAACGTCAGTTTTGTTTGCAGTAGGTAACCTAAATTTCTGATTCTCTGTTTTCATCTTTGTGCCAAGCCATGTGACATGTTGTATCGATCCTCTCATCCAACCCCTGGCAAGAACGCGAATGGCCCCATTCCCCGAAAGGTCAAACCATTCCTTTAATCAAACAGCGTTCCAGACTTCTCACTGGCCGTTTGTCCCCTTTGCTGGGTTTATTTAAGTTCCTCCTTGGTTTTTATCATGTTCACTTTACATAATCACCCACTTGCTTCAGGGCGCAACACGTTCATGCTTGATTAACTCAATTAGTTATACCAAATCAAGAACAGGAAGACGCAATATGTAAAAAGATAACACCAAAAGCAAACATTATACGAACTAACCACTGTAGTGGTTGCCGTCTATTCCCACTCGCGGTCCTGCGGCCTCGCTGCACGATCCGTCTTCCGTAGTCGTCCCGCGTCCGACTGCCAAGAACAGCACTGGGACCGATGGGCCTGGCTCTTGTTAGCGGGTTGTACGTCCGTGTCAAGCGCAACCCCTCTGCGGGCCGCGCCATACTGCAGTTGTTGTGGTTGAAGAACATCGTGGGACATTTGTGTGCGATCGCTCACTGACAGAGACGTCAGGGCTGCTAAACGACATACTTCCCATCCACTGATCCTCTGCCAGTGTGAGTCATCTCTTTCTCTCACGGCAAAGGGTCGGTGTTTGAACAGGTGTGCGAAGCCGTTCTCCTTCTTTCTCATCACTCATTTCTGAGTTTTCCTTTTTTTTTACATTGCTGTTTGTGTTTCGGATCCCATCGGAATCCGACTCATAAGCACATACATGCACTTTTGCTCTTTTCAAACAAAAGAAATAGTGTTGTGCTCTGGTATTTATCGAAGATGAAATGTGTTCCGGGAGAGAGAGAGAGAGAGAGAGAGAAATCTGTCGCACCTGTACGTCAAGTTGGGGTTTTGTCGTGTCTCCATGTTTGTTTTGTGACTTCCTGTTTTATTCTGGAAATGAATTCTCCTCTCGTTTCAGGTTCCCTTGCCCATCCTCATGTGTCACAAGTCAGATTGTCTTCTCTGGTTCCTGATTGTGTCTGTTATAGTCTGCGTCTCCCCTCGTCCTGTGCCAGTGTGTTATGTCTCCATGTCTTTCCACACCCACCTCAAGTTAGGATCACGTCCATGTTGTAGTGTTGTTGTCCTTATTCCACTTTCCTCAGTTGGCCTTATGCCTTTTCTGGCTCCACTGCTTTTCAGTTATTTTTCAGAGCCCTTTTCTGTTTGTAATTTATTCCCTATTTCCTTGGAGTTTTTGTTGGGGAATAAAATATTGGCAGTCAAACCTCCACTCTGCGTCCGAGTCCTCCTCAAGGGCTCCCTGCGCGACACGAATCCTTTGAATTTGAGCCTATTCAATGTTTTTTATGAGAAAATATTGAATTGAGTTAAACATTCATACTGGAACCAGGGATTACATTTCTTCACAATGACTTTTCTGCTGGACTCTGATCCCATTTCAATTGACTAAAACTTCATGAACATATCTTCCAAGTTGAGTGTCACAGCAAACATGGCCAGTGCCCTTCCTCTTCCAGCTGTTGGGGGGCTGCTTTTCATTGACTCTTTGTCCACATGGCTGGTGTACTCACGGGCATTGCCATGGGCAGGATGGGCCCTCATCAGAAGCCGCTGTTTACTTTCAGAACCTCAGATCTGAGGCCAGAATAGGAAAAGATAGTGTTTGATTGATGTTCAGAAGAAGTCTCCTTCCTATTTAAATATTCATGGCTCTGAGCCTGCGAGGGTGAGAAAGGAATCCAGAGAAAACCTTTGCACAACAATAGCAGCTCAGAGTTCCTCCTGTCTGCTTCTGATTACATTGCATACATTCTGAGAGCTACGATCACTGCAGCATTCCTGCTCCCAGCTCCACCGGCGTGCACCTATCAGGGAGTATTTGGCCTCCGAAGACATGCATAAATGCACGTGATGAAATAAAACCAAAGTGTCGAGGCACGGGAAAGAATGAGATGAGTTTGAAGTGACTGTGACGCTACTTTGTTTGAAACATGGCAACTCGTATTACAGGTGTTGCCTTTGGCGCCATGTCTCCACTCCTAACACACTAACAGTCTCTCAATCCCAGCAAATCCCACTTAAAACGTGTCAGTCATAACATTCTTGTCTCAGACTGTCATCCTTTATGCATTAAAGCAGCATTAATGCATGATTTAAACTGTGCCTTTTCCTTCTTGGTTAAAGACCACCAGCACGATAATGAAGGAGGAAGGCCTTTAAACGTCACATCACGTGGCTTTAAACAGTTATTTTAGCCTGCATGGATGCCATCCCAACCATTAACAGCTGCTAGACAGCAAACAGAAACTAGTGATGATGAAGTAACCTAATAGAAAAAAAAGATATATAATAATAATAATAATAATAATAATAATCATTTCGATCAGCAGGTGTGCAGTAAAGAAATGTGGCGATGACCATCAAAGGGCGAGGGAGAAGAACCGGAGGAAGGCTCACGGTTTCAAAGATAGTCGTCTGCTGCAATAAAATTGCCTTGAATATTGCAGATAGTTCCTTTAAATTGCAAACTTCAACCTCGCTCTCAAAAACAACCCCTGGGAGACGTCGATCCTTAAAGGTGGGAAGCTGTCAGCAAGCCAAGAATTCAACGTTTTCAAGGAAGCACCTCCCGACCCGAGTGAGGAGGACGTCTCATTAGTCTCAGGGAGGCTCAGCACAATGCCAGGTATGGAGTCCTGGATGCAATCAGTATTTTAATTGCTGGATCTCTGTTTGACTGTCAGCCTACGCCAGTGTAAAAATCCACCAAAGCCTTGAAAGACGCTGATTAGAAAAGGCGCCTGTTGGAAGTTGTACCCACATATTAAAAGCCAACAAACACAGACACAATCTGGGTTGGACTGAGTGCAGCCACTTTTGGGAAAACAAAGGTCCAAAAGTGATGCTTCAAGCTCTGAATATCTCCTTTCTTTCCACACATTCCCAGTCGAGGATTTAATCAAGCACGTTTTAGTTTTTGCATGCTAACAAAAGCTGTTACAGAGCCAGAGATTCACAGCCTGCTCATATTTTAAATGTATTTTTTCTTACATTTTTCTTCATGTCTTAATGAATCAATTCCTCCTCCTCAATTTGTTTCATTCATTCAGATCAGTTACAAGTCACAGTGAGAAAAATGATCATTCAACTGTCAAAAGTGTATAATGATGCTTCTAACTGACCATCAAAAAGAAGATTTCCTATTTGTTTTGATATTCGTGCAGCAAAAACTCTTTCAGTTCAGACCCCAGCGGGTTGAAATTTTTTTTGGACCAGCCCCCCCCCCCCTCCGGATAGACACAGATCCGGCTTCACGAAGGCCCGTAGAGTTCTCTCTCTCTCTCTCTCTCTCTCCAGGGGCCGCCACATTGAATCACGATGAATATGTTTTGTGACGTTCTACTATCTGTATCTAGTAGTTGTTCACTTACGAGCTCATAAGCGAGCTCAGGAAGACCTGTCGACTGGGTCCCAGCAGTGTCTTTGAAGTGAGAGAAGAAGTGGAATGAAGCATAACATCCCCGGGGTCCCGTTTAGCGTTTAGAAAGAATACACTTTTGCCAAGAACAATATTGTGTGGCTGACTCTGGGACAGAGCCAATAGTATTTCTGCAATATCATTAAAATGACAGACGTCCAGGAAGTCAGTTGCTCTTTGAGGAGTTGATTACATTATTCATTCTCGTTGAATCCAGAGAAACTTTGCTGCAATAAAGTGAGTAATGTAGACACACAGGTTCCATTAAACACTCGGCTGCTAAATAAATATCATCATTTGAAGGATTTCGTAAACATTTTTTCAGCCTGTCAATTTCAATATTATAAATGGAAAATCTCATACTCAAAGCATTAGTTGCTGAATCTCCTGAATGTTCCTCGCCAACTACTTGCAGCTGTTGACATGTTCATTTCTATTTTGATTCTTTATTTTTAAGGTGTGCTATCTAAATCAAGCATTGCGTAGGAAGCATTATTTGATCACCAAAAGCAGATCTAAAAGGAAAGCGTATGTGTGCCTTCAAAATGACAGACTTCCTCATTGGCATTAATTACAATGTTCCTATAGAGAGGAATATATACATCTTTCTTTTCGCACAGTACAGTTTTTTTTCACTCCTTTTCCGAAGCCAATATTCCAACCACTCAATACACTAAGAGACATCTTGATTTATTACATCTTCAAATTCCAGGACATTTCGGGTCTTTTCAAATGTGCAAGAACACGGCAGAGAAGCCCGGAGGAAAATGCATTCCCGATGTTGCAACACGAGCGAACGCGGGCATGGCCGTGTCACTGTGGATTAAAGGAGATGCCGTGTTTTATGACCTGCCCTTACTGTTGCTAATTTAGAGACACTTGATACGGTGCGATTCACTAAAAAGGGAGGCACGGCGCTCAGAAAACCCACAGCGCCGCTCCTCTCGGCCCGGTCGCCGTAGCTGAGCTCAAGGTGACAGAGACACGTGACCCGCGGGGGTCAAGCGTCTCTTCCAACGAGGAGAACAAAAGCATCGTGAGGGGGAACAGACCGTCATGCCGAAACACTCATAAAGAGGCACGAACTGGCAGGTCCTCCATCCCCACATCTTGAGAAATAATCACTCCCTTCTGGATGTGTTTATGAGGACAGAGGGGCCTGAGCTGTGACGCCTTAGCAATATGCAGCTGATCCGAGCCGAGGGCTCTTGCGGAGGGACAGGCTTGGAGTGGCATTTCTTTATTCTGCCGAGGATCTGTCCTGCAGTGGTTTGAGATTCAAGGCAACAGGAATCCATCGAGGACGATGACAGATCGATCCGTGACAAAAGAAGGCATTGTTTTGCTTTTAATCTACGGCTTGGTAAATCCCCATGTGCTTCGTATCATATCGTCAAAGTCAGGCGTATGTTAACTTCGGCATCAAAGTCCTTTATCCTAGCGCGAGCTTATATACAGTTTGCAGTAAAAAAAAAAAAAACATATTGTTAAGGGCAAAGGAAAGGAGAGCGAATATACCATCCAGTGAAAAGCTCTTTCTGATTCAAATGAATGGAGCCGTGGTCGGGGCCAAGGAGTCTGGACACCACGCAGCATGCAGTCACCTCTCAAAGCACCACCGAACACATGGTTTTGTGAGGGGCCGTGGGCGGGGCTTAGAAACCCTTGAAGGGATGGGACAAACTGGGGCACAGTTGTTAAGAAGGGGGCCCATTTGTAAAATGACTAAAAATATATATAGACTCATATCTCAGGCCTGGGTTCTCTGCACATTATTAAACGCTCGCTTGGCGTCTATTCACAGTCGTTCGGCATGTTTTGCGTTCTTTTTGCATCTATTTTTAGTTGTTGTATCTGGTCTTTATTTACTCTGTTTTTCTAGCGGTAGCGGTCTGATCAACATACTGACACTAGTCACTTCATACAGAGGTTGATGTACGCTAGCACCACAGGCCTGTGCAGGTCCGTTTAATAACCCGTCCATGATACTGCAGCCACCACCCTTGGAATCTGACAATGGGGCACAATGGGGACTAATCACATTTTAAAAGCATGACAAGAAAGAGACGCTGAAAAACACTTCAGTGGGTTTCGAGTCGTGTGAGCAGTAGACTGTTAACAAGTTGCCACAGGAGCAGGCTGGGATGGATTCATGCCCCAGTGGGAGTTCAAATAATTCCATTTCAAATCCCGGGATGTGTACATTGTGTCCACCCCATAAAAGCAGCCCTCTCAGGCTGATGGCTGTGCTGAGAGCACATGCAGAGGATTTGCTATTCCCTTTCATGATTGCTGTGCTATTGTTTCTGTGTAAGCTTTGAGAGCCCCCAAGGACATCTGGGGTAAGCCACGCATGTGTTTGTTTGTCAAGAGCCGATTTATAAAATATCCACATTTCAAAACAAAAGCAAAGCATCAAAGTGTTTGTCTCAATCATTACTTCCTACTCACTAAAAACATGATGAATTATGTGACAGTGAGGACGTTGTCTTCAAAACGGGAAACAACAAAAGAAACTTTAGGATTATATGATACTTGATAGTGTTGAATATGAAGAAGCATCAATTTAGTGGATAGTTGGTTCTTGTAACAACAAGTGCGTCCGATTTATCTGTGTTACAAAAGAAATTCCAAGCCACTTTCAACGCTATGAGGGTTAAGTTATGATTCATTATCTTCCCGTCCGATTTGCATTTCAAGGAGGACGATTTCCTCTGAGAATCCTTTAAGAAGAGCTGCATCGACATGGTGCTCTTGATAGGCGAGCAGAGCTTTATGTGCCTCTGCATGCTTGTTAAAACACAAAGGAGAATGTCAGGGGAAGGAACATGTGGATACACGAGACCCTTTGGAACGGCCCGCTCTTTAAGAGAGAAATCTGCTCCGCTCGTTTCTTCCCCAATGGTTTTTGCTATCGATATATTTCATTAGACATCAAAAGTTCCGTTGACTTGAAAAGTCATCAGTCACACATAAGTCACACATAAGTCATACATAAGTCATACATATGTCACACTTTCTGGGAACGCTACTTGGATGTTTGTTATTCCTGGTTCTTACTCTGTGCTCTTGTTACGGAGTCATTGCCTATTGTTAAAGATAAATATTGTGATTTATCGTGTCCCGGAGAGGACACAGTACGTACTGCAATGGAATCCAGTTTAGGGCCTATTTTTTCTAAGATTCAACTTTGTTTCCACGTCATGTCTGCAGCAGTTTTATGTGCTGACATTTACAAGCCCTGTGAAGAATGTGCACACATGATGCTTCCCCCTCCCTTTTGAAGGGATTCTGGGAACCGCACAATGTCCACCTGCTCAGCATCTGCACCAAACCCCGGAGCATCGCGACCGGCCCGTGTTGCAGAACCTAGAGACACGACGTCCGGACGTCGAGCTTCAGCCGCCTGGTGGCTCCACAGGACTACTTCCTCTAATTAGTTACTTGATTCACCATGCAGACCCTTCGCCACATGCTGTCGATGTACAGTGATCCGCAAAAAACTGAAAGCTCCCCTTTGAAATGGAAAAGGACGCGTTTCCCCACCTTCTCCGCTTCCCGCCGCAACCAGGCAGCTCGACGCGGACAAAGGACGTTGAATGTAACCCTCTGCCATGTGAAGGTGCTCCGTTGAGTTACTCGTGACTTGACTTTAATCGGAATCTAAAGGTGTGATCGCAAACAGGCCCAGGATCAGCGTCACCCCTCTGGAACTCATTTCTCTCGGTGTCTGGAACTCGCTCGGAGGTGCGGATGGGAAACGAGAGACATCGCCGCGGTGGCTGCAGCTGAGAGCAGATCTACGAGTCCGCCAACTGTCCTCTCCACGTCCCTCCTCGGATGAGAGCTTTAACCTTGAGGGTCAAGCCGGCGCGGAAACATATGCAAGTGATCTGTGTGGAATAAGTGACAGGATGGTCTTATGACGGTCAGTGCAGCTGCTACGGGCTTTGTTTTTTGGCTCTCTGGGCCAAAACCTGGAGCTCTTTGTGTGGTCAACTCAGCCAAGTAACCACGTTACACAGTGGGGGCAACGCACTAATAAACTGAAACAGGACTAAAACCGAACCAAGTCACAACAGCTTTCTGTATATGGTATGTGTGTATATACAGAGTGAGCGAGAGAGAGAGAGCGAGAGAGAGAAAGATTCTTAGAGATCAATCTTTGTGGACTAAAAATATAAGTTGGTCCTTTATTACAAATGGTATTATCCGGGCGTGAAAATACTCGCAAGTTGAACTCGACATAAAATTCACACACCATCACATGGGAAGGGTGGGGAACTATTTGAGAAAATTTGAGCGTGAGAATAACGACCCATAAAACTTTTTTCTCTCTTTTGGACGTTTGATGATTCAGGATATTGGAGAGCTCAGACAGTGGACGCAAACAGCTTCATGCATGTTGTTTTCCAACTGCAATATGGAGACATGGCATTTACAAGGCCAGTGCAGGTCTAGATTATGGATCTGTTCATTTCCTCCATATGGATCCAAAGAGCAGATGGATTGCACATTAAAGGTCTTCAGACGCGCAAACGACCATTGTGGTGATATCATTTCGTTTTACAGCACGATTTTCATACGGCCCCTGCAACCAGACGGCAGTAGGAGAAAAGACTTGGAGCGAAGTATAACCATCTTGAGTTTGCGTGACGACTTCTATATATGGATTGGTCCCATTTCAGATGAACGAAGGGCCTACGCAATAAAGCTCCCCGCAGCTCGAGGTTAAGATGCAAAGCTGAGGAGGATCAACAAATGACACACTGGGGAATTCAATTAGGCTCAAATGGATGCATGCGTTTTATGGATTTATGTGGGATATTGACATCCTGGCCATTCTTACCCAGACTTATCCTGGCTCAGGCAGCGTGTTGAGAACATTCCCTGGTGCTTAACAGAGATGAATAGGAATCTCGGTCGCACGGTGCATTTACATCAGATGGATGAGAGAGGAACATTCGACCGGACATCTGTTTAACCCAGCTAATCAAGACCGCTGGAACTGAAGTGCACTTGCAGAACCGAATGAAGCCTTGAACTGCTGCTATGACTGCACAGTGACTTGTGCTGTGCCGGCATCCAAGAATACCACATAAAACCAAATAACTCTTATAGAGCTATGCTGTCCCCACGGCTTTGAGCTGGGGCTCCGGAGCTTATAAAGGGGATACAGGACCCCTTTAAGAGACTCTCTGGCCTCTGGATTGAAGTAACAGTTAATTGTTTTGCTCGTGTTGTGAAGATATTCGCACTGAGCTCATGAATCAAGCATGTGACCTATGCATCAAGCCACATCCCCTTGTTTTCCTCGTGCAGCACGCAGCCTGTTGATTTATGGCCGGACAGTGGCCTGCAGAGGTGTTGGATTCAATGAAATACAGGGGAAAACATCTGGAAAGCCTGTTAGCTTCAATTCACAGCTTGGGCCAGTTTGATAGGGGCGGCTGATGCACGCCTGGAATGGACATGCCGGTGCACACCGAGGGACACGTGCGTCTTTCTCATCGGGCAGACATGTGTGAACCCAGGTTGTTCATATTTTGGGTAGATCAATATTAATGATCCTACTTAAAGCACCAGGTGAGCTAACAAGAGCCTTAAATGAGCCTCCTCCAAGTGTCCCTAATGTCTCCCAGATGTGGAGTACTTCGGGCCTGTCGGCGTCCTTGGTTGGAAGCAAAAGAAACTCTGGGAAATGCAAAGACCTTGATAGGATAAAGCATCCATTCCGCAGCAGCGTGACGCAGTCGGCGTTACACGAGTCGTCCTAGTCAAGGATAATTGGGTAAGAAAGAGCTTCGGCGGGAAGGGTCGGAACAAGGTGCCCCTGCCTCCACTCATCTCAGGCTCGTAATAAGAGCATGGGGAGGTGTGTTGAAACTCAACCCCATCACTATTCATCCTCACCCCCTTGATACAACAATGACTCGCGTTGCAGTCTGCTTTTCATTTAAGGGAATTACCTCTGGGAGGCCGGCAGACGTCTCCCGGTTGCTCCGTGTGTGTTCTCCTCATCCCCGCAGCGCTGTCTCATTAACACAGAACCCATAGCAGGCTTGGTTTTAGCGCAGCACCATCTCCGTCCATGCCGAAGCGATGCCTTCTGCCGCATGGAAGCTGAAGGTAATGACTCACACACTGCAGAGTCCCTGTGCACGGTCCCCGACTAGAGCCCCATTCCTCAGGTCCCTGCAGCGAGTTGGCCTCCAGCCTCTCTAACGAGTGGACCCAAATGTTAAGGCCACAGTGGCCCGAGCGCGAGAGAACCGAGCAGCTATGTTTAGTGTTAAAGCGAAGTGAGTGGAAGTAGCACAGGCTTAGTCTAATTTACGAGAGTATTGATGAAAATACTTCTCAGATTGTCAGTACGAATTATGACCTGCTGTCATGCTTCACTTTTGATTTGAACAGTTATTACTCTTTCTCCGTAAAAAAAAGAAAAAGTTTTCGGCCATTGAAAAGATTGTTTCATCATTCCATCATCATTAGGGTGTCTCCTTCCTCCAGAACGCTTATGAGGCCGGGCGTCATCCCGCCAGGGTGTGGCTCATATCATTTACATTTCATCAGTAAACAAGGAGTTTCCATGATGATAGCTCATGGGTGTGGGGGGGGCAGCGGGAGACGCGTCACCCATCAGGAGCTGTCAGGAGCTGTCACAGGACGGGATCCAGACCCTTTGGCTAGGAGAGGCCGGGCCAGCCAGCTGTCACCTCTCCGACACTGGCTGAGACCATCCATCTGGCTGAGAGAGGCCCACCGTGGGTGGAGAGGAACTCGCCAAATCCCCGACTACATGCACACGAAGGCAGGGAGGCAGGGAGGCAAGTGGCCATGTTTCATGTGCAGATAAACACATGGACAAATGTTTAGGCATGCGCAATGACACGCACGCTCTCGCAGGACGCTGTATGCCAGGTGCTCTTATTTGGGTGACCACCCAAACACAATCCGCGGCGGGGTGTGCAGGCGAATCGTTCCCCGACAGACAGATCCGGGAAACAGAAGTGAAACGCTGCCATCGCGCTGAACACAAACAGATAAAGAATTAAAACAGTTGGCTGCAACGCTCGCTTTCTGTCTCAGCAGGAGTTTTTTTTTTCTTTTTCTCCCTCGTATATACCTATATAAATCCCCCGCCCCCAGGGAATACCATGTGAATCAGTGGCATGGTTTATCCACTAGAAAATTACACAGTAGTCGATCCTTTTCTCCTTGTTAGGTTTCACTGGGATCTTTTACTGCTGTGATAGTCGGGTAAAATAAAACAAACACATCACCGCTCACATTGGTCCGGCGTCAAACCCTGACAGGGTTTGAGAAAGAGGGGTCAGCGGAGTTGCCAGACATATGGAGCGCATTTGGACGTATCCAGGCTCTGCATCGACCACAACAGAGCGCCGGGCAGAGGGTTTCTACATGCTGTTTTGGTAACATCGCATTTTCATAAAGATGTTAAATAGCCACACTTGTCCCCAAAATTCTGGATCCATTTTACTAAAAGAAACAAGTTAAACTCTACAGTATTATTCAAGCCCGGCATGGATGTTAATTTGACATTTGATCTTATTCCTTTTCACAGCACCTCAAAATGGAATTTCTGTTTTCTGTCATGTCAATTCTTCAATAAGCATCAATCAGTAAAAAAATAAACCAGTGTAAAACCTTTAGTTTCAATGAAAGCAGCATGTATGTTTTTGAATTTATAAAATCTTTACCTTCAATAAATACACTAATGGAGACCGGAGGAATGTGGCTGGGAGTCATCTTCTTGGTGTGGTGATTATTATTAGAGTGAAGTAAAGGTGTTTGGATTCATTGTGTTATTCTGGTTAGTCGAGTGATGAGAAGTTTCACAGAAAGACTCGGAGGAGGAGAGGCGGGAGACTGAGATCAACGATAATGTTTCTGATGACATCGCTGAGCAAACTGTTCCCCTCTGGTGGTCCCAGCATCCACCGGCTCCGGAGTTGAAGAGAATTAATTTGGTTTTGATTGGGCTTTAATCTTCACATCAGACAATTGCAGGCGCTGTGCTTCGTGTCGTTTTTCCGTTTGACCACAAGGGAATTGTGTCGGGTTCGGCAGCGTGGCCCGTTGACGGGCAGCTTGTTCAAATAAAGAACTGACAAGGCTCTAAACAGGGTGACTAAGCCAGTGAGAAAAGAAGTTTGAGAAACACATGCACAAAACAAAAACAAAGTGATTCCCTGTGCTGCTTCTAGAGACTGTCTGTCTATGGTGCAAAAGACTCCCAGTTCTCTGAGACCTTTCGCAATTTCACAGATGTTCCTGACCAATAGCATAAGAACACAGTCCGCATGCAGTAACGGCTCGTTGTGTCTGCAACTAGACAGGAAAATGGTGGTTTGAGATAAATGTGAACATCAGCATCCCAGTGAGGCCAATTCCATTGCAGGTGTAAAGTTTCGCCATGTTTGCCTTCTTAGTTTAGGGTGCTAAAATGCAACAACAACATTTGCTAATTTATCCTGTTGGTGGTGCTATAAGGAGAGGTCATTCGTATTCTTGGTCTACAGGACAATACAGTAGCGCCAAACTATTGATTGGACAGCATTACGTTACTACATGATTTAATACAGTCTATTGTTTGTCCCTGTTTCAAACTGTTTGGATAAATGCTCAAATTAGACCCGGTTTTGTGTCCCTAACACAAACATGGGAGCCGTCTCCAAAGCAAAAGCCCAGGATAAACTTCACCGACCACAAGCAAATACTCTGAGATCCTTCCTGGCCAAACGGAAGAAAATATTTACTTATTGGCTAAACAATTGATGTTTCAGAGGGGAAATTACGGCGAAGACGTTGTGTGACAGAGAGAGTTTGCAGGCACAAAGATGTGGACATACTCCTAATCCGGCCAGGCCACAAAGATATGCCTGAGACTAATTAGCTTTAATCCGTCCAGAAGTCTGCCACCGTGCACACCTTCATTCTGCCGGCAGGTCTGCTGACCCGTGTTTATACTGTGGTCGCCAGATATAAACATGGCAGAGGTGGTATTCATGCTTTATAAACTGCTCTGCTGTTCAAACGCAACCAAACAGTCGATAACATCTTCTAATTTAATTCCTCATTAGTGGAGTGACGACAAAATGAAGGACGGATAAATCTCAACAATGAACTGATCCCCCCTCGTCCCCTCCAGCAGAGGGGATTTGTAGTTATTTTAATTATTTATTAAGAGTCAAAGCGTCCAATCTTCTAGCCTACACCTATTTATCTGTCCCATTTGTAGCATTTATAGATACATAAGTAATAATATGTGTTGTCACTGTGTTGGTTGCTCCCGTGGGTACAATCATCATTCTGCCTCGGGCACACTTGAGCATTGAGGTTGAGTTTCACCTGAGAGAGAAACTTTTAAAGTAGTAAAATAACAGCATGATAAACAATGGTGTAATATCACTTCTCATAAAAGGGTTCAAAGACAAACCAGGCCTTAATAGAGGTATTAGGAAAGGAACATTACTACATTGTAATGTCTCAACCACATATAACAATTGATCCATGTAATTGTGGTGGGTATCCAGGTTGCATAGTAAAGTTCGGAAGGCAAAAAAAAACCCCGTCATTAATTGATTTCTCCTGACCCGCCCCGAGCTGGCCTCCCTGGCTCCGCTTCCACAGCGCAGCAGTGCCAAGGTCTGTTCTAACTCCGCATTAAAATAAATGTAAAGCTATGGGCCTAGTCGCTAAAGCCAGAGGATATTGTTCGATTTCACGTCAGCCCTCCAGGAGGCAATTTAAACAACCCAGCTTGCTAATAAACCTTGGTATAAAAAAAGGAAAAAGCCATTCTGAAGGGGGGCCCATTATTCCCCTTTCTCTTCTCTCCCACTGCAACAAAAAGGACCTAAACAATCTGAAGGGAGCAGTGTATTTAGGGACGGATCTGAAGGGACACAAGCATTTTTTGTTTCATGTGAAAACAAGTTAGCGATGTTGAGACCGTTGCTCCGCTGGAAGACTCCCTGCTGCCATCAGCAGATCAGAAATGTCTCAGTGGAACCATATTGTGACCCTCCGTCGGAGGAGGCAGCGCCTCGATCCCTACAAATAATCCAATACTCCAACATCCCCTCTGTATTCGTTATGAGCTCAGACATATGATAGTGTTCATTCTCTGCTTGTGCCCTGAACCCACAGGTCAGGTGGTAGCAGATCACAGGCTTCAATGTGACTCAGAGGTTAAACTAATCATGCATGACTTTCTCTCAGGGCCCAACCAGTGTCTTAAGAAATCTACACCGGCTTTTTCTTTCAGCAGTGGGTGAACCTGCATTTCAGGCGTTTACATTATAGCCGGTTTGCCTGATGGTTTACTGTGGCAGCGTTTCACTAAATTCACCTTTAATTATGCAGAACTGCAACAGAGTCCCACACGCTGCCTGCCACGCTTGTCTGGCCACAACTAACCAGGATATTTTTCAACTGTGTATTTCTTAAGTTTGCCTTCATGTGAATGTTCTCCAAGCGTTTCAGTGTTAAGAGTGTTATAAAAACTCATTTCTGATGTCTTATCAGTTCATAGGGATGGATAAGAGCAAGTAAACACTGCCCCCTGCTGATACAAAACATTCTCACATCTATTACCAATAGCTGCTGATGCACTGTCAGTATTTCTTTATGCATTGGTTATAGATTTGCCATTTGAACTTGACAAAAACATCATTCTGTAATAGTCTTTTATTTTACTTAATTCATTTTGCAATATTTATTTGGAGAATGATCTGTTTTCATCGTCGAACAAAAAGACAAGAAACTGAAAATAAACTGCTCACTACGATGTTTTATATAAAGGAGTGCAATAAGACATTTTCAAAACATCGATATTAACCAAACAATGCTGCAAGAAAAGAACTGCTTTATCCCCACTACAGCGGCCATTGCCTTTCTCCCTCAAAGCCACACGAGGCCTCATTTTTTAACAGATTTGCCGTCGCCTTCATCTGACTGCCCCCCCGTGTCGTGTGAGTCAGGGCGGGTCTCGCGCTCTTCTTCTTCCTCTGGTTGTGCTCGTGCAGCGTCTGAGGACTCCGGACGCGTGTCGGTGTTGCTGTGGTCTGGTTTGGTTCCTGGGCTCTGAGGTTGCTGGGAGTTTGCTGTTTCTTCATGGTCACCTGCATTTTTTTTACTTCTATCTTCACCAGGTCCGACCTTTTCTCTCTGGCTCTCTTTGCTCGTGTTATTTTCTTCTGGCTCCATTGATGCCCTTGAACCTTTCTGTTCAGGATCGGTAGACGTCGGTGTGTCCTCGCCACAGTTGTTTGATTCGTTTCTCTTCCTTTCTCCTGATGAGTCGGATTCTCCGGCTGTATTCTGAGCAGATTCTCCGGTCACCTGACCCGAGTTGGCGACGGCCTTTTGTTCACCAGCCGGGTCTTTGGTTGAAGGGGAATGTGACCGAGCAGCCGGGGAAGAGTCAACCCGAGGAGCCGACTGAGCTTCTGCCTCCTTCGCTGCGTCTGAAACCGACAGAAAAACGGGTTTTAAAAAGTAGAAGAACTCAAAGTACACTGCTTTCAAAGTGAATCAGTCTTTCTATAAGACTATGAATAAAAGAACGTAGGAGTCGTTTCTCGAGTGATATGAAAGACATAACCCAGAAATATAAGACACACAAAACAAAGCTACACAGGAGCAGGTTAAAGTAAGTAGTAAAAACCATAATGCTCATTGGGTAAAGTTGTGGGCGGTTAAAAGACGGCATGCAATGGTTATAAAGTGCTGATGGATGAATCAGTTAGTGAAACATAATGAACTCTGTGTTTCATCCAGAGTTGCATGGACGCTACTCTGCTGTTCTGTAGAAAAATGGTTTTGTACACATTTTGCCTTATTTTATTCCACTTTTCATTCATAGTGTTTCTTCACAATTTCTACACAAAAAAGAAAGAGTGTAAAGCACAAACATTACTTTATAAAACTCTTTCTGCAATGTGTAGGTTAATATGAAAACTTGTTTTACTGTCACCGTTATTTGGCGTCTCCTCTTGTTCAGCACCTTTAGGTTCTGTAAAAAAAAAGTAAATCTGAGTCAATAAAACAGCTGCTCGTGTTAAATAACATATTTAGCTTTTATTTAAACCTGCTTCATTTGAGTGTTTTTCCCAGTGACTATTCTAATGCAGCTCAGTTGTTGTTGTCTCCAAACCTGGATGTTTAGCAGATTCGGGGCGTTCAGGACTAAACTCCTTGTCCTCTCTGACGTGAACCGACACACCAGCAGGTTCTGGGTCGTTCTCCTCCTCAGAGTCTGATTGGTTGATCAGTGGGACTTTTTCCTGTGAAGACTCTTTGGGCAGGACGACATCTGCATCTCCTCCATGATGATCATCTATGTCTTATTATGAACAAACAAAACATGAAAGGGAAATTAAAGTAAAAGAGTGTTTTAGGACACTAAACCACACAGAAGCAGTCAAACACATCAGTAAAAACTATTACGCTATGTAAACAATGAGTAGTACTCAAACAATACAGTAATTAATGTTGAGCAAAACAATAATTATCTTATTTTATAGATTCTCATGATGAATCAATATTTAAATTCACTTTCATTTCCTGTTTTTTTCTTTTTACTATTAATTGAACCAATTTGGCTTTTTGAATGTTAATGAATCAACAATGCAGTTTCTAATGCAGCTCAGTTGTTGTTGTCTCCAAACCTGGATGTTCAGGAGATTCGGGGCGTTCAGGATTAAACTCTTTGTCCTCTCTGACGTGAACCGACTCACCAGCAGGTTCTGGGTCGTTCTCGTCCTTAGACTCTGATTGGTTGATCAGTGGGACTTTTTCTTGTGAAGACTCTTTGGGCAGGACGACATCTGCATCTCCTCCATGATGATCATCTATGTCTTTTTGTGAACAAACATAAACAGAAATGAGAAATGAAAGTAAAAGAGTGTTTTAGGACTAACATCTGCGCGCCTGAATTGCATGGTCGAGATTAATTAATATGTCGTGTTGGAAATTTAAACAACTTCTTGACAAAATATATAAGTCTTTTATGCCAAATCAATGCCAAATGATTGCTGGTTCAAGCAAACATACAACATCTTACCTTCCGACACACTAGCAGGTTCTGGGTCGTTCTCCTCCTCAGAGTCTGATTGGTTGATCAGTGGGTCTTTTTCCTGTGGAGGCTTTTTGGGCCGGACGACATCTGCATCTCCTTTGTGGATACAGGAGAGATTCTTCTTCAATAACGTCACTTTTACTTGCTTTTTTTTTCATTTTACTGTTAATTGGACAATTTGGGCTTTATGAATGTTAATATAAAAAAATAATCAACAATATTTGAAGATGTCAACTGGTTGTAGGAATATTTCAGAATAATTTACATATTATAAATAAAATGATTGATGTATCAATACTAACTAACAAATTAAATAAATAATAGATGAATTGCAAATGGAAATAAACATCAGTTGTTGTTGTTATTCTTGCAGCTGCTAGCTAACCATTTATGTTTGTTAACTAAGGTTACCTAATAATCCATGACGTTTTTTCCAGTCTTCAACATGCCCTAGAGAGAGTGAAAAGAATACACTTTATTTATAAAGCTCTTTCTGTAACATCTGTAATGGGTAAGTAATTGTAAAACGTGTTTAACTATCACCTGTATTTCCCTTTTCAGGTTCTGAAAAAAAATTATACAGCCTTAGAGAGGACCGACGAGCTGAGCGCACGCAAATAAAATAAATTGTAAACCGCCAAGCTCCCAGTTTACGTGTATTTGTCCCTGGACCTCCGGGTGGCGCTAGCGCAGCTACAGTAACTTATTATGAAAACTATTTTCACTGTCACCTTTTTTTGGTATCTCCTTTTGTTTAGCCACTTCAGCTTCTGTAAAAAAAAAAAAGATAGGAAGTAAACAAATCATGCTTCTTAGTTTAATTCATAATATTTTGAATCAATTATAATGCAACACATTTCTTGAAACTACCCCAATTTTCTGTACAATACACAAAACGCACAACAAACTAAAACTATCAGTCATGAATGTGTATGTGAGCAATAAAACTAGTGATAGTGACATAATAACTAGTAAGATTGAACTAATAATATTAATCTTTTTTCCACTTCCTCTCGAGGCCTCTGTCTTTCAGTTATTTGGCTGATGCATCACATAAACATTTAGTTTTTTAATGACACATTGTTATTTAATCATTAGCTGAAAGAGTTTATTTGATTTTATTTATCAATTTGCTCTAAATCCAGATTTTGGTGACTTTACGCTCACCAACATATTGACAATATTAGAATATAAGGCAACAGATCAGATAAGGCAAAGTGATCAAATCCAAAAAGCACAATGTAACGATCATGTCTAATAAAATCTTTTAATGAACTAACATCTGCCCGCCTGAATTGTATGTTCGAGATTAATACAATTTGTCTTTTGTCGGACATTTATTGTAAACAACTTCTTGACAAAATATATAAGTATTTTACTCCAAATCAATGCCAAATGATTGCTGGTTCAAGCAAACGTACAACATCTTACCTTCTTTACTACCTGGATGTTCAGGAGATTCGGGGCGTTCAGGATTAAACTCCTTGTCCTCACTGACGTGAACCGACACACCAGCAGGTTCTGGGTCGTTCTCCTTCACAGAGTCTGATTGGTTGATCAGTGGGACTTTTTCCTGTGGAGGCTCTTTGGGCCGGACGACATCTGCATCTCCTCCATGATGATCATCTACGTCTTATTGTGAACAAACAAAACATGAGAGGGAAATTTAAGTAAAAGAGTGTTTTAGGACTAACATCTGCGCGCCTGAATTGCATGGTCGAGATTAATAAATATGTCTTTTGTTGGAAATTTAATGTGAACAACTTCTTGACAAAATATATAAGTATTTTACTCCAAATCAATGCCAAATGATTGCTGGTTCAAGCAAACATACAACATCTTACCTTCTTTACTACCTGGATGTTCAGGAGATTCAGGGCGTTCAGGATTAAACTCCTTGCCCTCACTGACGTGAACCGACACACCAGCAGGTTCTGGGTCGTTCTCCTTCACAGAGTCTGATTGGTTGATCAGTGGGACTTTTTCCTGTGAAGACTCTTTGGGCAGGACGACATCTGCATCTCCTCCATGATGATCATCTATGTCTTATTGTGAACAAACAAAACATAAAAGGGAAATTAAAGTAAAAGAGTGTTTTAGGAGTTTAAACCACACAGAAGCAGTCAAACACATCAGTAAAAACTATTACGCTATGTAAACAATGAGTAGTACTCAAACAATACAGTAATTAATGATTCTGTTGATCATAACAATAATTATTTTATTTCATAGATTCTCATAATTAATTATTATTTAATTTTTTTTTTTACTATTAATTGAACCATTTTGGCTTTTTGAATGTTAATGAATCAATAATGCAGTTTCTAGTTCAACTTAGTTGTTGTAGTCTCCAAACCTGGATCTTACCTTCTTTACTACCTGGATGTTCAGGAGATTTGGGGAGTTCAGGACTAAACTGCTTGTCCTCATTGACGTGAACCGACACACCAGCAGGTTCTGGGTCGTTCTCCTCCTCAGAGTCTGATTGGTTGATCAGTGGGTCTTTTTCCTGTGGAGGCTTTTTGGGCCGGACGACATCTGCATCTCCTTTGTGGATACAGGAGAGATTCTTCTTCAATAACTTATACTTGCTGTTTTTTTTTTATTTCACTGTTAATTGGGACACTTTGGGCTCTATGAATGTTAATATAAAAAATAATCACCAATATTTGAAGATGTCAACTGGTTGTTGGAATATTTCAGAATAATTTACATATTATAAATAAAATGATTGATGTATCAATAAACTAACACATGAAATGAATAATAGATGATTTTTAAATGGAAATAAACATCAGTTGTTGTTGTTATTGTTGCAGCTGCTAGCTAACCATTTATGTTTGTTAACCCTAACAAACATAAATGCTCCGAAGATGGCATACCCATAATAAAAATGTGAATAACTTTGTAAATACTTAGTCTATTGGACAGTTTCTTTTCTGTAGGATAAAGGGGAACCTATATTAGTGGGAAGATGTGAAATATCTGTATACATTTCACTAATTAATAAATAAATGAAGATGGAACACTGTTTTTTTTTTAATTTCCAAAGTTGGAAAAACTTTGCACAAGACCTGGGAAAAAAATGCACAGTGTATATATCACTATAAAACATTGAGATCCAAGGCTAAAAACTCATCCATTTCAAAGCCCAGGTGGTAGGCAGTAACTCTGCAAAGTTTTGATTTAATTGGGTGAAGCAGAACAAATCTACAGAGGTTTTAGTGAAGCGTGGTCCAGGGAGAGGCCAAAACCAGAAAATCAGCATTTTTTTGCGAGTTATATTTACATATTTCTTTTTACATTTCTGTGCAATGCTCTCGTTGTGTTTGGAGCATGTTCAAACGGGTTTGATGGCTTTGTAGCCCAGACTCTGATGTTTACAGTGATATCAGAGCCCTAAGGAGAGCCTTGGCACTCCCTTTTCGGGCCCATTGTGTCGATCTTGTTTGCAGTTCGGTTACATTCCACTGGAGGTGATCGCAGGCGAGTGCAGATCGTATTGGACTCTATGGAGCTAGACGGCTACATTGAGCTATTTCTCCTACTTGTCGTTGAATCAACGTAGATTTTATTGTTGATTCCGCAAGTTCAATATGGATTATAGGCCAAAAGTCGAATGGATGAGTGCTTATGTCCTTTCGATTTCTTACAGGTTGGGCCGTTGTTGGCCGGAACACGCTAACATTCTGCTAATGAATGCTGATTGGTTGGTGACGGATTGCGACCGATTACGACCAGAGACTCTGTTTGATGGCAGCTGAAGCTAAAGCAGAATCAGAAATATAAAGTTTAGGAAGACTTTCTGTCGAAGTTTACCTCAAATAGCAGCTTAGGTTATCGTTGTCGATCATGTTGCTGATGCCATGCAAAAGGAAGCCATGATTCGGGAGTGCCGAAGAGATCGCCGAAGAAATGGCCATAAAGCAGCACCTCCGGCAGTATGCAAATATGTGACGTCATCACATTTTTTGAACGGATTTATAGAACAGATGAGTGAACCTAAAAATTCAATTTTCAGCTGAGTGTATTATTCTAGCCCCCCCTTTTGAATGCAAGTTTCAAATTGCTTGACAAAAAATTATACCCTGAGAAAAGTGGACATTAGGGGGTGAAGCCTCATAGAGTCCCATGCATTCTGCACTCGCCTGCGAGCGCCCCGCGTGGACAGAGACGTGTTACTGCAGCCCGTCCAGAACCCGGAAGTAACGAGAGAGTGCCACATCTATTCATATTAGAAAATCTATGGTGATATGCAGCATTCAGCATATCCGTTTTGTTTTTATACAGCAATCTGTGTCTGTAGTGAGTGTCAGAGTGTAGTGAGTGTCTAGAGTCCAACGGTTAACTAAGGTTACCTAACTGTCCGTGACGTTTTTTCCAGTCTTCAACATGCCCTAGAGAGAGTGAAAAGAATATGCTTTATTTATAAAACTCTTTCTCTAACATCTCTAATGTGTAAGTAATTGTAAAACGTGTTTAATTATCACCTGTATTTGGCTTCTCAGGTTCTGTAAAAAAAAAGGAAATCAGAGTAAATAAAACAGCTGCATATTTAGCTTTTTTTTTTAAATTCTCCCTTCATTTAAGTGTCTGAAAGGATGGCAACTCGGTGCACTTAGGAGACACAGCGTCCCGATAATCATCAGTCAAACACACCAGTAAAGAGCATTACGTGATGTAAACAATGAGTAGTACTCAAACAATACAGTGATTAATGAATTCTTATAACAATTATCTTACTTCATAGATGATCATAATCAATAAATATTTAAAGTCACTTTTACTTGCTGCTATTCTATTTTTTATTATACAATTAATTGAGCAATTTTTGCTTTTTGACTAAATACCCAAAAAGAAGCAACAATATTTCAGTATTTACTTATAAATAGGGCTGTCAAAAATAGTGCACTAACGGCGTTAATTAGATGTTTGTCGTTAATTACGTCAATTTTACGCATTTCACGCATGCGCAGTGTGACAAATTATTTAGGTCAGGAATGTGTCCGAAGTGCGGTTGTGGTTGGACTATTATGACAAACAAATTCTCCTCCTGGCGACTTTTGTGTCAAAAGCGACTAGAGACAAATCTAGTGACATCTTAGATGGGGGGGTCAAGACCCCCCCATCTAAGGGTTGTCCCCCCCCCCTAGAAATATCATTAAAACAATGGTGTGTATTTTAAACAACATAATGATGTACACTTAGAATATCTGTTTAAGAAGTAAAACAATACAAAGCCCCAAAAATGTTTTTTAAGTTTCGAAACGTTTTGAGTCCCCCCTCCCTTGCCTCACAGTGGTTTGGTCCACTGCTTGCTAGCGCTATGCGTTCTGCACTCGACTCAGTCAGTCGGTAGTGACAGGAACGTAGTAAGTAGGGGGTCTAAGGCTATTTTATTCACATTTATTCACATGATGCTGAGTAATTAATGAATTAGTCATGACAAAAAAGTCTGCTATGCTAGTGTAATATAATGTAGTGTTACCCAACTTGTTTAATAGCTTGTTGGATATGCCCCCGCTACAACTAGCTAACATTATTTGTGTGCTCTCCAGAAATGTTATGTTTATTGTCCCCTCCCTACTGTTGGATAAGATTTACGCCCATGGAGAGAGAGCAAGGCAGACCGCTCAGCGCACTTTTTTGGAGTTTTACCTGCCAACACTCAAGTTCTTTACCCCTATCACCTCCCGGTTTGTTATTTCTCCCGGGAAACGCCGCGTATGTGGATTAATCATGATGATCATGATTATATGATTATTAATCATGATTAATCATGATTAATCCACTGAAAACTCTGATTAATTTGATTAAAAATTTTAATCATTTGACAGCCCTACTTATAAATAAAATGATACATTTATCAATAAACTAATTTAAAAAAAAATCAATTAGATCTATTGTTAATTAAGAAAAAAAAAATTTGTTTCAGCATCAAGCTGAATCATGATTGTTACTAGATTGGTAACTAAAGTTACCTTTTGATCCGAAAAGTCTTTTCTTTATGTTTTCAACATTCCCTAGAAAGAGTGAGAAGCACACGCATCACATTGTAGAACTCTCTCTGCGCTGTGTCATTATAAAAATGTTTTACTGTCACCTCCTTTTGGGATCCCCTCTTTAGGCTCTGTAAAAAAATAAAAAATAAAATAGGATGTAAACAAATAATTCTTCCTAGTTTAGTTCATAATAGTTTCAATCAATTTAAATATGTAACATCTTTTCTGAAATTGTTCCAATTTTCTGTATTATACACAAAAAAACAACAAAACTAAATATATAATTTATGGATGTATCTGAGCCATTAAAAAACATGGAAAGAAAACTGGATAAATAGTACAATTTACTCAATGGTATTATTTTCATTACAAAAACTGGGTTTTTTTATATATCACATCATATGTTATTTAATCATTAGCTAAGAGAGTTCATTTTATTTTGATTTGAGCTCTAAAAACAGGGTTTTTTCAGTTTATAGTATCTAAACATATTTATTTGCATTTATTTAGCTTTTCCCTTTATGATGAGAAAAGTTTTGTTCGTCAGTAAATGTGTTAGTGTTTCTATATATATATATATATATATTCATTCATATTCCCTTGGTAAAGTTTTTGATCAGAGGCAAGAGTTGATTCTCTGTTTACGAGACTCCTTTTTTCATCATTCTGAGCATTCTTCTTATTTGAACCTGAAACAGATTGAAATGTAAAATGTAATGCAACTCCCCAGTAAAAAAAAGAGTTTGTGACTTTAAGCTCACTAATTTACCGACAATATTGAAATGTAAGGCAACAGATGATTCTGCAGATATCGGCCAAAGGCCTTCTGTGATCCACTGTGGTTGTGTTTTTGATGCTGATCTGGACTGAGATTTAATAGCAGCGCTACAAGTGATCAAATCTGTGGGACATTTAATATAAACAATTTCTTGACAATATATGAACTGTTTAGGTTGTTTATGCCAAATCAATGCCACGCGATTGCTGGTTCGAGCTTACACACAAGGACATACCTTCTTTACTTCCACGTGGGGATTGTTTTTCCAAATCTTCTTCTTCAAAACATGCTGGAGGCGAGAGCATGAAGACAGAAACGGAATATTTAAGATGACAGGTAACCTTTCCCCACACACAACTCATCATAATAACTTAATACATTCAAACTATACATATACATTAGGGGTGGCACGGTACATGAAGAAACATCCGAACCGTTCGGTTCGCGTGTCTCGGTTCGGTACGTGTGTATCACACGGTTCGACGCATGCGCAATGGAAGCTCTCGCCCGTTTTTCACCTCAGACAGAGCGTTTCCTTTTCGCGCGAAATAAGAGTTGTGTGGACTCGCAAATAAACATTAAAAGTGGCGTAAGGAGCGCTGCAGCTCACGTCACATGTAGAAATGGCGAGTGAGAGATAAAGGAGGCTGCGCGGAGTTGGAGGATAGAAGTCCGGTGTGTGGGAACATTTTGGATTTCTTGTTACCTACGATGACAACGGAAATAAAACCGTTGATAGTGTGTGCAAGCATCGTGCAAAATGCTTTCAATATGCTAATGGGAACACGTCTAACATGTCAGTTCATATGAGGAGACGTGACGCCAACGTGTCGGTAGACAGCGTCAGCAGGAAACCACTTCTACTGTCCGCAGCATTAAGCAGCCTCTCAGTGATCAGTCGGACTGATAACTAAAGCAATGCGGATGTTTAGAGCCAAAGATGTGCAACCTTACAGCGTGATGGAGTGTGAAGGGTTTCGTCAGCTGATGAAAGTACTCGAGCTGCGTTATAATATTCCGTTTCTGCACCGCTGTAATTCCAGAACTGTTTGACGAGACGCGATGAGAAATCATTAAAGAATTGTCCCACACAGCCCACGTAGCTCTTATGTAAAAGACAGAGCTTTAAGAGTTCCTCTTTTTCTTTTAAAAGATACCATTTTTGTAAGCCACGCTGAAGTTGGCAGTTTGATTAAGTTCATTTGAAGTTTGCTAAAAGGCAGATAAGTTCCTGTTGAGATTTCATCAATGTCTTCTCTCTTGCTGCATCTAAATCCCACCTAGTTTCCCTCAGATGGTCTCAATAATGCGCTGAAAGTCAAGTCAAATTCAGTTTGTACATAATATAACAATATAACAAGATATAACCATTTCTTAAATACTGTATCCTAAATTGTGGATAATTAAGCATGCTAAAGTTTTTCTTTATACTTTCTGGAGTATAAAATAAAAATAAAAACAAGAACCGTATAGAACCGAAAACCGTGACCCTAAAACCAGGATACGAACCAAACCGTGCCACCCCTAATATACATGGACATCAGTGTATATTTACTGTATATCAGTACACCAACTAGTACTCTTAAGTTAAATACTTGATAATTATTTCTGGTAAAGGTGTAATTATTTAGGTTCTTTACCTTTATTGTGGCGTTTAAGCCAATATGTGACCAAACACAGAGTAGAGAGTAACACAAGAGCAATGATGATGACTGCAGTGGTGATCGGTGCTGCAGATGAACTTTCTTCTGCACAGAAACACAAAGGTTAAATTTAACGCAGCGTGCAGGAAACACCACTACTCCTTTTCCCGTCTCATCTTCTTCTCCTGTAACCGCTGGTATGAAATAAAACTCGTCTTGGTCTATAAATCTAAAGTCTCTAATTAAACATCTTGAATAGTGGGAAACTTTTAAATTGAAAGTCCAACTGAAATCCTACCTGGGTAACAATCCTTTGCAGTGAATGTAGTGGCTTCGCTGCTCAGCTGGTTGCTCACACTGCAACTGTATACTTCATCATCGTGTTTATCCCCCAGAGGTATTTGCAGCTGTGGGCCGAGTTTTCCTCGAGCTGTCCACTCAAACCTCAGTGAGGATGGAGGCTCTACAGAGCACAGGAGCTCCCCGGATGGCTTCAAGCTGCCGGCGTCGATCATCGTACAGGAGATGGTGGGTTTGCTGACTTTGTCTTAATGAATACATCAATAAACACAGAGTTAATTCAATTAAATGTATAAATAAGTGTAGGCGAGTATCAGGTTAAAGGAAGAGTAAACATCACATCATGATTCATTGATGATTGATGATTCATGATTCACTAATTTGAGTTTAGACATTTTAAGAGTGAAGACGACACAGACTGTTGGCAGAAGACAGGAGACCAATGCCAACTGCTCACTGACTTAATCCTGATATATACATTCACAAGTGTTACTTTTACACAGAATAGAAGTGTATTTTGCCTTCAACAATGTTTTCTTGGGAGTAAAGTCTGAACTGATATATGGGCTTAATAAGAAACTAAGCAAATATGACAATAAACATGAGTAACATATTAAGAGATAACAGTGGAATTGATATCTGGATCTCTGGGACATTGTTGGCTGTGTGATCTCAGTCTGTTCAGTCAAGTCAGCTTCTGCACTTCTGTATCATTTACGAACAAAAACTAACAATTTACAAAGGTTTTCATATTTTCTCATTCAATTCATAAGAAAATATGTCCAAACCTTTGACTGGTACTGTACATAATTCAGAAAATGAAACATTCTAAAGGTTTAAATATGTTGCCAAAACTCCTTATTGTTTCATACGAGTGATTTACAAGCTTTTCTCACATTGACCAACAGAAACAATTCACTCTTGAATGTGAAAACCAAACCGTTTAAAAAAAAAAGACCTGTAGTTTCCATCCACATAATATTTGGCTGACCAGCATTTATTTCACAGTCCCTCCAAGGCTAACAATGTTTATCATTACTGCTGTGTTATGCAGAATGCTGCGGTTTTAGCTTCCTCTTCACAATTTGACAATTACGTTGCAGTTGGAAAAGTCGGCCGCACATTTGTTGCATGCACAGTGTTTTTCAAACGTACCCATGACCTTCAGTGCAACGTGTGAAGTTTGCAACACGTTTTTGATGTCTACTTCCAGTTCGTATTCTCCGCTGTCTTCCAATCTGAGGTCAGTGATAGTGAGTTCTGCAGTGACCCAGTTAAGAGTGATCCTGTTTACATACGACCCGAACACCTGTTGCTCTTTGCCATTAAACTCTGCCACTTTGTTGCCTTTTAATTTCCACAGAATTCCATCAGGATGTCCAGTGATGTCTCCCTTCAAGACGACATTTCCCCCTTTGAGACCAAATTTGGAAAATGACTGTCCAGCAACTAGACAGAGAGAAAAGAGCATACAGAAACATGCAGCGTTAAATGTAACATTACTTAGCGATGAATCCTATTTGTAACCTTAAATGCTCAGTATTTGCTCACACTGTGTTGAAAAGGTGTTGATTTAAATCTATGATCACTTCTGAGAGTCGGCACAGTTAGTGTTGTACTGCGGAGCATCATGAAGAGCTCGTTCTAATATTTTCTAACATGAATAAATGTTAATGGTTGCATTTCGCTATCATCTTGATCACGGCTTTAAAGACAAAGGGATTAGTTTCAAAGTTGAAAATATTTGTGTCAATTGATTGTGGTTGTTTTTGAGAAACATTGTCAAATATTCTCTGTTCTTGATTACAATTCCTTCAATGCAGCAGCACCTTCCAACATGACTTAAATAGCACAACGGTTTCTGAGCATTTCCTTATCAGTCAAACCATGAATCAAAATTAATTCAAGCCAACATATAAGCACACAAACTGCAGCCTGCATAATGATCGTTTTGCAGCACAGGTGTACAGGTGTAACCACAGGTGTAACTACAGGTGTAACCACAGGTGTAACTACAGGTGTAACCACAGGTGTAACTACAGGTGTAACTACAGGTGTATACAGTAGTCAAAGGATTAGGTGTATTAGGTTTTCTCCTGCTCCTCAGACGTTGCATTCCAACGATACATTGAAGGGCTTATTGAGATTCATACCAGAAGAAGCCACACGACGGAAAAACGTCTTTTCACGTCGAACACAAATGTATAAACCTTCACTACAACCGACGCGTAAACTCACCTGGGCACGAGGGAATGGCGAGGATAAAGATGAGAAAATACCAGGCAGCCATTTCAGGGGAAATTCTCAAAACGATCCGTTGTGCAGCCGCGTTTCACATTTACTTTCACTTTGTAGCAGGGGTTAATGGCGGAGGACCTTCCCCCTCTGAGGATAAAGTCCACTGATTGTTATGCGCGAACAAGTTTACACAGTTTGTGCGCAGCTTCGGTCCGTTTGTGTCCAGGTGCTCCTAAAGGAGTCTGCAGGTAAGCTGAAGGATTTCAGAGCGATTCGCCCCTTTATGACTTTCCTTTTCCACAATAAATTATAAATCCGACCCTTTAAGGCCACACATCGACAGTCCGTGTGGTAATAACTTTCGAATTTGTACGCGAATCCAATAACACATTATTTCCTGATTTCCTTCTTCTCCAACTGCGCCATTGAAGTGACAAAAAAGTCCGTTTCGACTCAACATATTCTACACACACGTTTTATTTGATATCATGATTTGACCGACCTTTGTTACTGGACAATACTTTACGTCAATGCTTTTTATTTTGAAAATATCCAGGAAGCTTGACCGTTTGTTTGGCGCGTGAGTTTCTTTTTATTTTCTCACGCGCCGGAAAGTAATGATTTTCCGGTAGAACTTGAGGAACGGGCCTAAGCAGGTTATAAACATGTTTGTTTTTCATTCCTTTAACTATTTTCAGTGCTTTGTTTGACAAACAGTGACGAGGTTAGTGATGTTCCCCTTTTCTATTAGGCCGGTAGCATTTAGGTTATTGTTAGAATGTGTCTTGTCAATGTAATGTCCTCACAAGTCATGGAAAAACGTTCATATGTGAGTGTGTAATAAAAAATACTTTGTAAGTTTCCCCAAAAAGTCCCGTTGTGGCGATATTTTATCAACCATATTGCTCAGCATGTTTTTGCAAGGTTTTTGTGAACTGAAAGTCGCGAAACATAACATTAATAAAATAGTGACGCACTCAAAGCTGCATAAAATGACAAAAAAAATGTACATAGCAATGCATACAAAAAAACTGGCGCCTTCCCGGTGATGTTCACAAGAGGCGATGTCACTGGCCCTCTGAAGCAGATGTTATTCTGTGTATGTGTGTGTAGGACTTCATGAGTGTCACGCTGCCGTGGTGGGACACTCCCATCGGTAAAACACACTCCTCCGTCAGCGTCCCTTTGGTGGAGTCCCAGCACATCACCGTGGAGATCACATGGTTCTTGTCATCCCGTCCTCCCGTAATGAAGAGTTTGTTGTTGCAGGCAGCGATGGCTGCAGCTCGCCCTCTCGCCGGGACGGGTCACGAGGGTCCAGGAGTCTGACAGGGGGGAGTAGCAGTACATGGCATGCATGGCACCACCTGGGAGACGGCAGAAGAAGAAACGTATGTACAAATACGCATTTTTAGTTTCTCAGACGAGAAACCCGACACAGATGACCACATTCTTAAAGAACTACCAATTTTTGAGTTTTCTTAATCATAATACCGGCAGTCATTCGTCAATCAAGACTCGTCCACACTTCTTTTTGCATATTGTGTTCATCTCACTTTGAAGAATAAAACTCTTCATACAAACCCACACGTATACACATACTCCAAATAAAAATCCACCATGGAGTATTTTGATACTTCAATAGCTAATTAATAATAAAAACAATAGTATTAATAATAGAAAAAAGTCCCCAGTAAACATCATACTATTACATATGATGATATTGGATGATTATATGATGTGATGAAATCATGTGTATTTCGAATCTGCTTTGGTTGGTTGACATTGTTATTTTTTAATTGATTGTGATTGATGATTTTTTCTTGTTTTACTCACTGCTGAGCCGTTTCATCCATAACAATGCCTCACGATGATGTGTTTTGTACAAAATATTGTCTTAGTCCGTAAAGTAACTAACTAATGTTGCCAAAATATCTGTGCCCTATACTAAAAAATAGAACTGGTTTAAGTTGGAGAACCTTGATAAATATGTTAATGTTTGTCTTATGTAAAAGATTATACATTACTGGGCCTTTCCTCCGCTCAACTAATTCATCATCACCATGAAGCTGCAGCTCCTTGGGTGACAATTAGAGAACGACAAACATACAGTTTATTTAAAGTAAATTTAAAGAAATGGTTGAGGTTGAAATGAATGAGTTTTACTGTGCCAACATTGTAAAGCTTCAATATTGTATAACCTTTTTTGGGGGGCTAACCCTGGTGCATTTAAAGAAATGTTTCTTATTAATGTGCAATGTCCTGTATCAAATAAGACAATAAAATACAAAATAAAATAATTGAATTGAGTGAAAAGATATAAAGGTGCATGAAATGAAAATGCAAAGTCAAAATACCTCAGCGTCGGCGTAAATCTACTCAGTCACCCTCAAACACGAGCAACTCACCGACTATGTAGATGCAGCCCTTGAAGGTGACGGCGTTAGTGCATTTGGTTTCGATGGGAATGGGCGCCCGCAGTTCCCAGCTGTCTGTCCCGGGTTCCCAGCACTGAACCTGATCCGTTGCCAACTTTCCGTTCGGCCCGCCACCGATCACGTAGATCCATCTGTCAAAACTAGCAGCAGCAAAGGAGCTCACACCCACTGCAAGAGGAGTCACCTGCGAGGGGAGCCAACAGGGCGTCAACATAGTGTGATATGGACGATGTGACAGGCATAGAACACCTAATGTACACCATGATAGTGTGGTAATTGATGGTTATTGTGGAGCTCCGAAGTGTTCAATGATAAGAAAATAAATGAATATCTATGGAATGAATAAGGAATAAATTGTGGATGTATAAAACACCAAATGCTCCATTGTGTGTTAACTGGTGAGATAGGGAATAATGTTCTTTGAGTTTGTCCCAATGAACGCCTTTTCGAAATACACACTTGTATTTCCGGATGCATCGAGGAACATTTTATATAGATGTTTACCTTAGTCCAGCGATTGTGAAAGGGATCGTAGGCCTCTACGCTATCAAGTCTTTGAACTCCATCAAATCCACCCAGTGAATACACCTTTCCCCCACAAACTGCCATCTTGTGTCGCCAGCGGCCGGTCGCCAGGGACTCAATTCGGATCCACTTGTCCAGGGCCCCATTATATTTCCAAACGTCACGCTGTGTCTCTTTACCTCCTGCAAGCATTCAAATACATGGTCAGCCGCGCTAAAAAACTTTTTTGATGTAACCTCCCATGATCTAGTCTGACCACAGCTGCGTGTCAGTTCCTGCGTTGGGAAACACCTAAACTTTAATGAAACTGTAACTGCACATACTAGTACGTCTTCCTGATGTCTTGTTCAGTTGCTCGGCTCTTAATTGACTGGTTGTAAAACTACTGTTTGACTAAGAGAAGCTTTTACAATCACCCGTCTAAACAATAAAGACACGCAAAAAAAAGTAATCCGTTGTAAGTAATTTGCACATCCCCTAAACATATAACAGCAGCTCGGCCTGGTGGTATGAAACCTGAATGGGGACTTGCTGACCAGATATATAAACTTCATTGCGGAAGGTGACGCAGGCGAACTCCACCCATTTCCTGTTTTGGGATTCGTCCTCCATCTCTGTAATCGGCAGCCGGGCGACCTCCAGCCTGCTGCGTCTGAGGGGGTCCAGGCAGGTGACGGTGGAGATGAAGCGTTCATCCTTAGTGCAGCCTCCGATGATCAGGAACACCTCGGACAGAAAGTGCTTCACGCGGGGTTTTGTTCGTTGAGAGACCACCTGTGAACACGTCGTACAAGTACGCGGCACATTAAAACACGTAAAGCAATGAAATACAGCGGAGATTTTGATTACAAAAGGATTGTTTGTATTCATTCTACAGCCGTAATGCGATGTGATGTAATGTAATATGTGATATGTTAGAGTGATGTGATGTTTCTAAATTTGCTACAAGAATTTTGTTATACATATAATCTGACATTTGTTGGTCTTGGGTGCATACTGACCTCCCTGCCGGTGAGGTGATAGTGTCGGGCCTCCTGCAGCAGAGGAAAAACCTCGCCGCAGCGCCGAATCAACTCATCCGACTCCACTTTTTCCACAAAGTAGGCCGGCTCCAGCAGTGGCAGTCGCACATGAGAGAGCAACCTGGCCAGTGAAGGATAGCGCTCCTCCTGCCGGGCCGTGACCCAGCACATAAGCGCTTCGAAAACACGCTCCTCGCACTTCACGTCGAGGTCGTCCCTCTGAAGGACGGCCTCCAGCGACTCCGCCGGCAGCTCCAGGAAGTCCGGCCGCTGCACCACCTGGGAGAACTGAGCGGTGATGTAGTCTCGAACGCCGCTCGTCAGCGCCGGCAAGGCGTGGCTTTCGGCCAGGTTCAGGATCCCGATGCAGCTGTCCAGGTTCAGAGACTTGCTCAGAAAGACGCCGCATGCATCCACCATGCGCATGAACTACAAGAGACGAGGCCAGCAAGATGGAGACCCTGATGATGATCATGTGCAGGGTTTCTCAATATAATCTGTCTTGCAAACTTTTAGCATTATTACTGTTTACTGTGTTAGTTAAAGCACTTTGTAACTCAAATTCGAAAAGGGGCTGTGTAAAGAAAGTTGTTATTATTATCCTCAAATGCTTTAAATATAAATCTGCAATTCTAACCTGTGTCCTAACCGCCTGTAACATCTTTTTAATAACCAAACAAAAAACTTGGTGTAGCACAGCTGTGTATCTAATTTAGGACTACGTGGGAAACGGATCCTAAGCGTAAACAACAAGGCAACTTTCGCTTCCCTCTTTCACTCATTTCTAAAAATTGTTCTACTGTGGGAAAAGAAC
Organism: Apeltes quadracus; assembly: GCA_021346845.1. Lineage (NCBI taxonomy): Eukaryota > Metazoa > Chordata > Actinopteri > Perciformes > Gasterosteidae > Apeltes > Apeltes quadracus. The sequence goes on along the minus strand of CM037932.1, from coordinate 8,544,591 downwards.
AATTGTAAGATACGAAATGGAGTTGTAAACCACCTGTAGGGTCACAAAGCTGATATCACTGTAATGGACCCTGTCTGTCTGCATGTAGATGCTTTAGTCTCCTGACCATCGCTTTGTGTTAAACCATGTGCCCTCACTAAGGGATTCAATGACACATAGCAGAAAGATATTACATGTATTAAGTCGATGAAATGTTTGATGAACTGTTGCCAGTCGGCTAGACCTTACTTCAGTGTCAGTGGAGAACCACATGATCGTGTATGTGTTCACAATTGCGTGGAATTGGACGGACTTCCTCATCAGATAAAACCATTATTACACAACCAATTGGGCAAAAAGAGAAAGTGTTTTTTCTTTGCCCGTTTTGAGGGGATGCTGCCAATCTAATGTTTTACTTTCGATAATTATTTGGAATCCAAGTATACTAAAAAGGTACGTTGACATCCAAGCAAAAATCGGCTTTTTAAATCATAACAATCCACTTTTTGAAGCAGTCTTTGCCTTTACTGGCATTCACTTTGCAACACTGAACAATGATCTAGTATCTTCCTTAACTTTTATTGGTAGTAATTGTTGTTTTACCTGAAATTGACTGGCAGCCTCCAGTATTCTCTGGACATTTGAGTTTGTCAGGAGGGCTCGACTGGTGTAGGTGTACTCCAGGAGACAGCTCATCATCCCACTGTCCAAGCCCTTTATTTCCACATGCTTCTCACGGCTCTCCCTCAGACCACTGCAAAACATGGCCCTGCGCAGGAAAAAAAGGGGACGATTATCCCAAACCAGAACTGCCAGTACACTGTTTTGAGACAACTGTGGATTAATCTTACCTGAAGTACTGACTGGCAGCGGCGAGTACGGCTCTGTGACAAGGGAAGTCATGTCCCTGAACAGACAGGACCACGTCGGTCAGTTCTCTGTTCACTCGTAGGGTTTCCATCCCTCTCTGGAGCTCCATGGGCAGACCTTCATCTTCCCAGCGTAAATCACTGGAGCATGCCGGGCTGTTTCCCTCCTCGTCTTGGCCGGGGTCCTCTGCAGGAGGCAGCATGGGACCGTCTGTGGTCCTCTCCAGGGAGTCACCCATCTTTTACATCAGCAAATCGGCAAGAATAGCACGCAGCTAGTTGCACCAATACCGGTGCGACTTAGCTCGCAACAGTTGTGTCACTTTGAGATGCGGGTCTGTTTTTGCCGGCACATACTTCCTGTTCCTCTTCTGCAAGGAGCATATGCTTGTTTCTACACACTTCCTGTTCTGGTGGTGAGTTAAATTCCCCTAAACAACCCGACTTCCCTCCTTTCTCACAGATACCGGGTGGATCATTCTGTAAATGATTCTGCCAGGCTTTGATCTATGACCTTTGACCCTTCAAAGGGGTTTCCACTTGTGACCCCCTCGCACAGTCATATGTGTCCATACGGTTTGAGCAACAGTACTTTTTAAGACAGTTACAGTTACATCGCATGTATACATAGTGTATATATATGTTCTGGATTCCTGCTGCACAAATATTTGAAGGATTGTCTTACAAATTGGAAGGTTTTATTGGTCAGTACATAATGCATCTTTTGTTTAGTATGAAGAATTTTTTTATAAATTATTCTGTCCTCATTCGAATAGTTCTCTACCTGTATTTTCCTTGACGTCTCTCAGTGCAGCGGACTCCTCTGTTATTGATACCGTATTTTCTTATCTTATATTTACTCTTATAAACAGACACATTTCCCAGCATTGACGTCCTCTATCAAAGCAGTAACTCAGGGCGAACCTCGACATAGCTGCAGCAGACATGCATTTCTCCATCTTCTCCACCAAGCGGCACCACTGCCCTGCTGGGAACGTTCAACCATAATCAAGATGAGTCCAATCTTATTTGCTTAAGGCCATAACCTTTCTTCTCTTTGATCGTCAGAGATATGGAAGCGTGCATATGACGTTGGATTTCCAATCCACTCATGCATTACGCTAACCCTTGACGTATTGTAAGTCGCTTTGGATAAAAGCGTCAGCTAAATGATGCAATGTAATGTAAACATGATCAACCCAAGCGTAGATCTACATTTGCATTTTAAAGCATTCACGCGACAGCGACAAAATTGCAGTTGCCAGCCACCATCACCTACAAACCCAATGACACCCCAATGCGTAACGCATGCAGGAAATATTTCCGACTTCCTCTTGCTCTTGTGCGCATAAAGGAAGCCGTTACACCGACATATCAGAGTAAAAGGCAGGGGCTGATTCTCCCACAGGCACATGCGCTGAGGGACCGGTCTCGGGTGCAACGGTGTGACCACCTACTTTTGAAGCAGGTTCAGGATGAAGTTTCCCCTGGAGTCCTTTGTGAGGGCCCGTTTACTCCTCTGTCTGGGACTGCTGCGCTGCGGTAAGTAGTGCACACTGAACGGCTGCAATATGATTGTAGGACACATTTTGTTCAAACCTAAATAAAAAACATAAAAGAAATTATTTTTAGTGAAGAGATTTAGTGGAGACAAGCTGGTTAGTAGTTCGTTAGTGTCCAACTTCAATATGCTATTTTTAAATAGCAACAAATATGCAGAAACACTTGTACATTTTAAGCAACAAGTATGTATTTGTTTGTTTTGGGTAATTATGTTAATCATTTCTGTGAATGAAACCATCTATTCGTAATTGATGATTTATGTTATTATGTTCTTTTCATTTAAAAAAAATAAATAATAAGCAAATGACTGGAAAATAGATGCTTGCAACAAATAGATACTTCTAAAAAGTTCCCATTTCATAGAATGTGCGAGCTTATTGACGACAGCACAGCTTTTACTTTACATTTGCCCAGTATTTTGAGAAAAGTGCACACTTTGTTGTGTAAAATTGTCGCAATCTTGAAAATGACGGTCAGTCTGAAGTAATAAAATGAATATTTAACAGTGCACTGGAGTTTTCCCCTTAGCTTTACATGTCTACAAACGCCGGATTGTAGCACCCATATGATAAAGGTCTCAATTATTAAGATTCAGTATTGAACTGGACTTCATCATTATTTTTGCTGTCTGTGCTTCACACAGGAGAAGCCAAAGTGCACACCGAAGTGCAGGCTGGGCCTCTGTATCGCGTGGTGGGCTCTCCGCTCTCCGTCTCCTGCAACGTGAGTGGTTTTGCCAGTGACTTTACTAAAAAAGACATGGAATTCAGTATTAAGAAGCCAGCAAAACCAACAGTTGAGATCAACATCATCAGCACAAATGACCCGGGCTTCAGCTACGCCATGTATATAAAACGTGTGAGGAGCAACCAGATCACTCTGAAACACGTCACTCCAAACTCAGTCTTGTTTGAGATACAAAGCCTTGAGAAAGGGGATGAAGGGGAATACCACTGTTATGTAATCAACTCAGAAGATGCTTATGATGGAACCTACAGCGCCACGACAGCATTGAAAGGTAAGAAGTCACAGTTTATGAGCTTCAAGACATACTTCTTAAAGTAACTGCATCGCTGCATCTTAAGGTGACAACAATGTATGACATTCAATGTCTCTGCCACAGTGATTGACAACTCCCTCAGTGTTTCATCACCTGCCTCCACCCCACTGAGCTTTAACGAGGGCGACCCGCTCACTTTAACATGCCAAGCCTCCGCCAACACCGTGCAGCACACCCATCTGTCTCTTGCCTGGTACCTCCGTAAAGACGACGAGGACAGCGCTCACCCTATCGTGTCTCTGGACAGAGACTTCACACTTAAGCCGGGCCCGGGGTTTGAAGACCGGCACCAGGCTGGACTCATAAAGTTAGATAAATTGGGAGAGGCCACGTACAAGCTGACCATCGCTCACCTGGAGCTTTCCGACAAAGGCAGGATTTACTGCCAGGCTCAGGAGTGGATCCAAGATCCTGACCGTTCTTGGTACACAATCGCTCAAAAAGATGGGGAGGAAACTATCCTGAATGTTAAAGCCAGAGGTTAGAAACATCTATCATGTAACTGATTTGAAATGTCAAACAGCACATATTGATCTGAGTCAAAACGTTCTGCTTTGTTCTTTTTGACAGGATGTTTATGTCTCTGTGTTTCACGGTCTCGCTTCTTCTTTTTTTTCCGCTGCGGGTAGAAGTGTTGCCAGACACGTCGTCTGTGGCGGTGGTTATCTCGACACAAGCGGATACTCTGCAAGAGGGGCAGGAACTGTCGCTGCTCTGCCAGGTAAACTCCCACGACCTGCAGCAAAGGTTCTTCTCTGTGGCCTGGCTCAGGGGAAACGTTGAGCTGGCCCGCATCGGCCCGACAGGCATTCTGTCCGTCGGGCCCGAGTACAGCAGGCGAGAGAAAGAAGGAGAGCTCAGGGCGGCCCGCAACGGGGAGAGTGAGTACAGCCTCACGTTGCAGCCCGTCACAACCGAGGACGGAGGAGAGTATGTGTGCAGAGCGTGGCTTCAGGACCGAGGCCCCGATGGCGCCTTCACACAGCGACCATCCCACGACTCCAGCTCCAAGCGGGTCAGCATCTCAGCCACAGGTGAGTCAGCAAATGTGTCCATACAGAGACACACACACACAGACACACACACACACAGACACACAGACAGACAGACAGACAGACAGGGATTTACTACTTTTCTCACCTTTATCATTTTTTTTTTTGTCTCATCACAGAAAGTGGGCTCTCAGTTGAGATGCAAAATGCTGTGAGTGTTAACGAAGGCTTCCGGCTGAAGCTCAGATGTAAAGTGCTCGGGGGCAGAGGTCAGCTCTCTGTCACCTGGCAACGCAAACGGCCATCTTTGCCAGTCTTTGCCAGTGTCATCAGTCTAAGTCAGGAGGGTGTCGAGGAGAAAGCGGAGGAGTTCAAGAGTCGCAAAGTCAGCGCGATGCGTCCCGCCGCTGACACCTTCACCTTAGAGCTCGATGAAGTGAGGCCTTCAGATGCAGGGGTCTACCAGTGTGCTGTGACTGAATGGCAAGCCAATGCCAAGACCCAGAGCCACTCACAGAGTGCCACTGTGAAGGTGACTCCTGCAGGTGAGGAGAGTCTCCATCTGTCTGTGATGACCAATGATTCAGGACAAATTAGTGAGGAAACCTGCATATTGAGTCTCAAAACATGTGTGCAATCATGTGTGAAATCATTTTTGTGTGTCATAGATATCACACGGTTGAATTCCACAACTTTAGACCTTTTTAGACCTTTTTTGTCAAAATGTATTATTTGAAATGTATGTATGAAATTACTCATCGATGCCTATGCACTGTTTGCATGAAATAATGAAAAAAAGATTTCAAAATGAGTGCTTTAGTTCTATGTTTTATGTTGCTAACATAAATAAACTGGTGAACAAATGATTTTAGTTATATTTTGATTGTGGGCGTAAAAGAAACATCTTTTTCACTTTGCTCATGATCATGTGTCAAGTGTATGACCGCCAACTTCTGCATTCTCACTTCTCAATACCACCTTTTTTTTTACCCAGATTCTTTTGTTAAAGTGAACCTCATGAGTCGCAACCAAAGAGTGACTGTAGGACAAACTCTGGAGTTGATGTGCCGGGTGAGAGGGCCGCGTCTACCAATGACACTGACATGGAGCCGGCAGCGGGACGCCTCGACCATAGATACCATCCTGGCACTGAACTATGACGGCTCCATCAGCTGGTCCGTAGACCAGCAACGCTACCAGCTGAAAGTAGAAAACAAAGTGAATGAAGTGATTTACTATCTGCTCATCAATGGTGCAAGCCACAGGGAAGCAGCAAGCTACGGGTGTAGGGTGTCTGTCTTCTTGGAGAAGGTTCACAAGAAGCTGCCTCCATCCAATCAGCTGTCTGTTTCAGTGCAGAACCCAGGTACCGACGAGATCTGTGAGGCCACATGTAACCCTTTCGGAGCAATTTGGGATGAAAGCTGCATCGTGCATTCGATTTCTCTTTTATTTCTGATATTTTTTTTGCCCTTTCCTAGAGAGCAAGCTCGTGCTGACCGCCACCGCTGCCTTGTCTGTAAATGTCAACACTGGCATAGAAATGAAATGTTCAGTCCTCCCCGAACCCTCCGCGTCCTCCCGCTACTCCGTCACCTGGCTGCTGCAGCAACAGGAAGAAAAGAAGACCATTGTGAGCTCAGACCAGGATGCCCTAGTGACGTTCGGTCCGGAGATAGTGCCGAGCCACAGGGAGCGAGTCAGCGTGAAGCGCACCAAGGGCCCGAGTTTTGAGTTTAGCATTCAGCAAGTTGGGATGTCAGACAACGGCTCGTACACATGCGAGGTGGTGGAGTGGCTGCAGGATCCCCATGGCGACTGGTATCAGCTCCCACCGGTGTCCAAAACTACAGAGCTAACAGTCACTGAGCCTGGTACGGTTGTGTTAAAGAACAAACTGAGAATTACCAGCACACGTCATCAACCATATGCTGTTAACATTGTACAGGCCCCTGAAAACCTGTTTTTCTAAACTAGCTTCATGCTAATAGAGATGAGGCCCTATGAACCCAAAATGCTCAAACTGGCTTGTTTGAAATCATTTCCATTATTCTCTCTCTTTAATTTGAGCTTACATCAGCATGAAAATAAAAGAAGTTGTCAGGTGCTTTAACCAAACATAATTAAACATGCTTTTGACTGTTTTTGATTTATCCACCCACTCTCATTCTCCAGTCAACGACCTTAGTTTGGGCTACAACGAACATCCGCCGGCAGCCAGAGAGGGAGACGAGGTGGAGCTGAAGTGTAACATCATATCGGGTGCATCAAGTTCTTCTTTTTTCTACAAAGTTTCGTGGCTCTATGCTTCTCGTGATTCTTCCACTACAAACGTCCTGGTGGAGCTGGACCACACGGGCCTGCTGAGTTACCCGGAGAACCACAAGCTCAGAGGCCTGCAGGGGCGGCTCCGTCTCTCCAGGCCAACTCGGGGCAGCTTCCCTCTGAGGATTCAGAGGGCCCACGAGGAGGATAGCGGGACCTACCGGTGCGCGCTGGTGCGATACCAGCTGGACCATGAAGGTCACTGGCAGCAGAAGGCCTCAAACAGGACGGACCCCATCCCGCTGACTGTAAACGTTGCAGGTATGATCAAGGTTGTCAGAGCACTTGAATGGTGCTGTGTGTTGCTTCAGCAAAATAACCACTTATTCAATGGTGCTGTCATGTATTTTGCTCTAGCGGTGCTTATTGTTTTATGCATGTTGTTTTGTCTACATATGGTCTACTTGCTCCTCTCTTTTCGAATTATGGATTTGTTTTGTTGTGCTTTATTTTTTTCCCCTCTATAAGTTGAAATCCTATTTACTGGTTTGCTTTGTTAATATTAAGTTAATACATTTTTCTTCACAGAAAAAAAACTGTCCATAGCAAAGGAAGACAAGTGGTTGAACATTAGCCGATTGCAGGATTTCCCTATTCCCTGTCAAATCACCCACCAGTCCAGTAGCGAGTCTGAGTTCCAGGTCACATGGTTTTGGCAGAAAGAGACAGGAACTAAAAAACGCCCCCTATTCACAGCTTACCGCAACTTCACCCTACAAGACAGGTTTGGAAAGGGTGATCGGCTGAGATTTGGCCACCCTTTGCCCAACCAGTTCAGCCTTACATTCTCGAAGCCAAGCCTTGAAGATAGTGGCCTGTATTTCTGTGAGGTGGAAGAGTGGCTCCCGTCTCTCTCTCATGGGTGGAGGAAGCTCGCAGTGGAAAACTCAGGCTATTTGACTCTTAATGTCTACGCAGAAGGTAAGCACATTTGAATGGGATGCAACATGTCTGAGCAAATCACAAGGCTTAAAGATGTAATTAAATTCTGCACATAAGAGCATTCTCTTTGTCTTCTTTCTTGCAGGAGACGTCAAAGCCGTCTCTGTGCAAGCATGCCAGTGGCCAATCTGGATGGCGGTTCTTATAGCTGTTGTCATTTGCTCACTTTTGGTCATATTCCTACTAGTGCTGTTGAAATGCAGAAGCAAAGCCTCGGAAAGACAGAAGACAGATCAAAATCTGTGGGCGGAGGCCCACCCACTGAAAGAAAAACCCATTGCAGATGACTGAACCTCAAAGACCAGTTGAACAAATTGCATATATCTTTCTGGCACTAGCGAGCACTGAAACAGAATGCAAGAGAACCCATGGATATTATTATTATCTCAATGAATCTATTGGTAGTGTTCTCCAGAAAGAGTATACATGTTTTACTCCGTGTGCAGCTGGAAATGTTTTTGCATTTATGAATGAATAAAATTCATTAAACCTTATAAATGGCATTTTTCATGTTACAGATTAAATGTGTCACCAGCTTCAATAAAAAGTCATTTCAGCTTCATACTTTCATTGTGAGAATTGTGAGAAGAAAAGCATTGCATGTTGAGGGGGCCGCTAAGCACTTTGTGCTGTATGCAAAAAAGAACCACACAGGAAGTGTCTGTGGCTCTGAAACAGCACAGAACGACTGTGGTCTGCGAATGTGCTGACATTTCAATGTGTCATGGCGAGACGCAGCCTCATAATGGAGGTATAAAATATGTCAATGCAAACAGTTATTATGATGATGGATGCAAACAGATGAAAGTGTTATTGTCACGGTTTGGTCCCTTTTCCTGTTTTATTGTGTAGTTTCATGTTTCTAGTCTCCCTGGGTAACTTCACTTCCTGCCTTGGCCCGTCTCCCCTTGTGATTGTCTGGTTGATTCCACCTGTTTCCAATCACCTGCACCTCCCTTGTGTATTTAAGTCCTGTGAATCTGTCGTCCAGTGTCGCGTCATTGTCTTTGTTGAAGTCCGTGTGAGGTGTTCCTATCCTGAGCCGTGGTTTGCCCCTTGTCGTGTTTCTGAGTTTGAGCCGTTTTGACTATTGAAGGCTTTTTGTTTTTGAACCCCTGCGTTTGCGCCTCCCTCCTTCCGGTCCGTACCTCCACCTCGACACCCGATCCTGACAGTTATGTGCATGAAAATGCTTCAAGGAGTCCTTGCTTAAGGAATAGAGCTGTATGAAATATAGCGGAGAAACAGTTTTCACAGTTGTTTTTAATCACATTGAAAGTTGAGATTAAATGTCTGCTTTCAAGAAGGAATGGCCACTTTTCTTATGCATTCTTATGCCACGAGACCTGGCAGCAGATTAGATCACCAATACACAGCCAGAGCATTTTGTGCTTGAAAGGCCATCTAAATAATTTAAAATCCTTTTAGAAAGTATATTTGACATATACTATATTGTTGAAATTAATTTTGTACACAAATAGGGGGGGCACTAAGTTAGGAGTAAGAATCTGAATTAAAGATTTAAGTCAGCACTGAGAAAGAAGCCTCACTGCATAGCACAGGCTGGGCCTTGCTGTCACGTTCTCAATCGCTGCCATTATGCAGTTGCATTTTAACAGATGTTCCTACTCAACAAAATTGGATGCTGGAGAGTGATGAGAGGAGACATAAATGAGAGGAAGCTCGAGTCTCCTTCTCTCACCCTCCCACCCGTTATCCCTGCATCAATGTTTAACACCCACATCTGTAAAAGAGACAAGAATAGAATCCATTTCTTGCCCTCACGTTTGAGGAAACAGGCACACACACCAGATTGCACCCATACAAAGAAAGGCTGGTCCCCGACGACTCTAAACCATCTGTGTAAACTTAAGGTAAAGCTTACGGTGGTTTTCAGGAAGATGTGAGAGACTGAAAGTACAGCGTTTCAATGTGGAGCTTCCTTGCACACAGGCTGGATACGATCGTCTCTGGTATCCATTCCTCACATTGACGGTTTGTTGGTAGGAACGGTGTTAAGAGATGGATCTCATGGTCTTATTCTCACCCCCAGAGAGATGATGACCATGTAATGTTATCTTTGGTCTTACATTTTACCAGCCTTTATCTTCACTTTGTTGGACTACCACTGTCTTGTGTTTCCATGGCAATGCCTGCCAGAGCAAAGCAAGAGACGCAGGATTTTGGAGGCAAATCAAGGCTGTGTTTTTGGAGCAAAGAATAGATTTAAGGGGACTAACCGCACTGCACAACGGCAGCCATGTTAGAACTCCTCAGCATATTGTTGTCCTGAAAAAGTTTGAACTTTTAGTATATCAAACTGTAATTTCCTTAGATCTTGTCCTGACACTGGATGCAGTGCTTGAGGCAAAAATGTGAATCCATAATCCTTCGCTCCAAATGTTCCAAACTCCTCAGAGGACCTTTTGGTTCCCTCTTGGCCCGCATGTAGCCGGGTGCTTTGAGCCGGTTATCTCTATTGCCATGATCTCAAGCCAGATCCGATGCCCACATCTTGGCATCAGCTTAATGGGCTACATTTATGAAACCCATGTTGCCATTGCTCCATGAAATCTTGAACTACATTTCCTGGAACTGGAATCATCAACATGATGTCAGTAGTGTATGGAGTTAAAAGCAAATAGAACCAAAAGAAGGGAACTAATTTGAAAATAAAAGCACGTCAATTAGCACAGCTGTTGACCTGCATTACATTGCAGGTTTCCTGGTGCCAGGACCCTGACATTGATCATGCTATCTGGTTTGTTGACACATATAAATGCCCAGGTGCCATCATTCATTACTTTCACCTATACATTTGATATGTTCCTACTCTTCCTCCAGTGCCACCATAAAGTTTAAATACATAATCGGTTTTAAAAAAATGCCTTGACAGCTATTAAATGAACTGCTATAACATTTGTTGGAAAAATTCATGGTGCTCAATGGATGATTGCTATTAACTTTTATTACATGCAACGTTTTCAATGTCAATTCCAATTCAAAACAGTTTTTAATACAATTTAATAATTCAGTTCAATAATTTAAATTAATGTGTTGATAATGCTAGTTTTAATGTTGTAATATTGCCTTTCTTGAATTGTTGAAATTCATGAAACCTTTCGAATTAAACAGCCACTTTCTTTTAATAGCATAACCTTTTCTACACGCATAAATAGCAGCTTGGCAGTTCGGCAGGAGATTAACTTTGTGGCCTTATACCCAGAGAGCAGCACGCTCTGACTGACAAACTCCTTCTGTATGCAGCAACACATGCAAAGACCATTTGCATATCGGTTCGCTTGCATTCTGCATCAGTATCGCTAGTGCCAGAAAAAAGTCATTTGGATTAGATGAATAGAATAGATAAATGCTAATGGCTTTTATGATCACCTGTTATGCGCCTGAACGTTTTCCACCATTGAGTGAAATATCTCAGCATTTAGTTGATGCATTGGCAATCATGGTCAATTTACAGACATTTTTGGTTCCCGGGACATGAATCCACCAACTCAGTACAAATCTAGTTCCACCGTGGTGGGGATAAAGTTACAGAGTGAAAGGCTTTCACCTATTGCACAATTTTCTGTAGCTCTCACTAAAGACAAAATGTGGATTAGTTTGATTTTATATTTAAATATCTGGAAGAAAAAACCCTTTTCATCAGCGCTGAATAGCAGATCTGCTAAAACATGAATATTATGTCTGCACATCCTGTTAGCATTTCCACTGAAAGCAGCTGACACGAGAACTCAACATGTTCCGTATGAGAAAGGTCTGTTGTGGTCTTTAGGGCTTCATCCTTTTCTCACTGTTGTCTAAAGCAAAGACTGCCAATGGCTGTGCTTGCGTGACACACACACACACACACACAGTGCAGGATCAAAAGTACTCCTCAACCCTCCTGAACAAGAGGATAATGTGTCCTGGCAGAGAGAGTGGCGACATGAGGGGATAGAGACACTCAAATTACCATCTGCGCAAATTATGTAACGTCTCTCTTGAAATCTGAAAGTCTTCTCTGAAGCACTTTTACCTCCCCTCACCTTCGCTCAATCTCTTTGCTTCTCCCCTCAACAACTCTCTCGTCCCTCGTGACCCCGTCCTGCCTTTGATATTCACTTTTCGTACCGAGAGAAGTTACAGACCTGACACGAACGCCTGCCTTTCCTCCCCTCAACCAAAAGAAACATGGTTTTACTCTCTAGTCTTGAAACCCTCGAGCACCAGAGGGAGCAATTGTTACTCAAACAGACGGAAACGTGTCGCCGTCAAAGGTCAAACGGCAGCACCGAGAAATAGACTTTTTAAGGTTCTTCCTTTGCCTTTACTTCATGGCCACCATGTTTATAAGAGCCCTCTCGGAGCATAATGAGCAGGACTGCGGGAAAGAATAGAGGATAAGAACACCTCATTATGCAACATGTCACCCCGGATCAGCAGACTTTGAGAGTAGTCGAAGCAAATTGAGCTCGAGCGACGGCCAAAGTCTGTTGACGCAAACTCAGAGAGGGAATTACCTCATTCGTCAGACCCTAATTCAAGGCAAGAGACACACAAGCGGTATACAACTCTTTAAACTATTAAGAGCTGTCTGCCTTTTCTTGTTGAGGCCTGATTGCTGTCCCCCGAGACGGTGTCGGCTGGTAGTCAGAGAGTCCAAAATAACAACAGCTCAAATGGTGCAATATGAAGTAATAGCCTGTTCTGCTCCCTGTCAAGGGAGCTCTCAACTAACTCAGAGCTGACATTTTTTTCTTCTTTTTATTTCGTATCCATATTCTCACATACTGGAATTGCACGGATGAACACCCCAAAGCTGCTCTATCTCTGAGCTTCCTGTTGTGGTATTGTAACCGCTGCGTGTCTTTCATGCTCGTATGCTCGTATGTGGCCGCTGCTACATTTAATCATATTTGCGATGTGCTTTGCGTCTCCTCCGGCATAAGATGGACAAACCTAAAGGGGAGGATGATGAAAGGGAAATGTTTCAAAAGGAAATCAATCCATGTTTTTTTTTTTTTTGTGATATTTTACATGATGTTGCGGCGGTTGGCTCAATGTTTCTCCTTTGTCATTCCCTCCCTCCTATCCTCCACAGACCACTCCGTTTAACAAGAGAGCAATAACATCGCCATCCCACTGACAAACAAGAGATGGATCCCTCGTTTTGGGATTACATTCAGCGTACTTTCCGGCGATAATAAAATAATAAAACAAACCGAACACTGATACTTCTTTCATAGGACTACAGGGGATTTTACTGTGACACGTTGCTTTCCTGTGGTGTTCGGCCTCGCAGCCACTCCTAGTTACTGTCATCACTCATACTGCGATCATTCAGAAACACTCCTTAATAAATCATTGCCCAATGTGAAAAACATGTACAACTAACCAGCAGATGACACGCTGGCAGGGGGGGATCTCAATCAAGCTTCACCGAGGAGACACAAGTTAGTTTAGCACAACGGCGATTTCTGACCGAAGTTGTTGATGGTAACTTTTCCCCGTTGAGAATAATAGGACGACGACAGTTAAGCTGGTTCACACTGTGTGTGTGTGTGTGTCTGTGTCTACAATTTGACGTTATCTGATCTTGATACAGACAGAGCTGCTACAGTGAAGAGGCCTCTTAGCTGACGAGTGAGAGGGGGGGGAGTGTGGGCAGGGGGGTAGGGAAATGTCAGCTGCTTCCAAAACAATTTTTCTTTTTTTCCAGAGCCGGTCAACACGGCTGTGCAGCTATCAGCGGGCTCTATCAGCACAGGCCACGCTCGCTGCCGATCCGCCAGTATATCAGCCAATATATCACCCATGGCACTGAAGGCTTCCCTCTCTCACCCAGTAGCCAACGGGGTCTCGCATCCGAAAAGTTTTCCTAGAAAGTAGAGGGGGAATAAATGTCACGGTCGGTTTAACTTTAACCACCTCGTTGTGGCACAGTTTGATCGAGAAATTAGACCATGAAATATATTGCCACCACAGTTTATTACCGCTTATTTGTTTTCATGTAAATTTATTTGCCACTTTTTAGATATTGTGTGTCTTCATTTAGCACATCTACATTTTTAAACTCACATATAAGAACCATTTCTTTCCCCAACAGTCAAAATGAGAGAAACCTAGAAAGAAAACTAGTTAAAACTCGCAGCCTCCTTTGCCCCTCTGTTGCAGACTTTGTGGATTACTGTATTTGCCTGTATTTGCCTGCATCAAGACAGACTAAGATGAAGTACAGCTCAAATCAGATCCATCCCTCAAACAAACACAGCCAATCTGATGGTATTTGCTCTTTTCCTTAGGTAAGTTATGCACATTTGACTAGCTTCACGCCACAAGGACACCAGCATCCCTACTGCAGTGCAATCCATGTGTTCCCATGCAAAGGTTTTTCTATTCTCTTCACCAGCATGGGCACATCTGACGGTTCATCTGCACTGACTGAATATCTTCATGCTATAATGACAGGATTGACGGCTAGCGAGCTGATGTCTTCATTAGATGCCGTCATAATCCCCCACCCCCTCCTCGCACACACACACACACACACCCACACACCCACACACTCCTTTTCCTCAGTCACCAGCAACAACGCTCTGCTGCTCCCATCAGCTCCCATCAGCTTTTCTCTGCATGTGAGGCGCTCCCCGACTGCTGTCCTACTAACTCATGTTGCTAATTAGCTGACAAACACTGTGCAGTTCAACCAAGGGCCTGGCTCATTTGACGCACACAAATATGTCCCTGTTTATGATACCTATGCAGACTTTCTTGAATTCGACCATACAAGTCATGTTACGGAGATCACACATTAAATAATATACAATTCCAATTAAAATACTGTAGAAATGCATGTATATATAGAGAGAAAGATAATTAGATAGATAGATAGATAGATAGATAGATAGATAGATAGATAGATAGATAGATAGATAGATAGATAGATAGATAGATAGATAGATAGATAGACAGATAGACAGATAGATAGATCTAAGTAGAGGACCTGATTACCATCTCCTTTTCACATCCCGGTGGCTACCATGGTAACCGACACCTTGAAAGTCTTAACAGTACGTGAAAAAGATTCATTGTGAATTAACCAGTTATGACTCATATTACTCTAAGAAATAAATCATTTTGTATTCTTATTTGTGCATTTCCAGGCACATGATCAGTTTTTGAAAAGTGTCGACGGTGAACGACTTTAAGTCTACCTAACTTTGTTTTTCTCTTGCTCTCATGTGACTTCTCTCTTTCTAAGCGGTCGGCTGATGTGAAAGCGAGGCAGGCAGGCCTGTCACACATCATCAGGGTCTTACGATGTGACACAGTAGGGCTTCAGGGCACAGCAACTGGTCTGGTCCACGTCGACGTGAGCCGCTATCGTTTTAGTTCCAGTCGAGAGCATAGGCAGAGGTCGAGGTAATGAGAGGTCCCAGGATCCTTTCATGCTGGTCCTTCTTTTATTCATCATCCGCCTGTCTCAGGCTAATTACATCGAGTACAGATGCCATCCTAGAAGCGTATCTTTTTATTTCATTTATGGATAGCAACCTTGAATTAAGGACATTGACCAGCAGGCAGAAGCACAATGTGTCTATTTTTGCTGCATTTAAATTGCATGCTGCTAATGTTGATGAGGGTGACTGTAATACTTTAATGTGAAAACTATTGAAAACCGCTCTTTTCTAATTATCCTGGTTTCTAGTCAAAGACAAATAACTTTACATCCCTAGAAACTCAGAGCTATAAGAGCGTTTGATTTTCTTTTTCTGCCGCTGATTAAGAACACCGCTGATTGGGAAGTGGCCACGTGTGCATTGTGCTTGAACGTTTCACGCATGGAGCATACAGCAGCAGTATTCTACTCTGTATTATTCATTGCTGATTCATATAGGTATGGTTCTTTAGAGTGCGAGATCATGCAGGAAACCTTTCCTAACCATTTCCAGAGTGGAGACATGTAGCCCGCCGGCATGTTTGTCACACTCAACCAGTGAAAACTTTGGTGCTCATATAGATCCTGGTTTCGGTCGCAGACCTTTTAATGAACCACGCACACTAGATTTAGCACCGTATGTGAGCTGAGCAAAGAAAGCTATATAATGATGAAGCTCTATCGTAGCCTCGTGTCAGCATTGGATCCTACACACTGTGCTGGTGGTGTTGCGGGCTGGCATACAGCCTTTAACGTCTTTCATCCTGAGCGTCTTTTTGCCACAGCAGGTCCATTAGGCTTCATGATGCTTCTTTAAGTCACAGCTGAGCCTCACGCTTTGCTGGATTCTGTACCAGGGTTGCGGGGAACACGTGCCTGAACCTGAGCAGTGAGCGACGGTTCACTCAGATAAACACTTCGGAGGACGAACAAACTCAAATTATTCCGAGTTATTCCAAATCCTGCTATGATGTACTCCCCTTAAACCTCTCTGTATACGATAAGCAGAAAGCTACAATCTCCCAAATTATAATGGCTGTTGCACTTCTTAAGTATGCCCAATTAGATGACCTTAACGCAGCGAAAGGGGATTTTCATGAATTCATTTCTTTGAATGCTCTGTGTCATCAAAATTGGCTGTTCGGTTTACACAAATGGCGAGAGGGTGGTTGCCCCTTTGATGTGGTAATAAGCTGTTCTGGTTTCTGTGTTTCAAGCATGTTTTTAACGTGAGAGGCATTCCCAATAGCTAGTACTTCAGAATCATTTATAACTCTGTTGCTAACCGCCCTGCTTGATTCAGAAAGAGGGGGAAACTTACTAAGAAATGAGAGTTTTTTTGCTTCATGTGTGCTGCTCATAGAGTAATGGCAGAAGGCCTTCAGCATGTATGCACTGGACATGGCCAAATTGGACCAAAACAGTGTTGGTTTTGTTTTTCCTCAGAAATGTCTTCAACTTATTCATGAATGTATTTACAATGCAATCCGCAGGATTGTTTGCATGGACAGCAGGTTCATTCTTGCCAATGGGGTCGCTTTTGCCTCTGACAAAAACAAAGCTATCTGTTCCTTAAAAAAAATCAAAATAAAGTGATATATTCAATTTTAATTGTTTGAATTTGGACAATGCTCATTGGCATATCCTGTAATATTAACAAGTTATTATATATATATAACTTATATCCTCCAGAACTATGCTTGAACTAATAAGACATCTTATTACCTGACCTGTTAGCTCCAAATATCCCATTCATTTGTTATTACATATTTTGCGCTAATAAAAGTCTTATTACAGAAAAGTAACATTACAAACAGCCGTCAGTACTAAAGGTTGAAGCCAAAAATTGATAATAAACACATTGATATTTTGTAACTTCTCTGTGCAGAATAATATTTCTCCACCCAGACAGTAAGTCAACAGAAGCATAGATACAGGACTGTGTACCTCTGTTTATGAATGCTGAGGGACATTAAAAGCCCATATTGATGTTGTGAGAAGAAAAGGAACGGGTTTACCATGGTACTGCTAGCATGACATCGCATTTGCGTCGGGTAAGGTTTTCTTTGTCCTATTGTTGGTGCACACGTGTCTGTGTGTGTGTGTTGATGAATATGAAAGTGTGTTTGTTTAAGAAAGTGAAGTGCATGACTCAGCCCGAGGTAGGAAGGCAGCAGCTCGTGTTTCTGTTTGGCAAGCAGCAGGGATAAGATCGGACTGACCCAATCATTTAAAAAGCAACAACACGCAAGCAGATCAGAAAGCTTTATCTGATTACTCATCTTGCATCTGAATGGTCTGATCAAGTCAGAGCAAGGAATCAGTGCAGGGATTGCCTTGATCTTAATTAAAACGATGGAGTATCATTTCACCTGGTAATGCTCGGCTAAAACAAGCGGAGTAGTTGGGTGGAAAGGGGAAGAAGATAGGAAGGTAGGTAGGTCGATAGGTAGAAAGGAGAAGAGGTGGTCAAGTAGATAGGTAGGTTGGCAGGTTGGTAGATAGACAGAAAGGCAGAAAGATGGAAATGAGGGTATGCAGAGGGAAGAAATATTAACCACATCGCTACATTCAACACTTGTTAGAAGGAAAAAGCGGAACATTAACGATACGCTTTCACTTTAATACCCCTTATCTTGCTGTACACCAAATGTAATGTGGAACCTATTGTGTGTCAGAGACACAAATTCCTCAATTTGACCTTGAACTGGATTTAATAATTGTGTCGGTGGCACTCTCAGTTGTTCCATTTCATATTTCATTGCCAGTGATGAAATCACAGTTTTCTCAGCACTTTTACAGAGTCCATGACTTTGGAAGAGTTTTGGAAGCTTGCTCAAGGGTTATCAGATTATAAGAACAGAAAGTGACATATTGCATCGCAATGTTTGACAACAAATAAACTTCCCTACCTTGTTCTCTATAGAACAGTTTAAAAACTTGCAAAGCAGAATTATTTGCTTCCTCACGAAGGTTTAGGTGAAATTATTGATACCACCAGTCATGGTAAGTAATGCTACTGCTAGCAGGCATGAAGAGCAGACGCAGGAGGGAACATCTGTCACAGCAAAACTCGCACATCAATGATGCTATCCAAGTTGTTTTTCCGTTTCTATTCGGTGTCGATCAATCTTTTCTATGGCTTGTACCTAAGGGCATGTTGTGATGGGCTGCATCCCCCCTGTGACGGACAAGCATAAGGCAAGCGATGAAAAAAACTGAGCTGAACTCTCCAAAGACATCAAGAAATCTCCATTGAACCACCTACGACCCCTCATGACTCAGTCACATCCTTTCTCACTGTACACGCACTCAAAGAACACGTCTGACACAGGATTGACTCACTAATCAGCCTGCCACGCCTGGGGAAGATGGCATTAGTCCAATGGGCAAGTAGTTTAATATACATCACCTCAAATGAATAAAGTGTTCTGGAGAGAAGGATTTCCTCTAGAACCCCTCATCATTCTTTAAGTTCTAAATCATGTTCTAAATTTTCTTATATATATATATAGAAAAACCTCCTGATCTGTTTTTTTTTCTTCCAATTCACTAGCAACAGTTTATAATATTATCAAAGATAGCATTGCAAATCTTGAGTTTAGAGCCACCCAATGATACAAGCATGTATTAATCATATAACTACTTTGCATACGACATTAAAGTGCCCGAACTGTGTTTGTGGAGCTGGGTTGTGAACCCAGTTTGGATAATAAAGGTTGTGTTATTTGAAGGACAAACCCGACAGTCGCGACTAACCTGTAATTTCTCCAGACTTCACTGCCAGCACAGCATAATAAACCGTTACTGTACAACCTGCCACAGTAATGACATATCCTTCAGCATGATATGTGATGTAAGTATCTACTAGTTAAATGAATGAAATGATGTAGTGCAACAATGTCAAAGTAAATGATACGGCTCAACAATCAGCGAGGTGCATGCAGTCCTGTGGGCTGAATAACATGTCACATGCAGCGCCCCTCTTTTGCTACCAGCTTAAATAATGGTGAGATTCAGTAATCCTTTTGTGCCTCCACATACTTCATCTCCCGGCCATGACCCACCTCAGCTTTACATGGGTGTTTGGTGAGGAACCGCGATACCTCGTTCGGCACACACAGGCAAAAGCTTCAAGTAAGTGTAACCGCGAAAAAAGCAAACCACGTTTCTCAGCCCGGAGTTGATAGATAGAATCTGCCTTGTTGTTGTTACCCAACAGTTAAAAAAAAAAAGGACAAGTCTGAACCTGAGAGGCATGATGATGAAATGTGTTTGTGTTGTGTAATGTGTTTGTGTTTTGGGGCGTAAAGTCGAACAATCTTCACAGCATGTCTGAGCTCACCTCGATGCCCTTGGCATCATGAGTTATTCCCTGATAATACATTGTGTGTGTGCGCGTGTGTGTGCGCGTGTGTGCATACATCACTTTGTCCAGTACATTGAAAATTAATAATGTATGACATTCAGCTTGCAAGTCGGGAAACAGAGGCAAGACAAAGACAGACAGAGGGACGAGGAGAGATTAATGCAACATGAGCCTCTCTAAAATTACTTTTCAATGAAAATCCCAGATAATTAGTTCTGCCTCATGCAATGAAAGAGCAAATGCACACAGCTGTCCTTCTTCATGACCGTGGAAGGTTTGGCCAACAAGTCTGTGACTTGTATCTGTTCTTCAGATCGGTCCTGCAGCTGACACTGTGTATGCATTAACACCTGGAGTAACACAGTGTAATAGTACCAGCAGCGAGCCTACCCGGGGCTTACTGGAACGATCCATTGCAGCCTCGATGTTCAAGTGCTTGATCACTTTATTCAAAAGACGTGATTTGTCACACTTAGCAGAAGTAAACATTTGCAATTAAATAAATGTAGGATGTTTCTCAGAGTCACCCCTCAGCTAACAATTAGGAAAATGGATGCGGAGCCCAGTCCGGCTTGCAGCGTCAGCTCTGTTGTAACTTGAAAACGGAGGAGATTTAAATAAACATGTTATTGCTTTTAGCATCACCTGCAGAGGGAGAAGGAAGAGAGTGGGCGGTTTCCTTTGAGTATAATAATTACTGCAATCTCTCAGTGTGGTTGAAATCCTCTGCACACGCGTACGTGCGTAACTCTTAAAGGAATGTATTAAAAAACACATGCGTGCACTTTCCAAAATGAGCACGCATTCAGACTCACAGATAGGTCCGGCAATAATAGCTTTTTCATGGAAAGAAAAAGAGTATATGGTCTAATAGAATTTAGTGGAGAAATGACAAAGACAGGGAGGCCGGGGCTTTCAGAGGTAATGGATGGAAGGAGACACTGACAGACAAAAAAAAAGGCGCAAAAAAAAGTAATTTCATATTAATACATTAAGAGCCCATGTGATGAATAATTAATTGGCTGGAAAATGTAGCAACCTGTTCTCCCTGCAGAAAGAAAAGCCCTTTTGACTGGGCCTTTGAATGTAAACAGCATCAATTTGGTGCAGCTTAAAACGAACACAATACCAAAAACCCAGTATGTGACACTTGAATCATCAAGGCGAAATTACATTCCTGGCTGCACCGGCCTCAGCTGTATATAATCAAAGGTTACCTGACAATGCAATGTGTGTAATCTTCCACGCTGATGTGAAGTGTGGCGTGATAAATTGGAGTGTATTACTTTGACTGTGCAGTGGCTCAGCTCACATTAAATCCTAGATAAAAGAGTCTGGTCGGTCCCAGCCAGAGTGTTGCCTTCTGCCTAAAGTCAGTCAGTCTGTTGACTGTAAAAACCAAAGATTAAATACACCACATTCCTTCACGGCCTTCTTACAAAAAGCATCGGAGCCTGCGACATCTGTGCGGGCCGACAGAATCGTCGACGGATTTGCAAAGTGTAGATTCTTGTTCTCCCTCTTAAACACTGCACACACCGTTTACCTTGTAACTCTGCTTGTTTATTTCCAATGAACCACATGATGCGACATGACTTTGTTTTGACAACGACATGCTTGTAACCACACGGATTATTTCTTCATCACTCTCTCTCACTCCTCCCAGGGAAGCCTCTTAGAAACGTGACCAGAAGGAATTTCAAATGTTTTTTCTACTGCTTTTTGACTGCTTCAGAACACAGAACTTTTGTTTACTTATTTTGTATTTGTCTTACTGGTTTCAGAGACTGCCTCTTCAAACTCCTTGACGTGTGACTGCACATAGAAATCCAATAAATGATTCATCTTACTATGAAGATGTATGCATGGTGAAATAAGTGATCACATATCTCTTTCTCTCTCTCCTCATCGCGCCTCATTCTGCTCTCCTATGTAACCTTGCTGACAGAAGCTCATCACAAACAGTTGAGAGGATAGTTGATTATCAAGATAAAAATACATCCAAAAGAACAATTGAGCCTGAAACAGTATTTAACAAATACACAAACAAAGTGGTAGAAAAAAAAAGCAGGCAGCTATCAACACTTGAAGTGATGGAACTTGTTATGAAGCGCACACAATGCAGACACCTCTGTTTCCATGGAGACCTACCGAAATCCCCAGCACCCACTACACTCGCATTAATCTAAAGAGTTTTTCTCTCTAAACAAATATATGTGTTGGCAAGTTGCCAAAACTGGCGTGAGAGGTCAGAAGTGATCTCATCTTCAGTGCTGACACGGTGCTGGGTTCATAGCTTCACAGCCTTGCAGCAGCCTGCCTGTGCAAACGGTGCCGTCCCTCATCCATAAGGAGTCCCTGGTGAACTCAGCTACATTTAGGTGCAGCAATGTGTAGGCCAGGTGTAATGCACATGGCCTACCTAGACAGTTCTGCATTCATTTGACTGCGCTCGACCCTGATAGACCTTCGGAGAACGCTCTTTAGGCACTGACTTCTGCTGAAGCCGTTATTTCCTCTACATGGACACACTAAAAACGGCCTCTCTCTTTTCTGTTGACATCACAACACAGTTGAAGACAGAAGGAGGGACTTTGTTATTGTTTTTTTATTAGTAATTTGATTGACTGTTCTTCAGATGTGAGGTTGCAGTGTATTATTGATATATTGGTTATATGTAACATCCGATGTTGGAAGAAAAAAAAATCTTCCAAAAACTGGTATTCGAGTTGGAGGTTTGTCGAAACTTGCAACCCACAGATGATAAAGAGAATACCAGATGGGTCGGTGGCAGCATACTTTTTGTATGCACTTGTAAAGGCTTATTCATTTATTCATGTCTTACAAAGGACGGAGGCTCGGTGTTCCGCTAGGTTAAAGCTTTTTTGGATTCAACATCGCTGTCCTTTCCAGAAAGCACACTCTTTTACATCTTCCCACCAAAGCAACCTAAAGTCATTGTACTACCTTCTGTTTCCCTTCAAACCCCCTACTTACCCTATGAGAACCTCCTAATATTGCATCACATGGTCGTGCAAATCCCAAAACCTCACCGTATGTCAAAAAAAGCTTGGTTTAGCTACCTACGAGCTAGGAGTTGAGTCAAAGTGGGCTGTCATTTGTGCGTTGAAAACACCTAAAAGGAGAATTGTAATGTTGGCGGATAGATTTATTCGTTCTAGTATTCCCTATTGTTCTGAATCAGAGTGGCACCTCATTATGCTGATTGCCAGCTGTGTGTTTAGCTGTGTTGGAGAATATGCAAGGAGACGTTTCCTGTCTGTATCACACAGACTGCTGGGAAAATAATGCATGAGAAATTGACTTTTGTGATCAGCGTCAGTTGTAAATAGTGTAACGTTCTGTGCCAATAACAGTCAGTTTATCATTACCCGGGTTTATTGTTGACTGTTGTCGGCCACAGCCACGCCACAAGAAGAACCACGTTTTCACTCACAATTTAGAACTACAACTCACCCCAATTCCCACTTCCTGTGTTCCCAAAAACTACACACATTACCTCGCAAGGGGCGGTACCTCCAACCCTGGCCCAAGTAACAGAGTAACCATATACACGTTTAAGAACTTCAGACACGCTACAATACCATAAATATTTAGTCTACTATTATAAAATGCATTTCATCTGCCTCAAAACGGGGTTAAAGTTAACCACTGCAAAAATATCACACACGTATTACAGAAAACTGAAAGCTTTTGGAGCCAAATTATCCCAATACATTCCGCTTCGCTTACTGCATTGAAATGATAAACGTCCCGGCCTAGAAATGAGATTGGGAAAATGCAAAACTCCCTCTCCCACAGAGGACCGCGTCCACGCGACGCGGGCGTGGTCTGCCGACTGGGCGGGGCCAACGGACTGGGCGTGGCCTTTGGCCTTCGGTGGCGCAGGCAGCACGCTGCCAAGTTTTCAAACCGCTTGGTGAAAAGTCACTCGCCAAACAGGAAGCGGCTAAATAACCTTGGGAGAAAAACAAAAAATATATATACATTTGTGAATTTTTTTGGGGGGGAGGTTGGAGTGCGGCGTTGAGCGTTCATTTATTGCGTTATGAATTAGGACGCACACGCGCTCAGGTGTACCGTTAATCAAAGTTCTTCTGTGATTAACGTGATTTGTAACGTGTCGGAGCACAAAGCCCCGTCGGCTTCATCGCGAGCGCTCCGCCCATCGGGAGCGATAGAGGGAGATCGATTAGAGTCTCCGGGATTTATCCGCGCGGAGACCTGCTCGGACTGCGACTCGCTCTCCCGTCGGAGAACAAGGGCGAGGATCGGGAAGAAAACACAAGCAAGGAGTTACTCCAGCCGGACTCCACACCGGCTGTACCCTCTCCATCGAGCTCTGTCTTCTGTGTCTCCAAGGGGGAAAACGCCGGACTTTTCTGTCTTCCACCGAGTAGGTTGCGAGCGTGAATCGCCTCCGCAGTCCCGGATGCGTAGTAAACGGGGAGTGGGTTGGGTCGCCTAGGCGCCCGGCACGATAGGTGAGAGGAGGAGTGGGGGAGAAACACCCGAGGCTTTTTTTTTTTTCTTCCCTCCCCCCTTTTGTTTATAACCAGGAGGAGGACGCCGGAGAGGTGAGCCGGACACTCGGAGACCGCCGGACTTCCCGGCTGTGGATTGGACCCGCGATCAAACCTCGATCGCTCTCCCGGGATCCGAAGATCGTGCTTTTTTTTCCTTCTTCTTCTTCTTTTTCTTTTATTTTGCGAGAGCAACATCGCTTGATCAAACCTGTCGGACCCGAGCCGACTTCTCCTGCTCCTCCTGCTCCTCCTCCTCCTCCTCGTCTGAAGGGAATATAACGAGCGTATCTGCGGGACAACACTCACACGCACAATGGCAACCGGTGCGCTCCTTCTTGCCTGCGCGCTGCTCGGTAAGTCACCCAGGACGCCTCCGTCCGCGCCGCGGGTCTCCCCTCGGTGTTTAGGTCAAGGACGCACACTTGTGCGAGACCTCGTCATCACGAGTCAGGTGGAAGTCTGCTGCATCGATAACCGATGCAATAATGGCAGATGCCTGTGTGTGTGTTGAACTAGGTTAATGTGATATTGCACCTCCAGCTAGATTAACCCTCTACAGTCTGACCTCAAATGAGCTGATTAAATGGACAACCTGCTATTGTTTGTAGTAAACCCAGACAGTCGTATAAACGAACACACACACACATATGGCCACATCTGGATCGCACACCCTTGCATCCCAGGGCTGTAGGAAGTCATCGGTGTGAAGAAACCCAGTGGGCTACCTGCTTTGGGGGTTACACCCGTGCCCCCCCTCGACACAGAGCCTCAGTGGGTTCTCGCCTCACTTGTAACTTCTACTTAGTCATTTATTGGATTTCCGAGATAAATGCGAGCTCAAGCACGCAGGCCGATGACACCGAGTGACTCATGCAATCAGGAACACAGCCACACGACTGACTGCTGACACACTCGATCGTGCATCCTGCCTCCGAACTGTCCCGATCGTGCATCTTGCCTCCGAACTGTCCCAAACAAACAGCAGATGGCTCTTCTGTTTTTTGGATGGGGAGGCCTGTCAGCGCTGCCGGGGCACAAAGGCGGGTGGGGGCGTGAGGGGGAGAGGGGGTTGGAAGTGGCCCGCTGGCCCCCACTCGGCTGAGAGGATCAGTCTGCATCTTGCCTTTTATAGTTTCCCCCCCTCCCCCCCCTTTCTTCGCTTCAGGAATCACTTTCGCTGGAATTGGTGGCTGCAAATTAATTAAATTTATTCCCGGTGAAAATTTGAGATGCATTAGTCGATGTGAAGTAGGACAAAGTGAAACTGCACACAGACTGATCCAATCTACGGGGGAGGCTGGTTAGAGGAGGGCTTTTCATATTGCATAACCATGAATCATACGGTTGGCTTAAACAGGAAGCGGTTTGATGGTGGCGGCGAACCTTTTTAGGTGCTATTGTTTGGCGTGTCTGTGGATCACCGGCACAAAACCGCGGGAGGATACTTTCTAATGGTGCTACGAGAGGACGCCAGCATCACCGACCATCGTGCTTCAGTCTGCTAATGGTCACGTGCTGCCGAGAAATCCACATGAGCTGAACAATCAGTTGTTGAACTAGAACATACTTTCTGATGGTCACATTGTAGCGATATGTTCTGCGTTTCGCTTATCAGACAAAGTGTACCACAATAAAGGCCGGCCTGTTGGTCAGACAAAAAGGCTTTCACGTTGGGACCTTGTGATCGGCGTAACACACACACACACACACACACACACACACCAACATGCCATCTCAACCCATCGATCAACCCATTTTGGGCTCCGCGTTTGCACTTGAGTTGTTTTGGAAGGGAGGATTGAATAAAGGTAGATGACGGCTGCGTTAGATGGAGGAAGACTCCATCATCTTTCTTACAACCCACAGGTTCCTCTTAAACAATTCTTCAGAAGGCAAAATGTTATTTCGGGGGTTGCAAACTGCTGAGTTTGCAACCAGATGTCTGTGTGTGTGTGTGTGTGCGCGCGTTTGTGTTGCTCTGGTGCACCAGGGTATTTGATAAGCATATAAAAAGAGTCGCCTGAAGCGACAAATGTTTATTAGCTTTCCAAACAGCCCGAGCCAACAGTGAGAAAGATGTCATGCGCCTTGTGTGGCGTGACGCAGAGTTCATTTTTTTTGGGGGGGGGGGGGGGAGTGGAGGGTTCGTCTGTATGTGTAAGCGTCTCCTTGAAACTGGGAGCCCACCTAAAGTACAAAAAGACGTCCGAGTTTATGTCACTACATTGAAAGGTACAAGTTTGGAGGCCGGCCTGGTTTGACTGTCAAACGCCCGGGTGGTTCCCGTTTACTGGGGCTGACGGGAGGAGAGCCGCTTCAAACGAGCTGCCACCGCTCCTGTTCTTCTTATTTTTTTCTTTTTAATTTTTCATAAGCTGGTCTCAAAGCAGCTCTGCGTCGCACCGGGAAAGACTCCTACGGCTTACGGCTGACAAGATGCGCGCATTCTGCCACGTGCAATTTCTTCACACGTTTTGTCGCGATGTGGAGTTTTTTATATAGCTTGGTTCTCTCCGCCGGCTCTGGGAAACAGGTGCTGTTTTTCACCCCGTTCACACAATATCCAAACTCGTAATGCATCCGTTTGCATGAACCTTTTCGTCAGATGGTCGGTCGTAGGGAGGGGAATAATGTGGTAAATAATGCACGCAGAGTGGCATGTGGCCGTGGGTGTGGCCTCCTTATTTGATAGCATAGTATATTAACCACTTTACCTACAGGCTCCCTGACAGCTGTTCATTTCTGCAATCATTTCGCTGTTTTCTTGCTGTAGGAGTTTGTTTTCTTTATCACTCTTTCCACTGGTTTCCATTTGTTTCTAGAGGAGATGCAAGTATGCGGAGACATTTTGCCTGTGAGAAATATATCAACGCAAACCTTTCAGACGATCTGTAGTTAATTGGGCAATTTTATTGAAACTGGGTTTATTGTCATAGAATGCAGAGCTCAAGAAACCCGCCTGGACGGTATATTCAATGACGGTATGATCCTTTGGTGTTATTGTCTCCCCCTCATCCTCCATCCATTCGGTCCCTCTGTTTGGAGGTGGATATTTTCTTGTTTCCTCTCAGTCCTCATCTTTTGGGGAGATCTGTGATGCTTCTTTTTGATCAGTGGTTGAGCTGCTATCCTGGCTCATTGCAGCGCTGTTGATTTAAAGGGGGGGGGGGGTGGAATTAACGCCATCAAACTTTTGCGTTTAGAGCTGGCTCTCCATAATTGGCCCAATCAAACAACACAAAAGTACTTAAGAGCTCATTTCCATTTTAGGCACAATGGTTTATTTTCTCCAAAACGTTGGAAGATGGGTAACACTTGCAGCCACTTAAGTATAGATTTAATTTTCCAATTGGTGCTGCAACAATTTTCACTCACGCCTGAAAGTGGTAAGAGATGGAATAATCTAACTTGTGTTGTTTTGCAGACCTACTAATTAAATCGGGTGCCTTGTCAATGTGTACAAAGTCGAAAATCAACAGTCATCAGCATTCACCTCCATTTTGATATTTCAACTGTGCATCCGGCTGTGCGTTGAGGTCAACTTGCAAGCATTTCAAATTTGCTCAGGATGCTACGTTCGCATTAGCCGTACCTCGGTACCCACCCCAGCCTCTCCCTGGTCCCAAATAACAACGGCAGCTGGGGGCGGGGGGGGGGACCACATTTGTGGTCGAGCCATGCGTCTTCAGGCGGGGCGCCTCCAGTCAGCTGTTGCCACGCTGGGAATGCGCCGCCATGTGTTGGTGAGCCTCGGCCGACCCAGCAGAGCGCCGAGTCTAGACGGTGAAGCGCAGATGCTCTGAGTCGCCGTCTGGATGTTTGCATCG
Organism: Apeltes quadracus; assembly: GCA_021346845.1. Classification (NCBI taxonomy): domain Eukaryota; kingdom Metazoa; phylum Chordata; class Actinopteri; order Perciformes; family Gasterosteidae; genus Apeltes; species Apeltes quadracus. Next base: position 8,516,680 of record CM037932.1, on the reverse strand, counting down.
CCGATGTGGCGCCGGCCGTGTTTGTGCTACACGGGGGGAAAGAGTTTGCCGGGTGCGCCTGCCATTGTCACTCATTATTTTCGCCTCTTTTGCACCCACTAGAAAGCGAGCACCTACGTCTGTCTGTTAGGGGCCTGGGAGGAGGGGGGGAGAGGGAGGGCGGGGAGGGCAACGGGCCCGTGCAGCTGTCTGATCGCGGTGCCGCTTGTTATGCTCAGTTGCACGCATGCCCTTGTTTGCATCATAAGCACAGAAAAACCACCTCCTTGTATATACCCATGACAAGAGAGCCTTTTGTGCTGTTGTTCTCTTTTCATACCATAACATTGTTGACTGAGCCGACGGACAAGAAACAATGGAAACGCAGAGACACGTCCGTCGGCTCCGGCTATCATCCCCCGCCGGTGTGTTTTTTTTTTTTTTTTTTTGTAGGTATTCATGGCCTGGGTGGGTAATGAAGATGCATGCCATTCGCAGGTCAGAGATGTCCTACTAGTCACGGATCAGTACGACCGGGTGAGCCGGTGTTGCTTTTTGAACTTTTTGTTGCGTCAGCTGCACCCGCAGGCCGCTCGAAGTGGGGCTTGCTGGCGTTTACCCCCAACAGGGCGAGTAATTGCCTTGTCATACAGACTTCACAGTCTGCTACAGAAACTCGCACTCGACTACCACCAGACCAGCTCACTCTCCTTTGTTATCGGGCTACCTGCCCTCTGTCCGCGTCACATGTCGGTGTGAAAGTAGAAAGCAGACTTTGCTCCTTTTTGGAGCTTGCAGAGGACCACTTGAGATTGAAAGGACTTCATGGCTGGCAGAGCAATGGATCCAAAAACTAAAATTAGTAGTGAATAATCACAGCTCATTTTTTCATACAGTGTCTTGTAATTTTTTTTTTTTTTTTTTGAATGCTGATCCTCCCCCGTGACCCAGATCTGAGCTGTAGTGTCTCTTCAATCCGCACGGGGAGACGAGTGACTGTGTGAAGTGAGGTTAAGTTCTTGAGGGAGACTTGCCGGCTGCCACGGTGAATCGGGGAGAGGAGCCGGAGCAGCGGCGGCTGCTTCGTGTCTCCAGTTCGGCTCTTCGTCGTCGGCGCCTCCTCTCCTCCGCCCCACACCGTGTGCCATGCTGTGTGGTCACAACTTTTGTCAAGCCAGCTCAAAGGCTGCCAGCACAAATGGCGGACCGGGCGAGGTAAAGGTAATAAGTGAGCAGGTTTATTGGGAGAATGCATTAAATAAACCTAAAGAACCACATAGCGTCGTGGCCAGAACGTCCCCTGCGAGTGAAAATGTCAAAAGTAGAAGAAAAAAAGTGAGCAGCCATCAGTAAAAAGAAGAGGAGGTTGTTTAATGTTGTTTATAGCTGAAACTCCTGCAGGCTTCGTGTGTGTGTGTGTGTGTGTGTGTGTGTGTGTGTGTGTGTGTGTGTGTGTGTGTGTGTGTGTGTGCGCCTCGGTCAATAACCTGAAAGACAGGTTTGAGCTATCAAAGTGGAAGGGAGGGGTCGTCTCTTAACCCAACAACCACCACCATAGGTCATCCAGATTAGAACCCTTTATCTGTTCTTTGCATGTGTTTCTGCCTCTCTCCACTCACATGGTAGCCCACGCCAGCTGCCTCCTCTTCTTCAGTCCTCCTCCTCCTCCTCCAGCAGTGACTAGCCCCTGACCTCTCTCCCCCACTCTTTCCAGAACAATACCAAGGCGAGCCCACCTCGTCTTCAAAGAGAACTAATTACAAATGGCCCTGCAGGGCGCTCTAGCCAGGTATTTCCATTGTCCTCGCAGCGTCAAAGTAAAGAGAACCTGCGTTTTACAGCCACATCTACCGCGGACTGGTTTACCAACACCTTCCTCGCCCAGTTAAAAGACCCCATTACCCCTGGGATGTGATTTTCTCTTCCCCACCCCCGCCGCTTTGCTGCTCTGTTTTGATGATGACTGGCTGGTGGGAGAGAATTCCACTCTGCCGCTCCTCCCCACACACACACACACACACACGGCGCTCGGAGCTGCTGTCCTGAGGTGCAGCCACGCTCCCTTGCTCCACGCCGGTGGGATATACACCAGGCGGCGTAACTATGGCGACCGCTCCCCACCTGCACGCCGCGTATTCAATGGAACGTGCTCAGATCGGTGTGCATGTCCAAATGAAATGCAATGCGTGTTCAAACCTCAGCCCTTTAAAAAAAAAAAAAAAAAATCCTCTCATGCAATCATGAAGAGGCCCATCACTCACTTTGCCATTATGTTCTGGTAATGCTTTTCCTAATACCAAAGAGAGGCATGTGTGCGTGTTTGTCTTAATTGCTTGTGCATAAATGCATGAATGTCTTTTACTTCCTGCAAAGGGAAAAACGACTGATAATGGCAGAAAAAGGTCTGTCTATAGTAGACTAATTAATAGTTAATTAGTTTCCAATCTGCAGCCTAATCCGCAAACGTGGGAACTGATATCAAGACGCCAGTCATACAAAGACCAACCACTGTACATAAAGTAGATACAGCTGTCGGGCCTAATTGTGCGCCAGCGCAAAACGGATAACGAGCGAAGATAGTCAAGTGTTCTTTTTTTTTACAACAATTAACGGAAACATTCAGTCGACTTTGCTTCAACCGTTGACAGGATGTCATGAGCGCATATTTTTTTATGCATAATCTGGGATTGATTGAACATTTTGTTTGGGGTGGATTTGAGAGCATACTTCTTTGTCTCACAGACCTGTGTGTGTGTGTGTGTGTGTGTGTGTGTGTGTGTTAGGACTGGGGGTTGGGACGATGAGGGTAGTGGGGTAGCAGGTGTCTTTATAGAGTTAATGGGTTTGGTGAAGGGAGTAGATTGAGGCGCTTAATGTACTTAAAGTGTGTGCGTGCGTGCGTGCGTGTGTGTGTGTGTGTGTGTGTGTGGTTACAGCGCTAATATGAATAAAGCAATTTGACAACTTTCGTCTGTGCCCTGTTGGGAACCCTTTTATAAACCTTAAATGGGATAATGGTATAATTCTCTACGAAAGAATGATTAACACGTTTAACTGCTCACCTAAACACTTCAATGGATCCCAAAAGTCCCGCAGCACCTTCGATTCATCATTCAGAGACTCATATTCCAACCATCTGGCACACTTTAGTGTTTACTCCGCTCCCAACAGACGAGACGCAAACCACAGCGCTTGAACTTTCATCATTATTTTTGACAGGTTCCAAGTTCACGATTTGATTGTCAGGCACCGTCATTTTTTGGATTGTACCTTTTATTTTTTTTGTCCCCAAAAAAACAAATCACAAGAAGGCCGGGGCATTCATCGGGACAATTTATGGAAGCGTGATGTCTTCCTGTTTGCAGGACTCATGTTCATGCAGAGTGTCTTGAGCGTCGCTGTGCTTTCTGAATATGTGACGGTTTGTGTGCGTGACCTGACCGAGCCGGCGGTGCTTCAGCCTTGTTAGCCGTGAGAGCGTCCAATGAGTGGAACTCAACCGGGGTGCTTTTTACTGTGGCTCTCGCAAATGAGCGGCAAGAGAGAGCGAGATCGCTACCCAGCTGCAGTTTCTCCTGTTCTTTCCCACTGCCTTCTTTGTGTTATTTATGCACAATTAGGTTGGTACGGCATTGGCTTGAAGTACGACGAGGATGTTGTTGTAGCTGTGGTGCGGTTAGCTACGCAGCCGAGGCCATAACTAGCAGTCATGTAATCACTCCCTCCTGAAGCGCCAAAGTTCTCATGTTTACCTTCCTTCACCTTCATGTTGAGGGACAGAAGGTTAAGCTACATTTGATAATCGGCGGCTTTACCAGATGCGGGACGGTCGCGCGTCATTGTAAGTGGCTTTCAGAATGTTTATTTCAAAGGTTTCGGAGGAGCGCTGGTTGTCTGTTTCCAAGCGGTCGCTCGGCACGAAGCGAAACGACTCCCAGCGCCCGTTTCCGTGGTCCAACAGGAAGGCGAAGCAGCTGAGCGTGTGGGAGGGAGGATGAAGAGGCAGCTGTTCCACATAGAATAGAATTATTATCTGCTCCTTGTTGTGGAGACCGTCGACAAATGCTGCCAGCAGCAGAAAACAGATGGGGGGAGAAAAATATCTATCTATCAGCACACGTGGAAAAGTCCCATTTCCCTACGCTCGCTTAGATGTAACGTGTATGAATTAGCCTTAAATCCCCTCCGTTGCTCCCATCCTGTTCTCACCAGCTGTCATGAGCAGCAGTGCAGGTGGGGTCATGAGTGTTGTAGCCCAAGGGGGCCGTAAATTAGGACTAGTTGGTGTTTGGGGGGGGGAGACAGCATGAGCAAGGCGGGACACACGGCAGGAGGCCAAGTTAAGAGCTGTAGGCGTTTGGAGTCTTACAAATGGAGATCTAAGACAGAGTTGACGTGGACTCGACTGACGTGAGCTGCATGGACACGAAAACCCAGAACTGACACAGAAAAAGAACAGACTGCATAGGGGGAGATGAGGCTGGCAGGCGGTGAGCTTAGCCGCGCCCTATAAAAAAAAAACCCACTCGGCTCTCTCTCCGTCCAAAGGTAGCGAAACGGTTTCTGACAAACTAGACAAGATGTAGTGAAGCGCACGACCCTCCGTAAAATACGTCTTAATTAATGAGACTTAAAGGGGCCCGAGGGGAGAATTCTTTACCTTTTGACTGACCTAAGCGTCTGCTTTCTCCCTCCCTCCCGTCGTTATGACAACCGGCTGCTGGCGTTAGCTTCATACTTAGCGTACTAACCCGAGAGTGATGTCCAGTCTGTTTCTCAAAAGTAAAAATAAATCTGTCCTAGTTCAGAAAGAATTAGGAGACGGAAGAAGTATTAAAGACACAGCTTCTGCATGCAAACTTCCTGCATCCGTGGTAAGAATAGTGGAAGGGAGCATAACTGAGCTACATCCATGTCTTTTTCTCTTTTTTTTTAATTCCTTTTTTTGCTTTCTGATCGTGTTTCCTGCTTTTACAGGCTTCTGAAAAGTATGAAATGAAAGCCCTGTGAGGCAAATTTCAGTTTTTGAGCCATACAAAATAAATTGAATTGAAATTGATTCGAATGATGGGGAGTCCTCCTTAACGCTGAAACGGCTTAAATCTTCCACTCCCTGTAACCGTTTCTCCTCTCGTAATCCCAGCGTGTGTCTTCTCGAGGCCTACAACGGTGCAATCATGACGTACGGCGGGTCCCCACTTCGCTTTTCGTGATTAGAGCTGCGTCGATGTGATGGGCTTTTGTTGTAACCGTTTGTCAGCTGTTACAGCTGCCAGCCGGTCTGGCCCTCAAACCCGAGTAAGAACACTTGGTCTCTCTCTCTCTCTCTCTGGCTGTTTGTATCCACGTCTCACACTCGCACACAGTGTCTCATGCCCGTCTCCCAGCTGACTGGCGTCCAACAGCTCGAGGGAAGAAAAAAAAAACACTGAAGAATCATTTAGGTTGCTCTTCGGCGGCAGAAGACAGATGCAAGTCGGCGTCGTCCGTCGTTAAAAGCCCCGTTGATAACTCGGCAGTGGGGGGGTGGGATTTGTTAAAATCTTCTGAGCAACTGGCAAACGGCCCGTGGGACGTTAATGACGGCCGCTGCCTTCTGATTCCTACACGTCTGAAGCAGGGAAAATAAAAAAAAGGCTGGCGGGAAAGCGGCCCGTTGTAATATTTAATGCTGCCTGGAGCGTTTTATCGCTTAAAGATCCCCCAAAAATTGGAATAATCAGAAGGGAGGATGGCGTGGGGATCGGCATCCCTCCATTACGTGGTTGGGACGGCGCGCTTGCAGGGTGAGCAAGGACAATGTGCTTTTACATTGCATCAGCAGAAGCTCCAATTCTTTCATGTCACATTTTGGGATGACGACGGAGAGGAGAGAGAAATGAAAGAAACTGCAATTTATAATCTCGCTTGGTGCAACATAATGAAAAATTCCGGTTCGTTTTGTTGCATGATTTTCAGGCACGGTTCGTATTGTACCACGTCTCGTAGAAATCTCTACAAGATGCTCTACAAGTCGCTCTCGAACGCGATGATGTTAACGGGGTCAAAATGCTTCCGGGGGCCTAGAGGGAGAAAACCGCAGAGTGATTTTTTGGGAGGGGGATGGTTAACCAGGCCTGAGACCTTCTCGTGTCGTTCATCTTTCTGCTGCGTTGGGTTGTCTTTGTCACACGTGTGTCTGCGGTACGGAAGTCGGTGTTAAGCTGGTGTGTTTACTAAGTTGTGTGCGTTCGTGGCGTGTTCAGCACCCTGGAGGCAGCGGCCCCTCCTCGTTCCCCTCTTTCCTTTCCTCTCACGATTCGGTCCTTTCCTTCGCTCGTACCTCCCCGTCTGAGGATGTTCGCGAGGCCTCAGATCTGTGGGATCAGTGTGAACCTCCTTGGGGATAAAGGACATCTACCGAGCAGGTTCATAATTTATTCATATTTTACTTATAAGTCTTCAACGTTCCCCCAAAGTTGTTTTGTAGAAGAGTTGAGGGGGAGGAACGCCTTACCGTTCACACCCAAAAGCAAGGTGGTTTGATATTTGTCTTTAATGTTTCATATTCATTTTTGTTTTTATTTAGTGATGTTTATTCAGATGTGATTTGAAATTGGCCGAGCGACATTAGAAAAAAATCCCAATTAATTACAGTTAAAAAAAAACCAAGCAGCACACCGGTGAGAGGGAGCCAGACGGAAAAACAAATACAGAAATCTCTCAAGCAAAATAACCCCAAAACTCAAACAAATATATTTTTTAAAGTTAATTCTAAGAGTCTGACCTGTTATGAAGATGATGATTGACCTAAATTTCCAATGCCCTTCTTAAAAGGCACTTCTCGGCTATAACATAAGGCAGAGCACAGCAGTGTGTTTTGATTTATAATGCACTTTTATGTGTGTACGATTGGCCAAACATCATCAATTACCCAAATCACGTGCATGTGAAATCACTCTGATGCGATTCTGCTGCAAGCTGCATGCTTGTGTTGCGCCGCTGCATGCTTGCGTGCTTCTGTTTTCTGTTTTGTGCTTCTGTTTTTCTTCTGAAAGCAGCTTGGATCAGTTGTTGCTATTATTAGGAAAACACTTCATTATTGATGCTTAAGGTGTGAATACCTTATCAAGGCCCTGTATTCCTCTGTCTTCTGTGTGCGTCCATGCATACACACATGTTTACCAAGTACAAAGCATAACGAGGAGATGTCATAGGCCAAATAGCGCATCTCCACACCGCCATGACTGTCTTTGATATTACTTTCGCCATGTAGTTTTTCTCCTTTTACACCTTCCTTGGTGTATAATCAGCGCGTGTCGCGGAAGAGCGATGGCGTGAGGAGGCATCTTTGGTTGTGGACTCCTGCCGTTTCCATTGAGAATAAGACACTGGCCACGAATGATTGGATTAGTATTTAACCCCCTTTCCACTTGGCATAATCCTCTTTGCAGCTTTCCGTGTGTGTGTGTGTGTGTGTGTGTGTGTGTGTGTGTGTGTGTGTGTGTGTTTTTGCTGTGAGCCCCTTGCTCCCATCGCTCCGACTGGTCCAGCTGACAAACAGCAAGGTCAGTTGGAGAAGTCGTCAGTGGTCCTCCTCCGTCGTCCTCTTTCCAGCGTCCAGTTAAACAAACTGCGTGGGAAGCCACCGGCAGCAAAAGATGAGCGATAAGAAGATTGAATCCATGCAGGGTGGGAGGAGGAGGAGGAGGAGGAGGAGGAGACGGGTGGAAGGACATCCACCCAATGCAGAGCGTTAATAATAGACATATCTGCGGCCTTGTTGAGCGAGTGGATGGAGGCAACGCAGCCAGAGGTGCAGCAGAAGGGGGTGTCGAAGGGGGGGGGCATGGGATTATTGTGGAATATATAGCGATCGGTTGAAGTCACCAAACCGGAGAGTCTGCAGGGTTTTGGTGCGTCGTTGTCAGCCTTTCTAAATAGCCCGCAGAGTGATGAGCACTTTGAAGTTTCACAGAGCTGCTTAAGTCCCGTCTGAAAAGACGCGGAGAACAGCGAGTCACAAAGCGGAGACGGGGATACGTAGAGAGGGAGAGAGAGACCGTGGAGGGCAGGAAGAAGGGAAGGCTTGATGATAGGTGAAGCATGTCGGAAGCGAGTGAGGGTAATCAGAGGTAAGTGCGGGAGGCTTGTTTCAAGAGGATGACAGGAGGCAGGCACGTAGAGGAAAGCTCCTTGTGCACCAACACCGGATGAGTAGCGCTTTTTTTTTTTTTTTTTCTCCTCTTTGAATATGAGTAACACATTTCCGGCAGCTCTGGATGAGCAACTGCAACATGAGAAGCGGTGATGCAGCGGCAGAGCCCTGACCTGACCCGAGCGGGATGTGGGTAGGCCGGGCGCCGCCAGATTAGCACACTGACATCACAGTAAAAGAAATAAAAAAACGGGGAACCAAAGTCTGAGTCAGAAGAGACGGCTGCCTCTTACCTAATGCCTTCCATAACGTGCTCAGCCGGATCCCGTCGGCGCACTTCACCATAGACTTTCTGTCAATCCCAGTTTTTCATATGCAGAGTATTTGGGGTTGTGGAAGGATTTCCTGTTTCCTAACAGATCCATACTTTCCAATGCCGGGGGGCCAAATGTTTTATGATTATGGCTTCTGTTTTTACGACACAAAACGATCATGTCAACGTGTGTAGCGCGTTTGTGTTAAGATAGAATGAGGAGATGGTTTATTTTATTCAGCAAGACTGCATGAAAAATGTGAGCCGTGTGGGTTTATCATTTCCCGCTGTCTCCATGGGAACGTAACTCTCTGACATGGCAGTGCGCTTAATCCCTAGTGGGCCCATTTTGAAAGTGAAAGGACAAGACTTTTGGATCGATCTGGTTCCAATCTGTAGACGAGTGGTGATGGCGAATAACGTTTTGGGCTGAATGCAGGAAAACCTTTCGTGCGAAGAGCAAAAGGAGGGTTAGAGGAAATCTTAACGCGGGAACCCGGCGGCTCCTCTGAGCTGACGATTTAAAGCCTTTTTGTTGGTTCCGTCGCACACGTGGTCTCGGTCACTCCGACTCCGGTCTCGCATCTCTAGTTGCTATTTGGACTGATAAGCAACGAGCACAGCGCAAAACGCAAGGAAGTCCCGACCGGCGCGTGGCACCGGCTGCACGGGAACCCCGGGGGCCACCGGCTGACCTGGGGTCTGACGACAACATCATTACAAGCCACTGAACCATCGTGGTATTTCCCTGCTGTAGCTCCAAGGCAGCGGGTTTTGCGGATAACCACGTTAAAGGAAAAGCTTCGCACGTCGCAGTTTGCGTAGGGTTTTGTGATTTATAGCCTGTTTTTCTGGGGGTCCTCTAGGAGAAGTCCAGCCATACGGAATGATGATAACCTTAATGAGTTTTCACTTTGCGATGCCACTGGGAATGAAATTAAATCCAATTGAGGCCACACACCGGGACATCGCAAATTTGTAAAAGTTCTAGCAGCTTATGAGGGGGAATGGGTAAAAAAAAGAAATGAACAAACAAAAGACGTGAAACTCCAAGCGTAGGGAGGGAAACGAGACCTTTTGATCCACCGACGCACAAAAGAGGCATGCCAGCTTGTGAGATGACCCGCAAACACACAGGCGTAAAGCAAAATGCATTATTAAGCATAAATGCAAGTGTGAGAATACGTTAAAAAGCTGTTTTGGTGAATCATTAATTAGGTTTTGTACCCACAAACGCACCATCTTTAGGACTTGCACACACACGCACACACACACACACACACACACACAGCTGCAATCCCCAGTTTCCCGTGCAGACAGGAAGCTGCGTGCTTGTCGCTCTCTGTGGATTTCGGGGGTGTATGTGTAACTGCTCTGTTGTCTCCGGCCCCAATGAGAGAGATGTTTGTAGTTGTTCCCTGAATAGTGAATGCTGTGTGTGTTTGTTTGTGCGTGCGTGCGTGTGTGTGTGTTTGTGCAGCAAGGCAAGGGTGTTCTACCTAAATATAGGCTACAAAGCAACGTACAGAAAGGTACTAATCAGTCTTGTTGAGGGGTTTAGCTGGTAAGTCGGTTCCAGGCTCGGTGTGTGTGTGTGTGTGTGTGTGTGTGTGTGTGTGTGTGTGTGTGGCCCATCGATTTGTTCTGTCTACAACAACTCATTGAGATCGCAGAGCTCACGTGAATTCATCCCCCTGTGTTTGTGTGTTTAGTTTGTTGTGTTGCCGCACGGCGTTATTGAACTGCAGCTGCTGGCATTTCAGGATTCGTCCGCCAATGAAAATGTCTCATTGCTCCGGACTGAATTGAGAACACCTGGAAGTTTTTATCATCACAAACAAACGTTTTTGATTTTGATCCGTTACAGAATTGCGTGGCATAGTCGTTGCTGGTGAATGCTCCCCTTTTTGGATGTAGAGGCAACACTCTTTCCTGATGAAAACGTACATTTTTGGCATTTCAGCTCCTCAATTTCTCGTCACATCCTGCGTCCATACATACCGATGAATTGTCATCTTTTTATTTATCATCATGTATGCATCGATCTTCACTTCGAGGGTCCCTACGCTCCTCTAGTGTGACACGTTTACACGTCCAGCTTGTGTTTTTAGCGTGTAGCGCTGACCTCCCCCGCTAACTCCCAGATGCAGCGTTGTCGTGCGGTTGAGGGGTGAGCGTGTGCGATGGCGGTGAGAGCGCGTCTGCACGACAGCTGTTACAAAGGGTTCCCGTGAGTGTTTCGAGTAGTTAGTGCTGTTCAGAAAATGTGTTCTTTTTTTTTTTTTTTTTTTGCCCCTAGTGTGTTTGTCCACACCTTAGCCTCGGCAGAATGCTTAACAGCACATGTCCTGCTATTTTTGTATTTTCTGGGAGATGTGAGGTGCATAAACTCTGCTAAGGCTAAATATTTAAACTGCCGTTTTGTAACCCGTGCTCTCCTCCTTTTCTTCCCCTCTCTCCCTCCATCTCACCTCCGCCTGCAGCCGGTGTTGCCGTGGCTCAGAGGGCCGTAACCGTGCAGAGCGGGCCGCTGGTACGGACTGAGGGCTCCCACGTGACCATCCTGTGCAACGTGACGGGCTACAAGGAAGGGGTGGAGCAGAACTTCGAGTGGTCCATGTACCTGCCGTCGTCGCTGGAGCGGGAGATCCGCATCGTGAGCACCAACCAGCCCAACTACGCCTACGCCGTGTACGCGCACCGCGTCAACACCAAAGAGATCTACGTGGAGAGGCTGGCCGGCGACGCGGCCGTGCTGCACATCACCAAAGTGCAGGCGCAGGACCAGGGTCTGTTCGAGTGTTACACGCCCAACACGGACGGCCAGTACCTGGGGTCCTACAGCGCCCGCACCAACCTCACCGGTGAGTGCCCGAGCATGTACAGATGAAGGACCTGCGATCGCACATGTGACACGGTTGTATCTGATCAAGGTGTTGTGAACGCGTAGGCAACGCGAGTGAAAGGTTGCTCTAAAAAAAGAAATGCGTATTTACTCATTGTGTCGTGTACTGGAACACCTTTCAAACAAAGTGCTGATTTGAATTTGACCCATACCGTTTTAGCGGTGGTAATATATCGGTTTGCATATTTGAATTCAGTTTTTAGTCAATTATTCATTTATTCACATGCGTCTATTTAGGTACATGAAAGGGAGGAAAGAAAAGGATCAAAAGCACATTTTGAAAACTTGGGCTCTGCATAAAAGAAAGTCCGATATTTGGCACCCAGCGAATGAATACAGCCACTATTCTCTACGTGTAGACCGAGTGGAATGACTCCACCCGAGCAGAGCGTGAAGCCTCTCGCCCTCTCAGTCATTGTCCGAGCGTGCTGCAAGCTGAGATGTGGTATCTCTTTAGAATTGTGTAGGTACATGTAAAACCAGGTTGCACAAATAAGAACCATTACCTAGAACCCACTTTCTGCAGGCAGTGCGAGAGGAGGAAGTGTTGCAGTCTGTTTTGTTTTGCCCGAGGAAGAGGGGACGTTCTGTCTCATCTCCGTCCTCCGTCCCACACCTACCGAATCCTGCCCCTCGCCCAGAGCTGTTCCAGTAACGCATCCGGCGTGTTGGCGGGATGCGTGACTGTTTCATCGGCATTACTTTCTGCCTCCTTCTTCTTCTGTTGACCTCCCCGATGCAGCCACGAAGACTCCGTCAAAGTGCAAACCAAGTGCTTGGTGGGTAGAAATTCAAACGATTTGCTTCCTATTGCGCTCGGTGAGGGTCCCTGCAAGCAGAGGAATACCAGCGCTGTGACACTGTGTTCCGGGTCAGGCTGGTCGAGTTGCTTTACGCTGGGAGGATTTATAGGCTGCTTTCATTTTCATACGTGCTATTTTCACGGCCTCCGGCGCTGCGTCTTTTAGTCGAGCCGCATGATCGGAATGTGGGGCAGGGCTCAGGCGCAGGGCCCAGTAAAACACCGCTGATGGCACGCAGTATTTATAGTAACGCATGCGAGCGGAGGTGTTGAGGGAACCGTTATCTCAGCCTTTCTCTGTCTCTAACCTCTTAACCCAGTTTCAGCGGTCAGGGGCAAGCGGCAGGGTCTCCCCCCCCCACCCCCGCTCTCGATGCTGCCTGTGAACCCCCAGCAGCTGCACGCCCTCCTTGGATCTCGCTGGGCAAACAATGATACCTTGTCCTTCCTCCGCCTCCCCCCTCCTCTTCCAGTCTGTCATCTATGCGTCCGTCTGCATCCATCAACCCCGGGACACGTTCTCCGATTGGCTCTTGCTCTGTTGTACATAAGAAAACCTTGACAAACCAGATCATAGGACAACCACAAGCAGGGGAGTATTGTTGGGGCTACATGGGAGGAAGGATATTGGATAAAAGGGCAGCCAGACGTTTCTGTGTGTGTGTCAGAGAGGGAGATGGTGGTTAATTGTAGGCATTGACGGCCACACAATAATCTGTGTCCTGAGTGCTACAAGGATGGGTTTCTTTCAAATGGCAAAAGAGGATTACTAATGCGAAACTTAATAGGTGAGAAGGAGGCCGGTTTCTCCATCACACCTGGACAATGTTCCTTTTTGATACCGTTGTGTTGTCTGTCGGATGGGATCAGACGACTGCACTGTGGATGTAATTGATTTCCTGGAAACAAAAGTGTGTATCTTTTTGTTATGCTGAATTTGGATGACTGAAGCTGTGCCCCCAAAGTGCCAATATACTGCCATAGCACAAATACTGGTTGAAGTCCACTTATCACAAAGGGACAGAGATGCAGCAGCATCCTTATTTCCTAGCACAGAAAAGGTTAGACTAGATTTCTGTTGTCATTTTAGATATTGAAATTTTTTAAGGCAGAAAATGGCTAATAAGGATCCATGTAAATAATGCTGGGCCACGTGCTCGAGTCGCCTATAACCAACATTTTTAGATGCGGAATAAATTTGCATGTAATGGGACATCTGGTAGTAACAAAATCCTTTGGGAATCATCACCCGACTCCACATTTCCCCGCAGCTCTAAAGCAATTAATCACGTATTTCAGGTCATGGTTTCACAGCTCGCAGCTGATTTGTTTCGGTGCGGCCTCGCTGGTCTCATCAACCTCTTTTCCTGCAGCTGCGGGCAGCGTGCTCAGCACCAAGCAGCCGACAGACAGAAGTATGGTGACTAGCTCGGCAACATGCTGTAGCGGAGCATTCAATAAGCTAAAGCGCCAGATATTTCCCTCACGTGTTGGTGTACAACTAGTCTGTGCAGCTCCACCTTTACATGCAATTACTGAAGAATTTCCTTCCACGCTTCAATCGATAATTATAGCACACTGTGGCTCAAAATATACATTTCTCACTCTAAAAGACACACAGTGGCAGCGTTACCTTTTTTCTCACACTCGCATTGTGTTCTGCTTACTTGGGAAGTCGCGGGTGGCCGAGGCCAAAGGTCACTCGTTTCTCGGTGCGCCGCTCGATACTCTGGTCCGTGTGCCGAGTCTGTTGCATTCATCTGTGCGTTTCTGTTTTCCGTGTGCGAGCGTTTGACTTCCTCCTACACATCAGATTGCAGAATAAAAGGACAACAGCCTGACAACATGGCCGCCCTTGTCCTACGCGCCAGCCTGCGCGTGAGCGAGTCCCAACAGCCAGCGGAGCGGCGAGCACCGCAACCGCTCTTACTCATGAAGCGCACATGTGCCCTTTCTGTCCCGGAAAGCACCGTAGGAGTCACCGAGCTGGCAGGTCTACAGGTCAGAGCCTGTCCTCCGTCCCTGTTACTGTAATACAGTAAATTATGGAACTGGAGAACAAAAGCCTCGCTGAGTTTGAGTTGTCAAACTGAAGGGTTCATGTTTCTTTCTGTTAATCACGGTCACTGGACAAGAAAAAATAACAAAGTTGTTCATCTTAAAGTGTTAGTCCAGCGCTAATTGACCAAAAGCTCTTTTTCTGCATTAAAACACGTCAAATAAGCCGTGAAGACAGAATTTTTCGTCGATCAACCATTACAGAGTTATGCCCAGATATGCTACAGCCCCAAATCGCGGAGATGGGGCGGCTAGCCAAACGCGTTCCAAATAGCATTTTTTTTTTTTACCAGTAATATTGTTCAAAACAGCAACAAACTTCGTCAGTAGCTTGCTCAGGGTCCCTACACATAAAACGACGCACCAACGACCTAGTTAGTGAACCCAGAATTTATCACAGAAGACTTTTAAGAACACTGACCATACGACTCGCTAGCTGCTCCTCTGGAAGGACTAGACCGTACAAGTAGATTACCGAACGCTATGTCTATGCTATGCTATGTACAGGCATAATCTACTTGTTACACTTTAAGATGTTTGACACTGGCGGGAAAAAAAAAAGTTTTGAAGAAGAGGAGATGGATGGCGTGAAAAGGCAGGGAGGAGGAAATTGAAAAAGAGAGGGATGGGGACTGAAGCGCCAGTGTTGGAAATGGGTAGCGGGGCGACGCTGAATAGAGTGTGTGACCAATAAATGATGAGCTCTTCCTCTCGACTGCGATGTGATTGGTTACACCTCCCCGAGGCATTACCCACAATACAACTGGCTCAATGGGCTGGCGTCTTAAATAGTGTCTGCCTGATGCGACTCCTAAGGTTAATGCAGTTACAAACGGCTGTGCGAGTTCTGAATGCAATTAGCCAGCACAAATTGAAGAGACTGAGAAAGAAAGAGACTGAAGGAGCCGACTGGAAATGAGACCCAGGGAGGGAACCCCTTTTGGCCAATCAATTCCGGAACAAACCACGGTAAAAAAAAAAAAAAAACATTATTTTAGTTCCAGTTTCTCATTACATTTATAGCGTTCATTTTATTTTACCAGTTCACTTGAGCAACCTGGAAGTCTTTGAAGCGATGCCTTCCCACGACCAAAAAGCACTTTTGAGTGAGCGCGTGGTAGAGAACAGGAGTCTCTTTTCTTTAATTATTTTGAGCCTGTGCACTGCTGAACATAAATACAGTGAGAAAGGCTGAATCATGCTGAGATCAGCGTTATTTTGTGCCAGTGTGTGTCCCTCCCATGCCTTTTTTTTTTTTTTTCCCTTTCACACGGGACCCAGCGCTGCCGAGTTGCGCTCCTCTACCTCGCTTCATTAGATGGACCCAAATGTGGAGATGTCATATCTCACATCCCATCTGTTGACACCGGGACCCTCGTCTTCTCTCTCTGCCATCATCTGAATCCTCATCGCTCAATCAATCCACCGCTCCGCAGTCCATTCTCTGAGGCTCAACACCTCGGCCGCCAGCTGGCGTCTGTCATGCAGGTATATGAGTACGTCAATACAGCTGTTTGTTGAGTGTCATCACAGGGAAAAGGCCCCATGGGGAAATAAAGTATGTGGCCTCTGATTGTGGAGGGAAGCCAGAGGAAGGACGGACGATTCTTTTTATTTACGAAGGCGAACACAGAGGTGAAGTATTTAGTGCGATTTACTGAAGGAAAAAGGCGAGCGATGCCGAGTAGATGCACAGAGCGGGGAATTTGTATCTCTGTGTCTTGCTGGCTTTGATTGGAAGCAGAAGCCTGTGTCTGACTGAAGCATTTCGTCTCCCTCGTCTCTCCTCGCAGTGACACTCCAGCTATCTCTGCTCCCCCTCTCTTCGGCCTCACCTTCACCTCTCTGTTTCATCTACTATTACATTCCCCTCTCTGCCTTTTCTGTGTGTGCGTGCGCATGAGAGTACGCACGTACAGTCCTAAAGCCGCGGACCGAGCAGGGCTCCAAATGCAAAGAGATTGTATCTCTGTCTGACTTGCCATTTCCTTGCACATCTCATCTACTCTAGCGGACTGGGCCTCCTGCTCAATGACATCACTGCAGGTAGGACCCATCATACACACACACACACACACACACACGCACACGCAGAAACACAGTCACACAGCGTAGGAAGCTGTCAGTCAGGCGAAATGTCGCAAATACAGAATAATTGAGTCGGAGCGAGGCGGTGATGTAGCGCCCCCACCAGAAGGCCCCCTTTCTCCTGAACACCGCCGAAGCCCAGCGGATCACTCGAGACAACGGCTGCATGGAGCCTGAAGTAAAGGTGAACGAAACGGCGATGTTGACCTGGGCCGAGCACCTTGATACGTCACGATCCTGCAGGTTAAGACGTACTATGCTGTGTGTAAACGTGGCGCGTTCAAGCCTTCAATATGTGGGTGGAAAGAAAATGTATCCCAGTTTGAAACGCACTAATGCTAATAAGGCCTCACTGAGGTTTGGGGTAGTTTAAATAATATATGGAAAGCCCGGTGGATGAAGCCCTCTGAATGATGCTGGATAGGTGTTTTTTTTTTCTTGTGCAAAATACCTCGTGGTAAAAGGGAAGCTCCTGTCTTTCCAGTGTTATTATTAAGTCCCAATGGACAATATTGACGATTTCACACTGGATATCTTACTTACTCAACCACGCCACAAACACAGACTCTACACACAGGCACATGTGTGTCACTGTGGCAAACTTCTCACAGTAGGTCTGTCCCAATTCAGTGACAGCAAACATAAAAAAAACTGACTAAAAAGTATAATCTGTCTAACTAAAAAAGAATGCGCCTCAGCTGATGCTGAAACCGAAAGTATTCCACTGCTCTTCAGGTTGTTCAAGGTTTTTTAATCTGCACAACATTTGCATTACTGGTAACAAAGTAGCGTACATGGCAAGATTCTGCATGCATCTTTTCATAAATAGCCCCCCACACTCAGGCTTTGCACACTGCTCTCGCTCTAGCTTGGATTAAACGTTACCCAGAAAGCTCCTGAGCCTACAGACCCACGTTAAAGCACGGCCGTGCACGTTGTGGGGGTTTCCCTTTTGATAACGTAAATGATGTCAGAGATAGTCTTCACTTAGCCACCCCGCCTACGCTACCTGAGCTAGGCTAATGAGAAATGCGTGTGTGTGTCGAGTGTATATTTCTATTAATATATCTGTTAATATAATGGAAGTCTTTAGCCCATTATATAAACGTTAGCTTAGCTAAGGGCTAAGGGCTAACCCTCAGGGCCCTGCTGCCTCTTAGCGAGATTAACATAACACGGCCGCAGTTTGAATAGGAATCTAGCATGAATATGAATTGAGCATGAATATGGATGCGCTTCTAACGAGTGTTTGTGTTCCTGTCATTAAATTGTATGCTGGTGTAATGGCTCGCAGGACTCGCGGTTGTCAGTGTGGCTCAGGACTCTCACGCCGCCACAGGGTGTGATGTCGGCGGCTTCCTTGAAGCCTCCTCTGAGCACAAAGGGGACTGAGGTTTTTTTCTTTTTTTCCCCTCATTCAAGCTATACATCGGATAACGCCTTTTTGACACATCAGAATCCATTTACACACATTCAAATCTACAAGAAGAGGCGCCGATTTCGTTCTCCCGCCAGGAGGTTGTTAAATAATATATGGAGCCGGTACACATGCTGCCACGGACACATGAGCACACTCTGTCACGGCCGGGGAGATGAGTACGGTATTGGTTGACGCACACAGGCAGGCGTTGTAGATTCGGTGGCGGACTGGTGGTTGGCGTCGGTGTAGCCGTTTGTGAAACGCAGCTGGCTAAGGTTACAAGCACATAAGCAGCACTCTCTTTATCGGCCTGCCTGCTAGATGGCCATTGAACCCTATCAAATGAAGAAGGGGCAGCTTATGAGGCAGCAAGGCACAATGTTAAATATCCCCCGGGTGACAATCAAACGGCAACACATCACAAAAACGCGGCGGTAAATGTCTGTATTGCTTCTTTACAGCTCCTTTGATTAAGGTGGGACATTTCAACGCTTTTTTTCGGAGGGACTTTCTTTATTTACGATGCTTTTGCTGGTTTCTTTACTCCCGAGAGACCGTGTGCTGCATTCAAATGCAGCGGAAACTGTGGGCATTCGGATCAAACCAACACTGTGCAGGTAGGATTTTTAGGCGCGTCTGTTGACAGCATCCTCTGCGGTTGCGGTCAGGTTCAGCTGCTGGACCCTTTTCATCCCACAGAGGTCCGTTATCTAATACAACCACACTTTTCCGTATAGGATCCGCTGTGGAGTAACTCCTAAAGCGAAGCCGCCCCCCTCCTCGTCTTTCCCGTGACATGTGCCTGTCAGCCGGGGCCGTTGATACCGGTTTAAATATCTGCATCGCGCCCACGTCATTAGCATGTTAATCACAGCCTCATTATTTGCGATGGAAAGCAGAGGTTTAGTTAAAACATCTGATGTGGTGGATTAGCGTGTGGGCCGCTGGGCCATGCCGCAGGAGGTTTTTTTTTTTAAACCGCCAGTGTTGCACCGAAAAGTTAAAGTGGAGACGCTTCGGAGCTTAACTTTTTTTAAATCATTCTGGTTAAGCGGCAACAAGGCAGGCGAGCCGACGGGCCTCGAGCTTTATCTCAGGGACGCGCCGCTATCTAAAATCTGTGGTCCAGAATTCAATACCGCGCGCACAAATATCAGAAAAGCTTTAGCGGGGACTTTGGACTTTTTCGTTTTTAGAAAGCAGACATATGTCTCCACCTGCGCCCTCGGTGCCTTGGGATGTGGGTGCAATGATGAGGGGGGGGGGCGGGATGGGGTGCGGGTGCGGTCGGCATATGCCTAATTGCCCTCCGTGCTGGCAGCTCAGGCAGACCGTTGCTCCCTTATCTGCTGCCCTGCTGGACGGGTGCCGGGCGATTGAGTGCTGCCCGCCTCGCTTAGCTACAGTCAAATGTTTGGATTCCCCCCCCCCTCCCCTTAAAGACACATTCCCATACGCCAACACACACACACACACACACACACACCTGCTAATACTGTGCACCTCTGGCCAGCTTCCAGCTCGACCATGTCCCCTTACGAAGTGGTACTCCGGAGCGTGTCGTTTTGAGCTCATGCATAATACAAAGGGATGTTTTATATGACTGAGTTCCCTGGACTCATTTCGCCGTTGCTCCTTTTTTTTTTGTGGAGAAGCCAAAGGGAACTGGCAAGAAGACCGGGCTTTGTGTGCTGATTAAAACACAGTGATCAGTTTTCTTTACACACACACACACACACACACACACACACACACACACCGGGCTGGTCAGATGGCTGGGGCCGTTTCCGGGACCGTCCTCTGGGAAGGCTTTAATTGGTCACCATGCTTCGCCATCTGGGGCCGTGGCGACGGATGGAGGGATGAAGGGAAATGGTGGGAGCTCCTGTAAGGGGGGCATACAGACAAATAAGGGGGAGGGACAGTAAGCGCAGCACACGGCTGAAGCTTATTAGGTCCAATACCTCCAGCACCTCCAGTATTATTAGAAGCATAATATACTTTGACGTGTAATACAGAAAGTGTGTGTGTGTGTGTGTGCATAAAGAGAGAGTGTGATGGTGCATTTGTGAGCCTGAGCAGTAGGTAGACGGGTTATTTGTGTGTGTGTGTGTGTGTGTGTGTGGGGGTGTGTGTGTTAATGCTGATGTTGGCAGACTGAGCAAACCCTGCACATGTGCTAATAACCTCTAGGACAGCAGCGATGGAGAAGACAAACAGACACATTTGGGGGGAGGAGGGGGTTGCATCTGGCTGTATTTCTTTCTTTATAAGTATTTGCTGAGGTTATTTGGATGGACGAGCAGCCAGAAGATGTGAAATTGTGACGCGTGTGAAGTCTGAAGCTGGGAAGAGGAATGTAGGAGGACGAGAGAGGGGCGGGGCGGATGGAACATCTCACGTGTTTCAGGCATGATGAGTAAATCGTTGACGCTGTAAAGGATTTCAGTGAGCGATAGCTTTGCACACAGCTCTTCTCAAATGCTCTTAGGAAGATTTGCCTTTTCATACTCCCACCTCTCCTCAGACTACCCCTCCTCTCACGCTATGCCTCATAATCTCTCGCTTACTCTCCATCTTCCCAACACACTCACTCAGGCTCATTTCCCCGGCCGGGCCTCAGCGACTGCTTGTGTCACATCGCGTACGTGTTCATGCGCCCGTGTGGGTGCGCGTCTTTCGTTAAGTGTTAAATCGTCTCTCTTCTACCTTTTTTTTTTTTTGTGTAAACAGCATAGTCGTATTTAAAAGCTTCTTCTCACCACGGATCCGTTTCTTATCGCAACGTTCCGCCTCTTTGGCTGCACGTCTCCGTACTCCTGCTACAATAACACGGCTCTTCACTCGCTGTCCGTCTGGCTTTGCTTCTCTTCTCCCACCTTCTTCTTCTTCTCCTTGTTGTTGCTGATGCTTTATTCATAATATTGAAAGCATTAGTCTTCTAAATCATGCATTTCGCACCTCAGCACATGGTAAAATCCCATCCCGTGCCGCAGCGCAATTTTCTTTGTTTTGCATTAACCGTGTGTGTGTGTGTGTGTGTGTGTGTGTGAGTGTGTGTGTGTGCGCTCTTCTACGAGCCTTGTGTTAATAAGCAGAGCACCTCCCAGGAGCGTGTATGATGACCCAGTGCAGCGCAGTCTGGAGGAAATGTCTGTGTGAGCAGGGGAGCCCCTCGGTCACTCGTGTGTACCTTACGACTGCGAGTGTGTCAGAGAGCAGCTGTCCCCTCAAGCTGGACTCGCTGTGAGTGTTTGAGGGAGGGAGAATGTTTTTTCTCTGATGTGGCTCCATTCTAACTCTGCGTATAATGAGCTGTAATAGCCACAGGGGCCCAGATCAACGCCTCATTCCCTTTCGTACACACAGAGCAGATGTTGCTCTCTTTACTAGTTCCATGACCCCCCTCCCCCCCTCAGATGGAAAAAAGGGGTTATTGTCTGACTGACAGGTGGAACACAAGCTGGTTTGAGAGGGAACGTCACGCGATGAAACATGGCAGCCGGTCTACAAAGACATGGCAAGGACAGGCTGCAGTTGTGTTGATGAACTCGTTTCAATCGACTGTTCTAAAAAGGGTTGCGCGCGTTGCAAAGCAATTCACCGCCAGAACACTAGGTGGAGTAACGTTTGTTGTCGAAGACGACTTGGAGAGTGGACGTCTTTGTCGTTGATTTTTATTCATTTATTTTTCCACGGACATATTCGTCCCTACACAACTTTGTGCACGTTTGCGAAGGTCTCCCTCCATGAATGTGGTCATATTTCCGTATTTCTTCCGACAAAAGCTGTTTTGTTTTAATAATGCAGTTATTATGCCAAGAAACCGGAAATGTGAAGCTCTGGCAAGGATGTAGTTAGCAGACCAATCACAGCGCCGCGGGCTGCGTGAGGCTTGCGTAGCTTTTGACGCTAGTCTAGAAAAATTGGTCGACGCAAGAGGGGGTGGAAAAGTCCCTTTTGTGTGTCGCAGAACCATGAACTAGGCTTTGGTTCCATTAGCAGGGGGGCTTCACTGTCCCTAAAGAAAAATCTCATAACGCCGTCTATAAGACCTCTCATATCCTCTCCCCGCGGCCCCAAATCCCTCCCTTATTTCGCTTTTGTCTCTTTTTAAGATTGGATGTGCGGTGTTATGAGAGGACCACGCGGAAGCCTCATTAATCAAATGGGAAAGTGTGAAAAGTTAAACTCGTGGTTCCTCATTTAATAAGCAAATAAAGGCACATGTGTTTCAATGTTGTTGTTTTGAATAAAGGGGTTTATGCTTGTTGTGAGATGGCTTGTCGTCATCCTCGAGCTGGAGGTATTTGGCTTTTTCTGTCGGTCTTCAACTGCATATTCTAACCACTGGATAGCTGCATCCATCTGCACAGAGAACACAACGTTATAGGGAAACCTGACCAGCATTTATTAAAAACTCATTACAACAACAACCAATTGTACAAATGTTAATGGCCAGAAAATGTACCTAATCAACGTCTGACATCCCATTTTAAGGTTAATTATGCACTTGCAAAGAAGTCCCGGATCCTTGGTGTTTTTATTTACATTGATATGCCATTGATATTGATATTGATATTACTTGTTATGCCAAACAGCAATGTGAACATCATCTGTACCATTTAGAACTGAAACATCAGCCGTGCCAAAGTCAAATATCTGACAGCTTGGAAAACCGTGCGACGTTATCTGCTTCAAAATAATTCCAAGTGAGTAAACACTGCAGACTGATGAACGTGGGGTTTTCCTCATTAAACGCATTATCAGCACGACGCCTCCCATCAAAAAGCTTCCTGCCATTACATTTAACTAATTGATAATTACATTTTTTTTTATTCTACGGAAATTATTGATATTTATTCCTAATATTCTCAATGGACGGAAATGGTATTAAAAATCCGTAATCCGTAAATTGGCGGTTGGTTTAACCCGTCTTAGCAGCCATCAGCAGCGGGGGGGTTTCTCCATGTGACGCAGCCGTGCGCACGCGGCTCCGGTAGCAGTGATGTGCCGCATTTAAAGAGTTTGGAAAGCTGTCCTTAAAAAAAAAAAAAAATACTCCAAAAAGATCTAGTAGCAAAAGTGACAGGTTTTTTTTAATATAGGAATTGAATCAAGACCTAGTCAGTAGTGTCTGGAGATTTCTTCACGAAGGAACACATCAGCATCTGAGGAAATGGAAACGCATTGGGTACTGTGCATTGATTAAAAAAAAAAGACACAAAATGAAAAAAAAAAACCTCACTATACTCACAACACAAGTCGTGTTGACAAACAACGTTTTGTCATCACAACCTGATCAGCAGCCTCGTTTCCCCCACTGGGTCCACACAACGCGCCACCGCCTGCACGCCCGCCTTCATAAATATGCAGAAACACGGCGCGAGGCCGATGCGAGGAGCCGAGCAGGAATCTGAGACTCCGTAAGGTGCCGCGCTGCGATCGCTGCCTGTGTGTTCTATTATGGATGGACCCCCTGCTGCGGACCTACGAGCCACACCGCGCGCTTCGCGCTCGGCTCTTCTTCCACTCGCTCCTTTCCGTGCCGGTCGTAGAGGGCTCCCTCACGTCTCCTTCGGGGCTGCGGGGCACGATCCTTCCCTTTTTTGTTCTTCTAGTTTTTACTACGTGTCCTATTCTGATTATCAGTTCAGCCTTTTGGGGACGGCTCGCAGACCTCGGCTCATCAGAGCTCGCCTTGTCGGTCGCTCGTGGGGTTTTTGAATGAAGAAGCTGCTTGATTTCCCAGTCTCTTGAGGGAAGCGCCTGCTTTTTGTGTTCGTGCATGCGATTTCGGGCATTAAAGTGAGAATGACTAGTACACTCACCAGATATCTGCCACTGAGAGATCATTTTTGCATTTCCTGCAGAGGAATCATGAAGAATGTGGGAGGTGGGTTGTTACATCAAGTATAAAAGACTGCTGTATTTTTTTTCTTCTTCTTTTGTCTTCATCCTCACCTTGTTCTTCTTCCTCCTGCTTCCACCCTCCCCTCTCCCAATTTCCCGGTTGAACCTCTTCATGCCTTATTCTGACTCATCAAAAGCTCTCACAGAGAAGAACAAAGGAGTGGAGGATGTGTATGGCGGGATAATGGCTCATAAGTATGAGAAAGACGGATGTAGGCACAGCTCCTGTTTGTCCATTGCTTCCTGACCCCCCCTACGCCCGCATGTGTCCAGGGCCGTGACTGAGGCTGGATCCGCGTGAAGTGGAGCTGAAGATCTCTGTTCTCCCTCTCAGCACCTCTCAGTGTCAGAATGATTAGCAATAATTACCCTTTTGGCCAAAGCCCATTTCCGTGGGAGCAACACAAACGCGGCTATTTATGGCCGTAACACTAAAAAAGCAGTAATCACCATTGACCATCTGCGTTGAGAGGCAAAAGCATCGGAGATGTCGTGTGATACGGGGCCAAGGCTATATGGTTACCTCGTCTATGTACTCGTGTGTTGATTTGGATTGGGGGCTTTTTTTTTCTTCTTGCATTCGATTTGTCCTCTCGGTTCTAATTACACGATGGTAATTCACACAGTTCAGAAATTGGTGGTTAAACCCGATAACACTGCCTTATGGGGTTGTGTTGTTCATGTTACCAGGGGGACGTATAATCCAGAAAGTCCAGCTGGAGGAACAGATTGACACATTAAAAGGTTCATCAGACACCAAAACACTGACACGGTCTTTAATACTTAAAAAATCATAATCTAACAACTCTGGAAAGCTGTCAGAATGGCAACTGTTTTACTCTTTAGCCCCAACAATCTCACGGTGGATGCTTGAAAAGTTAAAAGCACAATGCAGCGTTTGGCTGGGGGAGTGTTGAAGGGAACCATGAGACTCTAACTCGGTCGTTTTCCCTTTCGTACCAGTGTCAGGAGGACTCACAGTTGCTTTTGTTGATGAATTATTTGCACAGTTTCCCAAATCTCTGCCGTCCCCCTCAGAGCAAGGGGGGGGGGGGGGGGGGGGTTATGGCAGTTTATTAGCTCGGAGTACGACGTACGGAAGGATAATCCGCGTTCCTGGCCGTGTTGTGGAGCAAGTGGGATCATTTAAAAGAAGTTTCTGTTGACTGCCTCTTTACTGTACGTTAGTTGGCCAGCAGGCACGCAGAATTTAAACGCATGTCAGAGAGGAAAGCTCCATCGTGGTTATCGTTACACCACTTGACATCGACTTTCATTCCGATTGGCAAGCAGCCAGTGCAAAACATTTGACTTTTGTAAACTGAGGCCAAGCTACCCCCAGCATCAGTAAGACAAACAGCGATGCCAGAACCTCGCTGCCCCTTTTTGTAAATTTGCACTTAACTTTTACTTTCAAATGCGCTCACAAAGGCATACTGTACGTGCACAAACGCAATAAAATGCCATCTGTGTGGGTGCTTACACGTGTTGCTGGGAGAGGAGGGCATCTTTACGGCGTGTGGTACGACCGGAGAGCAGCGTGAGTCATCCTCCCCCCCCCCACGACGAGAGCAGAGCGGAGAGCACCGCGTCGGCCGGTTGGATCAGCTGTTTTTCAAATTGTTCTTTTCATCTTTGGGAGGAAAAAAAAAAAAAAAAAAACTATTATTGTTGTTTGACAACCGTGGATCCACAGACACACGCAGCCGTTTGATTTCCTGTGGTTTCTTCTTTGTGTGAGGAAAATCTCTTTTTGCTTTCGCTTCTTCGATAATCGAGCACTTTTTGGAGCTTTTTAAAGGTTCGGGTGCACGCAAAATGTTTTCGGATCGGGCTTCATAAAACGATCATCTCCCAAAGTCGTCTTGGCAAAATCTCTTTCCCTCCATTTCTTTTTTTTTTTTTTTCGCGGTGTCCTCGCGTCGCCCGCGCATCCATCCCTGTGTGACTGGACTTAAAGTCCAGCCAGAAGGATGACGACGGCCTTCACCGGGCTGAGAGAGGAGGGGGAGATCGCAAATGCGGAGGAGTTGAAAGCAGAAATTGCAGATGAGGTAGAGCGAAGAAGAGCGTAGTGTTAAAAGATTTATAAAGGATTGACAGCTTGCGTGTCGCTCAGGAAAAAGCGCATTGACACCAGCATGTTTTTCCATCCTCCCATCTGGAAATGCAAAAGATTACCTGATTTATCGGTGAGAAGCGTTTTAATCGCTCCTGCTTCTGAGACACTCGCGGAAAATGACTTTGTCTTCCCTAAAGTCTTTAATTGAAATGTATTTATGTATATTATGGTAATTAAAACGGGCTCATTGAGTTAAATTGCACACGTTTCCAGTTTTTTGCATGGCGAAATGTGTCTTTTGAATTGGTGGAAAAGGTGCTGAAGAGGCATCACCGTCATCCTCGACTTCGTCCGGCAGTTCTGCCTCTGGGAGGGAAATAAAGTTCATTTATTTATTACATCTCCAAATATATTTATGATGTATAGAATTTGCTCTCATATTTATTTAAATTTTCTTTCACATTATGGTAGTACGAGCTAGGAAGATTTCGCTTCTGCACACACAGCTTTTGGCTGCAGATTTGCTTCACACCAAATAAACCCAAATGATTTGTGTGCGCGTGTGTGTGTGTGTGTGTATGTGTGTGTGTGTGTGTGTTTCCCCGTTAATCTTGCGGTAGGGTACGCAACCAGGAAAGTGATGGTGACTGAACCTCCACGGCATCATTTATTAGCAGCAGGGTGGTTTTTGTGTGAGACTGGCTCAAAATAATCAACGCGATGAACAAACATGTTACCAAGGGCAACGGCGTGGCTCGTTGCTGTGTTTGTAAGCATTTGTCAACACCTGTAATGGGAGAAGGTTTTGGTCTTTCAGTAGGATTTGTTTATCAAGGTTTGGTTATAAGAATAAGTTGAGACGCTGTCCGAGCAAGTGAGGAAAGTGAGTCCGTGTGTGTTTGTGTGTTGGCCGGAGAATGCCATCTCGTCCTGTTCTTAATCCCTCCCAGATTGAGGTCAGCGGGGCTATTGGAGGATCTCGGTGTGTTTACAACCTCGGCCTGACCCTCTGAAACGCTGAGATTGGCTGGTGCGTTCCCACTTGTTCCGTATCGAGACACCCATCTGGATGCAGGGATCCGATTGGCCCGCGAGTGAAAGGTTTTTTTTTGGGTTACATTTATAAGAAGCTTGCTGAGGGACATGAAGAATCCGCTGGTCGTTTTTCAAACCCTACCACCGGTTTGGGACGTGGGTGTGTGGAGGGCAGGGGGTGTAGTGAGCACCGTGTGGGAGTGTTGCCATGGCGATGGCAGGTTGTGGCGTAGGTGTGTTGTTGTGGTAACGGCGTATGTCTACGCGAGGCTGGCGTTCTCTCTGTCGGCTGGAGAGGACTACGAGGGTCCTCGAGGGGCAGAATCTGGCCCCGTGCTCGGTTATTGAAAATGATCTTTTAAGCCGCTTTCATAGGCCTAACACATAATGCTATTGGCCAATCAGCACAGGGCTCGTGATATGGTTAGAATACTCGATTAAGAATATATTCTCATGAAAAGACGTTGTCATGCAATATCACATGTAAAAATGATTACCTTATTAATGACTTTGATTTCACACACACAAGTTTTCTTCCGGACTTCCCCGAGCGTATTCGCAAGGACCACTTCTATTGTATTGTGTGATCATATGACGTCCCACAATCGGATGGGTTTGACTCCAAGTGGCAGCGAGGCGTCGGAAAACTCCCTTCATTCAAACCCCGCGGTGGCGGCCGATGCGTGAAGCCAAGGGGCTCAAAGTCGCCACAGAAGACGCGTCTCGCAATTTTGCCCCAAAACGAAATGTAACCCACCAAGCCGTCCGCCTCTTACCCGTGTTTGGGTTTCAGAGAGGCACAGCTGTGTGTTCTGTGTGTGTGTCTGTATGTACAGCTCTGTGAACTGTTGGCGGGCGGGTGGGGGGTCGGAGCAGCACCCCGCTGTTTCCCTCGGGCCGGCTGAGAGTACTCGGGGAAGAGTCAGCAGGCAGACAATGGCAGTAAGATGGTGTTTGGAGAGAGTGTGAGTCACTGAGAACCACAAAAGGTCCTTCTGCCTGCAGCGCTTACTGGCCCTTCTATTTATTGGTGATATATTATTATAATCTATTCATTTATTTAAGCAATAAGGTTTTGAGAGGCTGTAATGTATACATTATTGACAATACAGTACTGCCTCGAGTACCTTATTGCTTCTATCCACGGTTGCCAGCCAGCTTATAAATGGTGAGCTGCCTTTTCTGCACAACAAAACCAGCAAACGTTGTGCATCGCATTTCAGCAGTCCCTGTATATGTGGCTGTTGCTATGGAAACGACAAACCACATTGGGATCATCAGGTTTGTTAGCCTAGCATCAAGAGTTTGTTGATGATTTAGCTTGGAGACGACATTTTTTCTGTGAGTGCTCTGAAAACGTCCCATGTCTCGTTGCTAGCTGGCATTCAATAAATACCTCCCTGAGGTGTACAGTATGTTATGGCTCAATACTGTACACCACATGACCTCGCTCTCAACCAGTCAGATTTCATCCACCGGTCTTATAATATGCAGTTTGCTGCAGCAGAATGTGAGAAACTGAGGCGCTCACCTGCGCATGCACGCACACATCCAGATCGATTGCATGACATTTTAAAATCCTCACTCCGCTAACTGGTCCTTTGTTATTGCTCGGAAACATTTATTTGGGAGATGCATGTTTGTGAGATCATATCGGTAGAATATAATTACACTCAATATGAGTTCATGATATTGTTGAAGGATTATCGCCCGCAGGTCTAACATTATCAGGGTCTGATTGCGCAGCGTAAACCTATAAGGCTCTATTTATAAGCACTAATACGGGCCTACTACTCCCACGCTAGTCATTTCATCATACAGTCAGCAAACAGATATATCAGTGCAATAGTTTTATTGCTGCCCTTGACTACCATTCACCTCCGTTGCAGACAGTTTATCTCTCAAGGTGATGAAGTAGTGGCGAAAAGGGTGTAGTCAGTCAGGAAGCGTCGGTGTGTATTCGACATTGCGTCCCGCTGTTGCTTATTAAAGTGTTTATTTGCGCCTGGACTGTCTGCACGTAGCCCCGCCATGCAGCATCTCATTAGAGAGCCACTTTGTCTGACCCGCCTGATTTCACGCTTTCTTTTTCTGCCACTTATGCTTTAAAGGTTGTTTATTCTTATACTCCAATAACCAGATGTCTAGCCTCTCCTCGCCGCCGCCTTCATCCTTTCTCTGATCTCTCAGCCCCCCCCCTCCTCACCCTGCACCGCCTGTTGTTTCATTGGAGGTGTCTGTTTCTCTGAGATGCGCACACACACACACAGATGCATGTAGCGTTTGTTATTGAGAGAATGATGGCTGGAATCACTTTTTTTATTTTGTTGGCGAATGTACGTTCCTTCGTAGCAGCCGACTGGCAGAGAACAACAGGCCCCATCCTGACACAATGACAATCCCTTGAAATCCTCCGTAGGAAAACGTCATGAACAGAGCACTCCGCTAGCATTCACCCACACAAAAGCATTGCATTTTTTCGGGCTTCTGAGAAGAGCTCAGAGTCATCACCACATGGCAAAGCAAGAAAGCCTCTCTTGGCAACTCTCGCTCAATTCGTTCAATCCCCCTCCAGCTTGAAGGGCGGACTGCTTTCCATTGTAAACACAGACATGTTGGGTATATGTGTACATGTAGTCGTATATTTACAGCATCCGAAAGGCAAGCCATGCAGCGTCAACCCGGGGGAGGCTAATAGGATAGCAATCACGTCCCAACCGGATTTCCATGTCATTCATTAGGTTTTGTTTTTAATCAGCCTCTGATCCCAAAATAGCCCTTTTTACTCTTGTTTTAAAGGCTACACATGTTTATTTTCGTCAACGCGTGCAGTGTGTTCAGCCTGCTCTCTGAAACGGTCGCGTCTGGATGCGCCTGTCCGTCCCCGTCTCTCATCTCCGCAGCCGTCCAACCATCTGGCTTGAAGTCCGTCCTCTGTTCTCGGTGGCGTTTGTGGACGGAAGCGCTCGGATGACTGTACCGTGGCAATTTGACGTCGCCGCTTGCATATTCAGTATGCGCGATCAACAAAACTGTCAAAAAAAAGTTGTATAAACGCATGAAATAAAAAACACGTCTGCAAGAAGTGCGTCCTGGGTCCTAACACCTGTTTCTTTCCTTTTGCAGTCATCGCTGACTCGTTGACGGTGACGGCACCGGCCCAGACTCTGTCCAAGGTGGAAAGCGACACGCTCCAGCTCACCTGCGAGGTGTCCCGCACCACGCTGCAGCACACGCACTTGTCCGTGGGCTGGTACCTGCGGTCCCCGGAGGACGCGGCGGCGCCGCCCCAGGAGCTGGTCACCCTGTCCAGGGACTTTGTGCTGCGCTCGGGGGGGCCCTACCGGCAGAGGATGGCGGCAGGCGACCTCAGGCTGGACAAGACCAGCGCCACCTCCTACAGGTTGACCATTCACAAGCTGCAGCCGGTGGACCAGGGCCTGCTGTACTGCCAGGCCGCCGAGTGGATCCAGGACGCGGACGGCAGCTGGTTCGCGATGACCCGCAAGCAGAGCGACAAGACTCAGCTGCGCATCCAGCCCACTGGTGAGTGGGCGGAAGGGATTGTGTGTGTGTGTGGGTAGAGGTAAAGAATGCTGCTCTGCATCACCCCTGTCCTTTTGACAGAAACGCACACATGTGCCCGTCTTCCTCTGATTGCTGATCAGTATCTCACACTAAGCTCATTAGCTCACTAAAGAGGGCTTAGCTGAACCTCCACAGACTCCCCTACTTTTGTATGTCTGTCTGTTTGACGGGCAACATTAACAAGCACGCGGAAGAAGAATAAGTTAAGCGGCTCGAGACAGCGTGGGCGTTTGACAGGGAGGAGATGTATGACTTCCGAGATGTACAATTTCCCAGACAACAAGTGGCCCAAAATGTTTTTTTTTTTTTTTTTCAATCCCCCCCTATCCAACAATTACACCATTCTAGTCCGTGCCTGAGTGAATTAGTGAGAGGAATTGTGCGGCCGCCAACTCTGAAGGAGGGGATTGTCTAATGGGAAGGGGACTTAGAAACTGAGGGAGGAAGCGGAAGGGGGAGGCGAGGGGTCCGCGGGCAGACGGAGGGCTGAGTTGGTAGGATTGTACGATGACAGTATATGAGGGAGAAAGAACGGGTTTGTTGGAGAGAATGATTTGCCTGTAGGCCTCATTCGATTACAATCCAATAAGCTGTCCAAGTCGAGACTTGATGGACCAGAGACAAGGACGACTTCAGGGCTCCTCTTGTAACCTCCCTCCCCGACTTGACCCCCATCACGCTCACTCCTGTGCATCACGCACACACACACACACAGAACCTCTTTGTGAGCTTCCGAGAAAAGGGCCCACGGAGAGACGGGTGATAAACCGCAATGACATTAGCTGAATTACCAGGGCGGGCGCGCGGTGACGAACGTCCTCCTGCCGGTAAATCACGTCAAAGTGGAATCGTTTCGCCTCTCTCCCCGTTAAGCATCTGGTCCGCTGTGGGCCGACACAACGCGAGTCCCACGCAGAACGGGCTTTTGTCGGATGAGTCCCTGCTACTTCAGGGAGGAGACAAAAAGGGGCCCAAAGAGCTCCCCTCTCGCGCCCCTTCGCCACTCTCTGTCACCTCTGTGATCCATAATGGATGGAGGCGTTGTTACGCGACAGAATACATCGGAGTGGCGCTGTTCCTCTCCGGCTCGCCCCGAGGATCATTTTGATTGCTACTCGTGTACTCATAAATACCGTTGGGCTGAACTCGTGTATCAGATGTTGCACCTGACGGTGTGCATGCATAACGGGCGGAGGGGAAATAATTCAGGGTGAAGCCGTTCCTCCATTAGGCTTCTATTATAAAAAGATGGTGGAGCTCAAGACGGCCCCGTCACTCGCTAATAAACCTCAGCCGGCATCAGAGCGAGGAGCCACGGACAGAATCCTAATGTACCCTTGCGCGCTCTCCCTTTTTCCTCTCCCTTTCTTCCTCGTGTCTCTCTCTCTCTCATTTTCCCGGCTGTCACGTCTCATCACGGAATTTTCTTTTCTCCTCTCTGACTGTCTCGATTGCCCACTTCCTCCTTTAGTCCTTCTCCTCGTTTCACCTCGCACGACCTGCAGGGCTTTTATTCCTCCCTTCATCCTCTAAGCCGAATCCTCCCCTTAAAAATCGGGCCGAACGAAACGCTGAGTGCTCGTCGAATCAGGTCACGGCCCTTTTAGACTTAGGCTGTTCTTCTTCAGCAATTAATCCCACGATGCCAGGCCTTGCTGTCCTTGTAAGGTAAAGCACGCGATGTGGACCTTTCACTTCACCTCTGTGCCGTTATTCAATCAACCGTCCTAGTGATTGGTTATAAATCCATCACCATTAAACAATAGTAGTATTGTAATACGGTGTTATTGACGATTGTTCACTGCACCGAATACACATCGTTTACTGCACTTCTGTGATAGACAGGAGATGCTGTTTGTCTTTTAATGAAGTGCCCTCAGTGTTCCACCTCACGCGATGTGTGTAGATACTTATATTTGCTTTCAAATGTGTGTGTGTGTGTGTTTGTGTGTGTGTAAACAATATCCTTCTCCCTCCCGCCGCTATATTCCTCTCCATAGCGAGCTCTTTACCAACGGCAGGCTTTGAACTCTTCCACGCGAGTGTGTTTTTCCCAGGAAGTCTGTTTTAAAGTCTTTATAATTACAGCTCGGGGCAACCACATCACTGAGAGGCAAAGCGGCAGTCTCTGATACATACTGTGCTTTTTTTTTTTGAGAAATTAATACAGCAAATAAAGCTGAACACACAGCCGCACTGCGTACACGTACAAGCACACGTGCACAGACAGCCCACGCTGTGTGGCCTAGTGGAGGAAGCCTGCACCGGCGGCGTTGCCGTTGAATGTTCTGCGTGTGCGAACGCGCTGCAGGGAGAGGAAGAGGAGGATATACCGATGGAGAATTTTAATTAGGTGTGTTTGTTGTTGCAGAGGTGAAACCCATGGGAGGGGAAGAGATCTCTTAAAGATCAGCGCTCTATCGGAGCGATGCACTCTGTGACCTCCAGCTTTCCCTAGCGTCTC
The DNA here is from genome assembly GCA_021346845.1 of Apeltes quadracus. Classification (NCBI taxonomy): domain Eukaryota; kingdom Metazoa; phylum Chordata; class Actinopteri; order Perciformes; family Gasterosteidae; genus Apeltes; species Apeltes quadracus. The sequence goes on along the minus strand of CM037932.1, from coordinate 8,483,916 downwards.
TCTCTCTCTGTCTCTCACTCTCTCACTCTCAGCTTTGAATATTGGATTCTCAGAAAAGGCATCAACGTCGCGTCTTTCAACTACAGCCGGCATTTTAAACGTCAGTCGTGTTTCAACCACTAGAGGAAAAGTGTCTCTGGAAGATGACAAAAGTCTTAACTAATTGAAGAGATGATGACACAAATGATGACACTCTTTCCACTTTCTTTAAGATCAAGCCCTGTATTTAATGGTTTTATGCATCGTGTCGTTGGACAAGAGTATTCTCTTACTGACCCACGATGCTGTGCAACATGGATGTTCTTTTCTCTCGCTGTACTTACCTGTTTCTTGCTCCCCCCCCCCCAACCCCTCCCCCACTCAGATCGGGACTTCAGCATCCAGGTGAGCACGGAGAGACGGTCCTTCACGGCCGGCGAGCCGCTGGAGCTCCACTGCACCATCGAGGCCCAGAACGTGCCGGAGCGCTTCTTCTCGGTGTCGTGGGTCTTCAGCAGCTCGCCGGTGGCCGTGGTGGGCACCAGCGCCGTGCCCGTCCTGGGCCCCGACTACGTGGCCCGCGAGGCCGCCGGCCACATGACCGTGCGGAAGGAGAGCGCCAACGTGTACCTGCTCAAGCTGCAGCACCTCCGCCCGGAGGACGCCGGCAAGTACATCTGCCGCGTGACCGAGAGGGAGAAGACGCCCACGGGGGACTTCATCGACCGCAGCAAGAGGTCCCGCAACGTCCAGATCACCGTCCAGCCGCTCAGTGAGTAATAATCTGCCGTCCTGTCCTCAGTTGTGAATTACACCAAGAACGATGAGCTTCTCTTAATAACAGTTTTATCTTCACGTAGGCCGTGCTGTGCTCCTCCTCAGCCATGCTGTCTATTTTTCCCTTATCTGCCCCCCCTCCCCCCTCTCCTCTCTCGCTCTTTCTCCAAGGTGGCCCACAACAGATAGCGGCATAGTCGCTATTGTTAACTGAGAGTAAGCAGAGGGGGGGAAGGATAATGCTGCTCTCTTTGCTGATGTGTTTCCCGTTTGAGTGGATTGCTGAGGGATGGTAATGCAGCATTGCGGCCCTTCCCCGTTTCCCCGGCTGAGCTGTGTGTGTCTGTTTGTTGGGGTTGGGGTGGGGGGGGGCGGGGGGGGGGACTATAGTAGGGTAATGGAGAGCAGAATAGTGCGGACTCTAGAAGGCTCGGCTAACAGCCATGAAATGAATGCGTGGAGAGAGAAAAAGGAGCAGAGAAAGGCGCCCTGCTCTCTAAGTGCCATCTAAGTGGCTCCCCGGGCTAAATGAATGCGTTCTGCCGGGGCGGACCTCTTCAGGTGGGTTAAGCAGGCCGGCCGCTGGGTTTTTTCCTTCTTTTTTTTTTGGGCTCGCAGCCGATCGATTGAAATACACCGTCAACTGCTCAAAAACCCTTCTCCCAATGCATTTATCTGTCACTGAGATGTTTTCACCGTCCCAGCAGCAGCGGGACTGACCCTCCCCTCCCCTCCCTGCCTCCCTCTCCACCCCTCCAACAGTTTGGGGTCATCTTCTTCTTCCCCACTTCTCTCTGTTCGTACAGTGTGTCCCGTCCCTAAGGACTTGGAACAGTGAGTGAAGCCAGATACTACCGGCATAATAAAACATAACAAGCACAGAGACGTATCTCCTCTCGCGCAGCCAGAGCCACCTTATCCTGACCCCCGCTAAATCAACCTAAAACAATGAGCCGGGCCTGCACAAGCCTCCGGGGAGCCGATCTGTATGGGAGGTTTTGTTTTTCCAACAAAAGCCTGCAATGCCCCATAAAGGATGTTTATGAGGTTTACACAGGATAATGGCCGAGGTTATTGTAAGTGAACTTCCATGATGCACAGCAGAAGGGGCCGGGCAGGCCGGCGTGTGTTTGATGCACAAACTGTTCCCTCACGCCTGCTATCTGTCACACAATGAACGCACACAAACACACACACACACACACACACACACACACACACACACACAAGTTCAAGATAAGCTGCGTCTCTCTAATTGGGTGAGAATTGGGAATGTGGTGCGACGGGGGTTCAGGCGGATGAGTCGGTGGCAGGCACAGGTGACAGCGGGAAGAAAAGAAAGCAGGTAAACGCCGCTGACAAATCAGGGCTGATGGATGATTTTATTTTTGCAGTGAGAGCGGCAGAGCCACAGCTTACGCGCCGCGCTAAATCTCTGTCGTGCAGATGGAAAGGACGAGGGCAAGGGGGCATATAGGAGGGGATGTACGGTTATGTAGAGGAAATGCATTCCGCCGCTCAAAATAAACGAGAGGAAGAAGGTGTCGAGGGGAAACGTGAAAATGAACAGGATTTTCAAGGTGAGGAAAAGTTCAGAAGTTAACGAATAGAGAAGCTGTCCAAGAACCAGGACATGAGGGGGTGTATAAAATGTACTCGTAAAACTGTGCGGCAATCTTCTCTTTACGTCTCTGGAAAAAAAAAAAAAAAAAGCGCTGACTGTTTCACTGCAAGAAAGGAAATAAAGTGTGAAGGCTTTTCCCTTTGTTCACGTGAGCGTGCTGGAAGTAAAAAGCCGGTCTATTCCGTATGTTCACAGAGAGCTAATGCTCACAAGGAGAGCCGGCAGGCTGACGGAGGGAAGCAGCAGAGGGGAGAGGGGGGGGGACATGTTTTAACAGAGGGCGAAGCTTCTGGGGTCCCCGAGACATGCGTAATAGATAGATAGAGAATGGACATTGATGTGATAAAGCAGATGAAGCGGAGAAACCGAGAAGAGACAGTCATGTGATCTCTCCTCTGCCCGTGTGGACTTGTTCAACAAAGCCACACGGGCGTTCGAAAGCTCACGAGGGCCTCTCTGGCTGTCACACACTCACACAGTGCTGTATGATACTCCACTCCCGGGGAACAGGCTCACCAGTTCGTTCTATTGCCCCTGTTGATGTATTAAAACACGAAATGTATGGTTCAACCTGAGATGGAGCTGAGACTTTTGCGGTACTTTTTATGTCTCCTTTCGTAAGGCTGACCCCTCTCTCTCTCTCTCTCCCTCCCACCCACCTTCCTTTTCAGAGAGCAACATCACAGTGTCATTATCGAGCAACTCCTCGGAGGTCCTCGAGGGCGACGTGATCCAGCTGACGTGCTCCGTCCAAGCCACTTCGGGCCCGCTGTCCGTCGCCTGGCTGTGGACCAACAAGCAGGCGCCCGCGGCGGCCCTGGAGCTGGCCTCCATCGGGCGGGACGGCGCCGTGTGGCACAGTCCCTCCTACAGGGAGCGCTCCGGCTACGGGGAGGTGCGCGCGGAGAAGGCGCGGGCCGACACCTTCTCGCTGTCCCTCTACAACGCCTTGCCCGGGGACGCGGGCCAGTACCGCTGCGAGGCCACGGAGTGGCTTCGGACGGGCGCCGGACCCGAGGCCATCTGGCAGAAGATCGGGGAGAGGTCGGCCACCAAGGCGATCGCCGTCAAGACCGTTGGTAAGTTGGTGCAACCTCAGCCGAGCTCGGGGTAGTGCATGTTCAGGTCCCGCCCCGGTCAGGAAGGGCACATTGTGGGGGACTAGGGGGGCAGGAATGCACACATGCAAAACACGCAGTCACGCACACGTATACGGATTAGCTGGGATTTTTAGAATTGGAAATGCAGCGGTTCTGTGTTTCACAGTCTGTGGGTCTCATCCGTCAGCGCCGAGTGAGCTCAACATCATCGGTAGAGGCTGAGGAAGTTACTGGAGCGCAGCGCTGAGAAGCCGGCAGACCAGGAGGACAGGACTCACAACGCGCATACATATATACACTAACACACACACACACACACAGGCGCACACGCAACCAAAGGATTAACTCCCCGCAGCAGCACACAACGCTGCTGCAGAGAAGAGATGTCGTTTTTTTAAGTGGCCATTTGTTAAGTTGGGGTGACAACAGAAACATTAGTTTGAAGAACAAGGGACGCATTATGCAAATCTGGGGAAAGAAGTCCAAAGCAGCTTGTCTCTCTTCAGTTACACTCCTCAACATCTCTTCTCTCTCTCTGTCTTTGTGCTCGCTGATCAAAGGATTTTCCAAATGCCTGCTGTCGCGTGACGGTCAATGTGTGTGTTTTACTCCGATTTCGGTCATCCTTTTTCTCACTTAAGCCTTTTTCGCGACCTAAGTTTTGGTCGAAGTTTTGGTCTTTTTCAGCTCTTTGTTCTGCTCTGTTTTCTACTACCTTTGTCTTACCTCTTCAGTCCTCGCACTTAATTGTCGATCCAACAGGCTGGAGCTAAAGATATTACATGTAGCTACTGTACCTTAATTTAGATCATAGCCTCCTTTGTGGACTCCTTGTGCTCGCTTGGAGGGCCTGAGAGAGAGAGAGAGAGGCGTCCTTTGGGACCGGTGTTTTTCTTTCTCACGTCGGTGAAGACAAAGATACTTGGTGCAGAGTCACGTGTGCAGCTGAAGGGGCCCTAAGGGTGTCTGGGGTGAGAAGTCTCCCACTCAACCCCGTGCAGTGGACGAAACAAAGCTCTAGTTAGTCACCCGCATGGTCGAAATGGATGTCTTCTGTCACAGGCAGAGAGTGAGGGAAAAGGGTTGGATGGGTGGATGGATGGATGGATGGATGGATGCGGGGCGCAGCGAGAGTTATTGTCTGTTGGGGAATTATGTCCCCAGGCAGCTGTCCCATCAGTAGCCAAGTCTGGACAGAAAGCCATTGATTACACACCCTGAAGGACACCGGGGGTGGTGGCCGCGGAGAAGAGGGGGGGAGCGACGGGGACAAAGTGCCGTGGGTGTTGACAAGAATATAATGGAGAAATCTGCGAATTCTCACGGGAATAAATCATCTGATCGGGCAAAAATTCCGACTTTGTCAATACATCTCCTTTCCTCCTCCTCCTCCTCGTCCTCCTTCTCCTCCTGTCCGCGTGTGAAAGCACGCTGCTCACATCTGAATCATTCGCATTCATTGAAATGCCCTGAATCAGGCACAGCAGGGCCAAGTTGTTAAAGGGCCACGGACCCGACCTCGGCGCTCTCCTGTCTAGTTTTTCTTGGGAAAAACACAGAGGTGGGTTAAACGTTTTTAGTTTAACGAGGGTGGATTATACACGGCAAGGAGCAGGACGTAGATCGAACATCGGCGCTTAGAGGAAATCCCCCCCCCCCCCCCCCCCCCCCACCCCCTCCTAGCTTTTCTTTGTTGCAACAGACACAAGCTCAAGGAACGACAAGCTCGGGCAAAAGTTACATGTCCGTCTCGCGGTGCTTAACGGTACAGGAGAAGTGTTGTGTTCATTACATACAATCAGAAATGCAGCTTTTCTCACTTCCTCACGCTCTGTCTCCCCCCCCCTTCCCCCTCCAGAGTCCTCCTTCATGGTGTCGGCCTCGTCCCGCACGCCGTCCGTTACCTTCGGAGACTCCTTTGACCTCCTCTGCCTGGTGAAGCCTCGTCACAACCCCCGTGTCCCCGCCTCCGTCACCTGGCGCTTCATGCCGGACGCCGGCGGCGAGGATCAGGGCGAGTTCAGAGACCTGGTGACGTTCACCCGCGAGGGCACGCTGCAGTGGGGCGAGCAGCTGCTGGGGCTGGGCACCCGCACCACGGTGGACCGCTCGCACTCCAACACCAACTTCCGCTTGTCGGTGACCCGGGCGGGGCGCCGCGAGGCGGGCAAGTACCAGTGCACCGCTGTCCTGTGGAGGAGGAACTACGACAACAGCTGGAGCAAAGTAGCCAACCGCACCTCCAACCTGCTGGGCATCAGTGTCCTACAGCCAGGTAAAGCTGCACCTAATTGGAACGGACACAGACCAGCACACCAACGGGGATAAACACGGTGTGCCAGACACACACACCCACGCACACACACACACACGCACACACCCATGCACACATTGAAGGGATTCGGAAGCGCTTAGAGGATGTCTGCCTGCTCTAATTGCTCTTAGGCTCTGGTTTAGAAACTAATTGGTGTGTGTGTGTGTGTGTGTGTGTGTGTGTGCGTGTGTGTGTGTGTGTGTGTGTGTGGAATCTCTTAATGGAGCGCAGTGAATGCATTGCTAAATATCCCGCAGGAGGAAAAAGAAAAGTGTGTGAAAATGGTTGGGGGGGGGGAGCAAAGGACGACCACAGGGAAAGAGGGAAGGTGTGATCAGGGGAGAGCAGGCTGTCCTTGAACCTTTCTTTTCACAGTGGAGGCATTAAACTGTCGACACCACCCTCATTGGCCCAGTGTGCTCCACACATACATTGTAAAGAAAACATTCAGACACAGCCCAATTAGTGGCTGAACAACAACGCACACACACACACACGCACACACACACACATCTGGCCCCAATTTAGCCCAGTCTGGGGCGCCACAACAGAGTGACTCTTGATTTATTCAGGTGAATCTGCTTGAGGCAAATACCCATCCTGAAAATAGTCCAGCAAAAGCGGCGCAGCAAAGCATTATGGTCCCTGAGATGCCAATAGAGGTGGGAGGAATATGAGCAAGGTGTGTGGGTAGAACGAGAGGGTTTTCAACTTCTGAAATGATTCTATTTCTGGAACTTTATTTTGGTAACCGTAAGCGATGCAGGAATAGATGCGCGCTCGTTTGTGTTTGTGCAAGTCCGAGTGTCCCTTTACATGTTCAGGTGAGGATAAGTGAGAGGCAGACTGGGGTGATCAATAACACTTTACAAGTGAGCCGGTGGAAAGTAGTCACATGTACCGTATAGTCTCTTATTCAGTCTCTTATGCTGCTACATTGACTCAGATCAATGCAAACTGATGTAAACACACACACACATTCCCATGCAGAAGTACTTAAGTTCACACAGTGCCTTTCACTTGCTCGACTGACTGTGTGTGCAGAGGGAATGGTTAAGGTCGGGGGCAAATTGTTGCCCGGCCCCTTCAGGACTTATTTGGAGATCAACTTATCACCCTGAATGCTCATTTACCTCCCTTCTTGTGCAGTTGACATTGTTTATCCTTAACCCGGGAAAAGGACACACTCAAACACACACAAGCGCACGCACACAATTCGCAGGGGAATAAATACTGGGTCCTCCTCTCCCGGGTGATCCGTTACCTTGGTTATCCCATCAGTAACCGTGACGATGTCGTCAGTCTCCGACTTAAAACCAATCACTAACCATAACAGCGCTATTACTCTGTGCGTAAACCTCACGGGGGAGCACAGAGACCTGGCTCTGTCATGTTGTGTTCTCCTCCTCCCCGTTTTTTTTTTGTTTTGTTTTGTTTTGTTTTAGTGGCGCTGTCAGACCTTCATTTAGCCGGATGATTCATATGTCAGCGTGTAGGAGAGTCTCCCTCTGCCTCTCGCCTCTCTTCCCCATCTGCTTTTTTTCTCCTCGCTGTTGTGCTGAATGTTACTTCCTGCTTGGTTAAACTAGCAACTGGCATTTTCAGCCGTTTTCTCAAAGAAGTGGGATAAAAGGGAGTGTGTGTGTGTGTGTGTGTGTGTGTGTGTGTGTGTGTGTGTGTGTGTGTGTGTGTGTGTGTGTGCGTAACGAGGTGTGAGCGAACGCGGCATTGGACCACATTCATAATTGAGAGGCTTTAAGTCGTGCTTCCAGAAATACCTGCTCAATATGTATGAGCTGCCTCACCAGCGTTATGCGTGCACGTACACACGCGTCCCAGGTTCCCGCAGGAATCCCACTGCAGCCGTGTTTCTTGTGAAGTTCCTCGGAGAGCTTCCGTGTGCGTACAATGAAATGTATAAAAGCGAGCTCACCGCACCCCGTGAAAACCAGCAACACAAAAGAAGAACCCTTTATCCGGCCTTTCTGATCATCCATTAACAGCACCATCTCGGAGTCGGGAAGGAATGCGCGCGCCCAAGCCCGACGTAAGGTTTCCAAATGCCGAGTGACGCTCATTAAAGTATCGGAGGACTTCTAAAGCAAAGCCTGACTACTAGCATCAAAAAGGGAGCCCTTGATCCAACGTCCAGGCCTTCTTGATTTAGGAGTAGAGAAGTTGGCGGTGTAGATAAAAGCACCGAAGTTAGGAGGTGCCTGCAGCTCTACTTCCTGTTCCAGGTGGCTTGACTGCAGTGTCCAAGTCCTGTGGGTCGTTTTTAGACGAGTACACCAGCGTTACCTTCAGATGCTTACACACACACAGACACGTGTTGATTTTGAGGGGCAACCCTGCCCTTGAATGATCCACCAGCGACTTTGTGCAGATAATCACTGCACCACCATGCGCCTCCACATACCAACAAGCTGAACATGCACACGGGAGGGGGGGGATCCCTCACAGAGCAAATGTGTAATTATCTTAATATTAGCCCCCACAGCGTAGGATCTCCTCAAGAAAGCCCCCATAAACATGCGTTATTCAGTTGCACATACAGGAACAGTGATATTAGATTCCAGCTGATTGAGTTTTCTCTTTGTCTCCGTCTGAAATACAATCATGGCAAACTGTTCAGCGTGGCAGATCACCAGGGAGACCTCGGCCTCCACGACACACTGTAATATCATTTAGTCATGACTCAAACTGCATACGCACAGACACGCACGCACGCACACATTCACAGAAAGACACGCAAAACTAATTATGCCAAATCTTCCCCTAATGGAACCGGAGTTTAGATTAATGACTGTTTTGGGAGTTCAAGACATTTTTCTCATCATCCGAGTTTGCGCACGTGCACTTTTGTGCGCGCGTATGTGGCACACGGAGTGGGATATTAGCACCGTCTGGTTATTGGCTGGGCTACCGTGATGATGGCGGTGGGGGATGGGGGGGGGGGGGGTGGCCCACTTAGAATTCCTCTTCATCTCTCCTCACACACCGACGCTCGCCTGGCCACCTTTCAGTCACACCATCGAATATCACGCAAGTTATTTGTAAGTTCCCTCTTTGAATTATTAGAGGATGTATGTCTCCTACTTTCCCCTCTTTATCTTGTCCAGCCTCAAATTCCCCCTGTGTCTCTCTCTCTCTCCCCCTCCCCTGATAGTTTTTAATACAGGCTGGCACGAGCAGATGCCACATGTGCTCTCCTTTCAGGGCAGGGAAGTACTTGCCGCCCAGCCGTTACTGTCACTTTGATTGTGATTGGAGGTTCCTGCTCATCAGGGCATGGATGGGAGCCGCCTGTCTTCATTACGGCCCGTCCTGTCATATTCCACCTCGGCCCTTCTGCATTCGGTCCTCTCCCTCTCCCCATGGCTCTGTTTCTAATGTCGTCTTTCCTCCACTCGGTTACCTGCATGTTTTCCTACTTGAACGCCCCCCAGCTTCCTTTTTCACGTGTGAGGGTTTTTTTTTTCTCCACATAATCGTCTCCATTAATTAACATTTTTCGTCAAGTACCTTTTTGGAATTGGAGTAGCTGCGTCTGTTAACACAAGAAAGAAGTGGCTTCGTCACAGTGTCCCGTGCTCCGCTGCAGCCGATCTAGTTTCCAGTTTGCCCCCCAAGCTGCCCCCCAAGCTGCCCCCGAGGCAGCGCTGTGCGTACGGGCTGCAACACACAACCCCTGCCCCTCTACATGCGCATACAAATGCTCCCCTGCTGGCTTTTTTTTCTGTCTGTTGCACACGACCACACGGGGCCGTGATGCGCGATAAATGAATTTTTTGATTAATCACGCTCGTCTCAGACATTCAAGGTCAGGCTCCTTTTCCCCGTGTCGCCTTCCTCACAAGGGCAAATGGCTAACAGGCTCTCTGTGATGCAGGAACACGGGCACATATTTCTGTCAAATCCAATCCAATCTAGGCCTCATTTCCTTGTTCGGCCCGAGCAGAAGGCACAATGAGCGTCTCTGTGTGTTGTCTCTCCATCCCTCTCGAGCGCCTGCGTTTGTGTGCGCGCGTGCACTTGTGCGTCTTGCTGCTGCTGCTGCTGCTGTAATTGAAGTCGTAACTCAGCGCTCGCTACAGTGCCGCTGTCTCCATGTAAATCAGTGGCTGATGGTGGGAGCCGTGCTGGAGGGGCTCAGCAGTGCCGCCTCCTGAATACGTACGAAATCTAGCCTGGACTAACTGAATGCTGAACGCTGTTCTCTGTAGTTTGAAGAGCATCATTTTCTTTGTGCGTATTGGCAGACCCCTTAAACACACACACACGCATGCGGTTAGATTTGTCTTCATTCTCTCCCCGCCGTGCCAGCTTCTTTTGGGCCATTAATCTCAGAGAGTTCCCTTGTCCTCCTGACCCTCTGTCTCACCCTCTCTTGTGCATCTCTTCAGCAATCACTCTCCCAGAGAGAGAGACAGACGGACGACGACAGACAGGCAGGATGAAGGAAAGTGCAGTCAGTGCAATAGTGCGAGAACTGATTGTAATGAAAAGTGTGTCTGTGTGTGTGTGTGTGTGTGTGTGTGTGTGTCCCTGTCTCGGTGTGTTGCAGGCAGTTACGTGCACGGATCCCGACAATTCGAAGCCGTCTTAATGATATTGTAGTGGGAAAGGGATGTGGGCTCTAATATGCCTCTGACACAATGGGATCATAGATACATGGCGCTCATTAGCATAGGGATTAGGCTCCCAGTTTGGCAGAGGAGCCACTTTTCATGCCGGGGGGGGGGGGACGGGGACCCTATCCGTCAACGTCTCCGACTAGCCGCCCGAGCCGATCTCTTCTGTCCACGACTGCGGTCCAGATGTGCCGGGGCCGTCCGGCCCAAAGTGAGCTTCCTCTGGAGGGAGTCCGGGCGCGCTCAGTCCTGACGCGCTGCGGCGCCGGCCCTAGATTAGCCCATGTCTGTGCTAGTGCTAACGCTAAAGGCGGAGCAGGCAGCCCATTAGGACTATAAGTCCTCTGGAGTGGAGCTGGAGCGGCTCCTGCTGCTTTCCGAAATCCCCCGCGGGGCCGCGTGTTCTCACTTTCTGTCTTTTACATCTCTGTCATCTTTTCTCTGGCGTCTTTCTCTCCCTCTGCAGACTCGCTCTCTCTCTCGCGCCTCAGCTCTCTGTCGGTAGGTGCTTGTGAGTATCCGTTCGCTGTCGTTAAATGTCCCTCGATTATCCCGTTTTTCTCCCACCGCGTGTTCTATCGTCCCTCCCTGCGTGTCTACCGCTCTGCTTTAATTAATCCATCTCTGTTGCCCCCTCTGGCCTCTTTTAACGAAATTGAAGCTTTGCATCTGTGGCCAGGATGTCATCTCAGTGGTCATTAAGTACATATTAGAGCTCTTTTTTTAAAATGTTTTAAGTCAAAATGTTAGGCAGAGACCCCGCCAGCACCTCTAGTGTTGGCACTTCATTTAGGCCTCGTACATATTCATCTTCCCACAGGTGAGTCTGCTGAATATTCATGTTGGTGTCAGGCAACTAGACGGGTTTGAGATGAGGAGAGACATGGCTCATGTGAATAAAGAAGGGAGGAAAAAGTGGGTGATCGGTGAAAACAAAGAACGAGATGAAGGATGAATGGATACGGGTGAAGTGGACATTAAAAGCAGTAGCATAAAACACAGACGGAATACGGGACAACATTCTTTGATTTACCATCTTGGCCTGCATTCTCTTTACATAAGAGAAGATCAAGCAGTGTACGAGCTCCTTTGAAGTCCTTCCATCTTGTGACAATGTGTGTGTGTTTTTGGGTCTGTGTGCGTGCGGTAAGTGTGAGCTGACGTGCCACAGTAGCATCTTTTATCCGTGTACTCCTTCTCTCCCCGGACTCAAACTTGTTTTCATCTGCCGCGTTGTGTGCTACTGGGACAGCTTTTGGGGTTCGGGGTGTACTTTGTTATCCGTCTTCCTTATTAAACCGCGCTGCCATTTGTAGCCTCTGTGTACTTACTTACTTACTTCCACTGATTGATAAAAGGAATAAAGATAGTTTGGGCTCCACTACGCAGTTCCTGTGGCTATTAAACAGGACAGATTGGGCTCGTATGGGAAGGGGTGAGACAAGGGTTCAATGAGCCAATTAGTGGCTTCACTGTGTATGTGTGTGTGTGTGTGTGTGAGAGAGAGAGAGATTGTGTGTATTTTATTGATACTATATGCCCAGGAAACTGCTGAAACACAAGTACCTCCAGTGGAGCTTAGATACTCAAAGGGGAGAGGAGGCCCTCTGTCTGGATCCACCTCATACCATTGATTATTCTTATTGTTTTTATTGTCAGTAGTATTATTAGTGATAATATCTTTGTTGTTATTGTAATGTCTTTGTATTATGCAGACCAATAATGTGACTTAATTAAATTGTATGTAATCATGCTCTGAGATGAAAACAAAATACTCTGTCTTTGTCTGCTCTTTCTTACTAAACCTCCTTAAGAGACTAATGACTACGGTTGTCGTGGAAACCACAGGCATGTGACGTTTTTTTTTGACAGGCTGTCTATATTTCCCCTCAAGGGGAATCACAAAATTGCTCAATTATGGATGGTATTTGCCCCTTTTTCTTTGTGGAGAAAATTAATTGACCAACACAAAAAAGGAGGAATTAAAGGTTGGTGCAAAATAAAAAAGGAATAGACTTCAACTTGCACCAAATTTTGACTGTCACATGAATTTAAAGCAAAGCGGTGAAAATACCGTTTCCAATTAGCGATTCATCTTACGCCGCGGATGCACCCTTGAGGCTCATTAAAAAAAAAAAAAAAAAAAAACAATAACGAAGAACATGTGATGACACTATAAACAGCCACCGACAGCCCGAAGCGCTGCACACTACACTTCTCCTGCTGTTTAGGGAAATCGCACACATGATGGACGGCCTTCTGAACTCGCTGTCTTCCAACACTCGTGGACGATTGCTCCGCTGTAGCTCCCTTTTGGGAGGGAGGGGACCCGCGTCAGAGGGTGCGACAGGCTGCCGTGTGAAGTCGCGTGAGGCGTTTTCAGAAGGGACGGCAGACGTACGGCAGTTTTGGGACGTAAAAACTCTGCGTTTCCCTTCCCTTTTTATTTCTGCCACTGCTTGAGTGAGTGCTTAGTTATGATAACTTGTAATGGCAATCAAGCTACATAATAGGGCTTGTATAATTAGACTATTTTTTTGCCTTTGGAAAAAGAAAAAAAATCTGTAAACACTGATGTACGGCAACAGGCTCCCAGCCTCCAGTTTTTCTCTCCTGGCTGCGGATTCAAACTTTAAAATGGAAGCGGCGGAGAATTGCTTTGTCCCGTGCCAATCCAATCCTGCATGGTTCCACTTCAGGAGGTTCAGAGGTAATTCTCCTGTAGAAAAATAAAATAAGACACTGCCAGGATTCCGCAGGCTCGGCAGTAATTCCGGATGGGGAGATTGTCAGGCTTCCTACCAAGTCGTCAGTGGGTACCGAGGCAATGTTAATGGCTCATTGGAGACGCTCGCTCAGCCGGGGCCGGTCTGGCGACGCCTCGCAGCCGTGCATCTTTTTGAAGGCAACTAAATGTGTACATCTACCGTCTGCGCAGTGCAAATATGCAGAATCACACGCCACTAACATGTGAAAGTGGGCTTTCCGGGGCAGATGGCTGTGACCAAAGGCAAGCAGGCAGTGAGTCGTAGCAAAGCCTACCGTGAGCGAGGAGCGAACACGAAATCCGCAGATGAAGGGCAGCGTTTTAAAATGCGGAGATGAAAAATAAATCTACATATATTTTTTTTTTTGTGTGTCATATTTGTGCCAGTTCAATCAATGAAAAAAAAACGTTTTCACATTTACATATTCCTGATCAAAGCTGACTACCCTTTGAAATTTGACAGACAAAACCTAAGGAACGGGATTTTGTTCATCCAAACAACATATACATATTTTATATATATATATTTTTTGTGCTGCCTCACATTGACCAATGTTAACTCATTTTTTGACTAACTAGTTAATTCATTTGGAAAGAGAAGCCAACATTGTCACAAACAGGAAACCACAATGTTTCACTGCATTTCATCATGAATCTGTTTTGAAATATCCCAAGTAAGTCGTTTTTTTTTGTACTTTTGTACTTAGAAAAAGAGTTAATAGGTTGCTCTGCATACATTTTTAGGAAATGTGTTTTTATTTTTACAATTAGGGCAGACATAAGCGCTCTCGCCCTAAACTAGGTATTCATTTCTCGTTCTTTTGCGGGAAAGGGTGACATTCTGCATTGACTTGTCCGCTGCTGCGATCAATTATGGGAATTTGTTTCCCCAAATTGACTTCAGCCAACAAACGGCTCAGGGCCGCCAATCCAAATATGCAAGTTAACACACCAGAGTTCATAATTGATCTGTTTCTGATTCTCAGGTTTGGGGATCGTACGATGTGTGTTCTTGCTTTGTCATCCTGTGTTTGTATCCACCTCGCGTTTGCGGCTGTGTGTGTGTGTGTGTGTGTGTGTGTGTGTGTGTGTGTGTGTGTGTGTGTGTGTGTGTGTGTGTGTGTGTGTGTGTGTGTGTGTGTGTGTGTGTGTGTGTGTGTGTGTGTGTGTGTGTGTGTGTGGTTTTTCTACCCTCTCTCTGCTGAGCTAATCCTCCTCCCAGACATGTGACAGCGAGGCCTCCCCGTCCGTGGTCACACCCCGATGTACCTGCAGCTAATCCTATCCCACAACCCATGTCGCTGTAACCAATCCCGTCACAGCACTCGGGGGGGGGGGGGGGGCGACCTCAGCTTCTCCCTGACATCTCAGTCACCGCATCTCCTCCCTCTCCTCTGCTCTCCTCCCGTCCTCGCATGACTTTATATGAATGGTTCCAGCAGACGATCACACCTCCTGCACTTTTCTTTCTGGTATCTCAGCCTAATAATACCCACAGCCAAACTTTACAATCCGCCCCCCCCCCGCCTCTGCTGTTCGGCATCATAGCTTCCATTTCGTCTTTGAAACACAGACCTAACATCCCCTCATCTTTGATTTGCTCGACATTGCCTCCTTTCCCTTTTATTTCCTTTTTTTGTCTTATTTCTGCTTCCCCCCCGCCCCCGCACCGCCATCTTTCTTCTTCCCTGCTGTCGGCAGAAATGAACCCCGGCCACATGTCGTCTGTCACACAAACAGAAATTGCGTCGTGTACCCGTATCCTTGCATCCGAAGGAATGACTGCCTGCTTTCTCCCGTCGTCTGATTCTTTGCAGAGAGCAAGCTGCGGGTGCAGAAGACCAACCAGTCTCAGGTGCACCTGGAGGACAGTCGCGTCCAGGTCAACTGCTCCATCGGCTCCCAGACCAGCCCGGACTCGCAGCACGCCGTCATGTGGTACGTGAGGCGCGCCGCCGCCGGGTCGGAGGCGGACGAGCTCCTGCTGAGGATCGAGCGCTCGGGGGCCTTCGAGTACGGCGCGTACGCCGAGGAGGAGCGACTGCGGCGCCGCGTGCAGGCCGAGAGGGCGTCGGCCCGCCTCTACGTGCTGACGTTGAACCGGGCGGAGAGCAGCGACTCCGGGACGTACTACTGCCTGGTGGAGGAGTGGCTGAGCGACCCGGACGGGGCCTGGTACCGGCTCTCCCGGGAGTCCTCCGGGTACACGCAGGTTACGGTCAGACGGCCAGGTGAGCAAGCTGCAGATCTCGGAAATGTTTGTTTATTCCCCTCTTTTGGGGAAGCAGCAGCAGCAGCTGCCCCACTAAACCCCCCAAACTCTGCCTTGCTTCAGGTCAGTAAGACGCCCCGCTCCAAACTGCTTGGCTCTCCCCAGTCGCAGCTTGGATGACTTTACACCCGTGCTGGGGCAGAACTCAGGTGGCAAAAAAGTCGCGCCGGTTCTTACGCCGTGCCAGAGTACGCAGGCTGGCTCAGGCGGAGGAGCTAATCCTCTTGTTGAGTAGTCAAAAAAGGTCCAGGGCGCCCAAAGCCATGACCTACTTACTGCCGCACAAATCCTGATGTCTGACCTCATGACTGAAGTCTCAAGCACACTCTTGCCGAGTTTCCCCACAGCGCATATTATCTGATCATAGGAATTAAAGCCGTCCCTTTTTTACCTCCTTTACGATCCAACGCCCCCCCCCAATTGCAGATGGATGTTGGTCTGTTCCACGGCTGCGGCTGCGTTATGGCGGCGGCTGTGAGAGCACCGATCATCCGTTTCAGGTGTCGTGTTTCTAACGCAGAGTGAAATCTCTCTGTTCGGGCATCTGTCCAAACTGGAGTGTGAGGATCAAAACATCTGCTCACCAGCTAGTAGGGCGAGGAAAAGGTCGGCGTTTTATGTAGACGATGAAGCTGTCACTGCCCGAACTATTAACTGAGCTGCAGCATCCATACACACGCATAGATTTGGAAAATGTGCACGGCGTGTTAAGACATTTCCGTGACGTTCTGCTTGTTTAATTTCACCTCAAAAGTTAGTTTGTTTTTCTGGGGGGTCTGGGTTAATATTTAACACTTGCTGGCTGGCAAGTACAGTATGACCATGCAGGTTTCCACTTTAAATGATTCATAAATATCTACAGACGATTAATGGAATATGATTCATAAATATCACAGCTATTCAGAAAGGTGTAAAAAATGCATTCAGCCAGGAAGCCATGGAGAAAGGTCCCTGTTGGAGGAGTGATGAGCAGAGATCGGTGCCAGCACGCAGCCATTTTTTTTAAAACTGTCTTTTTCTGCCCTCCTGCTGTCCCTTCTGCTTAATCGTATTTGCTGTAACAGGAGAGATTCCAGACTGTGTGTTTGTGAGCATTCCAGGCGAAGCCAGGTCTTCACTGCCATCGTTTTCTCTTTCTTTTCTTTTTTTTTACCGCATTAGAACTGTGGCATTGTACCCTAAAGGGTTGCAGCGTATCCGTGCAGACAGACACACACACTGGCCGCAGGGCAGGTTCGAACCTTGCAGTCGATATCTGCGGCATCACTGGGGGATTTATTCATTTGTGTCCTCGGTTTACATGTTTTGGAAGTTTGGTGTCTCCGTTTGCTGAACCAATTACCGCTTGTGTGTGTGTGTGTGTTGAAGTTTTAAAGTGAAAGTGCGATTCGCCAGGACCCGAGATGACCTCTTTAAACCACTTGTTCTGTCTGATCAACAGTCCGAAACGCAGAGACGTTCACAAGCTGTTCATTACAAACAAACAGGAAAACTTGGAGAAGTTGCAGTATGGCATTTGCCGTAATTGGTAATAAATTAATTGCTCTTCAAAATAGATGCCAAGTCATTTTTAATTGACTCCCTAATCCGTTAATCAACCACCCGACTTGGCTCTTGTTCTAATAGGACAGTCTCAATGACTGTAAATCAGACTAGACGTTGGGATTTGGTGCTATACTCCTGGACCACCTAGAAATGCTGAGCTAAACCCCCTCCTCCCTTTGTGTTTCTCCATCTTAAATTGGACCTCTGCAGAGATTCGGCTTCAGGTGGAGGAGTTGGAGTCAAACGTGACGGTGGGAGAGTCTTCCTCCATCCGGCTGGGCTGCAGCATTCCCTCCCAGTCG
This sequence comes from Apeltes quadracus, assembly GCA_021346845.1. Taxonomy (NCBI): domain Eukaryota; kingdom Metazoa; phylum Chordata; class Actinopteri; order Perciformes; family Gasterosteidae; genus Apeltes; species Apeltes quadracus. Next base: position 8,466,602 of record CM037932.1, on the reverse strand, counting down.
TCCCGAGACTCCCGCTTCTCCGTGTCCTGGTACGTGGAGCGCTCCCAGGGGGAGGAGGAGGAGGAGGACGGCGACGAGGAGGCGGAGCAGCAGCCAGGTGACGAGGAGAGGGAGTGCGTGTTCTCCATCGGCCACGACGCCGTGTTCGGAAACGGGAACTGCAGCCCGCGGGAGGAGCCGGGGCCGAATTCCCGCCTGCAGTTCGAGAGGATGACCTCCGACCAGTACAGCCTGACCATCCGGGGGGCCCGCCGCACGGACGCGGGCCGCTACTACTGCCACGTAGAGGAGTGGCTTCTCAACCCCCGCAACGCGTGGTACCGCCTCGCCACCAACAACTCCGGCTTCACCATCGTCAATGTGATGCGGCACGGTAAGTCTTTAATTAGCCAGAGCCTTAAAGCTTGTCTGGATGCAGGGGGGGAATTGAACGGCTGTCTTTCTAACAACAAACGGGCCATTTAAGACCTGGGAGCTTCAAAGATGACACAAGATGTAATTAACTGCTGCGTCGTTGGATGTTTTGTCTCACAATTGTCATGTTGTCCAATCCTAATGGGTCGTCTGCGTTACGGGACACATAAGTAGAGAATATTATGGGACGATTAAGGAGCTCTCAGGTACTCGATAAGTCATCTTTCGATGATGTGACTTCCCCACTTGCGTCTTTATTTTAAAGATGGGATAAAGCTCAGTTAGAAGCAGAGCCAGAGATGACCAGCCACTGTTAAGCATCGAAGCCGAGTGAATTATGGCGTCAAAAGTAGCTCTCTGATCCAACAATGTCAGATTCATTCACCGGTGTCCAAAGGATGTAAAAGACGTACATTCCACACGCTGAATGAGTCAGGATAACCTGTACACGCAAACTCTTTAGATTTACCAAGTACCTCTTTTTCATCCGTGGAAAACTAACCCCGGTCTTCTCCCCGTCGACAGCGTCCAGCGTGCGGTCAGTGGTGTGCTCCAACGAGTCCCTCTTCTACTTCGTCTTCTTCTATCCCTTCCCCATCTTCGCCATCCTCCTCATCGCCGTGCTGCTCGTGCGCTACAAGAGCCGCGGCAGCAGCAAGAGCCAAGAGGGCAAGAACGGCGCCCCCCTCCTGTGGATTAAAGAACCTCACCTGAGTTACTCCCCCACGTGTCTGGACCCGCCCGCGCTCAGCCTGCACCCCGGCTCGGTCGACTAAGGCCCCGCAGGGCCTCTCGCACACGGAGCATCCAACCAACACAGCGTGAGGAAGCGTGTCTGGACTCCACCTTCAGACCTTACTGTCGTTCACTGATGTGTTGAGTTAGTCTGTATAACAATCCCTACCCAGGTGGCTGTCTGTTTTACATTCTGTGTGTGTGTGTGTGTGTGTGTGTGTGTGTGTGTGTGTGTGTGTGTGTGTGTGTGTGTAGAATGGGTGTGCCATGTTAGCACGATTAATTGTGCAGGTGCAAATTGAAGGACAAGAAAGTTATCAGCAGCCTCTCTCGTTTTTGTTTTCTCTGAAACTCATAGCTGCGTTTTTGTTTTTATCACTCTGAATAACGTGTCTATTTTTCAAGAGGGAAAGAAACGGCTGCACCGGAGGTCATTGTCCGATTCGGGGAGACCATATAAGAGAAGGAACTCTATAGTTGTCTCTGGCACTGAGTGGTAGCCAAAAAAAAAAAAAAAAAGTCTGCACCGATCCAAGAGCAGCCGCAGCCTGGCCCACCTCGTTGGTTGCCATGGCGATTCACTGCGCCCACTGACTCGGTCCGTAGCCGATGACTTGGTTGCCAGCCTGCAGAGAGACAAAAGCAAGGACACACACAAGTCGTCTGTGTCCTAGCGGAGGATGTGCGTCGGCCCACCTGCCTCCACAATGAATTTGCCTTGGCAGACAGGAACCGGTCCTCTTGCACCACGTGGACACTGCCAGGCCCTCTGGCCTTGGTGAGAGACTCTTCTTCTCTGCCCGCCTCCTCTCCGAAAAAAAGAGAGACGGGCGATAGAAAGAGAGAGGCAGGGGCGACGCTGAAGGTGTAAATGAACAGAGCTCGCTTGCTGAGGATATATGTACTTTTTATTTTATGTTGTTGTTTTTTTTCAGTGCCAAGACCTTGTTTCCATGCAGCTGATGTGTGAAGTTTTGAAGTGAGTCGGAAAAGCTGATTAGTTTTGGAAGGAGATTGTAAATATGTGTGCGTACCTCCTGCTGTAGGTTTATGGACCTTGAAGGCCAAAAGCCCCCATGTTGAAGCAATTGAATTTTCCTGCTTGTTACACACAAGGGGGTTGTTGACTAGAATTAAAGTTGCTGCACATTTCTTTAGGTTTCCCAGTATGACCCTTACGTCCAGTCTTTAAGACATCAGAAGACGCTAACTGTATTTTAAAAGGATTTTGATTTGTTAGGAGCCACACTGGATAGGTATATGTGTAAGTTAACGTGTAGTAAAACACTTTAAAATGTAATCTGCACATAAAAAAACAAAAGTACCACTGGGGAAAAAGATTTGACTTTTGTGTTCTAAAGATTTTTCTATTTATTGTTTTTTTGTTTTTTTTAAAATACTTTGCCTAGCTTTGAAAACCGTTCTTTATGCTTTGAAATTCTCTAAGAACTCTGCTGCTTGTGTTGCCAGGCAACTGCACCAAGCAGATTATGTCAATAGCCTGTGTGTTGGCAATGTGATAGATGTAGAAATGCTAGATTTGTCCTGCGCATTGCAGTCTGTAGCATTTCACACCAGATTGTCAAGTTTAGTCAGTGTCAAAACACTGTATATCTATACCTGTAATGCAAATTACTGTGGCTGTACATGTACAATAGTTGAACAGACGAGTCACAACGATGAATTCACTTGCTTGTTTTGCTTGAGTCTCGTTTATTCAGTGAAATGTGATGTGAGGCAGCGGTCGGGCGTTTGATCAAAGACTGCTGAATCCGAACTGTTACGTTTTCTAATCCTGGATTGTCGCTGACGGCGACGGCGGCTCCCCCCGGTGCCAGGCAGACGGTTGGAAAATCTGTGTCACCTTCCCTGGAATATATGAGCCAGGGAGAGGTGTGTCCTCCACCCGAGCCGGGCCTAACCCGTTCACTGCCAGACCGGACATGAAAGCCCGCCCCAATAATAATAATGTCGACATGTATATTGCATGACAATACTGCAGGAGGGATTTTGATGTTTTGTAAACTTTTGAGCTCTTTCAGCAATGTGTTTGTGTGACAAAGCCTCCCTCCTCCCTCCACACCGACTTCCTGAGCCAAGAGTCCACACGAAAGCCTCGTCCTCGTCCTCTACGATAGTAACCTACCGATTCCAGATGCCCTCTGAAACCTGTGAAGTGATCTGTCGAAGTGAATGGCTGTTGTGGAGATTGTGTTTAATATTATTGCTCATATTTGTCTTTTTAATGTTTGCTTTTATGCAGCACTTCATTAAACAGATTTATGTCAACAACATCAAAAAAAGCGGATAATGTACACATAATGACACAAGCCACCGATTTCCCGGACTTCCACTTTCTTCGCTGTCAACGTCACTTTCCCGCTGAGAAAGGCGGGCGCCGTTTAGCCGCGGGCCGTTTGAAATGGTGTCCACGTGCAGCATATTCTCTCTCCAAAGGAAATGCCTGTGAAGTAGCTGTCAGTCAGCTCATTATTAGCCGTGTGTGTTACAAGGGGGGGGGGGCGCTTCGTATTGCCTGCTCTTAATGAGGCAGCGTTTCCACAGTCAGCCTTTCTTTGTCAAGCATCAAATGACAACTCCAGCTGCACTTACACATGACGCGGCCACTATGCTAAAGTCGGTTGATTATATACTGTAAAATACACATTTTTGACAATTAAATATAGTATTGCTATTGTGTGTGGGGAAAACAAGGGTTTGTGATTTTGTGTTGTGAGCTCGTAATTGGAGTTGCCCTTTTCTTCTTGTTTGCCTGACAAAGAGCTTCTTGGTGGAAATGTTGGCTCATTAAATCCCAATAGTCAGCGTTGTGGACTTCCTCTTTCTCTATTGCACACAGTGTGCAGCCTCCTGTTGCTATTTTACGTGATGCAACTGCAAGTGGAAATGGGTATTTATTTCAAAAGCGGCAGGGAAGTCATTCTGTGCATTCTCCTGGCTCGAGTATCAGAAGGAATAATTAATGGAGCCGACGGAAAGCGCTTCTGTGATTTGACAGTAATGGTTGCATATCTTGTTATTTGCGTTGGCAGTAAATGCTAACAAGGAGATCGTCGTTGTTTATAATAAAATCTGAATCCAGAGCGTGTTTATTAGCTGAATAGTTTGTCTTTTATAAGCCTTGAACATTCCCAGAGAAGCAGGTTGAGAAATAGTGCCACAGTGTTAGAAATGACACAATCCTGTCCACCTAAATAATGAAGATATAATATAATATAAATATAAATCTCCATAGCTGCCTCCCTAGATTCCTCCCAAAGTCACCGTGCTGTAGCTGCATTTAGAGGGCTGCATGTGTCGGCTGTGTGCCGTCTCCAGATTTCGGCGTGACGTAGTTTGTGCTGGTGTTTTCAGTTCAGCCAGTGGTGCTTTATGCTTTTTCAGTGATGTATTTTTCTATACGATCATGGTTTGTGAATTTTTGTCGCTCTATCATATTTGCCACCGTGGTCATTAAAAAGGCACTTTGCTATTGTCAGTTTATTGCAATAAAATACATTCAGTGCATCTTATTTTTTTTTCCTTTCAACTATGTGCATTTTGTATTTGTGGATCAATTGGAAGACCTTAAACCACTCTGAGCCTCCTCCCCAATCATCTAGTTCTGCTTTAACTATAAACTGGAGGTTAATTCCCAGCAGGCAGCAGGCTTATTGAATCTACAGAGTTCTGAGCGCCTCAACTCGGGGGTTTATTTATTCCCCATGTTCAGTTTGGTCTGTGTGCGTGTGTGATTATGTGGGAGAGAGAAGGATTGGGTCAGCATGTCAAGCGATAAATAATGCTTAGAAGGCCCCCTGCAAGTTAACCTGGCACTTTTTTGACAGCCTCAGCAAATCACATCTCGCCACTCATAACTCATCCGACGCCGATGGACCTGCTCACTCTCGCTGCTTTCTCTCCACAGCGCGCACACACACACACACACACACACACACACACACACACACACACCGACATAATACTGCAGCATTAAGAACCACTATCACCCCGAGCAAACTGCTCCCTGACTCCTTCTCCCATGAATTGCTATTAACTCATATTGACGCGCACATACCAAAGGAAGGGAAGAACAAATGCGGCCCACCATTCAATGAATCAGGGAGGGGGAACTGAATCCACTGGAAGAAAAGCCCGCTCGGTGTGCGCTTGAGGAGTTTTCTGGGTTCTGATGGTATGCAAGGTTTTTTCTCAGAGCGCTTTCGGGTCGATTCTCCACTGAAAAGACGATGCTCGAAGGTCGACGCCGCCGGCGCTGATGGCGGGAACACCGATACTCCTGAGGTTTATTGTCAGGCAGCTCGGTCAAAACTTCGCAGGGGTGTGAAAAAGGGTCCAATGGAGGGTGACGCAGACACCAGAGGGCACACACACGGGGAGACTGTACTTAACGATCCAGAGCAGCAGGGCAGCCGTCAGCCAAATGGATTAGGATTTATTAGCGTTGAGAGAGCAAGCGGTGAAAACAATGCAAGGACAAGGACATGTCACTGATGAGCTTGGATATATTGTATCACTAACGGGTTGGTTGGGGGGGGGGGGGGGGGGCCTTGTTAACACCATAAGGGCTTGCGTAGAGAAACAAGTTGTCAGCTACCACTATGTAGCAGCAGGATGCGTTGTGTTGGAGGAGGCGCAGCGATGAGGGAGGCAGAGCTGCAGCACCAACAGCTTGTGGAGTGGGACTTCTCTTTGGGGGCCTGTGCACAGCCGGTTGCGTTCACCGGCGCGCGATTTCTACATTGCTCGGTGTGGCGTGACTCACCGTGATGTAAGTGTGAGTCAATAAGGACAAACTGCAACACGTCCTCTCGAGTAACGCGCCGGTTTGATCTAAGTCGAGGAACCGATGTACCACCTGCACGGATGCAGATGGAACCACGGTTTGCCTGTGATGTATTGGCAGCGGTCGGTAATCTCAAGGACTGTGTGATCTGTGTGAATTATGCAGTGCGGGAGAATAATCAATAATTGTATTATGGGCCCTTTTACTTAGGAATGTTCATTGGAAAAAGCGAGTTTGGTGTTGATTTCTAATGCTCACGCAGAGCACAAAACGCACGAGCCTCCTACTGAGATGAAAACAATTTTTTTTTTGTTAAATACTCCCATCATTCATTATGGATCGCAGACATGTACAAACACACAAACTGATATTCGCTCTGGAATGCTGTTTATCCATTATTGATGAACACTAAAATGTGCGTGCACTTCGTCCGCCTACAATGGAGTAAACCGAGGCCGAGCTGAACGCTCCCCTGGGACCTGCACGCAGTCTCTCCAATCTCTCTGAGGGCCTTTGTTGAATTTATTGGTTTTAGAGGGAATTTAAGTGAACATTTAAATGCTCTCACAGGTGGGGTGACCATTTTCCACCTCGTAGTTGCGCTAAATAACCGTACTACATGTACGTACAAAGATGCACGTACATGAATGTCGGTACAGGACACCGAAGCAAACAATGGAATGGAATTGAAGAATGCTTTTTCACTCGAATTGCATTCAAACCACCACCGTCAACCTCATTGTGCTAGAGGAGGATTCAAAGAATCAACCAAATCAACATCTGTGTTCCACTCATGTCTTCATATTTAAGTCTGGGACAAAGTGGCGGACCGACCGACATTACCATTCCTACCGGCACGTCGATAAAAGCCTGGCTGTGCTATATTGTACATTTAAGAGAGCACAGCGTGGACTTTAATTTCCTTCAATCCATCCAGGACTCAATGCAGAGTAAAAAAAAATGATTACAAGCAAATTTTCATAATTACAATCTGTAGGAAATGATGAATTCACAGCCTCATAGTATTTGGCACAGCGGGGGGCAGCAGCAGAGCCGATAGCTGCGCTTTGACAGTGGCCCGTTTCCTACAATCAAATTCAATTATGCGCCCTCGGTACAGTAGCTTACGTACAGTAGCCCTCCTTGCTGCAGGGCAAAGCCACCTTCTGTAATATTATTCCAAGCAGGTTGTTTTTTTACATTTGTATAAGGCTTTGCGACCTCAGCAGGGTGAGGCCTTTATGCATAAGTAAAGGTTCTAACAACTGTGAGCTAATCAGCAACGTGCATCTAGTCCTCCTGTGGGAAGCCAAGTAATTAAGAATGAGAATGAGAAACAATGTCACTAATGTGTATTGAGTGCTGAGGATCAGGAGGGAAGCAGACAGCTTTAATTCTACTGTATAATGATCCCAAAGAGGGGGAAGGGTGAGTCATGGAGCACAAGAGAATACAGATGGGAATAAAAGCTACAAAATGAATGGCAGCAGAAGAAATAAGGGAGTATCTTTGGATGAGCCCATTGAATATTTGACAGCCTGTTATACCCAAGTGGTTGTACACTCGTGGTTGTGAGCATTCTGCTACCCGAGATGCTGGTGTAAAATGTCTTGCCGCGGATTTCACACCTTCACAGGGCGGGCGTAGCGGTTCCCTGCAGCGGTTGGGGATTTGTGTGGCCGTTCAACCTGTGGCACTCTGTCAAAGTCTGCACAGCGCTGCTCTGAAGATCAAAAGCTCTGCGTGGCGGCTGTAACCGCTCGTTTTTTTTTTTGGTGTCTAAAATGTTTTCTGCACTCTGCAATAACTGCTCAGTGTGAGAGTGTGTGTCCACGCTGTGAAGGACGGGGGCGATTCACACGTGTGAGTGCTGCTGACGCTTATCCAGACCGTTCTTCTCATTACCCCTGCCGCCCCGGAGCTATTACCAATCCACACGCAAGTGTAAGTACCTGTGGATGTGGTTGCCATGGCGCCACGGCCTCTCATGAATGACTTTGATGTATAAATCAGGGGCCCAGCGTGTGAGATATGTTTGTGCCTCTCACTGCGTGAACATGGAATTAACAGTCATATACAGTTGCATAACGAAGCAACAAACGTTGTGTAAACAGAGCAAGGTGACATGAGGTGACGACGGGGCTGCGGCATGGCTTATGTGTCGGTGCAGACTCCTCCCTCGCGTTGACTCGCGTCCCCCGTCTTTGCGATTGCGGCAGCGACACCGGCATGCAAAAGCGCCTGTCGTCATCCATTAGAACACGAGTCCCTCACGCGGCACAGAGGCACGTTCTATGCACGGATCCCAGCGCGGCCCTCTGAAACACGCGGCGGGATGAACAAAGGTGACGGCTTTATCTGCCATCACGTGTGACGTTGAATTGAAAATACAGATTCCAGGCGTCGCTAACTAGAGCTTGAATTGCCTCCAAGACGTGCGCTGCATTATTGAGAGCGAGCTGGTTGCAGTTGGAAGTATGTCACGGGTGATTCTCAGCGGCAGGAGGCTCGTAAGCGATGAGGATGCTGCACACGCGTCTTTAGTGGTTGTGGGTATCCGCAGGAAGAATCTGACATACATATTGAATGTTGGCTCACAAACTTTTTAGATTAGATTATATTCCAATCAAACGGCCTGGGTCACCGCTACTGCACATGAGTCACTTGAAAAAATCAACTTCATTAATGTAATGATTTTTTAATTGAGAAATGGGGGAAAAGTTGAAGTTAATTTGCAGTGTGTTTTCTCAATTAAAAAAATCTGTCGCTGAGAATCACCCGTGAAATACAAATAAATTTCAAATCTGAACTACAACAGTGGAACTCATTCTGTAGCCTATTCTCTGGTACTCAGTGCCACTGCTCACGCCGCAGGATTTAATGTATTATAGATTACAGCAGTGCGTTTCTTATCTCAAACTGTGTAAAAACATTTGCCCATGCTCACAAATGAATAGTAAATGCTTACAACTCAATCAAATGATTATTTTAAATGTTTTCTTTCACTGACGGGGAGCCCACCTCTCCCTCCCCCGGGTGCCAGCAAATATACTTTGTGTCCAGACTTTCCATCTAGCCTGTGAAATACTGAAGGATTAAGAGCAACATTCAAAAAACTCTTTATGCTTTATGAACACAATGGAACTTCTGGTTTCACTTTTGCACGTTATGTCTTAAATAGGTATTGATTGTATTTGATGTTAAAGTCGGGGCTGTTACACATTATTGCTCTTTTAAGTAAATGTACAGTAGATGAACAAGAATCAAAACGAGACTTCAAAGTGTGTAATATTTCAGTTGAGAAAGTTATGAATGGGTGATTTATACCCAACAGCAAAGAGACAGAATTTATAAAACACGATTTCTGCAAATCCGACAACGTACTAATCACAGTGTCCCAGTGGGACCATTTTATTTCCATAATTAATATAAACTTTAAACAGTCAAACAATACTGAGGGATTTTAACTTGTGAAGTAAGCGCAACCTCAGCGTCTGTGTTGAAATGTCCCGATGCCGAGATTTCATTTCATTTAACTGCTCAAAGAGGTGACTGTTGAGGGACCAGATGAAAAGCAAAATGTTTTGTAGCGGCACGATGCAGCTTCGCTCACATCAAAGACATTTGGCCATCGATGCCCCGCTGACCCCTGACCTCCACCCTCAGAAGTGTTCACGCCGAGTCCGTTCCGCTGATTTTGTGCCGCGTTGCTGCGTCGACATCTCAGCGGTCCAGCGAGCGTTTCTGGATGGCTTCGGCCACCACGGTACGCAGCATGGCGATGACCGAGCGAGGGTCCTCGCTGCCTATCACAGCGCTGCCTGACACAATCATGTTGGCTCCTGCCTGTGACAGAAATGGACAAAATGTACTTTAAAAAGAAACAAGAAAAATATTTGAAATTTCAGATGAGTGTGCTTACACCCCCTCACCTCTGCACACTTGTGAATGGTGTCGGGGCCAACTCCTCCATCTACTTCAATGTCTAATGACGGGAACTGACTCCTTAACCAACTCACCTGCACAGGGAATAAAATCAAAGGGCTTAGAACCTTATCCTCAACACCTTCTTTTAGATACAGTCATATAGGTTTACTCGGAAGACTTAATTAACCTATTCATTTAACTTTAAATAAATTTGAATGCCAGGCAAAATGACTGATTCGGAAAACTATCTGGTCTGTCAAGTATCAACTTTTGAAAAAGGCATCTGATCGAATTCCCCTCGTGTTTAAAGAGAGACAGTGAAGGGAGCACTGATGCCAAAACTGTCTTTAATCGGCACTCATGAACGATCATTTGAGTTCTTCTGTGATTCCACGTATAAGTGGAACTTGAGCCTCAAATGACTAACGGAATCGTTCTGCCATTATAACAACGGTGACAATTTGCCATCAGTTCATTTCTTTTGTTCAAAAGGTCGACTTGTTTATGTCCATAATGTGACGGCATCCTTGTGCAGTTACCAGTTAACATGGTGCCTACAAATGCAGCGCAATGTGTAAACGGTTGTATTTTTTTTTCAATTAAAAAGCACATCTGGCCTGTGTTCTGCCGTTGATAATATTTTGTGATATCATGTATATTGGGGAAAAGCATTAAACGAAAAGATATTGATCAACTGCGGTCTACTTTATTTTGTTGCTGTTGTGGCTACGCTTGCCATGGTTCGACCGTACCTTCGGCATCATGTCGTCCATGAATTTCTGGCCTCCAAAGCCGGGTTCAACAGTCATGACCAGAGCCATGTCGATCTGATTGGCCCAAGGGGCCAGCTCTTCAACAGTAGTACCAGGCTTTATGGCCAAACCCACCTACAAAACTCACACAATGTTAGTATGTCTGCACCTTTCCCGCCGAAAAAGCCTCTGTTTGCGTTATTGTTTTGTCACCTTCATGCCATTCTCTTTAATCTCCTTGATGAGGTTACCAGGGTTGGTGGTGGACTCTATGTGGAATGTGTATTGGTTAGCTCCTGCTGCAGCCATGGGCTTCACCCACTGCTCCGGCCGAGACACCATCATGTGCATGTCTGCCAAATGATGGTTAAGAGCATCAGATGCCTTGACGATTCATTTCAACGGAGTGATTATGCAAGTCTTTCGACATATGTGGAGGTTCCGCTCCCTCACCAAAGAAAGGGTCTTGGCCTACCGACTTCCTTAGGCACTCCACCATGGGGTGGCCAAAGGTCAGGTTGGGAACAAAGTGCCTAAAAAAGGAAACAAAATAACATTTAACTTTACTTCCTGTTGTGAGGAAATCCTCTCTTATTGCTCAGTTGCACAACAAACATATTGCAGAGGTATGAGAGGAAGGTAAACAATGTAGGAGGAGGAAGTCTGTTCGTTAGGACGGTTAAGACCGTATAAAGTTTGACGCCCAGACGTTTTGAAAGCCTCGGTATTGACAGACTGTATTTAATTGCAGTCCCACCGGCTTCCCCGTATTAAACGTCCCGGTTCCTAGTTTAGCTTGTCGGTGTTAGCCACCGTTAGCTCTCCCTCACTGAACTTCCACTCGGCTAGCTAGTTAGCACGCTAGCTCGTCTCCACTGGCATCAACCAACTGGCAAACTGACCCGTCCATAACGTCGAGGTGCAGGTAATCCGCGCCGCAACCCATCATCCGCACGCATTCGCTGCCCAGACGGGACAGGTCGCTGCTCAGGATGGACGGACCGATCTTCGCACTGTACGCCATGCTGGTTGCCGCTGGTACGGTCCGCGTGCAGCCCAGCCAGCCCAAAACAATTACAAGTGACACAAAGCACAGCTTCCGGTTGTAACCTTCAAAATAAAACGGGAGGCGTAGGCTAAGGGGGGAAAAGAGAGGATTTGTCTTGGCGTGAATTAAGTTTAAACGTTTTTAATCGTTTGTTTGAATCGTATAGTATTTCCTACAGTATCGTAAAGTATTTCAAATAATAATAAATAAATAAACTCACTTCTGTTCTTACTGTACTATCATATGTTAACTGGACGGGCTCAAACTTTTAAAATAGACGTTTTCCTCTTCTTGACTCTAGATGGAGCAAAGCTCACATGGGGAAGGAACTGTCATAATAAGCTGTTGTGTGAACCTAAAACCCAAAATGTATTTGTTGAGTAATAATGGTAACTTTTGCCATCCCCACTGTGTGGTAAGTAGACCTGGGGACACATCCTCAGCTAAATTGGTATAGCAGGCTCTCAGAGATATTTAAGGCTTCTGGTCTTCCTTCAATGTGTCTGTGTTTTCTGCAGTACCATAACCAGATGGATATTTCTTTTACTGCATTTTTATTTCACTTCATACTGCGAGGACAAAGGCATTTAGTCACATAAAGCTGTCTGGGCTTTAGAAATAAATAACTTGTTCATTCAGTGATTCAAACCTTCGAACCTAGAGCCAATCCCAGCTGACATTGGCCAAAGGCAGGTTAAACCCTTGACAGGTCGCCAGACTTCTGCAGATAACTGCAGGGCTGATGAATAGAAACAGACAACCATTAACACTCCTATACACACTTGCAGCCAATTTGCTGTCATCATTGAACCTAACTTTCATTCATTTGAACTGCTGAAAGAAACCAAAGAACCCTGCTGCCACTGAGAGAACGTGCAACTCCCTGCAGAAGCCCCAGCCACATGAATATATTGATATATATTCTTCTGTATTTCATTTGTTTGTCATCTTCATCATATTGCCAATGAAAAGCTATGATTGTTTTCAGATGAGATGTGTAAGCTTTTGGGATTTGTAAGAAGCAGACCACTGTGGTTTTCAAAAGCCTCTTCAGCACTCCGAGATTGGCCAAACAGAATGTGACATTTACGACTGTTACCCGCGGTGTGCATTTACTGTAGACATGATGGAAACGCTAGCGGCACGCTGCACGCTGCACTCTGGCAGACAGGAAGATGATATGTGTGATCTGGGCTGATGCAGAGTAAGTGGGCTGTAAAGAGATGGGGGCCCCAGAGTCTACACCGAAGGTAATAAAAAAGCCTCTGGCTTTGAAAGTCATTTTGTGGAGTCTGCAATAGATTTCTATCTGTCTGTCCATGCAAAATACATGGTGTCTTGAGAAGAGAGTAGATGTGAATGTCCAACAAAAGTAATTAAGGTACAATTGTCTTTTAGCCCAATGTTTTCAGCAACATTTTTCAAGTTGTCAAAGGGTCTTTTTCGACAGAAGTCACACACACGGTTGATTTATGGCACTTACCTGGGGAATGTAATTCTGTTAGGTCTTTAAGAGGGTTCGTTCTTTCTCTTGCAGCTGACACAAATGAACATTCTTCACCTTTACCGTAAACAAATCTAGCACCGAGCACATCGTTCTTGTCTACCCATGGCCTCTGCTTACTGGAGGTCTCCATTAAAGACACCTTTTTGGCTTAAGTGCTACTCAGGAATGTGACCTTCGGGATGCTGTCAAGCTGTTATCTATTGCTCATTGACATATTCAACAGTGAATATCTTAATAACACTCCACTACTGGTTTAAAGATGATTGACAGCCTTAAATTGTTCTCACAGGCATAGAGAAGGCCCCTTCATATTTAATGGAAATAATTTACAGCATTTATTTGGGTGATCAAAACACTCTTAACATATTCAACTTCCTAGCCACACGTTTATGGTCTGTTCCTCGTTACATGGATTCCTGCCTCTCAGTCATCTGTGAAGACAGTTAAAAAAGGTCTGTAGTTGAAAAAAAGAGAGAAATCGATTCCATACATAGCGTTTAAGTTGGTGTGTGTTCATTTTCCCAGGTGTTAGCCTAAGCCGGTTTCCGGGTTGTGAAATGACTAATCAGTGTGTGTTTTTTTTCAGTCAGCGTATTCTTTAAATTAGGTATTACTTTTTCACGAGTTGGCATATGGCTTCTCAGCACATTCAAACGGGTCCCTGTCGGTTGGGATTTCGCCGCTGCGGGTTGCTAATTAACAGCCGCACAGCAGCGTGTATTTAACATGCTTAAACCTGGTTAACTGTCTTTAGAAGAGCATCGGTTAGCAAATACAAATTCATTATCTGGTAAACCAGCCGCAAGCTCAGTTCTAATGAACAACATATCGGAAATCAGCCTCCTACATTACAATTGCTTATCTGCGGGGGAAACGTTATGTTGATTTCATGAAGGAGAGAACGTCTTTTGTGTAACTTTGCTTCAAAGAATATGTGAACTGTAACCTTTTAATGAAATGGGTTTGTGTGACCTTTAGACGTTGGTATAGAATGCAGGAAAAGGAAATGAAACACTGTTGCCAAGATTTGTTTTCTCCTTTTTCCTCTGCAGTGGTTGATTATCAAGGCCTTGGTCCAACTCCAAACTTTCATGTATTATCTTGATTCAAACCTTCCGCCCGCTTCCTCCCAGCAGTTGACTTTAGACTCCTGAGCAAACAGATAGCGGTAAACTAGTTTGTTGTGATGGTCGGGAGGAACGTGTATAACATGTGTCCCTGCAGCCTCTCCTTTCCTGGGCTTTATGCTGCTACGTCGGGGTCCATAGCTTTGAATGGAAAGGCGGGGCGGGGGCGGCCTCCATATGCCAGGTTATTGCTCCCAATCAAGTTTGTTTTCCTGCCCGGAAAGAGGATGGTCCTTGGATATTGCAGAAGGGCTTTTCATTGTTATGATGAGGAAGACTCACTGTGGGCCCCCGGACCTGTAATCATTAAGCACATTGAACTCCGACAAAAATCTCTATTTGTGCTGCTTGGCCTGTGATTTCGAGACTCATTTTACCGTATGTTCTCTATCACACGTCATCACACGCCATTGTCCTGCTACATGTCCAAATCTGTAGTGACCTTTGTCCATTGTATGAACAGAATCCAATCAGTTTATGTCATGGTATTCTCTGACATGACCTTAACTGTATGGACGCTGACCACAGAACACTTAGGAGCAAAAGTGGTTGGCATAAAACAGTAATTGCATTTAAAAAAAGAAAACTCCAGGGCGAAGTGAACCGTTCCAACTGTCACAATTGAGTGCTTTGTAGGCGACAAGGTGTGTCTTGTCACAAAGGGAAAGGCGCAGGGGACATTTCCAAATGCAACATCAAGGATGAAATACCATTCATTCAGAATATTTATTTCTTATTTTATAGCAATAGCCCAGAAGTTGTTTTATTTGAGCCAATGAATGCTCTCAACTCAATAAAACATCTAAGCCACTTCAATTGCTCTTTAATATTTGAAGATTATGGATGTAGGGGAGTTGCTGAGGAAACACAGCAGGGTTTATTATTTTCTCACAATGTGAACCCCTACAGTGCAGGAACTTGGTTTATGAAAATAGAAAATCCAGTTCTAATGAAATGACTTATTACAGAGGGAGTCGTTGTTTTATTGTGTCCCTCATTGCTTCGAACTGTGTTTTAAGATATCTAGCATCGACCAACCTCTATCCGACACACCAGGAGACATATATACAGTCCCTACATTTTTAGAAAGCATAATTAAAACTAAAAAACAAATGAGCGTATTTGTCCAAACTCTTGAGAGTGCAGCCTGGTTGATATCCGTGCTCAGGCTGAACGGTGCGTCGGGAGAATTCCCTCCTCCGCTGGGAAGAGTTAACGCGCTGTCAGGGCTAAGAAAGCAACACACTACTCAGCTCTGGAAAAAAAAACAACATGTAGAAAACTATTTGCCACTGAACATTAACCGCGTTTGAAGAAAATCCCTGTGTTTAAAAAAAGGGGGAAATATCACTATTGCTGTTACATGTTCCAAGTGTAAATATGAGTACTGACCCCATCTGGTGTTTGAGCTCTTGGAACCGCTGTGGAGATTGCTTACGTTATCAAGAAATTCTCCAAAATCTGATAGATCAATAGTTTTTCAACAATAGCAATTAATGTCTGTGTGTATTAATGTATCACAGCAAGGTTTTGAAAGTTAGATTAGCATCTGCATCCTTGAGTGAGTTGAGTGAGTGCAGATGTATTGGTGTAGTGCAGATAAAAAGTATAACAGAATCTCTATCAAAACAACCACGCAGGTCACTTGCTGTAGAGTAGGTGATAGTAAACATTACTCTTTGCAATCCTGTTGTTTGGTGCTCCATTTTTCTGGGATGGCAAATAACCCAGCGAGGATAATGGGTTATATGAGTCCCTACTGCTCAGGCGACTCAGTCATTGGCACCAAATGTCAGGCTTTCAAAATAAAAAGGGCAGTGGCTTTTCTCTCCAGATTCATCTCAGGTAATCTCTTTAAGATCGAGGTCGCGTTTGCAAAAGAGACCGCGGAATAAAAACCACACAGGACGAAAGTCAGCAAAGAAAATCCTTTCATAAACACTCCTTTCATAAACACTCAAGGTTCAATATTTTGTAATGCAATGAAATCACAGCTTACATGGGGAGTATTCTGCACCTTCTCTTTTTATGAGGTACAAATAAAATCCATACCCCTGTGCATGCTCAGTACTTTCAAAACAGATGGACAGTTATTGTAAGCGCCCGAAAATAACACTCCAAATGCACAAGAATCATAGCTTGCAAGTTGTGTTAACTTTAAACTACACCTGAGTCCTAAATCTCGGCAGTCAAGCATGTGAGCTCCGTTTTTAGGAGCGAAAGCTCAGCTAAAAGTGACACAAGACACGTTTGAATGACTGCAAAGACTTACACATACATCCTGACTAAGTGCCCCCCCCCCCACCATCCCCATCTAAGTAACATTACACAGAGAATGGACTCGAGTGTGATGGCTTACGACCCTCTGGAGACACACAGGCCTACGAGAGCACTTCTCACAAACTGCGTGTGATGGTGGCAGCTCACCGTCCCCACTATCGGAGGGCTTTCATTCAACCTTTGGATATCCTTTGTGGAGTTTGTTTGCTTCTACTATTCAGATGTTCTTTGCTCTTGGCTACATTAAAGGCTGATGTTGACCGTGGTGGTGTTTTTTTTGTGTTTGGCATGGGAACGCTTCGGGCTTCGGACGGTGCTGGCCTCTTTCGGTGGCTTTACTAGCGGGCCCTGGCACATGGCCAGCAAGAAAAGCTGCTATTAATGGACTCTGTACTGCCCTGCTCATCAGATGAGAGACGATTGAGTGGGAAGAAAAGGGCCGTGTTGGTACAAGCCAAAGTCATTTGGGTTGGTGTACTGTTTAAGCATTGCATCAAGTGTGACAACGTTACGGTGCGCTCGGGGGGGATGCACATCGATCCCAAAGAAAAGAGGTTAACGGACTTCTGCAGAGAATCGAGCATTGAACCCTGCCCTTGATGCTGTGCCAAAGCCAGAGCAGCTCCAAAGAGGAACGTGCTTATGTTTCATCGTCCCCGCCCGGAAAACACCCTGGTGGCGTTGACAGAGAAGAGGAGAATACAGAAAATATTGATCGCACTTGAGCAGCGAGGATCAATGGGCCCTCTGCCAACACAAATCCACAACAGCCTTGACAAATCTTTCTCGCACTAATTTAGAAAATATTTGACAGATACGTAGAAATGCCGGCAGTGTTGGAGTGATCCACCCAGCAATAAACTACAGCCGCGTAACAAATCAATGTTGTTTTTCAGGCTGGGACACAGTGTTCCCTCACTGGCTTGTGTAACATCCAGCCCAAGGCGACGGAAGCATAACATCATCATTCTTCATTGTCAACACGTTATTTTCAGTTTCTGACGCTTCCACTCTTGTGTCAAATTTGCGATACAATTTGCAGCCCAAATTTTACATGTAATTAGTTTGAATGCAAATGACTGGAATATTCCTTTTGCAGTGTGGTTTGCTGTTGACGACACACGTTTTGGGGAACAACAAACCACATTGCAAAAGGAATATTCCAGTCATTTGCATGACGATAACATAAAGATCATGTTGATGTTGTTTTGGTGTCTCTCTACATATGTAATGTAAGTCTTGTTACAGGAGCTTACCTCTTCTTTTATGGCTCCTTAAAAGCTTGACCGCTGTGAACAAACATTTAAGTTCAACCCGAAAAGCCAGGAATCAGAACGTGACCGTGGGTTTCTCCCTATTGCACATCTGAAGTCTCCATGACAGTCACGTAGATTTTCACTTGTGCATTCCTGTGGTATTAAAACACCAGTGCATCCCTGGCAGGAATTTCCCCCTGGCCCGCTCTCTGTTTTCTCTGCTGCGTCCCTGCCCTGCTTCTGGAGGTGAGGGAAAGTTCAACCACACCAAATCGGGAATCTGAAAGAGCATCTTTGTTTTTATTTTGAGTGTTTCTCTAAACTATGTTAGTTTAAAAAAACTAAAAACTTAGTTTCACCTCACCATGAGATTCTAAGACTTCAACTCTTTAAAGAAATGTTGGCAGGTTGAATTCCATTGGAAGTTTGAACATGTCTGGGTTTTTGTGTGTGGCTAAAATTGTGGTTAGCGTACTCAGATAATATAAATACTTATGAAGAAATAAAATCCTTTAACTAATAGTTAGGCAGAATAATCTATAATGTTCAACAGAACCATGAGTTCACACAGGAATAGGATGATTATGCTGGTGACCGGTGCAAGGATCACATCCCTCGCATACAAAGGATAAGAGACACCGGCGAATAGCAGCTTAAAATAATACCAGAAAAACAAGAGGTGATTCATATCACCTTGGCAACATCCCAACGTTTTGAGGAGGATGTTTTTTTCCACCACGCAGCTCGATGCCACGAGGGTCCAATTTTCATAATTTGGCCAGAAATGTCTCCAAGCTGTGTTCCCCAAGTGATGTATGGGTGAATATCAATATTACCTTGACTGCATAGGGGTGTGTATATTTTTGACTCAGTGATGGCAGAGATCAGCAGAAAGGAGACGTGGGTTGGAAGGGCGGAACGCTTGGTTTTCCTTCTGCGTCATTCCTGCGCAGTGGCGAGATATCGTGTCCAGATGTTTTTTGTATTTTAAGGATATTTTAAGAATTGTTGTCCAATGTCACAAATCAAGGAATATAAATTTCCTAATATGAAATCCTTGTCTGTGTGAGCAATGTGATGGCTCTCCTCTGAATGTATTGGTGTCTTTCCATTTTCCATTTTGTTTTTATTTTTTCAGTATTATGTCCTAGCAGGAGAACCAACACCAGTACTGCAGTTCTCTGACGCAAATTCCATCAAAACAACATTCTAGTGAAGCCGTTCACAGCTGCAACTCTCACGCTCTGACTCCACTCTGACTGACTCATGCAGGCAAACTAAACAGCAACTAAATCGCAAAGCATGATGTAACCAGGCAAAAATACACACATCCTCAACAGTGATGTTTATGTGATAATTCTTATTTACAAAAACCTGATACTTGTGTATTCCTGTGAGTTTTCCTCAATCAGTAGATGATAGGAACTAGCGGATTCCCTGATTGGGGCTGGAATGAGGTAATGCAGAAAACCATAATCACCCCAATCACCCTTTATCTCCCCTTTGCCATGCCGACACAGAAACAGACACACATAGGTGCATTTTATTGGGGATTATCGTGTCAGGTCACAAATATTCTAGACGTTGCTCTCCAGGCTGTTATAAGATTTCCACAGGAAACCCGAGGCATTCCGAGTCTCTTCAGCGTTCAACTGGTTAGAGGTTTTGGTGTACTGCTCACCAGTTGGACGTTCCCTAGAAAAATCTAGAGGGAGCCTTTCAGTTGGGATCCAAACCTCCTCTAGTGGCTCCTTTCAACACGACGGAGCAGCAGCTCTCCTCCATGCTGCCACCGCGTGTGTGAGCTCCTCGCCCATCTCCATGACTGGAACACGGCCACGCAACGTAGGAAGCTCAGGACCGCTGCTTGTACCCACAACCTCATTTCTCTCTCACTCTCCACCCCGTCAGTCCAGCACAACAACGGCATTCACAGCTGACGCTGCATCCACCCGGCCATCTGCCAGCCCCCTGCATTTCGTGTTCTATTTTACCCTCACCCGCTTGAAACAAGACCCCTGGATACTTGAAATTCCTTGCTTTGAGCAGCAATGCCCTCACAGCCTTGTAAAGTGTTATCCGCCGTTTTCCTGTAAAGAGCGCTGAAGAAGACTTGGAAGTATTGACTCTCCACTCGGCCCCTTCACACTGGCTTGCAAACCGCCCCATAGGGTGATAAAGGTCACGGCATGAGGAGGCCAAGAGAACCACATCATCTACAAGGATCAGAGATGCAAGCCAGAACTGTATGCACACTCTTCCCACTTCACAAATCGGATCAGCAACAACAGACAACCCTGGTGGGAAACTCTACCTTTGGTTGTAGTCCAGGTGGCTATTATCAACAACCCTAATACCCTGTATTCCCGAAGTACCCCTTTCAGGCCTCCCTGTCGTAATCCCTCTTCAAATCCATGCAAACGCCTATAACTCCTTCAGCAGAGCGCCTGGGGTTAATAGCTGGTCCGCCATTCAACGGCCACTGTGAAAAGGACCTGCAGTGCTCGTCTCGGATCTGAGGTTTTTACAATTGATTGAAGCCTCCTTTCTAGCACCCTACACCAAATGTTAGAGCCTTCAACAGCCCTTGTGGTAGGACAAGAGGCAGGAGGTTGACTCACTGGTGTAAAAAACATGGTTAAAATGGGAGAGCTGGTATGGAAAGTGAACTTTGCTGCATTTTACTGACTCATTTCACTTTTTGCTGTGGGCTCGATGGGCACTGTGAAACCCCAGAATGCTCTATTACAATTTTAAAGCAGAACAAAGGACACGGTGAACCACCATAGCGAAGAACAGATGATCAAGACTATAAAATGTTCTAGCCAATGAAACAAACAAAAATAAAACATTTCTGAGCATTATAAGTATGCATTTTGCAAATTGAGAAGAACCAGGTCACAGGTTCAGGAAAGAGGGAACACATTTACTGATGCTGATGAAAGGGCGGAGTAAATAACATTTCTCTGGACCGTATGTGTCATGTGTTTCGTTCTTGTTTTTCTCCTGCGTTACACCTTACAATGTGAACCAAACAGGCCAGAGGGTGCATGGAAGCACACATCTGCTACCTTTGAGCTATTTTTCTGAGTCTGCCCTTGTGAAAAAAAGTTTACTGCGCTGCTGTACGTGCTCACCCGCTGGCACGGTACCGACACAGATATTTCCAGCGTGCGTCGGTGTGAACTGCACATTTGCCGTTTTCATGTGCGCAGAAAGTCTAACACATGTGCTTCGAAGCATCTGTTGCACACAAGTTTTAATGAACTGAACCTTTGATATCTGTATATCCGTGTTTCCATTACGAGGCCACCAACTCAGCACTATTTACCCACTATACTGCAAACACAATCCGCATAGCAGGAGAAGCAGGAGGAGGGCAAAAGCCTGCTGAGAACTGGTGGAAAGTAGCAAAAAAAAAGAAGAAGGATTTAATTAGGAATGTTGATTAAGGACTTGAAATAATGACTCTGTGTAACAGCAGAAAGGGAGGTGACGCGTTTGTGGAGCTTGGAGCAACGTGAAAGGCCACCTGTGTTTGCTCGTTGGTGACCTGTGTTTTATGAGCGTTTGTATTTGTCCAGAGGAAGGTCTGTGTGTGACCACTGTGTGGCCTGTTGTGGATCAGGTTTGCTGCGTGTGCGTGTGTGTGTGTGTGTGGGGGGGGGGGGGGGGGGTCCATGGACCCCTCTGGTGGGCTGAGGTGATGGACGATGCCTGGAAGCTCTGTAGGTGAGCGGCTACCAGACATTTATGGATGACTGATGCTTTTGAGCTTGTGTGCTTGCGTTGGATAAGTTTGGGTGTGAATGAGTGACAGGTTACGGATGGCTGTTGTGTTCCGGCTGTTATTCCAGCATTATTGATTACAAGGTGACAGGTATGGGAAGGGAGGCTATTTAATACTGTAGCAGAGAGTGAAACACACACCTACGCACGTCTCCTCCCGAAAACTTGTGTTTGTTCAACCCTCCCCCTCTTCTCCTATAGAATTACAACCCATATACCAAGTGCAAGGCCAGGATGGAGAGCCCGGTTTGGGTTGCAGCCTTTACTGGTGACGTATTGACCTCAATGAAAATATTCATCCATCAATCTACAACCCAGTCAAGAGTTTACAGAACAGACATGTGAAATGCATTATGCATGGAGGGTTTGTTGAGAACACTTTTGCATGATGCTTAACAAACAGCCTTTGTTGTCTAAAGGTACGTGCTGCAGCACACATATCTTGTCCATTATTTCATTGATTTGCCATTTCTTCTTCTGTGCAGCCCACACTTGAAACACAAAAACATTCGGTAACTTTTAAGACGTATTGAGCTATAAACCCATCTAAGCCGTGCTACTGGCTCGGCGCGGTTGTGCTCTGAGGTGCAGCATGGAGCTGAATAAACATCAACCTGCTAACATGCACACAATGAGGGCCGATTCGGCTCACGCATGGCAACGACTACCCACAGGATCTCAGCGTGCCTCGGCTCAGCGCACTGAGATCAGTATACGATCCGTGCACGCTCTGCCACAATGACCTCAGCGGCGGCTAACAATGTGTGAGACACTTTATGGCGCCACTGATTTGAATCACCATAATAACTAACAACAATTGCTATTCTCTTTCTTTATCTTTGTTAACATAAGTTAAATGATGAACATTGTTAATTGTCTTGTTTTGCGCCTGTGAGCTTTACAGTTTGACTCTTAGTGTGATTTTTATCCAGTGTGTAACTTTGGCGTGCATGTGTCTGTAATAACGTTAAGACCTCAGACTGAAACAGTACAGTACAGACAGTATCTCATGTTCCTCAGCACATTCCATCCTTTCCTGATTTCCCCCCTTTTTCAAAGGATCTTCATTGTAATTGAGGGGGGTTCCCACTACATTTAGAAAATACGGCAGAAAAAGATATTTACATTCCATCTTTCGCTCACCCCCTCTCTCCTCTCATCTTTCAGGCATCTCAGACTAATGGTCCTTTGATTTCTATGCTGTGGAAACTTAATTGGAAAGGGCTGCAAATGATCAGTGTGATCATTTAGTATCATGAGACAAGACCCTGCAGAAGAATCTCCACTGTACTGTTTGATTTAAGTATGAGTTATTCATTGTATAAGTTGAATTTCTTTACAATTAAAGATTTAAAAAGAGGGTTTCATATTTCATCAATCTGAGTTGCCACCACCTCAGGTAAATTGCCTAAGGCAGTGTGAGGTGGAGCTAATTGCTAGATTTGGTATTTTAGCATTTCAGGATATAAAAAAAAAGATAAGATAATAAAACTGGTTGTAATTGAGACGTGAGAGCGACTCAATTACAACTGTATGGATGAAAGGAGGACAGAAGAGGACAAACCATTGGAAAATCGTCTGTTCATAACTAAAAGCTGGGGTGGAAATACCATCCGTGCCATGTTTTTGTTTGTCAATTGTGGGGCTGAATGTTGAGATTTGGTGTCACACACACACACACACACACACACACACGCAGACACAGACATTGGGCGCGTCAGTTCCCGGCTTCCCCACCCGAACCACCCCACCCCCACCCGGAAACCACGGCTTCCCCCCCTCGTTCGTCCTGCTGCGATTTTTTCTTAATTTCTCAGGAGCTGTTTTACACCCTCATGCGTCGGGCCACACAAAAGTTTATTCTGAAACCAAGCGTAGGAAAACAGTGGCGAGGAAACTCCCCTTTGCGTACACCCAGAGACAGATTTCTGAAACCTCAAATCAGCAAGGCTTTGAGGTCGTAGCATCGAGGCCAACTGCAACAGACCTAATCCACAATCACACACAGACGTTTAAGTCTCAGGTCTAAAGTTGGTTTGAATTGGAAGCCTTCAAACGTCACTGCTCTGCCTTGTGTGGGTGTGTTTATGCTCGCCGTTATCGCAGGAGGATGTGGGACGACGTCAGGGAACCTGCAACCGAGACAGCATGATGGAGGAAGAGTTGAGTGAGTAGCATGGGAGCAGGAGGAGTTTCACGCCTGCGGGGGGAGTAAGTGGGGCGTCATGGAGGATGACAAGCTCCTCTTGTTAAAGTCAACCCGCTATAGGCGGTTGCTGAATGACACGCAGACATTCATTTTCACCTCGGGGGCGTGAATTGTGTGTGTGATGGTGAGAGAAACTCCCTGAAAGCAGATACCATGCAGAATTCTATCTGTCCTGTCAGCCGGGTGAACAGAATAAAACGAAGCAGAGGAGAGAGAGACAGAGACGCTTTCTTCTCAATGACAAATAGACAATGGCGCTGACACATCACCGGTCACGCTAGTTAAAATGACTCAATATTTAGTATACAAAATTGTTAGTGTCTGCGACGGACAAGGTGAATTGCCAATGTCTAACAATGGACACACGCAATGCAACCACAACTCCAGCAAGAGTGTCTAAAAACAAGGAGGTTGGAAAACAGTTAAGGACATTTTAGATATTAATGCTTCCCAGAATAGAAAAATAAATAGAGTCAAGTAAATTTAGAAAACAAATGAATTGTAGGCCATATAAATGTTGTAATTTCTTGGTAGGAGAGAGCAGGGTTTCATTCAGGTCACAGAGTATTGTACAGGAGTGATCTATGCTGACCCCGGTGATCCTGTAATGGAGTCAGCAGGCGTGGAGAATGAGCCTGTTTACGAAGTTCACTGGGTCTCTTTTTCATGTGTTTCCCTCATGGCTTTGTTGACTTGGGGCTGTTGCTTTACATGGAATAATTACAGTCAGGATTCGCATGTTCTAATGACATTTAATGATTTCCAGGCAAACGGCAAATAAGATGAACTGCGTCTTTGGCAACAGGACAGTCTGCTCCCGGTAACGTTGTACACTCGGGTGAATAAGAGGGTGCCGGAATATGTTCAGAATCTTATTAGAAAAATTCAATGATCGTAATGACATATTGGAATGCAGAAAAACACATTTGCTATTGCTATTGGGCTGTATTCATTTGGGATGCTAAAGGCTGTTAGCTCTGGCTTCTGGGATTTCCATATTTTCATGCTGCGGTGTTAAACCGAAACCTAATATTACAAAGAATGAAGACCGAGGAGAAAAGAGTAGGTTTGTGGAGCTCATTAAACTGCTGGTGCAGTGATGTCATGTTGGCTTTACGGGGACGCCCTAATTCGGTTTGAATAAACAAGCTTGTTTTTCCAGTTGAATGCCAGAGTCTGACCCCAGACAGGAACCAAAAAGAGGACATTCTTCTCCTCAAACACCATCACAGACAAAACATCACACACGGCCAAGGGTTCTTTTTTTTTAAAGAGCACATATAAATTGCACTTTGGACGTCAGCTGTCGCTGTTGAAACAGTCTGTGTGGAGATAAAAGTGTGTCAACAGCTTCTTTCTTTATTCATTCTCTCCCAGGAACCAAAATAAGCTATCATTACCTTCAGCCAGTCTCAAAGTGCTGTGGGTAAGTCATTCATTATCCATCTGGGAAAAGGAGTCATTTGACAACGTGATACACTTTGATCCACACAACCAGGCTGTGTCCTAAAGCCAGACCTGTGAGCGCTCTGGGTGTAGCGTAGGTTCTCTGCGTAATGATCTCTTTGAATCAATTGTCATTCTCCACACATGAGACACATAATATACTTAGAAGACATACATAGAAGGCCAAATAAAGTGATACTTATTAAGGATTTATCACCAACCTCCTACTTACTCCAAACACATTACTGTTCGCTTATACAAATCTATGACGGATGCTTGAATAATAAGTCTGGCAAATGGTCTACTTGGATTTGTGTGCCTCCATAAACCCTAAAGCAGCAGGCTATAATTCTGTGACACGTCTCTGAGGTTTCATCCAGACACAAGCGCGCTGCTGAGCTCAAGCGGAGGGTGAAACCGAAGTTGCCCGTCAGACGGTGCTCTTAAAGCCGACGGGATGTATGACGAATTAGGTGACGTCTAAACACCGGATCCTCAGCTCGGGCAAGGAATGCGGTATAAATCAGCCCCCTAAATATCAAGCCTTCACCGCCACATGTGTCCTGCCTATACAGTTACATTTGTGGATCTGGAAAAGATTAGAGCTTTCGCACTACTAGGGCGCAGGGTGGTTTATGACGGGCTCGGCTTCGTCAGGCATGTGCTGGCAGGAACATCACGACCCTGAATGATGGCCACACTCTTGGTTTCACTCAATTTATTGTCACGGCCAACCACACACGGCTTCCCTTTTTGCTCGGTGCTATTGTAAACCTGTTGGGAGCAGAAGCAACAGGCAAATGTAAATAAATATAATCTCTAAAAGCCTACTGTACACTTCCTGTTCAGAACCAAACAGTCAAAGGAAGCAGGTAAACTAAGCAGCCAGAGAGGCAGACATCTCCTTAAGGAGTGGGTGGAAACTAAAAGCAGAGGATGAATGTTTAACTAATCCTCCAAATGAACGCTCAGTGTTTTGTTAATGACTGCATGTCCAAGAAACGTCTTTATTGTGATTACTTGTGCTAAATAATGATCTCTTCTACATGATTCTCATAATAGATATGTCCGGAGATAAAATGTTGTTCAGTCAAATTACTCAATCTAATATTTTCTCATTTCCTTTAATAGTGTTTTGAGTTTCTCTGCGCTTTATGAGATTCTCTTCTATAATGTTTCCTCCACACCAAAGCAAACGGTGGAATGGGAGTTTTGCGTCTGGTGCCACATATCTCAGAGACTATAGCTCAAACCTCTTTCACAATCTCCCTCTTGGTCTTTCAGCTGTAGAACTTTTTTCTTAGTTTGTCCTTGTCTCAAACAGAAAACCTAGTGTGCGTGGTTTCATTAGTCGTGAACACAGCAACGGCTCAGGTTCTCTTGAGGTATTCCAGCGCACACGGAGGATCTGCCCTCAATTTAATGTCATCAGGCTCAGCTTTGAAGCTTGAATTAGCCATGCTTGGCAAATCATCATCTGCTATCGGTGTTGTTTGATCAGGATGGTCTTTTAACTCAAAGTATTCCTCTCCCTATTTGAATGAACATGTGTCCGACATCTGGCCATTGCACTTGTTCTCCTCATCTGACAGAAGTGGATTCATGGAGCGCTAAACGAACCCCATCCGCTGAATCTTTTTATATTCACACCAAAACCTCCCTGCGAGCTCCAGCAGCTGCTGCCTTCCACTGCGACTTCCTTTAATATTCAAGACCCGCTCTGCGCCGCACATGAGTCCTCGCGTGGAATTCCTGCGAGACCAAGCGAAACAAGCACGGACTTGATTGGGAATATAACTTATTCTAAATGCTTGGAAATGGGCCAGAAATAATTTGCACGCATGCAAAGTGTAGTGAGTGTAAACACAACGTGCCATGTGAGTGTGCTTGTGAGTGTGCTTGCCAGATTTTTGAAGTGTGCTCCTCAAGTAGATGAAACTAAAAAGTCCAGTTCCTCTAAATTAGTTTTCACCTACCCTTCCCTGTTTCTCTCTACTACGCTGAAGTTAGATACTATCATCGTGCTGTGAAACAACGCTCCCCATTATCAAACTAAAACAAATAATTCACTCGTAATTTACTTCCACAAACATATTTTTCTTGCCTACTTAGGCAGCGATAACAGGAAACTGGAAATCGTTCAGAGTTCACACCTGTGTAGACCTGTTTCCGATTTGACACTTTGTTTGGAGAATCATAAGTGGAAGACTGCATAAGGAAGTGAGGCTCTTCACAGCGTAAGCGCCTGCCAATTAAAACCCAGGCGTCAGAAGTGTGTGTCACACAGTGTGGTCGGATATGACTGCAGCACCCGAGCGTCTGCTGAATAAGTGAATAGTGTGAAATAATGGTCTGAGCTCAAGTTTGAATCAAAAGTGCAATTGGCTTCCTTCTAAACCTTCCTTCTAAGGCTGGATTACCAATTCCAGGGACACTCTCAAGGGCCCCACAGCACCTCAGGTTAGCAATTATTTTGTGTTACCTTGATCTATTGATTGATATCCACTGGAGCGTGGTGGGTTTAAAGGGGGAACTCTATTGATTTCACAAGTCTGTCGAAACACCCTGGGGAGAGCTACTGCACATTTGTGAACATTTGTACAAAACATGTTGTGGCCCGAGGGTGCTGCTCTAAAATGAGTGGTGGGTGTAAAGACCTCTTTAGACCTTTTGAAGCTAGCTGCTCGCGGCCCCGTTAGCATGACCCGACCGAATCGCCGACATCAACGGCGCCAGTTGTAGGATATTTGTTTTTCGTAGGCAACAGGTTTCGACGAAGGAAGAGAATGTGAACAGGAAGAAAAACAACAGTACCTGTTCTGTATTGATGTCGAGGTACGTCCTGCTTTTGTCTTATAGAGGCGTTGCGATATCACCTTGTTTAGTTCAGTGGCCCGGAGCAAGCCGTCAACAGGCTGCACTATCAGGAAGAGATTGACGGGATTCAGGTCAGACGAGTAGGTCCCGTGAGGGCACAATCATTCAAATAAGAAAGGAGAGGAAACGACCGGTTGTGACGGAGATGACCACCTAACACAAGGAGTGCAGAGAGATCAAGGCATTTTCACAGGGGAGAAGGAAGATATCATCAGCAGATCAATCACTTGGTTTGACCTCTGTGAAACTGGTTTGACCAGAGTAACCCACAACACCCCGGCCCGGCTGCACCAGCGGCTCGGCAGAGAGGAGGACTGAGCTGCCCTGTCCCAACAATGCTAACCTTCAACACATCCCACCACCAAGAATACCTCAAGAGCACCACTATGGAGCCAAATCCAGGTCAAGAGTTTTGTTCATTGGAAGCTTATTTTTTTGAACCTGAACGAATGAACAAAACTTTTGACCTGGATTTTGCTTCATACACCACAGCTGGTGACGTGTGAAGATACCGAGATAGGAGGCGAAAACACAGGAAATAAGTAGGTTAGAGGTTAAACACCAAGGAAAGAAGGAGGTTTATGTCTGAAAAAAATCCAGATGTTAGTATGATGAGGCAAATAAACGGAAAAATGGATAAACGTCACTGAGGAACGTCACTGAGGAACGTCACTGAGGAAACGGGGAGGACACACGCTTTTGGTCTTCAGTGGGAAAGCAATACATCTGTTTGCTCAGGACAGGGAGGAACGCTGGAATGAGCTGCATCTACACTTCTCAGACGGAAATGATAATGACAGTATCTGGGAGATCTCCCAGGGAGATATGGTGCTGTGGTCCTTGAGCACCAAAATGGTCTTTAATTTGGAGCTCATCCTCCCATAAAAGGAAGGGGAAGAGGCTGCCGGAAGAAGCTGAAGGACAAAAAAAATTGAAGATGGCCGCAGAGAGGCCCTGTGAGGCGCCGCCACTTATCCTGAGGATGACAGTGGTGGGGTGGTGTGGATCCGACAGAATAGTGGGTAAAGAACTGGGGTTAAATGGAAAACACTGATGAGTTGATGTATTGCATCTGTATCCCTCTGCATTGGGACATGTTGGCACCTTTGATGGAGTAAACATTTATTTCCCCACACGATAACTGAAAAAGATCAAATATTCTGTCAAACTAAACCGAACCGTAACTTAAATGGAGTACAGATGATACATCACATGGCAGCTGGAATAAATCGTACACAGTGGTGCACATTGTAGCCGGATGAGGATGTTCGTTTAATTTGTATATTTTCCGTGCCAAGTTTAAGAAAAAGTCAATTGCACATTTCACTTAAAACACATTGTTTTAGGAATCTCAGGCCACGGTCATTAAATAAGCTTAATTATACAAGAGCCAAAGAAACTGAGACACTGAGGCAAAACATTTTCTCAGCATTTAATATATAACAAAACACATGTTACACATTACGATACCAAAGGAAAGCCTCCGTTCTGGTCGACACATGTTTGTGTCCCCACTGTTTTCTTGCTACATGAAATCAGTGTAAAAGCCAACATGTGCAACCAATAAAATGACACAATGAGCCCTACGTCAGCGCATCAAAAGGATATGTTGCTTCCTACAACAGACAGTGAGTAAACTGTATAACTCAATTTTTATGACACAAAAAGAAAGTCATTTCTGGGAGTCGAGCTGAGGCACGCTAACACACATATACAAACTCTAAAATAAAAATATATACTTTTTGGTTGTTTGGTCCCTAATAAACACTTGGTTGTTCATACATCACAGCTGCTGCTCGTGAAAAAAAAATAGTAGTTAGGCTTCTCTTTAATGTTGTTTGGTCATAAATATTTTAGCCATCTGCAGCCTGTGTGCTGACACAGCAGGATTAATCCCACGTGGGTGTGCGAGGGCACATGTACATCCTTATAAAATATAGCTCCCATAAAATATTTTCATAATACTGTACTTTTTGAGGAGACACAGGACGTACATCCATGTGATCTTTCAGCTCAGCAGTCCGGTTGAAGCATCGAAGGTGAAAATATTAACAACCAAAAGAGAATAATTTGCCACGCATGTCACATGCAAGCACAACTCCTCAGCTCCCCACTTTGGGAAAATAGGGAAATCTAGATTCTTGCAGAGAGATTAACTCTACATGAGAGGGTCGATACGTTGCCACTGTTATATGTCCGTAGACGCTAAACGTGAAGATAAAGCCAGCATGTGATTATCTTAGCTCAGCTGAGCTAAGAAAGACTGAAGGAGAAACAGTCCAGCACATAATCCCCCCCAAGAGTTCTGTTAGTAGTAAAAATAATGTAATTAGTTAACTTTGGATGTGCTGGTAAGCAGATTTCTGGGGGGTGTTGTTTCCCTTTGGACGCAGCACGGCGAGATGTTTCCACATTTCTTAGTTCTTGTACTAAGTAGCGAGCTGTAGCTTCATATTTAGTGAATGAACATCTAAATGTAATACAAGTCAAACTAATCCTCTAACAAAAGGACTCAGATCAGACCTGCTTTACCTCATTTACAAACATTCGTTGAAGTGAAATCAATTCCTTTTTTTGTGTTTGAAGAATTGACCTGATCTGACACGAGGTGATGATTAATAAAAGAGACAGCAGGACTCAAACACTCAGCCAGTCAGTGTCTTTTAAATGGTGAAGCAGCATTGTAGGAAGTTGAGAACTGATCAGTATGTGATGTCTAAGATTTACATAAGGGAGGAAAACCATTTCAAACGTACAGTATATAAATACAAAATTATATAAAAAAGAAAAGATATTACTCTGTTGATACTATTGATATTCAATGCCAGTCACATTATACACACCGCAAACACACACACACACACCCACACACACAGTACAATCCTACAACAACAGTCCAAGCAATGATTTAACACATACATATATATATATATATATATATATATATATATATATATATATATATATATATATATATACAGCCACAGTATCGGCTTTCCAAATGAGTGAGAATGAGTGAAATATATGGAATCAGCTGTTCTAATAAAGCTGCTCTGTAAGTGCTTTTTAAAACGATCCGGCCAACCTTCATCACCTTCGAGCCCTTTCTGCGAGATGCACATTTCTGTACAAAAGGCGCCGCCTTTGCTCAGGACAAATCATTT
This sequence comes from Apeltes quadracus, assembly GCA_021346845.1. Classification (NCBI taxonomy): domain Eukaryota; kingdom Metazoa; phylum Chordata; class Actinopteri; order Perciformes; family Gasterosteidae; genus Apeltes; species Apeltes quadracus. The sequence continues at coordinate 8,435,264 of CM037932.1, read as the reverse complement.
GTAACAGCAATCATATTACATGTGTCGTCATTTAGACCTGTGGAGGGTTCTCTACAGCCACGGCGGAGTACTCGGCCTCAGACATGTTGGAAGTGTCGATGAGGCGTGCCAAACCCGTCCTCGTGGAGTATTTGAAGATGAAGGCCTTCATGAGGTCGTAGCGGTAGTTTCTGTTGATGAAGTTGTAGAGGATGGGGTTGAAGCAGCAGTGGAGCAAGGACAAGCACTGGGTGAGGTGCAAGGCCACGTAGATCACGTTCTCCAGGCCGCAGGTCAGAGGCACCAGGCCCAACTGAGACAGGGAGTCGACCAGGAGGATGCCGTGGTAGGGCCCCCAGCAGCCCAGGAACACCACGATGTAGGCCAGGATCACCCTGCGGCTCACGCGGCGCTCCTGGTCCACGGGGGAGGACGCCGACGGGGAAGGGGAGCGGGTGAAAGCTCTGGCCAGCATGGCGTAAAAAACCGCGATGACCGGGAAGGGGAGAACAAAGCCCAGCAGGATGAAGCTCAGCTGCACGCCCACCATCCACTCCCTGGGGTTCCCCTCCGGGTACACGGGCCTGCACAGCATGGTCTCCCCGTGGGTGGACTTCACAGTGCGCAGGAAGTAGGTGTCCGGCAGGGAGGCGATCAGAGCCAGAAGCCACACCCCGACGCACACGGCGCCGCGGATCAGCTTCCTGCGCGGGCCTCTCTCGCCGTCGCCGTGCTGGGTCAGGCTCACGTAGCGGTCCACGCTCATGCAGGCCAGGAAGAAGATGCTGCCGAAGAGGTTGACGGAGAACAGCAGGTGCGTGAGTTTGCACGCCACCTCGCCGAACGGCCAGTGGCCGTGCTGGGCCAGCGAGCTCACCCACACCGGCAGCGTGGCGCACACACAGAGGTCTGCGACGGCCAGGTGGGAGATGTACACGTGCGTCTCGTGGCGAGGGGCGGAGTCTCTCTGGGCGCGGACGTTCACCCAGAGGACCAGGGCGTTGGCGGCGAGGCCGATGATGAAGATGAAGGAGTAGAGGACGCACATGGAGTAGAGCAGAGCGTTGCGGTTGAAGGCCGTGGCACACACGGTCGTGTCCACGCTCGTTATGTTGCTGAAGGCGTCGGAGAGGTTGAGGTCCTCAAACGAGCGCCACAGGTCCTCCAGCTCGCTGGTGCTCAGACTCATTGTTCCGCAGCGGGAGAGGGAGGTAGTTCACACCACTTCGCACTGGGATGGAAGCTGAAAAAACAAAAGACACCACCAAAGTCATTATTCCTTTCAGCATACTGTATTTATTTACCTAAATAGCAGCTAAATGCTACCTTCTGTTTTCATATTTAAGAGGCAATTTTCTGTTCATAAAGCGTGGCTTATTTTACGGCGTGGACTCAGAGAGCACGAGCTAATAAAACAGAAAGCTGCTTGTGGTCGTGCCACCGGATCCTGAACATCTTAATGCGGTTAACTTGTTAAAACACGGCGATCACGAGTTAATGCAAGCTCTCCGCGGCCGTGTCAAAAACATATTAGTTGTCCGTGATTGATGCGCTGTCAGGGGGCAGTACAATAAATGTTTACATTAGCTCCACTAGATTAGACATGAGGAAGTGGGTTCGACAAATCCAAACAGGGTTTATTTCCGGAGCGTTCCGGGCATTCCGAGATAAAGCCGTTGGTCAGGGTGAGAAACCCGATGCCATGTTTTCCTTCAACGTGCTTGTTATAGTAAGAAAAGAAAAAAAATCTGATGTTTCTCTCCTGCTCTTGAAGGAGACGGCGAGAGGGAACCTGTCACCAGCCAGGGGATCAAAGAGGAGGCTGCCTATAACCTTGAATTCATCAAAATCTGAGTCTTATAACTTTAAAGGCCACGCACGCGATTTAATAACGCGGGACACGTTAAATCTACGTGTAAAGTTCCCAGAGGGGGAACAGATTGGTCCGGTAACAACCCGGTGTGATTAGACTGAGCCCAGAGGACCACTGAAACCCTACCTTCTTTTCTTTTTCTTTTCCTGTGATGTCTTTCTCAGCTCCCCTAACTGGCAGCTTGCCACAGTGTGAAAGATCAGAGGTGAAAGGTAATAGATTAAAACCAGAACACGAGGGGCTTAACCCCGCCGTTGCCCCCGTGTGACCCGTACGCCCACGCAGTGAAATGTGCGCAGAAAATCAGCGTGAGTCTTGACGCCTGCAAAACGCTCCGTCCGAGGTTAAAACGAGGGTCAGCGAGCGCTGGGCGACGCGGCATGCCGGGGAACCAGTGAAATGTGACCGCTTCACACATCTGTCTTTTGCTGTATGTGGAATAATTGACACAAAGGGGCAGAGGGCGATGACAGAAAGAGGCAGTGAAAACGCATTCTAGCACACATGGAACTTGTTATGATGTGCAGCTGTCAAGTGTGTTTTATTTCTGCTTTTGTTATCTGTTTTCGATTAACTTTCTCATTTTGAGCTACTTTATGCTTCAACTCCGTTCCCTTTCAGGGGGAATCGTTTTTCAACCACAACATGTATTTTACAGCTACACTTACCTTACTTTGCCGGTTAACCATGTTGAACCCAAAAATCCAATTATGTTGGGGGAAATGCTGAAATGCCATATTGAAATACCCCAAAGTACTGTATATGCACAGTGGTTCAAATGAGCTCCACTTGCTGCAACATCAAAATGACATATTGAGTTGGACTACTTTCAGGAAATCATCATCACAATTTGTGTGATTGTCGCTTCAAAGCGGTTGTTGCAGATGTTTAATTCATCGGGTTAATCCCAAAAACGACATAGTCATCTGTTTTTGTATCTATTCAAATCAAGCTGGAATATAAACATATATGTGACATATATGTGATGGAAAATGTTGTACTTCTCACCCACCAGTACCATTAGCAAATTAATAATTTAATTATATAAAAAAATACATGACATTTTGAATACTGGATCCTTTCCGATACATAAATAAGTATATTGCCCCCTCGGATTAGTAACCGATCCTTCTTTTGATAAAGCAGTTTCAAGAAATGTCACACTCTTGGCATTTCATTCTATTTCCAATTAGTTTAAAGCGTTAAAGGTGCCTTTCGTTCTAATAGAAGGCTTTTCTATGCCGAGATAATCCCTCACAATGGCCTCTGTCTAATTCCGTCATATTATATGGAAAATACCTGGAGGTGCCAGGTAGCCGCACAGGCTTCAAGCCAATTAACCCACGCCGTCAGATAACACATGTGCCGGCTCCCCCCCACCCCCTCCTCCCCTCTCCCTCCCTCTCCCCCCCCCCCCCTCTCTCTTTTCAGCTCGCGCGCTTCCAGTTACAAATGAGCCGAAAACGTCTTTTGTTACTCAATACACATGTTATAAAAGCGATCCAAAGCGATGTTCTTGTGCTAATGCTGCCGACGTGAATGGCGCAGGTGCAGCGTGCTTGTCAAAAGTTTCTCCGCGCTTTAGTGTGTTTTTTTTTTTTTTTTTTGCAGAGGATCAAATCTCTGCCTTTTAACGGCGAGATGCACCGATCGCCAGCGTCCTCGTGCGTCGTTGTGCACGGCCGATCTCTCCGGCCGAAGATGCCGGGCGGCCCGCAGTGTGGCTGCACACGTAGGAAGACGTCATTTGTTGGCGTTGTTGATTTGTATCAGGCTGGAAACAAACATCTCTTATCGGAGGTCCGCTTAGGATACAGTAGCCTCGATGCAAATACACGGCGCGGATCGATGCACGCTGGGAAGATGGACAAAGTCATTTAAACGGGATACATTACGGTGTATTACCGTAGAAGTCTTTTAATTCAATAATAAAATCGAGCATGCGCTACTTGTAGTTATTTGAATTATACGAATGCAAAGAGATTATTGACATCGAGCATCTCTTGCGTTTGGCTTTTAAGTCTTAGAAACCTGCACCAATGAGCTCATAAAGGCAGCTTACCTGGTTTTATTCCCGATCCCTCGCAGAGATCTTCCCTTCAGAAGAACAGAAGTGAGGTTTTTGTGCGTCCGTGTGTGCGTGTGTGTGTGCGTGTGTGTGTGTGCGTGTGTAGCTGTGGTGCTGAGGGGGAAACTTCTACTCCACTGCCGTAGTCTTGTGTGCGCTACCCTGCGCGTCCTTAAGTGAGTCTGAGTCTGTTCCTTGTTGTGCACTTGCTGAAACTCCGAGGAGCAACGCCTCTGAGGCTGGTCCACTCCCAGCAGCCCAGCAGCCGCGCGCACCGACCCGAGGCGTTCAATGAACAGCCAGCAGCCCGGCGAGTTTCGGCCCACAAGGAAATAAAAAGGACACGTGGAATTTCCTGTTTACAACTCTCCATAAATGAAAAGTAATACGTTTTTGCATTGCCGAACATTACGTGTGCATTCCTTGATTCGTGTAAGAACACACGTCTGTACACGTCTACAATATGGCTTTCAACAGGGTGTTACTGATGGAACAAGTCAGAAAAATGCAATAACCTATTGTTATGCAAATGTCGGAAAGGAAAACATCAGAATTATTATTCTACAACATGACGTTTATCATGATTCGAATCGTAATATATACAATAATTATTTGAATTGCTTTTTTAAAATTGGAATCATTTATTGTGATGCAATGATGTAGTGTCACAGGTGCAAACCACCTGTTTAGTGATTCTTTTTGTCCAGATGAAGCAATTGATCGGTACAGGCTAATAATATGTAATAAATGATGATATATCAAAATAGTTTCATTCATTCATGAAACACATAACTTCAAATTTCCTCATTTCAGTTTTTCTATTGTGTGGAGAACTAGTTTATGTCATATAATTTATATAAAGCATTAAAAAATCACACATTGAGACACTGAGCATCTGACCTCATATCTTAAGTCTTTTTTAATTGCATTGGATTTATATGATACAGAAAATGCAATGCAATAATGTCATCCTTTGAACAACTACATATGGAATTAAATAATACATACAATGCACAGTAGACATTAGTCACATTAAACCACATTACAACGGCACCTCCTTGTGCCCTGCCCCAGCTACCTAAATATGAAACCAGAGTTGCAGACACACAGTAAACCACATCTGTTTTCCGCTTCCACCCAAAACCACCAAACAGGTTAAACCCAACTGAAAAGGCCATCTAAATAACGAACTAGACCAACAACTATGTACATGATTGAGGCCTCATGTTAATCTGATAATAGGCTGTATTATTTAAAATAATTTTGACTAAATGAAGGAAACAGTTTTTGTACTTCTTCTCATGATGCTTGTGTTGAAACTATGAACAACAACAACGTCATCTGCTGGAGCCTTTTTGTTTCTTTGTCGTTGGATTCGGCCACATCCTCTGGAAGCAGCACAAAGCATTGTGGGAGGCTCATGTGTTTACTGAGAACCGTTGAAAGCTCACCTGCAACTCTGGTGGCCTCACAGCTGCGCCCACCAGGGCAATTAACCCCAAGTTCAATACAAAGACAGAATCACAAAAGAAGGCACTGTGGAATTTGTAGAAACACCCACACACTCTCTCTCTCTCACACACACACACACACACACACACACACACACACACACACACATTTGTTATGTTGGATTTGTGGTGTAACATACTTTGATAGAGCTCATGAGTGAAAGTAATTGTTTTTTTAATATCAACGCCTATTGATGGAGGCGCAGACTTAACCAGGTACAATACGTCTCGTCTGTTTTCTCAGGAAAAAGATATTGTTGACTCGTACAGGTCAGCCCACTGAAGTTTATTATGACTGCACGGCCTGTATTCAGGGATGAAATGTAGCCAGCAGGCCATACTCTGACCTCATTAAAGACCAGAGTTTAAAGTCAGTTTCAATGAGGCTTTAAAGAGAGCTCCCACCACGCACGCACACCCATTGTCCTCCATATCAGGAGCATCGGGGGGGATTTGTAAGCCTTTCTGATAAGCATCCGTAGCTCTGCAGACCGCTGCCAACCTCTGTTCTGCAGACCTCATTCACAGGGAAGCCGGACTGGGAACAGCAGGGGTGTGTGTGTGTGTGTGTGTGTTTTGTTGTAGAAAAGGCCATCCAGCCACCAAATAACCTTTGCTAGCATTAAAAGCATTTTTCTTATGCTATAATTACACAAAGCCAAAATATAACAACGGAAACATCAAATATTGTTTGAAACCCAACTCTCTTCACCCTTTGAATCTGTTTAAATTCATTCTTAAATGGCATGCTGAATAATTCATTTTGTTCATCATTCTTATTGGTTAGATGCTTTGCTCAGCTGGTTCGTTTATCATCGCTCTATTTAGACAACAGTCTAAGCGACAAAGTTAAAGCATAAAGAGAGGAAAATTCAAGGGCTAAAATGCAAATTGCTGTCAACTTGAAAGGTCAAAGGTCAATATAGATTTGACATTCATTTCTGTAATTACACTACTTGTGCCCAAGCTTTACATACGACTCCTAGAGCTTTGCTCTACATCTGTTCCTGCTCAAAACAACAACCAGTTTTATTTGTCCGCTATTCAAACACCAGGGTGGGTCCCCGTAGTGTTTGAAGTGCATTCAAACACTACGGGCCCTTCAAACAACTCCTGCAGGATTTATACACATCTAGAGATAAAGAGCTGGAAAAGGGTCGGCGATGGCGTTAAAAAAAATAAATAAGAGAGGGCTCTAAAAGCAGCGTTGAGTTATTCCTAATGACTGCCGGTTCCATTGTAGTCTAGTCCTGTGTCACAGTGGGGGTCTGATAGACACACTCTATTTTGGTGCAAATCTCCATTCAGAGGGTCCTTCGCAAACCACATCTTTACCATCTTTATTGTTGCCCTCCCTCCCACTCTGAGGCGCCCTCTTGCATTTCTCTACTCCCGCACATTCCTCCTTATCCTTTGCTTCCAACCTCACTTATCTTGATCACTTATTCATTTACAATGATCTTTCAGGTGGATGAGGGCTTGTGTAAGTGAAGCTGAAAGCGGGGATCACAAGGAGAGGATGGAGCTCGTGATGGAGTGTGTGAACACCAGGAAGTAAAATAATTTCAAAAGGACAAAAGATTGGCAGCTATTTCTTCCGTCCGGCTTTGTCTCGGGGTTTTCGAGCCGGTGTTTTGTCACTGGGGATTTTCTGCGGGTTTGTGATGAGGTGATCTTTTGTTTCTCTCAGGGATGTGTTCGTGCAGGTGCATGTTTGACAGAAAGAGCATGTCCCTGTCGGGGAATGCAGAAACCTAGGCATTCCTCACTTTGAAAGAGCATCCCTCACACTAGCCCCGGCAATCTTAGTGAAACCGGAGAACTCCCCAAATGTCAAACATGCAAAAAAAATGTGAGAATATACCAAGAATCGTGTTAAACAGGGAATGTTAAATATACTTAAAGCAGCTATTATAAGCCACTTGGGGGCAGCAAAAACAAAGTGTACTGACCAGCTTTCAAAATGATATGGTGATCTATAGTGCGGAAAATGTCCAATGTGAGACAAAAAGCAAAAATGAACACACAGGGTTTGGAAAAAGAAACGCACATTTCAATCAACTAGCTGCATTGTGTGAACTCATCTACAGCGTAGTTTGAGCATAAGTTGGCAGTAATGCGCATGTTAACAGAGTAGAAGTAGAAATTGCAACAGGCTGTCCAATCCATCTGTGTGAAACGTTAGAAGGATTCACCCATTGGTGATCGGCCCAAAGTGGGAGACTAACCGACATGTCTGAAATGACTGAAAAGAATCTCGCCCTTTATATATTTTTTCTCTAGCTGCCTTGCCTTGCCTCTCTCTCTCGCGCTCTCGCTCTCTCTCTCTGCATTTTTCTTTTCTCATTCTCTTTCTCTGACATCACAGAATCTGTCCATAAATGTATGTGTAGCTGTTGACCATGGCGGTCGGTGACTCATACAGTCCGTTAGCTTCGTCTGTCATCTCTGCACGCAGCAGCAGCTCACGCATGCAGGTTTCGCTTCCCTCCGGAGCCCTACAGGTTTCTGTTCGGCCCCACCCGTTCAGCACCGCGGCGCATCGACCTGAGCCAGCCTAAAGGTCGTTGGGGGGGTCACGTAAATGGCTAAAAAGATAAAGAAACGTCTTGCTCCCGGCGACAGTGAGGGTCCACGATGGATTAGTGACAGAATGTGTCCACAGGTTGCACGGGGGAGGTGCCCGTCTCCTCGTGTCCCCTGGGGGCTCCCGTCTCGTAATCCTATCCGGACGACGCTGACGCATGCTTCATAACACGCTGCCGTTCCACGCTCCTGACGTGGTGTTCACAGATAAGCTGGCTAACCTTCACCCCCATTGTCCTGTCACGCTGAATAAAAAATGGACCATCAGCACATGTGGAATGTGTTTGGAGAAGCCTCCAGCGATAGCTAATCCGGCTTCATTACCTCCAGGCATCGCCTTGCTAGCCCATTGCTACTAAAAACCTCAGTGTTGATGCACGGCCCCTGGAGTGGAGTTGATGGTTTGACTCGAGTTAGAAACTTTGCATTGATTGTAAACAAGCCGGTGTAACATAGACAAAGTGACGTTCCAGCTGCAAACAAGAAATGTCGAGTTTTCTAAGAGCGTGAGCACGGAGAGAAAACTAAACACCGCACGCTTTATTGGATATAAACACGACTGCACAGCACTCAAACAGGATGGTGGAATAAATATTGTCGATAAACAGCAGAATGAAGTCTGTCCCGCCATAACAGTAAGAGATTGAAATGGCGATGAAAAAACACTGGAAAAAAGGCATTTGAGGCATAAAAAGATCAAAGGCATCACGGCAACATGCGATGGAAAACTACCTCAAGCCTTTTTTCTCTGTCCCGGGGGGTTCCCGTCCACGCTCTCCCCGTTGCATACACAAACACGAATGTGGCAATTGAGGGGTATTACGGCCGGGATGTGGCAACCCAGGCCTCAACTGGGGTTCAGCCGTGTTTGCCTAGAGCGCCTTGTCAGCGGCGATCGCACTCCCATTCATCTATTCTTTCCTCAGAGTCTCATGTGTAGCCCTGAGCATCAGCTTCATCTATTTCTCATGCAGACAAAAACATAAGAGGCCGTGTGTAGTCGTTCATTGTTCGTGCCGATGTGCGACACCGGGTGAGATATCCAAAGGGAATGGATACATGAAACAAAAGCCCAAAAGAAGATTGGGTGATGAGATGGGAACGGAAGAGGAGTCGACATGGGAGCAGGGGATGAAACGGGAGTGAGGCGACCGGATGTGCTGTGATCCCTACGTGTCTGTTTCTCCCACCTCTCTGCAGGCTGTGGAGATAGCAGAGATCTGCTTCTCATTAAAATACAGAGAGAAAAAACAGGCATTCAGAGAGGAGGATAATGGCTGACGTCAGGCTTAACCCTGTCTCTGCCCAAAACCACCAAGAGACTTCCCCCCCGAGCCTCCCAGCCGCACTGAAGCCTCGTAAATACAAAACAGCTTTGCTCGCTCACGTCACTTTGCCGGCACCAGGCACTCCATCCATCAGAGGCCGAATGGAGGCCAAGCGCCTGATGTCCGTTCATTCATCAAACCACGGCGGCAGGCCTTCCGTGTGAGGGCTTCAAAGTTGCACTGCGCAGACCTGTGCGTGTCAGGGTTTCTCAACAGAACATTTAAAAAACAACAAGCGTTGGTCAAAGTGCTTTGTGATTTAAACGCCGGATTGAGAATTTCTGTAAATTCCAAAAAAAAAAGCCGGATGAAAAATCAGAAAGATGATGTCTTTGCGGTGATAACCGAAAGCAAATAAGAAAGCAGGGCATTCTCCAGTGAACGTTCAAATCCCTAACGAGCGAATGATCTGTGGAGTCCCATTGTGGTAAAAGTTTCCTGTGCGTTTTAACACTGGTGAGAGGAGGGGACCAACACAAAAGAAGGATGGAGATGTGAGGGAAAAGACCAAGGCATGAAAGACACATCCGGCAGAAGTTCATGAAAAAAGGAAGGAGGCAGTGATTGTTATTATCCCCCCCCCTCCCCCGACCCCTCCTCTTCCCCTCCTGTGTTTTTCCATCCTTTTTCTTTTTTAGGCTCCTCGGCCCTATTTGTAGTGGGGTTCCTCCACAGCTGTTTTAGTCCACTGTTTTCTATCATTTTATCTGACCAGCTGTTCAGCCTGAGATCACAAACATCGGACCGTGAGAGATTCATCTTTGGCACCCACACACACATTTGGAAATATTGCTGCAAGTAGTTTACACTCTGAAATTTACGAGAAAATAAATTGTATTTATTGCCAGAATGTTTCAGCGCAATATATTTTGTATAGACTCTATAGTTCCTACCTGAAATAAGACCATTTCAAAAATGTTTGAGGAACCGTAATGTAAAAAAGTGTTTTTATTGGTCCATGACGCTCAGAATGTTTCTCCTTAACGAAGCTGTAGGAACTTGTCCACAAATCATAAGAATAACTTGGTTTAAGAGCCGACTCTGATTGGTGTAGTTCAGGGGATGATTGTGCTCAGATGTCAGAGTGTATTCCTTCGTTTCATAATGATAGAGAACATACAATGGACACTCTGTGTTAAGCGAAAAGGGTAAAGGGCGCAGTTAGAACTTCAGTTAAAGCACAGGGGGAAATGCAGGTATAGTTCATTAAAAAAAACGTCCGCTACAATGTTGCACATACCTGCTTGCTTTGCTCATGCACATGCACACATGCATTCACTCTCTCAAACACCCTCGTGCACACTCACACAGGAAAAGTTTGACAGGCTGCATGTTTTTAATTGATTGGCTTTTAATGTGGCCTTTGAAAGAGTGAGATGATGGTTGATATGAATAATTTGCCTCATTTCTCAGTTTTGTTTACTTTCTCCTTCACTTTGCCATCTCTCTCTCTCTCTCTGTCACACACACACACACACACACACTCCTAGCTGTCTATTTCTGGGCATAGTGTTAAATGGCTGGCCTGTTAACGCCATGACATCTGGTGCTAACACAGGGGCCCTTTAACAGCCCAAAAGGCAACGACAGAAATCAGTCACATCTGGCTCAGCACGGTCAACATCACTTCCGAGGGATCATTTATTTTTTTGTATAATTTTTAGATTTGAACTTCATTACAGTCCTTGAAAGGAATGTATTTAGTGATTAAAAACATTTGATTGTTTTTTGCAAAGTTATAGGAGTCAATCAATAAAACTGTTTTAGATATTAAGGAGACAATAGCTGTTTGTTTTCTTCACAGCAGCCTCGTTTTTCCACTTTTCCATATTTTTCTACCAAGCTCAGCTTGCAGAAATCATAGTAATATAGATTGTCTCATTTAAAGTTTTTTTTGTCTTGGAGCCTGAATGATTGTAGCTTTTCCAGTGAGTAAGCTCTTTATCTGGTAAAAAAAAAAAAGCGGTGCCCACTTCCTCCCATTGAACCAGACAAAAATGGGCTTCTCTGCAAGCATGGTGGGAGAACTGGGATGGACAATGGAAAAGCCAGATGGACAGGAGCAGAGTGTGTGGCTGAAAACGCTGAGCAGAATGTTGAAAACATAAAATGTCTTATTTTGTTTACTGGATGAGTCACTGATCATATCATTTGGATTTCTTCTGTTTTTTTGACAGACAAGGGGAAAATCTCCAAACCTTTCAGCTTTCGAGAACAGGTGATTATGAAACTGGAGCCAACTGAACACAAATATAGTGACCTTTTAAAACATGCACATTGGTTGAGTTTCTACATGTCACAGGCTGTGCCCTGGACAGAGTGCAATGCCATTTCCTTAAGTGTGCTCCCCTTCCCTACCCCACCCAACCCCAATCTCATTTCCTCCATACCCAAACAAAAGCTACTTCTCTGGGAAAAGTGCTCAGCCACTTATGTTGCTGTAGAGCGCAAACCTGCTTGCAAGCAGACTGTCGTCAGCATGTCTGTACATAAAAGGTACAGAGCAGACAGAACCCTTCAGCTTCTACCAGAAGGCACGCGAGATGACGGATTCCTTCAAAATACGCAGTACAAAACAAAAGTGCACGCATCTTGGCCCACCCAAACCTTCAAACTTTCCACAGGAATCAGCAAGAAATTAACTGGAGAACCAATAGAGCAGTGTTCATCACCCTCAGTTTTAGCTTGGTTTTCCCCAGGTGGGATCCCAGTCAGGAAAAACGTTTGACGGGCTGCTGGAAACTCTTCCATCAAAGCTGTTGTAAAAGGAGAATAAATAACAGGGCTCTTAACCCGCAGGCCATGCAGATCTGAGGGGAAGAATACCAGTTTAAAGGACACATGTGGGTTAGAATATAGACTCAAACACAAAATTGGAAAGTTGATAACTGGGTTTGATACAGACTGGCGTAAAGCTGGTACACAGTTATGGACAATTAGGTAGTTACGAGGGAATTAGGAATGGTTGTCTTGCAAAAAGATCTGAAGTGATGGCCAATAAAACCTTCTGGTTGTCAAAATATCAAATAAAGCCAAAACCCCTGAGCGGTGCATCACTTTGCAAGACAGAACTCTTCTAGATCAAGATCTTCATATTGAGCAACCATTGATCAGTCAAAAACACATGCAATAGAAGTTAGAATTCAGCATTTATTTTTCAGTCACACAAGATACAGCAGCCCTCATGTCATTAGACTCCAGCTTTCATCTGGCTGTTGGGTGGCAACGCCTTTCCCAGGTGGATCCCAACAGTCAGTCCGTACTCCTTGGTGGCATTTTTCTCCTGGAACTCAGGCTTCAGCTGGAAACCCTTCTCCCCATCAAAGCAGTCCAAGGGAGTGAAGGAAAGCGGCTTCTCAGCCAGGACGCCCTGCAGTCGCGTACGCCATCCCTCCAGCAAGGTGCTGCGTGCCTCAGAGGGAAGACGAGAGGGAGCCCAGAAGATCTGAGGGGCCAGAACCTGGAAGCCACAGTAGTGCAGGATGCCATTCTGGAAAGGAGAGAAGAGTCCAATGGGTTCAACAGATCATTCATATAGTTTTTCTAAATTACATTTTGTTGAGGAAAAACTAGCACTATGCTTTCCTCCCCCTTTTTCAGTATAGCAAATTATGGTGGCTGCCACATATATACAGAGAGGGTTTGTGAGATGTCCACTGTAGCACAGAAGAGACAAACAGTAGATGATCCATTCACTCGCGAGCTCATTCTAACAAATCCAGTTCTATTCAAAGTAATGTTCCGATGCAGTACCTGTAGTGGCCACAGTGTCACATTCATGTCTCCATTAACACCATCTGCACTGAACATGGACTCATGAGACCCAGTGGTGAAGGACAGCATGGCTTTCTTGTCCTGTGCAGAAAAAAAAAAAGCTAAATTTAGAAGAAACCTATTGGCTTAAACCTGGCAATGCAAGTCTTCATTTGATCCTTCACCTTGAAGATCCCCTGGCTGTATCTCCTCTCGTCAGAGTAGGCGTAGCCCAGTGTGAGCACGCGGTCCATCCAGCCCTTCATGATAGCAGGAACAGTGAACCAGTACATGGGGAACTGAGGAGTGGGGCTAGGTGTTAGCATTGAGCATGGAGGGGCGTCACTAGCACACTAGTCAGCAAGCCTCCACCTGAAAGATGACGAGGTCAGCCTGAGTGAGTTTGCGTTGTTCCTCAGTGATTTCTGCACACAGCTTTCCTTCCTGCCAGGCCAGCTTGGTCTCCTCAGCATAACGGAAGTGAGCGGCATTCTTCACATCTCCTGCCCAGACAAAGCATTTCATTCAATCCTGATATTCAATGAGAGCCAAACAGTTTGCTGCCAGGGAGTAACTGATGTACCGGTGATGTCCTCAGCAGTAGCAGTGGCTTTAAACTTCATGGCGTAAAGGTCCGATACTTCCACCGTGCAGCCCTGAGCTGCTAAAACGTCCTTAGCAGCGTCTTTGGCAGCAGAGTTGAATGATTCAGAGCTCTGGTGGGCATACACGATCAACACCTTCTTTGCTGCTAAACCAAGACGTGACATTGGAAATGAATAAACTTACAAATACAGTAAGTACAACAAAGCAGTCCATAACAACAACAAACATTTCTCAGGATATGACACTGCGCAAACACATCATTTACAACTCACCCATTCTGAATACACCGGTCTACTGCTGAGTTCACTGCTAGTTGGTGTTTTGAAGGAGACAGCTGATCAATGTGGAGCAACAGTCAAGATACTGTTTTATACACCACAAGACCTACTTACACATGCTGTCAATCAGCAATCAAGGTCCTTAACCAATCACCTGACGTCTCTCCGAGCTCTCATTGATATACCAACATATCATTTACTGAGCCTGGACATCATTTTTAGTTGGGTTTTTAGTAGAGGTGAACGTGTGTTTCACAAAAGGCCAATAAAATGTAGGTTTTATCAGTGAAATCTGTTACATGTTTAGTTAGTTTTAAAAACAAGAAAAACTATATTATAGAAAAAATATTCTAGACATGCATCTTCTATTTCAAGTTAATTTGTGTTTTATCCTGTTTCGTTCTTTCCAGAATGAGACTTTTAGTCGTTTTATATGTGTCTTTCCCGCAGTAACTGTGTGGATATTTGAGAGCATGCATGTCTTTCTTGGTTTGCCTGTGTACAAGATGTTTTTAAATTGTGTGTCAGTGCTGATGTCTCAGAGCCACATGAAGCAGATGTGGCTCAGTGATCCTCTCAGTCTACGGTTTGTGGTGATCCTTAACATTAATTTGCCTGTGGTCAACCCACTCACAAACGTGGCTCTGTCAAAACATCATTTTTGCCGTATCCCTCAAAGGTATTAGAATTGAGGCTGCCCACATCTGGGACCAAAATTTAAAAAATCAGTTTCAGCCACTGTGAGGATGAGCGGTTAATGCTGCTACACGTTAGCTTACAGTTGTACATGCGTTAAGGATGCAATGTGAGCGACACATGTGAATACCTACTGTCAGCTAACTTTTTTCCCCAATGTCTCTCATTTTTTTGGCATATTGACAATTAAGTTGTTGGCTTGTTAGGTGTTTGCAATGTCAATATGAGCATCTTTTTCAATCATACAATCCTTTAGTTCTGTCCTTTAGTTTTGTCTTTAGTTTTGTCCTTTTGTCTTCTGTGGTAATTATTTTTAATCTGGCTGCCTTCTCTCAGTTGTGATGGGGAGGGATCAAGTGTTTAGCCAGAAGGGTTGTTTTCATGGTTTGTCATTTATTGAGCTACTTGATCTTGGACTTATTTGTCACAACATAGCCTGAGGTAGAAACATTTCTGCTACACCTGTCAGGTATTGAGTGTGTGCTATGTGATGGTTTCAGTGAAGAACTGTAGCCCACCTTTAGAAGCTTCGTTACACAAAACCACAAACGTGCTTATCTGGGTTACATAGGGACACACAGAAGTTGCATTCACTTAGAGGCTTTTAGTTTGTTTATTCATGACATAAATGCTGGAAATTTAAAAATGTGGCCTGCAGCGCCATCATATGGACAAAGTGAGAAAATACAGTCATTTGATCCTTTACATGTGGCATAACTTTAAACAGAATACTTATATCTACTGATCCAGTAGTACTGATCCATCTGATGATGCATGAATGTTGGCTGTCTAATTGGCAGAACAGAATCATTGTTAAACATGCGAACTGCAGCCTTTAACAGATAAATGTCGCTGATCTGATCAATCGAAGGACCAAAAGAAAGCAGAGCACCAGGATTTACTCTGATAATTTTGGTGCAATCTCAGGTCCGACAAGGTTGTTGCACTCAATAAATACCTGAAACATGTAGCAGATATTTTAAGATACATTGGATGTGCTTGTATGTATTGGATGCAATGGTGTGAGAAATAAGTACGGGATTATGTCACTCAATGCGTCACACCCTGAAGTAAAAACACAGAATGCAGCCAGATGCTCATAAAAAGCATAACTATTGTGATGATGGTAACAATAGAATAGAGGTTGAGTCCTGTTAAAAATTCAGAATGGCTCAAAAAGTGTAAATGGAAAAAAGAATTATTGTATTGATGTGGCAAACACCAACTACCCTTTAAAAAGTATTTTGTTCTTGTTTTATTAAAGGGAGACATTCATATGCCAGACCCGGACAAGTCATTCTTTTGAAGAAAATATTGTGTTGGATGACAGACCGAAAAAAGAACAGTGAGAGGATCACAAACCACATGTGCATCATGAGGGTTGGAGACATCAGGACGGGCAAACACACTTTCATCTTGTACACCGACGGACAAACATATAATTGTAAGGCTCTAAAAAGGTCTGACATTGACCGACCTCCACTCAAAGTCTGCTTCTGGGTAGTTGTGATGGGGAAAAAACAGGTATTGTGTTGCAATAACAGAGGCCTACTGGTGTTATTGTATGTTTTTCCTTCTTATCTCAGGAAGTTGGGTTTAAACATTTAGTAGTTTGCACATCCAATATATCTTAAAATGTCTGCTACATGTTTCAGGTATTTATTGAGTGCAACATGAGGATTGCCAGATTATCTCTCTAAATGAAAAGAGTTAATATCTTGGCAGTTATTTTTTTCAATGTGACTTGAACTTGTGATGATGAACCAACCATCCACTTTTTTTGAGAAGAGAAGTAAATGAGATGTATCTCGTTGGCTTCAGAGTCGGTTTTAACAGTGAAACTGTGTCCAGAGAGAGTAATTTTCTTTAAGATCGGCTTTGAGAATTTCTGACAAGGCAGATTGTAAATAATGCAGGATGAAGAACATTGGAACTGATGAACCACTTGATTGATTTTACGTTTGTAACCTTGTCGGACCCAAGATTGCACCAAAATTATTAGAGTAAATCCTGGTGCTCTGCTTTCTTTTGGTCCTTCGATTGATCAGATCAGCGACATTTATCTGTTAAAGGCTGCAGTTTGCATGTTTTATAATGATTCTGTTCTGCCAATTAGACAGCCAACATTCATGCATCATCAGATGGAGAGCTATTACTCACTTTGCCCCTCAAGCTGCAGCAGATAGTCACAATGTGATCAAATCAAATCTCTTGACTGGAAAATATACTGGCCACTGTCAACATCTAGTGGTAAAAAGTAACATTAATTATGAAAATTGGAGGAAGAAAATGGATTGACTTTCAACATGCAAGCACAGATTCATTCAGTCTATCACCACTGTGTCTCTTTTTAAAGACATACTGCAGGTCAACCAAGCACTATTCTCACACGTATTGTGGACACCACATCATATAGTGTACAAGCTTACGATCAGGTTTGAAACCTGTTTTGCTGGTTACATTTTTGTTCAGTTTTATATATGTTCTTCCACAAAGAATATTTTGCAGATGTTGTATCCTTACTCAACTTGCTCTCACCAGATGAAGAGCAGAAAAATAAGAGTTTTGGGACATCCATACTTTTTACTGAGCCACATATTTCTTTCATTGAGGCACAACGGATGCTCTTGACTGCGGGCCGCTTGTCCTTAGCGTGGTAGTGTCACAATAAACAATCTGTACTCTGTACTCTGTATTCTGTTTAAAGTTATGCCACATGTAAAGGATCAAATGACTATTTTCTCACTTTGTCCATATGATGGCGCTGCAGGCCACATTTTTAAATCAATTTCCAGCATTTATGTCATGAATAAACAAACTAAAAGCCTCTAAGTGAATGCAACTTCTGTGTGTCCCTATGTAACCCAGATCAGCACGTTTGTGGTTTTGTGTAACGAAGCTTCTAAAGGTGGGCTACAGTTCTTCACTGAAACCATCAGTAGCACACCCTCAATACCTGACAGGTGTAGCAGAAATGTTTCTACCTCAGGCTATGTTGTGACAAATAAGTCCAAGATCAAGTAGCTCAATAAATGACAAACCATGAAAACAACCCTTCTGGCTAAACACTTGATCCCTCCCCATCACAACTGAGAGAAGGCAGCCAGATTAAAAATAATTACCACAGAAGACAAAAGGACAAAACTAAAGACAAAACTAAAGGACAGAACTAAAGGATTGTATGATTGAAAAAGATGCTCATATTGACATTGCAAACACCTACCAAGCCAACAACTTAATTGTCAATATGCCAAAAAAATGAGAGACATTGGGGAAAAAAGTTAGCTGACAGTAGGTATTCACATGTGTCGCTCACATTGCATCCTTAACGCATGTACAACTGTAAGCTAACGTGTAGCAGCATTAACCGCTCATCCTCACAGTGGCTGAAACTGATTTTTTAAATTTTGGTCCCAGATGTGGGCAGCCTCAATTCTAATACCTTTGAGGGATACGGCAAAAATGATGTTTTGACAGAGCCACGTTTGTGAGTGGGTTGACCACAGGCAAATTAATGTTAAGGATCACCACAAACCGTAGACTGAGAGGATCACTGAGCCACATCTGCTTCATGTGGCTCTGAGACATCAGCACTGACACACAATTTAAAAACATCTTGTACACAGGCAAACCAAGAAAGACATGCATGCTCTCAAATATCCACACAGTTACTGCGGGAAAGACACATATAAAACGACTAAAAGTCTCATTCTGGAAAGAACGAAACAGGATAAAACACAAATTAACTTGAAATAGAAGATGCATGTCTAAGAATATTTCTATAATTTCTATAATTCTATAATATAGTTTTTCTTGTTTTTAAAACTAACAAAACATGTAACAGATTTCACTGATAAAACCTACATTTTATTGGCCTTTTGTGAAACACAAGTTCAACTTTACTAAAAACCCAACTAAAAATGATGTCCAGGCTGTAATGGCAAAAATATTTGTAACTCTTACAAATGCTTCATTGTATAACCAGTTTATTAATTGCAAGTGCTGGGACGGCGAGGCCTTGGGAAAAGAGCTGAAGTGTCTCACATTGATAAGAAGTTCCCAGTGTCCTGGCGGTAGAGACTCAACAAGGTGGTTCACATGTGTTGGATGTAAACAAGTTTTCCTGTTGCTGCCACCTGTAACTGAACTGTAGTATAAGAACGTCTTGGCTCGGTGAGGGGGAAGGAAAGGGATCCTTGGCAGTCTGCTGGGCTCGTGGCTGTTGTGACCTTTTTCCTTTGCAAGTAAAAAATAAACGGAGAAAGACATATTTGATTCAGAGACTTTATTTCGTATTCTACGATTGACTGTGCAAGATTTTCCATCACGAGGCTCAGTAAAAGTTATGTTGGTATATCAATGAGAGCACTGAGAGACGTCAGGACCTTGATTGCTGATTGACAGCATGTGTAAGTAGGTCTTGTGGTGTACAAAACAGCATCTTGACTGTTGCTCCACACTGATTTGCTGTCTCCTTCAAAACACCAACTATCAGTGAACTCAGCAGTAGACCGGTGAATTCAGAATGGGGGAGTTAAGTTTAAGTTTATTAATTTCCAATGTCACGTCTTGGTTTAGCAGCAAAGAAAGTGTTGATCGTGTATGCCCACCAGAGCTCTGAATCATTCAACTCTGCTGCCAAAGACGCTGCACGACTTTAGGCTACAAACCCAGAACAAGAAATGGCCACACAAACTCTAACAGTCAGATTCTGCTTCTGCAGTGTATGATCTGTGCTGCTGTGGATACATTCTGACACAACAGCGCAACCATAAATCTCTGGGGCACAACAAAAAGATACACTTAAATAGAGCCTCTTAGTTAGTTTGTCACTGAGATTAATGCTGGAAAATTATTAAAAAATGTGGCCTCGACTGCCATCGTATGGTCAATGTAAGAAAACAGTCATTTGATCCTCTATTGTCTTATTATGTGTTCTGTTGCCAGGGTTACTTTAGATGTAAGTCACAGGCGTGTGTGTCTCTACCCAGTGAGTGTGGCAACGTGTTTCTACAAACAGACTGGGATAAATGTTTGAGATGGTTCCACCGGCTCTAAGCTTATTTATTCAACAACATACAGTATGCAGATGCCTACCAAAGTAAAATAATCCATTGCTTATTGTAACACTAATAATGACAATGCTGACAAATCATCATTCCTCTGAAACTTTTTTTATTTTGTTGAAAAAAATAGGGCTTTAGAAAAGTAAGGACGGCCCATCTTCTCTTTTTTGCTCTTCATCTGGAGTCTTTTAATACTCAAATTGAAACAATGCCACATCTGATCCAGTTTCCATTTTCATTATAATTTTCATATATTTTTACAAGCAACTGAAAAACATAAAAAACATAAAATTAAATGTAAATATTAAAGTAATGCTCACAGCAAAATAACTGTAACTGAGCAGAAATGTAATAATCAGAATATTTTTCCTCAGATGTTTGTTTTCTCAAAAGGTTTGTGCCGATAGTTGAACAACAATAGGTTACTAAACTTTAGGTGGTGTACTTGTTGACCTGCAATGTGTCACTAATAAGATGGCTGAAAGCTGAGTGTCTTCTCTTCCGTCTGTACTGAGGAGCCTGTTGAAAATCAATGAATTTTCATACTCCAGTCTACATAATTTGTCCTCCCTCTTTGACAGTGGCCAGTATATTTTCCAGAGATTTGATGCTGTTCTTGGTTTTATCACATTGTGAATATCTGCCTCAGCTTGAGGGGCAAAGTGAGTAAGAGCTTGGTAAGAGCAGCTGGTGATTCGTGAACGTTGGCTGTTTATTGGCAGAACAGAATCCTTGTAAAACATGCAAACTGCAGCCTTTAACAGATTACTGTCGCTGATCTGATCAATTGAAGGACCAAAAGAAAGCCGAGCACCAGGATTTACTCTGATGCTTTTGGCGCAATCACAGCACTGACAGCGTTACAAATTAAAAGTTAATCATGTTGTTTATCACCTTGGGGAAGGTCTTACAGAGACCTTGATCAGTCTCTGTGAAACATGCCAAGCACCTCCTCCGGTTAGCCATCATAAACCAGTAAATTGTCGCACTTAAATTGTACTTATAATGGCTCTTATCTATAGCAAGTTGTAAATCAGCTTATTCGATCAAATTGCACTTTCTTGTTGTTTTTGGGTTTGTATCTTTATGATTTGAAGTGCACTTTCGCTTTGGATGAAAGTGTTAGCTAAATGACATGTAACATACAACAGCCTTCATCAGGGATTTTGAAGATTTTTAAATGTCATTTTTGTTTTTCTCTTTCAGTGTATAATTTAGTTTTTAATACGCATTGTCATTTTTGTGTTTTGTTTTTAGGGCAACGTTTGGCCTTTTTGAGCTATGGTGGGCTAACTGCTATACAAAAAGCCAAATATTATAATCGCATAATCCTCATGCTTATCTTTACTTATCTTCTGTTCTTGTGGGGATAATAAGCCACTTACCACATTTTGTCAGCCAAATAGCATTTCCTGAGCCCGAGCCCCTGAAGGCAACGCGGTGAAGTGATGTTCACTGAACCGTGACCGTGTCTAGCGGCTTAACACCGAGTTGCATTCAGAGTCAATGACAGAAAACAATTTACAAATGTATATTGAATGTCACAACCGAGGCCTGTGCAGAGATAAGAGTCACTGCTTGCAGAGTAAATTCTGACTGAATGAAAGGATCCCTCTTTATCGTTAACGTGTCTCTCGCCTCTCCACTGTCCATTAACTGCCCCTGAGGACTGTCTCCTCGTGTCTGTCTTGCGGAATGGGCGGAACGATGTAACACTTGAATTTGAACTCACTTAGAATCTGAGGCAGGAATTTCCCTCCTATTCTCAGACGTGAACTTTTACTTTCGCTTTAGAGTTCATTTTCTTGCTTGGACGCAGGGGCTGTTTTAATGTGCAGACCTCATACACTCCCCCTGCTTCCCTGGACCCAGCTACCTCGTCAGCACTGGAACCGTTGAAGCATGAGCCCTGGTGCAACACCTTATTGACCAACATATCAATGGCATTTTAAAACTCTCCAGCAACTGAGGTTTGCAGATACTACACAGTAGTTATTCTGACAAAAGATGCCATGAGCAGCTGTCGTTGTTTTACTGGGTTTGTATGGGACAAAATAGATGGAGGCAATTTGTATGTATGAATGTATGTTAATTGACAACAAGGCTGATAATAAATTCACTAGGTTTTAACCTTTTGAAGGGAAAAGCGATCGGTCTCCACCAAAATGAATCTGTGCGTGAAATCTGGAGATAAAATCTGAAACTAGAAGTCATCATCCATCTGTGTCGTCACTTCGCTCCAGACAAACGGCACAGGGCTGGTGGAGAGAGAATTTTACGGGATGCTGCTGCGCTGACTTTGAATAGGAATAGGATGCTGCTTTATTATTACTTTTGAAGCAGTTGGCTCTGTTGATTTTGAATGTACAAGGTATGTAAAAATGACATGTACGTATGTTGCACTTCAACAAAACCTTTGCTCGCAGCACAGTTCCAGGGGTTTGAGCTGCTCTTAATATAGTCAGCTGGTCGCAAGCAAGATTTGGAAAAATCATTTTACGTAACTTAAACAAATAAGTAAACATATGTGTTTAATCTGTCCATTTTCACTGTCGGTAAAGTACACTGCATATGTCAGAATGTGATGTTAAACATTTGTCTTGAGATAATAATGAGTCATCTTCAAAGCCGCGGGTCGCTGGAATTATCTTACTAGTTGGAATGCATTAAGCATTAAGCATTCCAACTATGCAAATATGAATATAGTGTAGTCGTGTGTTTCTGAATGTTGTGTCGTCCTTCACATGCATACAAGCGGAGCTGCACGCAGGGGCGGAGCTTCCACGTGACTCTCCAGAAACGAAAGTTAACTTGGTCAGGGAGGCAGACGCGCTGCAGTGAAGACAAGTCTCCGTGTTTCTCTGAGGGAAAAGTCAAAGTAACGTCATCAGGTGTTCCTCATCTGGTGAGTGCAGCTGCTCACATTTACACCTTCAACAGGGACGTCTTTAAGGCCGGCGCATGCTTCTGCGTCGGCGTCTCCGTTGCGTTAAGCCAAGTTTATTATGCTTCTGCGTTTTATGCTTCTGCGTTTTCGGAGAAACGCAAGGACCCGCAAGCGCAACCGCCCCCTGCGTAGCCCTTGCGTAGCCCTTGCGTAGAGTCCCGCCCCCCTCACACGCAAGGGGCGGCGGGACTCTACGCAAGGGGCGCTTGCGCTTGCGGGTCCTCTCGGAAAACGCAGAAGCATAAACTAGGCTTTAGGCCTATTTTAGGGGGGCTGAAGCTACCCAAAAATGTTCATAAGCCCCCCCCCCTAAATGATAACAACAATAACGGTTCGTTTTATCAATAACCGTATCCTCATTGATATTTAGACGCAACAAATGATTTAAAAAAATAGCCGGAAAGTTGGACAGAAGTACAAAGACTTTTTGTGCTATCAAGATGATGCACCGCACCGTCTCGTTGCATTGGTGTGACGTGACAGCTTTCAGAGCGTTGCAGACGTGCGTTGCAAGTAGCTGGGGGATTCATCTTGTCTGAACTCGCGTTGCGCCCCCCCGCACATAAACACACCGACACTTACGCTAATGCTGAAAGGAAGATTGATTGCACTGTGTGATTAAAAAGTGAAATTGTAAGTTGTTTTTAATTACCTGCTTACATTTAGCTACGTTTTCTTGAGGTAAAGGAAAGGGGATATTTTGGTTTGCTATGGAAAACTAAAGTCTAGAATGGAAGGAGAGGATATGTCTATCACGTTTTTCTTGTTAGCATCTTGGTTTCTTTACTGGTTGTTGACATAAGTGTAGCTCTAATACAGTAGCAAAAGATGTGAGTGCAAAGACTATGCAAATGCAAGTTAGAAATACCCTGCCTGGGGGCTAAACCCCCCCTTTCCTTTAGTCCTAGTGATGTCCCTGACCTTCAACAAGCAGGAAGAACACACAAGTTGTACTCAGGCAGGAAGTTCAAGTAGTCCCAGGACTTAGGTCACTTGGAGCTGAATCTCTGTGGTTTAAACTTTAGTCTCTGTTTCCTGATCCCTTCCTCTGGTTCCTCTTGGTGCGTCACGTTAAACGTGTTCAACAGCGAACCTGCTGGAGGCTTTTAGTGAGAGTCATCGAAATGAGATGATACATGTTAGTCACCAAGTAAGCAGAGTGCTGTTAGCGTGCTGCTTTTTATTCACAGCATGTGGACACATTCTGGACTTTATCAAGAATAGTGACCATGAAGACACAGTATTCTATCCGATGTTACACGTTACGTTACAATCCCACTGGTTTCAAATGACAACAAATTATAATTGGAAATGCTTCTTCTCTTCCACAACATGTGTAGACATGGCTTCTGCAAACTATGGCCCATCTGAAGATCACTTCCTGTGCTCCATCTGTCTGGATGTGTTCACTGATCCAGTCTCCACACCATGTGGACACAACTTCTGCATGAACTGCATCAATGAACACTGGAACACCAGCGACCAGAACCTGTGTCCATTGTGTAAGAAGGGCTTCACCACCAGACCTGATTTTAGGGTCAACACCATGTTCTCTGAGATGGTTGCTCAGTTCAGACAGTCGACTCAGCAGAAAGCCAGCAGCAGCTCAGAGCAACAAGAGTCCAAACCAGGAGAGGTTCCCTGTGATGTCTGCACTGGAACCAAAGTGAAGGCCCTCAAGTCCTGCCTGGTGTGTCTGGTCTCCTACTGTGAGACTCACCTGGAGCCTCACCTGACTATGTCAGGTCTGAAGAGACACCAGCTGATTGACCCTGTGGAGAACCTAGAAGGCAGGATGTGTACGAAGCACGATAAACCTCTGGAGCTGTTCTGTAAGAGCGACCAAACGTGTGTCTGCATGCTGTGCACTGTTTTAGACCACAAGATGCATGATGTTGTTCCTCTGAAAGAAGAATATGAAGGAAAGCGGGTCGAGCTGAAGAAGACAGTGGCTGAACTTCAGCAGATGATCCAGGAGAGAAGACTGAAGATTCAGGAGATGACACTCTCGGTGGACCTCAGTGAGGAAGCTGCAGGCAGAGAGAAAGCAGAAGGTGTTCAGGTCTTCACTGATCTGATGGAGTCTGTTAGAAGAGGCTTGAAGGAGCTCCTCAAAACAATAGAAGAGAAGCAGGAAACCACAAAGAAACAGGCTGAAGCTTTCATCAGAGAGCTGCAACAGGAAATCTCTGAGCTGACGAAGAGGAGCACTGAGGTGGAGCAGCTCACTCGCTCCGAAGACCACCTCCATCTTCTCCAGTCCTTAAACGTCCATCAGCCACCACCCACCAAGGACTGGACAGAGGTCAGTGTTTGTCCTTCTTCATATGAGGGGACTGTGGTGAGAGCTGTGTCTCAGCTGGAGGACACACTCTGTAAGAACATTAAGTGGTTTGCTGAGCTGAAGAGGGTCCAGATGTTTGCGGTGGATGTGACTCTTGATCCTAAAACGGCTCATCGTCAACTCGTCCTGTCTGACGATGGGAAACAAGTGAAACTTGGGGATGGCTGGAAGAAGAAGCCCCCAAACAACCCAGGGAGATTTTCTTTTTGGTCCTGCGTTTTAGCAAAACAGAGTTTCTCTTCAGGCAGATTCTACTTTGAGGTTCAGGTTGAAGGAAAGACTTGGTGGGATTTAGGAGTCGCCAGAGAGTCGGTCAACAGGAAGGAAAACATCTCGCTGAGTCCTCAGGCTGGTTGCTGGATTATAAGTTTGATAAATGGAAGCGAATACAAAGCTCTTGATGATCCTCCAGTTGTTCTCTCTCTAAAGTCCCGTCCTCAGAAGGTGGGGGTGTTTGTGGACTATGAGGAGGGTGTGGTCTCCTTTTATGACGTAGAAGCTGCAGCTCTCATCTACTCCTTCACCGGCTGCTCCTTCACTGAGAAACTCTTCCCGTGGTTTAATCCTCGTTTTACTGACAATGGAAGAAACTCTGCTCCTCTGATCATCTCTCCTGTCGGAGTAAAATAATTATTCTCTTGTTTCATTTCATTCATTGTACATTTTTTGTAAATGCTTTTTCTCTTAATTTCTGTATCGTGACGCCTTATGGAGAGTATCTATTTCAACCTATTGAATCCTGACTTTTTTATTTTTACTTAATATGCAAAGCTGAAGTTTTTACAGCTTTGCATAAACATGTTCACAAAATACATTGTCAATTGACCTTTCATGCAGTATAACAATAACAAAGTGAAATAATAATATAAATACAAATGTTATTTGGGGTTTAAATGATTAAAAGTCACTTTGTCTTATTTTGTTTTGTGAATATTCGTAATAAGACTTAAAAATAAAGATAAGTGATTGTACACAAAAACCTTTATTTATACATTTATTGTTGAAGTTACTTTTGCCTTATAAATAACTTGAGAATCGAACTCTGAACAGAAATAACCGGTTTGTACATACGGTATATTTACATATGTTAATTAATCCTTCTTGTTTAATGCAGGAAACATGTCTGAGGTTCTTTGTTTATTGATCATGTGACACTTCGTCAGTGTGAATGACACGAGTTCCACAGAAAGATCAATTCTAATGCGAGTTAATATACGAGGTTGATGAAACTGTTCAGTGGCTTCTGAGGAGAATCCACTCAACTGAGAAGCAGCAGCAGAATAATAACACAAAACCACTAATTAGACACAAACTTTGATCTACAGTTTTCCTGCTTTAGTAACAAAGTATTTATTTGGTGCCGGAGAGAAAAACGATGAACTTGAATAATTTAACGAGTTTTCCAGCTGAGCTAGTTGGTGTTCAGACTGTAATTTACATCATAGCCTGGCTTTACAAATTCCCAAGATATGGCTTTTATATTTCTTTGAGATCAGGCAGTGGACACAAATTATAGCGAGTTCCTTTGACTTTTCTCTCCATTAGTCGTAAGCCGCCCGCGCTCCTTCTCTCATCCCTTTGTGTGAGTCTCTGTGGCCCTGAGGGCCTTGAGGTATTGTTCATGTGCACTCCAGCAGTTAGAGTGACATCTCTTTGTATGGACACTGCACAGTACACAGTACACACACACACTACCCATTTGGTCTACACACTGGATACAAAAGGTGTGTTGGGAGGAGAGGAGCACAGGCCTTAACACCATGATTCTATGATGAATAAAGGCAATGGATGCTGCACACAATCACATTCAGTAGAGTAGAGGGGTCGTTGCTGTTCTGATATTTAGTTATTGTAGTTATTGAACGTTCCCAAATTGTATTACCATCACCACAAAATATGGGTTTCACTAGCAACCATACGTGCATGAGGCTACAATTATGTAAAGTTTAGCTTTTTTCAGCCAACTAAAACAAACGACATCCACTCGTTCTGCTTCCATGGATATGCGCATTTCAGAAGGACCACATTGGCCCCCGAATTGCGTCCGCCAATCTGCACAGTGAAGCTCAAACGTTCAAGAAAAACAGATTTTTAGAGGGCGTTGTTCAATGTTTGACTCACAGGGACCGCACCTTTCGATCCGTCGTAAAGGACGACCTCGTGTGGGCTGCTGCAGGAAATGCTGACTCCAGAGCACTAGAGATGCGCCGTACCTCCATGCTGCCTCCCTGCGTGGTGCTGCTAACCACAATGGGCAGGATCGTGTGAGGGAGCTGCCCTGTCAGTGCGCCACGGACGAAACATCCACACCGAGACCTCACGAGCGGAATATGGCGCACGTCTGAGGAAGGAAAAGGTAGGTGCACGAGTTGATTGTGCGTTTATTTCACTGGGCATATCGTGCCAAACGCCGGGAAGACGCACGTATAGCCGCTCGCGGGAATTACTGATGAAGTTCAATGCTGCCGTGGGGGGAAAATGGTTTCCTTTTGATCAGACATGCAGCCTTCGGTCCTCTTTACCCGCATCCCCGCGGAGCCAACATCGCGGGCTACTTGTGCCTTTTTATTCAGACGCAGCGCATCGCGTTAAACACATCGCATCCAACATCATAAATGCACGTTGTGTGCTAAAATCTGCTGTGGTAAAAGGTGTCCAGGATGCCACCGAAACCAGATCTATTGTAAGCGAAACTGCATCC
Organism: Apeltes quadracus; assembly: GCA_021346845.1. Taxonomy (NCBI): domain Eukaryota; kingdom Metazoa; phylum Chordata; class Actinopteri; order Perciformes; family Gasterosteidae; genus Apeltes; species Apeltes quadracus. The sequence continues at coordinate 8,407,528 of CM037932.1, read as the reverse complement.
GCGTAATAGAGAAGTAACAGCACATCCTTTGCTCCCGTTCAGACTCGGTGGCCAACAAAAATAAAGGGCGTATGTAGCTGCGGCTGCAGGGTGATGGTGTGTATCGCCTGCGCGCACAGCTGGATGAGGTGTTACTATGACTGGAGCCACTTTGCGTGCCTCCTTTCCCAGCATCTGGTCGTCATGGTGCTGCAGTGAAACTGTGGTGCACCTGCAGTCATGTGTTATTGATTAGCGCTTATAGGTTCCTGAGCTGTGAGGGCAGGTTGAGGTATGGCGACCCTTTGAGAAGGTGACTTATTCCCATGGAAGCCGTTCCCGCCATGGATGATCAAAAGGAAAGTGTTGTCAGCGAGGGTTTTTTTTTTCATCGCAATCTTTTGAGCCGTGGCACGCAGGGCAGACTGCCACAAGGGACCGAGAAGTGGAGCTTCGCCTTACCTAGGAGTGTTCGGATCCTGCAAAGCCAACGTAATGCATTTTTAGATCAGTGTACACAAGTGTTCCCACACGCATACATGCACTTTTCCCAAGGTAGGAATGCAGTTATCTCTGTCACCCCCCTCCCTCCATCCCTCCCTCTCCTTCAACTGTACTTGGATTCAGTTCCACACGAGCAGACCAGGGGGGGACTAAGATTGCATTCCAGAGTAATGTGTCAGGCCTCAAACATTCTCTTTTTACTGTGCATGTGTGTGAGAACAGCATTGTGCGACTCTCCAGTCGCTCTGAGGTCACATGTTTGCTCTCTTCACATGTCTGAAAAATACCTTTGGGTCAAGAATATAATGTCAAGAGTCATACATCAAACAATGGAAGGAAAATATGTACTAATGAAATAAGTTCGTAATTAAATACATCCCTGGGACAGCGGTGAAGCCCAAAAAGAGTTCTATGTCGACATGTTAGGTTTCCATTATGGGATAGCTGTGTTACGATGTGTTCCATCAGAAGGTGATCGTAGGTTATCCAAAGTCCAGGGAGGGATTGGAGGTTGTGTCACCTATTGTTTGATTTCAGAGAGGTCTCGCCCGGCTTACGAGACTGTGTTACTCGCGTGTGTGTGAGTGTATTATTTGCCAATTTCAAAGTATCCGTTTCATTACAGAAGAATAAAATACAGCTGTCCATTGTGTTACTTGTTATCTCATGTAAATTGAGTTCTGTTGGTTGCACTTTTAAGATGTCGCCTTGCGCTATCGATATCACTATAAACGCCATTGCATGGTTATCAGTTAATCTAATTGAATAAACGATAAAGAAAAATCGCACAGCAGATTGCTGCTGCATCTGCAGATTGTGGTATAATGACACCAGTGCCGGGTGCTCGTGAAGGAAGGGAGGTGCAGGGGCTAAAGGGTGTGAAGAATGGCACAGATGCCATGGTAACCAGGCCTCATCCTGAGCTCCAGATGAGCCACAAGGCTGATCTGTGCAATTTAGAGTGCCATCAATTGGGTATTTGATGCAATTCCTCTGTCTGTTTTGGAGCCCATGGACATTCAACAAAAATCTGTCATTCGGAATATGTGTTTATTCTTTGATGAGTTGGAACGGCGGGGAAAATGGGACAAACAACGTAATCCGTCAGATGTCACAAGTCTCCCAACGGACTGCCCCACATATTTGTTGCAATATTACATTCTGTTTGCATTTTCTCTTGAAAAAAAATAAAAAATGAGTCCATGATTTCACATGAGTCTGTACCTCTGGGCCTGTGTAGTTACAGCCGCCCCCCACTGTGCAACAGCCTCCATCCACTAAACAAACACATTAATGATTGTTGGTTTTGCATTAGTGTCACTTTCTGCCCTTGTGAGTCTCTCCGTGGTGCAGCCAACCAGAACGTTCCGCAGCGAAGCATCCACGTCTCAATGGAGGAACGCTCAACCCTCGTAGAGTCCGTCACAGACGACCACGGAATTGTCTTGATGAACTGACTCAGAACAAGGCCTCTGGTGCACGTTGTTATGCTTTATTCATAGTTGGCCGTTGGTTTGTAACTGATAGTTTTTCTAGCCCCGCGGCGTTGATTTTCCACATGGCCTGGTTTGCTGGGCCTCTTCAGGCTCGTCTCGTGGATAAGTGGCTCCTGGGAGGAATCCTCCTGCCCCACATACCACTGCCACGCGTTCAGAGATCAGCACACGGGGGGTTAACAGCTTTTATTCAAATCATTTCCTTATTCATTTAACCATATGGGCGCAGGGTGCTATGAGAAGCCATTGTTCGCTCTTTGTGCCCCCCCACTCTGACTTTCTCAAAGACGCATTACACAAATTTACTCCCAGCAGGGGTGATTGATTATTGCTCCTAGATGGGGCCACTGGTGTTGCCAAGGCAACAGTGGACGCTCCAGATGTTGGTTTTAAATGAGAGACGGGACTTTCCTCTGTTAAATCAGTTTTGCATAATAAAATTGTTGCCGGGACACTGGGCTTGATGTTGTGAGTGCTGTGTTCAAGTGCCGTTTATGAAGACCTGTACACAGCTCTGCTTTGTTCAGCAGAAACCGATGCTCTATTCAGTCTCTGTGAAACTAGCATTTTTGTGTAGATTTTGTCTGGCGCATGTAATCCACAATACAGTGGTAATTAAACCCTTTTTTTATTTTCATGCCGCTGCGTGGATCCAGATACTGATATGATGAATGTTCTGTTTTACACTCTTTATATTCACCGTTGGCTACAGAGACGACAAATAGTCGGTAGAGAACAGTGGGAGGGGGGGAATAAAATGAGACTGGAAATGGTGATGACACGTGGTTGTCAGGACAACCGCTGTGAAGCAGAATGTAGATTGAGGTTTTAATGAATGGCCATGCATGGTGAAGCCCAGATGTCTTCATGCATCACACAGCAGGCCCAGTCTGAGTCTGATAAGGATTTTAACAGGAATGACAAAATGGAGAGTTCACATACTGATAATGTATCACTTGGTAAACATTTTGTTTATGCTTTAAACAGGACCACATAGCCGTGTTTTATTTATTCATAGTTATTTTACGGTGGATTCTTGTTTTCATTTGACTTTTACAATCGGTTGTGAAATATTGTCATTCTGAAATGTTTTCCCCCTGAAGCTCCTGTATGTTTGTTGGTTCATGATGTCATTGTTTATTAAATTACTGTATATTTACTGGCCAAAATGTCATGATTAAGACATGTATAGATTTTGATTGATTTGAGAGGTATAAATGGGCAAGCGTAGCTATTTAAAGAGTTCAATTTCTTATTACACATATTACGATTTTGGCATTTCAGTGCCTGTGTTTCCTATATGCAATTTGTCTTGTAAATGAACCCACGCCCAATTTGAACTGTATAAACATATTGTTTTGAAATTCTGAAAACATTCTGAAGAAAAGTCGATACAATCAGGATAAATATTTATTTAGATAATAAAAATGTAGAATGCATCAGACTATGACTCAAGCTTGCATGGCCTGGCTAATATATCTGATGCATTATTTATTGAACATGATTTGATGCAAGCCTCACACCCTCTTATCCCTCCGTCCTGCAGGTCAATGTGGCTACTAAATCAGCTATCTGGTGTAGTTGTCAGTCGCTGCGGATTCCCGAGGCCCGTCTCTATAGCAACCCCTTCCCTCCTCCTGAGTGCCGCTGGCAACTAACCCTCTCTGCCACACGGCGATCGCTCCTCACCCCCTCGGCCAATAGCCGCCTCTGTACAGCGTTGGAATGGACACCGAGTCGACCCACTCGGGCTACTCTTATCACTCCAGCCGCTCAGGGAGATCCAACCGACACGGGTATGTCTCCCGTCTGGCCGCGTCTCCATCTTTCTCCTCGTTATCGGTCTCTCTCTCTCTCTCTCTCTCTCTCTCTCTCTCTCTCTCTCTCTCTCTCCCTTCCTGTACAGATGATCTCTGCTGGATCACAAGCCGCATCGCAGCTTTTGATATCGTATTTCGTGGAATCACTTCAGTGCACATTTGTACGTTTGTCGAGTTTGTCTTGTGTTTTGGTTGCGTAGGCTGATGTGGAATGAATCGGACTTAGAGAGGAAAGTGGGAAGCTGGCGGGTGAGACGGAAAGAGCTGGTGGATTAGGGTCGTCACAGCTGAGTGAATCTAACCTATTTGCCTGATTCACATGGTCCGTCCTGCAAACGAGAAAATGACTTCCTCTTCTGTCCCTGTCACTTCCTCAGTGTCCACTTATATTGCTATTTCTATTAGAGCTACAGCCAGCTGTTATATTCAATATAGAACATTGTTGCTGCCCGTTTAATCTATCGTGTTTTGTGTGTGTCTTTGTGTGATCGATAGAAAATGTATGAGCAAATATTTAATTTTGATTCCCATACATCAAAAAAACACATGGTTGCTTTGCATATATGAATTATTACAATTTTCTCATGTAAATTATCACCGAGTTGTGTGGTTGTGGACTGATGGTTGGAAGAAAAAGGAAATTTGATTTCATCAGCTCGAGCTCTGGCAAATTGTGAGAGTAATTGGATTGTTTCGGAAACACTATATTTATAAACAAAACGGGTAATTGAAGAAATAATCTCCAGACTCAATCAATAATCCATAAATAAGATCACGAGAATGTGTTTTAATGATCTTGACTTCCTGCGTCCATAACCCTCTTGTTTGCCTCGTTTGTTCCACCCCAGCGATCGAAGCCGTGAGCGGCAGAAGGCGAGCAGCAGCAAAGACGGCACACGCTCCGAGAGGTCCGTCGTCATCAACCCCCCCGACTCGCCCTCGCAGGACTCCCCCGTTCACAATGAAGAGCCGCTGCCAGGAGAGCCCACGTCAACAGCAGACCAGGAAGACGAGGGCCAGGTATTTTTTTTACGCGTCCAAGACGTCTGATCGCTCGTCAAAACATGGGGCTGATTTTGGAGAATAGTCCTTTATTCCTGCAGAAAATAATCAGGAGGCTGAGTGCATTCTGGACTCGGCCCCCGTGACCTTATAAATTCGTCCTCAGAGCAGCTGGCTGCCCGTTGCCACGGCGCCGGACACACGATGACAATAGTGACGAGGGATCAAATAGGTCAGCGGATTAGCATCCATCTTGTAGGTCTGGACGGATCTGTACGCGTGTGTGTGTGTGTGTGTGTATTTGTTATACTGGGTATAACTGTCAGACCCGATCGCTTTGAAAGCAGAGGAAATTGATGGAAGTCATTCCGTAAAGCTGAGCTCTACGGTAAAATAGGTTCTAAGTAGACACAGCCATGCAGAATGCAGCTTAAATACAGAACAGATATTCCACTAAGCTGACACCACAGAGATTAAAGATGCACTCAAATGTTGCTCACAGACTGGACAGAAACCTGTTGTTACATTGTGTATCGTACTGCTTATTAAAGAAACAGGATATATAATATAGAGTGATTAGTGAGTCTACTAGCTCCAAGCTCCAAGCAAAATACGAGTGATATCAATTTGCCGTTCTTACTTTAAGCAATAAAGCATATTTCCCCAAATGTCTATTCCTTTAAATGAGGATGAGCGCATACGTTGCAATGAAGGTCAAAGAAAAGGGTATAAGGAGCGGAAAATAAACAACCAAATGAAGGGAAAACACTTAATGTTCTTCAGAAAGAACTCTGCCTCGGGCTTCCTCCACTGGCTCTCTGACCTACTTGGGCTCTATAGTAAGGAGAGAGCATTTTCTCATGGTGGATGTACACGTGTGTTGTGCTGTTTGTGTGTCAGGGAAAAAGTTGAACGTGTGTGTGTGTGTGTGTGAGGAGAAGCTGAGGTCTGACGCTGCTTGAAAAATATGTACTATAGGCTATAGAACATTATTTAATGGCATTTCATGACATGAACATGCTTTCGGACAGACCTTCTGACAATTTTGGAGAGGTCTGACCTATTTCGCCGTCTCGGCTGTGCAGCCACATTCCAGCACGTCACGGCGTTGTCAGCTCGTAGCCGATGCCCATTGTCCATAGTGTAAGGTAATATGCCATTGTATTGCATTAGCCCTTCAGACAAAAATGTCCAAATGGCATAGCGGCACCCGCAACCAAAGTCAACCCAGCCGTGGCTTTTTTGGAGGGGAGGAAAGGGGGGGTGGGGAGGGGGGGAGAGGGGCTGTAGAGCCGCTGTAACACTAACGGGCTCCAGTGCAGGGAGACTTTCTCACACACTGAGATTAGCTCGAGCATCCAGCCAAACGGCACTTTGAGGAAAGCCGATCTGAATAATGCCCATGACATAAGGACACAGTCTCTTGGACCACAGCTTCTGTGTGTGTGTGTGTGTGTGTGTGTGTGTGTGTGAGTGAGTCATAGACAGAGAGCACCAAGGCTGTCACTGAGACTGTCCATGCTGCTTTGTGAGACGTTGGGACCTTTTGCCAGAAGGCAGTGAATTCAAATTACACTGTTAGCTGTGTGAATACCAAAGCGCGCGGTGTGAGCCACCTCCATTTGTTTTAGCACGTCACGCTCTGCTTTCTGCCTCCCACAGCCACAAGAATGGAATAAATTGTAGGAAACCTGACAGGTATTTTAGTGTAGTAATATTTTTTTGGCCCGTAGCTCACTTGAACACCAACACGAACACGGTGCCACTAATGCGCTCACAAACACGCCAATGTGTAAATGTGATTTTAACATCCCCCATTGGGGCTCAGCTATTGTGTTCCCCGTAGCTGGCAGACGGTTTGCTGTGTGTTTCTGTGCGAGTTGTGTGAAGGGCGGTAATCAGTATGTTGTTGTGTTGTTGCGCTTCGGGATGGTGGAACAGGCCTAAACATAATCCACATTCACCCTCTGCCAGATGACGACCCTGCCAAGCAAGCAGCAGCCGCCATGCTACCGCCTCCCTCTTCTGTAACCCTTCTCCGTTTCATTCCCTCTCAGTTACTGTACGCAGAGATCAGGCTTGATTAGTGTGGCGTTAATCTTTGGGATTAATCCACAGAGACTTAATGGCTGGTTTTAGCAGTGTATTAGCTCGCAAAGTGAAAGGCTGTTTCTCTCTATGGAGGAGATGTGAGCACGAAAGCTCGTCCACACAAGGCATCTATTTTCCACATTTACCTGAACACCGTTCTTTAAAGCACGCCGCAAAGGCCCTGGTGTTACACTGTCAATGCATCTTTTCTATTTGAGTGCCTCGGTTAACCCCGTCAGTGAGCCAGCATGCACAACAGCGCGTTGTTTATTTGGTTATTTACACCTGGTCTTTTCCTATTTTTGTAGAAAACCTTTTGCATGCAGTTCCGCCTTACGTCACCAAACCAGATTTCAATTTATTATAAGTTTTTTTTTAAACAGACAAATAAATATAAATTCAGTCGGGGGGAAAAAAAACAAACTGTGCCTCAGAGGTGACCTCTGGTGTTGAGTGACACAAATACTTTGTTATCTCTGCTCTATAATCAGCCCCCACTATGCTTATGTACAGCCACACTCGAGATTCAGTCACTTTTTTGTCAGACAACCGAACAATTTTACTGTTCTAATCTGATCGGGTCATGAATTCAACCCGAACAAACAATAAACAACCAACAATATTTCCAGATGAAGTCAGAGGGGAGTCCAATTGTAATTTTACTTCGATGAAAATACAACTTTAATGAACACTCCTTTTGCATTTAATAATGTGTTATATTACATGTCATTTAGCAGACGCTTTTATCCAAAGCGACTTACAATAAGTGCATTAGGGCTCCAAACCCAAAGAACAAGAAACAACAAAGTACATTCAACCAATTTCAACTTCTTATAGATAAGAGAGTACATTTGAAGAGCCAATACAATTTAAGTGCTGCAATTGGTTAGTGTTTAGTCAAGGTAGAGTCTGAAAAGGTGTGTCTTTAGTTTGCAGTGAAAGATGTAGAGGCTCTCTGCGATCCTGATGTCACTAGAGAGTTTGTTCCACCATCTCAGAGCAAGGACAGCAAAGAGTCGTGATCTTGTCGAGTGTTTTGCTCTCGTGCAATAACAACAGGAGGCTTCCATTCTGAAGAGAATTTATTGGGTGGAAAAAAATGCAGCGAAAAAGACAACTTAAGTCCTCTTTGCTCTAAAACACACTGAGTGGAGTTCAGTTGTTTGGTCAACTTTTGTTTCCACAGTTAAGACTGAACTGTCAAGCTCAATGGGACATTGTTTTAGTGTCACCACTTATTCGCCTGGACCATGTTAAAAGACAGCGTGAAAGAGGAGCGATGTGAGAGGAATAGAAATGAGACTGGATACTTAATGGAGTTGACAGTGCACTTACATGGGGGACCTCTGGCCTCACACATCATTCTGGCAGGCAGATACACAGAATAAAATGCTGCTTCTGGATCCTCCCCCACCTTCTTTCTTACTGCCATCCATTCAATTCTACCTTAAAATCTACCTTCAACCACCTCCATCCTCTCGCTCTCACTTTCCCTTCCTCACATCCTCTTACGCTCATTCATCTTCTGGCTCCTGTTATTGACGTCGTCTCCTGCAGCATGGCGGAGTTAATTAGCTGTGGACAGCAAAGGAGGACAGAACTCATATTTATGCAGTGTTCATCCTGCATTTTCCTGATTGGAAACATGAAAAAGCACCGTCAATTTCATATATTCCCTATTTCACAAACATGCAAAACTTGTGTTTGCTTATTGACAGGCACAATTTACAGTGGAACACTCACTGTAGACCAGTGCGATTTGTTCGTTACCACTTATTGTCTGGTTTCAGTAGGCCCATATTGTGTGTGTGTGTGTGTGTGTGTGTGTGTGTGTGTGTGTGTGTGCGCTCCTAGCCCTCCTCCCTGTCTCTCTGCAGCTGCTGCTCCTGTGAGTGATTGTAGTTGGCAAGATCTACAATGCGGGGGGACACATGGGGAACAGCGCATGGCTAATTACCCGAATTAATGACAGGCACATAAAAAAAGACATTCCTCTTTAGAGCAGACTTGTCATTCATTTATTATCCTTGTCGCTCTTTCTGGAAAATGTTTATGCAAAAAATGACCCTGCTGGCTAAAAGAAAAACAAGCTCCTGCTTTTGTGTGTGTGTGTGTGTGGGTGTGTGTGTGTGTGTGTGTGTGTGTGTGTGTGTGTGTGTGTGCATGCATGTGTTGGCATATTCTTGCCAATGTGGACGTTCCTGCACTCCTCAACTTGTCAGTCTGCATCACTTCAATGGCACTTTGAAAGCCTGTCATAATGAGGCACAACTCCAAGGAAATGAGAATGCTGCATAAAATCCATGATTGCTCAATAGCCGAATAGAATAATAGAGGCATTGAATGTTTGATTGAGGCTGACATTCCTTGGTCCATTTGACAGCGTCTCCCTCTGCTTTGTCTATTCCGTCAGCCATTTTAAAATGACAAAGGAAGACATCACTCCTACGTCTTCATATATCTTGGAGTGCACTTGTAGTTTTGGCTGTCATTAGCCATGATATCTGTCTCTGAGATTTTATCTCCCACCCAAATATGACCAGAATTTCTTTGAACACAACATAGAACATTTACATGGGAAGCTGCTCCGGCCACTAATTGTATGTTTTCAGTGGATTTAAATAACTGTAACTGTGAGAGAGGTTGGTCATACAGAGGTTTAACATCTGAATCTTTCAGCTCATTGCTTTGTATGTTTCCTTAATATGGGATCAGGATATGCCACGTGAGTTTTTTTTCATTCTGTTTATGTACTTCAACCCTCAGTGCCAGCATAGACAATCTATAATAATATCTACCCTTCCTTTGCCTTTCTCTCTTTCCCACCTCAGGATGATAACTGGGGGGAAACCACCACCGCGGTGACGGGCACCTCCGAGCTGAGCATTTCCCAGGAAGACGTGGTCGGACTTGGGAAGGAATTGCAGGACCGGACCCGAGGCTTCCGGCGTTACCTTCCGCTCGCCGTGGGCTCGTGTGTGGCCCTGATGGTGCTGGCCACTCCCCTGGCCTTCCTGCTTCTTCCGGTGTTAATGTGGCCCGACAGATTGCAGGCCTGCGGCGCAGCCTGTGAGGGCCTCTTCCTTTCCATCGCCTTCAAGCTCCTCATCCTCCTGATGGCCATGTGAGCCTTGTTTCTCAAGCCGGGCCGTGCCAGCCTGCCCCGAGTGTGTGTGTACCGCGCCTTCCTCACCACACTCACCCTCCTGCTCACCATGTCTTATTGGCTCTTCTTCGGGGTCCGGATACTTGATGCACAGGTGGGTTTGAGAGTGTGTCCTTAGTGCACTGAAGGTATTTATATGGCTTCATAACACCATTTTTGTGGAACGTTACCCATTCGAGGTAAATTGATGTTAAAGGGGTTAATGTTGTCGTTTTTTTTAAGACAAAGCTTCAGAACTGTGTGTTTATCGGACAATAATGCTGACTAGCCGTGCTCAGTTTGATCTTTTATTTGTAGTTAACTTGCCGTTGCTGCTTATCTTGCCCTTGAAAGCTAAATAATTAACCTCAAAGATACTTTTCCTGTTAAATGTCGGCAGACTATAATTAAAGAATTGTTTTTCATCGTGCAGTAAATGTTTTCCCTGTCTTGTGGTCTAATAGGACGAGGACTACCACGGGATAGTCCAGTTTGCCGTGTCCCTCGTGGACTCCCAGCTGTTTGTCCACTACCTGGCCGTGGTGCTAATGGAGCTACGTCACCTCCAGCCCTGCTACACCGTGTGTGTCATACGCTCCACAGACGGAGAGACACGTCAATACAACATAGGACAGCTTAGGTACGTGTGCAGTTACTAATGAAATAGGGGGATTAAAGAAGAAACTATCAATATTAATCATCTGTCTAGTACACATTCAGACACACACACACAGTCATACACTGTTGAAGTATGTGTGTAACATGACGTCATTCACAGAGAAGACTGGCAGAGGAAGTAATTTAATTACCCATCAGCCTCCCGTCAAGTTTAATCCAGCTATTCTGGGACTTGAGGGAAGGGATGACAAAGTGCACACAGGCCCTCATCTCATGGCTGCCTTACGAACCCGCGTATGACTTCCACAGGACTATGAGACAACTGTATACATGCGATTTGTGTGAGGCGGCTAAAAGCTTTGTTATGTTGAAACCCTGCCAGAAGGCTTATACAGGGTATGGATAAATATTGTATTAATTAAACTATTTAAAATGAAGCAACACATTCATAACAAAGGGATCCCTATCAGGTATCATTAGGAAAAAAACACATTATTGTGTATTTGATTTTTACCCACTCCTTCTCTCTTTCTCTTCTTTACGCAGCGTTCAAAAGGCTGCTCTGTCCATTTTGGAGTATTACTACAGAGACTTCCCACTGCACAACCCAGCCCTCCTCTCCGCCTCCAAACACCGAGCTGCCAAACACCTGGCCGGGTTGAAGGTCTACAACGTGGATGGTAAGTCACCTCATCTGTTCAAATAAGTCACTTCTGAGTTTGCTAGGATTTTTGTTGTTCTTATAAATAGTTTCATGGATCAGAGCGGCCTGTTTCCCTGATTATAGGTAGTTTCACATATGCAAAGAACAACTTCTTTCAAGCCTGTAAAGTTGCTCATTCAGCAGTTTGATGTGGCCCGTCTGTCACAGTGACTGAGTCTTGCTTCAAACAGTCAAGAGGTTTTTTGCGACAGATTCCTCTAGACGTCCATCTGAAGTCTGACTCGTCGTTGGATCTAATCCGTAGCTTAAGTCTTTCCTCTGCGTATCCCTGTTTGATTACAACGTGATGCTTTCTTTTCCATTTCCATCTCTTCCACAAGCAGCTTTTAAAAACAAACTGAGAAAATACCTTTTGGACAGTAAGTATAGATGAAAGTCCTGAGCATCCGTCTATGCCCAGCACTTTATCACAGGGAGCCACTCACTTCACGGTTCACTTCCCTCCATCTTTACTGCACTCTGAAGCCTCCGTCCCTGACGGAGTATATATTGCATCCACTGAAAGCACTCCTACCACACACACAAACACACACACTTAGACTCTCACAAGCCCCGACTGTGACACTACAATACTCTTGATATATTGACTCCCTGCACCCACATACACACTCTTTGTAATGTAATGTAATATTGCTCTGATTCCTGCTGTGAAAATGGGCCTCACCACCCATAAATCCCTCCCCGCAACACGGCACAGTGGATTTGACGGTCTTTGGCAGGGATGCAGTATGGGAAATGTCGTCCTCATAGCTACCTTCCCTCCACCCCCAGCCCCCACCCACCCTATCAAAGTGAGGCGGAGAGGCCTCTGGGGAGCCGTGGAATTTCAGGCCCTTAAATAATTCATCAGAGTAACGCTCATTCCTCACATACTCCCACATCTCTCCTTTCTCCTGCTTAGCCCGTCTCCGGCTCGACCCTTCCTCCCCCCTTCCCGGCCTTCTTTTCATTTTGCACACGCTTCAACCCCCCTCTTTCTTTTTTCACAGTCATTCAAAGTCGCTCTGCTCATAGCGTTAAAATGTGGGCCAGTAAACAAGGCTTGTTTACCAATATTTTTTAATGAAAGATCTTCAAATGTCTTCACCGCATTCTTTCCCAAGAACCTGCGAGGCTGTTTTGTCATCCGTATGTACTGAGAATTTCCGCATCCCTTCTCACCTGCACACACACACAGACACACACATACGCACATATGCAGATCATATCATTCATTATTTATACCCTCACCTGACCTGCAGCATTTACTCTTTAATCTCCCCCCAAACTGCTATGATGTTCATTAATATGTACCAGACCTTACTCCCCCACAGTAAAACCCCAGGAACTCTAATGTGCTGCTACTGATACACGCTCCATTTGCTTTATGGCTTCGTCACATTAACCAGTAAATTCACAGATCAGACGAGAGCTGTGGCCTTTGAAGTGTAAAATAATCTACACTGTAATATGAAGGTTTCTGCATAGGAGATAACTAATATCATTGCAGTTTAATTTTCCTCTTGTTATAGTGCCATAATTAACATTCTCTGTGACTGAGAGACATTATTTGGCAGGACGCCCCAGATAAGTAATCAACATACACTCTTTTAAAATCCTCCATCCTATGCAATGGACGTGACACTGAGGAGGCAAATTCTTAATTATTTGACACCTCCAATGATGTGTGGGATCAGAGCTGTTCTCCCATCTGGCCTTTTCTGTCCACAATTCAGACTGAGATACAGCCCATTAAACAGAGACACTGGTGGGGCCAGGTGCTATTTTCTCCCAGTCATAATATAAGCAATTTGCCTCTGTCGTCCCCGCCGGCTGCAGCCCCAGGGAGTACGGCAGGAGCGCAGCCTGGTAATGGCAATCCGTCACGAGCGACGGTCACAGCTGCCTCCAAGCGCAAGGACAGCGCCCACAACGAGCTGTACTACGAAGAGGCTGACTACGAGAGAAGAGTCCGAAAACGCAGGGCCAGGTGAGTCGCAGGAACAAATGCCGCCATGCTGGAGGGGGCAGCTTATTGATCCCTAGACTCGGTCAGACACGCAGCTGGGTATGTAAATGTGAACTGCCTGAGTGGCCACTCTGTTAAGCCTCCTTTCAGGATGGCATCACAACTTCTCTTAACACCGTCTTGTAGAAATAGCCGGGGAAAACCAAGACGCCTTGTGACCTGTCATTTAAAAGATGTTGTAGATATTCTTCTACTGCAAGATCAGTCATTAAAAATATGTTTTTCATAGAAAAAAGTGTTGACTGCTGTGTGTGTGTGTGTTCACTCTCCGTCAGGCTGGTGGTGGCTGTGGAGGAGGCCTTCACACATGTCCGGCGGATGAAGAAAGAGGACGAGCAAGCCACACCGTCCGACATCATGGATGTGCGCGAAGCGGCTCTGGCTATATTTCCCTCCATGGCCAGGGCCCTGCAGAAGTACCTTCGCACCACCAGGCGGCAGCACTGCCACAGCATGGAGAGCATCCAGAAGCACCTCGCATTCTGCCTCGTCAACAACATGAGTCCTAAGGTGAGTTTCTATTGGAACCTCTCTCTCTCTCTAGATAACCAAAATATTGTGTTGTAGGAATATAGTGTGTTGTCCATATTTCAAGCCTCAAAAGTAAATGTTTTACAGGGTGTGAAGGATGTTCCCAGGTTAGTACAACCGGGATGTTCCTTGCACAGTTCCACAGCCATGTCTATCAGTTAAGATAACTTTGTAGTTACAAATGTATATGCTGAAATCTGGGAACACAACGACAGCCTGTGTGTGTTCGCGCAGGCCTTCCTTGAGGCCTACCTGGCCCCCGGTCCGACCCTGCAGTACGGCCCCGAGCGCTGGATGGCCGACCAGTGGACTTTGGTCAGCGAGGCTTCTGTCACCGGCGGCATAAAGGACGGCTCGGAGTTCCTACTGAAGTGTCTTGACTTTAGCTTAGCTGTGACCGTCAAGGGCGTCCCGTACATTCGACTGACCGAGGAGTTCATCGACCCCAAGTCCCACAAGTTTATACTGCTGCTCCAATCAGAAACCTCCGTTTAACACAGCGGACCAGCGCTGCTGATCTGGACTCACAAGACTGTTACCATTTTTGGACTGAATTTTTTTTTTACACTTTTTGTACTATTTCTTTTTTTTACCTATGTATATATATGTCAGTTTTTCACATAAAGTATCTTGTGTCCTCATCTTTGTCCCGGTCGACATGAAAGCATTAAAAGATAGAAAATGGGGGAGAATGACCTTGGATTGTCGGGTCGTTTGCGGATCACATCTCGTGTGTTCCTCTAGCATGTGTGAGTCCTCACAGGGGGAGTTCATGATAGAAGCGGTGTGTGTTTAGGAAGAAAAAATAGCTTCTTTGTCCTCAGCGTTACGGTAATGACCAGGATATCGAATGAAACCTGCCACCATTCTCACCAAAATATTTCTTTCACAGTGTCAGCAATGATTATTTAAATGTCCCGTAATGAAGATGTATGTACAGTATTTATAAGTGAATATTTCTTTATCTCTTCAGACCTTTTATATCGAAATTTTGCATTGCTTGAATGATTTTTTTTACCTTGTCAAAATCATTTAGCCTTGTTTGTATTTGTGGAGATAAATGGACTGTAAATAGATGAAGCCATGTATGTAAATGTCAAAATCACTGGAATTTCTTTGACTGGATGCCAACCTCAGTAAAGCTGAACATAGATGGTGTAGGGAATAGATTGTGAGCACATGTGTCTTCTTGTTATGTATGTATACGTTAGTGTGTGTGGTATTCACTGAATTTGTAGGCTAATAGACATTTACTTAATGTTTGGACGGCTTTAAGACTTATGTGATTAATCTTATATATATTGTTTTAAAAAGAGGCACTTTGGTTTCATTTAAAAAACGTATCCTCCTTTTTATCTTAATTCATCATGAAGTGTATTTTTACAGCATCTTCTACATTGACATAATGCATTAGAGAATGCATAGCCCAAATTCATGTTACTTATATAAGTACTATACGATTTAGATCATTGAGAAATTGAAGTTTCTCATACCATCTCACCAAAATTAATTTGCTCACTTATCTCTCTGGTAAATGTTTTGAACACGTGTAAATGAACTGAAGCCAGTGTCAGTATTTCTGCTTCCAGTGTTTTGTCTCACTGCCACACTGCTGCCACCTTAATACAGCTACTGGAACAGAACCTTTGTGTGAGTGTTTGTTCTGCAGTTTTAAAATCCTTTGTGTTCATGAGGCCTGGTACGTTGGGAAATTTATATCCACACAAGTGTTACCATGGTCACTGATGGTGCAGTTTTGTTGCGGCTTTTAGAGTTTTGATGCTTGCAAGTAGTTATTTATTACACATGTGCCTCAGTTAAAGTTAGTATGTGTGTGTGTGTGTGTGTGTGTGTGTGCGTGTGTGTGTTTTTTTTGTATGTGTGTGCCTGAAAGAGAGAGAGAGAGGAACTTAGAAATAAAAAGGGAACATAAGGAAGAAAAGAGGTTGCTTTTTCAAATGCTTTGTCTTCTTTTATACAACAGAACATGTAAAATCACAGAAACTGTCATTCACATTTGTAAAAATAATAAATATTTGTATGAACCTTTTCAAGGCATTCGATTGTTGCATTGCTACGTAATCGTGTCCTTTATTACTATAAGAATGGTCAGCCTTTAATAGCCTTTCCAGTTGTATTCGTGACATCTGGATTGTCTTGGGTCTGCACATTTCTGAATGGACCACTGAACTTCACCAGTTGAGCTTCTCGGGACGTTCATGTTACTTGCTGCCCTCACTATGTTGTGCGTTATGGCTTCTCAGTCATTTGTGGGTTCTCTATTGACTGAAAATATATACGTCTTTTCTGGATCACAATCAATAGGTGGATGGATCCATCCATTGTTTGCGCTAAGAGAGACAAGAAGAGAGCAGGGAGTTGAGGTGGAGACAAGTGGAGGTGGAGAAAGGAGTGGTGGAGGTAAAAGGTGTAGAAGGGAAAAGCAGTGCAGGACTACAAAAGGGGGGGAAAAGGAGGAGGAATTATCTTTCTAAAGAGCTTTCCAGAGTCAATCCTGTGGATTAATGGCATTATCTCTTCATCAATCTAGGTGAGATATGAAGTTGATGGAGAAGGGGGAAGATGGAAGAAAAGATAAGAGGTAAATGGAGACTGTCAGCACTTCTGAATCCTAAGTTGTATTTCCTGCAATGACGGTAGTGACCAAAAGCAATCAGGAACATATTCCTCGGCCAGTTTGTTTTATTGGTACTATGGTAAAGAAGGTACTTAGTTGTAAAATATATTAGTTTCAAAGTGCTGCTCTATGCTTTTTTTTAACAGATATTCCATATGGGGTTTTTAGGTTTTGTAGGGTAGAAAGATTTTGAACCACTTTCAATTTCAGTCAGTAATGTTTCTCTTGACTATTGTTTTTCACAATGTATAAGAAACGAATTGGATAGATGGTTGACATCGACAAGCCTTTATTATTAAAATGTGTCTGTAAATGAGTGATTTCGGTGTGTAATGTGAGAAATCTCTGGTCCAGTATACATCCAGTATAAAAAGCCCACTGCAGGCCCAATTACATTGTCCCCCCCCCAAAATGTTTTTTTCAGCAAACATTTTGAATACATTTATTTTTTGTTATTATTATAAATAATCCTATTGTTTATTTGTTATTGTTATGAAACAGTAAAGTTGTTCGTATGAGAACCTTGTAAAGAAGAGAAAGAAAAAAAAAGTCAACCTTCACTGGTTTACTCATCATCTTCATCGTCATCATCTTCATCTTCGTCGTCATCATCTTCGTCGCCATCATCTTCGTCGTCATCGTCATCTTCGTCATCATCGGCGTCGTCTTCGTCATCATCGTCGTCTTCATCATCGTCGTCTTCGTCTTCCTCTTCATCCCCGTGGTCGTCGTCGTCCTCGGTGTTGACCTTGCCGGACAGCACGTCTTCGATCCAGTCCTCCAGCTCCTGTGCGGTGGGCAGGTCCTCCTCGTCCTCCATCTCCAGCCACACGCTGTCGGCCTGTCACAGACCGAGAGGTCACTCATCATCATCATCATCATCATCATCATCACATCACTCATCACATCACTCATTACATCATCCTTGTCACGTCGGACATGTTGTCGGGTCGTCAGCGACTCACATCTGTGACGTTGACAACCCCGATCTGGGGTCGGAACAGGTCCACCTTGAAGGTCTTCTCCCAGTAGGGGATCAGCTGAATGGGATCACCGACAAAAAAAAAGGATCACATCAAAGCTGCAGCCTGGCAGCTAAATCCATTCACTTTTCTTTTTGACGGCTCACCAGTGGAAAATCATCGGGGTCAATCCAGACGATGCTGAGCTCTGGGAGGTGGGTGTTGTCTCTCGCAACTTCCTTCAGGATGTCCAAAAACTCAAATCCATCTGGAAGCAATTTCACAAATTATGAACTAATAAAAAAGCCTTCTGCCTATAAACATTTAAGGCTTTGTGATAAACACTTGATATATCTTGTTTGTTGTATCTGTTGGCCTCGACTGCTGCTACTGTGTGTTCTAGTTTATCCAATATGCAAACAAATAGTGGCATAGTGTGTGGCATGTCTTCACCGGGGTCTTCCTCCTCTGCGAAAGCCACAATGTGGATGCCCTCAATGTCATCCTCCTGAAGAGGAGGAGGAGGAGGAGGAGAAGGAGGAGGAAGAGGAGGAGACAAACATAAGTCATATATGCAATGTTTTTGTAAACTTAAATTTAGGAGTATCAATGCTGAACATCACTCACCCAGGTCTCAAACATATCCTCTGCACGCAGCTTTCTCAGAGTTGGTCTGATAGCACAGACAACACATTCAGTTATAAAGTACATGTCCATAGAATAGACATGAGTAATTCATTCAATGTTGTTTACCGCCTGTGTTCAGTTATGAATTGGACCAGCGCCTCCTCAGAGTGAGGCTTGCCCGGGATGGTGACGGGCTCCTCCATGAAGGGTTCATAGAAATCAACCTCATTCAGCTTTAGAGTCAGCTCCTTGGCCACCTGAGGCAACAAAGACGGATCCCTCGAGACTAGTGATGCATTCCTTCCATTTGTTTTTTTGTGTGTTACTTACAGATTTCTCAAATGTGGCAAAGAACTTGATGTAGGGCTGAAACTGCTCTGCAGCTTCATTAAATGCGTCATAGTCTGCGGATGAAACAGGGAGAGGGGAGTTTTTTTTTACAGTATCCAGTGTTATTGAACCTTATTATGTTGTAAACATGAGGGTTTTCCTCGTCGCACATCTTTTTGTGTTTTCTTTGGCTGTTCTATACATGACATGTGAACATTAGGGAGCCGAAATAGCTGAACTTTGACCAGTCAGAAGTGATTTAGCTGCAGCTCATCACTGCTTAAGTTAACTGCTCTAGACTCATTTCTCCCACAGCACCAGAGATGGAAGCAGGTAGCAGCAGCTGTGTTTGCAACAGTGATAAAAATGGATCTGTAAATCCATGGAGATAAGAGGGGTTAAAATGCGCTCATCATGAAAGGCACGAGCCACAGAGAGCTCACCGCAAAAAGGGCTACGTAAAGTACCATTTAAAAGTGTGGAAATTCATCACGCCAACACTCACGCTCAGAGTCCTCATTCTTGAAGAACCCAATGAGGCGGATGTCTGCTTCCATCCTATCAAAGGCTCTCAGCTCCATAGGATTACCGATCACCTCTACCGGCTCCTCCAACAGCTGGAGACACGCAGACAGAGGTACTGGGATGAGCTCGCAACTTTTCGACAAGCACGGTTTCGATTGCGGCATGGTTTCGATTCAACAGCTGGCAATCGGCCTACTCACATCCAACAAAAACTCCACCAGAGTGTTTGCCGACAGCAAGCCGTCAAACTCAATCACCCGGTCGGCCTTGAAAACGTACATGCTGCCCTCCTCCTCCAGGCCTGGGATCGAGGGAGATCGATACACACATTTAACGAATGTTCTTGAAGTTATTAGGAAGTTAGCTCTTCAATCGGCGAGGCCATTGTCTCTCACAGCTTGCAAATACCCCATGGAGGTTATCCCCTATTTGTAAGCCTACCCAGTTTCTTCGCCACTTTTGGATCATTGTGAGAGTCGACCATTCCAAACCCAATGTCCTTCTCCTCCAAAACCTGAGCGGCAAGCTGCGGCCAAAAGAAAGAGAGCATGAAGGAATAAACGGTAAGAACAAGACTGAAGAGACAAGTTAATGTTCAACAAAGTAAAACAACACCAAAGGTGGTCAAATGTCAGAGGTACTTTGGCTAATCGGGAGCCACAGAGAGGCAATTACATAATCGTACAAGCTGCGCGGTTCTAAACATAGCTGAAGCTAGTCTTTTTTTCTTGCAATTGCAGTTAGAAAATGGAGAATCTTCAGCCATTAATTATGTTTCAAATAAGCAAAGCTAATATGGGGATATGCATAACTTGGCTCAGGTTACCCTCAACAGACCAGAGAGCAGCGAACCCTCAGCCATGCGTAACAGGAGAGCGGAGACAGTGCTCACCGTCTCCTTCTGTATGGCATTCAAACAAATACATTTCTTTAACCTATCAGCTTGTAGCTAGTCGGTTAGCTGAGGCTCAGGACAAAATAACTATATCATGTTTGAGTTTGCTTGAAAAAAGGGGAAAAGACTACAATAGAGGAGAAGTTTGTTATGTCCTTGACAAGAATCACAGAGAAAAGCCTCAGGGAAAATCAGAGTAATATGATTGTTAGAGATAGACAGTGAATTAAAGCAACAGAGGTAACAGCACTGCATATCACCTGACTAATGTGCACCATAGAGTACGTGCTATACTTTGACCTTCACAAAACTCTCACACACATTTATATTTTTTATGTCTTGCAAGTCGCCTTTCTGATTATGAGGGCAGTACACTCTAAACATTTGATTGGGGTCCTTTCCCTGCAATCACTGATTACATATCAAACAATATTATCTCCATCATCTCTCTGTCATACGTCTCTGGCAGCAACAACTGTCTTTTCTTTTGTTTGTTTTTAAATAGGACCCAGCGTTTATACTTTACCTCCAACACCAACTCGGCCATCTTGTGTTGTTTTTGCCGCTCCTTGCTCTCTGACATGGGCCCGTGGTAGAACAAGCACACCATGCTGTGCTCCTTCAAGGCTTTCTTGTAATTCTTGTCATCGATGTCTAGGACACGGTCTTTCCCGTCGTACTGCGGGTACTCAAGGCCCTTTGCGGCCGGGGCCAAAGGCACGAGGCTCAGGCACTGGAGCAAGAACAAGCAAAGGGACAGCATCGTCCACAGCAAGCGCACACACCCGCAGGGTCAACGGAGTTTCGTTTTTCACAGTATTAAAGGGTTCGAAAGGGTTGCCCTGGTCCTGTGTATAGGGCAAAGTAGGAAAAGCTACAGTTCAAGTTTTCGAGGTAAAAGTTGGTCCGTCGGTCGCAGTTCTCACGCATCCCGAGCTGCGCAGACAAATCCAGGTTCAAAGCACGGACATCTTCAGGTCCTGGCTACTGTTTCTCCCTCCTGCACGCCTTCACTCACACAGACACAAACACCAAAGAGGAGCTCTGCCAGGCCTGTGAGGTACTGAGGGGGGGATACCATACATAGCTGCACTCCATTACCACTTCTGGTGCAGGGCAGGCCCATTTTTAGGGACCAGTTGTTTGAATGCTAAAAATAAAGCTTTGAGTGAGAAAGAGAGATAGGACAGGATGGGGGAGGGGGGGGGATTCACAGTGAGTGGAGTTCCTGCTCCCATTGATGTGGGAGGAGAGAGTTGAGCCCCAGACATTTGTGGTACTTAGTTATTTCAAGCCGTTTAATTCCATGAGAAGCTGTTTGGAGGAGAAAACGCTGGTGTATTTTAAGTAACATCTGCCAACAGGTGTGTAAAGGACACAGTACAATAATCTTTGTGTTGTGGTCATTTAAAAGATGCAGTGTCATGGTTGACAAGTGCAATGATTTATCTGACCACAAACTGAATATAATCGTATAAATATATACTCTATAATAGCATTTTAGTTTGAACTGCTGTTGTTTTTGCCAGAATACAATGTGCCTCCTTGATTTTTCAATAGTTTTCCCCATTTTGCGTTTCCCATACCGACACACCGACTGGACTCTTATTATGTAATCTTCACACACCACCATTTATACTACTATCAGGGAAGCCAGTTTGAGAAGTTATGTCAAAATGAGGTACTGTCATAATTATGAGGTAATAATTTAATTTTGAGAAGGTTTCTCATTATAATTAATTATATTATTTTTTTATAACAGAGGCGGAAATGGGCTTCGTTGCACTACTGAGTGAGACGCAACAGCTGCAAACGTTTAGTCTTGTCTGCCTCTTCAGTCCTCTTCGTTACCGTCCTCAAGTGTAATAGTTCTGTGGCTGCTTCGAGAGGAGCCTCTTCTGTCCTCTGCAGACAGACGTCATGTATGGCACGCTGAATTATAAAAATAGGATTAAAGTTTCAGATTCTCAACCAGATGTACCTGTATCTGAGCAGGTTTTTACCACAGGTCGTATATATATGGATGAACTATTTAGTGTGTATTTTTTGAAAATAATACAATATGTACATTTTGTAAAGAAACGATTAGGCTAATATTTACTCTTATCTACTGATGTGTTGACATGGAAAACCAGTGAAAGGCCAGGTGCTTTCACTAATAACATTAACAATGGCTCTGATGTCTGATGAAGTTTCCCAGGAAGTTATGACAGTGTGACAGCAAGTCAACATTTTGGAATTTGTTATTGCAGGGTCACAATGATTTTCATTTACCACATTGAAATAATGTGTTAACATTGCATTAAATAAATGTTGGATACAAAAAATCAGATGAAATGAACACATTTTTCAACGACGTCACCCATGACTTCATATGACATGGCTGTGACAGAAAGGTCGGCTACCACTGTTCTCATGCATTGTTCATGTTAGTGGAGTAAATATTAAGAGCAACTAAAGCTAAACAACTAGTTAAATACACAATATCTATGAAATCTTATCGTACGAAATAAACCATGACCATGAGAATGATTCGCTAAATGATTCACTTGTGAAACCCTGTTCTGCTGCTTGATGAGAATATGAGAATCTGCTGTGGGTTGAGAGGGTCTTTGCTTGCATTATCCTAGCTCCAAAGTTGGTGACAACGTTGCCTTGTTGTATCTGAGCGGTCCAGTCCTCCTTGATGTACTGGTGGTAGGGGTCATTGGAGTGCTCTCTCCTCTTGGATTTCACTGTGCTCACCAGCATGGCCACAACAATGAAGGCAAACATGCCAATCATCACCGCTAGGTACCAGATGACATTCGTAAAGTTCTCCTCAGCCCGAGTGTCGTCCAAAGCGTCGGCTGCAGCCGTCACGTTACGCCTCCAGTTGTCCAGGTAACGACCTAAAGCACTGGTCAGGGACCCCTCCAGCCGCAGGGTCAGATTGGACAAATCAGATGCACTCATCTAGTTGGAGGGAAAACAAAGGATGTTTCTCTTTCCAAAATGTTTAAGCGTAATTCAGCAAGTCTATTTATTATATTTATTAAATACTGAATTTACATTAGTGCATCCTCAAATAAAGTCCAATGGGGAAAAATGTATTTAAAGTAACCCAATTACTATGATAAACAAACAGCATACACGTTTGACTGGTAGTCGATCTATTGACACAATTGGAACGTTACGTTGTAATTGTGTTAACCACTTGATGATATTTAGCAGGTCCTCTTTACAGAGTCGATCACCATGTTTATACAGTAGCACATTACAGACAAACCTAGCCCAGACTCTGGGTCGACTACTGTACTTCTCTCATGACTGATTTGTTATTTAGAGACAGCAGAACAGAAACAATGCTCAAAAAGAGGATCCATAAGTAACATCAGTTATTGTCACAAAATCCATATCGTGATCGGAAATTGTATTCTTTGAAGCATAATAGAGCTCTAAAAAAATTGCATCGACGTAATATAAAAAAAACAAGACAAACAGGTCTAGCGGGCTGTGTGCAGAACGGTGAATCTTTGTGTCTTTTCTGTACAAACCTTCTGGCAGGCTTTTAAAGGCTGAATCCTGAAATCAGTCGTCTCGGAGCAAAGCAAAGAGCCGCTGACGGAGAGCAGCTGTTGCAGTAAGAAGCAAAATCTTCAGCTCACAGAAACACACCACTGCTCGTTCTTGTTTACTTTTTTAATCTTTTCTGTTTGACTGAACAGTGGATTTTAGGGGGGAGGGCAGGGGGGAGGGGGTGACCTTGAAAATGTAAGGCACACAAATTGTTAATGCCCTTGAAAAGAAGAGGGAGTGCTGAAAGTCATTTTAGTGGCCGACGAGTGTGTTTATTCAGCTAATTCCTCATCTGGCCACACGGTGGAAGCAAAGGGGACATTGACTGCGAGGCCTTAATCATTTTATGCAATCAATGGAAGAACTAAACAGGCAGTAAGCGTAGCCACCAGAGCTGGTTGAGCATGTAGCCATAACTGGTCATTCAAAATATTGTACAGTTTGCTGGAGCAGGACAAACATTACACACACAGGGAGGCTGATGAAAAAGCACCTCAATTTCACCATGGGAAGAAAAAAAAAGAAAAAATCTTTAAAGGGCACTTAAATAAATTTATTTTAAGCTAAAAACATCATCAATAAAACAACAAGGACAACATTTTATAGTGACATTGCAATCATCGCTCACCCTTCCGAACCCACTGGCCACTCATTTCTGAGAGAAAATCACAATTCTTTATTTGTCAAATTTAGCATTGCACACTAAGACACATTTGGTAAAACAAATTCATATAAGACGCACTTGAAACAATTAATTGGACTGCAACTAAAATTACATTGACACACTTAATATTGTGGGTGACCTAATTATCAATACTATAATTTCTAATGTTGTGCTTCTCCTATTCAGTTCTTGTTCTGCAAACCACGTTCAAAATATAAACACCAGATATTGACTGTAAGCTCACACATACCTCCACCCGGGCCCACATAATGGTGATGTGTCGCACCGACAGAGAAGGGAATGTTCTCAGCACTTAACCCGTTGAACATACTTCATTGTAGTCCACTTTACCGTGAGAAGGTAAGATGAAATTTTCACCAATTATTTTCAGGAAAACGACATGTATGTTTGTGAGGTCATTTGCTGATAACCTTAAAATGACATTGAAGGGCTTAATCAAAATGTATCCAATACTTAAATGATATCGTAGCCATCGTGGCAAAAACTCCACAAAGATCCTAAAATATAAAATATTTTTTGGACTGACTACACACAAACTACGGTCACCATTTAAATAGAAAAATAAATAAGCATAAATCGCGAAGAAATACATACAAAAAAAAAATATTAAGTTAATGTGGTACATAAAAATCCTAAATGTAATACAAGCGCTGCACAAATAAACTTTACAGTAATTAAGGAGTACAATTTCTTTCATGTGGAAAAGATTTCATTATTAAAAATTAGTTTAGAGTACTTGTAGATCTTTGTTAGAGAGCTACGAAACACAACTCCCACCCCAATAAAATAACATCCACGCCAGTTCACATTGGTTAAGTGCAGAGTTCACCTACAGTGAGAAATAAACATACATTGAAATGGCCAAACAACAGTTGACGAGCAGACCCACGTTGAGCAGGGCTTTAATTCGAGGCGGCTCGTACAGCCTCTCTGCAACGACTCTGGCATCCTCCTGCATGACGTTTCGCTTTGGGCTCTGTGCTTCCTCCTTACATCCACAAAACCATTCCAGTAAACGCACAAACCTGCTGGTCTCCCCAATATCATGGCAGCTTTCCTTTCTGATCATCTCCATCTTTGCACTGTCAAATCGTTCTGGAGGGGTGGTGACAGGGGATGTTTCCGTACTTGGTGTTTCTGGGTCACAGTCGGTGGACGGGATCAAGGGCACGACGTGTGCCCCATCCAAACACTTCTCCTCTCTGACATTTAGGGGCATTTCTTCTTCCAGGCTCTTCTCGGTCAACCTGTAAGTGTCTTTTTTCTTCTCTGTGGGAACCATTTTCATGTTGCGGACCCCCCAGAACGTGGTGGTGCGAACCTGCTCCTCGTCTGGCGGAGGGGTGCAGAGGCTGACCACCACCACCACCAAACATGTAATCCAAAAAAGCCCGGTAGCAATGTACATGTAGTGAATTTTAACGATGAAAGCCGGCCTGTTATCCGGCTGGTCACAGCGAGGCTGGCGGTAGGTAAAAGCCAGGACGAGCCGCGTGACACCGAGCGCAAAGCCCGTCATCGCTCCGCAAAAGGCTCCTATCTCGTTGCACCGTTTCCAGAACACACCCAACAGGAACAGCGCCGCAATCGGTGGAGTGAGGTAGCCAGCTACCTCTTGGATGTAGAGGTACGTCTGCCCGCCTTGCATCTCGATGATAACGGGGACCCAGGCGATGCTGATCGCCACCATGAGCACCACGAAGAAGCGGCCCATGATCAGCAGCTCGCGCTGAGAAGCCTCACCTCGAGCTGTTTTGTATATGTCCAGGGTGAAGATGGTGCTTGCACTGTTAAAGATCGAGTCCAGGTCACTCATCAAGGCGGCGATCATGACCGCCATCATCAGACCGCGGAGTCCCACAGGCATCACCGCCATGACCAGGCGAGGGTAGGCGAGGTTTGAGCAGCCGGCCTGAGAGCCACACACAGATATGCAGTGCTCCGGCCCAATGCAGGCGAGTTCGTCCACAAACAGGATGCGGGAGATCATTCCCGGGATGACTATTAGGAACATGGGAAGGATCTTGAGCAATCCAGCCATGAGCGTAGAGCCCTTAGCGTGAGCGAGGTTCTTTGCTGCAAGTACTCTCTGGACAATGACCTGGTCAGCGCACCAGTACCAAATAGATGCAGGGGTCTGGCCCAGAAGAAAGCCTGGCCATGGAATGTCTTCGTCCAGAGGACCCCGAAGGACACTTAGCGCATTCGGTTTAGGATTAATTCTGCAGGAAGGAGAATAGGTGAAGTTTCCGGTGGCCATTATTGCAGTAACATTGGGAACCGCCTGCATGTACTTGGTCCTGACACCTTCGAGCCCACCAACTTTTAGTAGGCTAAGGATGCTTAAGGTTAGGGCTCCACAAATCATCAACACGGCCTGAAGTGAATCTGTGTAGAGCACAGCCACCAATCCGCCAGTGACGGTGAGCAGAGCGGTCATACTAATGAGCAGGAAGATGGACACATAAAGGTTCCAACCCAGGGACTCTTGAATGAAGAGAGCTCCGGCAAATAAGTCCACAGACAGCTTAGTGAAAATATATAGCAGTAGAGACAAGAAAGCAAAGTAAACCTTTAGCCGGTTGCCACCGAAGCGCTTTGACAGGTACTCGGGCATGGTGTAGACTCCCGAGTGTATATACACAGGGACAAACACCCAACCAAGGAGCTGCAGAAGTAGGAGTGCATTAAATTCCCACGCTCCAACAGCATAGCCACTTGCTGCGCCGGAGCCAGCCAGGCCTATGAAGTGTTCACTGCCAATGTTGCTGACGAAGAGCGACGCGCCTACCACGATCCACGTCATGGAGCGTCCGGCCAGGAAGTAGCCACTCACGGTGCTGCGATTGGATTTCCACATGGCAAAAAAACCTATGGCTAGCACCAGGACAAAATACAGGGCTACCACAACGACGTCCACGGTTTCCATTCCAGAACCCATTATGACAGATTACCTTATTATATATTCTTGAGAGTATGGATCACAATTACACAAATTCCTTATGAAAGAAAAGAAGACTACAAATGTTTTTTTTTATATATAGAGGAAAACAAAATGCTTTGTATTGGTTTGATGTCTGGATGCTGTGGTATCCACCGTCTGCTTCAGAGGGGTTTATCCAATGGCGCTGTGGTTCGTTGTTGTTTTGGAGGATGGAGTTGTATGCCGCTGGTCTACAAATGTCTAGAGTTCAAATATCTGGTTTAGCAAATAGAGAGGAAAAAACTCTTATTAGAGCAGAATTTGAAAAGAGTAAAAAAAACAAGACAAAAATGCTTAAAAGGATAGAAACAGAGGGAGTCATATAAAAGACGTCAAAGATGAACGTCATATCACAATTAATAACACAAAATGCTAAAAAATCACAGATTAAGTGGCCAAGATGGGATTGCGCTCTACTACAGGAAGATTTGCCGATTCTACTTAACTCAGGATTTGCAAATACAGTATTACCTTTCAATGTTTAGCCTGCTCGTGGACTTTCCTCCTAAATCTTGTTAACATAAAGACATCAAGGTTGTAAAGACTTCCAAGAAAGCTTAATAACACTATTTAAGAAATCAGAAAGTCGGGAAGGAACTCAAAATCTTATAATTATTTAAGATAACAAACATGTCTGTCTCTATTCTTCAGCATTTTCATACAATACTGCCATGTAACATTTGAATATTATTCTGTATGCAGTTACATTTAAGATGCATTATCATTTTGTAACCGACCGTTGCATTTCATGTACTTATCATGAATAAATTGAGTGAGGAAAAACGTACAATATAAGCCGCTGCATGTGGAGTCGCTAACGACTTGTCACAACGGATGCCGCTGTTTAGGGGGGAGTTACCACGACAGCTGCTGCGGCTTTGGGACAGTTATCACGACAGTCGCCGCTGCTTTGGGAGAGTTACCACGACAGTGTTCGTTGCCACGACAGTTCTCGCTGCTTTGTGGGAGACGCGTGACGTTAAACTGACGTCTTCATCGCCCCCGTGCAGGTCGAGCGCAGCAAACTAAACCCACGGTGCTCGTAATGCTAACCACCGATGCTACGCGCTTTCATTGTAGTAAGAGGGAAACACTATTCGACGAGGGAACAGACTTCTTTTTAACACAAGCGCAGTTCTCCGGTCTGTCTCCTCCAAACTGTCGGGGGGGGGAGTGTCTGTTGTAGGACAACACCGACTGCGTCACGACTTCTCTGCACAACAACGCGTACTTAAACCACCTGAGGCCGATGCATAAACCACGAGGATAACCTAGTAATTTTGACATGGGTCACTAATGCGCCCTCATCAACAGCAACGCAGCTTCGCAGCCTTGAACACTCACATGACCACACGTATGACGTGATGCACGATGCCACACGCAGGCTCCCTGGCTCCATTGTTTTGAACACGCCCCGGAGGACAGATGTGAAAGAAGAAGTGCTCGTTCCCTGCGAACCACCCGTCTGCACGCAAGACATCAGCCTCGTGGTTCGACGTTCAGCCTGGTCTCTGTCTGTTCAGACCGCGCCCCGTGGATTTTTATTTTTCGAAACGACAATTTGTATTATTCCACCTTCATGTGAAAATGGGCAGAACAATAAAAAGGGAATGCGTGTTTTATTTTTAAAATTGTCATTCAAAAGAGGGAGCGGATGCATCAGCCAGTATTGTTGGCTTTTCATTAATGTAACTCATTTTTATTGGAAACATTTTACATATTTTTCCCCATTTAAAGAAGAATAATTATTGTGGCGTTCCTCTCATCACTTTGTTGTTTGGATGTGATGCACATTTCTCTCCATTTGAAAGGGGAAAGAGGAAACAGGAGAAGAGGGAAGTGGCAGGTTTGTAACAGAGGATAAGAAATCACTTTAACTAATATGAGAAGTGGAAGAAATCCTCATCCAGAAGTTGAAGAAGAAAAAGGTACTTTTATACAGCACCCTTCATGTTTACAGTAAACAAGGACATAGCTTATGGTCAAGTTATGGTCATTTTAAAGTCAGAAATAAAAGGCTACCACTGATCATTAAAATTTGGTCGGGTGGTTGTTTTTATTTCAGAGCTGTCTAATAATACAAGAGAAGCTTGACCAGTATTTGTCATATTTGTCAGTTCAAACCAGCCTGTGTTTTATATTACAAGCATGGTCATGATGCTGTTTTTAATAATGACTGGGGATTGGTCCCCCTCAATATACACTCCAGGCCATTTTATAGTAAAAGACACATTTAAGCAGGACAATTAAGCAAGCATCCAGAACAAGCTAATGATAGATAGTGTATTAAAATATATGTACAGCAGTAAATCATGATTTTTTTTTGCAGTAAATTGTTTGTCCAAACTTTGGACTCTTTGGACTGGATATATACACTATTGATATCAGCCACAGAAAAGTGGTGTTTGCATTCCGTGCAATAACATGTCGATTACATGAAAAGCCCTATTTAAAGCATACATTACAATCAGTATTTTCATATTATGTAAAACAAAAAAGTATATATTTCAACTACAAAAGTTAAGAAAGGCGAAACTACATTTGTTTTCGTTGCAGTTAAAATATACAATTAACATCTGAATAAATTTAGTTATGGATAAGTTTTTTTTCTGAGGTTGGAGTTTAGTGTTTTGTTCAGTCACGCAACTATCTGACGGAGAGGTGAGAGGGTGTAAACATTGCACATCCTGGATTGTACCAAAGCCTGTAGGGAGTAAACGGCGATGTACACCTCTCAATTCTAAAGCCACGCGCCGAAAAACGTTGTTTTGTCTCAAGCGAGTAAATTAATTATATCTTTCTTGAGAAACACCCTTCTCGCGACGGCCTACCGACAAACACCTCATTCGTCGGGTTAATTCCCGCCACCGCACCCCTTCTCTCTCAAAAAAGTGAACCGTCCGGTCGCGTTCGGCTGCCTGGATCAGCTGAGTTTGACGATCCCGCCCCGCTGTGGCTGCCGCCCCGTGGTACTGTTCAGTGACACCCTCACCCGGAGCGCAAATAACAGGTTCACCACCTCTTTTCCGTGAGCTACGTGTGCTCGAATGACGCTCCGCGATGGCCGCGCCGTCGCTGCTCTGAGTCGGGCTGCTCTGTGGCGGCGCTCCCTGGGCTTCGGCAGTTGGTGAGTCATCGATGCACCTGATGGCTAACGTTAGCTTTTTTGTTTTTGTTTACGGCGGTTGCCTGAACGGTACTGTGTCTTGTCATAACCCGGATGGCATATTATATCTTGCGATACTACAAATGGAAACCGTGGGTTTTCAATATTACGTTATTGTTTTATTAGCTAACCAGCTACAGCTTCACTTTTACCCAATTAAGCAACGGTTATAGTTTCAATTATAGTTTAACGGGAAATGTACTATTGCTATCTGCACACGACCACATTTCACCGCATATTTACTTCTGTTTTCCTAGTCTTGGAGGCAGAGCTGTTGTGATGCGGTCCCAAGTCGTGCTCTTACGTAATACCCTGATCCCACAGTACAGTTACCGGCCAAACGCTGCAGCAGACAACTTGTCATCCTGGCAGAGCTTGTGTTCTCTATTTATCTGCAACCATCCCCAACGGAATCCACTCAATGTCCAAAGGCGTCACGGTGAAGTCTCCCCGGCTCGTATTAGTGCCACAGCGCGCGGGTCCGCCCTCATCGAACAGCACTGTGGACGGTTTTATTGCGTCTGCTGTTTTGCTTTTAGACACACAACGAGGAGGTGGGAAGGCGCGTTTAGTGACGCCTGGTCCGCGCCGTTTTATGGCCCACACCTGTCGTTCGCTTGGATTTTAGGGATCCTCATTTGCTTGAATGTTGCAAACAAATACATTGTGGGCGATCTAAGGAGAAACATGTGAGCAGGGACTGTGTAGAAAAGCACAACCTAATTTGGGCATCATTTGCTATATGGCAATATATTTTTTTTTTACTGGCTGTCAATGTAAAATACATCATTGGTAAGGTAATTCCACCAGCATCAAGGCTGGCGCCAGGATTTTACTGCTGTCACGGGTTTTGCATGTGGCCTTAAGACAATAAACAGTTTTTGTGAGAAGTAATTAACCACTTGGCGTGCGTGTTTATGATTTGATTATTTCCCGACACTTATTTTTAAGAAGTGACTACACCGCAATTGCTTGAATGTAAAATGGAATGGCGACAAGTGATCGTTCGTGGTGCTTAACATTAAACAGAAAACCTGAAATAAAACAAAAAATCCAAATCCCTGTCAGCATTTAAATCAAGCTTATCACTTTTGTTAATATATTTGTATTATTTCTCAATCTGTCACCAGGACAGTACCCTTTAGTACATGAAATTATTTCAATAAAACACTCACGAGGTGTAGGCCGTGCTGACCCTCTTCCTCATTTTCACTCGAGAAGTTTTCTATCATAATTATACCAACCTACATTCCTGCTTTACAAGTTTACAGACTTCAGTGATTTGTTTCCACATTGCACATTATTTTGATTGAGCAAAAAATGAATCACTGTATTCCTTTTTAAGCTTAGCAAATTGTATTGGTATGTATTGGTGTCAGCTTTCTGTCTGGCTGTTTCAGCACTAATAACGAGTCGCCCTGCACGTGTTGTTGGTGTTTGTGCCGCGATGGTAAAGCTCCTCTCGGCTGAGGCACACCGAGTCCAGATGTCTGTGCTCCTCTAATCCTGCCTCTACTCCCCGAGCCGTCTCTCTCTAAGGCTTGATTCAAATTCCCTACATGCATGTACAAACACCGCCTTTGTAAGCTATTCCTTTTTAGATCATGCACGATATTTATGTTATGTTATTTTTATATATTTTCTTTTTTTGCCTTTGTAGTCTAAAATTAGTTCCTGAATTTTGTTTTTTAGAGCAGCACTAATTAGCCGTGACTAAACAAAATAGAAATTACATTTACAGGCAAAAATATGACCCAATAAATAAATGTCACCTGACTGCCCCTCGGCTCTATAGAGCTTTCTATTACATCTTGTTTCCAGGGGCAGCAGACAGCTGTTTTTTACTGGAAAAGCTTTCCCCTTCCTGGCCATCACCCAACAGCAGACAGCGTTCACATGCGCTCGTGGACATAGTGGAGCGGTTAGCATAAGTGCCAGACAGGAGTTAATGGAGATCAATGTAAAGCTAAAAAAAGATGGAATATTGAACTTATCAGTGGTCCAGACTCACAACTTCAAAATGAATGCTGGTGTTGCTCTGCTGCATGTGTGTAATAACAACACCATTTGGTGGTTGAACATTCATTTTGACCCAGCGAGGCCGAAGATGGACATTAAAATGCTGCTTTAAATGTCACCGCGAGGACAAGAGAAATACGATCCATATATCTCCGTTAGTTTGCGCTCAGTCCATAACTTGTTTTTCTCTGGAAGAACGTGCATTTCTACACAATGTTATCAAGACCCCTCACCCCCTTCCCTCTGCCTCCCCCACAGTGAGATATAGGTCAGTCAGATAAACACTGACCAGTCATGAATGAGGACATTTGTCTTTAAAAACTACTCTGCTTTTTATTTAGAAGAGAGCTAATTGGCTAATTCTATTTGCCAGAAGCAGAGGGACGTCCGAGCGACTGCAGACTGACTTGACCAGTGTGCCTGCTGATTCTTGTTCTTCTGATAAACATAGCCTCTTTCTTCCCCTTTCTTCTCGCATCAAGAAATATTGTGCAGAACATGGAGGGATCAGACTGAAGTGTCATGGATCCAGAGGAGTCCGAACTGCAGAGTGACTATCGCTATCGGAGCTATGCGGCGGTCATTGAGAAGGCGCTGCGTAACTTTGAGTCTTCCAGTGAGTGGGCAGATCTGATCTCCTCCTTGGGCAAGCTCAATAAGGTACGTTATGTAGCAGCGGGTGGAGTCGATGCCTTACTGTAACTGCTGATGTGTTTCTCTGGATCTCTCATTTCATGCTGCTAACCCCTTCTAGTACAAAACTAAGTTTGTCAATTTGGAACTTTGGTCTGTCTTGTTTTTTAACATCGGTTTTGCAGGTGTGAACTTCACAGCTGCTGTTTTGAGTTTCAGTTCTGTGTCCTTATGAGGAAGTTGTGTTTTTTCTTCAGACCTCCTCGGCTTTACACCCTTAGTGCTGTAGTGTTGCAGTTATTTGTTTTGGGCAATAGATATGTAGCCTTTCTCTTGTAGAACATGTGTTTACTTTGGAGTGTCTGTGTGCTGATGCAAAAACATTAGTCCTTTTAAGTACAACAAGAATTAAAAGAAGATCTGTTACACATAACCTTTTAACACAATTACATGCACAACATCTCCTTTATTTCATTTGAAGGTTATGCCACATTTGACCTTTACATGGAAACGTTTTGTTCAGTGACCAACGCAGTATTTCTGTGTTTTTCACTCTTTCTTTTAGGCCCTGCAGAGTAACCTTCGCTACTCCCTCCTGCCCAAGAGGCTGATCATTGGGAAGCGTCTCGCCCAGTGTCTGCACCCGGCTCTGCCCAGCGGAGTTCACCTCAAGGCTTTGGAGACCTACGAAGTCATTTTTAAAATCATCGGTACAAAATGGCTGGCCAAGGACCTCTTTATTTACAGGTAAAGGACCAGGCATGAATATGCAACTGGTTTAAAGAGATAGAGAGCCTGATTATATGTGCAGTGTTTTATGTAATAACGTGTGTGTGTGTGTGTGTGTGTGTTGGTTTTCAGCTCAGGGTTGTTCCCACTGTTGGGTCACGCAGCCATGGCAGTGAAGCCGATGCTGCTGACACTGTACGAGCGTTACTATCTCCCGCTGCAGAGGGCTCTGCTGCCCAGTCTTCAGGCCTTCATAACAGGACTGCTGCCGGGTCTGGAAGAGGGATTGGAGGTTTACGACCGGTACACATACTCTTTATTGATCCTTGTGGCATATAGTTGCTAAGAAAACCATATTCATCCGTGCTTTAGGGTCCTATTGTTGTCTAAGAACGATCAAAAATACCTGCACCGTTGCACTGGAGCATATGTTCCTTCATTATGACGGACATGGGCTGCGTTGAAAAAAAGAGGACTTTTATCTGAATTGATTGCTGTGACGTCAGCAACCAAAGTCAGCCCTACAACTCAGTAATATAGATTAGTCGGGGGATGTATTGTTGGAACTCATGTCAATGGGTTGTCTCCACTTTGCCATCTCTCTGTCTCTCTCTCTCTGTCCAGGACTGATGCGTTGCTGCTCAGGTTGTCGCTGCTGGTGGGTCAGCAGGTGTTCTATGGTGCGCTGTGGGGCAGCATGCTGGTTACCCCCATGGTGCGACTGCCCGCCTCCGTCTTTATAGTCACACATTTTGACTGCAAAGCTTCTCCGCGCCAGCAAACGCACATGCTGGGCTACGACCACCGACTGGTGGTGAGTGTCTGTGTTTGTCTTACTGCACTGTTGCAATACTGTATGAAGCACATTTAATTATGATGTGATTGTTTGTAATTGGTTCAGTCCTGTTTCAAATAATTTCTGCAATCTGCCCCGACGCCATCTTTTGTCATCTAACTAACCCTCTGAGCTTCTCGACTTCTGTGTTTCTTCAGATGAAGTCGGTGTGTCTTTCTCTGCAAGATTCAAATGTCCTGGTACAGAGGAACATGCTTGAAATCCTGCTCTACTTTTTCCCCATTGCTGCGTGCCTGGTAGGTACACATATAAACACTTACTTCCTGTTTTTCCTTTGGTTCCATGCGTTCTGCCGCTTGGTTGTATCCAATACTCGCTCGCATAGTTTACCTCTTTATCCATTAAACATGTTCTTAATTGATGTTCCTTTGGCAATGTCACTGTGTGTTGTTGCTTTAGGACCCAGCGGAGGCCAGTATTGCCATGAGTGGTAAGGACATGACGACGATGGTTTCTGCTGCCACACTCACTTTGCTTCGCCGAGACATGTCCCTCAACAGACGCCTCTACGCCTGGCTCCTAGGTGCCGCCCGCTGAAGTACTTTTCTGTAACGAATGAACCACTCGGTTGCACAGTTAATTCAGTACTTTGTGTTTTTCAGGGGTAGACAAAAAAGGAGGAATGGTGGCACCTCACCCCACCCTGTCCACCACCGCTGAGGAACACGCATCCTTTTACTTCAGCACTTACTCTAGAGATTTCCTTGTGCAGGTAACGCACTCCTGGCAGCACACACAAAAACCTAAAAAAAAAAAACATCAATAGGTGCTTGTTTTTAGCACAACGTGATTCGTCAATGTTTGATATAAAATATATTTGGAAGAATACGCTTACTTAATTTGCTCTGTTCATAGGAAGCAAAACCCATCTATAACTCCTAAGCACATTAGTTAAGACTTGAGTTGTTAGTTTAAGTTTGAAATTGAGAATGGATGCAGGATTTGTGTTTGTCATTATCTCCTTGGGGGTTGTTGTGGGGAACTGTGAGGTTTCAGGCAACCAGAGGAAGACGGCAGGTGACTAAAAATAGTTTGGCACCAATCCATATTTCCCGAAATGTCTAAATTAGTGAACTAACAAATTGTCTGAACTAAACTATTGTTGTAAGCATTTTCTTTTATTTATAGCGCACTTTTCAGCTTATTCAGTTGTGTCCCAATATATCTTTTTTCAACGTTTCTTTTAATTTCATTTGTTTATTCCTCAGGCTCTCATTGACATCCTACGACAGCAGGATGTGGAGAACGACCCTGAGAGTGTGATTGGGTACCTCAGGCCCTTTCGCATCATCATCAGTCTCCTGGATAAACCAGAGATAGGTAAGCACACAAAGGCGTCAAAAAGGCTGAGTTACTCGATCGGCCACTTTACTCTAAACGCGCTCTGCTGGGATAATCATAATAATAATAATAATAATTTCTGCACAGGTCCAGTGGTCTTGAGCAGTGTGTTGCTGGAGGTGGTCCGAGCTTTTCACAGCTACTGTCGAGAGATGCTGGGGGAGGAAAACATTGCCAGCACAGGTCTCTCAGGCAACCAGCTAGCCAGGTAAAAGGTGTACTGTAGATGATGGGAGTTGTTGAATACTTCAAATGAACATGTGACAAAATCGCAACTGACAAGAAATGTGCTCTCCTTTGTTTTCTGAAACAGTACAATAAAAGAGAATAAGAATGCGGCAGACATCATAAAGACGTTTAATATGCTTGTGACATCCATGAACAAGGAGTACCTGTGGGAGTACATGACCCGGCGCTTTTGCACTGCTCTCAGGTATGGCAGGAATGACTGTGAGATCAGATGTTGATTACAGCTAATTGGACTGACGTAGAAACATGCAAGATGAACAATTTAGCTTTAATAATGGAAAAGAAAGCCAATAGCTGGATTGAATACATTGGTTGCTTGCATAATAGACCATCAAAAATCGGCATTTCTTTTCTTGAATATCAACCAACAATGCTGTTTTTATTTCTCCTTCTTTGCTCAATAGTGACAAAAATGACCCACCAACACCTCCTCAACAGGAGCGCAATCATTCCGCTGCGTCCATCGCAGAGACGTCCAATCTCATCATTTTTCTGCTTGACGTTCTCCCTCTGGTAAACAACCGACACACACACTTGCACACCTTTTAGTTCCCCATTGTAAATCTAAATGTATTCTGTACTTTATTAGCAACTACTTGTACTTGTAATTTGGCTTTGTTGAAGAAATTGTTCTTTTCTTGTTCTTTCTTCTGGGTCTGTACCCCACTGGTTGAATGCATTTATTGTAAGTGGCTTTAGATAAAAGCGTCAATTGATGCAGTGTATAATGCTAATTTTTAAAGATTTTTTGTTTTCCCTGAAAAAAATGATATTAGTTTTCCAACGATTTTAAGAAGTGCTACAAAAACCGACAACTTGAAAAGGATGCCAGCTTCTACTTCGTTAGCGAAGTACACTGTTTGTTTTCCCACAGGAACTTCATGCTGACATCCAGTCCCAGTTTCTCCCTGAGATGTTAGGCACCATGCTGCGGACCCTGCACAGCCACATGGACTTTGTGTGCCTTGAAGATGTTACACAGAGTCTACGTGCATGCTTCAAGGTCCTGAGCAAGATCCAGATGCCCGTAGCTTATTTGGACGTCGAGGCAGGTGCACAGACCGAGGACATCAAGTCACTGTCCCCGGAGAAGGAAAGCACTCCGGTTGGTTATTTTAACGTTTGTGTCAATGTGTTTTTTTTTAATTGATGTTATTGATGTTTGACTGTGTTTGTATCGATTATGCTCTTTCTAGGATAAAGAGAAGACGGGCGAGAAATTTGCTGTCGGTAACGAGATTAACGGTGGCTATGGCGATGAACAGATGAACAGAGATGGAGGAGATGAGGCAGATCTTGCAGATGGCGTTTACCCTGGACTCCGGTCTGAGGACAGCGGATTGGGCATCAGCGCCTCGCCTTCAGAGCAGCATATCCCACATGGGATGCGGATGGTGGAGGAGGAGAATGGGATTTCCAAAGAAGGCGAAGGAGTGTGGAGGAAAGGAGGCAGTGTAGACACAATGAGCCAGTGTCTGCAGGGCATCCTGGCTTTTATAACCATGAGGTAAGCTAATGAGCAATCCAACCCACATGGACCTTTTTCTATAGTTCTGATTTCTAAATATGTTCACTTCTACCATCTTATAGATACTTGCTGGTGCAGGTGGAGGATGTCGCGGGACCGCAGGAAGGGGCCGAGCCCGATGTAACTGCGGCTGCTGTGGATGAGAAGACATTGTTGCCAGGCAAAGGGGGACGTGAGATCAAAGACAAGCTTACCGAACTGTTCACTCCACACAAGCTTAAAAACCACCCTAAATCCGAGGCCCAGCCCGTAGCAGCCCCTGCAGGGAGGAAGAAGGAGCGCGGTCATATGGGGAGTCTGGACTGGGCGGCTGGCTACATGCCGCGCGGCAGGGCAGAGATCTCTGAGGCCTGCCGACAGGCGTTCACCGCCACCTGCCACTTGCTGCTGGAGTCTACCACCTTCCCCGTCTACCTAAACGAAGAGGAAACTACTGCCCTCAACAAGGACATGTTTGACTTGACAGGTCAGCACACAGATGTTATTTATCGAGTCGTTACCACTACGGGCCGCTACGTTCCTTTTTTCACGTATAGTTTTTTTCCACAGATCGTGATATCGACAGCTTGCCAGTTTGGTTGAGGTCCTTGATGACGCTGTGCTGCCTGTCCAGGGACTACAACATCCAGCACACTGCAGTGTCCGCCATGTTGGAACTCATCAACCACTCCCAGTCCCTGGCACTGGTCATCCAGGACAAGCACAGGCGCTACCTGGGGTCTGACTCTAACCCTCTGAGTGGGCGGCTGCAGATGGTCACTGTGCCACCCATCCACCCTGCGCTGCTTCGCGCCATAGAGGAAGGCACAGATTTCTATCAGGTTAGGCCACACAAGGGAACCCGTTGGTGAAACTCTAAAGAGCTGTCGTGTTAATGCAGTGTTAATTCTTTTCTTCTCCTTTTTGCTGTGACTCAGAGGGTGTCCCAGGTGTTGTGGAACCAGCTGGATACAGAGCGTAGAGAGCAGCACACCTCCTGCGTGGAACTCTTTTACAGGCTTCATTGTTTGGCTCCATCAGCATCCATCTGTGAAGACATCATCTGCCAGGCGCTGTTGCACAAAGACAAGGTGGGTAGGATGCCTGCACAAATGCTGAACACATTTTAATCTTCAGCCAGCACGTGTCAGATTATCTGGGACACATAAAGAGAGTTGAGTTGAACAAAAAAGCTAAATGTTTGGTTTGTGTTTGTCTGCCCCAGGCTGTTAGGCTGGAAGCAATACACCGCTTCACAGTTCTATGGCACCTGACCCGGGAGATCCAGACCAACAGGACCACGTCTCTCAATCACTCCTTTGATCGGTTAGTACATAGTTGAAAAGTGGGGACTAATGGAGGGTAGTTTCTTTATTAATACATACAGTATCCCATAACACTGTAAGGGTCACTGCCTCTCTGATAGTGGATAAACCTGCTGCACAAGGAGGCTTTAATTTAAGATGCAAAGTGCGAATTTCATGCAAATCTCTATCACTGTGTGAAGCAAGGCTGATTCCTATTGCACTTCACAATGTGTATATACAGCTGTTGAAAACTGCCAATTGAGTCAAATCTGAGACATATTCCTAGAGGACTTATGAAACCATGAGATTCTCTGTTTTGAGATCCTTTTTATACCGAATCTGACTGTTGGAATGTGTGTCTCTCTCAGGTCTCTGTGTGTGGTGGTGGACAGTCTGAGCTGTACAGACGGCTCAATAGGTGCAGCAGCTCAGTGCTGGCTGGTCAGAGCTCTTTCGCTCAATGACGTGATTCGGGTCCTGGAGCCAATTCTGTTGTTGCTTCTTCACCCGTCCACTCAGCGCTGCGCAATTCAGAGCATCAAACAAAATCTCGCTCCCGGTAGGTGCTTTCGTCATAGCAATTTGCCTATGCCAAGTTTATATTCCCAAATGAATGTTTAGTCTTGTTTCTTAAAGGTAACCTGAAGGTTCAAAGCAACAGAAGCCGAAGCTCCACCAGAACCTCTGGAACATCTGCGGACTGCATGTCGACAGAGGTCACCACCTTAAATCTCATGAACGTTGTGGACCGGGAATCCCTGTGGGCAGAGTTGGACAGAGGCCCGGAGTTGGCCCAACCACCGGACGCCTTGGTGGTGTCTAGGAGCGAGAGTGAAGGGACGGAGGAAGAGCAGGAGGAAGAGGAGGAAGCGGAGAGTGAAAACACTGAGTCAGCGGACACGAGTGGTGCTCAGCTGTCCACTGAGAACTCCAGCTCGGGCTCCGTCCCTTACCGCAACGTCGAGGAAGGAGGCCTAGTCAACGGCCTGCGGCGGGCCGAGTCGGAGCACACGCAGGCGTCTGATTCACTGTCGAGCGAGGATGAGGAGGACCTAGAGCTGGAGGCCATGGCCAGGTCCCGCCTGTTAAAACAGGAGCGCGAGAAGAGAGAGGCCATCGACTCTCTGTTCCGCCATGTGCTTCTTTATCCCGTGGCGGGCGGCTGGCGCCATCTGCTCCAGGGCCTGGCACTGCTCGACAGCCTGCTGCGAAGCAGTGCAGAATGCCCTCTAGTGAGTGCCCTCTGCTGCACGTCTCTGGACACGAGCTCTGCTGCACATTTAAACCTGGTCTCGAACCTCCTTCAGCGGCACCAGCAGGCTCAGGACGGCCTGGGCTTCTACGGCAGCCCGCTCTCCCCTTCTTCCTCCCCCTCAGTGCCGCCGTCCTTGCTCATTGAACTGTTGATGTCCCTGTGCCTGCGATTCCTGCGCTCTCATTACCCTTCTTGTCTGAGCCTGGGTCCCATGGACCTGCAGGGGAACAGGGAGGTGCAGGTGAAGAGTGTTGCGGTGCTCACCCGGATCGTCAACCAGCTGGGCTGCATGGCACGCGGACAAGAGGGCAATGGGGCCGGTGTGGAGCCCATCCGCAGACTCCTCTCGGGATGTAAAGTGCAGCAATACACTCTGCTGACACTTTCTGCCTCCATGTATGTCTGCCAGAGGGTAACGGACAAGGGACCGCCCAAGGGAGGGGAGGTGCTGAATGAGCAGGGAGGCCTGTCTGAGGAGGGCCTGGTGAATCTTGGAGCCGGAGGTGGACAGGAGCAGTACCCCTTACAAATGGAGTTATTGAGACTGCTCCAGGCTCTCATAGTCCTGGAGTCCCACGTGTGGCCCGGGGGCGCCGTCTCCCCAAGCGGAACGACCGGCCAACCCGGGGAGCCTCGGGAATCCCCGACAGCCACCACGCCGCTTGCACGTGAATGGCAGACTGCGGTCCTCTTTCAGCAATCCATCAAGGCAGCCCAGTATGTCCAAAGCCACCCAATCACGGCCCAAGGAATGTTTGTTTCTGCCGCCGCCAGGGCTCTGCAGCCCCAGTACGGCTACGCCATGCACCCCCACTGGGTGTCACTGCTGTGCTCAACTCTGCCGTACTTGGGTCGCTCGTTGGGCATCATCGTGGCCCCACTCATCGGTCAGATCTGCAGGAACTTGGACGAGCTGGTCAAGCTCTACGAGCATGATGGAGGGAAGACCAATCCGGGGTAGACATGATTTGACACACTACAAAATTAGCCAATAGCTTTTGTAATTCAAGAAGTGAAGTTATGTTATCTATATCTATATTTTACACTACGTTACATAGTTGGAATCTAATTTGAAATAAGCAAAATATTTTTTCGGTGAGTATTTTGATGTATGTTTTCTGTCCTCTGATAAGTCTGAGTTGTAGGAGGGAAAACATTGCTCCTGACTACCCTCTGACACTGCTAGAAGGCCTGACCACCATTACACACTATTGTCTACTGGACAACAGGAAGGTGAGGAATGATGTGCACACACACACGTACATCTTTACCTCTATATATGAGAGTGTTAAAACCCATTTTTCTCCCTGTTTTAGTCCCTGGTGGCCTGTGATCCTGTGGATGTCCGTAATGCTCGCAACGCTGTGATTGAGGCGCTACCACACATGCTCAGTAGCATGGCTTTGCTCTGGGGCGTGGTCATGAGGGAAGAGTTTCAGAGGTGTGCCTCGGAAACTGCCCAGAGCAGCAGACACGCTTCTACCTCTGTGTACTTTAAAAGCACCAAGGTGTGTACTGCGCTACATGCCTGTATATTTTTGCAATAACTTTCATTTATAGGGTTTGTCTTGGGTATATCCTGCACTTACACATATTTTACCTTTTTACGCTATGTGCATGTGTTGGAAAAGGATTTTAAAAAATTGTCACCCCTTTTTACGGCGTGTACATGTTTAGATCTTACGCCAGCGGATACTGCAGTTCCTTCTCCCTGTGACTGGGCCGTATGGGATTCAGCTCATGGCTTCGCTGGGAGAAGTGTGGAGCAGCAGAAGGAATAAAAGGAGACATAAAAATAAGGTAAGGAGCGCAGCGTTGAAATCTGGAATGCAGGTCACTGGAAGCCTTCAGAGCAGCTCGCTTTCATCCCACTGTCTTCTCCAGGTTTTACCGGTGGCCAGTGAGTCTCGTCTAACCATTGTGGCTCTGGTGAAATCATTGCACACCCTGCAAACAGAGACTGTCCTACAATTGGTCAAGGAGGTGGTGAAAAAACCACATCAGATCAAAGGAGAGCAGGTAAACAAACACACATCCAAGCACAGCCGCTTTTAGAGGTGTCATGTCAATCTTTCCTAATCGTGTACAATCTTTGCTGCACTTCTTTCTCCATCAGAAGTCAACGCTAGTAGATATCCCCATGTTACAGTTCAGCTACGCCTACATCCAAAGGTATTCAAGAAATACAATGCAAGTCACCAGTATTAGGGTTTATATGTTTTAGATATTTATTAAATGATGTTTCTCTATGCAGCATTTCAGCACAGACTGTGCAGGAAAACGTGGCTCCTCTCCTCAGTTTGTTACGGGAGTCTGTTCAGCTCAACCTGGCCCCTCCTGGACACTTCTTGCTGCTGGGGTCAGTTTTTTTAACACATTCAGTTCTTATTCAAGGTTCAACCCTTATTCAACCCTCATACAGAGTACAGGGTCTATGACCTTGACATTAATTGGCCTGCTTGCTGCATTTGCGCAAATATTTGCAAACTCTCTTTTGGATAATCTGATCAAGGGTTTCTGTCTTTCAGGATACTGAACGACATTGTCAACAGGCTTCCTAACCTGGAAAACAAAAAGGACAGTAGAGATCTTCAGGTATGATGCACGTTGTCTTCGATAGCAAACCAGTGCATTTGAGAGACCGCGTGGATGATCGACTGATGGTGACATTGTCCTGCAGGAGGTGACTCAGCGGATCCTCGAGGCAGTGGGCGGGATTGCCGGCTCATCTCTGGAGCAGACTAGTTGGCTCAGTCGCAGCCTTGAGGTCAAAGTTCAGCCGCAGGTGGGCCCCGAAGCAGACGAACTCGATGACGCCGAGCTGGATGGGGATCATTGCGGTAACTCTTCATATTGTAACAGACTGTTGTTTACATGTTCTGTGATCGAGGTTACACATTTACAGAGTTTAGAAGTTCAGTGAAGGGATCACGTCGTCGCCATAGTGCCACCTATGGGGATGTGTTGTGGTCCTGTTTGCGGGTAGGCCGGCAGTAGCCTGTTTCATAATAAAATCTGATGAAGAGCACGTTCTCTAGAGAGAGTCGCTACAATATCTTCACCTCCTATGCAATTCCCATCTACAGGTTTAGAATATGAACCCAGATGATGACGCACTGACAAACTTATAACAGAGCTCACAAATCAATGGTGTTGCCAGAGAAGCAGTGCTCTTTCTATTGTAAACTATTGTAAAGATTGTTTAATATCTGGGTTATATGAGTTAATAGACTCTAGTTACTAGAAAAACACTTTTTGCGGGGGGATGCAGGTGGAGGGTCTTACAATGTCCCTTTATGCTCAAAAGGGACCCTGACAGTAAACATTTGAGAACCACTGTTTGTTTGAGGTGATGTGATCACCTTCAGGTCACCTCCAGTCCGTTTTCTGCCTTATCACAGTATCTCACAGTTGGAGCCTCAAAACCTCCTCCACAATCTGCTGTTGGTGTAAAGGTTGCGTTGTAAATTTCAACATCCCAGAACTGGTTTGTTCCTTATCATTTCAAAAGCAAACATAATTAAGATCATATATTGATTCCCAACAGCGTTTGAGGCTCGAATGGCAGTGGTTTTATTTAAAACAACTTTGATTTGTCTTCTCTGGTCAAATAATTATATTCTGGTTGTTTATGCACATGTTGTTTACTCCCAGAGTTATCACAAGATGA
Organism: Apeltes quadracus; assembly: GCA_021346845.1. Lineage (NCBI taxonomy): Eukaryota > Metazoa > Chordata > Actinopteri > Perciformes > Gasterosteidae > Apeltes > Apeltes quadracus. The sequence continues at coordinate 8,363,675 of CM037932.1, read as the reverse complement.
ACAGTGCCAATGAGTTCTGTATTCTCTTTCTCTTCGTCTCCTTTTCAGACCCAGTGGCTCAAGCCAGCACCATGGTTTCCTCTTCGGCTCCCTCCGCTTACAGCGTCCAAGCTCTTGTACTTCTGGCTGAGGTATTTACATTTCCTTTTTTAGCTTTTTTTTAATGTTAAAAAGATGTACGTGAGACTCTTTCTATTGTTTAACACGTTCTATTGCTGCATAGGTCCTGGCACCCCTTCTGGACATGGTGTACCGCAGCGACGAGAAGGAGAAAGCGGTTCCTCTCATTTCTCGGCTCATGTACCATGTTTTCCCTTACCTGAAGAACCACAGGTAACTAGTGAACCCCTGTGGTCTGCTGCGTGTCAATAGACCTTCTTTCACGTGTGCTTTCTCTCTGCCAGTGCCTACAACATGCCCAGCTTTGAAGCAGGATCTCGGCTGCTAAGTAGCCTGAGCGGGTACGCCTACACCAAAAGGGCCTGGAAGAAAGAGGTCTTTGAGCTCTTCATGGACCCCCTCTTCTTCACTATGGATGTCTCCTGTGCTCCCAAGTAAATATGTTTATTTGTTAGAAATACACAGACACACACGCACAGTGGACTCATGGTAATGAAACAAACAATGATTATGTATATTATTTTTTTTGTGAAGACTAACGGCTAATCCTGAAACATACAAAAATGAGTTTGACTCCTCACATTACTCGGAAAATGTGAGGAGGATTTTATATTTAAAAGATAAATAAGGTTAGGTTTACAAAAAGTACAAGGACTATAAGTGCTTGTAAACCTAATGATGACAATAGCTAATTACACAATAAACCAGGTGTGTTTTACGTACATTTTGGAAATGTGCCTCCTTGTCCTTATTTGAAAGTAGAGTACTTATAAGGTAGAAGCCAAGCACTTCTTCAGCATATGTTCTTCATTTTAAAATTATTATTTTACAGTCTGGTTAATTCTGCACATGTATTATTATTGTTCTTTTCTTTGACTGCTCTTTATTTTCTATAGTTGGAAATCCATTATTGACCACCTGCTGACTCATGAGAAGACCATGTTTAAAGACCTCATGAGTGAGTACTGAAAGAATTGCCGTGTTCAAGAATTGGAAGCCCGGTTGAGGTTAATACAAATACAGCCAAACAACTTCTCTCGTTCTGGAGGTTTTAATTGTCAGATCACAGGTCAAGCATAGGCGCTGCGTTTGCAAAGGCAGTGAGGGGTCTAAACCGCATGAGGCTGGAGGAGCATCTCGCTCACAAAGGAAAGACATAAAGTTTTATAGTCCTTGTATGACACAGAAGGAAAGATTCTAATGGGCCTAAACTAGCTCGGAGGCGGACCTGGCCAACTCTCCGGCAATCTAAAGATCCAACCACATCCAATGTGGTGGACTCCTTGCGATCGTAAATATTGTTGGCGTGTTGGACATGTTTGGTGAGTATCTAAGCTTCTCTACCCCCGAGACCCCCGAGACCCCCGTGCCTGGTACGGCCTGCTCTGCACTTCGCCCGCTGACCTTCAGCAAGCACAACTGCATCTCACTTGGAGCACAAAGGAAAACCATTTTTGATTATCAGTACAGCTTTGAGGAAATGTTTGTGCTGTCAATCTGAAGGTGGGACCTAATCTGTGACAGAGGTCATTTCTTACTTTTAACATCTACTGTGGACGGATACATATTAATCTGAAATAGGAAGAGCCAAGGGCCAAGGGTTCCCTTTACGGTGCAAGGCTCATTGTTTACAGTCTGACTAGAGTACAGAGATGACGTGTACGACCGGACTTTTCACCAGTTCACATATGAATTCCAAATCCCCCAAAAAGCCTTTTAGTCCTCCTTAACTCCCCATATATTTACCTGGTCAATATCAAAATCTTCTGCCGTTGCACAGACATTTAGAATGTCCCTTCTGGAAGCAGTGTGTCAATTGAAACTAAAGACACATTTTTGATTTGATGATCCTGTAGGCATGCAGAGTGGCTCCCTGAAGCTATTTGCCAATGTGGACCAGAAACCCATGCTGCTGAAGCGCCAGGCCTTCGCCATGTTCAGTGGAGAAGTCGACCAGTATCATCTCTACCTGCCCCTCATCCAAGGTGCAGCGCTGTTGCTGGATATTTATGTCAAATTCATCTGCATCCATTTCATTTAATGGAAGAAATGGACCTTCAAATGGTTTGTGTTCTCTAGCAATTCTAAAACTTCCCTCTCCTCCTTTCAGAGCGCCTCACTGAGGCTTTGCGTATGAACCCCAGTCCTGGTGTTTCAGCCCAGATGTTCCTGATGTTTCGCGTTCTCCTGTTGCGGATTTCATCCCAACACCTCACATCTCTCTGGCCCATCATGGTCACAGAACTGGTACGACCCCGTTTTCTAAGGAACTTGCTTTATTCACTCTGCTCCACCTCATGTGCGAGTATGTATTTTGGTTATTTTCTATTTAACCTTGTTTTTCATCCTGATTTTTCAGATTCGCATGTTTGCTCGTTTAGAGAAGGCTATGTTGATGGATAAAGACGTGTCAAAGTGAGATGATCGTTCTATTCACAAATTCACATTGTATCAACGCCCTGTGGACGCTCTCACTCTAACTACTTATTTTTATGGACCACCTAGGCTGGCCAAAGTGGTGCGGGGAGCCCAGGACAGGATCGGACCGGTGAATTTCTCTCAGGCTGAGTTGGACATGTACCTGTCAGCCTTCAAGTTTCTGGACACCTCCCTGGCTTTTCCTCCAGATAGGATGCCACTCTTCCAGATGTGAGAGCATATGGCAGCAATACATGGCAGCAGATGTCTTCCTATAAGTTGTGGTGTTGTGTTAATTATTTTGCTGTGTTATTTTACGGTCTCACCTTTTTCTGTTTCTTGTCCAGGTATCGTTGGGCATTTGTCCCTGAGGTGGATGTGAACCGCTACTCTGGCCCAGAGACTACGCTGATGGGAGGCGATCAGGAATGCACACCCCATGTGGTGAGAGTACTGGAAAGGGTCCAGCAGCGATACGGGGTAAGATAACCTGACTGGGGTTTTTCATTTTCTTTTATTGAATCATATTTATTCAATTCAATGAATTGTGACTCTGGACTCCAGTCTTTGCCAGTCCAGAGTCTAGTCCCCAGTGTGGACACTCACAGACTTTAAAGTTCATTCCTGCAATGTCCATAAGAGTTTTACATGTTAAGCTCTTTCATTCGCACTTTTCAAAAGTCCACATTTCTGCAGACCTTCCTGAGCGAATTACCCACTATAACTGCAGATTTAACACAGCGTTACCAGGAGGTATCAAGAGTAACCAATGAAGGCGGCTCACATATTGAAATGACATTAACACACACACGCACACACACATTAAATCAGAATCTCTCGCTGTCTGTGATGAACTTCAGCCGAATCTGACCTGTAATTTTTCGAGTCCTGTCTTTATATTGCAGAGCCTGAACGGGCTGAGTGAGGAGTCTCTCACAGAGGCTTTGGAGTTCCCTCTCCTCCCCCAACGCTCCCTGTCCTCCATCACCCAGCTGTGGCCTTTCCTTCGCACCCTTTGCTGTTCCTTCCAGGGCCCCCCCTCCAACAGCGACCCCGCGCCCCCCCTCCCAGTAGCAGACTACCCGGCAGCGCGTGCAGACGCAGTCCTGAAGAGGCTGGAGCACATCACTGAAGAGGAGTTCCTGGACCTTCTGGAGAGTTAGAACTTTAGTCGGAAGCTTTCGTCGCATATGTCCTGTTCTTACGCTCTTTGACTTGGAATACTTGAAATAGCCACAGCCGGAGAAGAGAGGAGACGTTTAGGAATTCTGTTTTAATTGTTTTAAATATGCTTAGCTTTGAGTTGCTCTCACATTGAATCTGTTTTGAAAACGGCCGCAGTTGTTGTAGGTATTTCAGTGGGTGTTTTGGTTAGAAAGAAACAAAGCTTAGTATAATTACTGTGGAATGCTTGTTTCTCTCTCAAGGACGAGTATCATCTGGTTTGGAAAATATTTAAAAATTTAAATTATGTCATTGTATGCACTCTCATTTCATATGGTTTTAGTGATAATATGTTCAAATTAGGCGACATGCACCTTTTATAATGAAATAAGTTCCAGTCAATATTTTAAAGGGCAAGTTTGCTGTGAAGAACCTCATTAAGTGTTGTTGATGTGATCTTTGGACTTCTTCCTAACCCGCTGGTGCGAGCATCATGTCTGTTTGACTCCTGACAATGTAAAATCTGCTGTATATATGGCTGCTGTTAGGTACTCTCTGGTTAGTGGATACGTCATTATGGGACCTCGCAACCCTTTCGCTTAGATTTATGTGAAGAGTTGTATGTGGAAGTTACTGAATGTGATGTGTATACATCTGAAAAACCATTTGAAATACTATTTGGGGTACGCTGCTAAAATACATTGCTTGCCATTTCTGGTGTTAAAGGGAAATCAGTTTTTACAACTGCCTATTATATTTTTTATTTCCACAATGCTAAATGCTGAAGTAATTTATTTTAAATGTTTAAAGGACTATGTTGTGTTTTGAATTAACAGAAAGAGGACTCATTAAATTACATTTTAAGCTTAAAGACTTTGTTTCCACTTTACAGCTCCAGTTGCTTGTTTCTCTACATTTGTGTTGGTGAGATATTGTTGTTGACGGAAAACGGTGACTGCATTCAAATGGAAATGCCGTTTTTGTCTCCAATTCCTTCCCGTCACATGGTAAAGTGTTCGTGGACAGGACGCCAAAGACCAAACCCGCCGTCCTTAAATGAAGTCACCATTTTACTACATCGTTGATACAATATTCAATGCAGCACCTAATCAGCCATGAGAGATGAACCCCTGAAAGCCAAAGAGAATAAATAAATAACTGCAAATTGGATAAATTGTTTTAAGTACAATACAATTAAGTACAGTTTTACAAGATTGCGAGGGGAAAAAAACACCTTGAGCAAAGCAGATTAGTAACACTACAACTGCAACAAAGTAACACTTAGCTTATTACATGAATGAATAATGCACAGCCAGGAAAACTACATTTTTTGACCCTACTATAAGTGCATTGTGCAGCAAGGAAGCAGCAAGTAGAAACCCCTGTGATTTGGGTTAAAATGCAACTCTTTTAACAACTTCTGGCCCCTAATCCCATTTGGCGCCCTTACAGACCCACAGACGCCGACTCCATCAGGGTCGAGGGCTGTCCCATTCATATTCACACCACTTAAAGCCCTCTCACACTCTCAACACTTCCTTCAGGGTTCAGGGCAGATAAATGGGATTGAGCCCAGCAGATCGCAGGAACTTACGTTTAGATTTTCAACTCTACTCTTTTTTTTTATTGCACCAACTTTTAAGAGAGGTCGATCGAGCCACGCCCACAACTAAGAAACACGCCGAAATCGAAACCTAAGGGCTGGTTCGCTCGCTCCTCTCTCGCCTCCGCGTCAATCTCTCCGAGCAGCTCCCGTATCTGGTGAAAGATGGCGGCGCAGACGGACCGCGGCGTCCCGCTCAGCACGGTGAGGACAAACATACTCGTCGTCTGAGTTGTGTTCGGACATTGTACTTCGAGGTCGCCTGTGCTCAGTGGGGTTGAACGTGTCGCTCGTCAAGCTGTTTGAAGCGGCGACACTAGACTGTGTGTTGGCCTTTTGTATGTGGCTTGATTATTACTCACGTCACGTGACTTTCGCCCGCACACTTTATTCTTAAGGTGGAGCGGGGTGTCTTGGTCACAGATGTTATCGCTCCTGGCAGAAATGTTTGAAGTTCGTTTTATCCTGCGATACATGCAACGGTTTCGCTTTCGTTTGCTGTACAGTGATCACTCGTTGCAACAAAAAAAAAAAAAACAAAAAACAAGAACAAATAAAAGTACTGTATAAATGTCTTTTCTTTTTACAAATAACTACTAAAATAATAATTTTATAATAATTTTTTAATAATTTTTTCGAGAGAAGAACATTGTTATCGGCAGTTGTTGTCGCTCTTTTTTCTTCTGTTTTATGTACGTGTACATATTAAACCGTAACGTTAATGACACACACGTAGAGAAGAAGCGAAGAGACTGTTTAGCCAATCTGAATGCAGAACACAATGCACGATGCAAATCCGCGCAGCAGCGAGACCGCGAAAGGTGAACCGCGATACAGCGAGGGCCCACTGTAATCAGCACCGGTCGTGTTATTCAGCCTTTCATTCAAAAGGTATGCAAAGTATGTTATCCACAACCAACACTGAACAACACTGAACAAACACTGATGACAAACATCAGTGTTTGTTCTGCCCAGACCACTTTACATGTTGTATGCAAAAGCATATGTGTATGAAGCCACTCATAGAAAAAGTGCTGGTTGGTATGTCATCTAAATGTGGGGCCTGTGTTGCTTGACTTAACGTATTTCTATTAACATAGAAAAAACAATCAATTTCCAACCATGAACATAGGTGTTGTGACTCAGGTAATTCGCTCCAGGCTTTTCTCTTTAATAGAATCCTCATCTATATAAATACTTTGCATTATTCTGTTGGTAGGACTATGACACCCAGATGCACAGATCGCATAAGAAACAGACAATTTTGGATTAACGCTAGAATATACTTTTCAGAAAACCAGAAACAATGAACTATTATTTTTTCTGCACACAAACATGTGTTGTAAATCACGAGGCCTCTGCCTGTTTGTTTCACGCTCCTCTGATCGGGCCTGAATCTCCTGTAGTGCTGGCAGATCAAGTTTGAAGTTTGAATGAACGGAGTAGCACTGTGGCTCAACGGTTCCCTATAATTTATTTGTATCAAATTAAATAAACCTGATATTACTGGCTGAAATATTTGATAACATGTTCTAATCCGCAGAATGGTACATTTTTAAAGGTACAGTTTAATAATAAATGCATAAAACATTCAAACACTCACACTAAACTATTCTGTATAACATTGTAATATGGACCCGGAATCAGTACCTGTGTGTCTATCTGACAGTGGACTCTTGCCTATTAGGAAATGTGCCGTTTTGTAGCACTTTAAACTGCTTTAAACTCTGGTGCCTTTTGACTGCAGGGGGTCGCCACGATCAACACAAAATGAGGGTTCTTTGTAATAGCTTTAGGTAACGGTTGATGGATGAACCGAATGCCACTTTGATAACTATTTTCTCCCTCTTAATTTGTTCCTGTGCAGCTCTGTCCCAAGTATCTTCATTCAAATTCCACCAGCCACACCTGGCCCTTCAGCGCCATCGCTGAGCTCATAGGTGAGTCATCATCACGCGGGTTGTTTGCATGTGAAATGGGAGCTGTTTCTCTGCTGTTGACCCTGTTTATCTACAGGGTTGAGTGTCTTCGATGGCTTAACCGTAATCCTGTTGAGCTAATTAAACTAGTACCGATACTTGGGTGCATTAAAATGCGACATTAATGTTTTTCAGTCACTACAACATAGTTATGCGGTGGAAATGTGTGGATAAAGCCCTTGTGAGAAATCAAAAGTATCTTAAACTTGTTGGTGACTAAGTATTTAGTACTAAATAACATATAGCAAAACAATAAGAATGCGCAAATTATCAAACAAAATCCAGTCCAGTGACTCAATTCAGCTGAAAGGAGACAGATTGTTCCTTCTCCCTTACTGCTATTTCATATTCACTCATTGAGGCATAATGCCAAATGTGAGGGAAATATAAAATGGAAAGGTTTCAGGTTACAGCAACAGATTCACACCTGGATGTGAAGGGGACAAACCAGGAAGAGAGACACTTTGAAGGTGACGCTACAAACATTCAAATGCACCTAGAAGAGACACCTCAGGAGTTTCCAAAGGACTAAACCGGGAGAAGAACTGTTAGAATCACATTTGACTTGGTCCGAGAATTCTGTATTTTGTGAAATATTTCACTATTCACATCGGCTACCGTGTATTTCAAACATAAGTCTCACAATGCAAATGTCAACTCATTGCCTTCTTAGTTGTTGTAAAATTCAATTTAAATGTTCCATTTTTTTCTCCTTTGATATAAAAATTGGAGCTCCGTAGAAGGAAACTAAAGTGGTCCATTTACTAGAATAGTGTGAACAATAGACTGGCTGGAGTTCTTCCATGAATTTAATTTCGCCCTGAATTGTTTATTTTAACAGACAATGCCTACGATCCAGATGTCAACGCCAAACAGTTCTGGATCGACAAGAGTGTGGTCAATGGACAAGAATGCCTCACCTTTATGGATAATGGCAACGGACTGGACCACGATACGATGCATAAGATGCTCAGGTACGGCTACTTTGGGTTTCAAAATGTCAGACATGCAAACATACTGACCATTGCTTGAACCTTTTTTAAAGTGTGTGCGAAGCATGACATGAATCATGTACCAACTAAATAATATATCAATTGTCCCGCTCTAGCTTTGGGTACAGTGATAAGGTTGCTGTGAGGGGTGTGAAGCCAATCGGAATGTATGGCAACGGTTTCAAGTCTGGATCCATGCGTCTTGGCAAGGACGCCATCGTGTTCTCAAAGTCAAAGTCGGTTTCGTGCGTCGGGATGCTCTCTCAAACCTACCTGGAGAAGATTGGTGCCAACCAAATAAGTGTTCCCATCGTCTGCTTTGATAAAACAAAGAAAAACGACTATATCCTTCATCCACTGCATCAAAGCATTCTGCTTCATGTAAATGAATGAAACGTCCACAATTGGTTACAAGAAGCCTCCAGGGAAGATATAGAGAAATCTGATGGACACTCAAAGTTTGTATGAAGTACATTGGTTTGACACAAGTCCTTTTGTAGTTATTTGTTGATTGCAAGTATTTCACGTAGACCGGATAAGTCGTTTGACATGTTTTTTTAAAAAGCACACCCTTGTAAAGTTGTCCTTAACTTTGGCTCCACTCGTTGTGAGAGAGGAGCACAAAGCCAGTCTGAAGGACATCCTGGACTATTCCCCTTTCAAGACAGAGAAAGCTCTGCTTGATGAGGTCAATGCCATCAGTACCACCTGCTCCAACAGCTCAACGGGCACACGGATCATCATCTGGAATCTGTGCAGGTCCGTCCATTGTTCCAAATGCATGTTTTATGTTTACCGGGCCTCAGATATGTACAACGTTCATAAGGAGAAGATATGTCGGCACCCTAACCCTAACCCTAACTACTGACCTGATAACTCAGGACATCATTCCGACAGCAAACTGTAAAATAAATAAATATATATATCTTTCAAAACTGCTTGTCCCGTGCGGCTTTAAGGCTGCGTTTCCTACACGCTGCAGGAAGGTTGATGAACTTAGTTATCAATAATCAATACTGTTCGTGTGGCACGTGATCGTCTGTTTGTCACAAAAGGGCTCTTTGTGAGCCTCGAGGAGACCACACAATCCAAAGACTTCAAGACATGTTTATGTTTTCAGGACATCGACTAAGCCCACTGAGTTTGATTTTGAGAAGGACCGTTACGACATCCGAATTCCACCCGTCGAGGAAAACGCGCAGCATTCAGTCACGGCCAATTTAAACATCCCTGAAAGTTTAAACTCACTGCGGGTAAGGAGCGGCAATGCGTTTCTTCCAGCGGTTCTTAGTGATTGAATTATGCCTCAGCCATCATTGTACAATTTAATTCCACAATGTAACTCATACAAGAATAGGTTTTAAGCCTCCAAAAACATGCGTTTTTCATGAGGCGGAATCAGCTGCAATCCTGTGTCCTCTCCATCAGAACAAAAGCTGTGATTTATTTTAACTTCTCTTGATATTGGTTTCATGCATGCATGTTTTAATAATGTTTTTTAAAATGTGTGTAGGCCTACTGCAGTATTCTGTACCAAAAGCCGAGGATGCAGATCATCATTCGAAAACAAAAAGTGGACACTCAGCTCATTTCTAAGAATCTTGCCCACCGTAGAACGGACCACTACAAGCCCACTTTCCTTGAAGCCCATGTATCCTTTCATCGAAGACTAACTATGATTTGAGTTTAATTTGGCACGGTTTGTGTGCGTGTGTGTGCATGTGTGTGTGTGTGTGCAGGAAGTGTTGCTTGAGTTTTCCTTAACTATTATTTTAGAGCAAACGTATTCCCATTACTTTTGGCTATAACACCAAAAGTAAGGACCAGTATGGCATCATGATGTATTACAAGAACCGGCTCATCAGAGCCTACGAGCGCGTAGGCTGCCAGCTCAAGGTGATTGTGTTGCTCTGATGAGGGTGCTTGTTAGGTACACACATTGCCCTTGTGTTTTATAGGTGTTGTAAACCAGTGTTTCTGTTTCTGAATTGTTGCTTTCTGCAGGCTGACAAAAAAGGCGTTGGGGTCATTGGAGTCATAGACTGTTACTTCCTGGAACCTACGCACAACAAACAGAGCTTTAATGAAACGGATAAATACAGGTAACGGCACCAATGCTAAATTCTGTTCTGATCACATCATGCTGATTAATGTTTAATTCAGTTGGAGCTCAAAACTTGCACACAAACAATATTTTGATTATTTCTCAGTACTTGGCCAGTGATGCAGAAGTCTAAATTTCTTGGTACAGGAAAACTATGACCAATTTGGGGACCAAACTGGAGGAGTACTGGAAGGAGATGTGCTTCAGGAGAAAAAAAGAGAATCCAACTTCCACCATACCAGTGGAAGATACCTTGTTAGTACATTGTGCATTCTACACGCGTAGTCCAACCATGTGAGCTTCCCACATGCTCTGATACTCGTCTACATCTGTGTCCTCAGGAAGAGACCGGACCAGAACTGGACTCAGTGTGATGAATGTTTGAAATGGCGCAAACTCCCGGACGGCATCGACGTCGATAAGCTGCCGGAAAAATGGTTCTGCAACATGAATCCGGATCCTCAGTTCAGGTGACCACAGCATTACCGAAAAGACCCGTCGCAAATGATTGTAATCTCCTGCGATGAACTACACACCAATGCAGATCTGTTTTTGTTAATGTATCCAGTAATTTAAGTATTTATCCATTTGAAGATGCATGTGAACATCATTTACTCAGACAATTTTACAATACAACATTAACACATTTATGATTTTTTTTTTACAAAGCACAATGTCCTGTTATAGAAAGGTTTCTATCGGGTCCAATGTTGTGGCTCGTTCCGTTTGATTCACTTTCCAGTGGAGACAGAAGTTCACAACAAAGCCGTAGAAGGAGCTCTGGCCATAATTATATACACAGTTACAAGGTGTGGGTTGGCCGTGGCTTCTCAGGACAGGGTTCTTTTGAATTATCAGTGCCTAAGATGTGTATTGGTTGTCAGATGAGGGGCTGAATTGGTAAGAAGGTTTCTGCCTGAGACAGAGGTCACTGAGGCCAGGAGGGGAAGGAATACACAAAGGCACTATGAACACAATATAAAATAAATACTTAGATGTATTTCCCGGATGTTTTAATTGAATCTATTTTTCCCTCCCAGGAGCTGCCTGGTAGAAGAGGAGGCTGAGGACTCTGAAGATGAGAAACCATACTTGAAGACGTACAAACAACAGTGAGTCCCGTTTCACTTAAAAACACCTCCACAACTTTACGCCAAAATGTAATTGAACATATTTATGTATTTTTATTAAGCTCCCAAAAGCCTCACAATCTTACTTCATCATAATAAATGAAGGGACTTGACTTTGATTACCCGGTGGTCATTTTTCTTTACAGAGAGAAGGAGGACAGAAAGGCGGAAGAGGAGAAAAGACGAAAGGTAAAACCGATTCTTTCCTGTGAATCACCTGCCGGTTCCTCCACATGGTGCCTGTAACAACAATAAACATGACTTTTCTGATGGTACGGGTTGTGATTCTAAAAAGCATAACACATGATTAATAGCGTGTTTCAATATTCTCATAGATGGAGGAGGCCAAAAAGCATGCGGAAGAAAAACGCCTGGCTCTTCTCGAGAAGAGAAAAGAGGCCCGGAGACGTCGGCAGGTTGGGAGTCATGATGACTAAAGTTAATGCTTGTGTAGATGCTCCCTTCCTGCTATAAATAGCAGAGAATGTAATGCAATTTTAAATGTATTTTTTTTATGTTTCTCTATCTTACAGCCCCTCTAGTAACAGTGCTACAAATAGCAGGAAGGGACTATGGAGTAGGATTATTAGTATTTCCAAAAAGCAAATCCCTTTCTTTGGACGCATTAAGATGTGTTTTTAATGTTTTTTAGATGCAACCTCTTTCAGCTGTGAATGCTGTTTCAAATCATGTTTGATGCTGAATAGTAATGCCTGTATTGTTTGTCTGTTTGAGTTGATCAAGCTGCAAGTGAGTTTCCACGTTGGGATTTACTAAAGCTTTTCTATTCCAATCTTTCTTTTTGCTTTGCTTGTTGACAGACTGCCGGTCCCGTCGCCTGCCCCGCGGGGCTGATGGGAACACCAACGATAAGGCGCCTTGCAACGTCCGGCGAATTTACATCTCGTCCCCTGGCAGAAGCTGGTAATGTGGGTGTGTGTGTGTGTGTGTCTGTGTGTACGACAGAGTAAATGTAATTACATTTTAAATGTATTTTCTGTTTCTCTAGCTTACAGCCCCTCCAGTAACAGTGGTCTTCCAGTCATTTCCGCTGTATGCTCATTGTCACCACCCAAGTAAGATGTTGTGTGTGTGGTTTTTTTAGCTTGAATATATCCATATCACTTTGAGAATCATACTAATTAATAAGAGTAAAATACAACTTTTAATCAATAAAAGTGTATGCTTTGCAGGAGGAAAATAAGACAACCTGCTACACCAGAAACTACCCTCAAAAAAACTAAAATCAATTGGAACTCGGATACGTCCACATTACTCAACATGCGCCTACAGAGCTACAGAGAGTTAATTGATGATAATGATGATGATGATACCGATGAGGACATTTCCCTCTTGGAAACCGCCAGTACCCCCAAGCCGATAAGGCCATCCTTTTGTGGTCAAGTCAAGATGGAGCCCCAAAGCCTGCCCACATCATCCTCACTTGATGACTTGATGCTTTGGGAGTGCAATGATGATGACGACGACGCCCCAGAGACCAGTGTTGCAGGGACAGGCAGCGTGCGGTCTGTAGCAGTGGGAACCAGTCCAACCCCAGCCCCCCCTCTAGAGGTGTCCAGCAGCACCACCCAGACAGAAGGGCCCAAAGTAAAGATGGAGGAGCAATTTAAGACTGAAGAGGAGGAGAGAGCATCCATTAAGACAGGTAGTCGGCAGAGTTTGAGTGTGGACATCGGTGTGTGCACTGTCGAGCCAAGGTCGGTGAAGCTTGAGATCAGTGGAGACACTCGCAGTGCAAATCCAGGAACCCGGGACTTGCAGAACAGAACGACACACAGTCTGGAGCAAGACATGCTGAAAAGTCTGCAGGAGCCGTTACCGGTCAATTTAAAGAAGGAGCGTTCTCACCAGGCCACCCAGACGGAGGAAACAGAGGAGGGGCCGGACTACAAAGATCTGTTTGAGAAGGCCAAGCAGAAAATCGACGAACTGATTAGAGAAAAAGAGCTTTTATTAACAGCTACTAGGAGCTATCCGAGTATTATTAAGTTTGAAGAGGACAGCGATGATATGGCGTTGCATGTCGACCGCCTCATGAGAGAAGTGGATGAAAGAACAAAGGAGAGGGATGAGCTGCTCGCAAAGGTCAGTGTCCTCGCTTATAGTTAAAGCGTGGTGATGCTATTTCATTTTCTTTTTTATTGTTGACAAAATCGATGTATTATAGACATACATGCACACTTATGCAGCCACATTATTTATTTTTAATTTTTATATATATATATATATATACACAGTACCAGTCAAAAATGTAGGACACTCCCAGCTTTTGACTGGTATTGTATGTACGTGCATGTCTGTATATATGTAGGTATATATATATATATATTTATTACCATTGTCCTTTGCATAATTTACACTCTAAATATATCTTATGCTGACCTATTTATCCTCCCTCATTTTATTTTCTCCTGGGGGATCTGCTACGCCATCAGGTGGACCGCCTGGAAATGGAAAGAAACATGGAAATCTTTTGTATGGATCAGCAGCAGCAGGAGACTGACGAGGCTCAAGAGTGGATCACAGCTCCACACGGAGCCACGGGTTCTACGGAACAAACGAATCAAGAGGAAACCGGATCGACGGCACGGTCGGGCACAAATTCTGTGTCCGATACATCAAGAAGGTTGGATTATTGGAGAATCATCCTCCTTTCACAGTGCATGTATTTATTTGACAAAGCCATCAAGGGACTCGGCAACCCCGAGACGCAATGATGTAAATTAAAGTTTTGCTTTTCTCTCCTCCCTTCAGCTTAATCGAGCTCAGGCACAACATCGGGCGCCTTCTGGTCTCCTACGTGCCGGCTCTGGACTTGGGCCAGGTGAATTATGAGTGCAATGTAATCGATGAGATCCTTGAACAGGTTCTTTCTAATGCGGAGATTGATGGGGGAGAGCCATCGCAACGACAGAATTAGCAACTCCTAGAATCACGGAATGAAGAACCACACATCATATATATATTTGCACTCTTGAATACTGCTGCAAAAGAATTGTGTGCCAATACAACCACAGTGTACATTAAGTAATGTTATATACCAATCACTTTGGTGATCTGATTTTAAGTAACACTGAAGGCAAATGAGTTGTTTTAGGTTTTCCAGAAAAAAAATGAACTGTAACTGTCTTCTTTGATTTGAATTGAAGGGTTTTCTATTTGTTTTCTATTAAATATATTTACTTAGTAATCACATATATTTATATTATATTTTTACAATGTGAACTTAAACTTGAATACAACCTCATTTATCAACTGATATTAATCACTGCAAGTAAATGTCAATAAATGTAGTGGTGTAAAAAGGACAATATTACCTTCTAAGATGTAGTATTGTTGTGGAAGTATAAAGCAGCCTAAAGTGAGTAAATGTTTAGTGCTTAGTTTCATTACACCACTCACCTGGATAAAGGTCTAACTGCAGGCTAATACTTCGTCCCAGAATAGATTATCTTCATACAGATATTTTTACAGGTGAATTGCAATGATATTTTTGGGATGTGAATTGTGTTCAGGCTTTTTTATTTAGAAAGGTTCATCTCTCAGGAGAGAAAATGATATGTATTCAAGATCACATCGAAAAGACACGCTCAACCGCTGATGCTGATTTTCTATGTTTTCATCAAACATACTGTTAATTGGGACATTTTTGTCTTAGGTAATACATCGCATGACGCTCTGATTATGTTTGCGATAGTAGTGGCATATGCATTTATGAAATCTCAATGTCCTGTGTAATAAAACAGCTTTGGAGCTAAATTTCAGGGATTCCAATGAAATACTAAAGTATGGGTTATGGGTTAAAAAATGTGGTTATGAATCGTAAAAATAAAATCTCTCCCTAATAACACTTGAAAATTGTATAAATTACATTAAAGGTGAATATATTTATAACAGCAATACTTGTGTGCTAAATATGCTTGATGTATAAGGAAAACTGAAATGGAAAATGGAAGAAAAAAATCCCCATTTTTAACCTTAATTAGGCTGTTTCTATAGATACATCTGTAATATCCGTTTTACAAGTGAGGATGGACCAAATTGTACCTTGAGGAATAACTAACCTTAGTAATTAACGCGTTTGAAGACACCGTGGTTAGATCTTACAGGCGTTTGTGCTTCCGGGTTTCTGTCCAATCACAACACTCCAGTCGGCCGGAAGTTTGGAACGAATTGTACGCGGGAAATTGCTCAGCACTGCAGCTGGACGACAGTGGAGGTAGGACACTCTAATTTACTTAGAGAACTTTAGTTCTAAGAATACATGTTTAGGTATGAGTCGGTGATATTTGTGACGAACATGTTTGTTAGCAAACAATAAATCCTCCGGCGTTGCATGTTTACACGGTTCTGTCATTTGTGAATGACGTTAGCCCCGTTTAATGTTTTGCTAACGGTATTAGCTGGTTGTAGCATTAGCTTTGTTTAGTATGTGACCGAGTAACGTTATGCTTTGTCGTGTTGTGATATTGTTTTCTGTTGTAACTTGTAACCCAGGCTTCATGTTGCCCGGAATGAGTAGATCACTGTTACGCCGTCTGCTAAGCTTAGCTAATACCATCAGATGGGAAAACTATAACGTTAAGTTAATCGATGTATTTGTTTCCCCCTCTCCTTGGCTCAGTGTTGGATACAGAACATGAAGGTGGTAACTTGTGAGATTGCATGGCACAACAAGGAGCCCGTCTACAGTCTGGACTTCCAGCATAGCGCAGATGGACGCATCCGTCGGCTGGCCACCGCTGGAGTGGACACTACAGTCAGAGTGAGTGTAATGAAGGGATGAAAGCTGGTGGTGATGCTCTCAAAAAGGTGAACGTGGAACGGGGAACCAACCCCCGATAAGCCCCTATTTCAGTAATCACAGCTTTACAAACTCCTTTGTTTCGTGAGACACGCATCTGATTTAAAGAGTGTGTGTTTAATGACTTTTTCCCGTGATGTTGATACAGCTGTGGCGGGTGGACAGCGGTCCAGACGGTAAGGCGGTGGTGGAGTTTCTGTCTAATCTGGCAAGACATACCAAGGCTGTCAACGCTGTGCGCTTCAGTCCCAACGGAGAGCTGCTTGCCTCCGGAGGAGATGGTACGTCACACAGAGCAATAGTACACATGTTAGATGAGATCTGTATATGGTATCTGAAATACACTGGTGTTCATCTCAGTTACAGATGCGTACGAGACAAAGGCCTTTATTAATCGCACAGTTTTCATTTGGTGTAGATGCAGCCATTCTGCTGTGGAAGCTCAATGACTCAAAGGAGCCGGAGCAGGTGTCCATGTTCCAGGAGGATGAGGATGCTCAGCTGAACAAGGAGAGCTGGTCCGTGGTCAAGACTTTAAGGTACACAACTGCCAAAAGTACTGGGTCGCTACTGTTGCTATGTTGTTTAAAGGGAAAGAATGCAATTTGCAGAAACAATGTCCAATCTACCGTAGATCTGTATTCAGGTAAAGCTGATTTCTATCACAAAGTACTTTTGATTGCCATTGATGGTAACTAGTAGGCTCAACTTTTGCCGTAGCACAGTTCTGTGTTACCAGATGGTGCGTCGCAAAAAGTGAATGATATGTACACAAAAGATATTCACAAATGACCACCCCTTTTCTAAGCTCGATTGCAATCAGCAGAAAAACTTTAGGCTAAAATAGAGCTACGCCACGGTTAAGCGAGTGCAAACATAAAGAGGCTCTGAAGGCCTGCTGACATTTATCTTGATTAGCTCAATGTAAGGAACCACCTTTTTGAGACACATAAAGGTATTTAAAAGTTTCTTACGGTTGTTTTATTTACATACCTTATTTCACGCAGCCATACAACAACAAAACATTTCAGGATTGTTACTTAGTTTTACTATTTGATCACTCTGAAAATGTTGAGCCTCTATATTTCTTTCCATTTGTAACTGATGTGCAGCAATAGCCTGGTTGTACAAAGACATTTCTTTTTACACTTTTCTTCAGGGGACACATAGAGGACGTGTATGACATGTGCTGGACGCAGGATGGAAACTCCATGGTGTCTGGCTCCGTCGATAACACCGCTATTATGTGGGACATCAACAAAGGTTTGCTCGCACCGTGTAAAATTATTTTTCCTTTGCGGTCATCATGTTGGTTTCAACAGTTTCTTTTTTTTTTTTGTGGTTAGGACAGAAGCTTTGCACTCTGTATGACCACAAGAGCTACGTGCAGGGGGTGACCTGGGACCCTCTGGGGCAATACATAGCCACTCTCAGCTGTGACAGGTAGAAGAACGGAGATTCAGACAAGCCGGTCAGCCCTCGTGACCCCTTGATGGATCTAATGGTCATTCAATGTATGCATTTTCTGTTGCAGCTTTATACATATGTTTTGTGGTTTCCTCTCTTTCAGAGTGATGCGTGTGTACAGCGCTCACACCAAAAAGAAAGCCTTCTGCATCAGTAAAATGAGCTCTGGACCAGAAGGAGAGGTCAGTAGAATGTTTGCACTTGTAACTGGTTAAAATAGTCATTCCTTTTTGTTTAGTGAATATAGTTTTCTTTTATACACATATTTTATTTGCAAAGTGTAATATTGCATTGTGGGCTAAAGTACACTTGTATATTTATATCTGTTCATCCAAACCCACGAATAAACAGCCTACACACTGACGCGCATATCAACTTTAATTGTCTTGTTTACAACTTTCCCACGTGTGCATTACAAAAATAGAAAAGCACAACATGTCAGTCGTATAGTCTGCTCACACTGCCTTTTTATATTATATATTCAAAATGTACGAAAAATCTCTCGGGTGTAGGTGATTCTGATTTAGTTTGAGTTGCCTTTTTAAAGAGCCTACGGCTGCTTCCTATCCCGTCTCCGTCCAATGCAAAACGTTCTGAGAGACCGTCTGCAAGGTTTAGTTTTGGACCGGAACATATTTGTCTTCCCTCCGTCGTTCTGATTTCACTGCTGCCAAGTGAGCTGCCACGTTCTGTTTGTCTTCATCGCTGCAGGTGAAGCCGTTCAGAATGTTCCACGATGACAGCATGAGGTCGTTTTTCCGACGCCTTTCGTTCACACCCGACGGGTCTTTCTTGTTAGCCCCAGGTACTCGAGCATCCGCTTCAACGGGCTGTAATATCCGTAATGCCATGCTCTACATAAACTCATTTCTGTCTTCACTTGTCCCCCTTTTACGACCTCAGCTGGCTGCGTGGAGGTTGGCGAGAACATCATAAATACCACTTACATTTTCTCCAGGAAGAGCCTCAAGAGGTAACTTTTATGACTACCTGGGACATTTCTGCTTGTTTGAGAGTGATTTTTGTCTGCAGTGATTCCTGGTTACTGAATTACCAACCTGTGTTTCAGGCCCATTGCCCACTTGCCTTGTCCAGCTAAAGCCACACTGGCTGTGCGCTGCTGCCCCGTCTACTTTGAGCTGAGGACCAAGACGAAAGAAGGCAAGAACATCCGTCCCCCAATATTCAAGAGCTGATGATGATGATGATGATGATGTCCTCCCTTTGTTTGTTGTTTATACGTTTTTAATTTTTTACCATTTCTCCCCGACAGACGGTTCAGTGGAGGTTCTTCCCAACGTCTTCCAGTTGCCGTACCGCATGGTGTTTGCTGTGGCGTCGGAGGACTCCATCCTCCTGTACGACACGCAGCAGACAATCCCCTTCGGCCTGGTGTCCAACATCCATTACCACACACTCAGCGACCTTACGTGGTAAACTAGGGCTGTCCTCCTTGGCGGTGCTGTCTTGCAGTAGTCCTATGTATGAATGAGTTGTTGGCGATGTTGTGGATCCAAGTATTTCTATCTCTATCCAGCTCTCTATTTGTATTTATTCTTCTGGTGTTCTAACACCTTGTGGGGGGAGTTGCAGTCTTCAATGGGCACAAAACCAGACCTCTCTGAAACTGAGAACGGCCATTCAGACGTCCTGATCCAAACGCTTCATCCCTCCACCTTTTTTTTATTGTATCTTCAGGTCCCGTGACGGCTCTTTCCTGGCGGTGTCCTCCACAGACGGCTACTGCTCCTTCCTGTCCTTCTCCCCTGGCGAGTTGGGTACTCCCCTGAAGGAGCCCCCCACCCTGGAGGTCTTTACACCCACCAGTGGTGTGGAGAAAAAGGGCAAGAAGTCCTCAGCGGCTAAGACCTTGTCTCCTTTGACCAAAGCACCCAGCTCCGTCCGGACCCCCACATCCCACAGCGGCCTCGGCAAAGACGTCCCGTCCGTCACCTCCCCCGAGGAGAAGAAGGGCACCCCGAGAGGCAGAGCTAAACCTCAGCCCCGCAGGATCACCCTCAACACCCTGCAGGGCTGGGGGAAGCCCTCTCCCGCTAAAACCTTGGCTGCTCGGACGCCTACATCGGCACCCTCTACTCCCCAACCCTCTACTCCCCAACCCTCTACTCCCCAACCCTCTACTCCCCAACCCTCTACTCCCCAACCCTCTACTCCCCAACCCTCTACTCCCCAACCATCTACTCCCCAACCCTCTACGCCGCAACACTGTGTCGCCCCTCTCACCCCCAACAACTCCTCCAAAATACAGCAACGCATCGCCCCCCTCACTCCCTCCTCCCCGACAGGCCTCAACGGTGCTAATAATGCTGGCTCCACCACTCCCAAAAGTGCAACCAACCCAAAGGGGCCGACCCCAAGGTAATAAAAAAAAAAAGCTAGATATGTATGTTATTATGTTATGAATTAATGTATTATATACGAAGTGTTCATGCACAGCTGTGCTTTGATTGTTGCCATGTAGGAATCTGTGTGTGTGGTAGGACGGGCCTGCTGCTCATGGTTATTACATTGATCATTTAATATTTCTAATATTATATTGCATATTATTGTGTTTTCCCCTGCTCGAAAGCCTCTTTACCGCTCATCCTTTTTGTTCGCAGGAGAGTATCTCTGACTCCCATCGCATCCCGATCTCCAGCTATCAGTTCACTCTTCCGCACTCCCTCCTCCACTGAGAAGGCCAAACACGGTTAGTGAGCGCAACCGCGTTTTAAAATTCTGTGTAACCACCCAACTGCTTCTTGTCCAATCGAGACTGTTGGTTCCATCCTGCGGATCAGGTCGCTGCATTCCTGGTTTGTGGGGCGCCTCTGTCACTGATTTGTTCATTCACTTGTGTTTCTGCAGAACGTCCGTCTCCCCCCTCCGATCCAGTGTGCCAGCCTCCGGAGTGCAAACGGCCAAAGACCAGTGATCCCCCGGTAAAGCCCAGCTCCACCCAGACCTAGCGTCCAGTCGCAGCAGCGCGGTGCCGCCACATCGGAGCGTCCGTACCAAACCACAGCGGCTACTCGTGGAACGTGGCAGCATTGTGCAACGACGTTGTGCAACAGCGTTTGTTCGTTGATCGATGAGGTCTGTGCTTCATTTAACTAGATGAAGCTGTGACTCCCTCTCTCATAATGTAGTCGTTCTTCAATTAGTACTTATTTTAGCTTTGTGCGTTTTTGTATCATACAGCCAACAGATGATTATATTATATTTGATTTGTTTTGTATTTAGACGCTTACATGCTTTTATAGAAAAGGAGAGGGTCGTCTCACTTATTTTCAAGAGCATTTGGTTGTGAAACTTGTGAACAGGTTAAAACCTGAACACCTCAAGGGTTAGTGCCTTGTTACAGTGTGGAATACTCAACCAGAGTCTTACGTTGTTGCAGACAAGACAGCCGGTTGAGTCCAAAGTTAAATATTGACTTTCTCCTTGTCTAATAAAGAATGTTTCATACAGAGTGAATGTTGAAGTGGTTTACAGAGAAAAACTACTGCATGGTTACATGCTTTCTTACCTTCTGTTTGGTGAAGTCTTTTTCTAAAGGAAAGCATCATTTATTAGATGATTGAGTCATTCTGAGGAAGACTTTCCTTCTTTCGTATAATGTTATCACTGAATTGAATTTACACGTAGGTCATATTTCATGGAAATACTGGTCCACTGTTCATCATTTTGTCCAAAAACAAACATTTTACATATTTACTCTCAATGAACTACATCCAGTAAATTACCTTGGACATGGGTATTCCTTGTCAAATACAATGTCCTCCGAGGTTAATAAACCCCCTAAATTCCCTGCCAAGATAGAGGAAGTGACCGTACCTACTTAAGTAAAAATCACTTCAATGCTTGTAATCAAATTCAACAATGACCCACTCAATGCATGTTTGCAAGCTTATCTCTTTATTTTAACATTGACCATGGTCATTTTTAATAATGTTGCATTGGTGTTTGAACTGTGCTTAAATGCTAAACGCAATTCATCATTGAACATTGACCTAGGAGAGTGAGAGATTCATTAACTTCATACAGATGTTTTGGTTTTATTTGAAATGTTGGGGACAATAGAGAGGGTTAGAAGGTCTATTTAAAGTTTTGCCACAGCAATTGTAAAATGTTTGCTATGTGACATCTATACATAGTTATTAGTAATTAAAACAATGCGTAAAGCAGTTTTTCAATGCATTCAGTAAATTGCAATATAAAACATCTAAATAAATATTGAAATCAAAAGATCTGGAAACATTTGCAAGAGACAAATCCACTTTATTTGCAAGTAAATGTGTTTGCGTGCGACATGCTGTTTTTAGATGATATTGAAAATGTTTGTTTCTTATATTTTGAGTGGAACACCCAGCTGATGCTGCTGCCATTTTTAATTCCAACCTAAATTTGACAGGAAGCCAATGTAAGGACATGGAAACTGCTGCAACGTTTTCATTGGTAATCACGGAGTGGACAGGGTTAGAATGTGTGTTGAAGGTTTTGCCAAAGCAATTGTGAAATGAACTATATTTTTAAAAATAGGGGAAAACATAAATACAAAAGTGACTATTTAAAATGGCACATCATATGATGCAGTTCACTGCAACTAAATAACGTCAGGTCCTTTTAGGAGGATAAAAACAATTTAAACCTAATTTAGGCATACCTGCGTCAGAAATGAGGAAAGCACATTGATCATATATTTATCTTGACTGCGGACAAGTGAAGCAATACTAGTTTACTGGCGTGTGCGAACAACCTACCCTGCTTCAACCAGAGGAACACCAACTTCAGTGGCAGCTCTGTCAGCCAATCACACGGCGTCTGACAGAATCTCTTTAAAGCTTCTGCTAATGGCCTTTGTGTGAAGGCGGGGAGGACTCGTCTCGGTTAGGCTGCTGATTAGCAACAAACAGAAGGTTACGACTTCAAGAAATTGGATCAAATTTTACTTTACGGCGACCTCAGGCGACCCCAGGGGTGTCGGATGTGTACCCGGAGGTTGTTGTGTCGCTTTCTGCTGGGAACCCGGTGGTGATTTCGCAACATTTTCTGGCTCATCGACGAGGCGAAACCCCTCGCGTTTCGCGTCGTTCAAGTGGCGATGCTGAGCCCACAGCTGCGTCATCATGTTGCTTCCGACCCGAGTTGTCGAAAAGAAAGCTCAAGTTAACGCCGGAGGTGAGGCTGCCCGCCGTCGTCCAGCCCCCGGAGGCCACTCCCGACCCCTGAAATAGATGGAAGACGCGCTGTCGGCGTGCAGGGTTTGCGGTGAACCCGTCTTGCGTGGTCTGGACCGGTTGACTTTAACGTGCATCACTCGGCTTTCGGTTGGCGCGATGCTTTCGGTGTCTCAACGTCACGCAATTTAACGCGTCTATTGTTGCGACGCGCAGGAACCCGCGCGATTTTTTTTTATTCTATTAAAAAAACAAGACCAAATGCTAAAAAAAAAAAAAAGTGGAGCCGAATTTTATTTTATTTGTTTTAATCAAGAGACGATAGCGACGACTGTTTTAGGGTGGTGAGAAGCGATGACAGTTGCTGGGCACCGTCTGCGTTAGCGTCGCGTGGGCAAAGCTAGCTCTTGTGAGCCGTAATGAGAGACGTCGCGGCCCATTTGAGCTCGTTTGCAGCCCTGCGCCGGACTATTCGGAGTTGTTAGGCCGGTGCGTCCGCTGTCACCGGTATCCGGTCGGTGAGTGAAGTTTCTCGCTCCCTCCCCCCCTTCCCGCTGTGACCCCCCCTGTGGATACAAGTTAAATACACGGTATTTAACGTTAACCAACGTGTTTGAAAAAAAAAATGTCTGGTATCGGCACTCGTGTCGGTGCCAGTTACGCGAGCGCGGAGACGTTTTGTCCAGCTGTCTCCGGAAGGATGGAGACCGCCGGGAACTTGGAAGGGCGTGGACTTCCCGCACAGCGGTCGCCCAACTTCGAGACGATAGACGGGCTGTTGTACCGCAAGAAGTTGGAAAGGGGCTTCGTCAACTACCGGGAGGTTTTGGAGGAGGACCGGAGGCAGGAGGCCCTCTCCACCTTTCACCGGCGGCGCCTCGGCCAGCGCCACCTGTCCCTGGAGGAGACGTATAAATGCGTGGCTGAGAACTACTGGTGGGAAGGTGAGAACTTCCCTTCCTGTTTCTGCGTCTGACGTCACAGGAGGAAAGCATGTTGTGGTCGGCGTCAACCTCTTCTCTGTTGCGTTATCTACATCCAACTCGTGACCGGGATGATTGTGTATTGTTGGGGGAAGAGTCATTTAAAACACTCACCGCCCCCCCCACCAACGCACAGTAGTGATTGAATCAATCATGGATCAAGACATGTACTCGCACTGTTGTTCACAGAGCCACGGTGTCCTGTTCATGTTGTTGTTTGTGTCTTGTCTTCACAGGGATGTACTTCCAGATCAGAGATTTTGTTCTGAGCTGTCTGGAATGCCAGCGCACTAAGAAAACACAGGTATGTAATAGGATCCTGTACTCCTCCTTAAATTCTCAAACTCCTCCATTCTTTCAATTATTTCTTCTATTTTTATCTGCATCTCACACTTTATCGCTTTCATTTCATTCTCACACTTGGATGTCACGCATGTCGTCTATTCCTCTAACAACGTGTCTCTCTCTCTCTTTCTCTCCCTCTCTGGCTCGCCGCGTTTGCCTCTCAGGAGCCGGGTGGCAGAGGATGCGTTACGAAGACAATGGCGTCGCACGGCGCCGACGTGCTGAGCAAGCTGAGGGGTCAGCGGGAGGCGGGGCTGTTCTGCGACATCACGCTGCGGACAAACGGGCGTTCCTACTCGGCCCACAGAGCCGTCCTGGCGGCCGTCAGCGATCACTTCCAGGAGATCTTCACAGAAATGGACTCGAGCATGAAGGCCGACATAGATCTCACCGGTAAGATTAGAGCGCCAAACTGATGTGATAGAACGTTGCTCAGCCTGGACCTTGTCCACAGACATCCTCCCCCCAACCCCCCCCCCCCCCCCCCGCCCCCCCAAAAAGATGCATTTGGGTGTCATCTTAAACCTCTCAGTCAAAGTTACCAAGTGTTTAATCACTCTAGCTCAAATTATATTCCAATTTATCCCCAGAATATTTTATGTTTTTGTTTTGTCTGTAAAATGCCATGAAGTAATGTGAAATACGCAGTAGAATTACACAGAGCCCTAAGTGACACTCAAAGGCCAATTGTGCTTGGATACATAGAAAGATTTTTTGCATCGCTTGTTGATGATCCATTAAACCAGATTGAGAAATAACTTTTCTGTGATGTCTTGTGATTTACATGTCCAGGTTAGTACCAACGGAATCGTTTCCTTTATTAAATTTCGCATGTGCAGCTACTTTCTCGAGGACAGTCATTTATGCGACCAAGCATTCGGTCTAGATGCAATCCTGTTAAGGGTTGACGAGATTCATCTCATCATTCAATCAATGGTCTCTAGGAAACAAAGGGCTGTGGATGATGCACACACTGGTCGTTCAGGCACAGGGAGGTGGGTGGGACTGGCTGGCTGTACTTCTCAGCCATAGTCTGTCTTCTAATATGCACTTCTTTTGATGTGATGTGGGCCATCAGACAGGACAGTAGCAGGCTTTAACCAAATGGCCCTGATTTAAGCCGTTGTTGCATTGTCTACCCCGTTGCATTCGCACTTTGCTCCCACTCTCCAATCCGCTGTTTAGCCACAGTCACTTTCATCTCACTCCCTGATTGACTGGCGTGCAACACATCTAATAAAAGGCTCCCTTTCTTCTCTCAGGTTTTAGTGAGGACAGCCTTCTGTCTCTGCTGGATTTCTCCTACTCCTCCACTCTGTGTGTTCGCCAGGAGGACCTACCCGAAGTCATCGCTATGGCCCGCCACCTGGGCATGTGGCCCGCGGTGGAGGCCTGCTCCGCTCTCATGAAGGAGCAGGAGCGGAAGCTCCGTCCTCGCGAGAATAACTTCGCTGCCACCTGTGCCGGCCCATGCGAACGTTACTGCCAGCGGAGGGAGGGCAAACGGAAAAGGGCTTTTGGGTCGGAGGACAATGTGAACAGCGGCTTCTGTTTGCTGCTGGATCCGCCCGACGAGTCTTTCCAAAGAGGCCCGAGGCGAAACCTGCGTAGGACGCCGAAGGCCCACAACGGTCTCCCGCTGAGTCCGTCGCACAGGATGAAGCTCATGGACTTTAAATCGCCCTCCTCCAAGAAAGCCAGCGCGCCTCGACACGCCATAGCCAACACACAGTCCCAGAATTACTCGCGGATCTCCCCATCAAACCGTCTCCTCCGCTCCACTCCCGGGGCAGCCCAAGAGCTTCAGCGATTGCTGCCCCCGCCGGAGAGTCCTCGACGTAACCGCAGAGCTCACACCATCCCGCAGCTGTCCCGCGCATCCATGTCACGGGTGGCAAAGATCGCCGCGCGCAGCCCCGTGCGGGTAAAGCAGGAAGTGGTGGAGGTCGGCGAGGACGAGCAGGACAGTGCGAGGGCCCAGGAGAAGTACGAGCTGATGAGCGTCCTTGGGTTGCAGAGGACCGCCCTGCTCCCCCGACCAGAGGATCTGATCGGCTGGAGACAGAAGAAACGACTGAGGAAGCTGAAGGCGAACGACTACTCGCTGACGAAGCGGCGGCAACCCCGCCCCGCCTCCCCGGTCCTCCCGTACGGCGCTCTGGCACTCTCCCTTCCCCTGTGTGACCCCATCAACACTCACCTTCTCGGCAAGTCGGGGAAGACCAAGTTCGCCGGTCCAGTCGGCAAAGAGCAGGCGAAGGCAAAAAGGCCCAAGGGCACCCCGCGGCGGGTCCCGCCGAGTGACCGGAGCATGCGGAGTCAAGGCGCCTTGCCCGACATGTTTCAGCCATTCTGCGGGCGGGAACTCAGGCGCTTCGGTGAGGAAGGTCGACGGCGCCCACCATACCGCCCGTCAGCCTCGGCGACGCAGCGCCAAGAAGACTCCTGCGAGAAACCCGGTCAGGGTCAAATCGGAACCGGTCGACTTCTCAGTCTCAGGCTTCCCTCTGTCATCCGACGGTCGCCACGGCAACGAGCCCCACAGGTCACCGCCTCCTCGTGGGACACGAGCCAAAAGTAACGCTGCCGTCAGAACGCCGCGGTACAACAGCAGCCGGCGGGCACCGAAGACTAAGCTTGCGCGGAGCTCCGCAGTAAAGGGGGCGAAGACCAAGTGTGAACCCTGGGGGGAGGAGGAGGAGGACGAGAGGAAGGTCTGGGGTCTTAGACAACGGACGCGGTGGGCTGCAGTTTTCGGAGCGTGCACATCCGGCGTCCATCTACAACAACCCTCTGTACAAAGTGATCAAAGAGGAGCCTGCAGACCCCGTGCCAGTTGGCGAACCCTTTTCTGATCCGCCCTCACCGGACCTGGGCAAGCGGCGGAGCAAGCCCCCCATCAAACTCCTGGACTCTGGCTTCCTTTTCAGCTTTTGTCGGCCCGCTGGGGGGCTAAAGAAAGAGGAGGAGAGCGTTGACATCTGCCTGACGCGCTCTGTGTCACAAGTCAGAGCGAAATTCGTGGCAGAGGAGTCGCCACACAGGGCGCTGAGGGCCCGGGGGCCCGTTGCCCCGCCTGCGGTGAAGGAGGGGAGCGCGAGCCAAAGCAAGGTCCAGAGACCCAGACGAAACGCACACAGCACTCCTCAGCTGGCCAAATCTGTTGGGTCAAAAGCCGCAAGGAACGTGCAGAAGGTATATTGATTGATTGCAGGGGTGTTTATTTGCGGGGGGGGGGGGGGGGGGGCGTTTAGGGAGCATAAAGCATCAAACAAAGACTTAGACGTTAAAAGAGAAAAGGTCACCTCGTACCTTTGGCCGTATTATAACAATCTGCACAGATAGTTTTGAGTAATTGATTCCATACAGCTGTTTTGTTATTGTCTGATCTGCCAACATTTTGATGTCTACAGCGCGTATGCCAAATCCTGTGTCATTTCTTTTCCCCCCGCATTTGCAGCAGCAAGTGAACGCCCCTGCGAGCGGCAGCAGCCGTGTCTCGCTGGAGGCTGTGCAGCGAGCGAGGCTGAAGCAGCTCCGAGGGCCTCGCAGCCAGGTGCCCAAAGTCCCAAAGGCGACCCATTCCTGTGCGCAGTGCTCGGCCTCCTACAAGGACTGTGATGCTCTTATCATGCATCGCCTCCGGCACATCGAGGGGAAGCACTGGCCGTGCCTGGTAAGCGTGTTTGAGATTGTAAAGCAGCGGTTGGGAACCTTGGGTACACGTGCCGCCATTGGCCAACGGCAGACTATTGGCATTTTCCTCTGTTATGCTGCTGATCGGCCCTTTTTTTTTATCAAATTTGTTTATTGTTTCAGGAAAATATTGTTTGACTGTTGGTCATGTTAATTATTTCAATTCAGATGTGGATATTTACACAAGAATGGCAGCGATCTTGTATATAATTACAATGTGGTGATTTATGGGACAAGTTTTATTAAATATTACAATGTAATTTTCTTCTACTGATGGCCTAGAATTGCATATCTGTTGGAGATAAAACTGTTGATGCCGTGTCATAAGTGACCTTAATGTCGCTATGGATCACTGATTACCAAGAAAAAAAAAACATGGCGCTTTATATCAAATGGTTACATCAAATATTTTTAAATGCATGACTGTTCAGGAGACAGGATTTTTGCGCGTAGTAGTACTTGTACATACACTTCTGTTTTTGTCATGTCTCGATTCTTAATGCTAAGCTAACCAGCCACTCACAGACCGTGCCGCTGCATTTTGTATCCTCTGTGGAGCGTCTCTGTTTGTGTGCGTGCGCTTGACCCTTCGTCGTACCCTTCTGTGCCGTGCAGCTCTGCAGTAAGACGTTCTTTCGACTGAGGAATGTACGGAACCACATTCACACCCATGACCCCAAGTTGTACAAATGTCGGAGCTGCATTGCTGCTGGCTCCTGAGGCAGCTAAACTGCGAGGCCGAGGTGAGCGACAGTGACTGAATAGCTAAAAAATATTATTATATTTTTTAAATGTCTTTCAGTAGTTATTAGTAACAAGTATAAATTTGTGCTGTCAACACACTGGTTCGTTGTGATCACGTGTGCTGACTTTGTCTGTTTCTTAACACTCTATCTTCCAGGATGAAGGCTTTTCGGTGTGTGGCACCAGCAAACGGGCTGTGGCCGGAGGCACATGATCGATCAGCAGCTTGTACATAATGCATCTGTCACACACACACACACACACACACACACGGAGCACGACAGACTGTGGAAAGGCATAATTATACCGATTCTAATCATTGCTGTTGCCAATGATTGCTAATGTTAATTAAATAACCAAACCAAGGTTCGCTGCTCCTGTTTGCGTTTCCGGAGCAACAGAAGATTAAACTTGAACATTACACTCAGGGGGCGGGAGACAGTGATGCCACGGTATGAAGCGAATTTTAACGTGCATCAAATGAAATGTAAAGTGATTGTTATAACTATTACTGCTACTTATTGTTATTATTTTTGTATGTATAGATGCATTTTGAGTGCACTTATATAATAGCTTGCGTTGTTAACCTAAGAAGAGGAGGTGCGATGGAAGGTTTGGAGGCCTTGGCGGGTAAACTTGAAGTGATGAAAGTGCAGGAGGGAATACTTGAAGTTGAGGGGAGGAGGGGGGTCCTAGGAGAGAGACTGTCCTTTTTG
The DNA here is from genome assembly GCA_021346845.1 of Apeltes quadracus. Taxonomy (NCBI): domain Eukaryota; kingdom Metazoa; phylum Chordata; class Actinopteri; order Perciformes; family Gasterosteidae; genus Apeltes; species Apeltes quadracus. The sequence goes on along the minus strand of CM037932.1, from coordinate 8,334,209 downwards.
GGTGTTTCATTGGGTCTTTGTGCTTTTTGCTGTGCTAACTTTAAAAACATCTTCAACAGTCCATCCCTCCTTGCGTATTTATCTCACGTAGACTCTCGTGGTCCGTGAGTCGGGGACTCACTCCGGGCTGTTGTGGTGACACCACTGCATGTGTTTTTGCAGGCCATTTGTGGTCCACGGTCTTTTATAAGGCTGCCAATTTTAAAAAGGGGTTGGGGGGGAAATGTTCTTGGTTTTAATGTGAAATTCTGACTAGTAATCGGCAAATGGGTTGAGGGGTTCTATTGATCACTTCCACCTTAAACCAAGAAAAGACACCTCTTGTTCACTCATGTCCCCTTCTGAATCAATGCAATGCGTACACATTAAGAGATATTTAAGTTTCACAAATGGATTTTAGAAATAAATGAGCTGTCTATTGCTATGTTAAAAAAACTGAATAAATTTTTGCCTTTCATATCTCGTTTTTCTGGCTTTAATTACACGTTTTATTGCTTACTGTCTCTGAGAGCTCTGAGTTCCATCTTGAATATGAACTTAACGATGATGTTGTGCAGATCTACTGGTGCAGTGGGTTGCTGATTTTGATAATGTGCCACCGGATTGTTGAGTGAACCTGCTGTGGGTTCTACGCTGCATTAATCCAGGAGGAAGAAGAGTTCTGTCTGGACGTCGTGATCAAGGAGGAATGATGAAGGGCTTCAGGCATGAATCGCACCTCTGCATCCTTTCTGACTGATTTCATCTGCAGCGAAAATAAAGTTAATTGCGTTATTACGAGTGCAGCAGGACGAGCTGAAATACGGACTCCTGTTCAACTGATTTAATAAGAAGCCCTGATGATCCCTCTGAACGCATTTGACCGTTACACTGAGAAACTAGAACAGAAACCGTGAACGCACAGGTGGGAGCAACTAACGTTTAGATGCATGGGAAATTAAAACATCACAGGTTGAAACATGAGTCGATGTTATTAAAAATTTGCAAAATGCTGAACTAAAACAATATTTAATCATTTAAATGATTCAATTAAATGCAAATATTTAAAATGATGTCAAAAGTCAGAGAAAGAAACGAGTTGTATTTGCATTATCTCAAATATTTGCCCAAGAAATGGCATTATAAAACAAAAGATAAATCGGAGGTGACAGACTGGTTGTGGTTGGAGAGGAGCGTCTAAAGCAGGGGTGTCAAACTCATTCTGCTCTGGGGGCCGCATACAACTTAATCAGATCTCAAGGGGGCCAAACTCATGCCAAAATAAGTCTTTTTTCTTTGTATTAGTGCAAAGAAGAAGTAAATTATAAAAATCTTTATATGCAATGAATTGTCCTTTTACTAAATATATTATGAACAACCTAACCTTATGTGCAATTTCAACAACATTTTCACCAAGTGCATTATGCATAAAAATTCATCACAGTGATTGTACACTGTTGCAAAACATTTATTGACCGTTTTGTGGAAGTTAAAACACTGTCCTGCATGTTAAAATACATCAAACACCGCAACACACTGTATAAATGATTTAAAATCCATTTTGCTTCTGAGAAGCAATTCTGAACACATTAACTGACTCCACACCCAGCGCCACTAGCAGACTAGCGGTCAGTATCGGAACTGCATATTTTATAGAAAAAGTTAATTCTTATTTTTTTTCAATAATGCAGATTTATCCCGCGGGCCAGACTGAACCACCTGGTGGGCCGGTTCCGGCCCGCGGGCCGTACGTTTGACACCCCTGGTCTAAAGTGTAACGCAGGGCTGAGCCGCTGGCTGAACGCTCCTCAGCCTCTGCGGGGAAATCCTAATCCATGAATGAATGTAAAGCAGACAAACATGGATTTTACGTGATGTGCAAATCAGAACAGCATTTGCAGAGAGACACCTTACCAGATTTTCAGAGAACTCTTGCATGCTCAGCTATGCATCGGCACAGCAAAGAACACAATGCAAATTCCAAAAAGACTGCATGAGAATCTATTCATATTACCATAAACATTTCTACTAATTTCTCTCCCTCCCATTCTTTCCCCGACTTTGAGCACCAGCACTGAGGACACGTGTTGAAACTTCATCAGGGTTTTCCTGAGTCAAGTAGCTGGAACCCAAACTGCTCTGCGTCTGAATTTAGCTCTCACACGCTGTGAAAAGAGAATCAAAAGAGAATATTTCAGCAGAGGAATCTGAGTGAGCTCTTTGCTCGTCAGAGCCGACAGACGTAGGAGTTAATCACTCCGTATTACACTCAGCAAAAAACACTCCCATCCACATGCTCTCTGTCTCCTTGGAGTGTGTCACTAAACGCTTCTTTTTCGTATTCAGGTTTCAAGGACAATACATCCATCACTAAAAACCCCAAATACACGATTACTTCTGCTCCTCCTGTGATCTCGGCACAAAGTCGATCAAAGGCCGTTTTGCTGTGACACCGCAGATGGTTTGAACTGGGGCTCCTCCGACTGAGCAACAGTACCGTGACCTGACACTAGATGACGGCCTGCACCAGCCTGTAACAATGGCTGCATGGTAACAATCAGACCTAAATGCGATCCATATGAACCTCCTACCGCTGGTGTGGTGTGTGTGTGCGTGTGTGTGTGTGTATGTGTGTGTGTGTGTGTGTGGCTGAGAGCGAGGGGCGCGTTTCAAAAACTGCAAGTTGACCAAAAGAGCTCCAAGGATGTGATCATTTTATGACCGGGACTTCTGGCTAAGCACACAAAACCTTACATTGATTTATTCATGGTGTGCACCAATACTACCGACTGAGTCTTAAAGGTTGAAGATTGTGGTCTAAGCACTTTTAACACTCACTGGATCACCGTGAAAGACCCTGCCTGTAAAATGGGGCTGAATAAAACTGGCTGGGATCTCAGGGAGTGACAGTACTCCTCTGACAAAACCCGTATGCGAGGAATATCCCCACTAATAACATAGCGCAGGTGTTTACAATCAATGGTTGCAAAAGATCAAAAAGAAAGGATCGTATAGAACAGATAGCGTCTGTTTGAGCCCGATCGTAGAGTAGAGCTCACGGGGCCCGTCACACTGCAGCATTATTCAGCGGACCCTTTCAGGCCCACTGCCGAGGGGGCTTACTTAGGTTACCCGCGTCCCACCAGCGACTGCATACGGAGGCTTATGGGAGTTTAGGGAGCCATGGAGAGCACGCCCAGGAACAGCTGACAATTTATGCTAGTGGGGCCCCCACATTCTCAGAGAGAGTCGGGAGAAGAGGGGGGGAGGAATGGGGGAGAAGGAGAGATGAGGAAAAAATAAGGGGGTGGGGGTTGGAGTGTGCAGCGGAAAGAGTAAGAAGTAGGGAGCACGGCAGACCTGGGATCAAGGGGTGAAGGAAAGAGAGAGGAGGTAGAAGAAAAAGAGAGAGAGGGGGGGGGAGAGAGAGAGAGAGAGAGGGAAAGGGAGGCTGTGTTGTTTGTAGCTTGTCAGCAATTGCTTGAGACAAGCTTCCCCTCCATGTGTGAAAGCTACTTGGCAGGAATGCTTGGGCTGTACCAAGTGTGGCCCGGCGAGAGGGGTGTTCCGCAGGAGGCCAATGTGTGGCTGAAGTAATCCTTCGGCGGTGGCGGCTCTTTGATGTTGTATCTTTGTTGATGTGTGTGTGTGTGTGTGTGTGTGTGTGTGTGTGTGTAGGGAGAGGGAGGGAGCGGCGGTGTGTGGGTGTGAATGGGGCTGGAGAGAGTGTTCTCTATGGATATGTGCTCTCTTTCCCCAGCAGCAACAAAAGAGAGGGAATGAGACACCCCCCTCTCCCCCCCCCCCTCACACACACACACACACACACACACACACACACACACACACACCCTCCCCTCTCCTGCCCCTCCAGCTCTCAAGAGAAAGAAACCCCCCAAAAAAGGGGAAAGAAGATGATGAAACCTGAAGTGGTCCTGCAGTGTGAATTGCGCGTGTGTTAGAGCGTACACACGCAGACGCTCCTTTTTGCGTCTACCTATTGGTGTGCGTGCACGCCAGTGTGAATAGCTTTCTGTTTACTAACAATCTGTGTGTATCCCGTCTGTGCTATTTGTGCGTGTGTTTGTGTGTGTTGAGCCCGGTCTGTGGGTGTGTTTTTTTCTGCATGCAATTGTGTTTGAGTGTGGCCATGTTATGTGTCTTCTCCCCAGTAGAGGCTGTTATTGTCCTAAGAATATATCTATATAGAGATAGATATATATGTGTGCGTGTGTGTGTGTGTGTGTGTGTGTGTGGTTGTGTGTGTGTGTGAGAGCGTGCGCTGCAGGTCAATCTCCAGTAGCCTGTTGCTTTCTGCTTCGGACGGCTCTCTGCTCTGCATCAGGATTCTTGCAGGAATTCTCCTCTCTCACTTCCTTATTCCCATTGAGGCCGCTGAACAAACACACACACACACGCACACACACACACACACACACACACACACACACACACACACACACACACACACACACACACACACACACACATATTACTGCTGCTTCACTGACACACAGAGGAATATTTTACAATCTAAACTGCTTTTGATGCCGAACACACATCGAGTAGTTGGCTTCTTTTCTACTCTAAATAACTACAAGCTCTCTTCCTCATCTCTTCCGATCAGCCCCCCCTCCCGACCCCCCCACCACCAAATATCTTTCTCTGTCTTGTATATTCTCACTGTTGGCAGTCGCAGGGTTTTATTTCCTCCTTTGTGTGGAAAAGCAGTGAAGTTTGAGGACGTCCAGTCGGCAGCAGCAGCAGGCTACGGGAAGGGCAGCAGCTTCTGTGTTACACAAGGAACTGAAAGCTCCTCTCATCCCCTCACTACTGCTCATCATCTGTTTCCAGGCTCGTGGTAAAAGAAAGGGGAGGAAAAGAGGCCAAGAACCGGGATGCAATTTTAAATGAATTAGGCCGTGAATAATTTTCAGGATGTCAAAATGTATTGGGGGTGAAGGGGTTTATGTAATTGGAGCACTTGGTTCACTGGTATACAGCTTCTTTATTAGGACTCACACGCACACACACACACACACACACACAGGCAACCCCCCATGTACACATCGGTGGACCCGCGTGTTTGATTTGTGCGCATAGACACACGTGGGATCACAACGCTCACACCTGAGTGATGCTGTTGATGAACTCGGCGGTGCTGACCTCATTTACATGTCGTCTTGAGGAGGTGTAGAGCGGAGGGGACAGGAGGAGAGGAGAGACAGCGAGACGGGAGCGAAAAGGAAGATTGAGGAGAAAATGGGAGGAAAGGAGGAGGAGGAGAGAAACAGCGGAGAGAAAAAAACGGAAGGAGAAGGAAGGGGACTTGATGAGATAAGAGGAGAGGTGAGGAAAGGAGAGAGGAGTGAAAGGTTACTGAGGAGGTGACGATAAAAGAAGAGCCGCGCAACGTAACGTGAAATGAAGGGAAGGAAATGAGGTGATGTGAGGAAAGGTGAGGTCAGGGAGGGAGAGAGGAGAGGGTGACAGGAAGAAGGGAGATTTAAAGAAAATGAAGGGGAGGAACGGCAAAAAAAAGAGGGAGGAAAGGATGCGGAAATAAGGCGACGGAGAGAGGGAGGGGGTTTGGGGAGGAGAAGAAGATGGGGAGTAAAATGGTACATGAAAGACAGGGAAAGTTGAAAGGTAAAGGGGGCAGAGGAAATGAATGAAGACCGTGGTGGAGGAAGGCAGGGATGGAGAGAGAGAGAGAGAGAGAGAGAGAGAGAGAGAGAGAGAGAGAGAGAGAGAGGGGGGCGGGGGGCTGGCGGGGGAGGGAGGGAGTGAGGGAGCGAGCGAGCGAGCGAAAGGAAAGGGAGGAGGGTTGATCTCTGGGGTTTGAAGCACATTAGTATTCATGGGGAAGAGGAGGCCACAGACAGCAGAGAATCAGAGGGACCAGACTGAGAGCAGCACACACACAAACACACACGTACACATAAACACGCTCACACATCCCTCTGTGTAGCCTGCGTGCCCCCCCCCCCCCCCACACACACACAGCCTGTGCATTCTCTGGATTCAGATACTTCGCAGGTAAACCATCCCTTGTGTTGAAAGCGGAGAGAATTGCGCTCCATCTTGTCTATTACCTTCAGGTCGCGCACACACAAATTCGACAATCCACCCCAGAGACAATTTAGCGGTTTGAGGCCTCCGTAACCACCCCCCCCCCCCCCACCGGCCTCGGATCGAATCCTGCTTCAGAAGCTTCTCTCCTACGCCCCCCCCCCCCCACCCTCCCCTCTCCACCCTGTCAATGAGAGCAGAACACGCTGCAGGGCCACAGGTCTCCTTTAAAGAGGAAGAAGGGGCCTCGAACGCCACTCCACACCGTGCAGAAGCGGGCGAGAGGCGCGACGGAGTGCAGGTGACTCATCTCACCGTGGGAGAGGAGGGCCGGACTCAGCCGGGCTCCGGGGGAAAGGTGGAAGACATCCAACCGTGGTGCAGGCCACTCGCAAAAAAAACCCCCGCTGACGGAGGCGGGAGGAGGGCAGAGAAAGAGAGTGAGAGAGAGAGAGAGAGACGGGGGGGGAGAGAGAGGAGGTGCAAGGAGAAACGGCAAAACTCTCCTGGTGTTCTATTCTTAGTCTCTTCTCCTCTGACCGAGTGTGTGTGTGTGTGTTTGTGTGTTCGTGGGAGCATGTGTGGGCAGGCAGGTGGTGTACAGCTGACAGTTGATTTGCTGTGACACCAGACACACTGGCTGCCTTGGACTCCCATGGCCTAGATATCAGTCTCCTGGAACCCACTCACACTCTGTTTCACACAGACACACACACACACACACACACACAATTAATCACATGCACACACTCATCTGTGTCACCCTCTTTCTTTCTCGTTTGCCCCTTCTCTCTCTTTCTACATATCACTTCCTGATTGGGAAGCAGGTGGGCTCCACTGAGTGTCCTTTAGGGGCCAGGGAAAAAAAAGACGGCCTAGTAAAAAGAACACCAACAGCAAGACAGAAGAGGGAGCTTGGGACGGTGCAGAGAAACAGTGACCAGAGAGAGAGACAAACAGGGTGAGCGGGAGAGACAAAAATAAGAGGAATGACAGAGTGCCGATAGAGGGAGAGATGGAGGAGTGAGAGGGAAGAAGAGATCCCATCATGTAAACAGTCTGAAGCGCTGCGCGGAGATGGAGGAGGCTGTTGCCATGGCGGCAGAGGCTGCATCCTTTTGTTAAAGATGTCACTCAGGGGGAATCAGGGCTAATGAGCAAGGACTTTGCGCCTGCTCGTGCGTGTGGGCGCGTGTGCAGCCGATGTGTATCCGGGCAACGCGCTCTGCCGGTATTCTTACGTGCGGAGGTGTAATGATTCTCACTTAAGGACATAAAATATACGTAGGATGAAGGAGGGAAAGGAAAAGAAAGGGCTCGAGAGCAGTGGAGCGAGTGGAGAATTAAAAATAGAGAGCTGAAGTCAAGCTGGGGTTACACAGCCCATGTAGAGAAAAGTCAATGTCATTGGTGAGAAGGCCGGCGAGGCAGTGAACTGTGTGCGTGTGCTTGTGTGTGTGTGTGTGTGTGTGTGTGTGTTTGTGTGTCAGCGCGCCTGAGTGAACTATTGAGACTTGGACGAGCGATGATGCTCGCATGTGTGGTTTGGTGTGTCGCTGGCGCTGCGTAGGTGGCTTGTTCTCTGTGCTCTTCATCTCGCTGCAAATTAGTGAAGAATCAAAGGGAAACAGGTTTCATTTAATCCCCCCCTCCTCCCTTGCCCTCCCCCAACCCTCCCCCCCCTTCTGTCTCTCTCCCTCTTTCTTTCTTTCCCTCTCTTGCCTCCTCGTCCTCTGCAAACAGCCTTGAGCCTCCCACAGAGTGAACGCAGACATCTGCCTGCACGTTCTCTCTCTCTCTCTCTCCAACTCCTTTTCTATCGTGAAAACATCACACAAACATACACACACACACACACACACACACACATACTTGTTTTGCTGTCAGCACCGTCATCAGAGAGAGAGTGAGTGAGATCTTTGCGCCGTTCTTCCATTCTACTCCATTTCCCTCCCCTCGCTCGTTTTCCCCTTCTGTTCCTCTCTTCCGGCTCTCTTTTCCTCCCTTCCTCTTTATAGACGGGGATAAATAATTTGATCTGGAGGGTTTTTTGAAATTCCACCACTCTGAGTGGCGTGACGTTAATCTTTTATTATCATTCTTCCTCTCCCATTCTCTTCCATTTCTCTTTTCCTTATCTCTCGAACAGACCCCCCACCCGGCCCTCCCCCCTCCCCCCCCCTCTCGCAGCCCGTCCTTGCAGTATTCTAATGGTTCATATTTCACATCCACTGCCTTTTCATTTAGCCTGTCTACACCGCTTCAGCCGCAGCTACTCACAATCTTAATTGACTGAGGAGATAGAGCGCCTGGGAAGGTGGCAGAGGTGGAGCCGCCGCGCAACCCCCCACTGTGCACAACCGAGCGCACACACGTGAGGGGCGAAACAGAGAGAGAGACGTGAGCACACATTCACTCTCTCCGCCGCCCACATATTTGGACAAAAACACTCCAACGCACGGGCAGGCATGTAGATTTCCCCCTCTGTGGTAATTAAGGTGTCGATTTCTCTCGGGGGTCAAGGGAGTAACGCAGGAGAGCGCGGCAGAAAATGATGATGTGAAGGAAAAGGATGCTCAGATGGGGAGAAATGAAAGGACCCACTCCCTCCCTTCCTCACCTCACCTCTCTCTCTCTCTCTCTCTCCCCATCTCTGCCTCCGTATCGCCACCCACCCTCCCAACCCATCTCTCTGTCTGTCTGTGCCTCTCTTTGATCTCAGCCTCTGTCCCACACTGCATATTAAGATGCCCGGGCCCCTGTTTGGTATTCTGAGGCGGGCACCGCGATGCCAGTCTCCATATCCTCCACTGGCTTCTCTCTGAAAGAGAGCAAAAACCCCTCTGTCTGCCTCAAGATGCTTATCCCGCTAAATGGGTCTGAAATAGCTGGAGAACAGGGCGGGCGGGTGGAGGAGAAGAGATGCAGGGAGGGGGGGAGAAGGGCTGTGAGGGGATGTATTAGACACATCACAGACGGTTGGCGGAGGGGGGGGGGGGGGGGGGAGCGGGGAAGGGAAGCGTAGTGTGGGAAGGAGAAGCAGAGCGATGGGGCTGATTTTAGCTGAGAGGATAATTAAACGCTATTATCACAATGGAACAGTAATAAAGCTCGCCTGTACACAGAGAAGCCAGCCCTCCCATGTTTGCCTCACTAAAAAGGGGGAGGAAGGAAGGAAGGAGGGAGGAGGGAGAGGAGAGGGAAGCACAGATTAATAGGTGGAGGAAGAGCAAGAGAAAGAGAGAGAGAGAAAGACAGGGAAGCGCGGAGGGGGAGAAAGAGGGAGAGAGACGGTAAAATGGGCAAACAGAATTAGAATGGGAGAGTGAGGGGGAGAGTTTAGTGGCGGGGTGATTTCTCAGTGTTTGGGATTAGCACGGCTCTCTTACCCCCACACTGTCTCTCTCTCTCTCTCTCTCTTACGTATATATCTCCCTTTTTCTTTCGCTTCTTTTCCTTCTATAAGCCCTGGGGATGGCACAGCTTTAGTTAAACTGCTCTATTAAACGGCGCCTGCTGAGAAAATCAAATTATAACTTCCTTTAATCAGCGAGTATCAGTGGCCCACACAGGAGCAGCCGGCTCTGACAGCACACCCAGAGAGAGGGGGGAGAGAGAGAGGGAAGGAGAGAGAGAAAGGGAGTGAGAAGGAGGGAGGGAGAGAGAGAGAAGGAGAGAGAAGGAGGGAGGGAGAGAGAGAGAGAGAGAGAGAGAGAGGGAAGGAGAGAGAGAGAGAGGGAGGGAGAGAGAGAGAAGGAGACTGTGACTGGAGACCTGAGGGAGGCCAATATGAACCTGTCTCTGGTCTGCTTTGGTTCCCATGGCAACAAGATAGAGTGAGGGGGAATATGGGTTGTGGAATGTCTGCATCTATCGTTTCCTCTCCGTAAGCATTCACACACACACACACATACACAGATAGGAGAGAGGAGGAGAACACTCTCGGCGACGCGGGGTGTCCTTCTGTTTGGGTGCCGTTTGAAGGTGGGTGCGCACTCACAACTACTGTCATCTACGCCCCCGATGTGTGCTGAGAGACCCACGTGTATTTTACCCCGGCGCTGTGCTTGAGTGTGCTATTATTGAAATACTTGAACTTTACTGGAGTACCGTACTTCAATTTTCTTCTACTTTTATTTATTCAGAGGGAAATGTTGTTCTCTTTATTGCACCACATTCATTCAACTTGAAGTTTAAGATGTCACAATAAGAAGCATATAGGATTAGATCATAAAATATTCAATGCATATTTATATTAAACCAGTGCTTTGCAACCATTTTTGGCTTGTGACCTCTAGCAAGACAGACGTGTTTACCACGGGCCCTTTGTTACATATCCAACAGTTGTTATTACTAATTTGCATCGCCAATATGTGGTGCACACTAATGCCGTTTATGAATCTTAGCCCGGTCCGCCCCACATAGCATGCCCAGCCAGTCGTAACGCATGAGTTCAACGCAGGGCGGGTCTTGTCAAGGAAAGCAGTGGGATCAAAATAACGCGGCTATGAGGCGGGCAAACAAACTGGATTATAGAGATTAGCATGCATTAAAAAACAGCGAATTGTTAAACATGAACCACATGAACATCTCTCAGTGGTCCGTGTGCAGCTTTGGTTATCCGTCAAGCGAGTATTTGAGACACACGGCCGGATAAGTGACCCTGACCACTGCTAACGTCAGCGCACTAACACACGCTGACTGCAATCAGGCACCCTGCAGGATGGGACAGGCCGCGGCCGTCAGCGACCGCCGTAACAGCCAGCATAACACGCATGTGTGACACCATTTTAACACAATTTGTAAACCTGGTTTACTCTGGTTGCATTGAACAAATATTGATATCCAAATATTGAGATAGGCCTAGATCAACGTTGCTAATATCATCCGTGGCAGCTGGCTCTCTATTTTATATAACAGAAGCCAGTTAGTGACGTAATAACTAGTGAGTATTGAATAACAATATATTTCGGTAAAAAACATCATGTTAGTATCAACAAATCTGTTGTAAATAAATGTAGATCCTTGGTGCTGAGTCGAGGACGTATATCAGTTATTATAAGTTTCCGGCAACGAAAAAGAGATTTCCCCTTGATGAAGGAAATTGTTCATTTAAACAACTGACTGATGCCGATAGCTGTGTTGAACAGACGGCCTTTCCTTTCTCCTTTCCCGCTATTATTAACCACCACACTAAACCCCAAAACCTAAATTGGGAACCACTGGACTGGATAAGCAGTTTGAAGTAGGCCCACCTCCACCAGCTGCAACACCAGCACGTCACAAACACATCGATGTGTCGGTATCAAATAATCTGGCAACATGTCAATCTGCACTAATTATATAAAGCATGTAAGACTTTATTTAAAATGCATGACTTGATACTTACTGAATTAAAGGACCAGATCACTCTTCCACCCCTGGATGTGAGCTCACTTCCTGTTGTCACTGTAATGGCCTCAGCCGTGTAAGTGTAACAGACCCGTGCAATCATAAATCCTTCTCGTTAGGAGGCGATCTAATCACCCTCGCCTCTGATTAGTCATTAACAGTCCGGTTAGTGAAACGGTGAGGCGCAGGTGGGTGGGCAAATGCTTAGGCCTCTGGGGGGGACGCCGTGACTCCTTAATGACGGCTTGATTAACATTGTTTCAGTCCTTCGGCGTGTTTACACTCACCTGCCGCGGGGAAGTCAGAAAACACTGCTGCAGGGGGCAGTAAACACGGGGACGAGGGAAAGAGACTTGCAGGCCACGGACGGAATAATGAGGTGGCATCGAAAAATCCACTCGGACCTGCGCAAAGAGAAACACGAGGCCGCTTAGAAAAAGAAAAGGACGTGTTGGTGAACGTGTGGACAAAAAGAATTGAACGAGACCAGCCGAGTGTGGACATCTCGCTGCATCGACCATTATTAAGGATGTGCAGTCTCGGTTACTCATAGCAACACTGCACACCGTGATAATAAGCCGATTGATGATTGGTCGGGCTGCCACGCTGTGGTAAGTGACCTCACCGCCGTGTGAGTGAGCTATTCTGATAACCCAGCCGGTCCTGGCGTTCTACGCGGCAACGCCACCGAGCCTGTGAATGAACAAACTGTGAGCTGCCGCTGGCCAACGCGCAGGGGGGGGGGGGAGGCCCCGAGAGAGATATGGAACATGCCCCCACCACCCAAACCCACCGGGCGCCCTCCTGTTCCTCCAGCCACTGGTCCGAGGCCAGGTGCTTCCCTGGGATTTGTTAATATTCAACGTGTCCGAGCTGCTGCCTGTGGCGATAGAATGCACGGCACCTGCTTCCTGTTTCTACAGCGTCTGCACGCTACAAGACTGTTTATGGAAGCTTTAAATAATGCAGATGGTAATGTGATAAGTGAACAGTCAATGTCGGTGTCCTGCTCAAACACACACGCACACACACACACACACACACAGATGCAGGCAGACCAAACCGCACAAAGCGCTCGCGGTGCAATCAATATGATTCCGTTTTTTTCTCCATTTCTTCTAACGTAACACTGGGCACATTTTAGGATTTCGTGTTCCCGTGCCCAAAGCATTCTGGGTTAGTCATGCCAGAGAGTTTTTGGGGCTGGAGAGCCAGAACATCGACCTGACGAGCTTTCGGTAGTGTGCATGTCTAATGCAACCCAGTCTGGGAATACTGCCAGTCTACTGTTACTCCAGCAGTGGGGTTTATCACACACACATGCACACACCTACCCACACACACACAACCAGAGCGAGGGGGAGTGTAAGACGGGGAGAGAAACAGAGCTTCGTGGCGCGTCCCTGATCTCTGCTAGCGTGCGCGAACACGTCCAACGTAGACGAGGCCTGCTTGTCAACAGTCGCAGATATGCTCCTCTCATCCCATTATTTTGTGTCCCACGTACCACGTGTCATCCCAAAAAAAGCTCCCAGCCGTGAAAAAGGCCTCCATGTTGCAGACTGGAGCGTCTGCAGAGCGACTCAAAGGATGTGAGCACACTTAACAAGGACGGAAGGATTAAATGAAAAAGTTTACAACGTCTTACAACGAGTTAAAGAGGCGATTAAAGACAATTATGTCATATTTCCAGTTAAATATTCAAAAGATCAGGCGTTGCCGGCTGAAATGTGAGTATATGTTGGGCTGTAGTCATCTATGACGTCTATGAACCCCTTTTTAGATTTTTGGCCGCATTGTTGTGAGCAAAGGAGCAATTAAAATATATCAACTTACGCTTCGGGAAATCACAAGGATCATTTTTACTTTAACTTTCTGACGTTATTGACCGAGCTGGAAATGGCTTGTTTAGTCGAAATTAGTGAGCACAAAACAAGCCGCCCAAACAAAGGTTGCATGTGTTCAGTTAAAATCGCCTGTTTCATATGAGCCTATTTTTTTCATTTTGAAGATTGGAGCAAATAAACACTGATTTAAATTGTATGATGCAACTCCTCCCAAACGGCCTCTTAGAGAAGAACGTCTCAGTTTGAAAATACATCTTCACTTTAAGAGTCTAAAATCAGTTCTCAGTAAAGTACAGGAACACAGTCACACACACACACACACACACACACACACACACACACACACACACACACACACACACACACACATGGTTTTAGTACCACAAGCCTCAGAGGAAGAGTGTGAAACATTACGAACACGCAATGTAAGAGTGCTCCTGCTCAATATTTAATCAACATACATTCGCAATCTAACCCAAATGTTTAATCGTGACACCTGGGGATTTAATGAATTGGTGCCTAAACGCACACAATTTTAGGTGGCCTAAATGTGTGTGCGTGCGTGTGTGTACGTGTTGTAAACAGACGTAATTTGAATTGTCAAAGGTTGATCAGCCTATTTGTTCATTTCATAAATTACTTTGCTAGTCATGAACACTATTAAAACTGCTTAAAGAAAAGGAACGTGAGAATCCTACGTTGAGAATTTCTGTCTTTTACATCTGTTTACCATCTTGTGGTTGAACCACCATTAATGACCAGTTGGTTGAACTAAATACAAACTAAATATTACAAACATCTTGTGCTAAAATGCAATTTAACAGCACTACAGTAATTGTTTCTAAATGTAAATGATTAAAGAACCTTTCTGTAGTCAAAACTTTCTTTTATCCTTCTTCATTCACACATCTTTTAATAATTACCATTTGCAGCACTGTAACCATTTGGGATCTATCAGCCCAGCAGAGAGTACAATAACTAATACTGGTTGTATTTGTAAATTTCTTCGAGGGGAACTCGAACTGATGTTACACATTAAAGGTCAGTTTCATCAGGGTAATCTAAGTGTGAGCTTTATAAAAGAAAACATGAGTCACAAACTGGGGGTGGAGTTTGAAATACATGGTGCAGGCAGGATCAGTGAAGGGACGGTTGCATTGTGGGAAATGTAGGATTAAAGGTTTTTATGAACCCAGCTGGATTACCAGCCTTTGCTGCTTTGACTGCAGATTTTTACTTCTTGGAAGTGCAATAGTAAATGTATGTACTCCTTTAAAACTAAGGGTTCTTAAAAACGGAATAACGGAAAGTCGTAACATCAAATATTCAGATAAATTCAGATATTTTTGTTTCCTGATTAATAATTAAAATCCCCGCCAAACAGGTGACATTTTATCAGCTTTAATACAACAATCCACTCTCAGTTATTTGCACCAGAATTGAGTTATTTCTTCACGTGCTTCGATAATGAAATACTTCACTGTGGTAACTTTCCCAAGTTTGATTCATATAACTAATGCAACGTGTTTTGATGGAAAGTGACATCTCCACAAAAACAGTGGGATAAAAATTGCATTTTTCTAGAACAATATAATCAGTTTGCAGTTTGCTGTGTATTCGTATGTCAGCCTGTATATAGTGTGTACCGTTTAATATGGAGTGGACGTCTCGCTGCTGTCCGACAGTAACATTCTCACTGGCACACAGACCTGACCTAGAATTGCTACTTAGAATTCGGGCTAAACCATCGAGCAGGAACGGAGGGGGGAGCCGACAGGAAATCTTGACTGGGACGTAATGGAGTAGGACCACTGGAAAAGCTCGGGCGAAAGGGGGGGAGGCATATTTCTATTTTATAATGTTCCCGTGATAATGTTGTGATTTGATTAGTGTACGCTATGAATCCGTCGTTCGAGGAAAGAAGGAAACCGAGCTAGCGTTCCAGGTGAGTGTTCGTCTACTGAAATTCAGGGTGGAAAAGTCTCGCTTCCACGGCTCGCCTCCTGGCAACGGGCACACGCGGAGTCCTCCTCCCGGGGACATCTCACTCCGGTATCCGTTCTTCCCTGCCTCTCTCCCCGAAGGCTGGCTAGCAAGAAAAAAAAAAAAAAAAAAAAAGAAAGAAAAAAAGAAAACCCGCGTCGTGTCTGGTGTGGCAGACAGGGAGCATCCTTTCGACCGAAAATGCCGAATTCTGCCCCGGCGCAGCAGCAGCGGATTACACAGGATGTTTTCGGCGTGGCGTAAGAGCCGCGGAGAAATATTGTTTTTTACCCCATTACACCGGAGGACCGCCCGTGCTTCGTGAAAATGAAAAAAGGATACAATGCAGCATGCATGTTCTGCATTCTTCGGGAGTACCGCACCGCTGGTATTGTATTTCCTTCTTTTAAAAAAAACCCTCAAATATACCTTTTTGATATGATTTGTACGCGCGCAGCGACGTTACAGGCCTCTGCTCACTGATTGTGTCGACCAGCCATATCATCCGCCGAGCGATTTAATTGTTACATTGTTACCGGAGCTAGCACAACTTGAAAAAAATGAACGTTTGCCCCGAAGAGGGCCCGGCTTGTTTTTTTTTTTATCGGCGGACGAAAGCCCTGAAAGGAATCTCATTTTGGGGTTTGATTTATTTCTTTATTTCTTTTTTTCTCTCTCTCGCTCTCTCGACGTGCTTGTGGCCGACGTCGTTGTTCTCTCGCTCTATGCCGCCGTCCAGTGCCTCCCTCTTCGGGGAAGACTTTGTTTGCGCTGGCCGACGCTCCATGAATGCAAGTGCTGAAGTCCTCCCTTCCCCCCCACTTCTCTGGCGAAACAGGAACAACTTCTTTTAGGAAAAGAAAAAAAAAAAAAAGTTCCTGGAGTTTTCAAGCGCCATGAAATCACTTTGTCCGCCAAGAGTTGTCCAGTGAGGCGCTGAGATTTCAAAAGAGGGAGTCTCTTTTAGTTGTTGTTTGCTTTTGACGTAACGTGTTTTTAGGTTTGTAGATGTGTGTGTTTGTATTTTAGGAAGACTTCCTCGAGTTGAGGCACTTTTCGAGAGTAACTCCCGCTGTGTTGTTTTGGCAAGACCAGCGGGGCAAAACATGACAAAGACTGTGTTTAGTTTTAGTTTTTACCCACATTTGTCTTTTAAATGTGTCTTTTTCTTTATTGGTTTATGAGTGAACAAAATCCGCAGGTCCTCTAAGTATACACGTATTTAGTAAATGACACCTGGTGGCAAACAGGCGATAGTCACGGCCTCCTAACTCCATTTATTTTCCTGTTCTTTATAAGACATTTGGCGTGGGCTCAAAAGGTGTACTCTGCCTCGTATTGCCTTCATGACGGGTTTTCTGCTGTTCTGTTGTAATTGCACAGAATAAAATCGGAGTGGCTTCTGTGATTTTTTTTTTTTTGTGTGTGTGCCGTTTGCATGGTGCCATCCAGAGTGACCTCTGAGTTAACAGGTAGGGGTTCAGTGCCTGGTCCCAGGACCATCCTGCAGCATACCTGCCCGCTGCCGGGCCTGATGTGCCGACCTTCCCATTGCAGGACTCTGGTTGGTCTCTGATTGCTAGGCAACACTGCTGTCTGCCACTGAGTTGTATCTGTTGCATTGGCTTTATGCCGTGTGTGTGTGTGTGTGTGTGTGTATATAATGCATATTATTCTTCAATGGCCACTACGTTTACTCTCATTTGAATTATTAAGGTGTCTCATTTTCACTCCCACAGTGGATATTTCGAAGGAAGTCCTCTTTGATGCAAAGGAGCTAGGAAGCTCTCAGAGTATCATACGGCGTTCTGTAGTCCCTTATGTGTACACGGGTCGATAACTAAAGTATAAATGAGTGTCTGGGTTAAAAAAAGGCAACGTGAAACCGTCGCTGCCCCTAATGACCTGAGCTTTCGGGCCGGTTGTGTTTGCTGCATGTTGGTCTTGTCAACACGAGCGACTGAGTGCTTTTCCGTGCTGTTTCCCCTGTTTGTGTTGCACCCGATGAGCTGAGTTGTCTCCCTCTGTTCCAGGTGTGAATGACTTGTGGCTGTAAGGTGTCGTGAGTGGTCTGGGTTCCTGCACAGCCTCAGTGGCTGACTGCTGGGAGGAGTCAAGTGGAGAGCAGACATCAGTGCCCAGGGGACCTGAGGCCTGGTTCTCCATATGAGGCCCTGCTGAAAGGGCAGGGGGGCTTCTGAGGTAACCCAGCTCAACTCGGGCTTTTTTTTTTTTTTTTTTTCTTCTTCTTTTTTTTTCTCACTTTATCACAGAGGTTCTTTCACTGCAAACACATCGACCCTGTTCTCAAAAAGCGCACGCCCATAACAGACTGCACATAAATGCCGTTTTCTCATCCCCATTTTTTTCACTGCCGTAGTGCTCGTAACCCGGTCGGAAGCGCGTGTATAGACGACAGTTTGGGACAGACAAAAGCCGATGCTCGCTATAGTCCAGCTTGTTGGGTTGAATTGTTGGAATAAGTTTTATTTCTTTACGGTTCCGTGGCTTTCGGATTTTTGCTTCCGTTTTGCATCCTGTTGCATTGCAAAATGCCACTCTTATCCATCATTAATATTGGTGCACAGTCCTCGAGTGAAGACAATCCTGAAGCTCAGGATTCAATTTCATGAATGGATAGTTATTTGTCGGATTACTTGTAAGACAAATGAACTCAAACTGGTCGGCTATGACACAAGTACCACTTGTCAGCTTTCTGTAAAATCAGCGATTCCCTGGAATGGCAACGTTTTATCCCGTATTTCTTATTTCTGTCAATGATACTTTTCTGCACGCGCTCAACAATTTCTGTCGAAGTAACTAAAACATAATCTGAAGACTTGCATTAATTTATAACTGGATTGCACTGTGCCAGCTTAGCTGTAACAATAAGTGTGTGTGTGTATATATGTACATACTCTTTTGCATTCAACTGTATGCTACAATCAGTGCAGATGCAAAATTATGTCCACGTTCTTTAAAAAAAGATTAAACTGCTGACTATCCTAAAGGGAGTAGTGAATTAGTGAATTCATGCGGTAGTGATTTTAGGTGACACATTTCTCACAGCAATTGGTTTTCACTACAGCAGAATGGAATCTTTCTGCCGTGTTTTCGACTGCGAACAGTGTAACGTCTTCCTCACTATGATTTCTTTCTGTTCATATGACCAATATTAACTTTCCCTGCGTTTCAAAATGTGGCAGCAAAGACCAACATAACTTGCAACACGCTGCGATGGAGCATTAACAAGCCGGGCACAGGCTCGCCCTGACATCAGTCGCCATCTTTTTGACGTTTATCTCTGGATGCGCCTGCATGCAGCGCTGCAGCCCGACGAGAGAGAGGGCCTTGGGTTTTGTAACGCGCTCACTCCTGCGACGCTGGAGGAAAATGACCTCAGTGCTTTGGTCTATCAGCGCGATGTTTGGTCTCAGTCTCCCATCTGCACATGCTGAGGACACAACACGCTGTATAATTCTCTGCTATTTAATGTGAAGCGTGTTGAGGTGAAGGGCTTCGGGGGAAATGGGTATTGTTGAACGCTCGTGTTTCCATGCCTTTGTTTGCTTCGTGAGTTTTCTAATTAAAACTCGCCGGGCGGTGCGTCCCATCGCCTGTGTAGTGACTCGCAGGAGCTTTGGCGTGATGTTGAAATGTTGCTAACTTTACTGATGAACTGTAAGTAAAATTGTCAATTTACAGTTTTGATATCGGCAGCAGGACATGAAAATATGTAAGTATGACAAACAAAAGAATTCTTAGGGAATCGTCTCCCTTTTGTTTTGCAAAATTTGCTTTTGAATGCGTGAAGTATTTGTGAGTAGATTTTTTGGGTGTATTGATTTATTGACTGCTGCAAATATTATTGTAATTGTTAAGTAAATCGTGACCAAACAACATTAA
Organism: Apeltes quadracus; assembly: GCA_021346845.1. NCBI lineage: Eukaryota > Metazoa > Chordata > Actinopteri > Perciformes > Gasterosteidae > Apeltes > Apeltes quadracus. Next base: position 8,315,031 of record CM037932.1, on the reverse strand, counting down.
GTTGGATTGCTATTACTATTCCGGTAAAATGGACACCAGGCAGTTTTATAACACACTTGTAAACGTAAATAAATTATAAAACCAGTTGATGACTTCAGAAACAAAAAGGTGTTCTCTCTCTCAGCCAATATCTTGATTTGGTAGCAGAATTAATATGCAGAGAGGACCAGTGGAACCAGTTTTCCCTCAAAATGAATACATTTATAGCACTTGTGAAAGGCCGAGGTTCAAATTGCAGAAGCGAGGCGCTGCAAAATACAACAACATGTCAAATACGATTAAACGGAAGACAATACATCAAATGTGATTAGAGTTCTGAAAGCCCACAGATGATTAGATAATGAATGGATGGATATTATGCTTCTATTAAAGTAACGCAACAATCGGAGTGTTCATTAAATGAAGCCTGTTACACATGAAAGTTATTCGAAACAGAGATTAATATTAAATGCTTTAGAATAGTTCAAATGAAATATCTTGCAAATCGTGCAAAACTTTCAGCGAATATACAAACAAGCACAACTTTTGTTTTCTTAAGCTATTTATTTGCTCATTCTACGCTGTCCTGTATGAAGCAGTCATCACTGGGTCTTATAAGAACATACATTATGATAATAAAGAAAGTTGTCTCCACGTGGCTGCTGGAAAACACGTCTTCTGGGACTCTGAAGACCGGCCTTTTTGTAGTAAGTCTTTACCGCTTTGTGTGCCCTTTCCCAAACCGTTACAGCTATAAATACAGTTGTGTTTTTCTACTAGCTGCGCTTCATATCTTCCTTTTAGTGCAGGCGGCGGTCGCAGTCTGTGTGGTGGGGGAGTCGCCCCTAGTGGTTCCCCGGGGAAGCGTCTGGCTGAGTCAGAATGTGCCTGTAATTCTGCGTTCATGTTTCTCTGCTGTGATTGACAGTTACTGCTCTACCTGCCCCCTGAGGGGGGGAAAGAGATGGGGGAGGGGGGCACTCAATCGGTGCCTCTCTCTGGTGGAAACCACGGGGCTACGCTGACCCTCCGTCACCCCGGCCAACTGGAGCTAAAAGCCGCCACCCCGGCGGTTCCTCCCCAGCTGCCAGGTTGGCTTGTTAGCGCACAATAGCGCAGCGCTGTAACACAACAACAAAGTTCAAGAGAGCCAACTGCCGTCAAGCTGTACTGTTTGTCTGGAGATTTTTGGGAAGGAACATAAGATCTCAATTTTCCATAAAGATCTGAATTCCAAATCCGTTTTGCTAATTTTACAAACCGGCGATAAGCATCCATCAACTGTGGCAAATCCTCATCATCGAGTGCTCTTTGACTTTGAAGTCCCTTTTAATTTCTTTGGTTTGAGGTCATTAATGCTCTGCTTTGCAAAGTCACATTTGGCTTGTGAGAAAAACAAACTGCTTCACAGACCACAGTGTGACAGTGTGCGGAAGTGGTTCCGCTTGATTGGTCCAATTCCGGCTTTTCGGCCATTTCCTCACCAGTTTGTTGACGCCTGCGTTGTTCTGGCTGTAACGGCCTCTGTCCACTCACCTGTGCGACGTTTCAGTCTGATCAATGCGACGCGCGGCTGTTCTCTCGGTAGTGTCAGTCCATCACGAGGGGCCGCCATCCGCAGGGAACTCCCAAAAACCTATGATATTGATCCCTACGGTGCTGATGCTAATGCGCTAAGATCTGTTGTGACTCTGAGTGCTCCATTTCTGTTATTTTTGGGGGTTTTCTTTTCGAATATTGGATTATGAGGAGCAGATTCCCTCCTTTCTGCGTCTTGGTTTACAAACGGCTGTTCTCTTCGCTTTTTTTTAAACGGCGGGTTTTAAAACTAGATGAACTGAACTGCTCAAATCTCATCTTTGCCTTCTGTGTTTTGTTTGTTTGCTCGTTGTCCAGTAATTTGGACCACGTCCTTATGCTCACAAACACAGGATGTTAATGTATATTCTTTTGCCTCCCAACGAGGTTCAAACACCTTGAACGTAATGAAAGGCCGTCCTATTTCTCACGTAGGGCCTAAATGTACGTTCTAAACTTTGTAGCCACCTTTTTTTGAAAAAATCGGCTACTAGAACTAAACAACCTCATTCAAACCGAGGTGTGACTGACACTGTCATCACCACCTCCACTCAGAAGGTGAGGTGGTTCAATGGGTCTCCAATATGAGGACTATCGGGCAGATTGCATTTTTAAGCCACATGGGTTACATTTACAACCTCCATTACAATAATGTGGGTAATAGCCGGGTAGACCCGCCTCGTTCCAGGAGCGGTCATAGTTTCAGACTCGTGGGAGCTGCAGCTGCCATGAACCTCGCAGAGCAGTTTTCGGTACATCTCGGCCATTTTTAGGACAGCTAACTACTGCCGCATGTGGGTGTTTCCGTGTGCAATAGTATGAGTATCTGCATGCATGCTGCTCTGTGCCTGTATATATCTAATTGGGCAGGCCTTAGCCAGTGTGTTTAAAATTCCACGGCAATGACACACACACGCAAACTGGGGTAATTCAGGGACACAATCTGGCTCATATTCTCTCCAAAGTGCTAATTTTGTTGTTTTTTTTTTTTTTTTTTGCCGCTTTGATTTAATATGTGTCTGCTCGTTTGATGTCACGCCAGGTCCGTGACGGTGCCTGAACACGGTCTGACGGGTTGAGAAGTCCCTGTCTTAAATCATCTGGAAAAAAATGATTTAGGCCCACACGTCTTAAGATTGAATTATTTTCTTGCCTAATGTTCTTCGTGCTATAAATGGTTGATTTGCATGGTGTAGGCGTTATTGACTGCTGCCTCTAATGTGGGGCTGATGTTTCCGTGCCGTTTGCGGCGAGCCGCTACAACAACGCGTTGACACTCATTCATAATACAATTGGAAGTGGATCGCGAAAAGAGGCTTTTTGACCACAATCGAGCAGCGCGGGCCTCCTTCACGCGTTACCTCAATGGTCCGCTCGGCCTCTGAAGGCCCGTTGGGATTTCCCACAATGCATTTAGCCGCGGGGAGACGTCCTCCCAGCATGAACAAGGGAGGAATTTGGGCGAGTGTGGGAGCGACAGTCGCGATGGAGAGGGGGAGGGGGAGGGGTCACGGACCACAGAGCATGGTCAAGGGAAGGGAGGAGAGAAGGGGTCTGCACAAAGGCCAGCAGACTCATTCTAAGCAAATGGAGTTTCTGTTTGGCCGCAAATCTGAAGAAGAGCGTGTCTCTGTTGGAGGTCGGTAAACGTTTTTAACCAGCGGTAACCTGATATGCAGAAAATACTGTATTTAAAAAAGGGGGCTTAACTCGAGATATTTTATGCACTAGATGTGACGATGATATGGAGCATATGCCGAATGCTGTAGACCGCAAGAGACCCATAACGAGACCGCAGACAGCGAACTAGTGGTGCAGCTTAGAGCACGAATCGACAAGTCTTCTCTTGGCTCTAAAAACAAATTCTTTGACAGAATCAGAGCTGATTGCGACTTTGCTAGGATCCATTTCTATATTCGACATACTGTAGAGAGGTATTCGATATTGGGTCAAAGACTTTACGTGGACCCAATTTCCCTCAGACCTAATCTGAACCCGTCCCAACTTGTGTCCGGGGTGGGGTCTCACTCAGACAAGGGGAGGTGCTCTTGTTACTGCTGATCAGTTACACTGCAGAAAGCCATTGTGCTTCACAATAGGACAGTCACTATCAAGTTCTAGCTGCTGTGTCCGTGTCTTGCCATGCCAACACGTGCAACCCACCGACGCGCGGTTTGTGCTGCAAAGCACTAATGGTAGGCAAAAAGTACAGTTTTATGTGCCTGACTGAAGACAAAATCTGCATTCATAGGTGCGCCTCACCTCTGTTCCTGACTTTTCCTTTAGGCTTTTATGGCTTGCACATCCGCCGTTAGCTGCAGGAGCGTTATTTTCCACCCAGTTGTCTGATATTGACCAACCAACCTGCGGCTGTTTTTCTTTATTGTTTTTTTTTTTACATCTAAAGTAAAAGTGTTTCTAACTACCTTTTACCATTATGCTTTGGCTCTCAATCTCTTCTAAGAATTTGCCACTAGTAGGCGTTTGATAATAACACCCCGGATTAGAACCCACGCTCATCTTGCGAGAGATATTAATGGCACGTTGTTGCCATTTTTAGAGGTCTCTTTGTCTTGTATCTCATAGAAAGGTCTGTGTGTGTGTGTGTGTGTGTGTGTGTGTGAGAAAGACACACCCACTCAGCCGGCGATGCAGAGACGTGGGGCAGATGGACAGTGATGGAAGTGCAGAGTGAAGTGTGTGTGTGAGACGGAGATCAGAGCCGGCCTGAGTGCTGAGTGCCAGTCCTGCTGCTGGAGCTGGCTGCCACACATGGCCCTGTGCCCAGGCTACCCCCAACAAACAGTCAGCTGTGTGTGTGTGTGTGTGTGTGTGTGTCACAAACACCCACCCGCACGCGACTTGTGTAAAAACCCGCCCCCCTCCTGCGACGGGTAAACGTGTTTCCCACCCTCTTGCCATCCTGCTTTCATTGCCGCTTCAATCATTGCGATGGACGCGGCTGGGCTTCTATCACCGTGATATGACATGACAGAATGTGACATTACACACATGTCGCCTCCCCGGGGACGCAGGGGGCATCGTCTGTGGACCAGAGGAGGAGAGGATGAGAAAGGATGGGCCGACAGACCAGCGGAGAGGCGACCGGCTGGAGAGGGATGATGATGTGCAGCTTTTGGACTCTGGACTTTTTCTGAGCCTCGCGAGCTCCTGTACTCTCCCTGAGTGTTTGTTCACGGGCAGGAGGCCTGTCGTGGTCGATGCGTTATGTCAAATGTTCACTCTGTGGCGTCACCGCGCTTTCTTTAGTCCCACTTGGCATTCCCGACATTCCGTACGTAATGAGTCACGACTGCTGACTGCAGGGTGCGGCGTTTTTCGCTCAGGAAGCCGCCTCAACACAGATGACCACACAGGTGTTCCATCGGCCTGGGAACCGCGGGCTGTCGGACAGGCCGGCAGGTAGATTTCTTTTCTTTCTTTACAAGAAGACGCGGTTGTATCGTTCTGCATGCGGCGGTTTACCGCTTCACTAGCAGCCCAACAGGTACGTGTGGGAAGTGTAGTTCTCAACAAGGTAGAACAAGTAGAACAAGCAGCAAAAAGTATCATAATGGATGTCAACAACACACATTTGGTCGTCATAGCTTTCAAGCTAGCAACTTGAAGATAGGAGCAGAAAACTCGAACGCTTTCTAGAATACATCAGCTATTTCTTGAAGCGCAAAGAAGCACTTTTACCTTTTATACAATTAAGTTGTCCCTTCAATTGTGTTGTTAGTGTTGGTTCAGGTTTTGTTGAAATATTTAAGTTGCTTTATCAAGAACCATTGCACAGAAGATGGAATCATTTTTGGAGAGAAAAACAACTTGTGTAAATGGGCCAAAATACCCGGCACGCTGTCAATATTTCTTCTTTTTTAAGTTTCTTTCGATTTTGTAATAGTTATGGCGAGACGCGCAGCGAATAAAATACATGATTTTGTAGGAATAGTTTACTGTCGTCTTCTGATGTTGATCCTCGCGCATCTCCTCTTTTTTCTACAAAGCATTTACTTCATAGGCGGTAGTATGATTTTAATGAATATGGGGTGCGTAACTTGTGTCCTTTTTGTAGGAGATTAAAAGGCTTAAAACGCTGCCCCTTTCTTCAGAACCAACGGTTCCTTGCTGATGGCTTTGCATATTTCTACATTCTTGCAGAAAAATATTAGAGGTGGAAACAATGTGTCTGCTATTGGCCTAAACAAATAATGGGGGAGAGCGAGAGAGCGAGAGAGTCCCTCCATTGTGACTGTACTGCAAAACGGGATTTGCATAAATAAGGCTGAAGCATCAGCAGTCCCTTCACCAGCAGGGCTGATATGAGGGAGGAGAGTTGCTGTGTGTTTTCCCCGTTATCTGTTTTCATTGATTTCAACCCAGTGGACAGGATTGGCAACACGGTCTAGGTTTCTACCCCCCCCGCCCCCTCCCATACCAGTGGACCCTCTACTGGTATAAAGCCCCCCCCCATCCGCCTCCCAGAGGAATTTGGGTGACGTATCAGGGAAGGTCTGCGCTCTACAACGCGCTCAGCCAGCGGACCACCACTGTTACATAAGCAAGGAAAGGAATCGCTCCATTTTAGTGCCACCCGCGTTACAAAAAAAACCCCAAACCTAATTGAATTGAACTACTTCGTGCCCGCTTTTTATGTGCAACCTCATATTGATATCGGAGGCAGGAAGCTAGTTTTTATAGCCTCATTATACCGTTTCCCCATTAACTTGAGTTCACTGCGGCTCCCCTTGTGTGCTGTGATGGACAGTTCAGCGTTTTTACTGGAGACGGAGAAAAAAACTCTGTGATTGCCTGTTTTGTTGTGGATGGTGGGCCGCGGCGTGCGTGCGTGTGTGTGTGTGTGTGTGTGCGTGCGCGTTCCTTATGACAGTCATGCCAGCAGGCTCCCCAATTAGCGTCTTGTTAGCTTCGGATGGGAGAGAGAAGGCGATTGACAGCTCATGCTGTCTGCGTCGGCCTGCGCGCACACGCTCGCTTTGCGCCCATTTGCGTGTGATTAGGGTTAGGGTTCAGATAACGGCTCTCGAGGGCCTGCGTGCCAGTTGGGAGCAGAATGAGGTAGCGGCGCGGTTTGCTTTTAATAAAAAGAGATCTCCTTTAGCAAACTGAACACGTATCCTACCGCGTGTCAACGCTCCCGCGGCACATCGGCTCCGTCAAGCCATCGTCTCCGCGACCGCGGGTGACCACGCGCAGTCGCCCAAAGGCGGCGCGCCGACGGGATCTGAAACGCCCTCCTCCTGCACCTGTCTTATGATCGAATGGCAGGACTGGATTAAGTCCCAATGATTTCTTTTGCAAATAGCAGAAATCCAGAATGAAACATTCAATCTTACTTGACTCGGAGAAGGTGTGCACAGCTGGAAATGTGAGCAGAATTCTAATTTCTCTCGCAAGCTCGCCGGTTGAAATTATTAATTATTATAAATGTCATTTAGGAAATTAAGTTAGTCATTTTCACCATTTTTTAGCAATTATCTGGCCCACGGCCATATTTTATCCCCATCTTTTTAGTGTAGCCCTTTGGAATAGCTCTGAACATTAATGTCCTCGGACATGATTGGATAACGTGTGGTGGGAATCAGTCTTTTTGAAGCATATCATGGCTGTTACACAGTTAAAAGCTACATATACCTGCCCTTTCTTTTGCAAAAAGTACAAAATCCTGGATGTTGCTATTGTCTGTTTTGCTTCAGTGCGCTCGTCTGGTGGCTCTTTTCCGCTGTGACTTACAGCCAGTGCTTCAGCTTGATGAACAAATTATAGTCAACAGCAAAGCTAAGTGGCATCTATGTTTCTGCCACTTTGTCGAAAAGCCGCTCCAGAACCCAACTCCAGAAAACACCTCTGAACCCTCGCGAGCGGACTGGTTTGCTGATGGTGTTGGTTATTTAGACTAAGGACTGAGACTAGACTGAGCCAAATGGGCTCAAATAGTTTCTGTGTGCGCTGAAAAATGTTTATTTTGCGTTTCTATCAATTTAACACACCCCAACGCTGAGCAATCAATAATGTGCCCATTGCTCCACCGCGTGTTTTTACATTGACACCAGTCTGATCTCGCACACTGAGTGTAATTTGGATACACAAGGCCCCTTTGTGCTTTTCCCCTGCGTCTCTGCAGAGACGCCGGCCTCCCCTCCACGTGCGGTAGTGATATGTGGGCCCTGGTGGCTGTAAATCACTTCTCCTCAGACCGGCGAGTCCTGCTGCTGTAGCAGGAGTCAAGTGTATGTGTCTGGTTCCCAGTGACCCCCCCCCCCCCTCCCTCCCTTTCCTCCTCCTCATTAACCCCCCCCACGCCCCCCCCACTCTCCCCTGAACACTCCACCTCCTTCTCCCCAAGGGAACTCTGGGGCCAGTTACAATGTGGAGGGTTTTTGGAAGAGCTCCGAAATATTTTCGGGATGACAATGTAATCCAACTGACTGGGCTGCTTCTCGCTCGCACAGTTCGTTTGGACCTCGATGCTGTTCCCGCTCTCCACCGCCACGCCTCCCCGCTTGCTACTGTCACAAGTTAACGTGAAATCCCACCCAGAGGGGTTTTATCAAGGGTTAACCCGACGGATGCAGATGAAGGGCTAATACCAATGTTGATATTTTAGGAGGTTAGAAATTTGAGAATGGCAACCAACTGTGTTTAATATTTTTTAAAGCGAACATTAGAAACTCTAGAGTTGGATAGGATCCCTTGGATGCACATTTCTGCTGCAATGTCTTCTTACTTATCGGCCAACATTGGTCATGTTGCTGTGAGCATTGTGATGTATACTATAGAGACGCCATTGACCCCTCTGACACCTGCTCGCCGAACCCAGCTGGCATTATTGTCTCTAAGAGTAGCGAGCTCAGTCTTGAAGCCGGAGTGAAGATACTGGCGCATGACACCAGACTACCTGATAGACGCACCGGTACACACCGTGTCATTCTGTCACGGTATCGTCCAGCTCGTTGAGAAGGGGACTGAATAGTGCATGCAGCGTTACTGTGTTCAACTATTACAAAATGGAGTTATTAAATGTGTCCGCATAACGGGGTCTCCAAAACGACTTGATCTCTAAATGTGAAAGGTTTTGGCAACACGGCATATCATTTTCCTCAAAGATTTAAAAAACGAATTTACTATCAATTCTAAAGTGGTAAAAGCTGTTAAATTTAGCACCAAATCTCTGTACTCACTTTGGGTGTGTTCGGACTGAGGCCCTCTTTCTCCAGTTGTGTTAACCGTTCCTTCTCCCCTCTCTCCCCCCCCCCCCCCCACAGTGTGCCCGAGGGCCGTTGAAAGCCCCCTTGGGGGAGTTTCATAAATACACACCGAACAAGAAAAGACTTCTGGACTATCGGAACGTCTCTACACACTTTCCCGCTCGCACGCACACTCGCACACGCGTGCACAACCCACCCACACAGACACGGACATAGAGAGAATGTTGGAGGTCCAAGAGGAGAGGCCAGCGGCGGCAGGTACAGCAGCGACACATTTCAACAAGAAGGAGCGAGGGAAGAAAGAGCGCGAGGAGGCCAAGGACGGTCGGGGAAACCTCTCCAGCATCGGGAACCCCGTCCCCGGCTCCAGGAACGTGCGCGCCAAAGCGCCGCTCGCACACACCGGCAGTCCTCACCAGCTCATCACTCCACCCTGTTCCGTAGTCCTGGGAGCCCCTTCAATGCACTCCAATAGGCTAAAGAACTCCCCGTCCACCAACACGCAGAGGTGAGGGTGCTCTCAAGAACCTGTTGGTAATGACCTGTGTGTGTGTGTGTGTGTGCTAAATCCTGATGATTGTTTACTAATCCATGAAACACTGAAATGTTAATGTAAATGTTAATTATTCATTTAGTCCAAAAGCACAACCGCCGCACAAGTAGAATTACTTGAGTCAGTCATGTTTTTTCCCACATCAACTGCACTAAAAAACAACCCCCATTTAAAAAAAAAAAGCATCTCAGCTTATTGAAAAAGGAATGTATATTAACTGTCAGTGTTTAAGAGTTTGGATGAGATGGCACATGCAAAGACTCGGCGCTCGGGTTGATCTGATTGGTTACAGATCGATTGCATCCTTCATGCAAGTGTTTGGTATGTTCTCTTACATCGTAATCAGTGCATGTTGTGCGATGTTTTGAATTTTGAAAAGGATTATCAGAAGCAGGTGTGCGGAAAGCAGCATTTCTTCCCCCTACTTCTAATACCCATGGGTAAATGTGAGCCCTCCCAACTATACTCCCAACTGAGTAAAGTGAGCGAGCAACAACCTTTTACATGCGAGCGGTTGGAAGGCCGTAACAACAGGGACGGTTTTTGTTATTGGTGGATTCGTACACAAGGAACGTTATCAGCAGTGAAACTGAGCATCATTCTTTTACCTGCTTGGTTTTAAGGGTAATCCAGAGCTGTTCTAGGGTCAGGGAGTACACCAACATTGGAGGTTTTCCCTGCTGACTCATGGAGCCTCTGGAAACAGCTGTCTGGACTGCCAGAATTCTGCTAACTGTGTGTCTGTTGGACATGTTGGCATGTCATTTCATGCTTGTGTGTGTGTGCGTGTGCGTGCGTGCATTAAGAAGAGGAAGAGAGAGAGCGACAGAAAAGGCAATTAGGGTGTGGTCAGGTAGTTCTCCGCCAGTTGGATGTGTCCTGCCTCAACTGAACTGCTCTCAGAACTAGTAAGCTTTGTAAATAATGTCTTTACACTCTGTTCACGTTTGACTTTGCACAAGTCATTTCTAATACTAACAAGAGTTTCTAGATATCGGTGCAGGATGTCATGAAGGAATTGTGTTAACCAGTTGCAGAGGGATAAATAACAATTGCATCTTTCTTTTGGCTTCTTTAAATTATTAATGATGTCTGACCTTTTTTTTGCCCTCCTTTCTCTCCTTTTAGCCCTAAACCTAAGACGGAGGCCATGGTACGCTCACCTCCCGTCATGTCCCCCTCCACTGCCTCCCAGATAGACTCTAAAATGCCCAACCAGGGTAAACCCGGGAGCACTGGCAGCCAATCACAGGCCTCGCCCTGCGACCCCAAGAGCCTGGGTTCCAAAGGGGCTCAGAATGTGACCGGCGGCATGGGGCTGAAGAACGGCCAGGGTCTGACCTCTGGCCCGAGCTCCAAGGTCAAAGTCAAAAGGGAGCGAAGCACCTCGGTAGAGTCGTTTGAACAGCCAGAGAGCGGCACACCCACTAGTGAGGAGAAAGGTGAGAACCAACCGGTGGAGCCACTACTCGGTACTATCCGACTCTACCCGGGAGGAATCTGGGAGGAGACGATATGTTTTTATTCTCACCAGAATAATAAAATGGTTAAACTGAGGTAGAAGGGCAGGACGCGTCAACTATGACGTCTGTTTTTATTTTTTTCATCCCATACCACTGCATAAGTTAATTTGGAAAAGGCCTGTACATTGTCATTTTCTGTCTTCTTGTCTACCAGAGGAAACAGCCGGACACCTTCCAAAGATCTACTTTGTAGTCACTGGCACAGATGGACCGGAGCCCGCTGATGGTTGTGTTTGTGTGTGTGTTTGTGTTGACAGACAGCAGCAGGGTGAAGAGGATGTGCGTGGCAGAGAGGAGGCAGCCGTACAGTGGAGCCGACTGGTGCTCTGGGGGAGAAAGTGACGAAGATGACAAAGGATTCTTCAGTAAGTGTGTTAGCGTGTTCATGTGAGCATCCACAGAAGCCCCTCTGCCGTTCAACTCGCCTGATGGCAGCTCCCTCAGTAGAACTACATTACCCATCGGCCAGTGCTGGTCTCAAAGCCGTGGTCTTCCCTCTTGTCTCTCTGCAGACTGTAACTCCAGTGACGTGAAGCCCCAGGACTCCGTCACACATTCTACCTCCAATGCCGGACTGAGTCGTTCCTCCACACCCTCCCATAATGCACTGGGAGGCCAAGGCTCGACGACAGAACCTCCGAGTGGCCAGAAACCAGGCACAAAATTTGTTTACGTCTTCACCACGGAGATGGCTAACAAGTAAGGAAGCTAAGACTAAGAGTTTTTGTGTGTCCTGGCTTGCTCCGTACTATTGTGACTCCATATTTTGTCACCCAATTGTTGATTTAGAGTTAATTTATTGTACATATATGTGTATCGCACTGATTTTCAGCTGTTTGGAAATAGTCTGCACGTTTGAAATAGGAATGTGTTTATGTAGGCTAATTTAATCATCTCATTACACCCACAATGAAACCCTTTTTGGAAGCTTGGTATGAAATGACCAACAATGTCAATTGCCTGAAGTGTATCTCTGTGCCCTTGTTGTCAGTGGTTGTTGATGTCTTTGTTGTTTGTGTATGGCACTAAGATGCTCTCTTCCCACCACTTCTCTTCCTTCCTTTCCCAGTCATAGCCTGAATCCATTTGAATCTGAACTAACATGTGTGATTCTCAGTAGGAGCATACACTTAGATTAACACTCTATTGGGGAATTAGAGATCAAAGCTGTGTGGGAGTGTGTGCTGATAGAAATAGTTTGATTAGTTTGTTGACCTTGGTGTTAGTACTCTCGATCCCATTTTAGTTTTCATTCATCCAGGCCACTGTCGTTCAAATGGAAGCTTACAGACTCCTATTGTGTCTGATGACGGGCATCTGACTCTCTGCCTTATTGTCCACAGGGCGGCTGATTCGGTTCTAACCGGGCACACAGAAAACATAATTGCCTTCCACATGAAGAACATCTCCAACAGCAAGGACAAAGCTCACCTCCTCCTGGTAAAGATTTCTTTCAATGCAATGCAATGTTTGTACTTTATTTCACACCAGCATCTGGCGCGTCCAGACCTAATCCCATTTCTGTCCCTTTCCTGCTGTAGAACAATGCAGCAAACGCCCTTCGAAATGACTCCAAACCTCCCCAGCAGCCCCCGTCCCACGCTCAAGATCAGAGCCACCAGCCCGGATCCAAACCGTCCTTACCTGGCATGGTCGAGCCGACCACACCCCAGCCTTCAAACCAAGGGAACCAATCTGGTGTCCTTCCGCAGGAAGGGTCTTCCTCTGCCGGCATGGAATCCAAAAATCTTCCCGGCAGTAGCCCCAGTAACGCTGCTGCCCCAGTTGACCAGGCCCCCATCGCCCAACCTGAGGCAGGCCTCAACCCTCAGACAGCAGTTGAGGGAGGACAGGGTGGAGGCTCTGGTGGAGCGGGGCTGACTCCCCAGCAGCAACAGCAGCAGCAGCAGCTGGCCCAGGAGCTGCTGAACATGGAGGCCAACACAGAGGGTCTGTCACAAGAACAGTTAGAGCACCGCCAGCGCTCCCTACAGACCTTGCGAGATATTCAGCGCATGCTTTTCCCGGATGATCGGGATGCTCCGCCACCTGGGCCCCCACAGTCCCACGGGGGGCCCCACGATGGAGGTCCCGACGGTGCTCCCCGACGGTCCGAGCAGGGCCCCTTACAGGCCATGATGGCGCAGTCTCAGAGCCTCGGCCCACCCGGTGGGCCAGGCGGACCCCGTCCACAAGGTCCACCCTTTGGCCCACCACATGGCCCGCCCCATGGTCCCAGAGACATGCCCCCATTTCCGCAAGATGAGATGGGGCCGCACATGGCCGGCCCAGGGGGCTGTGGAGAGGGAGATCAGATGACGCCAGAACAGGTGGCTTGGTTGAAGCTACAGCAGGAGTTTTATGAGGAGAAGAGGAAGAAGCAAGAAATGCAGCACCGGCCCCTTCCTCCGGACATGATGATGCACCCCCATGGTCCTCGCGGCATAATGCGAGCGCCCCCGCCTCCCTACCAAATGGGTCCGGGAGAGATGTGGGGAGGACCAGGTGGTCCGCCAGAACACTACCAGGAACGCATGGGCATGGGCCCCGGCCCGGTACCTGGCCCCCGGGGAATGCCCCCACATATGCAGAGAATGCCCGGCTTCTCTGGTATGATGAATCCTGAGATGGAGGGACCCCCGAGACCTGGAATGGGCTGGCCTGACGACATGCCTCCCCGTATGGGAGATGCACGAGGCTTCCCTGGAGGACCTGGGGGGATGTTCGGGGGACCAGGGGGTCGTGGCGAGCGTTTTCCGAATCCTCAGTCAGTTCAAGAAGCAATGTTCCACCAAGGTATGGGCGGGGAGAAGGGCATCCCTCCAGGGATGATGATGGACATGCAAAGGATGATGGGGCACCAAAGAGGTGGAATGGAACCTGGTAATGGCATGGGTATGTTTCCCAGAATGCCCATTGATGGTCCAATGAGTCCATCTTCTAGGCTCCAGGGGATGGGGGGAAGGGAAATGGGACCCGAATTTGGCATGGGGCCTGGCCCCGGGCCAGGACCTCATATGCACCCTTCAAAGCTACGCGATCCCACCATGAATATGAGTCCTGAGGAGATCATGAGAATGAGAGGCGGAGGACCTCCAATGGAGAACATGGGTCCACAAGGCCGGCCCATGCAGGGTCCTCCCTTCCTAGAACAGTCACAGCAGGGAGACTTTCCTATGGGGCCTGGGCGGCCCTTCCCAGGGGGCCCTGGGGGAATGCGGGGTCCGCATGTAGATCAAGGCTTTGGTCCGGAGCACAGATCTACACCAACAGGAGGCAACGGCCGTATGAACCACCTCCCTCCTGGCGGTGGCCCCTCACAGGGTCAGAGGGGCCGCAAGCCAGCAGATCTTAATGTCCAAGCGGGAGGGGGAAACTCTCCCAGTATCAACCCACTCAAGTCCCCCCCTCTGAGGCAAGTGCAGTCCCCCATGATGGGCTCGCCATCCGGAAACCTTAAATCTCCTCAGACGCCGTCCCAGCTGGCTGGCATGCTCACTGGTCCCACAGGCCCCGGTGCCCCTCCGCCTCCGCAATCTTCAGCACCAATGAAATCCCCCCACTCCATGATGGGCTCAGCTGGTGCCTCTCCTGTTCATATGAGGTCCCCATCTCTTCCAAACCCCTCACCAGGATGGGCATCCTCACCAAAGCCACCCATGCAGAGCCCTGGAGTACCTCAGGGTGGCAAACCTCCCCTCAGCATCACCTCACCAAACATGATGGGTGGCATGGAGCAAGGTAGGAGCCTCTTCCCTCCATTTTCTGTTAGGCAGCAACTTGGGTTCTTTCTTACTTAATGGTTAATGTATATCCAATCCCTGCCCCCCTCCAATGTTTAATTCATATTTGATTTAATAATCAAAAATGTTATTTCCATCTTCAGTCAAACATCTGATTTTTTGAATATCACATATTTAATATATGGCCCTTTTTAAATCTGTATGAGATTATTCTATAGTAGATAACAGTAGAAAATGTAAATGTGGAGGCTGTTTATGAAGTGCATCTCTTTAAGTTGCAACATCTGCATGAGGGTGGGGTTGGCTGGGTTATAGACCAGTGGCTCCCTCTTGTGGCCACACGATTATATTTCACTCGGCCTTGAGTGGCACACACAATTGCCACTTTGTCTTTACAGAAAATAACACTCTGCCAGAGAATAAAGTCTCAGGTATTCATCATCTCTGTCCTGTCTTTCCTTTCTCATCATGCCGTCCTCTAGGTGGTAACGGCCCTCCTTCAGCCCCACCTTCAGGAGGGGCGCAATCTGGGCCCATGTCCCTCCCAGGCAATGTTCAGTCTGGCAGTCCGTACGCCATTCCCCCTGAGCCCACTCTGTCCCAGAACCCTCTCTCCATCATGATGTCACGCATGTCCAAGTTCGCAATGCCCAGCTCCACCCCACTCTACCACGATGCCATAAAGACTGTTGCTAGCTCTGACGATGACTCGCCCCCAGCTCGCTCCCCTAACCTGCCTTCAGTGAACAACAATGGTGAGACATCTGAAATATTTGTTCAATTTGCTCGTTGAGTTGCACCCCGCTCATTGCATGCAGAGAATACACACTCACGTATTTTTGTCTTGCATTTACAGGTATGGTAATGAACCACCAAGGTAATCCACGCATGATGGGACCGGGAAATGCTGGACCCATGTCTGCCCTCAGTCCTCTGGGCATGAATCCGATGGCGTCCCAGCCCCTGTCCCACGGGATGCCCCCACAGATGCCGTCTCCGAATGCACCCAATATGGGTCCAGGCATGATGCCTCATGGCATGATGATTCCACAAAATCCCCAAGACCCCGGTATGGGAAACCCCCAAATGATGCCCCAGGGACGCATGGGTTACGCTCACCGAGGCCAGGCGTACCCGCTCACCCAGTCCCCCTCCCAGCAGGGCCCTTTCTCCCCGCACAATGGTCCTGGTCCCCAAGGCTTCCCTGGCCATCCCATGGGCTTCCAGGGCGAAGGAGGCCCCATGGGGGGGCGGATGGGCAACATGCCTCACGGCGGAGGGGTTGATGGGGGCATGTGCAAGCCCAATAACTCCGGAGGGCCAGAGTTCAACAGCATGCAAGGTGGATTCAGCGACGCAGACCTTCACGAGGTGATGCGGCCGGGAGCGTCCGGCATTCCCGAGTTTGACCTGTCCAGGATAATCCCATCAGAAAAGCCCAGCCAGACTCTGTCTTACTTCCCCCGAGGTGGGGGAGAAAACCCCGGGGGGAAGCCGCCACACCCCGGAGGCTTCCCCATGCAGGGCATGATGGGAGACGGTCCACCGAGGATGGGGATGTCGATGCAGGGGATGGGGGGGATGCCAGGGGGGCCCGGCGGGGGAATGGGCCCCCAAGACATGCCGATGGGCAACCCCGGCCACAATTCAATGCGGCCCCCGGGATTCATGGGCCAGGGCATGATGGGCCCCCAGCACCGGATGATGGGTCCTGGGGGTCCAGGAGTGATGATGCAGGGGAGACAAATGGCCCACCCAGGCCCTGGCGGCTCACCTAACATGATGATGTCGCTGCAGGGCATGGGGGTCCCTCCACAGCAGACGATGATGATGGGGGGTCAGATGAGGCCACGTGACATGGACATGGGGTTCAGTCCGGGCCCCGGAATGTTTTAATCCTCCAGAAACCTTGTGCGTAGAATGTTCTTGGACAATACACAAGGATGGAGTAAAGGCGATTGGCGTGTGGATAGTGTTGAGAAATAACTGATGAACTCAAGTAAAGGAAGTATAATACAAGAGCGAGGACGTACGCAGAAAGGAGCGTAATGGAGCTACAGTCACTAGGTAATGTCCTGTGGGAACGGTTCCTATAGACACTCGGACAGGCCCAGACCGGAGTACTTTTTCCACAAGAACATTGAATTTTGACTCATGAACTTCAGAATGTATGGGATTGTCGTGCATCAGTTTTCGCAAAACTGTTCTTGTGTTTTTTTGATTATCTGACTATAAAGATGACTTTCAACATCAAAGAGGAGTAAACCTAACTCAAAGTCAGCGTGGAGATGCTACAGTATATGTCTACTTTTTTGAAATAAAAAAAAAAAACAAATTTGTCATGAAATGGTATGGAACAAGAGAAAGGAATAAGAATTTGTGCTTTGTGAAGACTTTAGTGGATCTCCATCTTGTCTCTCGCTCCGTTGTTTTGACTGTTTCTGTACAGTATATACGTGAGAGTGGGTGTGTGTGCTTGACAGACTGTATGTTTGTGTGGTATGTATGTGTCCGTATGTATAGGCATTCTATCAGTGACCTCTCAACTCCTCTTACCCAACTTTCATTGGGGGAGGAATGCCCCCTAAAAATACTGTACTGTTTACCATTGGTGGGCTATTCGAATTTTAGTCTATTTTAATTTCCTTTGTAACTCCAGTGTATAACAAACCAAACTATGACCTCATTAAGATAATAGTATTATTAAAAAAGCACAAACATGGAACGTCTGCAGAAAGCGTCTTCTTTCTCTATTTTTCACCATTGAGAGCAACACAATTAGTGTGAGCGTCCTGGCAGCTTTGCAGCACAATGATCTCCCCCCCCCCCCCCCCCATCTCCCCCTTGGCCCCCATTTAGAGTTGTCGATGATGTTGGACTTGGTGCACCAAGAATTTCAGGACTCAACTTGTGCCAACATGAATAATACTTGCTGACACCCAGATGTGCTTTGTGTGTTCTTCTTGTTCCTGTTTTGCTCATGACTCTTGTTGACTCTGGGTAATAATCATTCCCACAGCAATAATCCCCCAATGGTCAGCAGAATGGCACAGGAGCGGCTGAACGCCACAGCAAGGACGCCAGGGATTCTAGAACTAGTTAAGTAGCTCGGACACGACTTTTAGAAAGGGAGGTGTGGCGCGAGGAAATGTAACCACATACTGCAAACCATCCAGCTGACTTCCTCTTTTCTCTTGTATACGCTTCTAATGTGTTTCTCCATTGGCTTTGGTGCAGAAAAGCCTACCAGGGCTGTGGTGATGACCTACAAATAAAATATATTGTTTTGGTACATGTTGTCTATGCAGTGTGTGCGTGTGTGTGTGTGTGCGCGCCTGTATGGGTCTGCATGGCTGTTGACTTTTCACATCGTGTGAGTCATGTGGAACAAGTGGCGTCTTTCATTGTACACATCAAACCAGCTTGAACAAAGAGAGCAGGTCACAGAACAGCAGCTTTGCCAAGAGGACGTTTTACCAGGAGCTACTTTCACAGGACACAACGCTTCCAAGTGCGAGCATGTTGATACGTTAGAGCGCCACTAAACTATTTCTACTTTTCTAATGTTTCAAAGTTGACCAAGGCAAAAACTTGAAGTCTTTGTCCATTGGAAAGTCTCGCAGAGGTACAATGGGTGATATTGTAACAGGTAAATATGATGGGAATATATTCCTCTATACATTATTCTGTGGTCTGACGGTAACAAATCCCCACAATAAGGCAGCTTAATGTTTCATCCATCCAACATACCGTAACAGAATTACTCTTTCTGCAGTCACATTGCATAGACTGATTAGAATGTTTTTTGAAACAAATTGATTAAATATGAAAGATTTTATTGTGAAAACCACCTAATTGAAAGAACCATGACTGTGCGCTGAAACACAGTCGACGTAGCTAGTTTGTGTTTTATATACCAGGAAGAAGAAAAAACATCAGTGCCTTCATCGTTAAGTGCGTTCAAACAAAGTGGGACGCACAAAGCACGTGATGTCACACACACTGTTTGGTCATGCCAGAACATTTCACTGCCTTGGTTACACGGAGATGAGGAACCATGACGTAAGAGTCTGATGCATTACATGATGTGATCCACTACGTCCCTGGAGGTGGCGGCCTGATGGGTCTACTTCCTCTTGACGTGCAGTGATAGCGCTGTTCCTGAAGGTTTGGTTCAGGATTCAGTCGGCCCCTTGGTGCTGTTACAACGCGAGTGGTGGGCTTCAGAGCTCAGCGAGTATGCTGAAAGGACCTGCTTGAACTGTTCCAGGGGGCAGTAGACTCCACTGCAACCCGGTATAAGTTGATCCTGGAAAGAGATAACATCGTAAACGTGAAAACACAAGGGAAGGAATGTAAACGCTTCTGAAATACACAGACGGCTAGTCAGACCCCACCTGGCCTAAGTAGGACACTTTAACAAAGGGCTTGTTGGTCTGCCGGTGTTGGTGCAGCTCTACGGTGAGGTCAGCGGCGAATGGTGGCCATTTCATGTCAAAAATCCCCAGAGCCATCAAACACGGAATCAAAGTGGTATCATGTGCCGAGTACAGAAACAGCTTCCTGACGGAGAGAGAAGTTGAGCAGAGAGTTTAAAAAAGGACCAAATCCACAGTGAAGTTGGTACAAAACAAGGTGTGCGTCCATCCAGAAGGGTCCAACCTGTCTGCCTGCGATGAGGTGCCCTCCAGCTTCCCCTCAATGTTGGTTATCAGAGAGTGCAGGAGGGGTCCCACACACAGCTGCAAGTTCTCCATGCTAAAAACAGAGCACAAGATGTAGAGCTGGCCTGTGAAGGGAAGAAAAGCCCCTCCTCTGCGTACTTGGTGTAGTCTAACCTGCTGTTGTGTTCATAGACATAGCACATCGTGTCCACGGCTCTCTGTTCCACTTTGTCCTTCCAGGTGCCCAGCGCTGATGGGCAGGGCAGGCCGTGCGCCTGGCAATGCGCAGAGACGTGACACAGTCAGAATAACCACTGCAGCTTAGCAACACAAACCTCAAAAAGAAAAAAACACACGCCTGCAGACACATTTTTGCTTTACAGGGTTTTATCTTTATCGTACCTTTACCCCCAACACAGAACCTATTGTGGGCAACTTACAGTCAAAGCCTGCTGACTCTGCTGTTATTTTAGCTTATTAAAATCTCTAGGAACCCATCTTGTATAAGCAGCAGCTTGCGAGTGGAGGGGGGGGGGCGCCTCCAACGGGGGCCGCGTCCTCATAACAACCCTGTGAATGCTGATGGCTCGTGGTGAGACCCAATAAGAGTCAACAATGAATCGTGATGCGGCGGTGTCACCTCTCTGGCGACCATGTCGTCCCTAATGAGGATAAAGTCGAAGTGCTTGTGAGGGTCGATGGCCAGCGCGCGGTGGACGCTGTGCAGGTCCGCTGCGATGTCTGGCAGGGTGGAGGCCTCCGCCCAGCGGTGGCTGCACACAGAACACAGACACAGCGGGACGACCCGTCAGAGGCATCTCAATTCTGCATTACGGTTTTGGGTTAGCGAGTGCATAGGACGTTTTGAAAAAAAATATTTATACAGAATTTACATAAAGTACCTTGCAATGATTTTGAGCAGCTGGCATGCGTGGTAGTTCGGGTAGAGGATTTCAGAACCGGCGTCCGTTGTGAATATAGGGACAGTTTCTACATGTAGAACAGGAGATTGCAATAGCTGATTAGATGAGAGCCAGGAAAAAGAATAGCATCTTACTCTTTCTAAAACTACCTGTTTGTTTTTGCAGGAAGAGCCCTGCTACCAGGCACCTGGCGGATTCAATGGTCCTCAGAATGTTTGTGGAACGCACACTAAAATAGAAATACAGGTCATGGAAGGCAGCCAACTGATGCTTAAGAGCACAATGCATCATGACTGTCGTGTACAGGAAAGTGCAATGACCCCTGTTAGCCTTCACGATTAGCAACACTTACTACACCTCGGCAGGGCTAAAGGTGGAGCTGAGGAAATGGGTCTCCTCAACGTATGTCCTCCTCAGCCGCTTGCCCAGCTCGTACAGCTGCTGCATGCCCAACGTGGTCAGCTGACCGGGGAACGTGCCACCCTGCCAATTGCGACAAACAGGATCAGGTTTTATTTATTTATTTAACTCACAAGCGTGGCGTAACGAACACATGGAGACCTGCAATGGCATGCAGGAATCCAGAGTGAATGTGGTACGGGGATGGCAGGAGTCCATATTGTAGTATTTAGTTAAACTCAGTGCAGTAAACCTCTTTAGCAAAGCAGCTAACTCAGCGCAGAAGGCTACAAGTATCATTTCTATGGCCAGCGGCTGGCCTACATGTCTCGCTGAAGAAAGCCTCACAGAGAGGCATTCAATGACCGCTTTAAAGTCATTTGTGAGGCTTTGTAATTAATCATCGAGGCCACTAGAGGGAGAGAGGTTTCTAAATCACAAGGTGCTTCACATCAATGAAGCAAAAAAACACAAAAGTATTTAACCGCAAATCACATATCAATTAAATTGCACACAGGTAATGAAATTATCTGTTTGACAAAGCATTTATTAACTCGGCATGTCAGAAAAAGCACCGTTACGGTTTAATTGAACTATGGCAGATGGCCTAATGTCATAAAGCCCACCTACGCTCAGAACGTTCTTCCGATAGCTCTCCTCCACTGGAGCCGGGGGTCTTGGGCCCCCATGAAGGTCTTTCACTTCGTAGTTGATTTGGGTGTGTACCGGAGGCTCCAAGAGTGTTGGCACCCATTGGACCTTGAACCAACATCGAATTATTATACAGAGATGATGCAACATTAGATCATTCTTATGTACTTAACGATCTTGTAAAGAGTTCTACCTCCATGATACCAGGTATCGACTTCAGCGGCGTTCGTGCACCGTGTCGGAACAGGACTTGAACCAGTTTTAGTTGGTAGGGTGAAGTGGGATTTGTGTCAGCTTGCTTCTGGTACCACAGCATTGAACCAAAAGCCACCGACATCGAACCTAGAACACTTGCTTTGGCCCAAAGTTTCTTCATGGCTGTACTGGAAATAAAAAGACACTTTGTATTAGTATCTGAATTAAAACTACACCTGCTTTATACAACGAGGAAGATTAAGAACAATTTGTTAACGGGCTGTAACGTCATCACAAACAACTTGCAGGAACAACACCAGTGCATTCATTCTGTAAAACAGGCAGTGTTTAGAACCATTATATTCCCTACTGAGAACGCTCTGACCTTGTCTTAAATTTGCAGAACTAGTTCTATTCCCTTGGCTCACGTTATCTGGGTGACCCAAAGTGGATTTGTCCTCTACCTCCTCCGGTTCTTACCGAGCTGATATCACACACCAAATGGAGCATGTTACCTGGTTTTTAATATTTTCATACAAACACACATATTTCTGGGTATTTGATTCAACTTACGGATGCATTATCGATATCGGGCAAATACTCACTCAAATAGCTGGATCAGTGACAATGAAGCGGTCAATGTTTACCTACTACATAGGTTGTATAGTGGAATATCACAATCTCACAATGTTTAGAGTATTCAAATGTAAATCAAGCTATAGTGGATATATTAACCAATACATTTTGCAACATACTATAAGTGAATAGGGTATATCAATTAAACCACCATAAAACCTCCCCAGTTGACAATTTCAGCTTTCTGCATTACAAGTTTTCTGAAATGTAATGTGTAAAAACGTTTGTTAAAAATGTAGGATATACAGATGTCCACAATTGTAATAAGATAGTTGTGGATAAGAAATGTATGTATTTTTAAAATGAACATTTAAGGCACTTAATAGTATATATACTATTAATAGTAATGGTTGTACTTTTTAACCCTTGTAATCATTGTCAAATACAAATCTATGCCCACTGTACACACTCCTATCCACCTTGCTCAGGTATGGAGCAACTCGTTGCACAAAGGCAGTCTGACAGTGTCAACACACACTGGGTACTTGAAGCCGATGTTACGTAACATCCTCTCAAAAGAAGGAAAGCTGCATTGTATATCTACACGCACCAGGCGAATTGAATACAAAAAAAAATAGCAGCATATAACTTTACCTTTTGTTTGGAAATGCTCATTACAACGTCTTAAAGTAATTATTTATTAACAGAAAACAAAAATGGTTAATCATCGTAACCACACTATCCTAGAGTTGATAAAAGCAGAATGGACGAACCTGTGAAACGTTAACTTTACATTCAGTAAAGCCCCACAACGTCGCAGAGGAAATTATCCACGCAACAGTTCTTTCTCCCCTAGCAGGTTTCCTCACTCGCGAAAATACATATTGAGTTCACAAAACTCCCCCTAAATACCTGACCATTCACATATCAGATCAAACATCGAGTCGCTCGTTGTAACACGAAGCCGTCGCTGAATGACGCACGTTGAGAGAACGCTGATCCACGCAACACTAGCTAACCGCACCATGACAACGGAGCCCACCCGTTTAACGATTAAGCTAAATTAGCCCACTAAGCTAGCGACTTACTTTCTGAGGCGGAGGTCTTTTACTTCCCTTAAATGATAAAACGCGGCGCTCGGTGAATTATATATATTCTCCTGACATTAAGCCAAACTCTCCACCACCGCTTCAAGTCGATGTCATGTCGGGAACTGTACGAAAGTACCTGGCACTGTACGGTGAAAGTGACCGTGGTTTTTGTGCAAAGAGAACTACATTTCCTAGAGTGCACCGTGGGATTGGTCTTCTTCCTCTTCTAAAATAAAAGGTAGAACAGATGCGTCAGCGCGCTAATGCCATCTACAGGGGTATCTGCGAATATTCACACCTAACAGTTTAAACAGTTTTACAGTTTTTCATTATTAAGATAAAAACCAACCACGGTATAACTGTTACTTTAGGATTTTATTTGATTGTTTTAATCATTCAAGCTTTTGAACTATTCATCATATCATTTTATTTGGTACAGTAATAATGACACACACATTAAGTGTGTAAGAGGCATTCAGAGTAAAGGCTTTTGAACTCATCATTTTTAATTGTATTCTCCTTTGTGTTATTTACATTTTTACTCAACAACAGAAGTCAGAAGTCAATATTATATTTTTTATTTTGACTGCCACAGGTACTTATAAAAATATCATATTAACAGCAATAACATAGTGAGGAATATCTGCTACAGTTCAATGCATCGTGGATGATAATTCTAGCCCAGAGAAAATATTTTGCTTCTTATAGTCAATTTTTCCACTCAAAATTTATCCCCAGAGAAGGGACATTCAAATCATGTTTAAAATGGACTAAATGTGTGTCATCACTGAAGATTTGGCGGTGACAGCACCATGCAAGGTGCTCGTTTGTACCTGTTTACATGAACCTCACAACAAATTTTGGATTTACTCTCTTGCCCAAATACACTTTAACATGTAGACCAAATGGGCCGAAGTCTTAACCACCAACCTTCTGATAATTTTACGACCACATAAAATACTGAGAACAGTTGTACTGATATTCGGTCCGAGCAAATACCTCCATCCATAAAACATTGCCTCCGCTTTGCCTATTGTTGATAATAGAGAGAGAAGATTTTTTTGGCAATTATTCTGGCTGCAGCTATTGAATATAAGCTGTGTGATGCATGATCTCATTCAGTGATATTAAAATGTGGGTAACTTTGTAGAGATAAACGTCTCCAACAAAAAAAATGAAATGTCAGCATCTATGGAGCTTTGCTTTCGACTCAGCTTGCGACAGATCACGTTAAATACTAGCACTCAGCTTCCTGGCAATGACGGCGAGACAGTCTTAGTTTGTTTAAATACTGCTCATCCCGCCCCCACGCTGTCCTCTGCAGGTCCTTTCTGCTGAAAACAGACTGGGAAATTCATGTGGTGATGCTGATATAAAACTGCAGGAAACCTGTCATATATCTATGCACTTTAACATCTCCTTGTGTTTATTTCACCGTATAATTTAGTTCTTAGCAATTCTTTTAATAATAACAGGAATTTCTGTGCTCAGTGTTATTGAGTGTGCGTTTAACATGTCAGCTAGTAACAAAACTCAGACGAAGATCTAAGAGGAACTTGTTTTAATAACACCCCTTAAACGACAATCGAGCAGAATGTATAGTTGACGATTTATTCATTTGGGATGAGTTAATTATCACACTTATTGCATTACAGTCTGAAACAAAAAAATTGATTTTTCTTGTTTTATGTGAATTTACTGTGCAAGATGAACTTAACCAACCTATACATTGATTTTGCAAGTTAAAGGAAATGAAACAACATACATTAAAAGATATCAGCTGAAACATACAGGAGGAGTTTATTATTTACATCAGGATAGAAACTGGAAAGCACAAGTGTAATATTGCCACCTAGTGGCAGGATCTCTTCCCATCCAGGCAGCGCCTCCTGTTTTCGCTTCCATCCCTCTAGAAGGGAACATCTCAAAGCACACATTGGCTCCTGTCACATAACTAATGGATATAGTTGTAGTCACTTTCTTTTGGATTGTAAAGGGATGAATCACAAGACCATGGTTGTGTCATCAGGTTAGCAAGTCAACAGGTGACTTAATCTAATTTGACAGTTTTTGTGATGGCTTTTTCAATAAATCTGTATTAAAAAACATATATGGACTACATTTATTCCACACTTTAAGGCACTTTTCTGTGACTCACTGTGCTCTGCAAAAAAAATGATAATTGATATCGCGGCAAGCTTCACAGTTTATTGCATATTTCACTCCTCTTCCCTCAAAATCTCTCATTTAGTTTGCAGCGGCAGAGCAAATCTATTGTAATTCATTGAGCAGTTGAGGTGTGACCAATGCGTGTCACTTTCCAAGCAGCTTCCCTTGGTCATCTCCAAGTATTTTCAGTCATTTCTCATAAAAAAATATCACTTTATTTTTTACTTTTTAAAAATCTTTTCACTAAAACATCAATATGCAACAGTCAGGTATCACATCCTGTTACCCTGTTCTCATTTAGAAAATATTTTTCTTTTACAGTTTGGTTTTAGGAGACAGATCTTTTCCCAAATAACATCTGCTCACAGAGCTCACACATGTCAAGCTCACACGAGTCCTCCAACAGATCTGTGTCCCTCCCTCCGGTGGACATCCAGTCCGTCCTTTATCATTGTGTGTCCGGCTTCAATGCGAGAATTTCCATAGTCAACCTCACGCTTTTGACCCCTTCGCCTCACGAATAACACTCGGACTCTTCTTTGGTGCGTTCTAAACTCTCTGTCCCTTCACCCTGGTGTTTGTGAGCCTACACCGACAGGTCGTCCTGGCGAGCCCGGCTGCTGGTACCGCTGGTCTTGCTCAGGCGGCGTTTGTCCTTCATGTAGCCGCAGTGCAGCAGCGGCGAGGCGGAGCAGCTGATGGGCATCTCTGGGGCCACTTGGTCGAATCGCATCCTCGTGAAGTCTTTCTCGTCCTCCGGGTCGTCGCAGCTGTGGTGCCGCTCCGTGGCCAGGTTGACGGAGTTTTGTCGCAGCGCCATCCTGTTGCTGAAGGGGTGCGAGGCCATGGAGGCCATGTGGTCCATGGAGCTGGAGGCCGCCAGGCATTGGCTGAAGTCGGGAGGCGGGGTGCAGGAGGCCGAGGGCAGCGGGGGGCTGTTGGGCTCCAGGGCCGCGGACACGGCCGCCGTCACGGCTTTGCGGTCGCTCTCCTGCCTCCTCTTCTTGCGTAAACACCTCCTGGCGCTCTTCCAGCTGAGGTGGTAGAGCTCCAGCACGGAGAGCAGCAGAGACACGCCGGCCACCACCAGCATGAAGACGATGAAGACGTTCTTCTCCGTGGGCCGGGACATGTAGCAGTTGACGGGGTTGGGGCAGGGCCAAGACTTGCACAGGTACAACGCCCTGAGGAACACCCCATAGATCATGTACTGCACCACGATAAACGTCACCTCCATCACCGTGCGGATCATGATGCTCAGGATGTACGTCTGCAGCAGCGCTCCTTTCAGGCGGACGCGGCCGGTCCCGTCAGCTGCCACCATTCTGCCGCTCGCCTTCTGCTGGAGGTACTCCTTCTCCCCGCCCGGGTCTTCTCCTCCTTCCCCCCTCTCCTCCCTCTCCTCCTGCTCCACCCTTCGCTGCTTCTCCTCCCTGCGCACGATGTGCATGGCGTGGCCCATGTAGATGAGGGACGGCGTGGAGACGAAGACGATCTGCAGCACCCAGTAGCGGATGTGGGCGATGGGGAAGGCGCTGTCGTAGCACACGTTGGTGCAGCCGGGCTGCTGGGTGTCGCACAGGAAGTCGCTCTGCTCGTCACCCCAGGACGACTCGGCCGCCGTGCCCAGCACCAGGATGCGGAAGATGAAGAGGACGGTGAGCCAGACCTTCCCGACCGAGGTGGAGTGTTCCTGGACCTCTTCTAGGAAATTCCCCAAGAGACTCCAATCGCCCATCACTGCTCACAGGCCCAACACACACCTGAGACACAAAGACTGCAGCGGGAGGAGTAGAGAGTGCGAGGAGAGAGGGGGGGGGGGGGGCACGAGAGGTTGGGAAGGGGAAGTCAGAGAGAGGTGGAGGATAAACTGAACAGAGAGGAGGGTAAAGGGGAGAAACATGGACAGTCAGTCATGTACGAATGGCTCCACCGCATGCAGATGACATGACCTGAGTGTGCGGGGCATCATATAAAAATAGCTTCGCTGCCTGTGAAATTGCTTGCGGACCGGACAATATGGCATGAGAACAACCCCTTTCCCATGAGCAGAGAGAGAGAGAGAGAGAGAGAGAGAGAGAGAGAGAGAGAGAGAGAGAGAGAGGGAGAGAGAGAGAGAGAGAGAGAGAGAGAGAGAGAGAGAGGGAGGAAGGCAGGGGAAGTTTGAGAGTCATTTAAAAGTAAATAATAAAGTTGTTTTAGGAAAAAATGACTCAATATTACATTATGTGTGCGTTTAAATTCCCCATGTCCAATTCCAAATCCCGGTACGACTGACAGTCAGAGAGTACAGGCCACCACGGGGCAAGTCAAAGCAAGGAGACGTTGTCCTTTAAACGCTGTGACCGGGCCTGAGCTGATCTTGCCTGTGGCCCCGTGGCCGGCAGACTTCACCAACAACGACAGCTTTGATGTCCGCTGTCCTCTCTCCGCCAAACGAAAGCCTCCCACAACGCCGCTTTGTGCGTCTATCTGAGAGCGTCAATCTGAGCCATGTGTGTGTGTGTGTGTGTGTGCGCTTTCACCTGCAGCATTAGCCAGAGTTTGGGCGAGACCCAAACATGGCAGTGACAGGCTGGCGAGTCTCAGGCAATATTTACCCTATAAGGCAGCGAACCAGACAGCTTTATTAGTGCAATAAAGTGACCCCTATCATTGGGGGGGTTAAGAAAACCCATCAAACCCCATTGAAGAGCCGCCTCTGACCTCTGAATGCACCACGTCCCTCTGCCTTTCTCCCTCAACTTTTACTTTAGCAATTTGAGATCCAAGCCAGATTAATTAGAACGTGCTTTAAGGAGGCCCTAAGTGGTTGACAGGTTTTTCCAACACGTCACACATCTGAAGTTACTGCCCCACTTGGCAAGGTTATGGAAAACATTCCTAAAAAGGTGTGAGTCAAGACAAACTGTTGTTTTGGTGAGGCACGGTGGGCCCTGAAGGATATACGGTATAATCACTACAAGCACAGCGTGTGAAAAAAAAACCAAACACTGAGTTAATATTCTCTCTTACCACCTATCAACTCCCTCCAAGTGTTTTCCACAAGCAGCTGCTCCCGCAACCAGTTCCTCCCATTGTGCAGTCCACTGCGCGGGGCTTTGACTTGTCCCACTGACAAGCGTTATGTGTGAGCGATAGATGGTCTACATGACCCTCAGTATGTCTCACCCCCTCCCTCAGCGTCTCTGTGAAGTATATATATGGCAATAAGAAGTGTCGCGCTAATCCGTGAAGTACAAAGAGGCAGGAAACAAACTCCCCCCCCGCCCCCGATCAGAACATGTGGGAGAGGTTCGATCTCTATCCACGCACGGGGAACCTCACTGTCCGACACTCAGGGAACTGGTTTAAAGCTGAAGATCTTTACAGGCAGTAAATCACTGAGGCAGAGAACTGGGGGAGGAAAGGAGTGAGAGTTCTGCCAACACAATAGCAGGAGCTGCAGCCATGTTCTTATCAGCGCACACTGACAACAGGCTTTCCTCACTCGTGCAGAGCCTGGTAACAACAATGTACCCCCCCGGGCTCGCTCAAAGTTACCCTCAGTGATCGGACCACATGACGACTATTTATTTCGCATCAAGTACAACGCGGAAAGGAAACTGTGAGTGATCTCGGTGGGAGAAAGTGAACCTTCTGCAGTGTGCATTGGCCATCTGTTTCATGAGCGGTTAAAGTGCGGAAGCTCAACACTCAACACTTGTGCGCTGCAAAGATTTCCAGATCCCTTAGCAGCCTTTTCTATTAATATCTAACAACATTCTGCAACAGCCAATAGCCCTTTAAAGAAAATATACCGAAAATATACACAAGTTAAAGAATATACAAGAATCAACAGTACCTCTAATCGTTCTGCAAGTCTTTTAAAACCAGGCCAACAATCACGATGTGATAACACCAAAGTTGTCCAAATTCATCCTCATGAATGAATGCAACATGTGAGACCTCTTGCCCTAGACCAGAGTTGTGGACGTTTTTGTGGAAATAATAAGCATTCTTCAGAAGCTGATGCTTGGCAAGTAAAATGTCTACAACTGAATAACTTCAACTGCCGAACACATTTGGTTAAAAGGAAATTAACCATGTTTCTCTCAAATGTAGAGAAGTCAAAGTCCAGTATACTATCAGTATGTCATATAAAGTAAAAATAATGTACCAGGGACTGCAAACTGTATTTATGGACAGTCCTTCCTCTCCCCCAGTGGGAGCACTGGTTTGTCACCTGGAAATGCACATAAAAGAACACATACAGTATACACAATATTACTGGATTATTACATATAACACATCATCATAGTAGATAAAGTGGTGTTGAGGGACAGGCTGTGTTTCTCTGTCTCCTTCCCGTCCTCACAGGAAGCAATATCAAACAACATGATCTCCAGAGGACCAAAAGGAACAGGTATCAAAAGACCTTCCAGTTAATTTCTCTTCCTTAAAAAGCACCTTTCTGGTTGTTTTTTGATCATACCTGTGATCTTGTTGGTCCTCTGGCAATAACCAAGGATTTACTGGGGCGCATTGTGGCCTTTGCTGAGTGGTCTGGTTCGCTGTAAACCATCATGGCTGTCATATTTGTTTATAATCGCTGTGGGAGACTAATGGAAAAATCTGGTTGTACGGTAACGGTAAACTAATGAGGTAATTCTGCACCTCCGTGTAATTTATGCCTGACGGTAAATCCAAGCCTCCTCGTGCCTCTGTGTGTCCTGCACAGAGGATGATGTGTTGTTGAGTTAAAAGGTTTCCATGGAGACAAGGTGTGAGGGGTGTTATAAACACACTGGAGCGCGAGAGTTGACTCTGTTGTGTCAACAGTAGCCAACTTCAGTGTCCACTCAAAACTTAAACTGAACCAACCCATACGTGCATTTCAATTTCACGTCAGACGTGCACGCTGACGTTTAGCACATCTGGATGGCAGCCAGGCAGCTCGGGGGAAGAGAGAAATCGCCGCAATTAAACTGCATCACAGTAAAAAACGGCGGCTGCCGCTGCGCAGAAGAGTGAAGTGATTATCTGTGTTTCTCCCGCCGCAACACAACAATAAATCCTGCGGTGTGTCGGAGCAGCCTCGGCGTTGCCTTAGAGGGCAGTGACTCGGGTTGAAGAATCCAACGGGACTCACAGGCTGCACAGGGTGGAGGTTTTATAGGATCATTAAGCGGTGTTTTTATGGCTGTATGATGGCACATGGAGCGATCGACTCTACTCTACTATTACTCAAAAGGGAAGAGAGAGTTAGACCCCGTTTTGCTGTTCTAAGACGCCGTTTTTTTTAACCCTCAGGATGTAAAATCTTCTTTTCAGACCGAAAAAAGAAACGCTGATGATGATTTTTCTTTTCAAATTGAGTTTAAAAAAAAGAACTCGGCCAACAGTTGGTGGTCGCCCTCCGCCTGCGGTGTGTCCTCAGGCCCCAGTTAACAGGGGGCCGGGTTGAATCTAACATTTATTCAGTGATCTGCACCTTTCAGCACTAAGCTGTGTTTGACAGACTCTGCATCCTCACTCAGGACTCATAGACACACGGAGCATTAGATGGAGGAGCATACCTTTTCCTAGATAGTCTAAACATCCCCCATTAAAAGGCTAACATTGGTGCAGGAAAGCCTTAACACAGTGCTTAAGTACAATATAATTAAGTGTCCGAGAGAATTTGCTTGAGATTAAGTAAATGTTTCCACAACGAGCGGTTAAAAGAACCGTTCCCTTTGTTGTTTTCAACAGAATGTAAAACACATTAAGGAAGCTCATTTGTTTCCAGGAATTATTTTTCTTCATTATTTGACATTTCCTGGAGGGACACATCGGGCCACACAGGCCTTCGCTGCAGGGGCCTGAAGTCAGATGCTAAAAAAACCTGCAGAGACAAATTTGGGTGTAGGACAAATGTACAATTACACAATCCTATTGTTTGTTACAGATTAGAAAAACACTTGTGTGGCCTATATGTACAGTATGTATTATTTGTGAGTGTATTACAATAACAATAAATAACTAGAAAATCAATGGATTACCTCTCATTCATTGAGGTGTGTTTTTGTGAACCAACACACCTCGATTGTTTCAGTTTTCTCTGCTGAATTTTCAAGAAAGATCTCTGTTTATTTATTTGAAGAATAATTCATGTAATTGACCAACTTAGTAGTAATGGCCGAGAATAATTACACCATAGTGTAAATGGTCTAGTTTCAGGTAGTATGGACCTTTCAAATAGAGCTAAATGCAAACTTCCTCCATGTTATATTTACTTCACCTTAGTGAGAGCTTAATACTTGATTAGCTGAAGTTTATTATCAGTCTTACTTTCTTGTTCTATTTCTCACTTAATTGTTGGTTATCAGATTTCTTCTATGCAGGTCGTGTGTTGATATAAATCTCATGAAAAAGATACTCCCCAATAAATCAAAGACAATCCCCCTCAACAAAAAGCCTCTGACTAAAGCTCCGTAACCAAAATATCTTGGCCGGTCACTTTGCAGCTCAGCGACTCCTCTGTGCAAACGCCACAGCAGAGTAAGAGAAGGCAACTTCAGGCCACACGGCTTTTCCGGGCCGGCACATTTATTCAGGCTTTGCATCAGTCTCAGCGCACCTCAACAGATCCGACACACGGGATGCCGAACATGCCCAGCATTCAGTCACTAAGCTCAGCGATGGTTATTTTTACTTGAGGCAGCTTCATGAGGTTATCTGGGATACAATGGAGTGATTCATGGAAGTAAATTAAGCCTATTTATATACAGTGATTATAAATAATCAGTGCACATATGTATAAAAGTTCAAGCTTAAATGTGACATTTAAGCCTGAAACGAACTAGGACCTAAAACCTGAATGTATCTTGCAGCAGCTGTTCGGCTGCAGGGCTTCATGGGTGGCGTGCGTATATCCTCTCACGGGATTACGCTAAAAGACGAGCATGTTCCAGTCTGCCGGTGTTGCCGCGCTTCGACGGGGGCGAGAATGCTTCCAATTCACGTGAGTCACCTGTTGCCACCGCTTCCCGGCTGGCCCGGATCCAAGCTGCCACACATCAGTCTCCCCGGCGTGAAGGCGGCAGGCCGCCGCGCTGCCTGCTACCTTACATGGCTGCCTGGCTCTTCATCTGCCCACTACTGTACACAGACCCACAGGCCTGTGATGATCTATTGTTTCGCTGCATATGGCATTACGCTGGAGCCCTCAGGCCAAACAGCTCTGAGGTGTGGAGGAAGATTCTCCTGACCGATGAGCCCTGCATAGCGGCTCTTATTGGGGCGTGACACATTAGGTGTGCGACTTGTTTCAGTTTAAAAAAAAACAACTTTTAATGCAGAACTTGTTCATAGGTGGTGTAAGATATTTATTTCCAATGGACACAATGTAGTTTGTAAAGTAAGCCTGACATCTTTTAGCTTTTGTTTGCGAGAGATGTTTTATGAAATCTTACCTATTGTTTAGATTGTTAGGTTTTATTCATTTGAAATATAAAACGTTTTTTATGATTGTCCGCCAAGGTGGGATTCAGCATAATGTCACAGAGCTGCTTCATTTCAGGTTAAAACAAACAAAGATTGAATTGACTTTGTCTTTGATTTATGATGGAAACTAATTTGAGCGCCTGCAGTTTCTTTACATTCTGATTAATTCTTTTAACTCATTTGCTTCAGCATTTGTCATTTCTGATGCTTTTTTACTTGTATTTCAGTAGGAAACATTGTGCTTTTGACTACACCATATTTATTCAATATCTTATGATTGAGTCAATATGAGTTACTTTTCAAATTAAGATACCAAATAAAAGCAGTTGCATTACTAATCCAGTGGTATAATATTTAAGTCTATAACACTGACCGGGGTCATATTACTAACTATACTGTGTATTCTGAGTCTTTGACACTGTTCGCACCTGTTCGCACAAGTGTTCAAAAAGTATGAACACATTGCTGGTGGCCTTACGTGGTTCTCCAGTGCTGCAGTGTTTAATACATTTGTCTCTTTTTAGAGTTATGAGGAGAGACGATTGAGAGAGAGAGAGAGCGAGAGAGAGAGACGGAGCGAGAGAGAGACATGCAGAGTGAGATGAAAGAAGGAAGAGCGATTAAAGCGATGGCTTTACCTGCAGTGGACTAACAAGGACACTTCAACATCTCCCCTCTTTCCCACAGATTTCATCGCTGAGAGTCTGATGCCGTAGTTTAGTAATAAGATTCTCAAAGTCTTGATCTACATGTCTGCGTCCTGAGTGAGAGATGTAGTTGCGGGATAATTGATGGCTTACCTGCTCCTCTGCTGTTGTCTTGCAAGGCCGTTTTTTTTTCTGATGAAACAAGTCTTCCTGGACCTCGGAGGACAAATGTCAGGTGATGGCGAAGAGGCGCGCGGACGGCCACGGAGTCAGTGCGATGTTGGGGCAGCCTTCTTCACAAACCCGACCTCAAGTTGACGGCGTCTGAGCTGAGTGTGGAGCCAACACCAAACTGAGCGGTTAATCCACGCAAGGGGCATGAGAAGAAAAGCTGGGGCACCACAAGAGGCCCTCCCTTCTGTCTCTCCTCCTCCTCCTCCATCTCCTCCTCCTCCATCTCCTCCTCTTCCCCACCCCCACCCCCACCTTTTTGCTTACATCCCTGGTGCTCTATTTTTCGCTGGGAAGCATTCTCCGGCAACGGGAAGGGAAGTGGAATTGTTTTCTGTGATCAATAGCAAATCCGCTCGGAGTAAAGTTGCACAGAGCTCTCGGTTGGCCGCGTGGTCCTTTAGGTTTACGGCTCCGTTGTCTGTGCTGTGTCGCGTGCCAACCATCGAGAGAAATATTAAACCAAGGCAAAGACTGATGAGGAAATATTACACATTAGCTTTTAGCTGTATGTTTGATACTGGATTTCCAAAGGCTAAAGCTGTAGAAACAGAAGAAACAGAAGAAACAGTCATGAAGTCAGGTGTTTGAGCCACAAGATCCAAAACCATCCGCCGCGTTTTGGGAGGCCAACAAAGAGTTACAGACAGAACTCAAGTAACTCTTTCTCCTCAGTTTTTTTTTTTTTAATCGTTTGGTTTTAACCCGGAACAATCTCTCATGAACGTAGAATGCCTGGAGATCTGCTGTGCATTATATAATGTGGATCTTTTAGGTTTGATTTCTCCTTGCTGACGGGCCAACGTGCAGTCAAATGGCTTTAATTTTATTAGAGTACTAAAGAACACTCACAAATGATGTTACTTTGTTCATACATTGCATTGTTCCTTTTATTAGGCAGTGTTGCACCTGTCTTCTGCTTAAGGTGTGTCAAATTCAATATTTCCTTCACTCTAGGTGTTTCATTTAAAGGGATAGTTTGGGAAATAAACACATTGAATTTTTTTCTGATAGAGGAATTTACTTCATGCTTGCTGGGGGAATTCTTAGCTTAGCATAGCTAGCTGGAAAACTATTGCAAACCATTATGTTTACCTCATTTTAATCAAGTTATATCTGAATATAAACAAACACTAACACGAGTGGTTTAAGTTCAAGGCTCATCGACTGATCTGTTTCCGGTCAAAACGCCTCTTTCCTTCTTGGAAAGTTTGCCAAACGTCGAAAAGAATTGATTTCCAAGTTTACTTGAACACAAGCCCATGGCACGGAGCGCCTAACATGCTCTCAGTCAGCAGCGCTGCAGGGTTACGAGGCATGGAAAAGCTGTCGCTAATTCTCAATTACTCGGCCTTCGTCCGTATCAAGTCGGCTCTGACGTTTCCTTTGTGCTGCTCGTCAAACTGGATTCAGACGCTCAGCATCCATCCGCGCAGAGGAATAGCTCGCAGTGATATTGAACAAAGTCGTGCTGTTCCGTGACTTCACTTAATCTCATCACTTACAGCTTGTGGGCGATGCCAGAAGGAGGCCGGACTAATGCCTGTGCGAACGGACGAGCGCCAGTGTTGGTGTGTGCCCCCCCCCGTCTGTCGTGCACTCGAGTGCTTGATGGAAAAAGCCAGCGCTGCCAGGACGCATCAGCGTGACCCACTCCGACCCCCCCGCCTGCTATGCTGCTCCCGACACGATCCCTTTTCAGGTTTGATGGACGTGTGCACTTGATCGGTCACCTCAACCTCGTATAAACTCTCCAACTCGTCTCTGTAATCCACCGGAGGTTGTTTCTGTGACAGCAGCGTGAAACTTTTGTTTTCCAGCCGTGGTGAACACACAGTGTCGGCAAAAACCGAGTCACAGGCCCAAAACGCAGCACTGGACTGTTTTCCATGCAGACTTCCTCTTAACCCGACGCAATTTACTGTACCGCACAGTTTAAGTACACTGTCAACGTGTTTTTAAAAACCTCTTGTTTTCCTTTATACTAGCTTTGGACTTTTATTAATATATATTTAAAAACACATGTTGGAAAATTCAGTCTTCTTTTCTTTCCTCAATATTATTTAGATTATCGAGGAAAGAAGAAGCTTAAATGTCAGATTTACTTGATGAATCTATGCACCAATGATGCTCTAACCTGTGGACTAAGCAGTATTTGGGAAAATGAGTGTCCATATGGTCCAAAAGTGTCCATTTGAGGCGTCTTCCTGAAATACTAAGAGGTAAAAGGCTCGCGGTGTTCTGTAGTTTCGGCGTCGGTGTCTGTGAACTCGGCCTGAATGAAATGGATTCAGGGGGCCGGGGAGTTATTTTCAGCTGTGCATGTGGTCACCCGAAGCTACAGCGCGGCTCTGTGATATGTTTTAGGACAATGAGGGAGCTCTGTGACACAGAGGCACAAGCTGTGACCACACAGGCCGTCATTGTTAGTTTTATCATTTGAATCTCAACCTACAGCTCTTAAAGATGGATTTCATTCATTCATTAATCCCATATTAATAGTACTCAATAGTATAGAACTGGGAATTTGATTTTCTTAAAGTGTAAAAGAAGATTGAACAGCATCAATCCCCGCTCTCTTCTCATCAACGTATCTCACATTGAAGCCAGGTTATTAATACAACCAGTGTTTCTCTGTTGGCGAGCCGAGACACATGTTCATGGGTAACGCATAATTATTCATGCTGTTTGCTTATAATGAGGTGACAGAGCTGGCAAAACAGGTGAGGGATTGCGTAAAGCTGACGTGGCGGACGGTCAGTTATTCTTTGTGTATTTTAGACTTCTGTCTGTCTGTTTCCAACTCAGATTTAGAATGATGTTATTCTTACCCGCTGCCCTTTGACCCCGCCGCTGAGTGGAATGCAGCACCACGGTGGAAGCACGGATGATGATGATGATGATGAGCTTATGAAGATATGTATGAGTCACACTTGCATTACTGTGTGCGACCAACAATGCACATTTTCCTCCGACCTGCAAACTGTAGTGCCAGCATCAGCAAAGGCTTTAGTGGGATGCAAATGAAGAAAACACGAGTATGGTTGGCCTCGTGCAAACACAGAAAATATAAAGTTTCAATGATCTGTATTATGCGTACATATACTTCTATTCGCTTTATAGTGTTGGGCTTAGTCTGCTCTCGTCAGAGGGTCAGTAAAAGGCTCAGTGTGTTCCCGCGGCGCCCACCAACACGGCTCACAGTCACATCAGAGACATTGTTTATTTCCATTAAAATGTCAGCTGTGACAAGAACCTGTTGTATCGTTCAGGCTGCAGATAAAACCTATTGATGTTTTTATTCCAAAGGTTTTTATGAGATTACCGGGTTTCTTTGTGCAGAGTCAGAAACAAAGGTTACAAAGGTTTAAGAAATTGAAAGCAAACATAACCTTGTTGGTTCCTCCTCCGCCTTACCAAAACCAAGGTTATCAAGATATGGAGAGTGCCAGAGGAAACATGGACTCTTATATTCCCCCCCCCCATCACCATCGTGGACTTACAGCATCCCGGTGTGCAGCCGCGGAGAAGGAGCGGCCTAAACAAATGCAGGAAGAGGGATATCTACAAGAACCTTCACCCAAGACGGCTCACTCAGACATGAGGACAGACGCTGGATGCAGTTGTGCGCGCGCATGCGTTTGTGTGAACAGATTGACTTTGTCCAGCGTCCATGTTTTATGTGTGTGTGCGCGATGATTGAGGACAGACGTGGGGTGTATGTGTGCTTATGTGCCCACCATACATCCCTGAAAACAAACAGTGAATGAAAGGACCGTATTGTTCATCAGGTCGAGCGGACTTGAGACACACAGGCAGCAGCCAAAGGCAACGAAAAGGCCATTCAGGCTTTCAATACAGCCTCTTCCTCCTCGGCCACCCTTTCACTGCAATTATTCTAAATCAAACAAATAAGAAATTTGTATTTTTTTGGGGAAGCTCAACATGTTGTCTAATATACCATGACTTCATGTTGGTCATGTTCATTGTTAAAGTGACGGCTTCATTTGAGGAAGCAACACAGTAAATCATAAATAGTTTTTCTCAACCACTGAACGTGTGTGAGAAACTTCTTTGGGTGGTCGCCAGCGGACGGTTCACCGCGTGCACCGGCACTCCTATCCGTAGATAACATTGTGTTGGGCGGCCGACTGACTTTGGGGACCTGGAGGCCTGAAATCACCCCGTGTCAGACCATGTGTTCCCCTGATAGTGACAAGGAGGGTGTTTCCCTTCTCTGAAATCTACCTCCAGCCCTTCAGACAGCGCTTCCTGTCCTGAGCGACGTGTACACCCACGGCGTTCCCTCTAATATCGCATTTCTCAGGAACCTGGGACACCCCTCATGCAGCGAAAAAAAGGGGGAAATAATCATAATTATTCTCATCCTCCTTTTGTTTTGTTCCCTCATAAGTTTAGAGGTCTGTTAACACATGACTTCCTACCAGAGCCAGTAATGTGAGAATCAATAAATAATGAAGTGTATCCTATTAAATGACCCGAAAACCATTTGCATGTGCAAAGGGCCACAAACACACAGTCCATTCACAGTGGACCTTCATTTCAAACAAAAAATATTTTTCCCGGTGATGATGGTGAGAGAGGAACAAATGTTTGATGCTGCTATGAATCACACTTACAAGCACAACAGCCAGCAATACAAGCAACACCAAGTGAAGTGTGAGTCCCTGATCTCACAAAAGAAATTGATACTACAAACCAACAACAACTTTCAACTTTCTTGACTTGCAAAATTATTTTTTAAACTGACAAACGTCATATGTGTAATTCGTGACAGAAGACTTTCAGTTCCCTCAGTGCTGTCGAGCATGTTGCTCCCGTTACTCAACCCTATTTTTAACCTGCGACTCTCACAACCGCTACGTTTTACTTTGATGACGTAATTTCGGTGCTGTGAGGCACGTAGGATTTCGTTGGCCTGTCGAGGCTGTCGTTGCTATGGTGATCACGTGTGTCAAGACACACTTAGAAAGTTAAATGTTGACATACAAGTTGGTCTATATCATTGATGTCTCCCCTCTTTATTTTACTCTTTGTTTATTGAAGAAATTTACTGTAGGGCCTAGAATTTGATTTTTGAATCTCACATCCTGAATTTATTTAAATTGGGTGGTGGAATTCACTGAGATCAACCTTTTCGGAGCACCGCATGCTCATAAACCATCCAGACGAGTGAAATGGAAAATCAAAAGTATCTCACGAGAATCCATCAACCATCCAGGTATTTGAGAATATATTTTTTTTCTAGCTCTCCTTGGTATTGACCCATTGTGAACTACATCCTCAAATATCCCTGTAAGTTTAGTGCCAAATGTTTCTATTCAACTGCATTAAAAAATCTTCACATTTCTTCTTAGGTCATCGCCGTTTTATTTCCCATTAATCACACCGGGGAAAATCCCGACGTTTCATTTCACACAGTCTGGTGGCTTTTCCTTTCTAGGAAAAGTCATGAGTCAAACTACTTCATTTGCACTGTCATAGTATTTTTAGTCTGTGCAATGACAATAAAGTTTAATCTGAAAAACAAAACAATGTTAATCTACAGGAGTCCAACAGAGGAGAGTATTTACTTTCTTTTCTGTCAACTATCATCTCAAGGGTTTAACATCCTAAACATCACTCTCTCATGACCGCCGTGTCCGCCCTGCCCTCCCCGGCCCTCCTCCATTGTGTGCATTTCTGTTCCCCTCTCCCTCCCATGGATGCCGGCGTTAGACAGAGAGGAAGCTGCCCTTCCACTTCCTTTCTTCACTGGTGAGAACAATTCAGGCCTCGTCTCTCACCCCGTCTCTCTCTCTCTCTCTCTCTCTTTTTTTCACCCGGACTGCATCAGGCTGCCAGGTTACTTGGTTTCCTGACGCAGGGTCTGTTCTAAATAGTTCTGGGAAAGGCCAAACACGTTTTCATATACAGCAGATTTCCTTTAGTACTAATATTTGTGAGACCGGCATCATCGTGAAGGTGTCGTTGGCCCAGTTATGTAACGTAAAGCTGCCATTGGGCATTTACAAACTAATAACTAATCCATTGTAGAGCACATAGAAAGTTACAATGGGAATAAAGTTACTTTACAACATGAAAACACGGACAGCAATTGAAACACACTCAAACTGGACTGGAGAAAAGAAAAGAAGTAAAAAAACATCTTAAAATCTGCTCTAAAATAAACAGCCAGCAACATTTTAGTGTTTAAAACAGGTGTAATATGAGCGGGCCGCTCCTCCCTGACGCCGCCCTCCAAGACGGTCTCTGTAATGTGTTCCTCTGACTGCAAACCCCAACAATTCTGGGCTGGGCATGATATTTGAGGGGAAAGGAGCACAATCATGAATATATTAATAGTAATAAACAGCAGGTGCGAAGAATGAACTATCTGCTATTTATTTTTCCGGTGTAGCTCAAAGCCCCCCAACTGAGCCCCCCAAAATCCAACTCAGACATGCGAACTGTGTCTGATGTTAGACACCATCCCACCCCAGGGGGCAGCAATTCACAGTAATTGAATTAATTAGTCAAGTTAATCTGGTGGAAAACATTGACATCAGGAAATAGGATTGAAAGGGCACAAGAAAGCAGGTACATAAAAAATGTCTGGTTTACATGATTGAGAGTCATCATATATTTATTTAAAAAGGTCCTCACAAATGATCACATTGGCAGCAGATGCGTCACTGAACGAGTCGATGATTGACAAACGCAACACAGAGCCCGAAAATAAATGAATCACTCAATCCAGGTTAAATGAAGAGGCCTAAATCAGTTAAAACTCCCTATTAATTGACCCTACGAATCCCTTTTTAAGTCCCCTTCCGTTCTAATGAACGGAAATAAAAAGTATTTTAACAAATAATTGGAATCTGAAATGAAGGAGTGCAGTTGTACGTTTTAGGCTAAATGAACTACGGGAACAGCAAGTATGCAAAGCACATCAAAACACACGTTCACCAAACTTCCTGTGAGACACATCCTAAGCATGAGAGACGTGAACACTAGACTCACACACCCGAACCAACGCACAAGACAATAGCGGGCAGCAGGACAATAGTGGGCACTATAAACACCAGAATCCCTTTCACAGACACAGGAGGGCTGTCTGGGTGCCCTAACAGGACATGGAAGGGGAAACCTTAAGGACAAATGCAGGTAGTGAGTCCAAACAGTACAATCTTCTCACCGCTATCTTTCGTAATCGTTCCAGCGATCAATCCGTATTTAACTCTCGTACAAACTGTCCTACAATAGGCGGTGAAAAATATTTATGGAGGAACAAACTTCAATTTTTTAAGAGAACCACTTCTCCTTTATAATGACGCATTTTACTTCATCGGCTCTCTAAATTGTATGTATGAGTGTTTTTGTGCACCAGTTCCTGTAGAAATCTTTCACTCGGTCTAAGCGTTCCCGTCAAACGAGTGTGACCTCTGGGACACAACGATCGAAGCCAAGTCCAGCCGCATAGCAAGAACCCTCAAAAACGCCGCGCTACCGCTGGGAACTGATTCATTTCACTCATATTTTTTGTCTGCGCGCACGTGTTCAGATACGCATGCATTTGAACTCAGTTTAAGATGCTTTCATCAATCTTCTCACCGGTTTTCCGTTGGCTATCACTGAAGCGAGTGGCCCACGGTGTCCCTGTTGTTGACTCAGTGCATTTGACGTGCCTTTGAGGCTAGTTTCAAACTTTCTCACCACGCAGGGAAAGAAACAGTTGCCTGGTTCTCAGAGGAAATGACAAAGTGCCCGGTGACGAATGTGTGAAAAGGGTTCTTATGACAAATTGTTGGTACGTTGAGGTTGTAAAATCTCTGTTCAAAACAAAGGGAAGTGCTCTAAACAGATGACGCGTGAAAAAAAAAAGAGGGCTTTGTCACTGTGGCACTAGGTCACTAATACACAAAGAGAAATGACGGTACGCATATTGGAAAAAACATCTATGGAGGTTTTCACTCTGAGTAAACACGTGTTTGGAAACAAGTGTCTCTCTGTCTTTAGGCGTAAGCCTCCTGCCATTGAGGTCTTAGTTTTCTGCTCGGTCATGGGACTGCGCTGCCCCCAGGTCACGATGTATCTGTGACAGCCATCGCTGATATCATCTCTTTAAACCTGCTGTGAATGCCTCCTTTCTGCGAATGTGAACCTGACACAGACAATTAAATTAGTGAATGAGGAAAAAGCTAGAAACATCAAGGGCTTGGAGTCATGACTTTTTTTCCTTCAATGTGCTGCGTGGTCATCTGAATTTTGAAAGACGATAATCCAATAGAAGCCATTTGATGGTTTCGTTAAAATAATACCTGGAAGAATGAGTCCTCCCTTCACCAGCTTCAGAGATTCTTCTGAATAACAATATAAGCACATTGCAGTTCCTTGATTGCGCTCGCATCCTTTGATGTAAGGGACTGCTTCTCTGATGGCGTACTGCTAAACTCTATTGCTGACCTGAGGTCATAAAATACAGCAGTCTTCATTCATTATACACTTTAAACTTGATTTGAATAATATGTTGAAGATGAGAGGGGGATCCTTTACTCAATAGAGGACTAATAG
The DNA here is from genome assembly GCA_021346845.1 of Apeltes quadracus. Classification (NCBI taxonomy): domain Eukaryota; kingdom Metazoa; phylum Chordata; class Actinopteri; order Perciformes; family Gasterosteidae; genus Apeltes; species Apeltes quadracus. The sequence goes on along the minus strand of CM037932.1, from coordinate 8,272,836 downwards.
CAGATTTTTGCTTGTTCGCTAATGAAATAGAGGTTCAGACTCTTCTAGCAATTATTTTAAGGCCTCTCAAAATGAGCGCTGAAATTAATCAGTTGCATATGATGGAAAGACTGATCACGGAAGTCAGAGTGAAGTTTGTATTCACTCTTATCTCTTAGGGCAGAACTAAGTAAAAATCCCACTTTAAACACTATCAAATACATGCAAATATACTATAGATGTAACTTTTCTTTCAAACAGCGCTATATGAATAAGCTTTGCAAGCTTGCATTTAGTAAAGGCCGGTTCCCCCTTGCGGCAGTCCTGATAACGCCCCCTGTTGTTATTGAGGGAGAACGACAGACCAACCACGAGCATCATCAGAGACACGATGTGGACAAACCCGAAGCCCGGCTGAAAAGGATTCAATCCAGGACCCTCAAATGATCAGAAACTACCTTGTACTTTCAGTATAAATCCATTATCATCCGATCACAAGAGGAAATCTTTGCTGCTCATTATTTGCCACATGAGTGAGTTTTTTTCAGTGCAAAAACATAATGATCCTGAAAGGTATTTTTTGTGAGGGAGCGGTGGGAGATGTTCATTGTGTGAGAGGTTGCTGGGAGGCCAAAGCAAACCACGTGTTAGATTCAGGTAATGCACATTGTTGAACGAAATATGTGTCTGAAATTGCATCAGATTGATAAGGCCTAAGATTTCAGCTGCTGCCTGACTCTCAAAAGGCCCTGCGAGCAGGAAGCGCTCGGTACCATCGCCGCATAGGCAGATCGCAGCACGATATGCTTGTTAGCGTGTTAGCATTCTGATTAACGGCCATTTGGTGCCCTGCTTCGGCGGCCTAATCTGGCCTCACACCTCACTGCACCTGCTCAATAGAGTCAGCGCCCCGCATCATGACATCATGTCTTTATGTGAAATCCCGGTGCCATTCACGGGCCCACCGTAGGGCTTAGCATGCAAGCGTCCACTATAGCAACACACAGCTCTTTAAAGGGAGTCCCCTGCTCCCCCCGGCTCAGTGGATACATCCTGATGCCTCCACAGAGCTCTGAACATGGCCTCCATACTCCAACCCGTCGCGAGAGGAGCGAGTGTTTGGACATTTTGTTGAGGACATTTTTATATGTGAAGATATCACTGCTCCTGGATGTATGGAGAGTAGCTTTAGCTATGCAGCTAACATAACACACTGACGCTCCTGGACGTCATTCAGAGAGAAACTGTAGCAAACATTCGGGCACATTTAACAAGATAGTACCTCACACTTGTTCTAAAATTACATCATCCATTTGTTAAAGGCCGCGGGATCAGTGAAGCTCAGTGTGGAGGCCAAACCTGCCGCAAACCAACAAATCAGAGAGCAGACGTAGAGAGGTGGAGTCTCCAGCTCACGAGCCCAGCGACGTCACACAGCACAGAGAACGCTATTGGTGGAGAGACGGCGAGAGTTGGCTGTAATGAGATCGGCAGAGTGGAGATGAGTCCATAAAAGGAGTGAAGACTATTAAATCATGATTCTGATTTTGTCCGTGGTTACATGTGGCCCGTATAAGGTCACCTTTAATCACCAATTGATTAAAATATGTTGAATTATTAAAAGCTCAGGAAATCAGACATCAAAGAAACGGCATGTTTAAAACTTTATTGGCTCCTGGGGATATGTAACAATCGTGGAACCTTGAAATTAGATTGTGCCAAGGAAAATGTGTTGTGTGATCATAAAAAAAATGTCTCAGACTACAACGTAATTGCTTGTTTCCTTCCTTTTAATTTGGTGCATCAGTGGTTTAGCGATAGAGGTTTTCAACAGTTTGGATAAGAGGCGAACACAAACTTTCTTCAAATAAACTTAACCAAACATGTGGTTTATGATAAAACTGTTTAATGTTGGCATAAGGAAATCACATCATTGTAACATTGTGGAACACAGTGTGTTGTATTCAAACGTGTGTAACAATATCCTGTTCCTCATTTGCTGAGAGTTTAACCATAAAAAATGTGAACATTGAAAGACTTTTGTTTAACGTTAAATAAAACTTTTTAAAACCATCAAAAGCTTAAAATGTGACCGAATGGACAGAATTTAAAAAAGGCATGAGAACAAAAAATGTTTCCAGAATACAATCAATTGAAGCAAAAAAGACTAACATTACAAGTAGAAATGAAGTCAATAATACTTGTTTATAGTGATCATAATAAGATACTAAAATGATGTAAAGGGCAGAGTGTAAAAACACCATTGCCGTGCTTGTGTGTGTAAAGGTAAAACCAGCTGTGGCCCATCATGAAGCTGACACTCATGAATCAGATCCACTCAGTCACAAAGAGGACGATTTTGACATCATTCATTTCATCCCTAATATTTTCACTTGTATAAAAAATATGTTGTTTGCATTTGTGCAAATCTGAAGGGGTTTAACAAAGAGAACTCAAAGTATTTAGAGTTTCGTCTCTGCTGTGTTTTTTTTTTTACAAACATCAGCGGGGATTCAGAGATCAGAGACTGTGAGTGTTTTTCTTCTGCGAGTTGGGAAAGTTTGACTAACCTTCATAATAGAGACATTTCAGTGTGTGTTTTCACTCAGTAGCTTAGATTTCTCACATTCCAGTTGAGTGACACAGATATCCTTACATACACACACGCGCATGCAAACACACACACACACAGGTGGACATTTGATGGCACTATTCATCGTAAGGCTTCACTGAAAATGAATCCGGATGCACTGTTTAAATGAGAAGGAAAAGAAGTAAAAATACGTAAATGGAATTTTCTGAAAAACGAAAGGCAAAAAAACAAATCTAGCTGCACAAATGGTTTCCATCGTTTGGTTTTGTAAATTAGAAATATTGACAAGGAAAACAGAATGAGAATGTGAATTTCTAGGAGAAGAATAGCGTAGAGTCAAATACTTCTATTAAAAACATTTCTTGTAAAAAAGGGAAAGAGAGTTCCGCAGTATTATTAAATCTAAGGTTTTCTCTGAGTTACACTACCGCTATAAACGTGTGATCAAAATTATTTTTATTTTATTTTGTTGAAGAATACTATTACAATCTTTCTTATATACATTTTTAATGTCTTGTAAATAAAAAATCAGTGTGGAAAAAATGTAAACAAAGAAAACAAATTGAAAAAAAATGAACCCCGCCTTCCAGTAAACAAAATCAGAAAATCATTTTTAAGGCTCAATGTTTGAGCATTCCTCTTATTTTAACCCAAAGTTTAGATCAACCTGCTACTGCCTGAACTCAACAGCCGAACAAACAACGATGTGCAGCACGATCATAAACTCTCCTTTATCGGCGGTGAGCTGGAGGCACACCAGCTGCTGTTGTTGTTCCACGCGCTCCCTCCATGCCTCTACATGTATGTGTGAGGCCATTGCATGCGTGCAGCCGGCCTGCTGTGCTGTGGACCCGGTGGCCCGGCCTGCACGGTGTCCATGTTGGTGTGGGAGCCTGAGGCCTGCTCCCATACATCCCCGCTCTGGCTCTGTTGATCCTATTGTCTCCTGCGTCACCACACGTCGCCCGGCAAATAAAGGCCGTCTGGCTCCAAGCTTAAATATTGCAGCAAACTAAAAACCAACCATCAGAGCCGATTCATTCACATCTGCTCAGTGGGGCGACAAGGACGGGGCTTTAGGTGGGAAAGAGGGCAGAAAAAAGTTCACTTTTCCCTGCCGGGTGCCAAGAGAACGGGACAGGACTCAACTTCGCGGGAGCCGCAGCTGTGGCAAGTTGCCCATTTGATTACATTTAACCTGTGTCATACATTACAGAAGAAGGGACTATTTCTTATATATTGATCTCTCATTTTACGTTTTTTTAAGAAGAATTTTTCTATAAATATTTTAAAGAGCTAAAACAAGATACTTTTTGGTTTTCACCACTCTTAAGGTTCAACATTGTTAATTTTTTTACATTGAAAACAAGAAGCCGTCTAACCAACATAAACAATTTCGCTCAAAACATTCTTTATTTAATATATTAAACTTAACATGTTTTATATTCAAATTTAATTTAATTTAAAAAAAACACTCTTTAGAAGTTTGAAATTCTCTAGGCCTTCTAATAGAATTGCGTGTGGTTGAATGAAATAACGACTTATATTTGATTTTCCTACATTCCTCATGTACGGACCTCTCTAATCCCGTCTCGCTGTCTGTCCTCCCTACCCCACCCACCCACCCTCCCTGTCTGTCTGTCTGTCTGCCTGCCTGCCCCCCTCTGTGTCTCTTCCTACCCCACCCTTCATTCCGCAGTGCTACGGACCGATCATGGGTGACTGGAGCTTTCTGGGTAACATTTTAGAGGAAGTTAACGAGCACTCTACGGTGATCGGCCGGGTGTGGCTCACGGTGCTCTTCATCTTCCGTATCCTCATCCTGGGCACCGCGGCGGAGTTCGTGTGGGGCGACGAGCAGTCCGACTACGTCTGCAACACGCAGCAGCCGGGATGTGAAAACGTGTGCTACGACGAGGCCTTCCCCATCTCCCACATCCGCCTGTGGGTGCTGCAGATCATCTTCGTGTCCACGCCGTCTCTGGTGTACGTAGGTCACGCCGTGCACCACGTGCACATGGAGGAAAAACGCAAGGAGCGCGAGGAGGCAGAACTCAGCCGGCAGCAGGAGCTGAGCGAGGAGCGTCTCCCCCTGGCGCCCGACCAGGGCAGCGTGCGCACCACCAAGGAGACCAGCACCAAGGGCAGCAAGAAGTTCAGGCTGGAAGGTACCCTGCTGAGGACCTACATTTGCCACATCATCTTCAAAACACTGTTTGAGGTGGGCTTCGTGGTGGGACAGTACTTCCTGTACGGCTTCCGCATCCTGCCGCTGTACAAATGCAGCCGCTGGCCCTGCCCAAACACGGTGGACTGTTTTGTGTCCCGGCCCACGGAGAAGACCGTCTTCATCATCTTCATGTTGGCTGTTGCCTGCGTCTCACTCTTCCTCAACTTCGTGGAGATCAGTCACCTGGGCCTGAAGAAGATCCGCTTTGTTTTTCGCAAGCCGGCCCCGGCCCTGGCTCAGGGGGAGGCCACGGCCCCCCTGCCGCCACCAGGAAAGAACTTGCCCCCCCTGGCCATGCCAGCCCTGCAAAGAGCGAAAGGCTACAAGCTGCTGGAGGAGGAGAAAGCTCCCATAACTCAGCTCTACCCGCTCACCGAGGTGGGCATGGAGGCCGGCAGAGGGGCCCCGCCCTTCCCGGGGCTGGAAGAGAAAGTGGAGGAGGCGCTGCCAACGGGGGACATCTCTAAGGTGTATGACGAGACTCTGCCCTCCTACGCCCAGACCACCGAGATGGCGGGGGCGACACTACACGAGGAGGCCGAGGAGGTGCAGCCGGCAGAGGTCGAAGCGGAGGAGAGTGGAGAAGGTCGTGGATGACGGTCCGGAGGGAGAGGAGGCGGGGAACGGGGAGGGGGGGAATCCGACGGAGACAAGGATGGAGGCCACGGATACAATAGAAGACACCAGACCGCTGAGCCGACTGAGCAAAGCCAGCAGCAGGGCCAGGTCAGACGATCTTAACGTATGAACATGTGGGAGAGAGAGAGAGAGAGAGAGAGAGAAAGAGAGAGAGAGCACATGTACACCTGCACACACCAAATGTTCAACTAAAGAGAGAGCACGCACACATCTAACTCAAGACGACGAACGGGCAGGTTAACAGCAGACGGATGAAAAAACAAATCAACAGGGATAGATTTAAACCTTCAGAACACAGACTACAATTTTAATAGAGGCAAAAAATCTGCGTGTTTGTGATCAGATGACACATAAAGTAGAGTTTAAAGAGGAGCAGGAGAAGGTTTTTTATTAAGTGTGTTCTTATATTTAAAAAATGTGGCAAAGACACATGCAGGGGGGAAATGTTTTTACTTGATGAAAATCCATGTTCACTTTTTAGAAACATCTTTTTCTATTGAAAGAGTTTTAATCATATATAAAGGAGATTTAGGCATTTTTACATGGGGTTTGAGTAGATAGGGGAAAGAGTTATACTTGTGTGTCTTCAAAACAGTATTTTCGCTGTAGTTAGGCGGTGACTTTCATTCCCATACAAACGGTGACATACTGCGAATGCAGCATGCGGCTGCACACGGCACGGGTGAGACTGCCCCCAAATACACAAATCACACGGTTAAGGGCTGGTACATTTAGAGGTACACAGCGCATTGAGAAGAGATATGTTGCATATGCATTGAAAATTTCATTTTCAGGTTGAGGAGAGCGTATCATTTGTTTTTTGCACGATCAGCGGTTTAGACTCTGTGCAAAGCCTTCAACCCTCGTAAAACCTCATCTATGCACCATTTACATAGGATTATTTCAAGTGAAGAGATATGTGCATACATTTCACAGCATCTCTCCTTTTCATGTTTATATACATGGCAGCACGGCCAGATCTGAGTTAGTGAGGAAAAAACAAAAAAAAGACCACATGTTGATTGTCTTTTTCAATGTGATGTGTACATTTCTTTATTTTAGTTGCATGTTTTGTAGCCTTTATGTAGAACTGTGTACTTTGGCAGAGAGCAGGGCTCATTTTGACCTATCGGAGAATGAACTATAGTAGCGACCTCAGGCCAAATCCTCTCTTTTCGTGCTGTACAAACAGGCGTCCGGGCGAAAAAGATCGTGCCCCATCAGCACAAAGTATTGTTGGAGGCCAGACAATAAAAGAAACCGTGCTCATCAATGAAAACAAGCATCCTTGACCTGGCTGTGAAAAAATTGTTCCTTGCTTAATTTCATGTGATTACAGCATGTCTTTACCCCGTGAGAAAATAACAGTTCGCATGCTTTCAAATTCAAAGAGAAACAAACAACTAGCGGTGACTCCCGCCGTACATAACGCCCCATCTCATGTCTGATAATGTCCATAATGTGAACAGCAGCTGTTTACGGTTCCCTTTCACACAGGTTAGAACTGTGATTACAGAATTTAGTTTATCTAAAAAAAAACTCAATAAGGACCAAATTCCCACACCGCGTCTATTGGAGTAGAGACACATTAATTTGAGAACAATGGAATGCCAGGAATTCCAGTGCAAAATTCTCCAAGTATGCCGTTTCTCACAAATCTTCCTCTCACATTCTCCAGCTTTGTTTATTGGAACAGCTGCCACTGTGGGATTTCCTGTGCCTTATCTGTGATTGTAAATTCTAAACAGTCGGAAGATTGTAACACACGCTTATTTTTCTCTGGTACCTATGTGAATTTGATTTATTTTATATCTTTTTTTTTTGTTTCCTTTTGTACACTTATCCACTTTTGTCCCCTTAGCACACTTACTAATCCCCAAAACCCGCTCCAGACATAAAAACTATCTCCATTACGCGGTGCTCGTGTTTATACAACAAGATTTTAAAGTAAACAGCTGTTAATTGCATGATATTCAGGCGATATTAGAGCGTAACGGTTTATGTTTGCAGTAATGAACAATGTGACCGAGTGCAGACGCACCTCACATAAACAGACATAAACTCACCTCACAGTGTTGCTTTTGGTCGAATCATCAACCGGCTCCAGGGAAACTCAGAGAGAAGGCTGCTGTGACCTTTTTGTGGCCCTTAACCACACTTCGACCCCCCATAATCCAATACTGTCGAGTCTGCATAAAAAAGAGCCTTCTAAATCACTATATTGTGAGACACATTTTAGCAGTTGGCATTATTACAGTTTAAGTATGGCGCTAGGTTCTTGTCTGCATTTATATGAGCGGTAATGTATGTTTTTCATATTTTAAGACTGTTGCATTGACTGTATATTTGTAAGGAGACATAAAAAAAATTCCTTTTTGGAAAGAACAAAAAGAGCATTTTACTAACTTGTAGTCTTCTTTGCTCATAGATGTGTGGCAGTATCTCATGCAATGTGAACCAACGCAATAAAAAGTCACCCGTGGTCAAGAAGTGTTGTTTCAGTGTTTCCCTGCTTTACACACACAAACACACTGCACACGCACACACACACACACACGCACACGCACACAGAGGGCATAACTATAGCGCTCAGCTGTATTATGGTGAACCATCATTATGGTTCCCTATGTTTTACATAACCGACAGAATTGAACAAGGGCCTTAAACTGTGGCTGAAGAGTGGTAGGAATATATTTTTGACATTTGAAAACGGCAGATATACAGAAAACAGGATTTATTTGAATAGAGTTAGGATTGATTCTCGGGGACTGATGGAAGCTCGAGCGGTAAATGAATAAATCACCACTATGAGGCAGTATTGTACAAGGTATTTACTGCATGTGCCTGGATCCATGCTTTCTCTCTTGAATCAAATGCCGGTTTGAAAAAGGGTAAAACATGCAGATCACAGGTCAAAATAGTAACTGAGCTTATATTTATGGCTGCATGAGTTTGGTAGAATTTGGTAGAAAACACTTGGTCATGTGGTAAAACGTTGGGACGATGCCGCCATGTTTAAAACAGTCAAGACGAACAGAGAACCCTTGACTGGCATCTAATTTTACAGATAAAAGTACAGAAAATGTGTCTGAGAACATTTGAGAAGAGAAATGGCAACGGTGCAACATAATCTTGATTTGTAAATTGATTAGTGGTGCACAGTAGCCCAGTTTGATCACGAGCTTGTGAGCAGCACCTGACAGATTCGTTAAAGACTCCTCGACTCTTATTGGTTTGTTATTCTCTGGGGAGGAATCTCAGAATTCAATTCAATTCATTTTATTTTGTATAGCCCAAAATTGCAAATTACAAATTTGCCTCAGAGGGCTTTACAGAAATGCTATAAGGACCACTAAAGAGAAACTGGTATAACAAGTTTAAATCATGTGAAGGCATAAATGCCAGAAATGTTCTTAACCAGTAGACACTGAGAGAACTCTGGACTTTAGGAAAACTCTAAGATGACATCATATCAAACCGACTGCATTAACATTGCGTCATACTTTTATTTGAGTTTTTAGAACAAACTGCCACATGGCACCTTGAATCATGGATTGAGAAACGCCCCAAAAAGCGTGGTGGCTTGATGTACTGCAGAATACGACACAACTCCTTGCTTAGCACATTCAATGTAAAGACTTTTATCTTATTTCATTCTTACATTGCACCAATTTACGAAGTCAAATTCCTCTATGTGTGTAAATGGCTTCTGATTCTGATCTGATCAAGACAGTGTAAAGAAATCTGTAGACATCATCGATCCGTGATGATAGTCAGGGTGGAAAGGTTTGACGATTTTCATCACACTGAACGAAGCACCAAAGTGGGCCGAGCCAGAGAGCAGTCGACTCTGGCAGTCAGACTCGGTTTTGGCCAAGGACAACCAGGGGACGGTGGTGTCTACAAGGACAGTCAAGCTGGTCCACAAGAATGCAGCAACTGTCCATCCCTACCTGGCCACGCTGATGAAAAACCTCATGGACTTTGAATGGGACTTTATGTGTCTGTGGCATATTTCCACACAGGACATTGGACATTGGAAAAAAGAACACCAAGGTGCAGTGTGCTGCCTCTCCTTCCTCAACACTAGGTAACACTTTTTAAAGTTGTGTTTAGTTCCCTAAAAATGTAGTTCCTGACTTTGTCTTGTTGTAGATTGTTGAGAACATGTTCAGTGTTCCGATTGTATTGAACAGTTATTTAAGTATTTTTAATGTTTTTATTGTTGAATATGTTTGCATTTGTTGTAATAAATCCAATTTTGGAAAAATGTGATTGCTGTTAAGTGTGTTTGACACTAATAATGTCATTGAAAGGCTATCTCTTGTCCAAGTCCTCTTAATGTTATCAATTCTAAGGGGTTTTATTTACAAATGTAACACATTTAAATCAATAAATTATAACAGTGTCATACTGTAAATATACATTTTACAGTGCTGTATAACATTTTACAGTAATTAACTGTTCATGGGCATCACGGTAGGAAACAGTAAAATAACGGCATAATGCTGTTTACATATAGCACTGTACTGTGTTTATTTTTGCTGTAATGTAAAGTAGGCCTGCTGTAGAATTACAGTAGAATACAGAAAATGTGACTGCCAGTAGACTACTGTAAATTAACGGGGAAATTCGTTACAGAGCAGTTAAATACATGGTGAGCTACATTTCTGCGATATACTGTATTTGTGTGCAACTATTCCCGTGTCAATAGTTCCTCCTGATGGGTGCTTTTCTGTCATTCCTTACGGCCCTTAATGTAATAGTTACAAAAAGTAATGGAGTGTTTTTTACATATTAAATTAAACCATACATTTACATGAATGTGGTTACAGTTTTAGGTGTGCCACATTTTTAACCAAAAAAAGATCTTGATGAAAAGATCACAACACGCTCTGCAGCCTTAAAGACACACACAAACAAACAGCCTACTGCTCACATAGCCAGAGACCACCATCACAAGATTCACTTCCTGTGTAGTCACTCTTGAATGTGTCTGTGGGGGAGTGCTGGCCCAGTGTCTTCACACCTGACAATGACACACGCAGACAAACGGTGTTACTCCTCTATAGTTCAAACTTAAGGAACTTACATTAAGGCAAACAGCTGCTATTCACTACTGGTAAGTAAGTGTAGTTTATATATATATATATATATATATATATATATATATATATATATATATTTTATTTATTGTTTCGGGTCTTGGTTTGGAAACCATATATTCTTAACAATTCTTATCAGCACTCCTATAAATGATTTTTAAGTGTTTACGTTTAGTTGATCTTGTGACATATTTTTGTGTTTTACATTTTATTTTCTACTCTGTAATTTCTTGTATTCTGTCTATTTTGGCCGGGATACTTTAAAAGAGAACTCTCCCTCATTAAATAGTTAAATATGATGCTAACTATGAAATTATCTTTGTGTCTAGGTGTGATGAAGACTTTTTGTAATTATTTCTGCATCAACTGGACATTTTCTATCATATGTTGCATGTCCTGGATTTTCTCACCAGCAGGTATTTTACACCACTCTTACCCTGACAATAGATGCGAGCGGATAACCTGAAAAATTTGGGAAAAGTGGTATCAATCTTCTCGTCTAAATCTTAGCAGGAAAACCAAGAAAAAAATAAGATTTAAAACTAAGATAGGTAATAGTGGCAAAGTGGTGAAAGTGAGAATTAAATCTACAATGTGTGTTCCCATCACAGAAGGAAGCACCATCTCAGAGGCGGTTGGCAGTACGGTGACCCTGCCCTGTAAGGACGACTCAAACAGCACTCTCGTTCAGCTCACTTGGAAAATGAACGGGGTTACGCTGTTCAGTTACAAACCACAGCAACACTTGCACACCAGTGAGGAAGCTTCCCGGCAGAACGTAAAAATAAAACACAGTCCGCTGAATGAACTGCTCATTGAGAATGTCCAGGAGTCTCATACGGGAAACTACACCTGTGAGATCAACACGAACGCAAGATATCAGGAACAGAAGTGGGAGTTAATAATTACAGGTGAGCTAATCAGTCCTTTGGAGGAAACATAAGTAATCATCAGTGCTGGGAAGTGAAAAAAGTAAAAAGAATGAGAGTTAATTTGAGGATCCGAACGTTACTGGGCCACTGATTGTATGCGATTAACATGTGCGTCATGGCACGCAGCGTTGTCGCCTGGGGCTTATTTATGGGGTGAGCACCCCCACCACTTCCTCTATGAAACTACGGTCTCACACATGCAAGATGTCTAGATGGATTTGAGCTTCATTTAACTGCCTCGTACACTTGCAGAGTGGTTTATTTATTTTTTTTGCTACAGGAAAATCCGATAACGTGCTGGTGATTACGGTGGCCTCGGTTGTTCCTTGTGTGTGTTGCCTAATCTTTATATTAGCTTGGATCATTCTGCACAGAGTCCGCATTCAACGTAGAGTGTAAGTTGCAGCCCGCCATTCGTTACCATATGCTCACAATGACTTACGGCTAGCTGCATTATGCATACATATAAAACAAATGTCACTCTCTTTCAGGGATCGTTCTCCCGATGCAGGAATGGTAAATATAATAATGATCAATTTTCTATTTGAGATGTTGACAATGAATTCAAATGCTAAATAACATCATTACAGGAGAACTCCTATCACAATGTGTTCTGCAGGATTACAGAGATCAAACTGAAATACAGTTATGCTTTGAGTCAGACTGAGCATTTTCTTTGTTTTTGCTCTCTCTTTTTTTCTTAACAGCAGGAAAGAGAAGAAGATATTTATGAAAACTGTCTTAGTCAGCAACGTAGCGACAATCAGCCGCACCGTTACCAACAGAGGCCTCGTTGATCTCAGCGTCGTACAAACACCTAAAAGGGAAGAGAGTGTTGGAAGTGTTTACCTGTTTTTTTGTTCCTGGGTTGTATGTATTTCTGTACCATATGCTCATCAAGCACGTATGTGTTAAGACCATAATGTAAGTGCTTAGTGTGATTAAATAGAGGGATAGAGTTGTATCAACATCTGCATGTAATCAATACTAGACTAACGAATAAAATGAATTCAGACGATTCTAAAAACTAAAACTAAAAGTAGCGCTGCATTTCAAAAGAGAAAAAAATACAATGTGAAAATTGTACATATCCAAATAAAGTGTTTCAATTCAGAAAAATAAAGCAAAGGGAAGAAAGGCTCGTTTTCTGTTTCACATTTGAACTCGACTGTCTCAGCAAATTATAAATCTAAACACATTACAATATATATTTTCACTCCCCCACTATTTTTCTCAGTGTGAGAATTGAGCTCTTGTTTTTAACCTGGGCATGAAGGCATCAGGGCCTTTCCCCTCCTCGCGTCATAATGGCGTTTCAACGCATTCTAAGCATATGAGACACTGCAGTATGGCGTTTAGTCCATCCCTCGAGCCTGCTCTGTTGTCTCCGCTAGCGAACTCGAGAACAAGGGGTCCTACAGGCATTTATGCAGGTCTGTAGAGGTGTCAGCGTCTATGCCCCCTGGGAGGGGTCTCCAGGTGAGTTCAATGTAGCTCGGATTTTGAATGTCAACATCAGCTGTGGTGCTATCAAGTATTACATGCATGCATTTTCAGGTTGATTACATTACATTAAATACGGTCTTTTGAGGGGAGAGAGGACACACAAAAAGAATACAGTGAAAAGGGAAAAACGGATATACTGTACATGGGCAGTTATTCAGTACTACTCTATTTTCTGTGGTCTCTCAGCTCCTTTTATTAGATGAGGTCAGACTAAGAGGTTTTCAAAACCTCAAAGGAAACAATACCTGCTTACTGAGTCTTTCTGCCTGCTTCAATGACCAAGTTTGTCTCCAAGATTTATGATCACTAACTGATGAATGTCCAGGTTTAAATTTCAGTGTTCAACTTGCTCATAATTCATTTTCATTTGATTTCATTTAACATAAACAACGCTCAGGGTGGGAAAGTCAAGACATGCTTTAACTTCTAAGCAGTGGTTTTCTTTTTTCACTATTTTCTGTTTTGCTGGCAGCGTTTCACCACCCAGGGAATTGTTTTAAAAAGGGAGGCACTTAGGTCGATGTTGTTACTTGTGTTCCTTGACTGTTCCTAGTGGGTATGCGGCGTCTACATGCGTATCACGTAGACTATCCACTGGAGGGTGTGTGGGGAAACACAAGGTTGGCGGTTCAAAGCCTGTCTGCTCCATGTCCCATGTCAAAGTGTCCCTGAGAAAGACAACCAACCCCTAAATGCTCCCTGGCCTAAAATGTAAAAACCATGGGTCAAGATGCAACGTAAATCGCTTTGGATAAAATTGTAAGCTAGATTACATGTAATGTATTTAAAACTGAGCAGATTATTTTTGACTCTTATTCCGAGTTACATTGTTAACACTCCGTTGAGTGTTGATTTAACACTGACAAGATTGGGACAATATAAAGAGTTAAAATTGAATCTGAAAGAGTCAATCCCTCTGAAATTTGCACATATCAAATTGTATCATATTGTACATATCACATTCTCCAGTGTGTCCTGGTTTTCAAAGACCTGATATCGGAGCTTCTCCAGAGGAGCTCATAGGTTTACCTCCATCGATTATTTATCTCTTTTTTTTTATCGACGGACAGAAAAAATGAAAACAGAATCAGACTCGAACACACAAAAAAGAAGAAACTGACACTTTTGACAAAAACTCACATCCAAATTAAACTTGACCTTGACAGAAGTAACATTCACATCAATGTAGCCGTGTTTTTTTCAAATGAATTGTGTGAATCATCGTGAAACTGTTAAATATTTCTGCTAAACATTAATTAAAAAATGACCGCTAATTCATGAGGTTAGACTTTTAAACAGGGATAAAAAGCATGAAATAAATACTCTCAATTATCCTATATTTTTATTTTGTTATGCTGATGTGATATGTTGTAGCAAAGTGCTGTTGCATTCATATTTACACCATTTCAAGTCCTTACACACTCTTGCTTTACAATAAAAGCATTATAACTCAAAAACATATAAAATGCAGTCAGAGATGGCAATCTTATTATTTCATTTAATTTAGGAAGATAAGCTTTATCTTCGCAGCATTTATTTCAGGCTGAGAGAAGAACATCTTCCGTTCATTTTAAATAGCTGCATGTTGTTTTAGCTAAAAGTAATGTTTGAATCCTAAGGCAGAGGAAATTGATCATCAGTCAACAAAAAGCACTGCAGAGAAGTAAACAGGTTTATTCATTTGTAGAAATACAAATTGCACAGACTTTGTATTTTTCATGCATAGGATAAGAACCCCTTTGTGGCCCAGCAAATCATAAGATGCACAGCGGATGATTACAATTTCCTCATTTTACTCATTACCGGCGACAGGTGAGCCGGCAGCTGGATAATATAAAACATTCCCTTTCAAATTTAAGGGTTTCAACTCACTTGAACATCTAACAATGCAAATGGTAAAACAAAAATAAAGTCACTATTTATCCTTGCCGGCAATTAGGTAAAATTAAAGGTAAACCTTCAAATTAAAATGTTAAAACCGAACAGGAACTTATTGTATTCTCACACTTTAAGGGCCTTTTTGGGGGCTTTATCATGTTCAAAAGGTTGTTAAATTTGGCATGAAGTTAAAAAATGATAATTTTGGGGTCTCCCCTTTTGGGTGTAAAGAAATGTCTCTATAGCGCCCCCTAAAAAAGTGAAAAGTACCCTACTAGGCCAGTTTCCGCCTAGTCTGCAAATTCCCTGCATCTCTCCACGTGGTAGTGACTATGGAGGGGAGAAGGCGTTTTCCGCCGTCCTCGATCGCATTTGTAGCGTTGGAATGCTAATGGAATCAGAATCGGAATGTCCTGGTTATCACCTTGGAATGACACCTTGGGGATGTCTACTCTCTGCCTGAAGTGGAATGATCATGGAACGATCTGGTTAATTCTAACTTGAAAATGACCAGAAGTTGGCTGGTGATAGAAGTGGGTGTCATATATCTTTGGCCACTCGGCGATGTGGCGCGGCAGCAGCATTTACACTTACTTACTTATCATGCAAAGAGTTACTATGTCAGTCAATCCACGTGATTTAAGCAGATCAAGGTGATTCAAGCAGATCCACGCCTGCGGTTGATGCCAATTAAGGGCCGGGAGAGGACCTGTCCAGTGCTGCTAGCAGCCCTAGTGTGTGTACACACACACACACACACACACACACACACACACACACACACACACACACATATATGTGTTTCTTCATTCCGTAATCTCTCTTTTGGTTGCCAGGGGGGAGGGTGGGCGGGGGGACATTCTTCATAATCATCAACAGTTGATGCTGTTAAATCACACATGTGGTGTCAGCAGTGGGTCCTTTGCAGGGAATCTTCTAGGTTGTTGCTCCCACGATCAACAAAGTGCCTACAGCAAACAATTTAAGACATTTGATTAAAATTACAAATCAGTCTGAAAAGAACTTTTTGTGGCACAAATGTAACGCTGCTGCAAGTTGAGCGAGCGCGGCGTGAGTGAAACGTCGAGCGAGCGCAGCAACGGCTGCCTGCGCGAACAAAAGAAGTTTGTGAGAGGGCACCTGAGTAAACTGCGCGCACGGAATATGTTTTTCTTTGTTGAAACGAAATAATTTTTTGCGAGTGTTCATTTCTGTTCAAAATGTAATATGCTTGCAAAATATAGTTCTCTGTGCTCAAAACTTACAATTACTCGCTCGCAGAGAGAGAGAGATTTGATTTTTGATTTTTAGAACAACCTTTATTTTACATAACAACATAACAAAAAACAGTAATCGTATATAATCTAACAGGTATGTAATAATGAAATATGTATATTTATATATAAACAGTCCTCCGCAGCTCCTCTTTGTTAGTGGGTCGCCTCCCCGCTCAGGATGCTCCGCAGCCGGACAGACGCCTCACTCGGTCCCAGTTGTGCTCCCTCATTCCCGGTTTATCTTTACGAGGAACTTCCTCAGCCTGAAGACGTCCTGCTGGGTGAAGTCTCCAGCGCCCTTCTTGGTACTGCCATGCCTGGCGGAGCGGGCAAACTTCTCCATGTCGGAGAAGTATTCCTCCAGCTTCACCCCTCTCTCGTTCTTGGTGGCCAGCAGGAACTCTCTCATCTGCCCCACTAATACAGATGTAGAATACATTCAGAAATTATTCAAAGAATTCCAAGTAGCAAGCCAGGTGTACGACAGGACCACTGCAGGGGTGACCATCATCAGATAGAACCTGTTAGGACTTCTCGCCGGACGGACTCAGTCGCAGTCCAGGTTGCTCAAACATAATAATTTATTCTTTTCCCTTGGGGACAGAATCCTCAAAAATTAAAAAAACAGTCAAAAACAGGTATCAGAAGCGGTCATAAACCGAGGGAACTAAAATACCAAAAGGCGGTCAGGACATGCGGGTTCATGCAAAACTCCAGGAACACAGAATGACAATCCGACAGGGGGAAAGCGAAGGCACACATATAATTTGAAGGTCCACAGCCCAAATGCACTATAACAAATTTTCTACCTCGACTTCCAGTCTCTCTGCTTCTTGGACCGTCCGCGTCCTTGCAAGCGTGTCCTCTCCTGTCCTGTCCCCAATGAACACGCAAACGAAAAGATATAGAAAACACAAAATACATTTTTCTACACTCAGCAGTATATTAAACTTAAGTGTGTGCAGTACTACTGTACCTGTAGCACATGTAACACAGAGCAGCGACTCCAATGAGTATCATGATACTCAAATGCTCATATAAGATCCAACAGGCACGGCAGGCTTCTGAGGGGAGAGAGGACACACAAAAACAGTGAAAAGGAAAAACTGACATTCTGTACATTGTCAGTTAATCACCAACTTAAATGTTGTTTATCATGCTCTATTTTCAGGAGTCACTCAGCTCCTTTTATCAGATGAGGTCAGACTGAAGAAAAAATACCTTTCTGCCTGCTTTAGGTGTGTGTCTCTAAGATTTATGACTGATGACTTTCCAGCTTATAATTTCAGAGTGTAACTTGTGTGTCATAATTTATTTAACAAATGGTTGCAGATTCGCTGTGAAAACATTTCATTTTTGTAGAAGAGAACCAACGCTCAGGATTGGAAGTCCAGACGTGCTTTAACTTCTAAGCAGTAGTATTCATAGACCTTCACTATTTTCTGTTTTGCTGGCAGCGTTTCCTCTGCAACTGTCTGGGTTGTTGGTTAAACCGTCTCAAGCAGCTTCTGGATACAAAGACTTTCCACATACACACGTCACACATATCAAATGCTCTATTGTGTCCTGGTTTTCAAATACTTGCTGCTATTCAACTCCAAGACCTGATATCAGAGCTTCTCCTTAGCAGCGCAAAGGTTTACCTCCATCGATTATTTAGCTGCAATTATTTTTTTTAGTACAGAAAAAACAAAAAAATAAGACTTAAAAATAGAAACAGTCAGGAACAAAAAAAAGAACACTTTTGGCAAAAACTCATATCCAAAATAAACTTGACCTCACCAGCAGTCACATGCACATAGACGTAGCTGTGTTTTCTTCCATATGGGTTAGATGCTTCACACTGGTAGAGGCCATTCAGGTCAGAGGTCATGCTCAGAAAGCGTAGCGTTGCTCCCTCTACTCTGACAGCAGACTGAAGCCGAGAATGGTCGGATCTGAAAAAGACAAACAAGACCCAGCAGACGGCTAAATAAAGACTTAATAAAATAAATCAATAACAACTCTGAACAACGTTGATTTTCCCGAAAGTGGAAATTTATA
Organism: Apeltes quadracus; assembly: GCA_021346845.1. NCBI lineage: Eukaryota > Metazoa > Chordata > Actinopteri > Perciformes > Gasterosteidae > Apeltes > Apeltes quadracus. The sequence continues at coordinate 8,254,654 of CM037932.1, read as the reverse complement.
ATTATTTTTTCCATTCGTGGCATTAAGTCTGAGTGTGAAGAGCCGTGAACACAAACTGTGGCTTAATGTTTGTAGAAAGCGTGTGAGAAAGACAAACAACATGTAACATGGAAGATAAGTATTGTTTGGTAAGATTGACTGTTGAAAATGGGTTGATTCCAGCTACTGTACCTGCTCCAGGTGAAATCTGCATGTGGGTTGGCTTCAGCCTCACATTCAAATGCATCCTGCGATTTCTTGCTGATGTTCACTTCAATGGGTGAGACTGTGAGCAAATGAGGTGTGTTATTGTTATAATAACTACAACGACTCCACATTTAACAAAATAATGTGATCGTATACAAACTTTTATTGTTGTTTTTATGGCTGACCCATCCAGGGGAACAGAGCTCCACCCATTCAGTGGATTAATGTCCTTATATCTGTCTTATAAACTGCGTAAGAATATTTGAGAGTTTTTGCATCAGGGTTATTTCTCAAAGCGAAGATTCTTTTCCACCACAGATGGTCAAACCGAGGTCAGAGTGATGCATCAGACAGACATGATAAGAGGCAGTAAAACGTGTGCACACAGGATCCTTTTACTCAAACAAGGGTTCTCATTGGCTCGACTCTCCACTATCAAAGGATGTGTGTCCTGTTTGCATACAGACACCAGTAACTAAAGACCAGGTATTCCTGAGGGCAGGTGAAGAAAAAACGGCTCTTTTGTGCTCAACAAAATGTCAGCTTTCTAAAAAGGTCTAAAACTAGAAAATTGCCAATGCTCATTTGCATTAAGCTATTCTCTATTTTTGCAACCAACACCATGCAGTTAAAAATAAAACATTAACTTTTGCTCTTCTATTTTTCCCAAACTGTCTTTGGTCTTATTTGGTTACCTGTCTTAATCCTAATAAAGCCCATCCTCTGATTTGTTCACTTCGATGGGTGAGACTGTGAGAGCAAATGAGGTGTGTTAGGGTTACCACGCTTTCCATGCTACCTCCTGATTTTCCAGGTACCATATTAAGTGATGATCTACAGCAGGGGTGCCCAAACTTTTCCTCCTCTCTGGCGGGCTGACCGGGGGGGGCGGGGCTAGCGGTTAACAAACCTCCGGATAACGTCCGAGGGCCGCACGAAGGCCGCAATTACATTGGTTCCATTTCATTGCCATTTTACCCATCATCCAATAACATTTTCCAGGACAACTATTGCAGTGTTCACTTTTACTTTTACCGTGGGAACTCTGGGTGTTATTGTTATAATAACTACAAATAATATAAATATAGTAGTCTTTGCGGGCGGACCGACTGGCAGGGCCGGGTTGGGGGAGGGGGGGCGTGGGGTTCCGCTGGTGGGCGAAACTGCGCAGTGAGGAGTGAACAATTGTAAACGTGATGAGGGCGATGTATAAAGTGCCATTCACCGTTGTTTCTTCCTGCATCATGATGCCCATTTGTGAACCACGTTTTGGATGAAGAAGCACTGATATTGAGACGTGAGGGTGTTTGGGGACACTTTGGACCAGCCCGAAGCCGGGCTCTCACCATCCCACAGATAGTCTGTATGGCACTGCACTTTTTATTTATTTGCCGAAACCATAAATAAATGCTGTTTGCCGTACTGTCAGAAGTACGTGTTTGGCACTTTGCACACATCTTTATTACCTTTATTACTTGGTGTAAAGGCACACTAAGCAACATTTTTCAGTTAATTAATATGTTTCATACCGTTTTGGATGATTAAATGAGTCATTTCAGGGCGAACAAAGGTTTTCTCGCCCCCCCTGGGGGTCTGTAGGGGAAATACCGCACATGCATTGCAGGAGCGTCGGGTCGCCCCCACAGAGTCTTGCTTTACGGCATGAGAGGGGAGGCCGCGGGCTGCAGCCATACACTCCTGGGCTCGTAGTGCAGTGGCGATATTTGTGCAGTTATCATGGAGGAACCAGCGACAAAACAGCAAACGCCCATGTCGGAGCAGGCAAGAAAGAGGAAAAGGGCTCTGGACAGAGAGAGGGGTCGTACACGGGTGAACATCGGGCAATAAGCCTTTTCCGAATGGCGAGAGCTCTAAGCTAGGGTGAAGCCTTTGTGGTGTCGGTGTGCCCCCCCCCCCCATCCTCCCATCCCCCCATTCCCCACTCACCCCCAGTGCCAGACAAATCAGCCTTTTTTAACTGCTAAAATCAGTTTTGTCTTGTTCTACACCATTTGCAAACTGTTAAGCACTATATTTTATATTGACCTGTTGCCAGGATCTTCTTGTTTATTTTAGAAAGACATTTTGGATTTAGACATATCTTCTAACAATTTGTGCAGATTGTGAAACATATTCTCGCATTCTGAATATGGGTTTGAAATTAGTCTGTATGGTAAATTTCCAGAGGAACATTAATTCCCTCTGCTCACTTTAAAGCCAAAGTAAAGGCTAAATAATACAATACAGACGCTTTACAGTAAAACCATCAAATTAAACAATCATAATAAAAGCCATTGAAACAGAGTGTACAACCTTACGAGTAGATATTTTTAAATCCCTTCCGCTTTCAGTCGGTCTGCGAATGTCTGCCAGGCCTTTTCTCTTTGTTTAAGTACTTATATGTATATACTTCACCTCCTCATATATTTCCATGATCAGTTGACGACAATGATTAAATGAACTAAGAATGATCCACATTGTTAGTAAGTGATATAACAGTAGATCTGTATGTTGAAAGGCAGGATCTCCTCCTTTGACTGGGCTTTGACGATACACTCGACCGAGTGACCGTGCATTTCTCTGCTCGGCACTCCAGACAGCGAGCTCACTGTGGTGGTCGTACCGTTGTCATGATGGGTGACATTAGTTGTTTCTGTCACTTTCTTTCCCAAAGTACCTTTGAGCCACTGCACCTCTGCAGCAGGCTTGGAACCAGCTGCTTTGCACGTAACGAGGGGAACTTCTTCATTACCCAAAATAGGACGATTATCCTCAAGGCTTGTGACCGGCGGCACTAGCAGAGTAAGAGCAAGTAGGAGGAGTCAATATGTGAGCATGAAGGTCAACACACACACACACACACACACACACACATTTAATACAATGAAACATACCAAGCACGTTTAGAAGTATCTCCGTCTGCACATTTCCGGTGGGGAACAAATTGAAGATGCACGTGTAGATGCCTTCATCTCTCAATGTGATGTTGGAAAACCGTAGCGATCCATCATAGTCGCTAACGTTTCCAACAAAATCAAAACGTTTTTCCACTCCGTTGTTGAATTGCTTTCCAATAATGTGCATAAACAAAATGAAATTGTCCTTCCCGGGTTCCTTCCTCCATGCGATGTGGCTGAGGGAGTCCTTAGCATCGATGAGTTTGCACGGTAAGATGGCCGTCCCTCCGTGCACCACATTCACCTTTCCTCCAATCACATGGAGAGCTGTAAGGTAAACAAAATCCCTTTAAGAATATGATGCTCAGTTAGGAAGCACAAACCAGTTAAAACACATAGATGGAAGTATACATGTTATTGCTGAGCAGAGTATCTCACAAGCCTAAATTCGTAAAGAAAATCAGAAACAACATCATTTGACTGTATCCATAATAGTCCTATATTTGTAATGTGCTCCTATAAAACATTTTTCTCAATAATTCCAAACAATCACAATATCTGCCCAGGCGACGACGACCGACCTCTGAACTGGAGTAATTCGTTCAATATTAATTTAGACAGCAGAACTTTATTAGAGTACATAAAAAACACGTCGTATTAAAACACACATCAATACATAGAACGATACACAATAGACACTAGTAGATAGACACATAGACACATTTCACACCCCATACGACTTGTTACTGTCTACAGAGAAGAGCAGCGATTTACACAGAAACAAATGGCCTCTGGCGCAAAACTATACAGGTTATCCAAAAAAATACCTGGATTTTGAGACTGCAAAGCTAGTGAAACATAATCAGTGATTATGAAAAAAGTTAAGATATCAAAAATTTTATAAAATAGTTTAGACTTGTGTCAACATGAAAGTTGAAATGGTGTCTGTAGCTGAAAGATTGGCGACGCAGAAAAAGTTGAAGAGGTTTTTAGACGATTTGAAGCTGAAGTCCATAGGAAAAGCATGGCAAGAAATATTGGTCTTTTATCTTCATATAAATCCAATTATAAGAGCTAGAAAGCTAAAAAGTCATAGCTGGAAAGCCTGAAAGGAGCTGCATTTAATATTTGAATGGATTTAATAAGTGAAGGAGTTGAAAGGTGCCACAGAAGAAAAATAAGTTCAATAAAGATTCGAAGAACAATAGTTATATTAACAATATATTGATATTCAGTTGGTGCATATATTACATGTGTTGTTCTTTAAAAAGAAAAAATAAAAAAGTTTACCATGTGTTTGAAGTAAATGTTTTAACTTTATTGAGGCTCAACACAGCGACTTGAAGTAGCGCGGCGTCTTGAAGGACTATTTGCCCGACTACTGCCCCCCTGAAGATTTAAAACTAGCGGAAACACTGGACTTTGCATCTGCTCATGAAGCCTGAAACGGATCACTTGGTGTGTTGTAATAACACGGGTGCGCCTCTCCCCCCTCCATCCCCCCCCCCCCCCCCCCCCCCCCCACCCCCTCTTCTCCCCCCACCCCACCCGTGCCGCTTCATTGAAAAGCTCATCGTTTCCTTGACGTTAGTTGTTAAAAGAGAAGCATTCATTCATGCCTACGTACCGTCTACAACTGTGATCAGGATGAACGTTGTCACCACTAAAAGCATCGTGGTACTCCCGAAAGAAAAACCCCAACTCATCTCTTACAATCCCGATCTGTCCCGTTAGCAGTCGCTAGCACTGGATGCTGACTAGCAATTACCCACAAGTCATTGCAACGTGATACAATCTACATTTGGTAGCTGTGGATGAGTAAAATTAAATTCAGCCTAGATTACTATTTTGTGACTTAAGGTTTAGCTTAGCGGCTAGTTATGTAGCATCGGGAGGGGGCGGGGGGGCTTCTTCTTCTTCTTCTTCTTCATTAGGGTTTTCCGGCAGCTTACATCCTTTTGTGTTGCATTACCGCGCTCTTCCGGATTCACTTCTCACTTCATATTCTTTCCCACAGACCTGTTCTTACTGAAGAAATAAAGATATTTCCCCTACATTTTTCATTCTCCCCACTCTCCAGTATTTCCTTCACTCCTGCCCCTCTTATTCCAACTTTCACTAGTTCTTCCATCATCTCCTTCCTATGTTCCTCATATTGCCCACACCTCAATAACACATGCTCTACTGTTTCTGTCACCTGACAAAATCCACAAAAGCCCGTTGGGTGCCACTTTATAATATATTGTGTGCCATTCAAATTACTGTGCCCTATCCTTAGTCTGCTTATAACTACTTCTTCTGTTCTATTCCCTCCCCTTTTCTTTACAACACCAACTTTATTTTGAATACCATACAAATGCCTTCCTTTAGTTTCCCTATCCCACTGGTGTTTCCTAATTGTTTCTTTCCATACTATACTCTTTCCTTCTGACTTTGACAGCTTAATATTTGCTTCCGCCTGCTCTTTTTTTTACTGCTTGTTTAGCCAACTTGTCAACCCTCTCATTTCCCAAAATGCCAACATGGGCAGGGATCCAGCCATTTGGATCTCACCGCCCCTTCACTCTTGTATATACAGTCAATATTGCATACATTAACTCCTGGTGACTTCCAGCTACACCAGTCTTAAGACTGTATAAAGATGACATTGAATCACTGCAAATTATAGCTTTTTTAATTTTATTTTCCTCTATCCATTCTAGTGCCATCAATATAGCATATAGCTCAACTGCATACACACACAGGTCATTTGTGGTTCGTCTGTTTATCCCACCTCCAATCAGAGCCCTCTGATCAATCTACATTTAGTAGCTTGTGGATGAGTAAATACTTCCACCTAGCGGAAAGTTCACACCGACGCGCAGGAGCGGGTCATTGTTATTGAGTTGATGCACCACGAGAGAACACGCTGATTTGGCTCGAAGCTGAATTCCTCCTCCAAGAGCCTTTGTCCACGCGCGACCTTAGGACATTATTCGTCATAACCCGGCCTTTACCTGGGTCCAGAGGGGTGAACTCTGACAGTATTGCTAATAAGAAGCAGAATACTCGCTACATATGCGTTTCCCCAACAGAGTTAACAGCTTGTACTTTATTGATTTGGTCATAAACAACTTGTACAACCACACAGTACTTCATAATTATATTAAATCCTTTCTCTCTGCAGATATCCTTAAGATGTCTCCCTTTGGTTGCATAAAGTGCTTAAACCAAAGACAGTGCAGATCTTCTAACAATCCCACGATTTACTCTTTAGTGTGCTCAGCAACACACCATCTGCCACTGAAATGATTATAAATAAACAGGGCCAAGGTCTCAGTTTGAAAGGACCTGTGGTTCTCTCATGAGACACTAGAGGGCACAGATCCCCAACTGAAGCTCGTTAAACTCCCATCTTTGCCTTTACAATAAACATCACGAGTAACTTTCCCTGGTGGGCTCACGGTGCACCACAAACATGGAACCATTCAACACATCACACAACAGATAATACCCTTGTGAACATTAGGAAACACAAAGAGAAGCATGAATACACAAGTGAAAACACAGTCCTTGAAGTGACGTACTGGTTGAAGTTGAACACAGTCGTGTGATGAGAGTTTATTCACAGTCGGTGATGCAATGAGTAGTCTTATTAAAGTTATGCAGACGACCCGCTACGGTAAACTCAAGGAATGAGAGTAGATGTTGCGTCACTCCATCGGCCATCAGAAGCTTGCTGTCAAGCCTCCATCAAGGCCTGGCTCCAGATGGGGGCTTCCTCCGGGGCCGGGTAACTCCTTCCTTCCTTCCTTCCTTCCTTCATAAAGTCCTTTACAACCATTCTTAGTGTGGCTTCTCGCCTGATTCAAGAACTCCTATAAATATTGCGAAAAATTCACCCGAATATCTGATTCTTTTGATCTCGCACCACCGGACGCAGGGAAATTATTCAATTGTGCTGGTCCACTTGTTCTGATCGAGGTTTTGACCCCACAGAAACCAGCATCTTCTAAAAATAAACTGGATTAGTTTACTGATGATTGAAGCATTACGGCTGTCGCTTAAATTGTAGATGGTCACAGATTATGGACTAAAAATAACTACATGCCACACAGATTCCATTCATTGGGAAATGTAACAATAGGATTGTTTTATTTGGGTGCTGTTGCACGGGGGACTGATTTGGAGGTTGCACCGCACACGCCGGTCAGTTCGGTTTTTACGTTACTAATGCCGAGAGTTGATGACTGAACACCAATAAAGTAAAGTAAGCAAGACTGCTTTAATCGTCCATTATGTATAGCCGAGTTCGAGGCAGAACATAATGAAACAGGAAACGCCCTTTGATTTCAGTGACTGAACAATAGTGTGGATGTCAAAACTTACATCATCATAAGACCTTTAGTTGAGTCCTTTTTATGGGCCTAACGTTACTAGTTTAGGATACAATAAGAAATGAAATGGACTATTTTTATAATCATTAAGATTATAAACATCATTACAGCAAAGCGTAAACAAATATAGAAACCATGGAGATAACTGAGCCTCAGGAGATCAAGAGGATATCCAGCAGAGCTCAGACTGTAAATGTAAATTATGGTGGTTACAATAAACACAACTTCTGGGAAATCACCACTTACGGCTGAAGTGACTCGTCAAATCCCAAATAGTTCAGTAGCTCCAGAAAGGAAACTTTATCGCCAAGTTTGGCTTGACAGGGTGTGTGGAAATACCTTGGTAGGTTGGCGTGCGGTCAAAGAGGCACTTGCGGGGTTCCTTTGAATTTGTAAGTCAGCGAGGTAACTGGACATACCTCTCTGTGAGGGAGGTGCAGCACACCACTCTCAGAGGAGAACAGTAGTGCGGCCTTTTACGCTGCAGTCAAGCTTCACGTATCACGTGGTTTTGCATTCACAAGTAGCAGATGATTTATTAAAGACACACAGTAAAAAGCAGCCAGTACTAAAATATCCAGAGTGTAAAGTTTAGTGAAGGATGGGCCACCTTCAACATGAACACACCCATGAAGACACACATCTGCAGGCCCCGTCTTGATGGTTTAGTATGTGATGTACATCCTGCTGTGGTTTACAATGTCCTGCTGTTGCCAGGTGGTGTGATGGGAACCACAGAAACGCAAGTAGACAAAGACATGCATTGATGGATTGAAGAAAAAAAATGGTTGATTGTTGTGACGACGTAAGTCTGTCAATGTGTGTATGAAAATGGGAGCATTGTAATTAAAAAACATTTTTAAAAACCTGCCTCTGTAATAGTGTGTGTATTGAATGTCTTTAAATCACTGAATACCCACAATTCTTAAAAAATAAGCTCTATAGCTTTATTCCGGGTAAAAAGAAAAGAATAAAAAGCTGAACACAAAATAGAAGGAATAATTTAAAAGAAATCCATAAAAACAAATTGGGAAATACTGCTCTCACCAGCTACTACTAGTACAGAACCAAAATACATAACATAACAAAATAGCAGAGATGATGATCATGTTGAAACAATACATTAGACACCATATTTTATCTGAGATAGGTAAACTTAGCTCCTCTAACACAAATCGATTACAAGATAATGAATAAAATATTAACGAATAATCAAACAACCAGTCACAAACAAAACGCAGCAGGCTCCTTCAGGACGTAGTAATCCAACAGAACATGTATGCAAATGTTTTACTGAATAGTCCATTGAGTGGTGGCTCATTTCTGTTAACCAGGTTACAGACTCAGCATATTAAGACATCAGAGAACCACCATCATAGACAACACAGCTACAAACACAAATAGTGTGCGTCGTTTGTCTAATAAGTATACAAACAGTATTTTTAGCTCTAATCTATATTCTATGGTGGCCGATGCACCGCAAAACTCTCTTTATATAAAATGTTCTTTACTGTAAAAACACAAGTCTCAAACAAAAGCAACCAAGTAATATAAATAAAAATAAAAAAGTAGTAAGTATTGTTGCTTCTTAATTAACTTTGTATATTTGCACTTTCGCATGAACACGTCTTTGGTCATTCACCTAGTTGGTTTTGGCCACGTCGACATTCTTCAAAATCCTTTGATGTCATCAATGCCGTTGTTGTGAAATCACACAAGTGGTGTCAGCAGTGGGTCCTTTGCAGTGAGTCAACTGTCTTCTAGCTTGTTGTCTACAGCAAATAATGAGACATATGATTAATATAAACTACAAATTAGTCTGAAAAGTCGGCTTTTCATGAAACTGAAAAAAAAACAAATACAGTAAATAATACAGGTAGTTGAGTTTTTTGTACGTTACCATTGGTCTCTAAAAGAATTGGTAATAACAAAGGTTACAATTTGAAGGTGAAGAAACAACTCAAATGCACTCGGACAAATTGAAAATACAGTTTTCCTTCTACCTCGACTTCCAGTGGCTGTAATTCTTGGACCGTCCCCGTCTCTGCCTGCGTGTCCTCTCTTGTCCTGTCCCCAATGAACACACAAAAGATATACAAAGACATACAAACTACAAAATACATTTTTCTACACAAAGCAGTGTATTAAACTTAAGTGTGTGCAGCAGTACTACTGTTCTCTGTACCTTAGACATTTCCCCGTCTTGTACATGTAACACAGAGCAGCGACTCCAACGAGCATCATGATAATCAAAATCCCAAATAAGATCCAACAGGCACGGCAGACTTCTGAGGGGAGAGAGGACACACAAAAACAGTATAAAGGAAAAACTGACATTCTGTACATTGTCAGTTAATCACCAACTTAAATGTTGTTTATCATGCTCTATTTTCAGGAGTCACTCAGCTCCTTTTATCAGATGAGGTCAGACTGAAGAAAAAATACCTTTCTGCCTGCTTTAGGTGTGTGTCTCTAAGATTTATGACTGATGACTTTCCAGCTTATAATTTCAGAGTGTAACTTGTGTGTCATAATTTATTTAACAACTGGTTGCAGATTCGCTGTGAAAACATTTCATTTTTGTAGAAGAGAACCAACGCTCAGGATTAGATGTCCAGACGTGCTTTAACTTCTAAGCAGTAGTATTCATAGACCTTCACTATTTTCTGTTTTGCTGGCAGCGTTTCCTCTGCAACTGTCTGGGTTGTTGGTTAAACCGTCTCAAGCAGCTTCTGGATACAAAGACTTTCCACATACACACGTCACACATATCAAATGCTCTATTGTGTCCTGGTTTTCAAATAGTTGCTGCTATTCAACTCCAAGACCTGATATCAGAGCTTCTCCTTAGCAGCGCAAAGGTTTACCTCCATCGATTATTTAGCTGCAATCTTTTTTTTTTCATTACAGAAAAAACGAAAATAGAATCAGACTTAAAAATAGAAACAGTCAGAAACAAATAAAAGAACACTTTTGACAAAAACTCATATCCAAAATAAACTTGACCTCACCAGCAGTCACATGCACATAGACGTAGCTGTGTTTTCTTCCATATAGGTTGGATGCTTCACACTGGTAGAGGCCATTCAGGTCAGAGGTCATGCTCAGAAAGCGTAGCGTTGCTCCCTCTACTCTGACAGCAGACTGAAGCCGAGAATGGTCGGATCTGAAAAAGACAAACAAGACCCAGCAGACGGCTAAATAAAGACTTAATAAAATAAAGCAATAACGACTCTGAACAACGTTGATTTGTCCCAAAAGTGGAAACTTATGATTGTTTTTTCCATGATGAACATAAACTGTGGCTTAACCTTTGTAGAAAGCGTGTGAGAAACATGGAAGATAAGTATTGTTTGGTTAAGATTGATCATTGAAAACCGGTTCATTCCAGCTACTGTACCTGCTCCAGGTGAAATCTGCATGTGGGTTGGCTTCAGTCTCACATTCAAATGCATCCTGCGATTTCTTGCTGATGTTCACTTCAATGGGTGAGACTGTGAGCAAATGAGGTGTGTTATTGATATAATAACTACAACGACACCACATTTAACGAAATAATGTGATCGTATACAAACTTTTATTGTTGTTTTTATGGCTGACCCATCCAGGGGAACAGAGCTCCACCCATTCAGTGGATTCATGTCCTTATATCTGTCTTATAAACTGCGTAAGAATATTTGAGAGTTTTTGCATCAGGGTTATTTCTCAAAGCGAAGATTCTTTTCCACCACAGATGGTCAAACCGAGGTCAGAGTGATGCATCAGACACACATAATAAGAGGCAGTAAAACGTGTGCACACAGGATCCTTTTACTCAAACAAGGGTTCTCATTGGCTCGACTCTCCACTATCAAAGGATGTGTGTCCTGTTTGCATACAGACACCAGTAACTGAAGACCAGGTGTTCCTGAGGGCAGGTGAAGAAAAAACAGCTCTATTGTGCTCAACAAAATGTCAGCTTTCTAAAAAGGTATCATATTATTTAACCTTCTATGCTCCTAAAGGGTTTTTTCGCTCTTGGATTAGAGAGACTTTATCTTGTAGTGAAAAGAATGTGGACGTGGACCAGAAAAAAAAAGAAACTTCTGCCCACCAAGTCGATTTAGACTGGTTCTCAAGACATGTGAAGAACTTTCCCACATGCGGACAAGCGATTTCTGTTTCCTTAGTTAGATGAGATTGTGAGGCCTTTTAGTTTTGGCCACATACAGTAAAACTACATCTTAGCAGAATGATAATTACAACGTAATAAGATGTGGCAATAATTACAGTAATGCCTTGAGAAAGCAAAATACCACAAAATAGAAAATGTGCAGCCCTGTGGGAACATCAGGGAACTAAAGGAAGGGTGGAACCTTGATTCTGGAACATGAAAAAACAGATCCTTAAGTTCTGGGAACTAGAAAGAGGTTCAGGCAGTAACATAAATTCCTGAGTAAGACTTTTTCTACAATTTACTCTGATGTTAGTAGTTTGTAGGATGTATGTGAAGCACTTTGAACTGACTTGTTGCTCTACGAAGAAACTAAGTCAGAAAACTAGGAAACAAGAAGGGAGTCGTTCAGGAAATGGTGCACAGGAAGAGGATTAATTGACTGGTCACGGTGTTTCTCTCCGTGTGTTTAACCTTTGGTAGGTTCACAGAGAGAGGAGGAGAGAAATAACATTCCAGGCGATCTGCATGACAGAGTTCATACATTCTTTTAATAGGAGAAATAAAAAGACTGTGGGTGTGTACGGACATTATTGTGCTCAGAGAAGCTACGAGTAACCTGAGCGTGTCACAACTGCACAGTCCTACTGCACTGGATCAATGACGTGGAAAACAAGTTGCTCTTCCTGGACTGACCATGACCTTTGTCTTAAATCGGTCCTCATGTTAGTCATAACCCTTCGCTTTCTTTCCTTGCAGAGGAATTTGAAGAAACACTATTGCAAAGCAAGAAAACAATGAGACAAGAGGAGAGGTCATAACAGCATGGATGTCACGAAGAAACCCACAACTAAAACGGTTGATTAGCCTCAAGAACCCACAGATGTTTTGTGTTCAAAACATTACAGACAGAAAGATCTCTAGCGCCGTCACTTTAATATAAGTAGAGACGTTTATTTCTTGCTGCTATTACCAAGTTAGCAACATTAAATTGTACCTGAATAATGTCAAAAGAATGTAGCCTATTTTATCATTAAAATAGCTTTAAACCCCTTCAGCCACAGCAGAGGCCCAATCATTCAAAACTACTGAGGACACATGCGATGGTGAACATGCAAACATTGTCTTCCTCCACTGCTCTTAAACAGTTAAATTAATTGAATAAGTGAGAATTTTGATTAAATGAACAAGAATGACCCACATTGTTAGTAAGTGATAAAGCGTTTGTATACTCACAGTAGATCTGTATGTTGAAAGGCAGGATCTCCTCCTTTGACTGGGCTTTGACGATACACTCGACCGAGTGACCGTGCATTTCTCTGCTCGGCACTCCAGACAGCGAGCTCACTGTGGTTGTCGTACCGTTGTCATGATGGGTGACATTAGTTGTTTCTCTCACTTTCTCTCCCAAAGTACCTTTGAGCCACTGCACCTCTGCAGCAGGCTTGGAACCAGCTGCTTTGCACGTAACGAGGGGAACTTCTTCATTACCCAAAATAGGACGATTATCCTCAAAGCTTGTGACCGGCGGCACTAGCAGAGTAAGAGCAAGTAAGAGGAGTCAATATGTGAGCATGAAGGTCAACACACACACACACATTTAATACAATGAAACATACCAAGCACGTTTAGAAGTATCTCCGTCTGCACATTTCCGGTGGGGAACAAAGTGAAGATGCACGTGTAGATGCCTTCATCTCTCAATGTGATGTTGGAAAACCGTAGCGATGCATTGAAGTCGCTAACGTCCCCAAAAAATTCAAACCGTTCATCCACTCCATTGACAAATTTCATTCCAGTAAGAGGTTTAATCAAAATGAAATTGTCCTTCTCGGGTTCCTTCCTCCATGCGATGTGGGTGAGGGAGTCCTTAGCATCGATGAGTTTGCACGGCAAGATGGCCGTCCCTCCGTGCACCACATTCACCTTTCCTCCAATCACCTGGTGAGCTGTAACGTAAATAAAATCCCAACAAGAATAGGATGCTAAGTTTGGAAGCACAAACCAGTTAAAACACATAGATGGAAGTATACATGTTATTGCTGAGCAGAGTATCTCACAAGCCTGAACTGGCAAAAAAATAAATCAAACAAAATCATTTGACTGTACAAATTTAAAACGTTCCAAAATAGTCCTATATTTGTATGTGCTCCTATAAAACATTTTTCTCAATAATTCTAAAATGTCACAATTTCTGCCTAACAAAGATGAAATAATTGTACTCTACCAATTGAGACATTTATCCAAAATAGTCTTATGTACGTTGATGAGTTCCAAACTATGACTGATGTGTGTGTTCAGAATCTCTAAGTTAGTATATTAAGTTAATTTAATTTTCTATAAAAGTGTATACATTGAACACTTACACATTCGTCATTGTGTGGAATTATTGAGAACAGTGAATTTATCACACCTTTAATATTCAGAAAGTAGCTTTTTGATTGTACAATTGCAGAACATTTCATTTAGGAGATATCTCAATTGATACAGTAAAATTGTCTAATTTTCAGAATGTAAACTGATATTAAGATAATAGCTTTTTGAAAGTACAAATGTAGGCCTTACAAGAGTAGTCAGATGTCCTTAGCACATGTATATCAGTGATTGGAATTATTGAGAAAACTGCTTTTATAGGACCTGAAATATAATGTATAAATATTCAGCAAAAATGTTTAATTGCCAGAATGTAGCTGTGGTTTTTATTATCGAGAAGGAAACCGGTTCCTGAGGGCCGTAGTCCTTCACTGAAACCAACCAACCGTTCCTTGATCATATGAACTTCAACAACGCTCCCGCTTCCGTTCCCTCAACCCACCTACAAACATCATCACACCACATCTCCATAGGCGGCACTTGGATGATTGACCTGCACAGCGTGAGCCGGTAGTCCGCAGACCTAAGTGGGGGACTCTTGGGGGGACTCCTGATCTGCTGGATCAGGTCAGACAGATACGTAGGTGCAAGGTCATTAGGAGATTTAAAAACAAATATCAAAATCTTAAAATGAATCATAAAATGAACAGGCAACCAGTGAAGGGAGGAGAGGACAGGGGTTATGTGTTCCCGCTTCTGTGTACCCGTCAACCAGAGGCCATAACAATAATCCAGACGCGATGAGATAAAAATATGAATGAGCCTTTGAAAATCTTTAAAAGACAGGAAAGATTTCACCTTGGTGAGTTGTCTCAGTTGGAAAAACTTGATTTAACTACCAAGTTAATCTGTTTATCCAATTTAAATTCATTGTCCATGGTGACACCTACATTTTTTACATAGGGTTTCACTAGTGGGCTTAGTTCACCAAGATCACCCGGCGTAAACAACATGACTTACGTTTTATTTTCATTAAAACTCAGGAAATTCAGTGCCATCCAGGCCTTAATTTCCTCAAGACACTGTAATAGAGGCGCATAGAGGAGTATTTTTCACATTCCAAGGCAGATATATTTGCGTGTCGTCTGTATAACAATGAAATGAGACCCCATATTTCCTAAAAAAAAATCCCAAGGGGAGCAAATACAAGGACGAACAAAATAGGCCCCAAAATTGAACCCTGGGGAACCCCACAGGTGAAAGAGGCTGTTGAGGAGGCAAATTCCCCAAGGTGAACTGAGATAGTTCTTTCAGACAAGTATGATTTAAACCATGCCAACGCAGTACCCTCGATACCAACGCATTTTTCTAGGCCAGTAATTAAAATCTTATGGTCTAAGGTATCAAACGCAGCCGAAAGATCTAGTAAGATCAAGATCGCACAGTTGCCAGAGTCAGTGGTAAGTAACAGGTCGTTACCTTCAGCAGTGCAGTTTCTGTACTGTGCAGAGACTTAAAACCGGATTGAAACACTTCGTGGATACCATATAGATCTAGGAATGTATTTAATTGTCCAAAAACACCCTTCTCCAGTAGTTTCGACAAAAACAAAAGTTTTGAAATAGGTCTAAAATTAGCAAAGACTGATGAATCCAAGTTAGATTTCTTAATTAGTGGTTCAACTGCTGCATGTTTAAAAGACTTTGGTACAACTCCTGAGGCCAAGCTACTATTAATAATCGTGAGTACAGTAGGGCCAATAGCTTCAAATGAGTCTTCTAGAAGGCGGGGAGGAACAATAGCTGTGCAGCATGACAATAGTTTCATTTTAAGAAAGACATCCCTCAGTGAGACAAGAGACACTGGCGCAAACTGATAAACTGATAAATGTGAAACCTCACTTGGAGAACATGTCAGTCCGTTACAATACGTCAATTATTGTCTGGAAATATTAGGCAAAGTAATTTTATAACCCCCTCAAATATTTATATATTGACTTTTTCAATGTTCAAATGTACAACTGTTACTTCAGAAAATCTCTATTTGTACAGTAGAAATATTCCCTTTTCAGCATAAGAGTAGTCAGAGATGTCCTGAACACATGTACAATCAGTCATTATTTGGAATTATGGAGAAAGCAGCTTTAATAGGACTTAAAATCCTGAGATATCATCTTCCAAACCTACAAATAGAGGACTTTTACTTTGACTACTACACAAATTAGAGTTTTACAGAGTGTTCCAACACAGGTCTGCTAGTCATTGTTGGGAAATATTGGGGAAATGGTTTATATTGCAGCTCAAATATTGACAAATCATATTTTTGAGCCAGTTATTTTATTATATATATTATATATAATATTGTATATTATTTGGAGAGACAGTGATATCCTCCTTGTAGCAGCGGCAACTCTGTGGCAAGTCGTCTGTCAGGCGTCACAACAGCAACACTCTTTTGGCACTCGAGCTGCCCATGAGCTTCCAATTGAGAAATACATTTTTTTTTACACGCAGCTCAGAGAAGAGAGAGAAAATAGAAAGTTGACATTCCGCAAAGCACTGAGCACCAAGTTGGGACAGCAGACACCAAAGTTCACGGAACATCAGAGCTCCATGGATTAGATTAATACGATAGAGGAATACAAAAATAAAAGTGATACATTTGAAGAGGGTTAAGTGTATTAGCTTAATATAATTTGAAAGGATTGCTGAAAACACAGAACTGAGAAAAGCTGAAATTAATTTTAAAGATTTGCTGAAAATAACCAAATGGGAGAAGCTGAAATTAATTTCAATTGATTTGCTGAAAATATAAGGATGAAAATGAATTGAATTAAAGAATTGCTGAAAATACATAGACGGCAGAAACTGAAAGCAGACAAAAGCTAAGCAAACTTTTATGAATGCTTAATTCATTACAACAATATATGTGTTGTTCTTTTGAAAAAAAAAGAAAAGTTTACCATGTGTTTGAAGTAAATGTTTTAACTTTATTGAGGCTCAACACAGCGACTTGAAGTAGCGCGGCGTCTTGAAGGACTATTTGCCCGACTACTGCCCCCCTGAAGATTTAAAACTAGCGGAAACACTGGACTTTGCATCTGCTCATGAAGCCTGAAACGGATCACTTGGTGTGTTGTAATAACACGGGTGCGCCCCCCCCCCCCCCACCCTTCTCCCCCCACCCCACCCGTGCCGCTTCATTGAAAAGCTCATCGTTTCCTTGACGTTAGTTGTTAAAAGAGAAGCATTCATTCATGCCTACGTACCGTCTACAACTGTGATCAGGATGAACGTTGTCACCACTAAAAGCATCGTGGTATTCCCGAAAGAAAAACCCCAACTCATCTCTTACAATCCCGATCTGTCCCGTTAGCAGTCGCTAGCACTGGATGCTGACTAGCAATTACCCACAAGTCATTGCAACGTGATACAATCTACATTTGGTAGCTGTGGATGAGTAAAATTAAATTCAGCCTAGATTACTATTTTGTGACTTAAGGTTTAGCTTAGCGGCTAGTTATGTAGCATCGGGAGGGGGCGGGGGGGGGGGGGCTTCTTCTTCTTCTTCTTCTTCTTCATTAGGGATTTCCGGCAGCTTACATCCTTTTGTGTTGCATTACCGCGCTCTTCCGGATTCACTTCTCACATATTCTTTCCCACAGACCTGTTCTTACTGAAAAAATAAAGATATTTCCCCTACATTTTTCATTCTCCCCACTCTCCAGTATTTCCTTCACTCCTGCCCCTCTTATTCCAACTTTCACTAGTTCTTCCATCATCTCCTTCCTATGTTCCTCATATTGCCCACACCTCAATAACACATGCTCTACTGTTTCTGTCACCTGACAAAATCCACAAAAGCCCGTTGGGTGCCACTTTATAATATATTGTGTGCCATTCAAATTACTGTGCCCTATCCTTAGTCTGCTTATAACTACTTCTTCTGTTCTATTCCCTCCCCTTTTCTTTACAACACCAACTTTATTTTGAATACCATACAAATGCCTTCCTTTAGTTTCCCTATCCCACTGGTGTTGCCATTTCCTAATTGTTTCTTTCCATACTATACTCTTTCCTTCTGACTTTGACAGCTTAATATTTGCTTCCGCCTGCTCTTTTTTTTACTGCTTGTTTAGCCAACTTGTCAACCCTCTCATTTCCCAAAATGCCAACATGGGCAGGGATCCAAGCCATTTGGATCTCACCGCCCCTTCACTCTTGTATATACTGTCAATATTGCAATATTGCTCCTGGTGACTTCCAGCTACACCAGTCTTAAGACTGTATAAAGATGACATTGAATCACTGCAAATTATAGCTTTTTTAATTTTATTTTCCTCTATCCATTCTAGTGCCATCAATAAAGCATATAGCTCAACTGCATACACACACAGAGCATCGGGGGCGTCCAATGAGTCTCGTCTTCTTCTTCTTCTTTCTATTACTGGCAGATCGCAACCAACTTAAAAGGTACATATACCGCCACCTACTGCACTGGAGTGTGAGGCCGGTCATGGCCTCCCTGCTACATCCTCCTGTACAGACCCGTGTTCCTAAGAACAATAAATACTGCCTTCATTACTACCTCCCTCCCTTTCCCACCCACAAGCACCCCACCTAAGTCCCAACCCCGCTTAGTCTTCCTGACATTATCATACAAAACCACCCTCTCCCTATCATACCTCCCACAGACAAACAACACATGCTCAACCGTTTCCACCACCTCACAGCTATCACACATACCTGTGTCATGCTTTGCCACAACTTTCAACGTGCCATTCAACCCTGTGGAGTCTCTTGTCTTCTTCTTCTTCTTTAATTCAGCGGCGGACTTCAGATCAAACGTTTACGGTGCATGCCCCCACCTACCGTCCCGGATGGATAGATTATAATTCATAAATCAACCAAATCAGTCAAATTTGAAAAGTGAATGACGATGGAAATGACGTCTGCTGTCCATCCACTGGTGCCCAGCCACTGGTGTCTAGCCGGAGGCGAGTCTGCGGGCCTCTCAGTTTATGCGCATTTGTTAATAACAAATCTATGGTGCTCAACTGTCATACCTCATCCTGTAAAACTTAAACACTTATTGCGTCCTACTGCTATTTGCACTGTTATAATATTATGCTGTGTGTTGTACGTATGTAACTTTATGTTGTCCTGCACCTTTGCGCCTGATCTTGGCCAGGTCGCCGTTGAAAATGAGAATTTGTTCTCACCCGGTCTACCTGGTTAAATAAAATAAAATAAATAAACATCGATGGATTGATTATAGTATCTAGGAATGAAGAACAAATGGTTGATTGTTGTGTTCAGAGTAAGTCTGTCAATATATGAAAATGGGAGTATGGTAATTTAAAAAAGCAAATGTTGAAAAAACCTCCCTCTAACCTGTAATAGTGTGTACTGAATGTGTTCAGATCCCTGCATGCCTGCATGGCTGTGTTCAAAAGCCCTAAACAACTAGCAAAACTGGGCTGTTAATACAAAAGATACACAAAGTAACCGCAAAGTAAACACATTTTTTTCTTTCTCAACACATATGCGTTTCCATGGGAGTGGCCTTGGGACAGCTGCTGGTCATAACTGAACCTTCCAGCTGTCGTCTGCTCTACTGCTTCAGTTGTGCTGCACCACCGTACGTTAATTGTTGTATGTGCATGTGTACACAGGGTGCGATTTGTAGGCGGGGGGGGGGGGGGTGGTGGGGATTTCCCCCCCTCTGGTTTTCCTATCCCCACCTCTGCTAAATTATTTTTTAACTCCGGTGGGGACAAAGATCTTCCTCCCTTGATAGCGATGAATGCAATTTAACTGCTAGCCTACTTAAACTCTTGAAATCTAACGATCTTCAGTGTCTATACATCAGAGTAGCTGTTCAGCAGCCTTCTGGCAGACGGCGCATATTTCTGAAGTGCGGGAACTTTGCAGGGAAAACTGCGCTGAACCCAACATGAAACGCGTTCAGAGCAGCATATCGTCTTACTTTACAACACCCAATAATAAAACAACTAAATTAACATTAATAGTTGTGATGGGGACTAATACACGGACCCGAAAAAGGGCCTGTCTACCCTTTGCGTTCTTCTCCCTAGCTAAAAGTCACATGTTCTTGTCTATGAATAAAAAATAAAAAAAAACATCCCCCAGTCTGTTTATTTTTGTTAAATCGCTTAAATCATTATTCCCAGGCCCGGGTAACCTGCATATTGATGTGTCCTTGGGCAAGATACTTCTACATTGCTCCTGTAGCTGTGACTGCAGTGTGCGCACGTTAGTTACTGATGGTCAGGTGCCACTGTGTATGGTAGCTCCTGTCATCAGTGTATAAATGGGTGAATGATGTCATGAAGTGTTAAAGCACTTTGACTGCTCGGAGGACTGGGACCGCAAGTTAGGTGGTTCGAACCTACTGGCTGCTCCATGTGCCATGTTGAAGTGTCCCTGGGCAAGACACCCAACCCCCAACTGCTCCCCGGGCAAAATGTAAAAACCATGGCTTACAAATGCAATGAAAGCCCCTTTGGATTAAAGCGTCAGCTAAAATGACATGTAATGTAACTAGAGAAGCGATATACAAGTACAGTTCATTTACCATTATGGCTGTATGTCATGTGTACAGTAATTAAATGACTTATATTAAATGCTGTTTAATCCATATTAAAGTTATTCATCTTTTACACTAACATGATGACTAATATGTACAACACACAAATTAATTAACACTATTAACACTATTAATGATCTTCTGCTTAAATTCCTAACACTTCTAGTGAGCACACACACACACACACACACACACACACACACACACACACACACACAGCTAAAAACAAATGGCCACTAACATTTTCAGTCATGAACTGTTCATAGTTCAGAGAAATTGGCTTGATTACAGTTTTTCTCGATTGTTTACACACAAATTCCGGTACTTGACACACAATTACCACAACATATAACTCGCGCACCAACCCCCTGAACCAATTCTGCTAAACTACAAGCACAATTCCTGCTTTACGCTCAAATTGCCGTTCTAAAACACACTTTTTTCAAAACACTACACTCAATTCTCTGCACTTGGCAAAACTTTCATGAAGGAAAATCTTGTTTTCACAAGGAACACACTGTCAGTTAAAATTCTAAAGTCTCATCACATGGGCAAACACCTGTCACACAGTGTTACAATTAGCAACCAGAGATCGGAGATGGAAAGTGTATGACCGAATCCACAAACGCACACAGCCAGCTTCTCCAAGCTGTGGAAGACGCATGTGAAGATGCAGCAGCTGATGCTTTTTTAGTTTTTTTACTGTAACGGAATACAGTAAATTCTTCTGTTGTTTTGTATGTAGACCACTTTATGTGCAACTTTGTGTTGGTTGGGATGTACACTATGTACATTGTTTTTGTTGAGAAAATAAAATATATTTGTTACCGTGTATTTGTGAGTTGTGATTATAATAACAATATTCTAAAATATTTTACAACACACGTATGTACAGTATGTTCTGTGTGTAGTAAGTGTAACACGGAACAAAGAAAAAGGTCTAGGTCACTATGATGAATGGAGAAGTGTTTTCTATTCATCATAGTGTTTTACATTGAGCACATCAGTGTTTTACTGGTTCTTAAAAATGTCTCCTCATATGTTGGTCTGTGTGTGTCATTTGAAAACAAAAAAACATTTTGAGAAGAAATAACATTGTTTTGAATGTTATATTTTGCAAGAGTATTGAGGGGTTTTGCCCATTGTGTGTGTGTTTTTAGAAAATGTGTGTAAACAATCGAGAAAAACTGTAATACTTTCTCTCACTTTGTCACTGTATTGCTTATTACTTCTGTTAGTTATTAAATTCTTTATCAATTTTAAACTCGAGCCAGTTCAGTCTTTATGACTTCTCGTCTCAGAAGGCGCGAGGTTAACACATTTCAGTGTGCAAATTCCTTTTCAACTAACTGTCTATCTGTGGATGCAGTTTCATTTTTATAGACGAGAACCAACGGTCAGGATGGGGAAGTCAAGAAAAAAAAAGACAACTTCTAAGCAGTGGTAGTCTTAGACGTTCCATAGAAGCGCATAGGTTTACCTCCATCGATTATTTAGCTGCAGTCTCTCTTTTTTTATTGACGGACAGAAAAAATGAAAACACAAAAACCCACATCTAATTATAACTTGACCTCACCAGAAGTCACATGCACATAGAGGTAGCTGTGTTTTTTTCCATATAGGTTAGATGCTTCACACTGGTGGAGGCCATTCAGGTCAGAAGTCATGCTCAGAAACCAAACAAGGCTCAGCAGACGGCTAAATAAAGACTTAAATATATAATAAAACAATAGCATCTCCAAAAAATCTTGATTTGTGCCAAAAGTGGAAACTTATGATTGTTTTTTCTATTCGTAGCATTGGGAGAGAAGGTCTAGGTGTGAAGAGCCGACTAGTGATGAACATAAACTGTGGCTTAACGTTTGTAGAAAGCGTGTGAGAAAGACAAACAGCAGGTAACATGAAAGATAAGTATTGTTTGGTTAAGATTGACTGTTGAAAACCGGTTCATTCCAGCTACTGTATCTGCTCCAGGTAATATTTGCATGTGCGTTGGCTTCAGTCTCACATTCAAATGCATCCTGCGAGTTCTTGCTGATGAGATGTGTTATTGATATAATAAATACAAATAATATAAAAATAATGAGAGAGAGAAAGAGATATACAAGTACAAAGATCTTTACAGCTGGTTAGAGCTTCACATTTAACAAAATCCTCTGAATATACACACATTTTCATTGTCGTTGGACTTCGGTGGGGAAAGAGCTCCACCCATCCAGCTGAAATGTTTCCTTATCTGGAAGGGGAAATCCACCAGCGCAGATGTCCCTGATGGAAGGTGGAGCCAAAACCACAAAAGACAAAAGGTTCTATTGTGCTCAACCAGATGGCACCTTTCTACAGTTACAATGAAAAGGTTTTGGAAAGGCTGTGCTGCAACTGTCACGGTTTGGTCTTGTTCTTGTCTTATTGGGAAGTTTCATGTTTCACTTCCTGCCTTGTTTTGTCTTCACCTGTAATTCTGATTGATTCCACCCGTTTCCAATCACCTGCACCTCCCTTGTGTATTTAAGCCATGTGAATCTGTCGTCCAGTGCCGCGTCATTGTCTGATGTTGTTTAATGTCTTTGAATGTCGTTTAATGTCTTTTTAAAAGCCCCTTTTGTTTGAAACACTGCATCTGAGTCCTGCCTGTGTCTGCTCACCACGCCGACCCATCCTGACAGCAACACTGTACATTTATTGTTGTATGTGCATCTGTACACCCTGTATAGACTATGTATAGGCTCACTATAGCCATATGAGGCTTCTGCATAGCTGTAGTTTCAGTAAAAATGAACACTGCATAGAATAAAATGAATGAATTGAAAGAAAACCATGAAAACATTTTAATGAGACATCAAGACTGGGAACTTCTGCTTGAACCAACCACTAAAGAAACTTCAATTAAAAAATAAAACAAAATACAGAACCCAAAACGTAAAAGTATTTACAACTACAACAACTTCAGAATTGTGTAAATAAAATGGAAAAAGATCCATCAGTGAAGATTGAACTTTTCCCCCAAGCTGACCATCACACCATGGCTGGATGTCACGTGTACAGTAATTAAATGAGTCATATGAAATGTGTTTAATTAATAATCTAACGTATTAACATAATAACTAATATCTAATAACACACAAACCACAATTCTAATACTATTTATGATCAAATAGTCCCTTCCACTTAGCATCCTCTTCTGCTTAAATTCCTAACACTCCCACTGCACACACACAAACACAGCAAAAAACAAATGGCCACTAACATTTTCAGTAAAAATAAATACAGAATGAGCATGGATCCTTCTGAAACCAGTTACATTTTTTACACAAGTGCAACCTTTTACACTCTATCAATATTTTTTCAGAACTTCTTTTTACCTTCATGAAATAACAATATGACCTATTAACTCTGAGGTTGTTGGCATTGTTATTAGAATATGACCTAAAACAAAGAATCACATGTGATGAAGCAGCCAGGTGGTTGACTCATTGTGTCACAGATTATTTTGTCATTACAAACATTATAGCACCAATATTTATACTGTGACACTCCTGCACCAGTTATGAAACTCCTTAAACTTAAAGACATACATGTGTATACATATGGAAATTCGTCCTGGGGAAATTTCATGGAAAACTGAGATAATGGAATAATATTTAAGAAATATAGACTTCAATCTGAAAGTATGGAAAGAAAGATCATGTTGAAATAAAGCATTAGACAGACACCGTGTTTTCTCCTAAGGTAGGTTATCTAAGCTCCGTTAACACAAAACTACAAAGCACCTGACTTATTTGAGTCAACGACAAATCTATCACAACACTATAAATAAAATAATAACCAATAATTAAACAGCCAGACACAAACAAAACTCAGCAGGCTCCTTCAGCACGTAGTAATCCAACATGTTTTACTGAATAGTTAATTGAATGGTGGGTCATTTCTGTTCTTGTTGACCAGGACTCAGCTTGTTATGGCATCATTTAGAGAACCACCATCATACGTTTGACGTACTGTCATCAACAGTTGATGCCGTTGTTGTGAAATCACACAAGTGGTGTCAGCAGTGGGTCCTTTGCAGTGAGCCAACTGTCTTTATGCTTGTTGCTTCCATGTTTACAGCAAACAACGAGACATTTGATTAAAATAAATTACAAATCAGTCTGAAAAGAGCGTTAACATATCTGCTGAAAAAACATTTTTATTGTGAAACTGAAAAACAACTAAAACAGTAAATAATACAAGTAAAAAATATTTTTTAAGTAGAGGGTTTATTGTATGTCATTAAATTCTAAAATGATTGGTAATAATAAAAGTTATAATTTGAAGGTCCACAGCCCAAATGCACTATAACAAATTTTCTACCTCGACTTCCAGTCTCTCTGCTTCTTGGACCGTCCGCGTCTTTGCAAGCGTGTCCTCTCCTGTCCTGTCCCTATAAACAAACACGCAAACGAAAAGATATAGAAAATAGAAAATACATTTTTCTACACTTAGCAGTATATTCAACTTAAGTGTGTGCAGTACTACTGTTCTCCGTACCTTTGAAATCTCTCCGTCTTGTACATGTAACACAGAGCAGCGACTCCAACGAGCATCATGATACTCAAAAGCCCAAATAAGATCCAACAGGCACGGCAGACTTCTGAGGGGAGAGAGGTGAAAAAAAAACAGTGAAAAGGAAAAATGAATATTCTGTACATTGGCAGTTATTGCGGTATATCCACTTACATTTTGCTAATCTTACATCTTGAGATTTTGCCAAACCATGTGGTGACTCAGCTTCTTTTATTAGCTAAAGTAAGACAGGAGGTTTGTAAAAGATGGTGAAAACTGGAAAGGAAAATAGAGTTTTTCTGCCTTCTTTGATGAGTTTAAGTTTAAGTTTGTCTCTATTATTTGTTATTTACTGACTGATGAATGTCCAGCTTTAAATTTGTGTTCAACTTACTCATAATTCATTTGATTTCCTTTTTATAGAAGAGAACCAACTGCTCAGGATGGGAAGTCCAGACGTGCTTTAACTTCTAAGCAGTAGTATTCATAGACCTTCATCATTTTCTGTTTTGCTGGCAGCGTTTCCTCTGCAACTGTCTGGGTTGTTGGTTAAACCGTCTCAAGCAGCTTCTGGATACAAAGGGTTTCCACATACACACGTCACACATATCAAATGCTCTATTGTGTCCTGGTTTTCAAATAGTTGCTGCTATTCAACTCCAGAACTGATATCTGAGCTTCTCTGAGAGGTCTTTATGACTTCTTGTCTCAGAAGGCGCGAGGTTAACACATTTCAGTGTGCAAATGGGTCATAGTTCATTTTCAACAAATTGTCTTTCTGTGAATACATTACATTTTTATGGACGAGAACCAACCTTTAAGATGGGGAAGTCTAGACAACAAAAGACAACTTAAGCAGTGGTATTCTTAGACGTTCTATAGGAGCGCATAAGTTTACCTCCATCGATCATTTAGCTGTAATCTCTCATTTTTTTATTTTTTTATTTTTTATCTGATCTTCCCCACCCTGGCAAGGGTGGGGAAGATCCCCCAATTTGTCCTCCAGCGGAGCACTTACGTCTGCCAGAGAGAAGAACATAGGACAGTGTTTATGTGAGCTCGGGCTAAACTTGGGAATAAAAATAGAATAGAAACATGAAATAAAAGAACACACTGGCACTTTTGACCAAAACTCACATCCAACTTAAACTTGACCTCACCAGCAGTCACATGCACATAGACGGTAGCCATGTTTTCTTCCATATGGGTTAGATGCTTCACACTGGTAGAGGCCATTCAGGTCAGAGGTCATGCTCAGAAAGCGTAGCGTTGCTCCCTCTACTCTGACAGCAGACTGAAGCCGAGAATGGTCGGATCTGAAAAAGACAAACAAGACCCAGCAGACGGCTAAATAAAGACTTAATAAAATAAATCAATAACGACTCTGAACAACGTTGATTTGTCCCAAAAGTGGAAACTTATGATTGTTTTTTCCATTTGTGGCATTGCGAGAGAAAGTCGGAGTGAGAAGTGATGAACATAAACTGTGGCTTAACGTTTGTAGAAAGTGTGTGAGAAAGACAAACAACGTCTAACATGGAAGATAAGTATTGTTTGGTTTAGATTGATCATTGAAAACCGGTTCATTCCAGCTACTGTACCTGCTCCAGGTGAAATCTGCATGTGGGTTGGCTTCAGCATCACATTCAAATGCATCCTGCGATTTCTTGCTGATGTTCACTTCATTGGGTGAGACTGTGAGCAAATGAGGTGTTATTGTTCTAATAACTACAACGACTCCACATTTAACAAAATAATGTGATCGTATACAAACTTTTATTGTTGTTTTTATGGCTGACGCATCCAGGGGAACAGAGCTCCACCCATTCAGTGGAATAATTCCCTTATATCTGTTTAATAAACTGCGTAAGAATGTGAGTTTTTGCATCAGGGTTATTTCTCAAAGGGAAGATTCTTTTCCACCACAGATGGTCAAACCGAGGTCAGAGTGATGCATCAGACAGACATGATAAGAGGCAGTAAAACGTGTTCACACAGGATCCTTTTACGCAAACAAGGGTTCTCATTGGCTCGAAGCTCCACTATCAAAGGATGTGTGTCCTGTTTGCATACAGACACCAGTAACTGAAGACCAGGTGTTCTTGAGGGCAGGTGAAGAAAAAACGGCTCTATTGTGCTCAACAAAATGTCAGCTTTCTAAAAAGATAAAAAAAAAATTGCCAGTGCTCATTTGTTTGTTTATTTGCATTGAGCTATTCTCTATTTTTGCAACCAACACCATGCAGTTAAAAATAAAACATTAACATGCTCTTCTATTTTCCAAAACTGTCTTTGGTCTTGTTTGGTTACCTGTCTTAATCCTAATAAAGCCCTAATAAGCTTTCAGGGTTCAGCTTTAGATATTGGTTATGTGAAGAGATTTTATAACATCAACTCAAATATCCTGAACAATAACCATTATTATATTATTATATGTTACAGAACTGTGATCAAAGAGTAACTTTGGTGCTCCAAAAGGGGTTTTCCCTCTTGGATTAGAGAGACTTTATCTTGTAGTTAAAAGAATGTGGACGTGGACCAGAAAAAAAAAGAAACTTCTGCCCACCAAGTCGATTTAGACTGGTTCTCAAGACATGTGAAGAACTTTCCCACATACGGACAAGCGATTTCTGTTTCCTTAGTTAGATGAGATTGTGAGGCGTTTTAGTTTTGGCCACATACAGTAAAACTACACTTTAGCAGAATGATAATTACAACGTAATAAGATGTGGCATTAATTACAGTAATGCCTTGAGAAAGCAAAATACCACAAAATAGAAAATGTGCAGCCCTGTGGGAACATCAGGGAACTAAAGGAAGGGTGGAACCTTGATTCTGGAACATGAAAAAACAGATCCTTAAGTTCTTCGAACTAGAAAGAGGTTCAGGCAGTAACATAAAGTCCTGAGTAAGACTTTTCCTACAATTTACTCTGATGTTAGTAGTTTGTAGGATGTATGTGAAGCACTTTGAACTGACTTGTTGCTCTACAAAGAAACTAAGTCAGAAAACTAGGAAACAGGAAGGGAGTCGTTCAGGAAATGGTGCACAGGAAGAGGATTAATTGGCTGGTCACGGTGTTTCTCTCCGTGTGTTTAACCTTTGGTTAGGTTGGTTCACAGAGAGAGGAGGAGAAAAATAACATTCCAGAAAAAGACTGTGGGTGTGTACGGACATTATTGTGCTCAGAGAAGCTACGAGTAACTTGAGCGTGTCGCAACTGCCTTCAGTCCTACTGCACTGGATGAACTCAGATGTTTTGTGTTCAAAATATTACAGACAGAAAGATCTCTAGCTCAGTCACTTTAATATAAGTAGAGACATTTATTTCTTGCTGCTATTACCAACATAGCGACATTAAATTGGATCTGAATGATGTCAAAAGAATGTAGCCTATTTTAGCCTTAAAATAGCTTTAAACCCCTTCATGCACAGCAGAGGCCCAATCATCCAAAACCTTAGGTTACTTAACGTAACCCCGGTTCTTTGATAACAGAGTGAGGTGTTTCACTATGGGAATCGCCTCGGCGTGACCAACTAAGGAAGCTCCAATGACACCACGTCTGTCCCTGACAGACAGGTCGAACTGTGCTAGGGCCACGCCCCCTCATATACTCACGGTCGACCGGCTCCTTGCAAACTATTCCAGACAGGTTTCTTTCCGTGTCCATGCAAGGAGGGACGTGGAAACTGGGAGCTTGCGACGTGCCCCCTTCATGAAGCGACAAACCAAGGGATGTTGCCCTGCCAGCTTATCCCCAAAACCCACATGGCAAGCTGAGACAGCAGCCAAGTACACCTTAATTGTGGAGAAGGCTTTCCCTTTATCCATCAGGTACTGCAGGAAACATAGCAGGTCCACCACAGAACACTGGTAAGGGATGGTATTCCTAGGTTCGCACCATTCCTCAAAAACCCGCCACTTTCCGCTGTAAAGAGAGCGGGTGGACGCGACCCTTGCGCTTTGAATGGTATCAATGACCCGTTCTGGGAGGCCTGACCTCTCACGGGCCAAGCCCAGAGCGCCATCCGGGTTGGGTGAGGGTGGTACATCTCCCCGCCCGCTTGGGAGAGAAGGTCTCTGCGAATGGGGAGAGGCCATGGCTCTCCCGCCAGGAGCTGCATTATCTCTGCCACCCAATGCTTGGATGACCACCGCGGCGCTATCAGGATTAGCGACAGGCCCTGAACTCTCACCCTCGCCAGGGTGGGGGAGATCAGACTGAGGGGCGGAAATGCATAGAGCAGCACGTCTGGCCACGGGTGGGCTAGAGCGTCCACCCCCAGCGGCGCACTTACGTCTGCCAGAGAGAAGAACATAGGACAGTGTTTATGTGAGCTCGGGCTAAACTCCGGCTCCATGTGCCATTCACTTTTCTCCCCAACAGTGTCGCTCCCCATCCTGACAGGGACGCGTCCGTTGTCATGGACACCGCCCCTAGCGGGACACCCGCTGCGAGCGCCGCCGTGTCTCTCCATGAGCGGAGGGCTGCTACGCCCGCCGGAGTTATTTTCACCCTCCAGTTGAGATGACGGCGTGGGCACAGGTGCAAAGTTGCCACCCAACGCTGAAAATCCCTCATCATTAACAGCCCCAAATGTACCACAGACATTACTGAAGCCATCAGGCCGAGCAGGCGCAGGCACAATCTGTGATGGTGAACATGCAAACATTGTCTTCCTCCACTGCTCTTAAACAGTTAAATTAATCGAATAACTGAGAATTTTGATTAAATGAACAAGAATGACCCACATTGTTAGTAAGTGATAAAGCGCTTGTATACTCACAGTAGATCTGTATGTTGAAAGGCAGGATCTCCTCTTTTGACTGGGCTTTGACGATACACTCGACCGAGTGACCGTGCATTTCTCTGCTCGGCACTCCAGACAGCGAGCTCACTGTGGTGGTCGTACCGTTGTCATGACGGGTGACATTAGTTGTTTCGCTCACTTTCTTTCCCAAAGTACCTTTGAGCCACTGCACCTCTGCAGCAGGCTTGGAACCAGCTGCTTTGCACGTAACGAGGGGAACTTCTTCATTACCCAAAATAGGACGATTATCCTCAAGGCTTGTGACCGGCGGCACTAGCAGAGTAAGAGCAAGTAGGAGGAGTCAATATGTGAGCATGAAGGTCAACACACACACACACATTTAATACAATGAAACATACCAAGCACGTTTAGAAGTATCTCCGTCTGGACATTTCCGGTGGGGAACAAAGTGAAGATGCACGTGTAGATGCCTTCATCTCTCAATGTGATGTCAGAAAACCGTAGCGATGCATTGAAGTCGCTAACGTCCCCAAAAAATTCAAAACGTTTATCCCCTCCGTTGACAAATTTCATTCCAATAACAGGCTTAATCAAAATGAAATTGTCCTTCTTGGGTTCCTTCC
The DNA here is from genome assembly GCA_021346845.1 of Apeltes quadracus. Lineage (NCBI taxonomy): Eukaryota > Metazoa > Chordata > Actinopteri > Perciformes > Gasterosteidae > Apeltes > Apeltes quadracus. Next base: position 8,224,182 of record CM037932.1, on the reverse strand, counting down.
TCCATGCGATGTGGGTGAGGGAGTCCTTAGCATCGATGAGTTTGCACGGCAAGATGGCCGTTTCTCCGTGCACCACATTCACCTTTCCTCCAATCACCTGGTGAGCTGTAACGTAAATAAAATCCCATCAACTGCCGTGGGTTACCTTCGTATACATTCGTAGCGCCATTGGGCGTTGGTTCGTTGGTTGGGGGGGCACCAACATTTGTGCTTAGGGCACCCAAATGGCTAGCGCCGGCCCTGCCTGCAAAAACGTCAGCAATTTTTGTTTGAGCCCGACGTTGAAAATTGGTTTGAGAGTGAAAGTTTTTTTAACGTCTGTTCGTAGACGTCCCAAAGACGTTCACGTTTACACCAATTTTTTTATGTTTTTTTCAACCTATAAAATAATGTTATTAGTACAAAAATGAGGACGAAATATTACCGTATAAAAATTACGTTGACAAAACCTGTTTGAGTCGCTTTTACTCTTCTTCCTTTATTTTTAACTAACCCATAGCCTTAAGTCTACTAATCCATAGTATTATATTTTATCCTTGCACTATGTCTTGTCCATTGCCGTCTGTTATCATGCGCTAACAGTCTTTTCAACCAAAATCTGCTCACTGGGAAGTCATCGTTAATTGTATAAAAGAAAAGCATTTATCCAAGCTTACATACCTTCTACAGCTGTGCTCAGGATGCACGTAGTCAGCAGTAAAAACATGCTTCTGCCTCGGCGTCTTGTGTCGTTGAAATCGGCGTCTTGTGTCGTTGAAGTCGTGGTTCAAAAGGTTTGCGCGTGTTGCCACACCCATCTCTGACTGCGGTCATGTGGACCGCATTTCAAAATAAAATGCGCCTCTATTTAAGGTGTTACGGTAAACGGGCTTGTACAGCGCAAAAGGCTCCAATCGTCTTTGAAATGTCATTTCTCAATCTTTGAACGGCTTTTAAACTAGAAAGAAGATGGGTAACGCTCTGATCTCACTTGATCCTGGTTCATGTGGACCTCTTCTATACCCATGTACATTCTCAGCAAATATTACTGTGTAGTTTTTGAGAAAAGTAAGAAAAAATAGCAATAATGGCATAATATTCGTCTTTTCTTGATCTTTGAATTGCCCTTAAACCAGATAGAAGCCGGGTAACGCTCTGCTCTCACTTGATCCTGGTTCATGTGGACCTCTTGTATTCCCATGTACATTCTCAGCAAATATTACTGTACAGTTCCCTATCAGGGAACTTTGAGCTGTATGAAACGCTGTGGGAACGGCCTGCGTGACTGCGTCATGAAGCCCGCGTGAAATCAGTCCAATGGCGAGACGGCACGTCATAGGCGGGTGACGTCGCGACCTGGAAGCATAACGCACACCAAAACACAGGCTCCTTCATCTCTGTGCCTTCATCAAGCGTGTTGTGTGAATCAAAAGTCCTTGTACTATGGCGAACAAGCGCTTCTTTCAGTGTGCTAAAAGTCTCCCTGTACCCACTTTATTACGGTAGAGGATACGCACAACTGTGCGTTGTTTGTTTGGGAGCGGACCATGCTCAGCTAGCTCTCTAGAAGAAGAAGAAGAAGAAGAACAAGAAGAAGAAAGAAACCTGCTTTCAGACATGACTGAGGGTAAGGAATTAAATCCTGACGTAGTTTGAGAACTGCGTCAGACTGCAGATTTGGCTCTGCGTGCCACTAAAGAGACTGCCAAGTTAGTTGGCCGCTCTATGGGAGCCCTGGGGGCTACAGAGAGGCACTTGTGGTTGAGCCAATCTAATATGAGAGAGAAGGATAAGCCCTTCCTCTTGGACACGCCGCTTGCCCCGTCAGCTCTCTTCAGGGACGCCATTGACGTGGTCATTGAGCGGTTCCATGAGAAGAGTCGACAGGCAGCGGCTTTTAAGAAGCTTCTTCCCCGTCGACGCCGCGTCCCCGGGGCTGCCGGGTGGGGGCAGCCCCGTCGACGCCGCGTCCCCGGGGCTGCCGGGTGGGGGCAGCCCCAGCCGTCAAAGATCGCGGCTCACCTGGCAGCACAGCGAGAGAGCGTTGCGTTTCGTGCTCCCCCTCGTCGAGATTGGGCCGAGACGCGGCACACTCAGGCTAGGTCTTCCAGGGGCAGGGCTGGGCCGAGGACGGTCGCTTCCTCCAAGAAGGCCCCTGCGAAGGTTGATCCCCACCGGGAGAGACAGGCCTCGGCCTGCACTCTCGGTCCTCCCTAAAAGCAAAATGGGTCAAGCTACTTTCCACGGCACTAGTTCGAGGGCCGCTCGCCTCCTGCGCAGAGTCCCAGTGAGCGTTGGCCCGAGGGCCGCTCGCCCCCTCTGAGGAGGAGTCCAGGGCTGCCAGAGAGTTTCCCTGCCAGTGTGCAACTACAGGGCACTGGGTCTGCAGGCCCGATTATCCCAAAGGGGATGGGGGGTTGTGTCCTATAATAGATCTACGTCGTGTTGAATCACGCAGTAGCAAAGCTCAGCTGTAAGATGCTCACGCTCAAACAGATCAGATCCAAGGACTGGTTTATCACGATAGATCTCAAGGACGCTTATTTTCATGTGTCTATCCTCCCACAACACAGGAAGTTCCTGTGTATCAGGTTACCAGTATCAGGTTCTTCCGTTCGGCCTAGCTCTCTCTCCCCGTATGTTTAAGAAATGCGTGGATGCAGCCCTGCTGCCATTGCATCTCCAGGGCATCCGCATTGTAAAACTACATCGATGACTGGTTGATTTTGGGCTCCGTCGGAGCAGCTAGCGGTTCAACATAGAGATGTTGTTTTCACGCACATCAACCGTCTGGGATTGAGACTCAGCGCCAGGAAAAGTGTATTGTCCCTGCTGCATAGGTCTGCAGCGGGGACAATACGGTCTGCTGGCAGCTGCATCCAATGTGATTCCCTGCGGCCTGCTGTGTATGAGACCGGTGCAGTGGTGGCTCAGAGCCAAATTGTACACCCCGAGGGGGAACCAGCAGGGGCAGACGCCCTGTCGAGACAGGGCCAGAGGCTCGGGGATTGGAGCTCCATTTGGAGAGACTTTGGTCGTACTGAGGCCGACCTGTTTTGCTTCCAGAGAGACGGCACACTGTCCTCTCTGGTTCTCCCTGAACCATCCGGTCCCTCTACGGGTGGATGATATGGTACAGGATTGGCCGAGGTCACGCCTGTACGCTTTCCACCCGGTTTCTCTGCTCCCAGGAGTTCTGTAGCGTGTCCGCCAGGACGGCGTCGGTCTACTGCCAGTAGCCCCGTAATGGCCGCCAGAGTGTGGTTTGCGAACCTAGTTTCTCTCCTCGTCGGTCCTCCCTTGGAGATCTTGACCAGGACGGACTTGCTCTCGCAGGCGTCGGGGTCGATCCTTTACCCCCGCCCGGAGCTATGGAAACTGTGGGGGCCCGCCTCTTAAGTTCTGGTCTCTCGACCGAGGTCGTTGAGACCATCCTCCACTACAGAGCTGGAGCGTAGGCCGCTAGGTGTAAACTCTTCACCTCTTGGTGTGGAGAACGTCAACTAGACCCAGTTTAACTGCCCGGTGTTTGCAGTACTGGTGTTCCTGCAGGAAAGTTTTTCCACAGGTTTATCCCCGTCCGCACTAATTGCTGAAATGCTTTTAAGCATTCGAAGTATTGTTATCCTAATCTTTATTCCGCATCTTTTTCTATTTCTTCTGCCGCACCTTTCAACTCCTTCACACTTTCAGCTATTTAAAACGTTAAAATTTTAAAATATTCAGCTCGTTTCAGGTAAGGGTGTTATGACTTTTCAGCTTTCTATCTCTTATAATTGATTTTATATAAATTAAAACTTTTTTAACATGGTTTCCAATGGAGCTAATCTATAAATCCTCTAAAAACCTCTTCAACTTTTCTAGCTTTTTCTTTCAGCTACATACACCATTTACCTGTGTCTACTTTAGAAAGTAGACACAGGTCTTGAGAATTCTTTAGTCTTTACAGCTTTTCGATATCTATTTTACTTTTTTCATAATCACTGATTATGTTTCACTAGTTTTGCCCTCCTTTTCTGAGTTTTACATGCGTGTGTGTGTGTGGAGCCTCACAGTGAGCGTATGCAAATTTAGAGTGTACGGCTGCGTGAGAATCGGGTAAAAAAAATATGGATCTTTTGCACTCACGACCACAATGTTACATTTAAAAGCTTCATTTTTAGATCAGAATGATGCCGTGCTTGTGCTGGTCGGAATGACGTGGGTATGGAATCCCAGAGTTCTTTGCTTTTTGCCTGAGGGGCTTGAGAGTGAGACAAAGTCTGTCTCAAGCCCCATTGACTCCAATACTAATCTGGTGACGAACTTAACAGAAAAGAAGAGAAGGTACATGAATTTGAAACTGATAATACAGCCATATTATAAACTCTAGAGACATGTATGCTTGACGTATCATACGCATGACGTATGCTTCGGTAGAGTCTTGGGACTCTCATCATGCAGTTATTTTTTTGAAACCCATAATAGTTTTGCGCTACTGGGCATTTGTTTTAGGTGTGGATTCTGTTTAAATCACTTGAAATCGCGTTGTGTCCTCTGGTCGGCTCGTTAAACGCAGGTGCACCCGTTGCCACGGCTACGGACACCTGCACTCGCAGACCCTCCTCTCTCTACTCCTTCATAATCAATCTGTGTCTGTTTCTTCCTCGCTCTGTCTTTTTCTAACTTCTTAGTTTAAATAACATTCTGTCTCTCAATAGCCCCTCCCCTCCCCCCCGACCACACCCTACCCAACTCCATCATTTCAAAATAAAAGCCTCAATTATTATCTTGGGCCTCATCTAACATTACAGTAAGAACTATCGAGTAAACACTTGGCTTGAATAACAATCATTCTACCCACCCCCCACCCTCACCACCACCCCTCCACCCAATTTTATCATTTCAAAATAAAAGCCTCAATGATTATCTGAGTTCTTACTGTAATGTTAGATGAGGCCTATCGCGTAAAAACTCGAAACTCGAATAACTAACATTCTGCCCCCACCCACCCCACCACCCAATTTCATTACTACAAAATAAAAGCCTCAATGATTATCTGTACCTTTACCATGAAGGGAGTTCTTACTGTAACTGTAGGATTGTTGATTCTATATTTTCAACAATCCTTTCAAATAGTTTTCAGCTTTTCTTCTTTCTATATTTTCAGCAATCAATTCAAATTGTTTTTAGCTTTTCTTCTTTCTATATTTTCAGCAATCCTTTCACATTGTTTTCAGCTTATTTCTATATTTTCAGCAATTCTTTCAGTTAATTTCAGCTTTTTGCATTCCAACGCAGCAGGAAATGCATGCATGGCGGCCTTGAAAAGAGAAGAAGATTCGGTGACCCAGGCCCCGCTGAGGGGGATTCTCTGGGGAGACACCCGCTGATATCCAGCTTTCTTCGTGGCACACCGAGGCTGAAGCAGCAGCACGCACGAGAGTACCTTCTTGGGAGAGCCGGGCCGTTGTGCTGTATGGTCTCTCCCGGGCTCCGTTTGAGCCCTTTGAGGAGGTCGCAGAGGTGGCTCTTAAGACGACCTTTCTGCTTACAATATTTTTCATTTTTCCAGAATTGGAGATCTGCAAGCCCACTCGTGTCTCTTTTCTGCTTGGAATTCTCACCCGGTATGGTGAAGGCGTTCTTACTACCTTCACCCGGTTATATTCCTAAGGTTCCTACTAATACTATTGGACCCATTGGATCTTGCTGCAGGCCTTCAGTCCTCCTCCTTTTCTGACGTCGGACCAGATGAAGCTGAACCTCCTCTGCCCGGTTGGGGCCTTAGACGCTTACGTCCACAGAACTGCCCTGTGCAGACGAACAGCTGTTTGTGTACTTTGGACCACCTGACATCGGGGGTCCGGTGTTTTAAATTGAGGATAAGCAAGTGGGTGGTTGAGACCATCCCACTTGGTTCAGTCGGCCGGGCCTTGGCTGTCCGTGCCGTCTCTACCAGGTGGATGGCGGCTTTTATAGCCCTCCTGTAGCGCTGCACAACGTTGGTATTGCGGCGGGATGGTCCTCTCCGCACACGTTCGTGAGATTTATCGCCTTGACTCCACACGACGGACACTGGCTCGTATGGCAGAGTGGTTATTGGCGTTCCCACAGAAATTTCACGCAGCTCAAAGTTCCCTGATAGGGAACTGTACAGTAATATTTGCTGAGAATGTACATGGGTATACAAGAGGTCCACATGAACCAGGATCAAGTGAGAGCAGAGCGTTACCCGGCTTCTATCTGGTTTAAGGGCAATTCAAAGATCAAGAAAAGACGAATATTATGCCATTATTGCTATTTTTTCTTACTTTTCTCAAAAACTACACAGTAATATTTGCTGAGAATGTACATGGGTATAGAAGAGGTCCACATGAACCAGGAACAAGTGAGAGCAGAGCGTTACCCGGCTTCTATCTGGTTTAAGGGCAATTCAAAGATCAAGAAAAGACGAATATTAAGCCTGTATTGCTATTTCATCGTTCCTTTCTCAAAAACTACACAGTAATATTTGATGAGAATGTACATGAGTATAGAAGAGGTCCACATGAACCAGGATCAAGTGAGAGCAGAGCGTTACCCGGCTTCTATCTGGTTTAAGGGCAATTCAAAGATCAAGAAAAGACGAATATTAAGCCTGTATTGCTATTTCATCGTTCTTTTCTCAAAAACTACACAGTAATATTTGATGAGAATGTACATGGGTATAGAAGAGGTCCACATGAACCAGAAACAAGTAAGAGCAGAGCGTTACCCGGCTTCTATCTGGTTTAAAGGCAATTCAAAGATCGAGAAAAGACGAATAATAAGCCTGTATTGCTATTTCATCTTACTTTTCTCAAAAACTACACAGTAATATTTGCTGAGAATGTACATGGGTATACAAGAGGTCCACATGAACCAGGATCAAGTGAGAGCAGAGCGTTACCCGGCTTCTATCTGGTTTAAAGGCAATTCAAAGATCGAGAAAAGACAAATATTAAGCCTGTATTGCTATTTCATCTTACTTTTCTCAAAAACTACACAGTAATATTTGATGAGAATGTACATGGGTATACAAGAGGTCCACATGAACCAGGATCAAGTGAGAGCAAAGCGTTACCCGGCTTCTATCTGGTTTAAAGGCAGTTCAAAGATTGTGCCAAGATCAGTGCCTTTAAGGCTGTAAGCCCTTTTACCGTAACGCCCATAATAGAGGTGCATTTATTTTTGAAATGCGGTCCACATGACCGCAGTCATCTGTTGCAAAGCAACTCACCGCCAGAACACCAGGCAGAGTAACTTAGAGAGTCACGAGAGTGACGACTTTGTGTGTGGAAGTATGATACTTTTTGTGCCCCGTGCATCGCCTCGTCTGCCTCCGACATACTTGTGCCGTATTTTCCTTCACAACGTTGTCCCCCCTCGACCGGCAAACCACGTTTGCGGAGATCTGCGTCCATGAATTGGAGACCATCCGCGCGTCTTATACGCGTTGTATAAGTGGTCTTATTTACGGATTTCTTCCGACAAAAGCTCTTCAAACTGATTCATTCTCTCGTAGAAAAATGTTCTTTTAATAATGACGGAATTATGCTATTGTAGCGTGTCTAAGTTCCTAAATGTGTATATGGTGTCCGTTTCTCCGAAAACGCAGAACTGAAGTCCCTCCGGCCACTTCCTCTTCTTGTTGAATTGAGTATCGCTGCTAAGTAAATGTCTAGTACTTATGCTTAAAAATAATGGCCTCACATTTTCTTTATTTCTTTTTTTTTAATTTCTCTCACTCAATATTTTCTTTGTGCAATATATATTAAACAATTAAAGGATATTTATCCTTTTGCGATTTTTTCATCATGTATCTAGTTGGTTCTTGGTTTTAGTGATGGTTCTTGATATTGAATATGAGGATTTGTTCGTTAACAGTTTGCCACCTGCTATCAGATCCTTGTGTTAAAATAGATCCATGTTCTGTCAGCTCAAAGTGAGGTTTAAATCCTAAGGCAGAGGAAATTTATCAACGCTCAACAAAAACCACTGCAGCGAAGTACAACTGGATTTATACATTGTAGTAACACATATGCACTTGTATTTTTTCCAGCAAGGATAAGAACCCCTGACCCATCATATCCCAATATGCACAGCGGGCGATTACAATTTCCTTATTTTATGGCGACATGTGGCCGAAGAGAAAACATTCCCTTTTAAATGTAAGAAAAGTGTTTTAAGTCACTCAAATATCTACTGATTCGAATGTTAAATAACAAGGTGGGATTTAGACGTACAGTCAATTAGCACAGAGAAAAATCACCCTTTGATTAATGGTAAAAACATTCATAGAAAATGTTAAAATTGAATTTTGTTAAAACATCATAACGGCCAAAGTTAAATGGCTTTGCCTGCACAGATGAAATGGTCTTTTGTTAAAATTATAACAATCAAACAGAAAATAAATATATCTAAATACTGTCTTTGTCTCAGGCAAAGTGAGCCATCACTACAGCTAAAGTATAGTGCAATTTATTCACACACTGCAACCTCCTGGTTTTTCTGAACAAAAAACATCAACAAGCAAAGACTCAGCAAACTCATGTTTACCATAGAAACACGCAGGTAGGAGTCGGTTGGCACACTGCTCACCAAATGACCTTTAGTAGTACTGAAAATAATTTGTTACCTGAACAGATTCTTGTTGTCTGTAAATAATTTCTTTGTGTAATAAGCACAGTTTGGTGAAAAGTACAGCTGCTGTCTTTCCCCATTATTCTGTCTTTCTGGGACGTTTGGGACGCGTTTTGAGCCACAAAAATGTTACGTTTATTGAAATATTATTTGTATGAATTTGACCTTTGTCAATTTCTCAAACTTCTATCTAACTAGCACTGTTCCAAATGTGCGAATGTCCCACCTGACCCTGCTCTTCCCTACAAGACGACATTTATGTCAAACCAGGAGCAAATGCTCCAATGTCGCAGAGGAGGAACAGCTCTTCATTGTTCAGGTTATTGAGCACACGTTGTCCAGAAAGGGTTGTTCTTCAGGGACAGTTTTTTCCCTTTTTGTTTTATTTCCATTTTTCTTTTTTCTTTTTCTTTTAGGAATAATAATTTGAGACAGTTCTGCATTATGAACGTTTTTCCTTGTTTTTAAATTCCACATGTTATTATTCAGCCAATGTGCAGGTTCATGTAAAGATAAGGATGGACTGAAGACATTTTTACTCATAAGCTCTTTATTTCTAAACATTTGTCATTTTTCATAGAGTTGATGTTTTGTGGGGACGGAATGTGTCTCTCTTTCCAACATCTTTTATTTGCACTGAACTTCATCCTTAACAGACCAGAAGCTTCTTAAAGTACTGACTCGTGATTCTTACTGTATTCTGCAACGCTGTGTGGTTGGAGTGGAGCCACCTGTTGGGGCAGAAGTGGAACTAAACTCACTGTAGCTCCAAGAAACAAAAAGGCGGATGTGCTGCAAATAGGAGACATTAGAACAGAACAGTTTGACTAATGAAAAAGTTCTTCTGACCTCTTTTCCACACTGAACATGAAACGTGACGTAACTCAGGGTCTTTCTCCCCTGGTCCTGGTCTGGGATCTGGGAACAGCTTCTTGATGCAGAAATGACATTGAGACCATTGATGAGACTCCAGTGCAGCTTCCAGTTGATTCAGACACATTTATTATATGAAGCCCAAGATTAACCCTTTTTTGTGAAGTAAAAGGCCCAATACCAGGGTAAATATTCCATATCATGCATTTAAAAGGAAAGGCTTCATCAGCTAAAAGTGTTACTTTAATTATGAACATTAAATAAAACATGGCCCACTTTACACTTCAGGGAATAAAGCTTTATGCATCATGTTACATTCTTCCATTTCCTGCTTTGAAAAGTTAAAATGGCTGCTGTGGGCTTATGCAATAACCCATCTACTTCATTTCAAATCCCCATGATGCGGTGAATACATATTATTTTTATGTTTTAAACTGCTTCAATATGAAGCCATAAACAATGAATAAAACACTTTTTTCATGACAATTACTACTACTACAATTTCCACACACAGCAGTAAATGAAACGTTTCCTCACCTGTAGAGGCAAACAGCTGTGATGAAGAAACAAAGAAGAGATCCAGTTGCAGCTGTGATATATAACCACAAATAACTGATTCCTGCACAAAATCAGATGTGAATTAATGTTGGTACAGCTTCAGGTTTGAGATGCACTGTGTCTGTAGAGAACAATAGTTTTGGCTCTACTTACCTTCCGGTTCCTCAGACACCGTTAAATTCCACTCAATACTCGGCGTACCTTTGTCTTCATAGAAAGTACATCTGTAGACGCCTGCATCGTCACGCTGAACTTTTGAAATATTCATCTTTGGGGGGAAGTTTGTGTCTATTTTCAGTCGGTGTGAAGTGAAATTTGAAAAAGTCTTATTTGATGAGACTGAAAAAAGTGTTACTCTGTCTTTGGTCCACCTGAGTTGTGATACTGTTGTTCTATTGGTGATGTTGCAGGTGAAGATGACGGACTCTCCTCCATACACCGATTCATTCCTCCGCTCAACTGGATTATTATCGAACACTGAAAGAAACAACCAATCAATACAAATAGAATAAATAATGAAATGTACAGGATTAGCATGAATAACAAACACAAATGTCCTCTGTACCTGCAGAGACTTGGCTCGTCACAAACAGTGTAATGGAGAGAAGAGCTGCTTGGTTCAGGTGGAACATGATGACCATCAGACAGAGAAAGACCGACTGCCAGTGGAACACCCCGATGTGTTTGTGGAGGAAGCACAGAGAAGAGGAAGTGGTTAGCTGGTTAGTTCGGCTGCTCACAGCTCGTCTTTGTGCTGGAAGTCAGAGGAACAAAGAAACATTAAGTCAACGTGGGAATCAAACAATTAGAATGCTGAGGAACAAACTCCAATATTTATATCATAAGAAATCACTTTTCTCACTTTGTTTTCCTCATTCTTGTCATAAACAGAATATACGAAGCACTCGTGAAATTCTGAAGTGCAGTAAAACCACTTCTGATGGTGTTAAAGACCTTGTAGCCACATCGTGACCCTAAACTACTGAGTGCCTTCTCACAAGGGATGGACGCTAATAGGAACCATAACCAGGGCTTGATACTGAAACTGTTTCAGATGAGTATGTATAATGTTTTATTTATGCGTGTGCATTGGTTTACAGAGTATGTATGTGGTGTCTTAGTAGTGTGCGTGGGAGCATTTCAATAGTGAACGTAAGTGTTTCACTAGAAGGTGTAAGAGTGTCTCAATAGTTAAGTCCTAAACGGCCCCAGTCATGTTCGAAATGAAGAAACTCCGGACTAACAAAGGATGTCTTGAATCGAAAAGTTAAAAATCAAAAGAAATTAACAAAGAATAAGAGTTGCGCTAAAAAGTTAACACTTTGAGGATTTGCAGGCTTCTCCGATCCACAGACCACAGCGAGTCCTCTGACTACAACGTAGTTAACTGTCTGATTCATTTGTTTTAAGTTTACAGTTTTTCACTGGCTTTACATCATTGTCATTTCTTTATTGATTACAAAACTCCTTCAGAATTGCAACTGTACATTGTTATACATATACTATATACATAGTGTTATACAATATGCATATCTTTATTGACTACATAAGCAACAAGAAAAGTGGATCATCAGTTTTGATATCCTACACCCCTCATATCGAAGGTTTTACCTTGAAACACTTGATTGATTTGGTCACAAACAACTTTTACAACCACACGTCACCTCACAACTACATTAAGTCTTTTCTCTCTGCAGATATGCTTAAGATGTCTCCCCTTGGTTCCATAAAGTGCTTAAACCAAAGACAATTAAGATATTCTAACAATCTCACTGTTTACTCTTTAGTGTGCTTTAATACTATGACTTTAAATCGTATCAGCAACACACAATCTGCCACTGAAATGATTAGAAATAAACATGGCCAAGGTCTCAGTTTGAAAGGACCTGTAGTTCTCTCTTGAGACACTAGAGGGCACAGACCCCCAACTGAAGCCCGTTAAACTCCCATCTTTGCCTTTACAATAAACATCATCAAAGTAACTTTCCCTGGTGGGCTCACGGTGCACCACAAACATGGAACCATTCAACACATCACACAACAGATAAAACCCTTGTGAACATTAGGAAACACAAAGAGAAGCATGCATCAGTGTGGTTGACTTGTTTAACGTTCATTGAAATGTCTCGTCAGCTCACTGGAGCCCGTAGATTGAATTGAGCTTCTCTGTGTACTGACTCCGCCGCTTGTTGGTGGTTCTACTGGCTGTGACGGCCTGCGGTGGATCGATGGTCGTCTAAGGAGAAATAAAGTGAAGAATGTAAGTTCAACGTCGTAGCAGAGAAAGAAAAGGAAAGAGGATGACAAAGTTCTTCTGACCTCTCCTACTGAGTGGAGATGAAACTGGTCGTGGACGTGACTCCGGTTTAATTTTCTGGCTCTGATTTTTCTGAAAAGATCAAGTTCAAAGTTAAATACAGTTTTGTGATGACAATTTATTCACATTCAGTGTTGGAATGAGTCGTCAGACTAACTTACAGTACTAATCTTGAATTACTTTGTTAAGGAACAGAAGTACTTTCAGTAAGATTTACTAAATCAACACATCACAAGTCAAAGTCCTCATTCTTAAAAATTAGGCCCTGTGCACGTTATACACAGTAAGAAATCATTAGATTGCATAAAACACAAAGAGGTTACTCATAGCGCCGCAGTGTTACACAACCAACTGTCCTATCAAGAATCACACAATATCACTAGATAACAATAAATAAATTGAGCTGACACAAATTACTCTCCGTTTATTTTTTGCAACAAAAAGCAGCAGATTTAATTTTATGTGCTGAGACTGACTTTAAGAAACTTTTTTTTTTTAAATATCTTGTAATGCATTAGTGATTGCAATACTGTGGTTAAATGTACTAACATTTCTACATGCTTATGTTTTGGCTGGAAAAAAATCATGCAAAACATGTTTGTAATTTCATGCGCATCATTCTTGTTTTATTTTAATAATTTGTCTGTAGATTTTAGGTCCAAATTTGAGTCTTTAGCTCTGCCAGCTAGAAAAAACTTAATTGTGGAGAAATGATGATGAACTGCAGGACTGATTATCAAACACAAGACTTCAAACCTCAGACGTGTCATGGAATTCATTATTCTTTGATGACATGTTTCCTCATTCATTCAGGAAACGCTTCTAACTTCAGAGTATAATTCATGAGGGGAAAGCTGATGTATTTAGAATTCTTTGCATTTAGCAGATATTATGTTAAATAAAATGGTCAAAACATAATTGTTATATGTTTCCTATGGTGTAGGTATCACTACTGCTTTACATCAATACTAAATCCTTGTTGTTCCGTAATTCACATTTTTGGGCAAAAAAGTTTCATCTGTATTGAGTTCAAAGCTACTTAAGTTGGTATGCAAAAATTAGAAAGGAATAATAATGTAAAGGACAAGAGCTTAGTTTTCCCGAGTGGTGGCAATGACCACCTTTCATGTATATCACTGAATTTGTGCACCTTTGCATCTTCCACCGTGAACCAAAGTCACGTGACCTTAATCCTCCCAACTGAGTACCTGCAGACACCAGAGGTGCGTATGTCGCATCTCACGGTTGCTCCATCAGATCTTTCTCATGTTTTCATTATACTGTCGATTAGTTCTTTCCAAATTACTTCATGTCGTTGTTTTTTCAAAAGATGGAATCCTGCCGGTTTAAAAGAAGCTATTTACGCAGTTTGCAGAGTGCATGTTGTCAACGATCCTAATTGAAAGTCACACACTTTGAAAGAGATGGACACATATGCAGAAGACACACGTTACCTCATGTGCACTTGTCTTTATAATATGCAAATCAGCTGTTTCATAATCTGTGTGTTTCTTCAGATGATATCAATAACTTGGTGTCCTAGTCGGTATTCCTCGTATGTTAATATCTGAGTTTGTATCCCTATGGTTGAAAATGTCCATGCACAGCAGTAAATGAAACGTTTCCTCACCTGTAGAGGCAAACAGCTGTGATGAAGAAACAAAGAAGAGATCCAGTTGCAGCTGTGATATATAACCACAAATAACTGATTCCTGCACAAAATCAGATGTGAATTAATGTTGGTACAGCTTCAGGTTTGAGATGCACTGTGTCTGTAGAGAACAATAGTTTTGGCTCTACTTACCTTCCGGTTCCTCAGACACCGTTAAATTCCACTCAATACTCGGCGTACCTTTGTCTTCATAGAAAGTACATCTGTAGACGCCTGCATCGTCACGCTGAACTTTTGAAATATTCATCTTTGGGGGGAAGTTTGTGTCTATTTTCAGTCGGTGTGAAGTGAAATTTGAAAAAGTCTTATTTGATGAGACTGAAAAAAGTGTTACTCTGTCTTTGGTCCACCTGAGTTGTGATACTGTTGTTCTATTGGTGATGTTGCAGGTGAAGATGACGGACTCTCCTCCATACACCGATTACATTCCTCCGCTCAACTGGATTATTATCGAACACTGAAAGAAACAACCAATCAATACAAATAGAATAAATAATGAAATGTACAGGATTAGCATGAATAACAAACACAAATGTCCTCTGTACCTGCAGAGACTTGGCTCGTCACAAACAGTGTAATGGAGAGAAGAGCTGCTTGGTTCAGGTGGAACATGATGACCATCAGACAGAGAAAGACCGACTGCCAGTGGAACACCCCGATGTGTTTGTGGAGGAAGCACAGAGAAGAGGAAGTGGTTAGCTGGTTAGTTCGGCTGCTCACAGCTCGTCTTTGTGCTGGAAGTCAGAGGAACAAAGAAACATTAAGTCAACGTGGGAATCAAACAATTAGAATGCTGAGGAACAAACTCCAATATTTATATCATAAGAAATCACTTTTCTCACTTTGTTTTCCTCATTCTTGTCATAAACAGAATATACGAAGCACTCGTGAAATTCTGAAGTGCAGTAAAACCACTTCTGATGGTGTTAAACACCTTTTAGCCACATCGTGACCCTAAACTACTGAGTGCCTTCTCACAAGGGATGGACGCTAATAGGAACCATAACCAGGGCTTGATACTGAAACTCTGATGAAGCTCAATGCAAAATAAAACCACATATGTTATAGTGTTCAATGGGTGTGAAAACCTCACCTGTTAAGCGTTTGTTGACTTACACACATGAATGTTGGCTTTAATGGGAGAAACTTTAATGTGTAAGGTTATCTGTGTCTGTATGTTAGCCCTGTGACAGCCTGGAGACCCGTTCAGAGTCTTACCGCCAAATTTCAGCTGCGATCAGCTCCCCTGTAACCCTGAATGAATAGCAGTCACAGAGTAAGGATGGTTGTGCATGTAGTGTACATCTAAATGTTATATATTTGGAGCCTTTTGGTGATAATGCATCGTTTCAGAAAGTATTCACAGTTCAGAGAAGTAAATCTAAGTAGTTAGAATTCCAAACAACAAATGATAATATATAACGTGCATGCAAATGTTTTGGTAATGCCTCAGGTGATGAAAGCAACACATTTGAAGATAGTATTGTGCTAGATTGGAGTTATTCAAGGCAGATTTAACAAATAGAGAATAAAGTCGTTGACTTGAAATGCCATGTTTACCTGCAGACCCCGAATAACTGATGCCGGTACAGAAGGCTGTATCTGTTCTGAAACAAAATAACACAATCACTTACACCCTCTGCAGAATGTCAACAGGAACAGGAAACTTAGCAAAGGTGTCAGAGGTCGAAAGGTTTCATCTACTCAATGCTACACTTCACGGAGATAGAGCACTCTGGATCACTAATATGTCACAAGCTGTCACTGTTTTGCTTTCTATTTGGGTTTTTGCTACATAAAGCTTGATAAAGGCCAGGCGATGTATTTCCCAGTCTTTTTAAAGGAGAGTTGATTAAGTTTTAAATGGACAGGGAAACATTGGCGTTGGTGAATAGTGAGTAAACAGCTGAGCAGGCGCTTTAGTTGTACTATGCATCAGCAGAGGCTGCTGTTATTATCGCTTTCTTTTCCTCTTATGCAGCAACAAAGCAGTAGGACATTATGAATAAAAAATGTTTGTGTGTGTCTGGCCAGAGAAAGGTCATGTGCACTACAGAGTGAACAGGGCTCCTTAAGCATAGCCATGTTTTCAGATTCTACACGACTCGCCCACACACAAACACACGCACAGGAAGCCTCAAGCATACATCCTCGTTGAGACGAGAGCTCTTAAAGGGGCCTACATGCTCAAAGACCACCTCCGAATCACACTTCCTACGCCGGCCTCACAGAAAGAGAAAAAACTAAAGTGATTAACGGATTCTCCATGAGGGGGAAAAAACTGAATTGGTTATGAGCGCTGTATGAGTGTGTGGGTGTGATTGTGTGTGTGTGTGTGTGTGTGTGTGTGGCTGTGTGTGTGTGTGTGTGGCTGTGTGTTGTCTGGCTATTCAGCCAAAGGAGAGATTATGAAACAGTTTCTCTGATTAAGTATTCATTGTATCATGGCTGCATGCAGAACATGGTGAAAGCAAATCCCTACTAAATGTTTCCAAGTCTGTGTTTAATATTTCACGCACGTCTGTGTGTGCTTGAGTATGTGTCTCTGCGTGCTGATGCACACAAGAAAAGAAAGAGAGGAGCGCAAACCATTGTTAAAAGTGAAAGAGCGTGTGACAGGATGACCCGTGTATCTGCTTTGCATTACATATCAATGAAGCTGCAGTTAGAAATATGCTGCCCTCTTTTTAAAAGGGGGACATAAACAGGAAATAAGTGAACTGAACTGTGTGTCAGTGGTTGGGAAACAGATACATGTACTGCTCTGTACAATCAATCCCTGGTTTCAACTCTGAATTCAATATCATATCAAAAATATTTTATTGTCGTGCTTATTTCACAGCCCTGCTTTGCAGACGCTCTGTTCATTTCTTCTGACAAACACGTTTGATGGACAGATACAAAGCGCAGGCCTCCAGAGACGAGAGGGTCTCGCACCCTGACGGCCACGTATGGTTAAGTGCAAGACTGTGGTTTCCGTTAAATGTTAAGGAAACCAGTTTCCACTGCGTGTATTGAAAAAAATAAAAAGAGTAACAAAAAAATAAAAGCGGTCTCAGGCTTTTAGTATCTCAACCAAACAATTTGCACGATGCCTCCCACATTACCCACAAGCATCTTGGGAAAACTAATTTGGCACTCATAACAAATAACTGCCGATGTTTAAGTTGCAAACCGAAAAACATGGATAACTGACCGAAAAACGGTATCATAGCAACCTGCCAATCTAAACCCAAGCAAGAGAACACCCTGCAACAAGCTCCATCATACTCTACATCTCTCAACAGATTAACATCATACTTTATTAAATAATAGTAATTGAGATCATAAACTCCTGTTAACAATTTCCTCAAAGTGGGTTCTCTTTCTCCTTGTTGTGAGCTGGAGGGAACCAGACTCTGCTCTCTCTGCACTTCCAGCCACATGACGCGCGGTTTGAGGCTCTTCCGTATTTGCTTCCAGTTTCTAAAGAATAACATTACCATTTGCAATAGTTAGGTCATGCTCAGAATCGTAATAACCCTGTGAACACACAGCAAAGTCTCCTTACACGCAGCTTGGATGACACGTGACAAACTTATTTTCTTTGGTTCTGCTGTTAAAGTAAAGTGGACGTGTTTGAAGACTTTGATATTTCCCTTTTAAGTATCAACATTTTGCATCTGGAAAGTCACAACAGTTTAGTTGTGTCATCAGCGTTTCAGTGGAAGTTTTTTTTCACCGTTCACCATTGTAAACACCCAAATCAAGACTAAGTAAGTGTAAGTGTGTAAAGCTCTTTTTGTGTGAAAACCTATGCAAAAGATTAAGACAAAGAAAATAGAGTAGCTCATTGCTTATAACTGGTGCAGAGGTACTTAGTTCTAGTCTTTTTCCGTTTAGTCACAATGCTTTTGACTTGGCCAATGGAAACTTCACAGTCCTTTATTGTTTCCACTGTGAAATTGCTCGTGCCAACTACAAAAGAGACGTTAACCTTTCACTTCTGAACGTCCTACAATCAGTGCAATACATTATTTTCATTATTTTCTCTTATAAACCAGCCATTCTCGACGGGAACTCCACCAACAGTCTTTTGTTTTTCCTCTGACTCCTCTTCATGTTTTGGTTTCATCATTTGGGTTTTTCCTCTTTTGTGTGGTTGCCCTGCGGGTTTTCTGACACGTGCTCTGTGCCGCCCCTTCCTCGCTTTGCACTGAGCAGGTGCCACGTTTGATCCGCCTATATGTGTGCGCATGCGGGGAAGTTCCACGAGAGAGGAGGTCATCATATCACAAGATTCGGACACACAGGACTGAACGCAACTGTGCTCGTAATGGCAGAGACGGGATCAAATAAATGATCATCATTGCAACGAGACTGAAGATGTGGAGCATGTGATTGTGAAGTGACGAAAATTCAACAATGAAAGAAACATCTCGAAGGCTAAAAAAGTGGAGCGTGGAGGGAGTTCTGGCAGTGGATCGGGGGGGCGTGAGTGCTTTAGGGCATCGCTGGCATTCATAAAAGAGACGGGACCAGGTCCCAGGATCTAGGTAAAAGTGGTAATTGATGTGTATTTTCTTTTTCTTTTTTTAATACTTTTCTTATTTACTTTCTTCTTTGTCTTTGTTCTATATCGAAATTATCTTGAGGCCAGCTAAAAATGATAAGAATTTAGGATGGGACAATATAAGCATCAGGCTTCTGCCGAATATCGTACAAATTGTCAACAATGGCGTTCTTTCCTTTTTAGAAGAGTTCTTTAGTGTTTTTCTATTTTATTTACACAACGGAGCTTACAGCCGGTTTAGAGTACAGCGAGAGGTAAAAGCTGAAGTAGTTTGTAGTCTTCCTTTCCTCCCACTACGTCTCAAGAGGCAGAAATGAACAAAGTTTGTGCAGCGTGAAGTCAGCTTCCTCGGTCCACGTCACACACTGGAGGAACTTATTACAGTCCTCGACATTTACCACCAACACTGATTGAACATCCCAATAGAAAGATCTCAATCCCTCTTATAGTTATAAACATAAACAGTATGTGTCATTTTAATGGAAGTAAAGCTATAGAGCTTATTGCATAAGGCTTGTGGGCATTCAGTGATCTAAACACATTCATTACACACACTGTTGCAGAGAGGTTGGCCTCTGAGAGCGGTGTGCTGCACCTCCCCCACAGAGCGCCTTGTCCGGTTGCCTCAGCGACTTAACAAGGAAGTCTAAAGAAAGCCACAAGTGCCTTTACTTCCCCAAATAAGATGGGTTCCAGTAAGTATGCTAATTAATCCCAAACCGCATCTATTGAGACAAGGATATACAATGTCTGCAGGTCGGTATTTGTTATATTCACAGTCTGCAGTCTTCGTGTACCTGTGACCGATGTTAGGTAATTATCTTGGTTACAGGTTGTGTAACCAAGTGTTCCCTCCAATAAGATGATCTAGATATCTGTCACCTTGGGGGTCGTGGTTCCACCTTGTGGCCGAGTTTAGCATAGAGGGTCGTGACCTGTCGTCGACCTGTCGACCTGCCCTCTGCCGTAATCACAGTTAAAATCTTAATGATTGAAATGATTATGTAAAAAAATCCATTTCATTTCTGATTATGTTAGGCCCATAAAAGAACTCGAGTAAAGGTTTTATGATGATAGACTGTATGTTTTGACATCCACACTGTTGCTCCATCACTGAAATCAAAGGGTTTTGCACACTAAATGGAATCCGTGGGGGATGTGCTTATTTTTAGTCCAGTTCAGTTTTAGAAGCTGCTGGCAGAGTTTGGTTTCTGTGGGGTCAAAACCTCCATCAGAACAAGTGGACCAGCACAATTTAATACTTTTCCTGCGTTCTGTGGTGCAAGATCAAAAGAATCTGCCAGCTCAATTTAAAATCAACACAGATTTAATAACCAACAGAGGCAGGTACAATATCAAAATGAACTAGGCCATTGATAGTGCTGTGTTCCACAACAGAGACCCTCCTTCTCGTGACCAGCTACGTGGTTTAGTCAAGATTTCTGGAAGAATCTGGCTTTCTTTTCAAAACGGTTTGTTTTGTGTCAGAATGTCGTCACGGCTTCTGTACAGCGATTGGCTGTGACATCAACAGTAGCTCCGCCCAGCTCGGCCGTTCCCTCGTCCATCCTCCAATCCAAACAATGCCACACCCAATCTGTTTATTACCTGTGGCCCCAAATAACTTTTAAATGTTATAATAATTCAGGTGTCCAGATTGTTCTGCTTCCCCCTTTGTCTCATCCTATGAATGTAACAACATAGACATATAAAGCAGAATCACTGTTTCTGTTGCACATTATGCTGCTGACAACCAGTTAAGCTGCAGTTTACATCAAAGTCTGTCCAGAATGTCATCATTATTTTCTTATCAGATATTGGGGTGAATTTCCCACAATATTTATAGGAGTTCTTGAATCAGGCGAGAAGCCACACTAAGAATGGTTGTAAAGGACTTTAGGAAGGAAGGAAGGAAGGAGTTACCCGGCCCAGGAGGAAGCCCCCATCTGGAGCCAGGCCTTGATGTAGGCTTGACAGCAAGCTTCTGATGGCCGATGGAGTGACGCGACACCTACTCTCATTCCTTGAGTTTACCCCAATGGGTCGTCTGCATAACTTTAATAAGACTACTCATTGCATCACCGACTGTGAATAAACTCTCATCACACGACTGTGTTCAACTTTGAACTTTAGAAAGATCAGATGCCAGAGAATCAAACCGGAGTCTCGACCACGACCAGTTTCCTCTCCACTCAGCAGGTCAGAAGAAGTTTGTCATCCTCTTTCCTTTTCTCTCTCTGCTACGTTGAACTTTCATTCTTCACTTTCTTTCTCCTGAGACGACCCTGGATCCACCGCGGGCGGAGTCATTACACAGAGAAGCTCGATTCAATCTACGGGCTCCACTGAGCTGACGAGACATTTCACTGAACGGTAAACAAGAAACGAGAAGAAACCAAGTGCTTCAGAGGAAACCAACCATACTGATTCCTATGTGCGTTATTGCATCTCTGTGTGTGTGTGTTACTGATACCAAATCAATAAAGTATTTCAAAACTAAAAGCTGTAAACTTGCATATGTAGCAAGTTTTCTGCTTCTTATTAGAAATAAAAAAAACAAACATTCTGCATGACGATGCAGGAAAATCCACCGGCTTTTTAAGGTTTACAATATTTGAAGAACAAAAATCCTCCATCAATTGTTTCTGATTACTTTGCACCTGAGCTGCTTGTTTTTAGATTGTAGCAGGAAGTCGGAGAACAAAGAAACTACTTTAAAAACTTTTAATATGAAAACATTTATGCAATAGTGGTATTTATTATCCTGAGAGGGCAAAAAGATCCATAATAATGAATCATTTAAACAAACTTAACACAGTTTTTTCACACAATTTTCATGTAAATGTTTTGTTTTACTACGGTACTGTTTTTTAAATTTTACTACTGTTATATTTGTAAAACATGAAAAGCATCCATTACTTTAGATTAAAGGTGTTTAACACCATCAGAAGTGGTTTTACTGCACTTCAGAATTTCACGAGTGCTTCTTATATTCTGTTTATGACAAGAATGAGGAAAACAAAGTGAGAAAAGTGATTTCTTATGATATAAATATTGGAGTTTGTTCCTCAGCATTCTAATTGTTTGATTCCCACGTTGACTTAATGTTTCTTTGTTCCTCTGACTTCCAGCACAAAGACGAGCTGTGAGCAGCCGAACTAACCAGCTAACCACTTCCTCTTCTCTGTGCTTCCTCCACAAACACATCGAGGTGTTCCACTGGCAGTCCGTCTTTCTCTGTCTGATGGTCATCATGTTCCACCTGAACCAAGCAGCTCTTCTCTCCATTACACTGTTTGTGACGAGCCAAGTCTCTGCAGGTACAGAGGACATTTGTGTTTGTTATTCATGCTAATCCTGTACATTTCATTATTTATTCTATTTGTATTGATTGGTTGTTTCTTTCAGTGTTCGATAATGATCCAGTTGAGCAGAGGAATGTATCGGTGTATGGAGGAGAGTCCGTCATCTTCACCTGCAACATCACCAATAGAACAACAGTATCACAACTCCAGTGGACCAAAGACAGAGTAACACTTTTTTCAGTCTCATCAAATAAGACTTTTTCAAATTTCACTTCACACCGACTGAAAATAGACACAAACTTCCCCCCAAAGATGAATATTTCAAAAGTTCAGCGTGACGATGCAGGCGTCTACAGATGTACTTTCTATGAAGACAAAGGTACGCCGAGTATTGAGTGGAATTTAACGGTGTCTGAGGAACCGGAAGGTAAGTAGAGCCAAAACTATTGTTCTCTACAGACACAGTGCATCTCAAACCTGAAGCTGTACCAACATTAATTCACATCTGATTTTGTGCAGGAATCAGTTATTTGTGGTTATATATCACAGCTGCAACTGGATCTCTTCTTTGTTTCTTCATCACAGCTGTTTGCCTCTACAGGTGAGGAAACGTTTCATTTACTGCTGTGCGTGGAAATTGTAGTAACAGTAATTTTTGTGACATAAGTTACATATTGTGTGTGTTTTCTTCATTGTTAAGTCCTTTTCTCTTCCTCTTGTGGACAATGACGTCCTCGCCACCATCTGTGCACATTGTGTGATCGTAGTGTGAAAGTTACATCGTTGGACATTTCCTTATGTTCTACATTTACTGAATTCTATGCTATTGTTAATCTTCCTAGTAAAACATATGTTTCCATTGTATCATGGGGATTTGAAATAAAGTTGATGGATTATCGCATATACCCACAACAGCCATTTTTACATTTTAATTAATGTTTTCCAGAAATAAATTACCGGAATTTTCAATAAAAAAAAATCTTGCAGCCCAACTAATACACACAATGTCACATCTTCTTAAAGTGTTTCTCCACAACAATTTTTATTTAATTTTCATACTTAAAGTATTTTTTTAGCTGATATGAAATATTTACCCTGGTATTGGGCCCTATACTTTTATGAATTAGAATTACTTGACAAAAAGTGTTAATCTTGGTCTCCGCTTCATATAATAAATGTGTCTGAATCAACTGGAAGCTGCACTGGAGTCTTATCAATGGTCGCAATGTCATTTCTGCATCAAGAAGCTGTTCCCAGATCCCAGACCAGGACCAGGAGAGAAAGACCCTGAGTTACGTCACGTTTCATGTTCAGTGTGGAAAAGAGGTCAGTAGAACTTTTTCATTACTCAAACTGTTCTGTTCTAATGTCTCCTATTTGCAGCACATCCGCCTTTCTGTTTCTTGGAGCTACAGTGAGTTTAGTTCCACTTCTGCCCCAACAGGTGGCTCCACTCCAACCACACAGCGTTGCAGAATACAGTAAGAATCATGAGTCAGTACTTTAAGAAGCTTCTGGTCTGTTAAGGATGAAGTTCAGCGCAAATAGAAAATAAAAGATGTTGGAAAGAGAGACACATTCCGTCCCCACAAAACATCAACTGCATGAAAAATGACAAATGTTTACAAATAAAGAGCTTATGAGCCTCAAAATGCTGGTCGGTCAGTTTCCTTCAAAAAGTGAAAGAGTGCAAGTTAGATTAAAGTTTGAAAAAGTTCAAATTTGTTCATGATTTATTTAAATTTTTCAATAAACGTGATATTTTTGTGGCTCAGAATGTGTCCGGAACGTCCCAGAGAGGCAAAATTATGTTATTATGTTATGTTACTACGTTTTGCGTTTGGGTCTGGCTCCATAGAACTTAACAAATTGTTAGTAGACAACTGGAATCTGTTCAGGTAACAAATTACTTTTGTTACCATAAAAGGTAATTTGGTGTCGTTGCAAACCGACTCACTCTAAATACGTGTATCTATATTTTCTGTTTAATTGCTTTAGATTGTTTCAGCTGTGAAGGCAAGGTCTTTTAGCTTTGGCCTTCATCATGTTTTTACAAAATTCAGTTTGAACATTTTTACCAATAATCAAAGGGTGCTTTTTTTACTCCTTTTGTTTTTGTTTAAATATTTGCATCATTAGATATTTGAGTGAGTTGAAACCCTTTTCTTACATTTAAAAGCTGTTAATGATAAATAAAGAATGAATAAAAAGAGAAAATTGTAATAAACTGCTGTTATCCTTTATGCATGAAAAAATACAAAGTCTTTGCATAAGGGTTGCTAAATATGAATAAACCTGTGTTTTTTGCTGAAGTGGTTTTTATTGACTGTCTTGTTACACTTCCTCCGCCTTAGGATTTAAACAATACTTTTAGCTAATAGAACATGCAGCTAATTTAATTTAATTTAAAATAGTTATTCTCTCAGCCTGAAATAAATGCTCCGAAGAAAAAGCTTATCCTCCTAAATTAAATGAAATAATAAGAATATTACATCTCTGGCTGCATTTTATATGTTTTCGAGTTATAAGGCTTTTACTGTAAAGCGAGTGTTTGTAAGGGCATAATAAAGACACAAATCTACCTTCATAACAGCTGGTATACATCTTGTTTATGTTTAGGCAAAAATGAACTGTTTTGGTACAATGCAAACAATGCATTACACATTTTAAACTTTGCCATAATTCTTTTTGCTAGTGTTCCCCATATTAAATATGAAAAATGTTATCCGTTAATAATGTTAATTCCTAATGACAGAACAAGTCGATCCTTTCTCATGGCTGAATAACAGGAATCCTATTGTGTCATTTACAAACTTGACACAATGTGTCATGATGCGAAGTACCTTGGTTTTGTGTTCTTTCATTGTTTCAAAGTCCCTTCTAACCGGCAGCAAACAGCGATTCTCAGTGAATCCCATAACAATGTTATTAAAATGTTCATCCCTCGGTTATTCTGCCCTCTGTTGACCATAAATAAACTAACACACCTCTAAATGACTGGTGAAACAAATCCGTCCATGCGAAACTATGATATACACACACCTTTAAAATGAGAATAAAAAGGAACCAGCCTGATTAATTGATAATCGCTTTCTTCTTCACACTTTTATGAACTAATGAAAGCATGTGATACAATATGATACAATCCAAACTACTTTGGGTATTTCTTTTGGGGGGGGGGGGGGGGTTGGTTTCACACACACACGCACGCTTTCCTCTGTGCACCCCCCCTCCTGCGTGCTCTCGCGTAAACGTCGTCGTCGTTCATTGGCCGAGGCGGTGAGGGAGGGGGGAGAAGGGAGGGAGGGAGGGGGGAGAAGGGAAGGGGGGGGGGGGGGGGAGGGAGGAAGAGCAGGAGGAGGAGAGACTGGCGGATTTGCTCGGAATTCCTCCGCGCTCCTCAGATTTCTCGCAGCCGCACGGACCTCCTGCTCGCCTCCGCCCCGACAAACATCCACACCAGTTCCTTTCCTCCTCAATGGTAACGTACTGCGTCTAAAGTAGCCTTTTCCCTCAGGTTTCCTTCTGGTGTGTTTGGGAAACCGGATGGAAATGGGAAAGTCTTACTTTTTCTCTTGCCGTGTCCAGATGTTGCGCGGTGTCGCTGTGCTCCTGCTGGCCCTGGCGCTCTCTGACGCGGAGGTAAGTTGAGCTTCATCTTTTGCTCTTAAACTATATGGTCATTTCTGCGGGGTGGGGGGGTTGAAACGGGTCTCGGATCCTGCTTCGCATCTGAACTAAACGCTTCCCCACACAGAACTGTCCCCTCTGGACCAACTTGCGCGACAGCTTTGTTCACAAAGGCGAGCTAGAAAACATCTGGGAAAGGGTCTTACCGTCTGTACCAACAGCACGATCACTGTGGGGGAAATGTGCCATCTGCAGCTCACTGTACTGCGCCTATCGCTTGTTAAACTATTTATCTCAACAAGGAGAGACCAATGATTCCGTTGTTGCAGCTACTCTGAGCTCCATTGTGGAGACAAACATTCTCGCAGTTGAACTAAATTGCCAATGGGACCGTTTATTCCAACAGGGACATCATTCTCAATCCTGCATTGGTATTTTCTGGATGTTAACGGAAACAAACACTTCACACCTCCTTCTTCTTTTTCTGTGTGTGGAGATTTTGAGTTCACACAGCAGACGCTGCCATGAGGCAACAGTAGTGTGACCGACAGCTGTGAAAAGAGAAGGGAAGCCTGAGGGTTTGTGTGTATCTTTTGTGTAGCTTGCCTTCGGGGGTTGATGTCCCGCATCATCCATATTGTAGGATGCTTGTGTGCTAAACGCTCCGCCGGGCGCCAGCTGCTCTCATGGCACACGGGCCCCGGGTTTGGGCGGCCAGCGAGGGAGCATGTGTGTTTGTCTGTCTGCCCCTCATGGGTCTCACACTGCAGCGCCTGTAAACCGGGTTAATGCGCTGTGTGATTAGCTGGCCTGAAGGCGCGGAGGGATGAACGTCTCGAACTTTAACTCTAAATTCATAATGTCCAACTAGATAGAGTGAGACACACAGAACAGGTGGTGGTTAATGGGCTTAACCCGGACACAGCTGTTGAACAGCTGGCTTTGTGTTGACTCCTCTGTTGACCTGCACGGCCGTGGCATGCTGAGGAAACAAACAAGGGGGAAAAGCCGGAGCCTAATTAGAGGATAGATTTTTTTCAAGCTGCCTCGCCAAATGTGAAACACGAGATAAACCAAATGTCCGCTGGATTTTCATCACAGCTTCACGCAGACGGCAATTAGTGTCACAACGGCCATGACATCACTCATGGCCTGACATGCGGGCCTTCCCCCCCCCCCCCCCCCCCCCCCCCCCCCTCCACTGACCTTCCACTGCTTACCCTACCTCTGCTCTCTGGCTGCAAAATGGGCCATTGTTGGCGTCTTTATTGGATTCGCAGACGTGATGTGTGAGGTATGGCACACAGCGCAGTCTGTTGAGTCCACGCACAAAGTTTACGTGGAGGCATTAGACAGGCATCTATTCTCCAAAGGTAATTACCCTGATAATATATGGTGGGAAGGGCCTGAGCTGGCATTCCTGTGTGCCGTCCAAATAAGGTCAAGAAGTCGGAGCGAAGCTGTATCTGATGAGCCTGCAGGGAAGGGTATTAGGATGATATGGAGATGAAGCTGTATCTGATGAGCTTGCGGGGCGTGTGTTAACATCATGTAAAGATGAAGGGATGTGTGTTAGATGCACTGCATTAAAGAGCAGGAAAGACAGATGAAAGACGGACGCTGGTGCGTGTGAACGGGTGTGTGTGTAGTTTCTGTTATTAAACCCGGACACTAACTCCTGATTCATTACGATAGATAATTCCTGTGTGCTTCCTGAGGTGAGAAATTGCAGCGTTTGATGTGCAGTCGAAGCCGGAGTCGAGACTGTTTGGAAAACTGTCTGCAGGCAGGAATCAAGATATGCATCTGGTGAAGAAAATGTTGACTTTTCGCCCCCAAACACACGGGGGTTGATATGCAGAGGAGGTTGAGCTGCAGGCCCAGTGGCAGTCTGAAGAGTCTGCAGCCTTAGGGGACATGCGAGCACATACTCGCATGGAAAACCTTATTATTTCTTTTTTCATGGCAGGCAGTGTCGTAGCTTTTACCCTCCATCGTCCGCAATGACAGGGTTCATTTTGTTGCAGCGGCACTAGATGTTAAAAACGAGACGAGGGAATCAGCCCAACAAGGCAGCCGGACAAGCTCTTCTCTCTTAGACGGTCCAAGAGTCAATTAGTTGAGGATTAAAAAGGACGAGTTGAAGAGAAGGAGAAGCCGCTTCAGCCCTGGAGCTGACTCTGATTGAGCCACAGCCTCCCTTGAACCTCCCTAATGATGCCCGTTCTCCCACATTCAAGGGGGGGGAGGGGGGGGGGGGGGCTAAAAATATCTGCCCAGGTGGAGGGATCACAGGCATGAGGGGACGCTGCGTCCTCTGTCCTCTGTCAGCCTGCTCTAATTACTGCAACCCAACATCCAGTCGTGGATCCTGCGCAGGGATTGTTAAGGGCAGCGAGAAAGAGCGATGTAAAGCAGAAAAGGAGACGGAGCCACACTCATCCAATTATAGCAGGGAAGATTGGGGTTGAGGTAAGACTTGTGTGGTGAGACCAAAGGAGGGAGGTGGAGGGGGGGGGGGGGGGGGGGGGGCGTACCGTGTTTCATGTCCCTGCAGTTGTGTTCTCTTCACTCTTGGCTTGGCTTTAAAGGAGTCTTCGTTTAGCGAACCAGCTGTACTGGTGTCTTATCATTACCGGCACTCAGAGGCACTGCACACATAAATTAAAGCACACTCAAATGACAAAGAGCAGCATGAAGGTCTACTCGAGGGGTTAGTGAGACATAATGAATACGTGAGATAGCCATATTTATACGTGCTAAAGGTTAAAGATAACTATGGGGGGAAACACACACTAAGTTCAGTCACTTGGGAAGAGATGACTGCTGGTTAATGCAGTTTATAAAGAGAGACAATTTGCACTTGTTTTCCTCTTTGGGGCTCGTGGTCAAATCCAATGAATTCATAATAGTGTGACGTGTTAGATAATTAACACACCGCTTTACTTGGTTTTATAATATAGCCAAAACAGTCACCAGAAATGTTTCCTTCTCCAGAGATCCAGAGATTCCGTTCTTTTAGTGATGAATTCACTTTTTTTTTATTGGCCCAAATATGTTCTGAGTAGTTGGACCTTGAGGGACGTGGTCTATGTCGCAGAAGTTGGTCTTTTCCTTCTTCAAACGTTTCCCCAGCCGTTGGCCCCAATACTGGCCTCAAAGAGGTCGAGGAATCTACCCGTTCCCTCGGTCTGAGCCTTGCATGGACCCTCCCTGCATCCCTCCCTTTCCTGGCAGTGGAAAAAATGCCCAGAACAGCGCATGGGTGGGAGACAGGGGAGGGGAGAGAGGGAGGGACAAAGAGGGGAAAGGAGAAAAAGAATATGGTAGAAAATAGGTATGCACCAAGAATTAGAGTAACACACAATCCCTGCTTCATGCAGCCAGAGGTGACACGAGCAAAAGGTTTCTGTTTGGAGCTTTTGGTGGTTAAAGGGGTGTTAGTTCTGCGTGGGATTGTTGTTGTTGTTGTCTAGTGTTGGAGAAAGGGTCTGTCTTCATGCTGTTTTATGTTCTCCGCTGACGTTCTAACTGCCAGCAGATGTGGCTCCGCCCAGAGCATGACTTATTTCCTGTCTTTCTTCGGAGGGTCTCTTTTTTTCCCCTGTGCTTTCTGTCTCTTTCTGTTTATCCGTTCCTGTCGTTTTGCTCATGTTGTTTCTCTCAGGGTGGAGCTCTAAAAATTTCAGCCCTTGAACAACGGGGCCTCTGGGTGTAAAATAAGAGGCTGCCGACTGGGGTGACATCATCCTGTCCTTTGGTGCATTCCTTTCAAACTGAATGAGAAATGGGGGAAAGAATAACAGCCCCGATCCGTTTCCAAAGGTCCCTTTGTTTCTGCCGGTTTAGTCTTAGCGGGAAAAACCCCACTAAGAATGTGTGAGGCCACCCGCAGAGCCGTATAGCTCATTTCTTTACTATACACACTCAAATTAGTCTCACCTTGGCCTCATTATTCAAGGGACGCAGCCGGTGCCAGTATTGGGCTCATTGATGTATAAATACATGAAACGCTAAAGCATGCATCTCACCCCAAAGGAACCACGTAGATGTCGGTTGAGTGTTTTTTGTATGCCGGATCTGGAGAGGCTGTCAAGAACAGAAGAACAGAGACTGAACCTGATTTCATATTGCATGCATGCAAAGATGTAGTTGAATAGATTCAAAACATAATGCCGGGAACGGGCCCTTTAATTATTGAGTGAAAATGCTATAACTTTCTGTAGTGAGCCGACGGCAGGCCTGTTGTGTTTCTCCCCTGTGCGATGGATTTAGCCACAGGCTTGTGTACGCTCAAACTGTTCCAGAGCCAGCGCGCAGTGTAAGAGTAAGAGGGGTGTTCATTGCTTTTTTTGGGGGGGGTTTTAGCGCAGGGTTTTCCCTTGTCATCGCTCTTGGCGTGGAGTGAAGGAGGGTTTGGGGGCCGGTGTGGGGGGCAACCGGGCCACCTCTCTGACCTAGATAACGAGGAGATTTTGGCTCAAGACGAACTGTGTAGGACCCCGGCTGAGGCCGAACAAAGCCCAGGAATGTGCACCTCCTAAACCCTGATTGGGTCTGTAGTCTGTGTCCTTCACCTGCCTTCTTCTTTTCCTCCTCCTCATCGAAGAACTCGCTTGTTAACATGCAACCGGCTGTTTGAGAGAAGTCTCCGTTCTCTGCGTGTTTGTCTGTCCATCCGTCAGTCAAAGACTTCCTGCTGTGTAAATAAAGTACACAATGTGGAGATTGGAGTCATGGTTGGTATGAAACAAACAACATTTCCGCTTTCAGTCACATCAGTTCTCACACTCTCACGTAAATGTACTCTGGACAAACTGCACACAACCTAAAGAAATAGTTTCTTAATACTTCACCTTCTTGTCTTTATTATTTCGTTTTTGTCTGATACCTTTGAACGCATATCTTGTACAGAGCCGCGTTAGCTGATTCACCGTTTACAGTGTTTATGCTAAGCTAAGCTAAGCTAACCTGCTGCTAGCTGCAGTTTCATCTTTGAAACGTGTAAGAGTGTAATCTTCAGGAAAGAGATGCAATAATTGTCCTCTTATAACCCCCCACTAGCTGAACTATTCCTTGCATTCCTTTTCATGAACATGTTCAGTTTTGCTAAAATATTATTTAAATTTTAAATTAAAATTTCAGTCTTGAAATTAAATTTCTTTGATAAATAAATTGGTTTTGGGAAGTAATTAACATCTTATCAATCGTAACAGCCAAGCTTTATTAATAGTTCTGGCAGCCCGTTTTGCCCATCAGCATCAAATATAAATTGTGATTGTATCTTGATTACAAATGTGATGGATAATCAGCCCTGAGAATAGTAAGTGAAAGCCTTTTTTGAGGATCAGAAACCACAATAACGGCAAACCGTATCCTATATCTATATCCCTGCACCCTTCTGAGACGGTTTTACTTTAATATTTCATGTTGTCAAATAGTATAATATTTTATTCATAAAACACTCAACTGACCTTCAGCAAAAAAGGAACACGATTTGTCAAACGTTTGTGTCTTTTACACTGTTTTACCAGCTTACTAGATACATCTGTCTACATCCAACTGACTCTAAAGTCCTGTAATGCGTAGAATTTATTACACTCTGTAATTGTTTAAATCCTATTAGGGAGGCTAATGAAATTTAAGGGGAACCACCCTTCACCCAAAAAGTACAACCTCCAGAATGAGCATTGTGCTGATTTAAAATCTCTCTCACGTCTTTAGAAGGGCTCAATATGAACAGCATTTACAGCTGGGCTGGTTGTATTGGATTGTATTAAATGAAGCTCGAATCAACCCATCAAGCTGATTCCACTGATCTTGATCGCCACAGAAAGTCACATTGTTGTTGTCAGAAAGGTTACATGCCGTATTCAATGCATTTATTTTGAAAAAGTCATCAGTCCATTATGCTCTTCCTCACTGTAGGTATATTAATGTCGGGGGGGTTTACAATCACAATTACAATGTTTTCCATGTTAAAGAGGGGCAAGGGGCATTGTGGCAATGGATTCGCAGTGTCTCTAAAGGGACACCCACAGCAGAGAGACATTGATTTGTCTGCAGGATCAATGGACCATCACCGTCACACACAGTCACACACACACACACACACACACACTCACACACATACACACGCACACATGCATAAACAAGTGGACAGGCTCCATTGCTCATACTTACTCAAAGTTTGAAACGTATGCAGATAGACGTTCTAATGCGTTTCTATTCAGATTTATCCGCGATGGTATTGCAATTATTCAATTATGCACTTAGTGTTGTGAGAGATATTGCTTTTATCTTTGAATCTTTGAAACAGAAGAAAAGAAAATGGAAGAATAAAGACAGGAGTCAAGGAAAAGGAGCTGTGATATGTGTGTACATATGCGATCCGTTTTGTGCTTGAGGCAGCGTTCTGCATGAACGCCTGTGCTTAATCGGTTATGATTCACTAGGCACTTATCAGAGGTCCTTCTCTATGATCCATTTTAAATGGGGGAAAAGGAAAATGTGTCATTTGTTAGCACATTGATGTAATTTAAGTAGATCGCCCACAGTGGGCTTTGTTTGTTTTTGTTCGTGCTTAGTTTGTACATTTTTTACAATATATCTGCTCTGATGGAGATCGGGTCATTGAATGTGTTTACATGAATTCCAGAGTCACTGAACTTTTAGTTAAACCCTGGTCATGTTTTTGCACGTCAACCTCTTAATTTCAATCAGTTAGAATAATGTGCACAGGAAGATACATTTTCTTGTCAACCGCATATCATAAATAATGATCTAAAACAGGTTCATTCTCAAAAACAGGATAATACAGTATGTAACTGTTCTCAGTGATGTGTTCTCTGTTCATGGGAACCATGAAAGCTTCACACAGGCATGAGTAATGACCACATAAGGCAGCCTCCCTTCCCTGGGTTGTTCAAGGTCGGTTGGCTGACATCAGCCTCACTTTGTCCCTCGTTTTGTACAATGTGCATCCATCATAAATTCTGGCCAACTCGCTGTGCTGCGATCTCATTATGAGGCTTGGTGCCTGGTTTGATTGACACCTCTGTGATCTCTCCACAACAGGAGCCTGCACACGTTCTCACCATAGCAACGATCCACTTGAATCCGATGAAAGAA
Source organism: Apeltes quadracus (assembly GCA_021346845.1). Taxonomy (NCBI): domain Eukaryota; kingdom Metazoa; phylum Chordata; class Actinopteri; order Perciformes; family Gasterosteidae; genus Apeltes; species Apeltes quadracus. The sequence goes on along the minus strand of CM037932.1, from coordinate 8,191,522 downwards.
CAGAGCTCTGTGCCTCGCTGTTCACCAGCTAAATGTCAGGGATCCTCTGCTGTTTCTAACACAGCCATCTACGTTTGTACCAGATTCATCTAAGCATCCATTATTCATGTTCTCATCCAAGGTTTCTGCAGGTTTCAACAGGCTTCTATTACATCCGTGTCTAACAAATTGAATTGTCCAACATGCTCAAAGCCGCAGGGATTGCTTTGAAGATTTTCCGTGACCTCAACCTTGGAGTGCAAGTGTGTTTGTGTGTGAGTGTGTGTGTTTAGAAGATGCATAGAACTGAACCAAAACCCTGCAATCTCTCTCCTCTCTAAAACTGCTGCACTGCGATGCTTCCTTTTCACTGTGTCCATCTTGTTAGCGAGCTCATGAGAGTTTGGTCACAAGAATCCAGTTTCAATTTAATCCAGACACCAAATTCAGGAGGGCTGGAAGCCAGCTCACGTGCACTCAGACCCACAGAGGGCCAACTTTCTGTCTGGCTCTTACAGGAAACAGCAGCTTACGGAGGAGGAGGAGGAGGAGGAGGAGGAGGGGGGGGAGAGGAGGAAGGGGAGCGGGTCTCGAGAAACAGGGAGGAGTGACTTTCAATGCTCACTATAAGAGTGTTCATTGGAAGGGGTCCAAAGGAAAACGCTGCTCAGACTCCAGATGTGGGAACACCATTTACACACACACACACACACACACACACACACACACACACACACACACACACAAACAAACACGCACACACAGATGGGGAAGGAGGATGTAATGAGGGCCGGCTTGGCTGCGCCTGGCGTGTTCTCATTGGTTTGGTTTGTTGGACGGGTGAGGGGTTTGCAGCCGTAGGGAAATTATTTTTAACAAGCAAAGAAACAAAAGGCGAATCCAAAAGTTTAACTGGCACTGAAATAATAGAAACCTTCGATTTCTTAGGCCCATTTGGAGCCAACGCTAAAGACCTCAGATTCTGCAAGCGGAGGACAATCAGTTAACGAGGCAACTAGTGGCAAAGCTAACTGGGTCTTGAGCGACTAAAGGAACACAAAAAACAAACCGGGATAAGGCAGTTACTAAGACGTTTAACAATCGAAATGTGTTTAAAACAAGAAAAATTTGCATCTTCATCTACGTTTTAATCAAAATACCCAATAACCTGTAATCCTGCCTTTAGAGAACAAGCTGCCATATTTCTTTCTGACTCATGCTGCTCAGAAATATTAGAACTTTTCCTCAGGATAAAACTGTTTTATGTCAGTTATTATGGCCATTTTGAATGGTAATTTCATTACCAAGAGATGAAATCCAACAACGTCACAACGTCATACCATCACAACATGTATTGAGGGAGAAATTTGGTGAAGAATATTTAATTTAGACAATTGTGAAGAAAATATGAAAAGTCTTACTGATGATAAGAGTTGACTGTATCTTCATTTTGGGTTTCATCCTATAAATTCTTCTTACATCTATGACAGAGGATTATCTTTGACGAAACGCGGTTTAATATGAAAAGAATCCAACGGGGTTTAAAATGTGGTCAGCCGTTAAACGGGAATGTTGCATTAGTAGGGCAACAGCGCCACCATCTGTAGACAAGATCACAACTCTTTACTGTCCTCGCTCCTAAATGGTGGAATGAGCTCACTGATGACATCAGGACCGCACAGAGAAACTAAAGACACACCTCTTCAGAGTATACCTTGATTAAAAACCCTAACAAACTGTAGCACTTTAATTGTACTTATAAGGGCTCTTATCTATAGAAAATAGTAAATCGGCTTTTTTGATGAAATTGTAAAAATCTTGTTTTTTGTTCTTCTGGGTTTGTTTCCTTATGGTTGGAATGCACTTATTGTAAGTCGCTTTGGATGAAAGCAGCAGCCAATTGGCGTGTAATGTGATGCAGTAACAACGTGTGTTTTCTGTCTTTCAGGAGCTGCAGAGCAAGAGCAAAGTGTGCGCCAACGTGTTCTGCGGGGCCGGCAGAGAGTGCACTGTCACCGAGAAAGGGGATCCCAGCTGCCTGTGCATAGAGGTGAGTGGCAAGGCTGACGCACAGGGTGCATCGCTTCCATCACACGGTGACTGAATCGACCGTGATATTGTTTTTCCCACCTTCTCTTTTCAGAGCTGCAAGCCCCACAAGAGGTCAGTGTGCGGCAGCAACGGCAAGACTTACAGGAATCACTGCGAGCTCCACAGGGACGCTTGTCTCACCGGCTTGAAGATCCAGGTGGCCCACGATGGACACTGCCACGGTACGAGACGCGGCAGCACAAGCACGAGTCTCACCGCCGGCTCCCCTGGGAGCTGTTGAGGAGCTTCCCTTTGCTTCCGACATTATTAATAATGCTGAGTAGAGAGATGCAGTAACCAAAACTATCAGTACTCTCCTCTTAAGCAGTTCTCTCTTCTATAAAGTGCATGTCCTGTAAGATGTTATGAGACCAGGACTTCTGACAGTAAAAACAGAGGTGGTGGCCGGACCTGACTGAGTTAATCTAAGAGGTAATAGAAACATTTTGTCATGCAACCAATCTGGAAAACTGACGTTATGTAATAATGTCAGTATTGACACCAAAACCAATGTGGCATCTCTGATCAGTCTCCCTCTGTGTTCTGTTGTCAGAAGCCGGGTTTCAGAGCCCAAGTGGACAGTGAGCTGCCAGGTTTATTGCACTAACATGACTGCCTACTGACCCAAAACTATGACATAACCCTTTATCATTACTTTGTTTGGATTTGAACCTTTAAATTTAAATTTGGCTGCGCTGGCAGATGATACACACTCTGATAACACTGAACACCTAATTAAACTAATAAGTGTGATAATGAGAGGTGAACAGTCGGCCGTCTGAGGCCACAACCACATGTCATTCCTCACTCCTGGCTCCGGCTCATCTGTTTATGATCTAACGTAAGCACCTTATCTCCTCTGAACTTTCACTGCTCACACTTTCACTACTCACATGTCACAGCCGAGCTGAACATTGATCAGCGCTGTCAGGCTGCGATTTGACAAAAAAGCAGAGGGGGGGGATGTTTTTTTTTTTTTTGGACATTGGACTTTTAGCTTGCATAACTAGGGAGAAGGACGCAAAGGGTAGACAGGCCCTTTTTCGGGTCCGTGGATTAGTCCCCATCACAACATGACAACCCTTTTAATGTTAATTTAGTTGTTTTATTATTGGTCCTGTAAAGTAAGACGATATGCTCAGTGCCGGCGCTCCGCACACGCACATCACGCACTGCGCGTAGAGAACCAAATGCCTGGGATATATCTGGGATAATCATAACAGTAGGCTACTAGTATAAATAACAAGTCTAAAGCATGTTAATATGCAAAACGAATACAAAAGTAACAGGCCATCACTCACAGTAATGCAGCTCTGCGCTGCTCTTATTATTAAAGAGCTGGTTCCTGTTCTTTGCTACGGAGACCCCCTCTCTCAGCTCCCCCCCCCCTCAGCGCAATTAAAGTTTCCCCTGATGGGATCTAAAGTCCAACTGGCTTGATGCTCACTTTCACGCGCACGGGCGGTTTGGCTACGAGGAGGAAGCAGAAGCACAAAGAGGGGAAACCGACCCGCGTCACGAGCTCACGCGCACCTCTGCGAAGACTAAGATGTTACAATGTGTTTGTGTTGGATGACGTTCAGAAATTGACACAGAAGATCGTTAGATTTCAAGAGTTTAAGGAGGCGAGCAGTTAAGTTGCATTCATCGCTCTCAAGGGGGGGAAAATCCTTGTCCCGCCTGGAGATAAAAATAATTTAGCAGAGGGGGGGATCGGAAAACCAGAGGGGGCGCTGTGGCAAAAAACCTAGTCGGGGGAAAAAGTTACGTCACACACTTCTCCTTTCAAACCGTTGCCAACTTTTAGGGGACAGTTTGACACAAATTATCCAATTTAGTTACATATTTCTTTATTAACTGTTGTTCTTTCCACCCTTGTTTTTTTAACATTTAGAGAAGAAAACACAACAGTCAGCTGCCAGCCCAGGTGAGTTTTCTGTGTTTATTACTGAAATGAATAGTTTTCGTGTTTCCCTTTTGAATGATTAATGAAATGCTTTGCACCGCTGCAGTGGTCTGCTATTCTGCTGACCGCAATGAGCTGAGGAGTCGGGTGATCCAGTGGCTGCAGACTGAGGTGGTCCCAGACGGCTGGTTTGTCAAGGGATCCAACTTCTCCGACATCCTGCTCAAGTACTTTAAGGTGTGGCTTCCTTTCTGTGGACGTTTCTGAATGGACACTGGTCTCGATTAGTGGAAACACTTGCTGAGTTGACAAAGTAGGCCGTTTATGAGCCTCGTACAACCCCTGGATCCCTCAAAGCCAATCTATACTGGGACTAATTATTTATCCATTGGTGAAATTATTACAGTAGGATTTATTTCATTTTCATTAATTCCAAACAAAGGCAGATGTACCCGCAGAAACTGACTGGCTGGTTTTACTCTGCGGTCCCTTTCCCTTATGTTAGTTGACATATGTTGGGTGTTGGGTGTTTTCCCTGAGGCAATATCAGTCAGACGACAGACAGTCTGTGCCCTCCCACACGGAGGAACATCGTGTTCTGGGTCATCTGATAATACATCCAATTTCATCTCAGTGTGCGGCACTCATCAAAGTCCTCCGCCTTTATTCCGTTGAAGGAGGCGTTTGGATTGAGCGGCCAGCATCCGCCTCAGTACTGATGGGCTGCATCAGAAACAGGAAGAGAATGATAACGACTAAGAAAGCTTTGGAAAGTCTCTGGTTCTCGGTTTAGGAAAAGTTTTTGAAACGTTTTAGGAGAAGTTGTTGTTTTGTCTTCAAGCTTTTTGTGGAAAGTTTAGTAAACGTTGTTTTTCCTTTAAACTTTTGGTGGAACTAAGATAACTTTCATGTAGATTTACTAAAACATGTCAGAAGACATATTTTAGTACGGAGAATTAGAGACCGAGCTGGTTGTGACATTTAACCTTAAGTTCATAAAAATATGAACAAAATATCTAATCAATGGGTTTCTCTGCTAGCCGTGACCGTTGAGTCGTAAAATGAATTATTCGGTTGTTCTATTAACATAATAATAATTCCAACAATACAATTTGAAAACCACTTTAAAAAATGCAATGTTGTGATGTGAATGTTTTCTCTATAACAACTGTAGCTCTGAGATCTCAGTGTGTATCTCTTATGCAATGGGATGTATGGATTGAGGAAGCATGAGAAATATGCCTATATGATTAGAATGTACGATGCTTCAACATCCGTTGCTGCTCTAGAGGCACTATCTGTGGTGCTTATGCAAATGGATTTCTCATAATTTGATTTACTATTACTATTTACTAAGTTATTCAGCAAACCCCGAAGTTATATTTCTATCAGGAAGTCTAAAAGTGATGTGATTGATTCTGCAGTCGTACGACAACGGGGATTCTCAGCTGGACTCCTCCGAGTTGCTCAAATTCATCCAGCAAAATGATTCGGTTGTGGAGTTGCAGTCGTACGCTGACAAGGAGAGCAACAAGCTGCTCAAGTAAGTGTGTTCGCCACTTCGAAACACTCGCAAGAAAGTTTACGGGGACAGGATGGAGGAAAAATAGACGCATTCTTCCCCTCTCAGTTGTTCTTCTAAAAAGCTGGTACACACAGATCGATATCTGGATGCTGCTGTGCTATTTTAAGCTGCGCAGCAGAGGTCATAGCCAGTGCAAACTTTACTCAAGGCCGTCTGCGGGAGCCGGCGCCGGCAAAGAACACCTGTGTTCTGTGGGTTAAAACACTGAAGCTGATAATCATTTCCACCTACTCACTGATGCTCACATCAAGCCAATTACAATGACCACAGCCAGCTTCTCTCAACAAATCTAAACCGGGTCAATCACGTTAGCACAGCTTTCCGTATGTTACTCATTTATGTTGTAGCCTTTGAGCTGCAACATAAATGAGGGAACGGACGAGTGTTAATTGTTTGCGTGTTCGTCCGTGCCTCCCAGGAGCCTGTGTGTTGATGCCCTCATCGAGCTCTCTGATGAGAACGCCGACTGGAAGCTGAGCTTCGATGAGTTCCTCAACTGCCTGAAGCCCGGCTTCAATCCACCGGAGAAGAGTGAGTTTGAAGTGACAGTTTGTTGAATACTTTCCCATAGTGTGAAATGGAGTCACACTGACTTGCGGAGGCAGCCCCCGACACTCGGCAGGAAACTGTGGGAACGAGCCTCAAATTGCATTTCGGATAGTCTGCTAAATCATGTGACGGCCAAATATCTGGGACAAAGTTCGCTGGATCACAGAAATAAATAAAGAAATCATTCGCAGCGAGCACTGAACCCAGCAGCTGCACCAGGCTCGAGGACACACACGTGTCTTTGGTTTACTTTGTGTGTTTGTATTCATACATTCCAGGATTAACACACATACCATCTTATTCTAATTTACACTTCAAACCAGAAAGAAAATGATACACAGGTTAAATATTTTGGAAAGGTTTATTATGTATTCATTTTAACCTCTGACACGTTCTTTTGGCAGAGCGGCCATTTAGAACCGCCGTCTTTCTCTCGGTTGCTCCCAACCAGGCTTAAGAGTATGCAACGGCTTTTCTTCGGGAGGACTCAGATTATTTTTTTAGCCGTGGTCCTGGAAACGGATCTTGCTGTAACGCGGTTTCTCTTATCATTCTGCAACAGTCTACTATCTGTGGCTTGGGCTGAACATGTTTCCATGTGTCTTCGTGCAGAATGTGCCTTGGAGGACGAGACGTACGAGGACGGAGCAGAGACCCAGGTGGAGTGTAACCGCTGCGTTTGTGCTTGCGGCAACTGGGTCTGCACTGCTATGACCTGCACCGGTGAGTTGAACCACGGGAGATTATCTCCGCGCTATTGTGTCCATGTGCTACAGTCACTCACCTCAGACGTTGAGACGAATGCCCTGTACGGACTTTTTCACCGTTTTGTTATCTGCGGCAGACAAGACGGCAGCTGTGGATGAGACGGCGGATGCTGGAGCAGAGATGACGGAGGACGAGTGGGACCTGCGCGTGGCTGAGCTCAACAAGCACCAGGTCTGTCTTTGCCATCTGGCGACGGGGGACGTGAGCAGAAATAACGTGCAGTAGATTCATAGCATGGTCGACATAAATGGAATCAGAAACCCGTCCCAGAAATCCCCCACGGGAACAGGACGAACCCCGAGGCCAGCTTTGAAGCGTGTGTCAAAGCTCCTGCTCGCTGGCCGCCGCTTACAGGGTTTCAACTTGTTTATTAAGTCCTTGAAATAGCAACGGCGGGAGCCATTGGTTGGGTTTAGGATTCCTTTGGGATATAGACATCTGCTCAACCAGCACAAGCAGAACACAGAAGAGCATTTAAATGTGACTGTTTACCAACCTAACGTATCCCACTGAGCCGAGGCGTATAGCCTCATGGTCCTGGCTTGAAACAAGAAACAATAAATTCAAAAATCTAAATTGGGTCGATAAATCTATCGTCAGGTCATGAAGTCAGCTGTTCCCAGAAGTGAATTCGATATAGTTATATATACAGTAGTTTCTTCGAGCTCTTAAAGGGAACCTGCGCCTGCTCTTCACAATAAAGACTCTTTACAGGTCTTGGGGAGCAACCTGCTGAAAATGTTTTTAAAAAAGGGTGCCTGGATTGCGCAGACTGTTCTGAGGAAGAATCACAATAGAAACACTCCGCTTACAGAAATGACTCGTAGGAACCTGGTTTTAGAATGTAACAGAATACCTGTGTTGAGGAAACACGCAAACAACCACAAAATCTGGAACCTCCCTAGACAGCGAAGTCCAGAACCTCTTCAGCCCAACAGCGGATCTCTAGAACGGACCTCTGAACCCTTTCTGGAACCTCTGCATTTCCGTGGCACGTCGACTCTTGTGTGTCAGCGCTCGCTGATGTGAGTGAACGAGAGCGTGACGCTCGCAGGAAGGACCAGGGCTGAGTCAGCAAGGTCACGTACTCCGTACTCCGGAACGGCAGCTTTTAACGCCGCCGTAAAGAAAACGTGGCTCCGTGGGTGCGAGTCCGGTGTGGCCATACACATGTCCGTCATTGGCGACGTGTTCAGGAATATGTATTCTTACAAACATATGAATCAACTAAAGCAAAAAAGAAACGTACAGATATATGTTCTCGCAGCCGTAAATTATACCCTCTCACTTTTCTGTCAATTTTGTTTTATTGTTTGAAATACAGGAAACGGTTGAGAAGATGAAGAGCAGCACAAAGGAGGCCTGAACAAGGAGGCGAGGAATGAGAGGTTGCACGTCATCACCCTTCCTCCATACTTGATTTACCTTGCGTCCATGTGTTGTTATTTTGTGTTGTTTCTTACTTTAATACGTTAGTTGTTATACATTTCTACAGTGTATAAGTGTTTGTGTTGATGTTTGTTAGATTCAGGGGCTATCAAAGAATATCACAGGATTCCCTTATATTCAGTCCTGTCATATTTCATTGTATTACTGCGCCTCCACACCGGCCCTGGGGCTATTTTTACTACAATCTTTATACTTTTTACAGTTATTATAAAACAAAAACTGTCATGATGTCACTGTGTTGGAATGTGGAGGTCATTGTTTGGAAAGGTAGCGAAGTGAGGAGCTAGGAGGGTCCACCTGTTGAAGTGAGGGAGCTGTCGGAGCACAGAGAGAGCTGACTGCTTGACACCTGGCGCAGCGCGTACCTCCGTACTCCCTCGTGTGTGCCTCGTAGGCACAGGAGATCGGTTCAAGAAGCTGAGGCAAGAGGATAAAGCTACCGGCGATCGCGATGCCATTTAGAACTGCCACTGTTGGCCGATACTTGACCCCATGCGCTTTGCGTTCTTTCTCTATATAGTTTCTGAGGCTTTAGTTTAGTACAAGCCTGTTTCGTCATTTTTGCTACAAGATTGTTTGCTTTTATGTAAAGTATGTTATCGGCTTGTGTTGGAACTCGTCTCGTTCCCACGCGATACTCGGGCAAGTCTCTCCGGTGCTTCTCGGTTGAACCGGCGTCTTACATTTCTGAGGCAGAGACGTAGCGCGGAGCAACACAACGGCAGCCAGGAGAGGCCTGACCGTTGAATATAGCGCGTTGAAAAACTTAAACCAAAGTGTTAATGAAGTGTTTGAATGACGATCAAAGTTATCCAGGTAAAACATTACTGTGGACCCAGCAACAACATTATACCTGTGCTTTCAAAATCACTCCTAACAGAAGGACTAGCCTCGCTGTCAGCTGAAGTAGTGTAGACGCACCAATGGGTGCATATAAGTTATGTTTGCTTGTGCGTGATTGTGTGTGTGTGGTAGTTAAGTGTGACGCCGAGAAGAGTTTGGTTTGTTGAATGTGTGTAGTTGTTACAATCCGGTGTCTTATTTAGCAGGATTGACAATAAAAATCAGTGCCTTAGACCTCCAAAAATGATTGGTCTCATACCTTCGCCTGCACGAAGATAGAGTGTGTTTGTTGAGTGTTTTTCTGACGTTTGTCCGTATGAAAGTTGCATTATAGGTTCCATCTAAATCTTTATATTCCACTAAATGTGCAGTGACTGTAAGGAATATGTATGTACGCCAATAAAGCCCACACAAAACAAAGCCCTTTTGTCACTTTGTACGTGTGTGTATTTATATCTGCCTGAATACAACTGTAGATATTGAAGTGAAAGAAGTTCACCATGAAGTAGGTCTGAATTAAAAATTATAAATCCAAGTTATCCTCAAACAACTACAAAGTGTACGGAGCCTATTTAGACTCTGTTGACTGCCAGTGTGGTTTAGAGATGTAATCATTTTTTTTTTTATTACTGATGAATTCTGGGAAGGAATGTGTCCATAAAGCAGCATGACATCCCTCAGGTCAACTTATCAGTGTTTACAGGGTGTGCATGCAGCTTAAAAGTACCGAACTTTGCTTCTCAACTTGTTTTCTCTCATGAAGACATTATTCAAATGACTTTGATGAAATTGTTTTTTTAATTAATAATTCCCTTGCTCTTTGAAACTGATGTTTTGCTGTTTTATTTTTGATAATTCTGGTTACCACATCACTTTTTTTTCCTACTCACCGTTTAGTCGTTTAACCAGTCACACTGCATCATATGAATATAATTATGTTTTTAATTTCATTATCCAATTCTATACATTAGCCGTTTTGAGTAACCACAGCAGTTGGTGCAGTTCACATATACAGTGAGCCTTTAGAAAATCATACTTACCACACGCTAACTCTCCACGAAAAGTCTTATGGGAAGAACCAAATCATCCTGTACGGGTTTTCTTTTTTAAATCCTGCAATGCAATTATGCAGGGTATTGCGTAATGTAACAGAGGAGGGGTATTGCATAATGCGAGACCGCGCTGGCAGCTGGCATGTCAGATGATCGGACTCAAATTCTTCCGTTGCTGCGAGACTGAAAAAGAGAAGACACAACCACCGGCTAATATATACACCTACAATACAAGTTAAAACTGCCATAAACCTCTTATATATTCCCTGATAAAACTCGTTTGACACGCGACAGACCGTGAGACTGACCAATCAACGGTCGTGTGGGCGGGGCCTGTCTCAAGAATCAGCCAATCTGTAAACGTCGAGGCAAACCATCTGGTCGAAGAAGGCATTTATTGAGGCGCAGCGGCTCCACATTCGACGCGGTGGTTCGCGTCACGGTAGCTGCGTAGCTTGACCTCGGTATCGACCCAGTGACCCCGGGGTTTTTTCACTCGAGATGCGGTTACGCGTTACGAGCGGGTGTTCAGCGGTCCCTCCCCCGGTCGTCGCGTCCCAAACAGACGAGTCCTGGAGCTAACTCGCGGCTCCACGGGGGCTTTCAGCCTAGCGGCCGAACTTCTGCACTGGACTTTTCAGAGTCTGAACAAAACCGCTCAACGGAAACAACAACAGCAATGGAGACTCCCGATGGGGCAGCGGCCGCGGGCGACGGCGTGCTCGACTTTTCCCGCTTGAGCCTGAGCGCCTTCAGCGCGGACGGCGTCAGCGAGCAGAGGAGACGGGACGCCCGGCAACTCCACCTGAGCTACAACCGGCTGGCCTCGCTGCCCTCCTCCGTCGGCGTGTTCTGCAACCTCGAATTCCTGGACGTCAGCAACAACGGCCTGTCGGCCATCTGCGAGGCCGTGACGCGGCTGACCAGGCTGAAAACGCTGGTGGCCAAGAACAACCGCCTGGACGAGTTCTCGCTGCCCAAAGACTTCGGCTCCCTGCAGCTGGAGGTGCTGAACTTCAGCGGGAACCGCTTCGAGGAGATCCCGCTGCAGTGCATGAAGCTGCTGCGCCTGCAGTCGCTGTCGCTCGGGGGGAACCGGCTGAGGAGTATACCCGCGGAGATCGAGAATCTCACCAGGTGAGTGAGGGGGGGGTCAAAGGAGGGCCATGGCCAGTGAGCTCTACGGGAGTTAACGTCGGATAACGTGCCCTAAAAAAGTCCGAGGTTCTCGCGTGGGGTGGACCGTTTGCTCACGCTGTCATTGCAGCTCTTCTTTTGTGTTTATTGCAATAACTACTGGCGTCCCCGTTAACCGGGTCATTTCAGTTGGATACAGCTGGTGGTTCACTTAACTGGCAACGGTACAAATACCCGGAGTGACCGGTGATACGCGCCAACTGCTTTCCAAACTAGCTGGTGTTCCTCGCCGTGTTGTTACCGGAGCTCCGCCATGGTTGGGGCCCTGTCGCCAGATTCGTCACACAAACGTGTTATTGGCGGATTATTATTATTTTTTTTAATGTTTTTTTTTCTACTCATAGTGCATCGAAGGGGTTGTAAAGTGGTCGTACTCTTGAAAAAAAATGGTGATAAATATATTATTTATATATTCTCTAAAATACGATTAAGCTAATCGGTTGTTTCAGATCGGCCCAGCACAAAAATGTGCTAGCCGCTGACGTAATAATGTATGTATTAATGTGTACCTGGAAACACTTAATCTATTAATTGATTTGATCGTTTCCAGCTCGACGCGATCTTGCGAACGTATGCAGCTTGAAAAATGCCAAATACCCTGTTCGTGAATGTGTGACGAATCCGTTGACCCGGGCACCACATGTGTCGCTGTTAAGTAAAACGCAACGGTGCGCACCGTAGATGTACACAAAGGGTGCGGACCACCCGAAAACCAGTTGTAACGCAACACCGGTAAGAACTGATTTATAATGGTGGTAAAATTTTGGACTGGAATTCTAAACTAGCAACTTCAAGTCAGTCATTAAATGTAAAGAAAGTATTAGTCGTCAAGGAATTTGATTTACTGTTTTTCTTGCTTAATGTGTTTATTCAACTGTATCGCTAAAATTTAGATGACAAATTCAACAGATACACCAAATGTTAACTGTAATTCATTGTTTTGTCTTTAATTTGATTTTTGGTATGAACTGGGTCTCTGGGAAAATTGTGATTGGCAGTTCCACATTCATCTCATAGTGAATAAGCTAAATGAATAATCAAATAATTAAGAAATGTCCCAGCAAATTAATTCGCCATAGAAATGATTCTTTATAGCAGCATTAAATTAGTGCTCGTTCAATATATCCTGTCCTGCTCTGTTGCCAAACATTAGTCCCTGTTCAGTTTACGCTTGCATTTTAAATGTTTGGTGTTTCTTCAGTTTGATTTCCTGCAGTCGTCCTGCTGTTTATATGCTTATGGAAAGCCTTGAATCCCCTTTCATCGATTGGGTTATAGAAAGTAGCGTAAACAGTCTTTACTCGTACTTATTAACCTGCCGACCACAGAACGGCATACCTGCAGTATGCATTAGAGTTCTGGAGATAAACAGGTAGTTACTAATGTCAGGAAAGTGTGTGCGATATTCTTTTTTTATTTTATTAAAATAACAGTGTATTTAAAGCAATTTTTATAAACTGACAGAAAATAAGAGTCACTGCTATGGCTGAACAGAAGAGAAACTCCTTCAGTAACAATTCTGTAAAGATATAGAGGAAGAACGTGACTCATGATGACGCAACCAAGATAAATTAAGCAAAACACATCCATTTCATAACACACTTCAAATGTCAGCAGCAGCCAGTTTTAAGGCTCCAAAAGTTTATTTGCTGTGGAAGACATTGACAGACCAGCCGTGACATCGTTTTTTATCTTATCATTTGCAGGTTTTAACAGTAGCATGTCACGATGACCCACTGTCGGGTCAAAGATTATATGAGCCTCCCCCACAAAAAGCACTAATGTGGCAAACGGAGTACAGAATTGAGCAAGAGGCTGACGAGGAAAGGGGCCATGTCATTTATAGCCCCATAGGCGCAGCCCTATGTCACATGACAATATCTTTTATTAACATAATGGCAGAAAAAGAATTTTAAGTGAGACTTGAGGCTGGCGCACGCTTCTGCGTCTGCGTCTTGTGTCGATGGACTCGTTTCAATTCATGGTTCAAAAAGGCTTGCGTGTGTTGCAAAGCAACTCACCGCCAGAACACCAGGCGGAGTGTTCTAGGCATAAATGTTGATCATTGTCACAATAAGATGGGTCAAATTATTAATTGGCTTCAGTAGAGAAAGTAATTAAGTGAAACGGCAAAACTGTTACTTTAATTTTTGTAGATTGAGTTTTATTATTTTGCATTTCATTTTCCTTCATCTCAAAGTTAGGCCCACTATGGTGCAGGTTGTTTGCGGCCTAACGTTAGCGTTCTCTTGTTGAACAAGCATCACACCATCATAAACTAGGGCTTATTGCCATCATCGGGAGCTCTAGCTGCTGATTAGTTTCACTGTGTAGGGACGGGAGACCGAACGTGAGCAGACCTTGAATGTCTCAGTGAAGTAACAGTCGCTGTGTTATCAATTCCAGCAGGCAAAGGGCCCGACCACTTACTTTTGCTTACCAGCTTTTTATTTCTTTCACCCCGTTAACCTCCCAGAGTCCTTCAGTGTCGCAATGCCACGGCTATGCACATATCATTTCGGCCATCTAACGCTGAAGCAGAGGCTTTAAAGTTCTATATATCGTTGCATACTTGATGTTTGTCCTGCAAGAAAAAAAAAAAACAAATTTTGTTTCTGCACATAATCAGAAGCTTGTGCATCCAGCCGTGCAGCTCTAGCTCCCCCTTGTGGTATTCATTCGCTGCACGAGGTCACTCAGTTTGCCAGATAAATTCCCTTTCTTGTGTTTACCGCCTGAAAAAAGTGGCTACACTGACAATAGCACAGCTTTTATTACAAATAAAACATGTAGAAACGGTTCTTCAAAGTTAGTTGCACAAGGCTACTTATGAGAGACCCCCGTGCGAATGCAAAAAATGTTGGCTATGACATTGACTTTAGACCCCAGAGCAACTAAAACAATAACTTTGTGTAATGTTAATAAGTAGTTATCTTGAAGATGTTCCGTTGTGGTCTTCTCCTTTCCGTTAGTCTGGAGCTGTTGTATCTGGGTGGAAACCTCATCACAGCCATTCCTCCAGAAGTGGCCAACCTGCCCTGGCTCAGCTACCTGGTCTTGTGTGACAACCGCATCCAAAGTGTCCCCCCGCAGCTCACCAGGTAACTGCGCACACCTGAAGTAAACAAATATAAACCGGATTTGTGCGTGCAATGACACTGTGTCCTTAAGTCATGTTTCTTTGGTGAAACCGTCCACCTGTCTCGCCCCAGGCTCAACTCGCTGCGATCTCTGAGTCTTCACAACAACTTGCTGACTTACCTTCCGAGGGAGATCCTTTGCCTGGTGCACCTGCAGGAGCTCAGTCTCCGCGGCAACCCGCTGGTGGTGCGCTTCGTTAAGGAAATGACTTACGACCCCCCGTCGCTGCTGGAGTTTGCGGGACGTACGATCAAGAGCCGAAATATACCCTACTACCCCGGCGACCTGCCCTCAAACCTGCTGGACTACCTGGACTTTGCCAGCAAGTGCCCCAACCCAAAGTGTGCCGGTAGGATGCTCTTTATTACAGTATTTGAAGGAAATGCAGATTATTCTGTTTATTTTCTTTACTTTGTATTTGTTATGCAGCCCTCTCATTGGTTCTTGACATAGTTTGTCAAACTTTTTTCTGGCTTTTGAGAACATAATATGTCGACCACAAGTTTTTGGTATATAAAAAGAGGTGTTGCACATCGCTGACTCTGGGGTTTTGGGATAAAGGAATGGCTTGCTAAAATTAATTCATGAACATGTCTTGTAGGTTATAGAACATTTATTCAATTCAGTTTTTTTTTTTTTAAATGTATACTTTGGCGTAAATATATTTTATGTGTCCACACATTTACACCCGCGCTGTCTTTTTTTTCCTGTCACTCTGCCCCATCCAGGCGTCTACTTTGATTCCTGTGTGCGCCAGATCAAATTTGTGGACTTCTGCGGAAAGTACCGGCTGCCCCTCATGCACTACCTGTGCTCCCCAGAGTGCACCTCTCCCTGCAGCTCCAACCCTCAGAGCGACGCCGAGTCGGAGGACGAGAGCAGCGTGCCCGCGTACCGCCTGCAGAGGGTGCTCCTGGGATAGGACGACCCCGAGGACCCGCTGACCCTCAGCATCGGCCATTAACTCTCCCGTCAGGCCTAACGAGAAGCGAACGCACAGCGGTAGCACTGCCTCAGTCTGCATATGTGGCCGCATGCAGGCCGAGGCCTCGTGGCGCCCTGAAGAGAAAGGAAATCGCTCTCTTGCTCTCACCACGCGTCACTCTAACGGAACGTGAGCAAAGCAGCCCGTAGCCGTGTAACTCGACAGGTTCTTTTCATAACACACGTGGTGCTTTTTGCTAGAAACGTTATTCTGCATTTTCTGCAAGCTGGGATACAAACACTTAATTCTTTTAAATTTCTCTCACTTGGTGAGCACCAAAGCTGCTATGCCAACTAAAAGAAGAGTCTGGGATTTCTAAAATGTTCTGAATTGAGTATGTTGTGTGAGATGGCCTCATTTAGTCTGGACGGTCCTTCTGGTCAGTGGTCTCGCACAATATTAAACGATGCAGGTTTATCTGTTTTTTTTTTTCTTTCAGTACCGTGATCATCTGAAGTTTCACCACGATTGCATAGTCACCTTTTTAATGAATCTAGAATATGGCTTACGTGAGTATGTGGAAGAAGGCTTGTCCCTGCTTGCTCACAGGAAGTGGATGTGGGTTGGACCAGGGAAAACCATTCACCGTGTTCGGACAGAAACAATGGCTATTCAGCAAAACAATGACCTCCATGTATACGTTCATGGCTGTTGGTTCTCTCTGCAATATAGGTGTGTGTGTCTATGTGAATGGAGACAATAGAGATGTGCGTGCATGAATGGAGACAAAAGTGAAGTTTAGAAAAATATGGATAAACCAATATTTCTGACTGGAACTGGGTGTTTTGGTTCTTGGTTACATCTCTGCGTCCACTTCCTACTTGAATAGGAAGCCGGGAGATGTTATTTCCTCCCTGACAGGTTGGGTGAGGAAGAAGAAAAAAAAACTCCCTCTGGCTGCACATTAGAACCCAATGTTTAGAAAACAGACGAAGGCTCCAACGTTTGTGTAACACTTCTACTAAAACCCTAAAGTGCCTTACCAGTAGACCTCTACCACGAAGAAATACATTTTGACGAAATGTGAAATAGGCCTTTGCACCCTTAAATGTGACAAGATTAACATTATGATTAATAGGATTTGAGTGATTTCTTTTTTATACTCATAACAGCTTTTTAAAAGAATACCGTATATGAAATGCTTTTATAATCCTTTTCTCAAATGTTAAACACTACATATTTAAATGACCTGCTAAATAGATGGCACTTGAACATAATATATATGAAAATATATCAATTGTATTTACTTGTACCCCATTCATATAATGTAAGTAGACTGTACGGTATATAATGCCAATAAAAAAACTGATTGTAACTTAACTGTTTCTATCCGGGCCTTTTGTCATTTGATTAAAGCTGTGAGTGCTTTTAGGAAATATCAAATTTGACTTCATTTGACCCTGTTTAAGTTTTCATTGTATCAGAAATTTTGTGTTGTGTGAATATTTACTAACTTCTTTGGTCTCCTCTGATTTCACACTTTCTGCTCCTCTCCCAGCTTTTCGTTTCTTTTCCGGCCTGCAAGAAGGATGCAATGATGCTCTATGGTATGTTCTGTATGGTATGCAGTACCCTTTACATTCACTTTGACCTGTGACCATTACATTTGTTAACGCATGTGGTCAAAGAACAAAGCGCTGTGGTACACGGCGCGTTTGATACTGTAAGCCTCTTACCGCCCTCAGCGGGAGGCATACGGGCCGATATCAGCTCACAGTGTTGCCAGTGTGCAGTAACGCGCATGCCAGACCTCACACATGAGCGATTTCAAACGCACACCCTCCGCTGAGCCTTTACACACGACTGCCACACACGCTGCAGACGCCCTCACCACAATCCGATGCCGTCTTCAGAGTTACACAGTTAATCCTTCAAGGGGGGAGTCTAGTTGGAGCCCAGAGTGAGGAGGCAGGGTGGCTACCAAGGGAAAGAAATGAGAATGATCAACTGCTGCGTTAGCAATATTTCATTGTCCCGGTGACTCACTTCAAACTTGACAAATGTGTCCTGCCACAGTCGCTCTTGACCCAAATTCATTCCCTCAATCATACAGCTCTAGACTCTCTATGGTGCATTTCAATGTATTGAGCAATACCTTTTTGATAATTTGTAACAGATATATAGGCAGATATAAATGGGGTTGATGGAATTACAGTATTAAATTACAGCCTATAATTCCCTTCAACATTACTATGAACTAATTGCATTACACAAATATTTTGAGATGAGAAGTGTTGCTTAAAGCACTACGTCTGAAAGATCACTGTCGCTCACTTTTAGACTCCCCAACTTCCACATTATTATTATTAACAGACATTGCGATTGCAACTTTAATCCAAGTACTCAAGTTGCTTTCATTGATACTCAACAATTTGTAAAAGGATCCATTTTTTTTAAATCCATTGCAAGAAAACAAAACATAATGATCAAGCCAATGAATAGAATGAATCATTTCAGGAATCAGGAAACATTTATTTCCAATAATATGTCAGACATGCAAGGAATTTGACTTGGCGGTTGGTGCATGACAAGGCGACATATGGCAAGGAACAAAATATAATACTATGGGTTAGTAATCTAATTTAGAGCATAAGAGTTGTTAATTGTTTGCCTGACCTGACCGAACACGTGTATGAATAAATACAGGAATGAAGAGACAAATGCATTAATACATCTTTGAATACAAAACAAAATCGATTAAGGCTGAAATAAATACTTAATGCTTGTATGATTAAGCTCACAAATAAACATTCATTCATTTTTGAATGAATTGGCGTCGTTAGCGATTGATTTACAGAGCCAATGCTCTGCCACACTCCACGGATGCAGATTGAACCACGTCGTCACGCGATATAATCCTCTAAACCCCTCGTGTTATAACATCAACTAAACACCTTCCCAGGCTCGTCCATCGTCATTCACTCCTCACGTTGCACCCTCTCTGCCTTACACGCACACAGCCACCGGGGCCTGCAGGGGTTGCTAATCCAGGTCCATGGCAACCCGGCAGGAGGAGCCGCAACCTCCCACAGAGGGATTTGTCTTTGGTTGTGTTAGCGGGGCAGAGCCGGGCATGTCAGGGGGGGTAGCGTCCAGGGCTGTGGAAAAGGACAGCGCAGGGCCGTAGGGGCTTGGTGGTGCGTTGCCTTAGCGAGCTCACACCCACGCGGCCTCCGACCCGGAATGGTGGGACCGGCTGGCACTGTGGTCACGTGTTGATTTACAGATGCGCGGATGCTTCCGCGTCAGGGAAAGGTCGGAGCCGCGTGTCAGGAGTGGCTCTACAGGAAGCGGTGTGTCACCGGCTTCAAAGCTTTGCCGGTTATTTATTTGGGTTGGTGGAATTCCAGGTGGCACATGAGCACATTGTGGCGGTGCAGACGAGCGCAACGCTTTGTAACACCTGCATTTGTTGGTTCAGACATCTTAATGTTAGGATTGATCTCCGGTAGCCTCAGTAACAAGACAGGTGTCCTACTGCGTCCCCTTTGTCCTGCCTGCCGGCTGCCGCTCTTTGACTTCTGCTTCATTAACAACAGTGTCCCCAGATGAAATATTCAAGATCCTGGTAATCTGAGGATTGAAGCCGTCCGCCTGCCGTTGCTGCGGTTCATCTTGAACCTGATCTCCAGGGAAACCTGAGAGTGATCGCCACGCTTTCTGCGTGACAGAGCTGGACGCTCATCAGTCCCTCCGTGCGCGGCGTCATTTCACCTGAGAGCACAAGGGAAATACTGAGTTTAGCCTTTTGTCTAATTTTCCTCTGGATTATTTTTGTGCCACACGGTGTTTTGATCTTCGGAGGCTGCCTGATTACATGCATATTTGTTATTACATTTTTTTTTATTAAGGTGCATATATTTGGGGACCCCAGCTGTCAGGTAAAGAGGCCAAGAGTGTTGCCCTGATTGTCGTGCTGAACGTAATGTCATGATCTGCTTAATTCTTGCCCATGTTAACAGCTCCATAGATTCTTGAACTGAAAACCAACTGTGCGTTGTAGAGCCCAAAATGTGAAGATGTGCGAAAGTCCGCGTGGACAGCAGTGATGATTGGTGACTCTTCATAGGTGATCCCTGTGGTTGGCCTCCACGTGGACCTCTGTGCGAAAGAACAAAAAAAGATTTGCTTTAGTATTTAGGGAAGGATTTGGGGTTTACTTGAATGCAGGCGTGATCTCTTCGTTACGTTGACTTGTTTCCATTCCACCAACATCTGCTGTCAGTGGTGGTGACACTCCCTCATGAGGAATGACCCGGTGTGAAGGCTCTTGCTATAAATCTCCGTGACGTGTTAATAACACCTCTATGCTTCTTATTACCGGCGGGACAAAAGCAGAAATATTTCCGCTGGCTCGTCGCTGCCTGACAGAAGCTCTTTAGGAGCGTTTTCATGTGTTTCACCAGCCGACCACCAACCAGCTCGACAACCTCTCTGCCACCGCTACAGGAGGCCTGCTGTTGGAAAACAAAACAGAGATACAGCGTGTTTGTCTTTCCATGGGAACAAGTGCTGTTATTCAGTATTCAGTATTTTTTTCGTGCTGTGAAAACACATTGTTCGCCCCATTCCAGATGCCACCCGGTCCCCCGAGGGTCCAGCTGCTGCACCCCCACTGTCACAGGCCTCCTGCACCACGTGGGCAGCTGGACACCTCAGAAGAGAGAGAGGGAGAGAGAGAGAGAGATTATGCACACACCTCCTCTCCCTGAAACACACACACACACACACTCCTCCCTCCCTCGAAGCTCAGATGAACACTTCGGCAGTGGGGTAACGTCTATCTTGAGTGACAGCTGGCTCTCTTCGGGCAGTGGGACAGTGGGACCGCGCAGGATGTATTGTGTCGTGGGATTCATTCATTACGAGTCTGCAGTGATGGGACCTTTGTAGCGATGCGGGATAAAAGCACATTATTCTGTCATTTATTTCCGGTTATCAGTCAGTTTCTCAGCCTCGCGCGATGGAGCCTGAAGCGGGACGAGACGACGGGACCCTCCTCGCGCTCTGGAGACCAAGGTTTGCTTCTTTTTTTTTTAATTCTTATTCTCTGGATACTCCTTCCTCTCCCGAGGGTCTTGATTTCCTCTCTAGCGATGTAATTTGTTGAATTACCGCGCCGCTGCATCGATGCCGCACTGTGCCAACACATGTTTTACGCATCTTCTTTCCTAAGTAAACAGTTGATCAATTTCGCTATTGATGGACATAAAACCTGCCAACGACATTAGTTCAATATATTTAACTTTGTAATTTGCTTCTCAACACAGCGCGACTGCTATTTTCCTTCTTGTTGTTTTAACAAACAAACGTTTCTTACTGTGACGCATTCCTCCGTTTGAGATGGCCACCTGGTTTCAAACTACAGTGCAGACTCCCCACTTCAGACCATAATACACTTCGGACGGAATCTTTAGAAATTGGGATCACTGATAAACTGCCGGGTAGTAAAATGTAAATGTGCCCAGAAACGACGTACGTGGGTCAGAGGCGGGATTTCAGCGGCAGTAATTGCATTCTAACTTGGTTTACAGACCAAATCTATAAACGGATTATTGACTGAGGAGGAATGTTTCAATATGAATCGGCCGTTACAGCAAGCAGGGCCTGTGGTTTCAATCTCAAAAGGGAATCAGAGTACTGACAGGCCGATGAACGAGCTCTGCTGCGTGCGCTACATTAAAGGCGTCTTTCTGAGAACAAAGGTTTGTCAGAAATAGTTGAAATATTCCAAATACATAAAAGAAAGAAAAGAAAAGACCTAAAGAGACCCACAGGCAAGGTAACAAGTGAAAGCATTTGAGCACAGATACAGAGATAGATGACGTGCAACCTGCAGTTGAGCCTGCAGGATTTCCAAAGAAGCTCCTCAGGATTATAATAAACTGTATAGAACATGTGAGAAGCTCAGTCTGGGGAAGAACTCTGTTGTTCTGGTTGACTTCTGCGCGGTGTAGTTTAGTTTATTTGACAAACTATTGAAGCACATACATTGCAGTCGGTACAAATCATGCATTAAAACAGTGTCAAGGATAGCACAAAAAGTCATAGACTTATTTCCATTGTGGTCCTCGATCTTAACGTACATATACAACACTTAAAACACATAGCACAATACAACACTTAAAACATACAACCCAAACTCATGGTGGTGGTTTTCTCCCAAACTGAAAGCTACAGAGGCGGAATTTTGTAAAAAACAAACAAAAAAACAACAACAACAACGGAAAGGCCGATCTCTGCTGTGGTTCCCTGCGGAAAGCTCTGAAACTGCGATCTAAACTTGGAAAGTGACGACAGGACATGAACAGGAACTCCAGACGTTTCCCAGATATGCTGCCCAGTGGGCTCCATTGTTCTGTTGACACCATTCATTTCTGGAAATGTGTGCTCTCCTGTTGGCTGGATTAACCTCCTAAGTGTCCGTCCGATATTCAAATGCAGGTCAAAAGTGTGATGCTTTGATCGGATCCCAGAAGCCAACTAACCCAGACAATTACCATCAATAAAGTTGTCTTGCGTTGTCTCGACAACTTGTAGCTGAGTCACTGCAGCGTGTTTGCTTTATAGCTGCAGAGTATCGTCTGATACCACGCTGCATAATTCAACCTGCAACATGTCAGTGCAGCACAGGGAGCCTGATAAAAATGCCTGAGGCAAGAGGGACAAACGGTTTGGCGATACTCTCTAAAGTTTGTCTTCGAGATGTCCTGAATAGGCCGGTTAATGGCACATGATGTGGTCCTCGGAGAGGTCGGGTACGCTGCTCGTGTTACTTTATCTTTTGTTTAGAGAGTGTTCCTGCGTCGAATGGTTCACTTTAGTGGTGACGTAGTGCGAGCGGAAATCAAGGATAAGCAGAATCCCACAGGCTTCCTGTCACACAGTCTGAGCCCTGACTCCTCTGTTTGTTCGCTGGTGGTGAATTATTCAACCTCAAATTCCCCCTTAAAAGCTTTTGGGTTCTGTTGTGCTCGTTGTCTCAAGCGTTTTACCCGGTGAAATAACACTAAAGTGCAAGATCACTTTCTTGCCTGCGTGAATTCTCCTCTCAGAGGCTTCCGTCATAGCACCACACTGTGGTGGCCAGAAGCCCTGCATCTCATTTGTTAGACCTTGACATAGAAGCAGGGATTTACATACGACTGGTTTCTCTGTGTCTCTAGTGCTTGTTGTTTTTGGAGCTGAAGTGAATGCTCCTATACGCTCCTAAGACATTTAAAGGTGCAATGAAAATGTTTTGACCGAAGCATTTTCCCTCTGAATGTTGTTGAGTCAAGTTTCCCGAAAAGAGAAATGCTCATCGTGTCCGTCGTCTCATCTGTTTGTTCTCCAGGAGGTGCGTATGAAAGTGGACGGACCGGCGTCAGTCATGGAGCCTGAGCCGAACTGCAGCTCCCGGTGTGATTCCCCTCAGTGCTTCATCCACTCAGGACTCAACAGGCAGGAGGGTCTCCACATTCTGCAGAGATTATGCACCCTCAGCCCGGTAATCACACTAATGAGATCATCGAAGTGTGTTATTTACCACTCGAGCAGTCAGTTCAAAAGCATAGGTCCGCGCACGTAAAGCCATTGGGCCAGCGAGGCTATCTTTAGCATGGTCCCAGTTGCTGGTGCCTTTAAGAGAAGGTCGAGCGCAGACCAGCGACACGAGGCGGGCACAAGAATGTCTAATGTTACTTTCCAAATAGAAACTAAAGGACTAGAGCCACCGTGCCAGGGAACACAAGCGCTCTCCTGTAGACTACTTTCGTCTTCGTGCTACGCAACATTCGAGCGAGGTAAGTTGTCTCTTTTGATTTAGTTCATGCCTTACGATGTCCATTCAAGCATTTGTCAGTCTTGACATACTCAAAAAAGAAAGAACAATGCAATGCCCTGGGTCTGCTTCATGGTAATCATATGACAAGATAGTATTTTAATGTCATGTAATATGTTTTATTATTATGTCATAAGAATGCCTTTTTTATTAGTTTCTGTTGAACTCTGTTCATTGAGCTCGTTCAGCTAGAAGGAATTATCCTGTGATGAAATGTAACACCAGGCATTCGTTACTATTTGTGGACGTAGGCGACTCACCAGGCCCAACTGTTTTCTAAACCTAATAGTATAATACAAAAGTAACAAATACAAGTCCCAGAGACAGCATTGTCTATAAAATCCTACCTGCTTTCTTTTTGCATGTCTTCTCAGATATGGCTGCTGCCGACAGCGTGCTGACTAAGGAGCAGCTTCTGTGCCCCATCTGTCTGGATTTGTTCAACCACCCGGTCTCCACTCCATGTGGGCACAACTTCTGCAGGGATTGCATACAAAGATACTGGCAGAGCGCCAACCCGTCGCAGTGTCCCATGTGCAAGCAGAGGTTCCACAAGATGCCTGAGCTCAAAGTCAACACCTTTATATCTGAGGTGGCTTCCCAGTTCAAGAATTCATTGGAAAAGAAGGACAAAGAAGAAGCCGGCGCAGTAGACCAGCATTCAAGCCATAAAGGAGACGTCTCGTGTGATGTGTGCGTCGGAAAAGGAGTTAAGGCTCTTAAGTCGTGCTTAGAGTGCTTGGCTTCCTTCTGTGAAACTCACCTGGAGCCCCATCATGTTTTAGGCACCTTCAAGAAACACCAGCTGATCAACCCCACAATGAACATGCAAGACAGAGTGTGCAGGAAGCATGCCAAACTGCTAGACCTGTTCTGTCACACCGACCAGACCTGTGTGTGCCAGATCTGTATTAAGAGAGACCACAGTGCTCATCACACTGTGTCTATAGAGGAGGAGAGCAGGGACAGGAGAGCTCGAATCCAAAGGATCAATGCAGACGTGGAAGAAATGATTAAATGCCGACTGGAAAAAATCGGCGAAATCAATCAAACCGTTGAGCTCAGCAGAGGAAACGCCGATCGGGAGATCGAAGAGAGCATGCGAGTCTTCAACAATCTGCTCCACTTTGTGCAGAGAGGTCAGGCCGAGGTGGTGGAGGTGATTGGTGCGAAGCAGAGGAAAATCGAAGGCAAGGCCAGAGGTGTCATCGCGGAGCTGGAGCAGGAGATCAATGAGCTGAGGCGGAGAAACGCCGAGCTGGAGGAGCTCTCGCACACCGAAGACGACTTCTTTCTCATCCACAGCTCCCCCCCGGCTTCCTCCGCGCCTCCGGCCACCAAAGACTGGACCGCCACCCGCGTAGAGGGCGCCGTGCATGTGGGCACGGTCAGGAGGGCGGTGAGGAGAGTGGCGTGCCAGCTCGAGGAGACGGTGAAGGCGGAGGTGAGGAGACTGTGTGAGACCGAGTTTCAGAGGGCCAGGCAAAGTGCCGTGGACGTGACTCTGGATCCTGACACGGCTCATCCCAAACTGGTGCTGTCTGAAAACAAGAAGCAGGTGTTTCACTGTGATGTAGCGCAGAGCTATCCGGACCACCCGATGAGGTTTTACCCCGGTGTCAGCGTTCTGGGGAAGGAGGGTTTCTCCTCGGGCCGGTTGTACTGCGAAGTGCAGGTGAAAGGCAAGACGGAGTGGGACGTTGGTGTCGGGCTTCAGTCCGTCAACAGGAAAGGAGGGAACGTGGTGAACCCGGAGACGGGCTACTGGGCGCTGGGGATGAGGAAGGACAGCAGCTACTGGGCCCTCAGCAGCACTCCCATCCGCGTGCCGCTGGTCGGGAAGCCGCAAAGAGTCGGCGTGTACGTGGATCTGGACTGGGGGCAGGTTTCCTTTTACGACACGGAAGCCGCTTCTCACATCTACTCGTTCACTGGGTATTCATTCAAGGAGAGGCTTTCCCTCTACCTCAACCCTCGCCGCAACCACGGCGGCGTTAACTCTGCTCCTCTGATCATCATGCCTGTCAGCGTCTGAAAGCCGACGTTTCACCATTCTTCAACTGTTTTCTTTTTCAATTTAAAGTTAGCAAACGCCCACCATGTTAATTGCTGCTCTGTTTTTTGTCTAAATAAAATCTTTTCATTCATCTGGGTCCTTTGTGCTTCCTTTTGTGGCTTTTACGACCAAGTGGAGGGTAACACACGTGTATGTGAGCTACAGCTGCAATACTTAAGGCTGGATTTTGAAGGGCTTTCATTTGCACGTCTGTGTGTAGACGGCAGTGGAGCTCCCGCGGCGGTCTCTCTCTCCGGCGTTGAGCGCGGTGGTGTGGACGCTGCTCTCCTGTGGCATCCTGCTGGATTTCTGCTTCCTGCTCTTTACCCTGCGCTTCAAAAACAACAGGTAGTCTTTTCAAAGCGAAACACAACTAGAAACTGTACAGAGATATTCTCTGAATTGACTGACGATTGTGTGTGTGTGTGTGTGTGTGTGTGTTTTTCCACGTTTGTTGTACTATCAGGATTGTGAAGATGTCCAGTCCCAACCTGAATGTCCTGACTCTCTTTGGAAGTGTCCTCACCTACAGCAGTGGCTTCTTGTTTGCCGTTGGGGAACGATCACAAGGCGGAGTCTCCACAGCCGTGCTGCAAGTAAGGCCTGCGGCCTCCATCTAACCTTCATTATATTTTTGGATGGATCATTGTTGGATATTTATGCGCTGCCCTCTCCTTTAGGCCCGCATGTGGACTCTTTGTGTCGGAAGTACCTTGATGTTTGGCCCAATTTTGGGAAAGACGTGGAGACTGTACAGAGTGTTCACCCAGCGGGTGCCCGACAAGAGAGTGGTAGGAAGGCTCACCCAGCATTTGTGTTCCGACCGACATTTTCCTCCGAGTTTCAGGAAAGTGTATACGACGGTTCCATTTGTTGTGGGACATTGACGTGATTGTGACTTGCATTCCTGCTCCAGATCATCCGAGACATCCAGCTGATGGGCCTGGTGGCTCTGTTGATCCTGGTGGACGTGCTGGTTCTCACCACCTGGAGCCTCACAGACCCAATCAGGTGTTCACGAACCATCGGAGCCGTTGTCGAGGTATAATTCAATGGTGATTGATTTTCTGTGACGCTGAAAAGAAAATTGCAAAACAAGTCAAGACTGTCTGATTACAGCAATGTTTTGCGCATCACACATAAGAAATGAATTGCCAACGCATGTTTTCATCCAATCGTTTAATGATAACTTGTCAGTGCTAATCAAACTTAACCTAATCCTCGAAGCTTTATGTAATTAATTGTAGACGTGACAGTGAAATGGTCGCATATTCAGGTATACTAAACGTTTTTCCTGATCTAGGTGGTGGAGAGAGACATTTCCTACTCTTTGTCTCAGCTGGACACCTGCTCATCTGTATATTCAGCTCTGTGGGTGGTCATTATTGCTCTTCAGAAGGTGAGCCGTTTCTGTTTTGTTTTTTAAAGCAGTTATACGTAGCATTTTAATACCTTAGAGATTCCTTGATATTTATGGTAATAGGATTTATTTACATTTTCCCATTTACTGTGACCCCACATTTCTCCTTAGGGTGGTCTCCTCTTCTACGGGACTTATTTAGCAGGGTTGACAAGCAACGTCAGCCGCCCTCCCGTCAACCAGTCGCCCACCATCATGACCACCGTCACTTTGGTCACCCTCTTTTCGGCTGTGGCCGTGCCTGTGTCCTTCTTCTTGCAGGCCTGGCCCAACCTCGTTTACATCACTGTGGCTGGAGCCATTTTCATCTGCACGCTGGCTACCAACTGCATGCTGTTTGTACCCCAGGTGAGAAAACACACACGAATGCAAGAAAACACATACAGGTTTCTGGGGGGTTACACTTTATTATGTCTAAAAGAGACATCATCTTTTTCATATATGATTGTCATATAATCATAAACCAGCCATAAATCTGACGGGCAGATATTCTACATACTTTCTCCACTTGTCTTAACAAAGGTAGTAAAATCTATGAATGACTGTGATGCAAGAACCTGTATTCTTTATACATGTATTCATTTGCCACGTCTGTCTGTCGGTATGACTCACACAGAAGGTGTGAATGAGTCAAAACTCCGTAGGATATCACAAACAGGTTTATGTCCCTTGAAGTGTCTGGTGGTGGGTTTATGTCAGGATAAAGGAATGCATCTTCATTAGAAAGGAAGGAAATATCTGAAAAGTGAGTAACATGCTCAAACGCACCTGGCCCAAACGTCTCGTGGGAGAAATGGTCGTGGTAAGAGGAACTGGCGTGTGTAATGTCGCTGTAGAGTGAAACGCTGTAGAGTGAAACGCTGTTTCGCCGACACGCAGCTCACTCAGTGGCGGCAGTTTGAAGAGGACCAGAACAACCCGAGTCAGATGGCAAAGTATTTCAGCAGCCCCAGCAAGAGCCAGTCAGTGTACAGCCAGGACGAGATGTACTACATCCTGGGGGAGAACAACTCCATGAAGAAAATCCTCAGTGAGGTACTGTGTCTTTTTTATTTCATTTTTACAAGATCCTCTGAGAATATAAAATATTTGGAGCCGGGTCTTGAATTGTCTTAAAATGCAATGAGTTTGCCGTTTGCCTCTTAAGCTGCAACTTGTAAATAGAGCTTATTTAAACGCTTTATGTCGAGGAGGGTTCAAGCTTGTGTTTCTTGCTACAATTTCCAGAAGAACGCCGTGATCGACAGTCTGCAGGAGCAGGTGAACAACGCCAAGGGGAAACTCCTGCGACTGGTGTCGGCCAGCCAGCCGCCCGAGGACAGGCACCTCGACTCCACCTGCACTCAGACCACGGAGCTTCAGGCCGACGGCCCTGCTTCTTCTCCTCCTCTACCTCCGAGAGACACCGAATGGCATCTCTACTCTCACCCCGCGGCCGCTCGGGTAGCGCCGTCCGCTGGGCCTCCCTCTGCTCCTGGCCCCTCGGCCCCCGTCGCTGCTCCCTCTCTTCTCCCTGGGAATATGCATGAGAGTGCAAACCCGAGAGGTGTCTCTGTGCGGGCGACAGGGGAGGATCTCAAACGAGCCTCGCCCCTCACGTCCCTCGGCTCGCTCAGGACAGCGGAAGAGACGGTTCGCTTTGTCACTTCCCTCCAATCGCGTAGAGGGTTGAACCCTTCTCGCTTCCATCAGACTGGCGTAACACCAAATGCCAGACCGACTGGTTTTGTGAGCAGTGAGCAGTTGCAGGAGATCCTCCAGGAGCTGAGCGTGGACGCAGTGATGGAATTTGCTCTTCGTTCCCCGGGTCCGGCGTCCAGAACGCCCTCACGGCTAAAATGCACCGACGCCTCGGCTCTTTCCCCCCTCTCCCTCCGCACGCCGCGCTCCCCTCACTCACCTGTTTTCTTCCGCTACCCCAGCATCTCCCCCTACGCAATGAGGAAACGCCGGCCGCCCTTCCACCCCTCCACGAAAGGATTGGCCCCTCCGTGTTTCTACGCAGGATCAGAGGCCGCCAGGTGTGAAAAGACAAGGGACAACTGGGACCAAGAAAATGCAGGGAGGCATCGCGGCGGGACCCCCGTGGACGGCCCCCTCCTCCAGGGTCACAACCCTGACCTCGAGCTGGAGGAGGAGGAGCAGGAGGAGGAGGAGGAGGAGGAGAAGGAAGAGGAAGGGAGTGAAGCGAATGAAGCGATAAGGAAAGATCACAAGCGTATTTCAAGGTCTCGCAGACTCTCGTTGTTGCCCTGTGCAGATCACGCGGCTCCGCCCGATGTGGAGGCGGGTGGCGCTTACGAGCAGCGCCGCAGACGCATCAGAGACTCCTGCGGCTACTGGGACTCCGACTCCAGCAGCTCAACGGACTGCGGTTTCTACCACCGTCCCTACTGTGACTCCTGCCTGCAGCGAGGCTCCCTCGTGTCATCGGAAAGCTCCTCGGACTCCTCCGACAGCGAGTACGGCGGCTACACCAGCCTGTACCGCTCCCCACACCCCGTGGTCTTCAAAGAAGACATCAAACCCACCTTTGTGTGAGCGCAGGGTTACTGCACTTTACAAGCACTGGAGTTTGTGTTGTGCTAATGTGCATCTGTGATTGGAGATCATCTGACTGTAGCTTTCAGTGGGAAAGAGCACTGGTATTCAGACAAAAACCGTAGTAGCTCACAAGCATATCTTGCGGTTTAATTTGGTGTATTAATTATGGCCTTTTCGTGTATGTTCCTCAAATTGCATCTCTTACACAAAAAAGGTCTGTCTGACATTTAGATAAAAATGAGTATATGTGTCTTTCACAGGACGGTATATTTTCTATTGTGCGTATGCTGTATTTATTTTATTATTTATAATAAGATCTGTTAATGTATACAGAATTCTCCCTCTGTACTCTTTTTTTTATTGTTTTACTTTACTACACATGATTTGAAGGGTATTCCATTGTGTTGCTTGTTTTCTTTCCTTCCCTAAAATAATAATGCTTTTCATTTGTTGTCAGAATCTTTTAAATCGACATACACATACAATTTGACAGACGCCACGCACACACCTTTAGAGCAACTGGAGAAAATGAGTCACAGCTATTGCTTTGAGACATTTCCTTATGATCTCAGTAGTGTTTAATGAGCAAAGCTCTCACATATCCAGAGCATGTGTGCAGGCACATTTTTCAAGCCCTGTTTTTTTTTCTCAAAAGAAACATCACATCCCTTCACTCTGTTTCTGTTTTATACAGTGGAGATCTGTAGCTGGGGGCCGCGGGGCAAAAATCGGTCCCTGTTAGACCGCCCACACTCGCATTCCCTCAACCCTTGTTGCCCAAGAATCCTACGACTCAATAGGCATCTTTCTGCTGTAACGCTGCACAGGTTTGTTAGTTTGGAAGTTCTAATAGTATTCCTTTAGTGCAGAGAAGGGTTGGAGCATTACTCTTCCTGTTTTTTATATATTTCTCGTCCCTGTCTTGTCCTCTCTCTTTTTCTCCTCCACTATCTCCTTTCCGTCTCCATGTCACTTTTCCTCCTGCTAACGTGACACTGTGTTTTTGCCTGAGGAGGTGTTGCGATGAAGGCGAAACAGCATCCTGTGTTACTTCTGCTCTGCTGCCTTTCTTTGAAACACTCTGCTCTCTATTCTGAGTATGAACCATTAAAGGGAATCCCGGGAATAATTCCTTTGGAGTATAAATAACCCAAACTAAAGAAAGATTACCAGCATCACTGTGCAGGAGGAAAGACGTTTAGTGATCCGCCTTCTGGGGATAACTGACATATAAACGTAAATATGTTATGAATGGGATTTATAAATGGTAAATTGATAATTCTTCAAGTCATTACCGCAATAAACAGTGATGACTAATTGGACAGTACGACACTTACTGGGTCTAGACCAAAGTTGACTTATTTAACAGCTCCAATACCAACAACAATACACTGATGAGAAGCAACAAAAAACAGTGAAAAGTATTTTTCACCAGAAACTGTGTTTTAATTAACAGCTGATGGGTCAGTAAAGGTTCAAGATTCAGATCTTTGTCATTATGCAGAAAGGAGAGATGATGTTTTATCCCCCTCAGAAACAAAGCAAAAGGTAATAAAATTACAGGAAGTTCTTATTTCAGTGCTATTCCCCTTTTTAATTCTATTTTATTACCAAATCAAAGTTCTGCAAAAGCAAAGTGTACAAACAAATAAACATTAGGCTCTAAACTGTGGTGTAAAGTGTCGAGATTGGCCTATTCGTGGGATTGAGTGTAGTGTACAGAGCAATATAGTGACTGATTTACCATTAACACAGCAATGAGTTCCTATTTAGTGACTATTTATCACCCTATTAAACGTGTAGGTTAACGCATAAAGGACAACGAATAAGGGTGGGAAACAACTTCGATACAGAGGCAACAGTGTACATATATGTGGAGGAAGAGAGAAGACAGTGAACTGTCTTCTGGACTAACATAGCAACAGCGCTGCATGACCACCGGTTCTCTGTGACAGCTGGGTCCGAGTTGAACTGACAGTCTGCATTTGGAGCGCCATTGGCTGACAAAGTTATCAGTCATGGGAGCCAATACGCCCATTGTCCCCGTCGCG
The DNA here is from genome assembly GCA_021346845.1 of Apeltes quadracus. NCBI lineage: Eukaryota > Metazoa > Chordata > Actinopteri > Perciformes > Gasterosteidae > Apeltes > Apeltes quadracus. The sequence goes on along the minus strand of CM037932.1, from coordinate 8,160,084 downwards.
GCATCGGGAAGAAAAAAAAATCCTCTGACGTCGTGAGGGCGGTGCCGCGAAACTATGTCACGTGACGGTCAAGCGCGGACTTCCTATTGGACCGCAGGAACACAGTTCACGCCCATTACGGACGGATACCCTCTCTGATTGGCTACATCGGCGACCCCAGATTTCCCGTGTGCGCGTGCACAGTTTTCCTATCCCCCATGCACGCCTACGTCAGGAGCGTGAACCTCCTCCCACCACGGCGGAGCAATCCCTGTAACCTTTTACGGAAACGGCGCAAGTAACGTGCGTAGCGACAAAGACAGCGAGCCCGAAACCTATGGGGAAGGAATAAAAAAAGAGATTCGGTATCGTCGCACTCTGTACCTAAAGACCATCGTTTTCCGACGAGTCGCTGGCCCGGAAGCCTCGTCGAGGACGCCGGCAGTTGACGGCGACGAGGGCGGCCTTTGATTCCGCGCGGAGCCACCGAGTTCGTTGAGGAAAACTGACAACTGGCAGATTTTCCGTTGGACGGTCCGCAGGCTAGGCTATAGCGAGGGAGCCGCCATGGCAGTCGGATCACCGAGCCTCCACATCGGGATATGAAGAGCAACTGCATGTGTCCCCGACCGTCGAGGAAAAACGCCGCATTAGCCGCAGAACCGCGCCGGGATCAGCCCTCCTAACACCTGATCTCACGCTTCTTTTGTGAAGGAGGATTCTGCACCCAGAAAGACATCGGGATTGGTTTTATTGGGAGGTGGGGGCGGAGGGGGGGGAGAAGGGGCGCACAGGGAGAGGCCAGATTCATGACTATTTTAGTCGGAGACGTGTCTTCAAAAGGTCCACCGAGAGCAACAAACGGGAATTTAAGGAAGAAAATGCTGCTCTGATTGGCCGTCGATGGGCAGGAAAGGACTACATTTTTTTTAGAGTGATAACAACTAACGTTAGCGAGATAAAGGGATTCTATAGTGCTTTTCAATTTACTCTCATCCTTCTTTCGGATGAGAAGGTTCGGCCAAGCGACCAGTGCTGCCGTTTAGCAAGTCCACAGCCTCCAAGTCAAGAGAGCGAGCGAGAGCGAAAGAACGCGAGAGAACCGAAGGGATCGGATCATGTCTGGTCGGCCCAGGACCACATCCTTCGCGGAGAGCTGCAAACCAGTGCCGCAGCCCTCGGCTTTCGGCAGCATGAAAGTCAGCAGTGAGTACACCCTCCCCCTCCTCCCCCTCCCTGTATTTCTAGCCTGCCTTACCCCTGCTGCATGCACCGGGGCCCCAGCGCGGGGGGGAAAGGAGGGGGGCGTTACACGTCTTTACGCAAACCGGGTTAGAAGGAAAAAAAAGAAGGAAAAAAGAGGTGTCTCGCGACTATGACGTTAGCTCTGGCTAGCCTAGCTTCCCTGTCATTTACCGGTGTCACCGAGCGGCTCTGAGGCACACGCACAGACATGCACGCGCGCGCACACGGCCCTGCCTTGGTGTGAGCAGACACCGTTGCCCTCTGACGCGCGATCCCGAGGCCGGTCAGCGTGATCAGTGTTAGCGGGCCGCGCCGCACCGGGCCGGGCCGGGCCAGAAGGAGGGACGTTTGGCACCAACCCAGGTTAAAAAAATAATAATCCAGCCCTCTCTTCGCACTGCAGATCGGGCCGGATTATTGTCCACTTGGATGCGGATTGGGTTTCGCTGAGGTTGTACTACACGGCACCAAGCGTCTGCGTAATTGAGTTAAAGCGAGCTATTACGCAACTGTCAAAGCGGGAGGTTGCGCCCATGGGTGACACGGGCGAAACTGACTTGATCACCGGAGAGGGCTGGTTCTCGGAGATCATATGGGCAGGCGGGAGAGGGACACCCAGTTTGTCCTGTGCACGAAGACACGTAGTGACAGCGTGCCCGAGGCTGGTTTTAGCCTGGGCGCAGAGATGGAGATGGTCCTTACACGGATCTATTTTGATATCCGCTTTTATTTTATCTCCTCGTCACATACTCGCCAGTTAAATGTCTTCATTCCACTTCACAAACTGGCTCCTTGGCATTTTGTCCCACTGCCTGTGTGTGATGCAGATGATCCAAGTATTCAAGTCTGTACCAAATAAGGGTTACCAGGCTAAATTTGGGGATATGTCTTAAAGTAATATAACTAGGATTAATATTGGCTGGAGACACCTAGTGTGGCGACCCTTTCCTATCTTGCAGGCACACATTTTCGGTGTGTGTGATGGGAGAAACTCAGTTAAGGAATGTTGCTGATGCCTCAGACCAGTGATGCCGATTTATGATGTGTGTCATTGGAGTGAGGCTTCAGGCGAGGCTCTCCTGAAATCACTCCGACACACGCACACACACGCACACAGGAAGATGCACACCTATCCCAAATCTTAATGCATATCTTTTTTTTTTTTTTTTTTCTTAAAAGAAGAAAAAAAAAATCCTCCAAGGTACACATCTGGTAAGCCAATGCATTGTGATTGTCACATGGGACATTAATGTCCCATGTGACAATCTTTTTAAATACACAAAGGAGCAATGTTCTCTCAAACTGTGTTATAATTTAACAAATATCTGCTTCTGCCTTTTGGCCTCCCCATAATCCATAGTCAATAGTCATCCCGAGTTGATAGCTGTAGCTATTGGCAATGGTAGTTTCCATTAGGTCCAACAAAAGAGGGCTAGTTTGGTTAACAATTCTTGCTACATTTACATTTTGTGGCGTTTTACTTTGCCTCGAACTAGTTCATCCACAGTAGACTCTCCCAAACCACTGCGCCCTAGTGACAGGACACCTTTTGATTTAATGTGGCAGCATTGCGTCCTTCGCTTTTCTTAACACGTCCGTGGCGGAGCGGTCGAGTGACATGTTATCGAGGCATGTATTGGATTAAAGGTACTTGTCCTTTGGCTGGCACGTCTTTGGGGAAAGATGCTTTTACAATAAACATGACGGAAGCAATTGTATTTGGCCGTTTCAGAGAGAAATTACGTTGCTTAAGCCATTATTCCAGCCAAAGGAAAGCCCCAAATCTTCTCTTGGAACCCAAACGGGGTGTAGTGATCGCTTCTGCAGGAATAATGAGTTTTCCTTCCAATAAGTGACTTTAGATTAAAAAAATAAATAATACTCTGAAATCAGATTAGTCATTCGGAGAAACACAATTTCCGCTGCGTCACGATTGTACTTTGATCCAGATTCGTATAACAAATCTCACCTGGTTATTATCTACTTTGGCACGTGCCTCCAGTATGTCATCCACCATCACCCTGTCTGTGTCTGTGCGGGAATAACGGTAGATTATCTCAAGCAGCTGTAGCTGTATTCAGTGTGTAGAACAATCTTACCCCTCCTACACACACACAGACAGGAACACACACACACACATCCGCTTGCACACCCACATGAGCTCGCTTTGATTTTGTTTTTTTGGGGTGAGGCAGCTGGCAAAGAACAATGAACGGCCTGTTTAGCATTTCAAAGCTGCAGCTCCCTCCCACTCTCCCCTCTTTCCCTTTTTTTTTTTTTTTTCCTCCCCTTTCTTATCGGCCCCTCTCTCTCTCTCGTCTTCGCGATTGATGATAGGAGCAAAATGAACCGACTATTATACGCTTTTGGAGTCGTCAACGAAACCGAAAGCAATTTACAGACGAGACGAGTCCTTCGCAGGATTTAAAGCCCAGCTGCGTTTTTAGGTGAACGCGAGCAGATGATCAGCCTGCGCGCCGCCTGTATGTGGGTCGGCAGGGCCGGGCAGCCGGCGCTCTGCAGGCTGCACGCCACTGCAATGTCTCAAATCTATCCGCCCACGAGGTTGTCTGGCGAGGAAAAACCCACCAATACCTTGACGTCTTAATCCGATCTCTGCACAGCCAAACATTCCTGCGACTGGATGTTCCAGTTGTGTGCCTTGCAGCAGTGCTGCTCTTTGCATGAGTGTGTGTGTGTGTGTGTGTGTGTGTGTGTGTGTACCTGCACACATTATCACAGTGCCTTCCTCTGCTCCTGCGCTTTGCTGTCCAGGAATCTAACAATTCGGGTCATACAATCCTGACAAATGTCCATTTGCCCCTGCAGCCCAGTTGGTTGCGTCCTGTAGTCTGAAAGCTTTAATGTGTTCACCACACTTAGCGCGATCTTAACCCAATTACGTGAGTGCGTTTTTGAAGTGATTGATGGTAATCAGCCTCCGCGTCACAATGTGTGATGTCATTTAACTGCGACGGCCAAACGGTTAACACATTGATGCATGGAGGATTGTGCGCGTTGGCCAAATATCAGAGCACGTGCACATAAAGGTGTGAAACTATACAACTGGCATTACCGCTGCAACCTGATGGTGTCTCGTAGATCAAGGTTGCGTGTTGCTGCCCCTATATCGACTCCAAAGTGGGTGTCTCGTGAAGGAATTTCAAGTATTGAATCCTTTTTCTTTATTTGGTCTCCTGTGAAAGAAAAGGCACGAGTGGCTGTGAACGGATTCAGCCATACCATTCATGGGTTTTCTGTATATGGACGATGTCAAAGTGTTCCCACGCTAGGAATGCAGAATATCTGACCTTGAGAGATCCTTTCATTTCATACTGGCGTCAATCTCAAGGCACTTTTTAAATTAACTTGTGTGTCGTGTAGAATAGAGCTTGTGTTCCTCCTGTCACTTTAAATAAAAGCCCTGAAACGTGTCCCTGAACTGCTCGGCGGCGGTGTTCTTCCGGCCCCGTTGGGCACACGTGTTGGGGGCCCAGCTAGTCTGGTGACGCCTCTGGCTTAAAGGCGCAGCAGCTGTCTCTCCTGTGTCACTCTGAGGCTGGGTGACGTCAGCCCGTCATTCACCGGGATTTGTCACACCAATCATTTCCTCGTGACCGGCTAATTGGCAAAAGTAATTATGGTACTTCAGCAAGCACGTGTTTCAAGGTGTTTGTGCGTTTCGCTGTGAAGGCTGTGAGTTACATTTTTGTGGGATTTATTTTTGTTTTACCAAGTTACAGATTGTTGATTTGGGCATCATTCAGTGTAGTAAAAAGATGCTTCTAGCTTTAAAAAAGTAAAATTTCATTCCACATAAAATAATGAAAAGAAATATGACTTAATAGCGATGTGTGCTGCCAGTGTAAGATTGAGAGAAATGCCGCACACGGCCTTCCAATTGGCTGCGTGCAAGAAAATCGATCCCAATCTGCTTGCTCATTCCTTGATTGCATCCGTGTGTGACGTCTTGCTGACAGGAAGTGCAGAGGCCCTATTCTCTGATCATAAGCACATCTTCAGTAACAGGAAGTAGCCAGATGTTCCTCACACGGACATTCCGCCGCGTCCCGCTGGCGTCCTCCACGTACTGCTGCACGGACTCTCTATTAAATTACCCCCCGTGACCTGGAGCGGTTGCGGTTAATAAGCAGCACAAATCCACCCGGCAGCGTGGTTCAGTACCCACCGCGAGCTGTTGATAACAAATAACAGCCGTGGCAACTCGGAAACCTAAATTTAGAGCCCTTTCACAATTCCATTCACAAAATGCCTATTTGAGGTGCGTGGGCGTTTTTGGCTCGAAGTGCCACCTTTCTCTGCTGCTGGTGCCAAAGAGGATTATGCTAATACGACTAGTCGTTTCAAAAGAGGGAGGGGGAAGCAGGTGTTGCCACACAAATTTAGTTTTGCAGTTAATTTGAGAGCTTGCCAGACATGGGAGCAGGCCCACGACACACACACACACACACACACACACACTCTATGGCTTGGTTGTCATGTTAACTGCCAGCTCATGTGAATTTTGCTCCTTGACACTCTGGTGGGGGAAGGGGGCGGGGGGCAGGCTGAGGAGGAGAACGAGAAGCACCTAACCAGTAAGGAAGAGATCTCAGGGGAGCAGAGCTGCTCCTGACTGACACGAGAGGAGTGCGAGCAGGGGGGGGATGAGGATGCAAAAGCAGTTTCCAATCTATAGTGCATAAAGAATCACATACAGTCTTATCAACGCCTCACTTTACACAGATTATTATCTTTGGGATTTTGTCGTCCTTCTAAGGAGCTTCCTGTCTGTACGTGTTAAGAGCGGTCACATGCGGGCGACTGATTCCTCCTGGAGGTTTAGTCTTTATTGTCTCAGCACTGCAGGTACACAGCGCGCACGTTCAAAAAGACGATCTTCTGAGCGCGGGCGCACTGTTAGAGCGCGGCAATGATTCAGTCAGTCAGCTGGGAGAGCTGATCAGTACCAGCGCAGCTGTTTACCACGAGTACTGCTGGAACCAATGGGAGGGGTTGGGGGGCGACGAGTTTTGGCTAACGACGGAGGCTCTTTCTCTCAGCCAAGAATTCAGTCGGTGGGAATTCAAGCTGTGAGATCAAATCTCCTAAACTTGCACTATTAGTTCGGCCCCATAAGCAGTTTGAAAATTTCCCATTTTAATGAAACGATGTCCATTTGTCCCTCCCTCGTTTTGATGTTCACCAAGCTTCCTCTTAGCGACGCCATCGGGCTGCAGTGTTCGTTTGCTCGCTCACCAACACTTTTAACACCACTCCTAGATGCCTAGAATATGAGCATGTCACTACTGGTTGTCGTCTTTATTTCATCTCTTTCTTTCTCTCGCTCTAGGAGATAAAGATGGCGGCAAGGTAACAACAGTCGTCGCCACCCCAGGCCAAGGCCCCGACCGGCCGCAGGAGGTGAGCTACACGGACACTAAGGTCATTGGCAACGGCTCGTTTGGCGTCGTCTACCAGGCCAAACTCTGCGACTCCGGAGAGATGGTGGCCATTAAGAAGGTCCTGCAAGACAAGAGATTTAAGGTAAGACCCGCCTCTCTCGGCTCGCGCACCTCTCAGGAAAAAGCAGCATTTATAAATGACCACGCGCTCGTTCTTTTCTTAATGCGATTGGAGGAACTGTAAAAGTGTGAATGGAGAGATCCTTCACAGGAACATAGAGACACTGACACATGCAGGCTTTACTGTGTATTTTTCCCATTAACTAAACCCGAACCCGTTGACACTCGTCAGTCGTCTTGTGGCATCTGTCCAGTTTAGTTCAGTCGCCGCCGTGGAAATGTCACATTTCCTTCCACGCCGACCTCTGCAGGAATGCCTCCTGGGCTTTGAATAGCTTTGACTGACGGCTTGTTGTTCCTCGGTTTGGGCGACATTGTGGGGCCCTCCGTGTTCCTGCTGCTTGCTTCCAGCTCACAGATAGAGGTCCTTTTGAGCGCCACGCCTGCAGAACAGCTGTTAAGATCCTCATTAAGTTTATAGGATTCAGGGCCGAGGGTGATGACTGCAAACTGGGATCCGTGTCAGAATCCTGGTTTGCTTTTCTTTAAACCATACACTGCATTTTTAGGTACAGCTATCTTAACCCAATGTGATCTATTACAATCTATTCATTAAGGTTTTACTGTGAGAGGAGCCAACAGTCATTGATGGGGGTGAACAAATACTCACTGCATAAGATACATAATTTGATGGCACCACAAACCCTTGAAACGGATCCAACAAATGCTTACTGTGATAAAGATAAGACTCATCGCACCATTGCTGCAAAAGGCTGTTTGTTTTTAGAAATTCTTTATGCGTCTGTTACATTTCCCCTTAATCGTTAATTGATTTAGGCAAACGTGTGTCAGTCAACATTTGTCCAAGGTTGTTTTTTTTCTTCTTCTTTAAAACCGCCAAGATGTTTTTGAAACGTTGTCTCCAGGGTCGCGTTAACCCCTTCTACATGTGCGACACTATCTCACATTCCCCGGCTTCCACAGACCAAGTCACAGCATACAAAGCCAAAGTACACAGTGGGGATGAAGCAATACTGCGTGTGGCTACAATGTTTCTCATATGTAACACCTCACTCATACCCTGGGACTGGGGGTCATGTGAACATCATGGCATTTGTCATTAATTAGACATTGGTAAGAGGGGGCTTTGTAAAGGATGTGTTTGATACTAGCTGAAAAGCTATCTTGGTCCATAAGAAACTAAATTATTCACTTGGCAGGAGCTATTAGTGCTGAGTTAAGCCAAGCAAGGAAAGAACTTGTGTATTCTAAAAGGACAAAATAGTCCTTTTTATAGGACGTCCTGGAGCAGGGCTCTAGTTTGTAGGCTGTTGTACTACTCTAATAAAAAAGCAAATGAGATTAACCTCCAGATTTTGCAGTCTGTATACACATTTTACTTGCTGTGTTGAAGGCTCATTTAGGGACGGGCATTGCAAACTAGCTCATGAACGCTGTTTGTCCATGTGATACCTATTGAGATACCCATTGAGGCGTTCATCAATGAACTGTCTTGATTTGAATGGGAAAGACGGCGCTTTGAGGTCAGTGCTAATTACTTACATCTATTGTTGTTCCTTTCAGGAGAGGTGTGTGTGAGTGTGTGTGAGTGTGAGTGACTGGAACAGTGAATGTGTCCCTGGTTGTCTCCTGGGCGGCCGACCTGCAGGTGCATCTCCTGCCAGAGTCAAAGTTCAGTCGGATGTGTTTGATCTGCTGTCTGAGTTTAGCCAACCGGTTCAGCCAAATACTCCAGCAGCTCAGTGACCTCGCGCGTAACCTTATCTTTAGGGGGGAGGATCAGCACAGTTTTTCAGCGGGTGCTCGGCGTTCGCTATCCAAAGCCAGGCTAGATGAAAGATGTTTCCTTTTTTTTTATGGTGTCGACCATCTGTCACACAGTCCTTTAAAGTCCTTTATTTGTTCTGAACACGAGCTATTTGTGATTCTGTGTGCTGACCACGATAAAGTCACATCCTGTTATCCTGTGGCTAGCAGGACACATTAGCAGATTGCTTCTTTACACACAGTACGCAGCTGAAGATCTTCTTTTTAGTTGGAGCAGAGTGTCTACCTTCTCTGCACAGCCGGTCCTCCATGTGAATAGCTTGTTATTAAAAGAAAAAGACTGCTAAGACGCTTCACATGACTGACAAACGCGTGCCAGTAAGTGTGTGTGCATCCGGACAGACTCACAAACCTGAACTAAGCACCTGCATTCCAGTTTTCTTTTCTGTACTTTTAGTTTTCTTGTCTGACAGGGCCGCTCATCTGTGAAGTGAGCCTGAGCCAACAGAACCAAGCCAGTCCCACATGTGTGGATGCTTTATTTTCTCCCAGTATCACGCACAAACGCATACACAAGCGTAATCCTGTGAATAGACTCTGTTAGGATGTACATGATGGATATCTTGGTGGGCTGACACATTAGAGGGATCCTGTATCGTACTATTGGCACATGGATGATGGCATTAGAACTATCAAACACACACGCTAACTCAGAATGTGTCCGGTGATAATGTCACGGACTCAACACTTGTCAAAGGATGATTCTGTGTTCTTTGTGTGTGACTAAGTGTGGTTTTGCCAGTCGACGCCTGCTCTTCCTCTGCGTTACAATGTTCTCCAAAATCTAAACGCGTCATTCAGCCACATTGTGTCACGCTGGTGACGTCTTTCCTTTCAATGACGATGGACACAATCCAACATACACAACCCTGCTACTGGGATTACTCACCACAGTCACGGCTTTCCCCAGTAAATTCACAATTAACATTTCCACTAAATTATTTTGAATACCTTATTAAGGAGTTAACACATTTCCCTGGACGATGCAGGGAGATTAAAGTGCTTGGAGGCTTGAGTAAATGTGTGTGTCTTGGCTCTGAATATTTTTCCTAACTGAATGTGGTTTTGTCTGTCAGCAAACATCTACACTGCCTGCATTTGAGGTGTTCTCCCTCTTTTCCCGGTCAGCAGTATATACGGGAGCTGGGCAGGGCGCCTCAACAGCCTGTCTGCTGCTCCTCCTCCATATGGTACCATCTTTCTTACACACAACACAGACCCACGCCCCTCCCCCACGCATATACACACACACACACACACACACACACCCTGAAACAATCCCGCTAAGCCACTGCAAGAAGACCAGGGCGTTGCCCGCAGTGCACGTTGCCTCAGATGACTGGTCAGTGACCAAGATGGGCTATGATGTCACTTAGTGGTGCGTGTGCGCTGAAGGCATTTGTGTGAAGGGTGTAAAAGCATTTGTCTCTGGCTCTTAAGTGAATTAGACCCGACCAACGAGCTGGGATGATGAGGTTCTGCTTCAGAGGACAGACGGATTCACTCTGCTCTGCTGAAAAAAAAAAGAAATGCGAGGGGATTAAATCCTCATAAAGTGGCATCCCAGTCTGGAGGGAGAGTCTGCATGTCCCTGATCCACGTAACCGGGGGAACTCATTAGTGCCCCAATCAGTGGCTCGGCTAGCCGGCTCATCGGGCAGCTTCTCCATCTACTGTCTCAAAGCTGTGGGGCGGAAACATTTAGCCTGCTAATTGATAATGGTGATCCAATTATGTATAATTGCTTGTTCATTTAAATAAAAATATACTTTTTAGAGGTTTGAGACTGTAAGAAAGAAACAGTCATTTCAAGACATCACCTTTGACTTGGACGTTTGTGTGGTCTTCATTATTTTAAGGTCCCAACAATAATGCACAAGTACATTATCTTATATTTCCATCTACCAAATGCTAGATGGTTGTGAAAAATGTACTGGATTCTAAAGTGGCGTCTTTTTTCTAGAATTCTAGAAATGTTTTTTAAACTGATTTCTGACCATTTTTTTCCTGTCTTGCTTTGGAGCGCGAACGTTTAGCACCTGGTGAAAAAAGGCTGATCCCCCAAAAAGGTTAAACCTGAGGTCACTGAGCTGCTCCACCGATTGGACCGGACAAAAGTCCAGCTCTGAAAATGCTAAAGTGCAAACATATCTGACGCAACTTGAACTTAACCTTTATTTTCCATTTCCTCCAGCAATAACAATGCATATTTATCAATGAACAAGCCGAATAAATAAAAAAAGCTGACTGTTTTCCCACCCAGAACCCCACACACACTGGTTGGTTTGAACGGCCAACGTACTCTCGTTAGTACTCAGTTTAGTGAAGCTAAGCTGAATTGGTTTTTGAGCTGCTGGTGGCTCCTTTCGTCAGTTCATTTGTACGTTGCAAGATTCTCAACAGATGCCGGCCGGAGGCTGATAGCTTTTTGCCCCCATACATTATTTATCCTCCGTACTCCTGAGTTCTTACATGCACTTTGAGGTTTGCAGAGATGAATTATACCAAATATAAAAAAAACAAATGATTTCATATTATGAGGATTTTCATTTATGCAAACAACGAGATTAATTTAATGTAAATCCCACATTCTTACATCCCTGCTGGAACAGCCTCTCATTCAGAATATTAGTCATTGCAGTTATGGTAAAATCACAAACAGTACAGAACCTCTCATGCGTCAAGTAGCCGATTGCCGTTGAAAAACCCAAAACCGTACTGGTATGTAGAGGCTTTTAACTCATCGCCCTGCGTTCTGCTTTCTTTTTGTTCTCCGGATTCTGACAAATCTCCATTCACCTTCTGCAGTGGAGTCCAAATGTTACACAAGCACTAGTCTAAGTCAACACAAAGCACTGTGATAAGGAGGGGTTGGGGGGGTGGAGACTGGAGAGAATGTGAGCTGTAATGAAGCCGTTGGCGCTTTATGTAATGCTGGATTTCCTGCCCACCGTATGCACAACCATTTTGGATGTAGACGGGCTGCTCTTCCAGGGTTCACTGCTCACATCTTGTTCTTGTGACCGTGTGAGCGCTCAGTTACTTTAACATCACATCTTTTTATTTTATCAGATGAGTTTGTGTTGGGTAGTTTAGCTTTTGTGTGTGTGTGTGTGTGTGGGGGGGGGGGGTTCTCTTGTAATTGTCGATTCCTCACAATGCTTAATTGTGTCATGTTTCAGCCCGTGGGATTTATTCCAGCTTGTGACAGTGACGTGGCTGACAACAAGATCATTGTTTCATAAATGCTTGCTGGCGTTTGTGCTTCCTGCCATAAGACACAGAGCGATGTGAAGTTTTATTTTTTTTAATTCTTCTTCTTTAAGGCTATACTAAAGCCATTATTATGGTAGTGGTACTGGCATGTGATTGTATGTGACGTGACCTCTCCCTCATTGTACTGTGGGTCCAGCAGAAAGTCTTCAACGTCTCCAGAAAGCCTGAATCTTGCATGTAATCTGGAAAAAATGTAACGTGTCCGTCATGTTTTTTATTTTGTGCAGAACCGCGAGCTGCAGATCATGAGGAAGTTGGACCACTGCAACATTGTCCGCTTGCGCTACTTCTTCTACTCCAGTGGAGACAAGGTCAGTTGAGTTTGTCTGTGGACTTTATATATAAGTAGTGTGCTTTTTTTTTTTTTTTTGGCATAATTAAGTTGACTGGTCTTTTAATGACCAACAGTTTGCTGCAATCTGAGTTATAAAATATCCCATGTTCAGGGCCCAGTGTCATGACTCCATTTATTCTGTATTTAGCTGTGTTGGCTTTTGAACTCCCTTCCTGCCAGCTGCACCCTTTAATGTCCTTCCCCCGACCTCAATAGGGAAGTCCCTCTCTCTGTCGGCCATTGGCGTTCTCTCCTGGAGACTGCATGGCTGCACTGTGTCATTGCACCAGCTGAGAAACATGCAGAGGTCCACGTGTCAAATATAGACGCGGACTTGGCAGCCGAGTGGCTGGGACTACATCGTGACTCTGCAGTTAGGAATGCTTCCACGTCGCGCACCTACTGAGGCCAAGGGAAGCTGTGGAGGATTATAGAAGGGGGGGGGGGTTATTATAGACTCACCCAGCCTCCCATTTGTGCTCTAAGCTCCACCCAGTTCCGCCCCCTTGCCTCATACCACGTGGTCTCTCACCTCAGGGAGTCTCGCCGCTAATGTCTTGGCCTACTGACAGCTGTGACATGTCCCTAGGAGTGACCCTGCTGTTTCCCAGCATGACTTTTGCAATCCCAGGGATTGCTATTTTGATAACCCACAACTTTCATTGCCCCCGTCCACCGTGTCCGTTTCTTCTCCGTCCTCCCGGTCCCCCTCACCTAAAGGGTAAATCACCTGGACGGGGAGCTTAGCTGATGGATGGAGAGAGGCAGACTAGGTGATGTATAAATGGGGCAGAGATGAGTTGGGGTCCTGATGGGAGAGTTCATGCTGGGTGCGAGCTGCTCTATGGCCGCTGCTACTGCAGCTGCACCCAGCACATGCTCGCAACACGTCGTGTGCTGTTGCTTTTACCCTTCAACCACTTGTATAATGCCGTGCACACAGGAGTCCTCGGATCCACCCAGCGTGGGCAGGTTGGCAAATAGATTGTTTTCAACGACACCCAGAACTCACCTGGTGCACCTATGCTGGAAAACGTAGTCTTTGGTGTGACTGTTAACAAGTGGTGGGTCAGTTTCATTAAATATCTTTTTCTTTACAAATATGCCACAGTACAGAACACTTAACGACTACTTAAATATCACAATACTGTTTCAATCTATATTAATCCCAAGAAAAGCATTTGCGATAAATGGCCACCGGGGGCTCTGAGGCAGTTGAACACTCTGTGTGGTTGGTAATCCAACACCGAGTCAGACCTGTCTGTTAGTCAGCCGTCAGTGACATGATCTACGTTTTCAGGTTTGTCCACAGAGCGCTCATCTTCAGGCTGGACAGACGACCAGGCACTGGCCCAAAACCTCGAGGTCCACCCTGAGTCCGTAATAGTTGTTTCAGGCTTCAGGCAGAAATAGGGTAGTGCCTGTTGCACCGAACGTCGTGGTCACTTGAAGAGGGCCGGTGCACACAGTGGAGGGTGAGAAATGGTTGGATGGGCCCATGGCTTCGTTTTTCCAGCAGGTCAATGTGACCCTCATGGTATACATGTTCTCTAGTTACAACGCCAAGGCATTTTATCTGTGACTCCTATTTCAACAACAAGGTTTTCAAAGTGCTTCACATAAAACCATTAAGAACATGGAGCAAGTAGATTTAAAAAAAAGGACATTCATTGAAACATCAAGTCAAATTCCTTGTATGTCTGACGTACTTTGGCAATAAATGTTTTCTGATTCTGATCTAAGGCAAATCATAAAAAAAAAAATCATTTTAAAAAATAAGGTACAAAAATAAAATAAAAAATATAATCAAATTTGAAGATGACAACTCAAGTATTGTAACACTAGTTGATTTGAACAGCATTGCTTCTGGGTAATTATCCAGCAGGTGTGATATGAGGCACACATGTGGAAACTGACACATAAAATGTATGTTACTACACAGTCCATCGATCCTCTTCTTTTACACACCGCTGCTGATGACACATTGCTGAGATGGTTGTTCAGGTGCAAGCAGTTTTTCACAGCAAATTAAAGGCTGAATTATTTAGCTTGGAGTGAACAAGAAGCTCAGTCAGACCCCCAGTTCCCCCCCGCTGGTTTACCATTTGGGAACGAGGTGAGGAAGTGGCTTTGTAGTGAGGCAGGAAGTGAGTCATCGCTGTTGCTAGGCTAAATATAGCTTTGGTGGCGCCAACAGGAGGCGGAGTGAACCTCCTAGTCGTCACGTTATCAATGGGAGTTTGCTCGTAGGTGCACCGCACGTACACATGGCACTGTGAGAGACACACGCAGAGAGTGTTGTTGGGGGGGGGACACAAAGCTATCCTCTAGAAGGCGCCTCTTCCTCCTGAGCCGGTATTTCATTCAGTCACCATATATCTGTGTCCACATGTCTGATTGTCTCAAGGGGAGCAGTACAAAGCAGCCATTGCGCTGACAGAGTGTCTGCGAGCTCAGGGGACCGTACACTGTCCTCCTCTGACACACTAACAGGTGGGGTTGGACACACAAAATAGGAGGAAGACAAGCTTACGACTAATTAAAATCATTATCTGTCACTTATCTGCTGGGGATATAAAACAGGTGTGGACTTTTTTTGTTGTTCTTTTTTAAACCACCCACTGAAAGTTCCTCCCCACAAAGGAACGGTATGATGTATCTAAACATGTGAGCAACCGGTTTCCTTTCCATGCGAGCGATGATTCTGCGGGGGACTTTCAGGGTGGTGTTCAAAGTATCTGGGTGGATAAGCTTCACATTCAGCATCCTTTCAGGGTCCTTTCAAAACTTCACCCTCCAATACAGGCCTCCTCCACCCACGGAGAGGCGTCATTTTCTGCTGCCGCAGTCGTGTATTTCCTGCCCTCCTATATTTGTGTGTGTGTGTGTGTGTGTGTGTGTGTGTGTGTGTGTGTGTGTGTGTGTGTGTGTGTGTACAATAGTTCCTTAGTTTGACTGAAGAAAATAAATGAGCTACATGAGCTCCCAAACTGGGGAAGATGTAAACAAACTGCCGACAAGGAGGATGGGACATGGATGATCACGTTGGGCAGCCGACGTAGATGTGTGCATTTATAGGTCACAAGTGCAATTTTTACTTTCTGTGGTCGCTCTCAAAGTAAAGGAATCTGTTTTACTTTGCAAACAATGCGATCTTCTTTCTAATCATTATTTATGCTTGTCTCCTGTCTCTTTTCTCCAACAGAAAGATGAAGTGTATCTGAATTTGGTTCTGGATTACGTTCCTGAGACGGTCTACAGAGTGGCCCGACACTACAGCCGAGCCAAGCAGACCCTGCCCATGGTTTATGTCAAGGTGTGTGTGTGTGTGTGTGTTTGTGTGCGTGTGAGTCCTTAACAATCACAACAGTAAGTGGTGTGGGCGGCTTTATTAACAAAACCTGGGAAAGAACTTCCCTGCAAGATGTATTCAATGTTATAGCAGCAGTGCTGTCTCGGTAGAGTAAACTATATTATATCCAAAGAATGGAAGTTGTGAAAAATATGAAACTTTCATTTCTGTACGAGTTTTAGAAATCCATAAATGCACATTCCTACTATGTTTGTTAATTTGCCCTACACACTCATTTCTACTGAACCTCCACTGATCCATGCTGTCACCTGTTATTTATTAAACAAACTAAATGAGTGTTCAACCTCTGCACGTAAGAAACTAAATGACTAGTAAGCAATATGATCTGTGATTTAAATGTTTGTCACTGAAACTATTTTAGCTTTATGACACAAATATTATTGTCGTTTTACTTCTTTAAAAAAAGAATACACATTAAAAGAATATTCACCTTATATATTACCAATGAATTCCTCTGAAATATGTCTGTTGCACACTGACTAAAATGTTCCTATAGTTTGCTTGCATGTTCTGTGCAAAGAGAAGATGCAGAGTCATTTTCCATCTCAGTGACCCAAATCACTAGTTTCTGATTGAGGGGAGAAAATGCGGTCTTGGAGTTGTAGGCGCAGGTTTTCTTTCATCTACATAAGGCTTTGTAAACCAGGCTGAGGAATTTAAAGAGTCAATACGACCCGCTTTCGTTCAAACGTGACAAAATGTAACGCTCCCGACCGGGCTGAAATGTGTTCTTTGGTGGTTGTTTGTTTCCAGACTTTAATCCCGTTGTGATAACTGAGCTTTGTGTTTGTGCGTTCAGTTGTACATGTACCAGCTGTTCCGAAGCCTGGCCTACATCCACTCTTTTGGGATCTGTCATCGGGACATCAAGCCCCAGAATCTGCTGCTGGATCCAGAGACCGCTGTGCTCAAGCTCTGCGACTTCGGCAGGTGAGACTCAGTAACTCGGTAAACGTTATGATGAGTCAACAGTGGTCTCTGCTTGTTGCTTGGCAACTTCATAGTAAAAAAATAAGATCCCAGGAAGTCTGTACCACTAATACATGTAGTTTTCTTTTTTTTAAATGACTTTTGCACGGTTAAACAAACAAAATATTGTTAATTTGAGCACTTTGTGTTCTGATAGTTGCGCCGAGATGGTCGTTTCCCTCAGTCTCCAGGCTAATGGCAGTTGGTTTAAATTTAGCATACAGACAGGAAATATTTGGTATAATCACCATCTAACTCTCAGTAAGAGACTGTCAAATGTTAAACTACTCATATAGAAGCTGGTCTTATGCTGAACGAAATGATTCCTGTCATCTGAAGAGTTTCAATGTAGCAAAAATGTTCCTTCACAATTTAAGGGATTGACTGAAAATGTCACCAATGTAAGTATAGTATAATATGCAAATAGGCAGCTTTTTTTGGAGCTTTTCTTGCTTTTAATCAGAAAAGCCCTCACTTTCCACTTCTTTGTGTAAATCTTAATCACAAGGCTTTTCCTAAGGTCCATGTTTGCAGCAGAGTGTGATGATGTGCTCATCCTTTCTTGTGCAGTGCGAAGCAGCTCGTCCGCGGGGAGCCTAACGTGTCTTACATCTGCTCTCGCTACTATCGAGCCCCTGAGCTCATCTTTGGCGCCACTGACTACACCTCCAGCATAGGTAGGATGACTCAGCACTTAAACCCTTAAGCCACTTTATAAGCCTCACCCCGGCTCATGAGTTGCTGCTAATGATTGCATGTTACTCATAAATGTATTTGATTGTAAAGATAAAGACTGTCTGTGGAATCCTCTTATTTGTTGCCCATGCAGACCCATCCAGTTTGGTTGAGGTCATCGCTGCTCGTTTGCTTGTATGTGACATCTTTTTCTTTCCTCTCTTTAAGACGTGTGGTCAGCCGGCTGTGTTCTGGCAGAGTTGTTGCTAGGACAACCGATCTTCCCCGGCGACAGTGGAGTGGATCAATTGGTTGAAATTATCAAGGTAATTCCTGGTGACCCGCAGGGTGTAGAAGTCTTCATTTCTGATAAATCCCTCATCAGATTGTAAGAAATAATATGAAGTTCTTATAACGATGCTCTTGTTGCTGTTCTTGTCTGCCCTGTTTTTTCCAGGTTCTCGGGACCCCAACCCGAGAGCAGATTCGTGAGATGAATCCCAACTACACCGAGTTTAAGTTCCCCCAGATTAAGGCACATCCTTGGACTAAGGTGAGTCAACAGGTACAGGAACCCTTTTTACTTCTCTAAGATCCACCGCTGCTTCATCTCGTCTTCATGCTTGTGTTTCTTTTGTCGCTCCGCAGGTATCCAACTTCCTCAGATTCACCCAACTGAGATGCTTTGGAGTCCTGCACTTTTTAGCCCCCATACAGGGAGACTGATTAAACACAGGCTCCAGACTCAATTTGTTGTCATAGACTTAACAAAACGACACAATTCTTTAGAATCCAGCCAGTCGGTAACATGTTGGATGTTCTTCACATTCTAGCATTGATTGAAACATGGCTATGGGTAAACGCTTTACATTACTTAAGTATTTGGCCGATGCTAATGACCAAACAGGTTTTTTCATGTCTTGTAAACGTGTGTCTCAGAACCACAAAGAGCCCCCTGCTCAGTCAGGCTCTGCCTTGCTTTTCCTTTAGTGCAACCTGTCTTTAATAAACTATCGACATCGGATACATTTGTTCTCCACTTCATGCTCTCATCTCGGTGCATTAGAAGTCACAGGGAAAATAAAACGGTTTGGAAACAATGACGAGACATTTTCTCGCCCACAGATCTTCCATTGATGGATGTTCTTGTATTTAGTCATCCAATAAGCAGGCAGCAGGTCATCGCTTTACCCCTAAAAACAAATTATTACATTTGAGTACAATGGGCGATATATATTCTTTGCCATTTACATGCGTGTGTGTGTGTGTGTGTGTGTGTGTTTATTAACAACATTGGAATATCTCCTTATTTGCCAACCCGTGAGAGTGGACTTCCCGTGGGCCCTGCTGACATCCGTATTTGTGTCTAACTGTCGTTCAGGTGTTCCGGCCGCGTACGCCTCCGGAGGCCATCGCCCTGTGCTCTCGCCTGCTGGAGTACACGCCCACGGCCCGCCTCACCCCGCTGGAGGCCTGCGCACACTCCTTCTTTGACGAGCTGCGCGACCCCAACGTCAAACTGCCCAACGGGAGGGAGAAGCCCTCCCTCTTCAACTTCACCACCCAGGGTGCGCACACAAAATATGAACTCCATGTGTTGGTGTAGAGGACCGAAGTGACACTTTGGGCTGAAATGGATGCCAAAACAACAGGATGTAGATGATTACAATGAATGCTGATGAATCTCCGTTTAATGGGCCAACTGTTTCCGCTATGAATTGGTTAAAGTTTGCCGTTTCTCTTTCAGAGTTATCCAGTAATCCCTCTCTGGCCTCCATACTCCTGCCTGCCCACGCCCGCAGCCAGGGCGCCGCCTCCACCCCAACCAACACCTCTGCCACCACAGGTCCGAGCCTCGCCTCCTTCAGCCGGCCCTGTTTTTGATGCGGCTTGAAGGCTCTATTTATCTGTTAGAATTACCCGTTGAAAAGCTCCATACATATTGTAAAGGAGTTTCGTGCCAAACTACTTTGCTGTTTGAGCCCGGGGAAGGCGTGATTGACACGCTGTATGCTACGCTCACTTGTTTGCCCTGTGCTAAATAAAACGCAATCCACGATGTCTATTTATTTTCAATAAAGCACATTATCCATAGCCGTAACAATACAAAGCGCTGCGCTCAAGCGGTCAACAATCCTTTGCCCTTCCGGGTCAAACGTCTTCCCAACCGCACTCTATTTGCCCTCTTTATGGTTGAGGCAAAGTTGCAAAGTGCGCCACCCAGTGTTACACAAAATAAAATAGGAACCTGAAAACAAACGGCATCTGGCTCTTACACATATCATTTTAACTTGTTGAAGGTGGTGTATAGAGAGGACTGCGGACGTTGAATGCTGCTACACAGGTTGCTTGGGCTGGAGAGTGCTTTCTTTCTACAATATTGAAAACGCCTCCTTTCACACATTTATACCCGAGGCCGCCCAAAACACCCGGGGACTTGTTTTACACTTAGTGGCTCCGGCTGGGTGTTAAAATTCCTGCTAATGAGCTTGGACTCGCAGTAGCAGCTGAGGGAGGGGGATGAGCGTCACTTATTCCCTTTCTCTGCCTATAATGTCCCGTTCCAGGGAGACCCATCGCTCCTTGTGTGTCTCTGTCCCTTGCTCACCGATCTCCTCCGCCCCCCCATTCCTCCCACAAACTCTACACAAGTAACTGTTTGACTTGAAGGATCCTCTCTTCCTGTCCGCAGATGGCAGCAGCACAGAGCGAGGTCCCAGCACCACCACCGCCTCGGCCTCCAACTCCACCTCCTGAACCCAGAGACGCCCCCCTAGCCCCGCCCCTGCCCCTCCCCCTCCCCCCGCCCCGCTCTCTCAGCCCCGGCCCACGGCCTCTCCATTGCCCTGGCCCCAGGGGGTGAGCTGCGTTCGGCTGCGCCCCCGCTCTCCTCCCTGGCAGCAGCGGAGTGATGCTAACGCTGCCCGGGGTCCAACAGCCAACAGCCCCACACCGCAAACACGGCATCCCTAACCCGCCTCTTGTGTCCCCGACCGGCCGTTCACCCGGCTTTGAACTCAACTCCATCCTCCGTCAGAGACGCCTCTCTGTGCCCTTTCAACGGGGACAGGAAGCGCAGGGCCAGAGCTGTTGTTGACTTATTGAGAAAAGTACACTGTACATGTATACACAATGCTAGCCTGCTAATGTTTGTAAGGGGACAATCTGTAGAAAAAGTCCTAAGCTTCCCCCCCCCCCACCCTCCCCCTTCCCTGTGTCCTCTTTCACACTGTCCCATTTTTCTGCATCCTATGACCTCTGACCTGATGTGTCTCCTGGCCGATCCTACCTATGGTTCCTCCTGTAGTGCATGGCCTGAGTATGGTTAGGATCACCCGGGGCCAGAGGGAGGGGGGGTCATCCGCCGTTTTCACTTCTCAACTACACCTCCACAGACAAGGCATGAGGCTCGCCCATGGGTATACACACACACACACACACACACACACACAGAAACATCCGCATCCCCACACACATGGGTGCATGATGATCCTGATGTATGTGGAAAGAATCAGTCCACTTGTGTGGGTAAAGTTTGGACTTTTTTTTTTCTTCATTTTTTGTTGTTGTTTTTAAATGGTCAGAAAAGCTGTTTTACTCGACCTTGTTTTTAATTTTAGTTTTGTACTGTCTGGGCAGATGTTTTTCAGATTGCCATGTGCAATGGATGTAACATGTATCTGGTTCTGTGTGCTTGTATAATATATACATACAATACAAAAACAAACATGCATACATACAGTTTATATATTACTTTTCCATATGTATAAAAGTATATATAGATATATGTATATTAACTACAATGGTTCAGAAATCATTTACGGTGAGCTCATATCTGGCAGAGCAGTGGCAATATTTGCTGCTGCCTAAGGACAATAGATTTAGATGTGGTGTTTCTGTTTTCTTTGCTGGAGCGTGGTTAGATTCCAGCAGTCTCTTCCTTGTCGCTCTTAAGGCTGTAGATGGACTTAGGGCACCGCTCTAGTTCCCGTCTTCGTACACACTCTGTCTGTGACGACGTGTCTGTGTCAGTTGCAGCGTCGAGACGAACCGCTGACCCGGCCGCCGTGAAGAATTCCAGGCGTTTCTCCGCACTTGTCGTTTCTCGACACCTCGAAGTCTCGGCGGTGGTCGCTCGCTCGCCTCGTTCCCGGCCGTCTCGTGTTGTGACCACTGACTGAAGCGTTAGCCTAGCCTTCTTCCTCACCCACCCGCCGCACACAGAGCCACTCGGTACAGTCTGTCGACAGAGAACACTCACTACGTTAAAAAAAATAAATGAAGAAATGAAAAAAAAAACAATTTGTATATACAGTATAAATGCGCCTCACCAAAATTCTGACATGTATGACTTGTATGTTTCTTTTCTCCTGTTTTTTTTTTAATGTTTTAAGGTATGTATATATGCAGACCCATGTACTGTTTATGAGCAAAAACAAAGATGATAAAGGGTATGGAAACACATGGAAAAAAGCTTAAAAAAAAAAACTATCAGGGCAAAACTGATGTTTGTGGATATTGTAGAGATGATGATGAGGATGATGATCAGCTTTATCCAGCCATATGTTCAATCTTACCTGTACAGTAGATGACAGCTGTATTATTGTAACAAGAACTAGTCATGTATAGTGTAACTATAGTTTGGAGTGCCTTTGCTTTCATACACCTTCGCCTTGTTTCCCTCCTCACCCACCGGCTCACCCCCAGTGTGACTCTCCCTTTGGTGCTGTTGAATGTCCTGCTATCCTGCAACACGTGTGTGTGCACACACACACACACACACACACACACACACACACACTCTGTACCCACTTGAATATTGGTTCCCTCCATTTGCTCCTCTTCCCCTTTTTTTCGTTGCACATTTCTTGTAATATACATTGTTAGTTGTAAGCTGTTGGTTTTTTTGTTTTTCCTTAATTGAAGAAACAACTAGATGAGTGTTTTTAATAGTTGATCTTGGGACACACACATGCACGCACAAACGTGTATACCACAGTTCTGGCACGGGCTCCGGGGTATGAAGTGAGGCGAGCGGTCGTCATATACAGTGTATGTAAGTGTACACATAAACAATACGGCACGGTTCCTGTGGTAATCACAGTGTTGGTTCTGTTACCAAAGCCAAACTAGGACGTAGTTGTGATGAGCCAGCCTCAGTAACGTATCCCGGCTCTCTTCGCTGGATCGTTTGTTATGAAACTGTCCTCTTGCCTCTCCTACTTCCTGTCAGCTGACCTGGCCGGTGGGAGGGAATCAGTAGCACCTAAGGTCGAGTCATGTAGCCTCGCTCCCGTCTCCTGCTTGCTGTAATTTTTGCATTCATGGATGTGTTGCCAACCACCACGGAAAAGTCTAAGCACCTCAACTCCAGTTCAATAAAAACACCACAAAGGTTCCCAAAACAAGACAAGCGAGCATACCCGCTAGTATAATATATAATATATTAGTATAATATATAATATATTATACTAGCACTTACAGTGTGCTGCCTAGGGGTAAAAGAAAAATCATGGAAAATACTACAAAAGCATCCTGTATAACAGCACTACTACTTGAATGCCTCCGTTTGTGACTGAAATGGTTTATTTTTCTTGTTTTTCTTTTGTTCTGTGAAGGTAAGCTAAATGTGCACCTCTGTAAATATTCCCCTTGCGTGCTCTGAGGAATAGTTCCCTGGTACTGTAATTTGCATTAAATAAAGAGTAGGATAGCCTGGAAATGATCACGCTCTTTGTCTGCTCCGTCTTTTCGCGCGAGTGCCAAATGGACGCTAGAGATGGTGTGTTTTTTATTTTACACCTAATTTGAGTTTGAAAGACAAAGAATATGAACACAGAAAGTTAAATAACTCTAAAGTATGAACTTGACAATACAATCCTTTGGCTTAGTACGTCCACAGCGGGGCAGTGTTGGTCTGACGCCATCACACGCCACAACGTTGAGAGTGCTTTTATTTACAGGACGTTTAGAGCACTTTTGTGTCACGCGATGGCATCAAAACACTTAACAAGGACTTGAGGGAACGGGCCCGAAACGCAGAGATTGTCTTTGCATCAGGCTCATTTTGTTGTATGAGAAAATACAAACTTCATGGTGAGACAATACTGTGTGTATCACATTTAGAAAGAAATTAAACCTTAAAACATGACGTCAACATTCATTGAAAGATGTGAACTTACTGTCATAGCACGTAACGTTACATGGCAAATCCACCATAATGCATCGGTGTTATAAACTCGATTCCACCGTAACCACTTTGACCTTTTTAACCGGTGCAAAACAAGAGGAAACAAGAGTTTCAATCAGAGGAAGAAGTCAGAGCGAACCAGACGGTATTTCGCTCACTGCTTCTTCCTCCCCGGTCCTCTTGAAGTCAAAGCAGTCAGTGCCACGTTTTCATTTCAACCCCACTGTTGCTGCACCAGGATGGTCTGATAGGTCAAAGAAAAAACGATCCAATAAAAGTGATATAATGTGCATTGTGTGCACCATGAAAGCCGTTACAGATATTTTTGGCAAGCAGCAACCAGCTTTAACATGAATGTAGTCTTCTTCATTGAATATTTGAATATAAATTGAATATAAATTATGGGAAACACCTTCGGATCAATATTTTCAAAAGTGTTGAAGATTGCAAGCTAAGAAGTATTATTTAATGCATTTGATACAGACGCATAGGAAGAGTAAATTATGTGGGAAAAAAAAGCTCAATTTTAGCTGACGGTCATCAAAGACTTTATATCCAAACAGATTAGTAAACTGTGTGGCCTGAATTGTTTCAATGACAAACCTCATTTACACCTTCATCAAAAAAAAAAAATCCTTTTTACTGTGAATCGAAAGTACTCACTTTTGGGTCGATTACTTTGAAACGATGTCTCCTCATTCCTCCCACACAGAACGTCTGTGCTGCTCACTCTGTGATTAGCATGAAACTGTTTATTCACGGTTTCACTTTATCTAATCACATTCCCTGAGTTGTGTTTTCCGACCCAAGCTACTTAGCTGCAACTAATACTGAGTGTGTTTAGTATTGATGGTACTCAGCCTCCATATGACTACACCTTTTTACTTACAGCTTTAATAATCAATCAATCATTCATCTTCTACACTGCTTATATTTTACATTTTAAAATTTGACCAGTTGCATTTGAAGTCAGCTGCTGGTAGCGATTAACCTATGACAATTCATCACACAACTCAACAACTTATTTTTTTTTCAGCCAATTGTTTTGATTGTGTGTCCTGCATGTGTTTGGTTCAGTCCAGCTGTCATGGTTGACGTATTAAGCAGCAGCAGGAAACAGCTTGCAAGCTCCTTGCGAAATACGTTTCTATTTCGGGGCGATGCACCGCTGTCGTCAACAACTCAAATAATAAAATCAAGCGACGTGACTCAAGTAAAAAAGAAGGTGTAAATATACTGCACATTCTAGATGAAGTAGTAATAATCAAAAGGCTGAAATCCCACAATGGTGACGATGAAACTTTAATAGTAATGATGAACAACAACTGGAGGGATCAGGCTGCATTTTCACACAATATTCTTTTATATATATATATGTTCTTTGCTCAGTTTGAATGACTTCTGATTAGTTTTCTTCCCCTTCTCCTGCTCCACTTGGCTGATCATCTTCTCGGTTGGAGGATCTTTCAGTGGGACCGGTCAACAAGGGAATCCCAGGAGTATTAGGAAGAATCCCAGAACACTCAGCGCTTCCCTGAATGATGCTCCGAGCTGCCTGCAGGTGTCTAAGCTGCCTCTGGTGCACTGGGGGAGAGAATTCCCACGGTTGGACCAGTGGGCAAAACTATCATTTTTTCACACACTGACGATGGCTTAGGCCGAAACGCGTCTGTGGACATGGCATTAATAAATAAGTAAAGAGAATATACTTGAGAGTGCGGTTTTTCTATTCCAAAACTATCGTTTCACATTATCATTCAATCAAAACTTATTGTTAAGGGAACAATAAAATATGGGCATTTTTTATGCATTGTGTTGGTACAAATACCATCCACTCATAATTTAAATTATTTTTACATAGTTTTATATGATAACAATGTGTGAAAACAGAACAAAATCTTGCAAACCTCTTTGCCTGACAGCAATCTTCTCAACCTCTGGGATGAGGAAACTGTACATCAACTCGGACACAATCTCCTCCGACTGAAGACCGTTTCGGCTACTCACAAAAACACAAATTCATTTGTTCATCAGCGCTACTTCTGAATCCTCTCAATATAAAACATTATGCTCAGGTTTCCATTACCTTTCCTCCACGGCATAAGCGATGTCGTTGACCTCCCTTGCCCTCCTGTGGATCTCTTCTCGGGCCTGCTTGTCGGCTGTCTGCTCCACGGTCCCGAGGATGATGTCCTCCAAATACAAATCCACAGTTTCCTGGTGCACTCCCACCACCTGTCATGTTTGTTAAGGACACACACAAGTGTGATGCATTAAAACGTGCAACACATACATACGTATTATCATTATTATAAGTATATCCTTTGCACACTGGGAGCTAACACATGACACATGACACAAACTTGTCTAAAGATCTCATCCTCTTCTCTGCGTCTGCGCTCCTCCATCTGTCTCCTCCCACTCTCCTCAGCCTCTCGTAGGCGGCGGTCTCGCTCCGCCAGCAGTGTGAAGGCATGGATCCTACGCTCTTCCTGCAGATGAATCAGCTCCTTGGACAAGGTGTCGAACAGGGGTTCAAGCTCGGCAGCCACCATTCTGGCCTGGGAGGCCTCCTTCTGGGAAGTCTGGGAGCGGAGTAAGGGGAGTCATATTTTGGGGAATCTTTAAGATTCTGCACGTGAATGTGTCCATGTTTTTCACCTTGTGTCTGTGTTTCTCCATCTGTATTTTAAGGTTCATTACGAGCCCTTTGTCAGCATTGAGTAGCTCCTGCTCCTCTCCCTGCAGGGCGTGTACTGTCCTCAGCTCCCGAATGAGCTCCAGATTGTTCTCCTTTCCCTTAAACATCTGAAAAAACACACACACACACACACACAATCTATTGAATAGAGAGTAAATACAGTCCTTACAATTGAGGAACAGGCACACATTTCTGTAGGAATTTAATCCGTAAAAATAATCGACATGCAAGTAGACATGCACACACACATATGCATGCAGACCTTGTATTGGACACTTCTTCCTCTCAGTAGTTTCTGCAAGCAAATGACTGCAAGCTCCTTCTCCTCTTCCCCCTGCAGCAGCAACCGTGAATGTGTTGAACATTAAAGGTAAACATGTAGGATGAGCAAGTTCAATGTCGATTTGAGTCAGAGACATCTGCTGACCTCTGGTGGCTCCTCCACTCTTGGAGTGACGGGACGAGCAACCGGCTTCAACTTAACACGATAACGGGAGGACTTCTTCGCCTCTTTCTCCTCTGCTATCAGGGCCTGTGGACCAACAGCAAAGAATACTCCTGTTTATACAATGTAATGTTAAGCTTGATGAACACGTTTCTTTTCTGCCTTACCTTGTACATTTCCATCAATTCTATTTCTGTCCTTCTGGGTGGACTGATCACACTGCGGATCGGTTTATGCACTTTCCCCAGTGAGGCAGAGAGTCTTGCTTCTATGTTCTGCAAACCTGCAGTATGATTGACAAGAAGTTTAAGGTTACCTTGTAAATAAATGCATGTGGTCGGCTCTGAGATGCTTTTATGGAGATGATAGGATTCATACCTTCATATGTGTTCAAGTGGCTTTGTATCTCATTCTTGCAGGTGTTGGAGAATGGATACCTTCGGCTCCGAGGAGGACGTGTCTGAATATTTGTATAGGTTTTGACACTGCCAAGTTGCTCTATCTCCGCCTCCATATTTCTCCTCTTAGCTTCCAGTTTTCTCAGCGCTAAACACAAAATACACATTAAAAAGATAGATGGGAAGGAATTTAACAAAGAGCTTTGAATGATACATTCACAATTAGGATATGGCAGAGCGAGCGGTTGTCTTACACCGGACGTGGTCATTGTGAATCTTGTCTAGCTTGGTCTCTACGTCTTTTTGGAGCTTAGCATATGTGTGATTGAGTCTTTCGTTTGTGACTTCTTTCTGGGCCCCATCTCTTTGCCTCAGGAGGTCCTTCAGCACAGCGAGACGAGCGTCTTGCAACCTGGTTGCCAGGTTTAAGAAAAACAAAGAGCATGGCAGATGCTTTCGATCTAACAGCAATATTTTCCAAATCTGGGCAGTTTTAAGCCAATGTTCCAAAAAAATATGGATAAAAATGATGAGGCAGTGTTTTAAGTTGATTTAACAGTATTGTAACACAATTTAACTAACAAGTTATAGCTTACCTTTATATTTAGTGGAATAACACTGGTTGAGGTGCACTTACTTTTGGATTTCTCCTTCTCTGAAAGCCCATTCTTTGACTTCCATCACTTCCATCATCCGTCTCCTTTTGTCAAGCTGACTCAGGTCATCAAATGGAGGAAGGGTGGCCTCCCAAGCTCGTTTTGCCCGTGCTCGCTCTATCATTTCCACTTCTGCCAGGCCTGCAGGAAGACCACGACCTGTGGGGAATGGTCATCGGTGGTGGTGGGTGGGGGGGGGCGCTTAATGACATGTATTGGTAAGCTTAGCATGAGACACTAAAGGGGAAAACTGGACCGGTGAATATGGTTCTAAAGAGGTCATTACACATTATAGTCTTCATCTGGTGAAGAACTTAACAGCGGATCCTTTACCCCAGGTCAAGGCGGCCAGTTGCAGGAGTTCTGACGGACTTGTCCCAGGTCGCACGGCATACTCTGGGCTGTACGGGTCCGTCTGTGTTTCACTTTCCCTGTAGTCTGTCTGGACCCCAACAGTGACGTGGGTGGGCTGTCCAGAATGCGCTGCATTCTTTCCACCCAAAGATACAAGGTGTTCTCTAAAGAAACACAAGCAAAGGAGCCGCCATTTAACAGCTAGATGGGAAACAAACTGATTGGGCTGGAAAATGAAGAAGCGCGATTAACCATTGCGGTGCTTACTCAGAAAACGCGAAAATTGCATCCGGTGGAAACTTCTGTGCGAAAGGCATCAGGGGCCTAAACGAAACAGAATGTAACACCGCATTAGAGACACAGTCCATATCTCAAGTGGAAACTACTGCACAATTAATTTAATATGTTAGTATTCCACCCTTTTCACCGCGGTGAAAGAGGCCAATCACACCGTTTAAAGTATTTCCAGCGATCAGCTCCGGTGACGTGGCACTCCTCCCGTTTCAGCCATGACTGAGCATTTGGAATGACCCTGTTGAGGAGATAATGTTTATCAGAAACGAGTAACGAGTAATGAACACTGCTCGTTTAAAATGGTGTCTGTTTTAGGGTCACCCAGGCAGCTGCTGCGAGGCCTCGATGCGCTGCTCCTGGTGACCTCGCCAGCGACGGTGCCCCGAGGCCCCCACCGGGGCTCTTGTGTCCAGCTGAACGGTGTACGGTGGATGGTGGGGCAGTTCACTGAACATTGACCCAAAATTAATCAGCTTCCTCTAAAAAAAAAAAAGCAGAAAGCAAAAATAGTCAGTGAATGTGTTTGGTATTAGACATTTAGTCTGTTCCTTTTTTTTCTCACGTGTAAACAGGAGCAACTCAATTAAAAGTATTGCCCTGTATGCTCATCTTAAAACCAACACTATTGTGACAATCATGTTTTGTTGGAACTCACCGTCCGCTCGCCAGACGCACGGACTTTGCGGTGGGACCTGGCGTGGTCCACCTCAGAGGACAGCGTGTAAACAGGGTCTGCGGTAGAAACCGTTCAGTCACTCTGACGTAACCCAAACGAGACGAGCTCAATGACGTAACGCTAGCTAACGCTAGCTGCTAGCGCACTCGTAATTGGTGAGTTAGCATTTAACGCCGCATGAGCACACTCACCGTACACGTGGTCGTAAACACGTTGCTGCCTCGCGACTTGGGAGTAATCCTTTTTCTTAGGAGTCGTGCCGGTGACGGATAAGCTCATTTTCGGATTTTGACTCAAACAAATCGCGCTTTGCTCAACGAAATTGTCTTCCACATCGATGTGCCTGAGCTGTGTTACCCGGCGAGGTAACCATGGTAACGGTAAACTCAATGGAAAGAGCAGACTGGAAGAAAGTAATGTTTGTTTTCTTCTGGCTGATGTTTCCAAACAGACGAAATATATACAATCTGTTGCATGTTATATGAATATATCTTAATACATGATTTATCTTTACATTATATGGATTCAATTATAACCAGTGATGTGAGATGTGTGAGATGATCGTGGTTTCATGTTATATGTGTATCTTCCATGTTGACATGGTCACATTTGAACCCAGTGCTCAGAAAAGTATCAACTTGTCTTACCAACTCAAAGATATATGGCCCATTGTTATTGCTACTATACCAGGGGACAGGATAGCACGTTTCTATGTTAATGTGAAAATAAAATGTAAATGTATTCATCCCGCTTCGGTGTTTGTAGAAATAACATTTATTTAATTTCCTTTCACCAGAGTCCATCAGTCAAGTTGTTCGCGGTGCAAATGTAAATTATCTCGATATCCTCTGAGTTTCACAACAACAGGAAGTCTGTTTTATCAGCCAGACACACTCGCACACACATATACAGTACACAGCACGCAGAGAATAGCTGAGTAGTTTTTTATTTTGGTCTAGGATTTGAGGAACACGACTGACCAAAGCCACATTTTTCGAGCTGAAAGCTTTTCGCAATTTTCGGGCAAGCTAGTTTTAAGTGTGCCAGCTCACAGTCAGCTGAACCTACGTCATCGCTGCAAATATCACTTCCTCACAGTTGTGTCACTAGTGGTTTTGAATTTCTATCAGCTGTAAGTTTTATGAAGAAGTTTGCCCAAGTTATTTTCAGAGATCGTACATATGCATCTACTGTTGATTATTACAGCTATGAGCAGAGAGTGAGAATTTTAATGGTTCATCCGCACACTTGGATTTTACACAGAGCAGCTAATACCAATGTGTCTCACTGATGTGCTGATTAACCACAGACTATGCATTGATCTTGCAGATCCTAACCACATGCTCACAATCACCACCTAATGTATTTTCAGTTTTAATCTCTGATCTGCAAACCCAGGATGGAGTCGGCACCTCCGCTTTGTTTAACCGTCAAGACGACAACAAAATTGAACTTACTCAGCACAAACAATCTCTTCTCAATAACAACTTTACGTTCAGTGACTAAATTATTATACAAAACCTAACTTGAAGTCAATTAACAACCTTCCAAAACAACCAAATTTCTTTTAAGTTGTCATTTTTTCAACCTTACAAACAAGTGTCAATTCAACTGTATGGTAACTTTGACCTCTCAGTATATTGCAAGAGAGTAAATAACAGAATCTCCAAAATGAGATAAGAATCATGACACATCTTACTTTGAAGAACATCTGAACATTTAACATTAAGGAAGATGGGATTTATTTAAACGTTGTTCTTTTACACTGTATTAGATTTCATAGGCATTCACATATTAATGAATGTACAGGCTTTGCCACGTTGTCTTTCTGAGTGTACAAACATGCTGCTTTGAACGATGGTGAATACAGCAGGAAAGGAAACGGGTATCTCGTCAGACGTCATCCTGTGGGGGAGAAAACAGCAGATGTTGGGGTGGAAAGCGTTTTGGAGCGGGGAGAAGAGAACGAGGACAAGGAAGGAATGAGTGAGTCACATGTCCTTTATATTTTGTCACAATCAGAAGTGTCAAGGAAGTTCCGTTTGTCTGGATGGGGCGAAGAACTCACTTTAAAACTACAAAAGAAAGAGAGAGAAAGAGAGAGAGAGAGAGAGAGAGAGAGAGAGAGAGAGAGAGAGAGAGAGAGAGAGAGAGAGAGAGAGAGAGAGAGAGACATAGCAGGGTAAGTGGTAGTCCTCGAGCCTGAGGATTCAGAGACTTGATTCTTTCCTCACTGGCGCCGATGAGGGACACGATGTGGAGCTATGCGGTGTTTACCTTCCTATTATCTGAAGCATGGAGCTTGGATAGAGGTTTGAACATATACTCATTTTAGCATTTTACATTATTTGTTGTATAACTAACTTTTCTTTTCTTGATATTGTTCAAATGCGTCATCTGTGCTTCTTTATGGACTGCTATATAAATGTGGTGTGAGCGCATATTTACGAATCTAATTGAAATTGTACACACCCATAACTATATAGTTAATTACTGTATATTCCATGAAATCTTTGTAATATCTGAATTTAATTTTATTCGTAAAGTGTAATTGGATCAACGCTGTGTTTTCTTTAAAATTGTGTGCGGTGTGACTCACACGTACAAACTGAGACTATTTTCCTGAGTGGAAATCATGCTCCTCTGATCAGGGTAATCCCATGATGGACGGCTTCTCCACTCGGTCAGAACAACGCTTCTGTTTAAGATATTTATGGTTTTGCACAGAATTGAAATGAAACTACTTTTTACTGTTTAGATTTTCCTTCCTTGAGCAACTGTTAGTCATGTCACAACGTTTCAACCTGATTCTAACAGTTATTTCTCTGCTGCATTTCGGAACAAATCACTAACTGCTGATGTCTGTTTTTACTAACACTTTTCTCACATCCCCTTCAATCTCTCTCAGGAACTAATCAAAGCTCCTTGAAGTCCGGCATAGTTCCTGGTAAACACATTATCCCCTTTTGTTCCTAGTTTTTCTTTTCAGTAGAAGTAAAATCTTACATATGCTTGTAAAATGAAGTAATCCTAATGGCACAGGAAGATGGTAGTCCATCTTTTCCCGATCATGTTTTGATCAGAAGTGCTTCTTTTAGTTGAAATATAATAAAAGTTAATAAAATGCTCGGACAGAAGTTATTTTCCGAGGAAGTTTAGTCTTTCAATCTTTTTTGTTTACCAAATGTTTTCCCACTTTATACATGTGGACTGATTTTGTAATTCAGTAGCTCTGAGATGTTATCATCTTTTAAGCTCTGCAAAGTATATTGGTTTGAATTTCTCTGAAATGAACCTGTAATACAAATCGATTTTTTTGTTTAAAAGTATCAAACGTTAAACGATATTCCTCATCATTTTGGGACGTTTTATTGTCGGTAATATAATTTAAAAAAACAAATTAACTCTATAACTGTGTGATGCTTATGCCTAAAGTCTTATCTATGTTGCACACTAATTGTAATTTGTTTAGCTATTTCTTTATACATTTTGCAGTTCCACACCCCATATGGAATTTACTTTCTTTTGTATATTAAGACATGCAAACTGTGTAGAATAAATTCAAAACACAACATCTTTACTGTCATTGTATAAACTAAATCATATAACTATCCCATCTTGTTTTCAGTTGTCAGAAATGTAACTTTCAACATGGGGAGTGAAGTTAACCTGACATGCAGCAATGAGACAAGGGAGAAGATGCTGTTTGTTACCTGGAAGATAGAATTTAAAAACAAAACCACATGTCAAATAGCTTTTATCGATGGCAGAAGCGATGATTTCTGCAGGGATGGCAAATCCCTCTGGAACACATCCGGTGGCTTGTCCTTCCTCCGCATCCCAAACATCTCAGAAACCGACGAGGGGAAATACAAGTGTGAGTCGGTTTACACCGGAGGAAACGACCATACCGTCATTCATGTGGCTGTCACAGGTAGGACGTTTTCCTCATGAACATCTATGTTAAGAGTTGTGTAATCAATAAGTTTAACGTCTAAAAGGATCAGTTTGACAAAATCCATGAGAGAAAAATAAATAAAACATGAGTTTCTGTTCTACTTGTTGTTTTTTTTGTCACTGTCTATTCTAATGGTTTTTCTTCCCCGGCCCAGTTCCTCCAAGTGTGTCGGCCTGGATGTACCATGAAGGCAACAAAGTGGTTGCAGTATGCAGGGCTGAAAGAGGGAAACCTGCTGCCAACATCAGCTGGAATCATTTGGGAAACGTATCGTCTGTAGAAAGTTGCTTAAATGGATATTGCACTGTAGAAAGTTGCTTGGAGCTCCTCGAGGGAATGAACACAGAAAACCTGAGCTGTATCGTCGGCCACCCGAGCTGGAAAGGGGAAAAAATAATCATCCCAAAACTCCAACAAGGTAAGGCTTTGGTGAGTTTAGCACAGAAGCAATGAGGTTATATATTAAAAGTTGTTTTATTACATTATTTTTTAACATTGTAGTGGTTCTGAGATGTTATGTCCTATTGCTATACTGCAGATTATTAACAAACCTCTTCGCTCTCTCACCGCAGGTCATTCCCTATGGCTGTATGCCCTTGTTGTCGGGGTCATTATTGTGGTTGCAGCAGGATTTTTGTTTTTTGCACAAAAGAAACTAATACAATTCAGGTGAGACTTTACATTTGATAAACAAATGCCTTAGAAAGACTACATAAAGGCTTTTTTAAAATCAGCTTATTGATGTATCCACTTGTTACCAGGCGGTGCCAGCAGTCCAACGCCACACAATCCAAATCTCCGCCGGTAGGTCATTCTCTGCGTCTGCAGTTTGTAGTCCTGTGTGTTTTCCCCGAATGTCGTTGAGTTTTGCGCTTTTGTGGTTATTACAGGCAGAAGACGTGGAGGAAGTGGAGCCCTACGCCAGCTACGTTCAACGTGTGAACTCTATCTATAACTCATCTGCAGATTTGTTCACCTAAAATCCTGCTCATGCTTCACACTCACACACCGACATGCACCCGACTCTTTGTGAGAAACTGAGGGTTGAGAAACTGAGAAATAGTCGAGTAAGAGGAGAGTGAGATGGAGGGTTTCCGATAAAGGAAGGAAATCTTGACTGAAGTATCAGGGCACGTATCTGATGTCAAACACTGACTGCACAGCCCACTCCTCTCTGCTCAATACTGCATCCGGCCGGACCCAGGACAGCAAGACCGCACAACTGAACTGGGAAATATACGGGCCGCAATTAAATGTTAAACATATTTATTAGTAAACTGTAAAAAAAGATCCTCACTTTTTTAACAGATTGATAAACTTGATAAAATCCCTATTAGAGAGCTCAGGAGTAAAATTGTCTCAAGATAATGCGAACA
Source organism: Apeltes quadracus (assembly GCA_021346845.1). NCBI lineage: Eukaryota > Metazoa > Chordata > Actinopteri > Perciformes > Gasterosteidae > Apeltes > Apeltes quadracus. The sequence goes on along the minus strand of CM037932.1, from coordinate 8,125,812 downwards.
ACAACACGCTGGTTGCATTGTGACAAAATTAAGAACAACACTAAAAGAGCAGTAGAAATAAACCAGTACATGATGTTCGTTTTAGCTTTTCTAACACTGTAGTTAAGCGCTTGAAAGGTGTGACGGTGTCAAAAGGTGTCAAGATGACTGCGGTGTCCATCGCACGGAAGTGATTCTTAGACAAACATCCACCTTTCGGTTCGACACTTTCATTGTACAAGAATTTGATTAGGAAGAAATGAGGAAATGGAAAAAAAGGACTATTCTGCCATCTGGTGGAGATGAGAACGCACTGCGACCTATTATCATCATCATAGCATCAAAGCCCATGTTTGAGGGGCTGTATTTAACATCCTGAACAGTACATAGTGAATTACACTCTACCTGAGCAGAGGGTGAAGTTTGCTCTGTATGGCTTAATACCCGAGCTTCTGCTTGTTTTGTGAGGGGCTTTAAGTGCATGTTAGTGCAACTTCCCTTAGCGTCATGGCCTCTGCTCTGCTTTGCTCTCTTGTGTGGGTGTTACAGCTGACAATGCTGGAGGCGGTACACCCACCCTCACCCCCCCCAGGAGAATACTGTTTCCTCTGATCTTATCGCTGTAGGCTTTTAGCCGATGTTGAGAGGCAATCGAAATGCTCTTAGTCCCGTGTCTTGCATTTTAAAGAGTATATTAATAACATGTACCCACGTGTCTACATGTAGATGAAGAACAATTTTGCTTAATGTAACAATTGCCCTGATAAACGTGCATTCTGCAAGTCTTCTGCAATTAAATTGCTGGCTACAGCAACTACAATGTTTCTCAACATCACACTTTAATTAGTATAATAGTTAGTTTAATAAGTTGAACAGAAAAGAAAAAACTGCTAAATGCATTTCTGTCCACATAACATGAAACACTTGGACTCACTTAGTTTTTATCTATCTATTGACATTTGTTATTAAATATACTAAAGAACCATACAAAACTGTGTTAACTTTAATTGATTAATTATTTGTATTAACTGTAAAATATCAATAAAAAACAAAAAGAAACTTTGCTTGCAGTAAATTAGACCTTTTTACTTATTTATATCCATCACGTCTATAACATCTCATAGGTATATACAGGGATTGGAAAAAGCACTAAAAAAATAATTTCAAAGCCTTAAATATCCACAGTTCAAAAACCTGGAGTGCAGTTTTTCTCAGGAGCAAAGGTTACACCATATGCACAAGCGCTTAGCAGACCCCAGTGTTTGTTGTGGACACAGTTGTACACAGTCTTCCGTCATGGATTGTGTGATTATGTAGCAACGGTCACAAAGGCCGTAAACAATTCTGCAGTATACATATGCAAACATATTTGGACGCAACCCAGTTTTTAGTAAAAACCGGTTACGGCCTCTCGACACTGTTTGCATGGGGATACAAAGCAAACCTTTATCTGCAATGGAAAATATTAGTGACAGCAGATCTATTTATATGTAAAGGTTGGACACATGGTTAGTAAATGTGAAACTAGTTGGTCTTCTTGATGAAGGAAGGCGCCTGTGTTTTCCGCACCCCGCTGCGGCTGGATGTGTCTTTCCGCTCGCTGCCAGTTTCTTCACTGAAGATCATGATTTGATTAACAGAAACCTCATCTTGTCTGTGGTATCTACAAGTCCTGCATCTTGCAATGTTACTTCCCCCTCGTGTCTGTTTACCCCATGAGCACGTAATCTTCTGCTCCTTCGTCTTTAGACGAGCATTCAGAAGCAGGTGCGGACGCCGGTGCTGCTGGGACGTAAACTGTGGCGTAGTCGCAATCGTCATCGGCGGTGGCCCTGGTCGCTCTCGGCCCTTTGGCATTGCTGTGGTCGATGGCGGCGTACGTTACATCCTCCTGAGGCTGTCGTGAGGTGGTACAAAAGAGTGAGAGTCAATTCCTCTACATAATTAGCGTTACACGTCAGCATTTATCCTTTTTACAGGAACGAACAAGTTCATTTTGGAAGTGGTGCCGGTCGTGCATGTAACTTCCTGGTTACATGACAGAGTCCTCACATTAGAATGCAAATCTAACGAGGCAGCAGCTCGGACTGGGCAAAGCACAGGAACACCGCTGTGTTGCATGAACGACCGATAACTACAAAGGTTTACACTCAACATGAATACACTCCACAGTGAAGGGGGGCAGGACTACCTTGCTGTGTGTGCTGCTGTTTCCATCTGCAAGAGGAAATGTAAATATATAACATATGCAACAACGTATGGAAATGAGTACGAAGGCTGCATGCTTATGGTTATAAACACTATAAACGATGTACTTTTACCTTTCCTGTTCTTCTTTTTCCTGATGTGAGAAAAATAATGAAGAACACGATGAAGAGCATTGAACAGAACAACAAAACCTTTTAGTGTGGGATTAATACACACTGAGCTGGTTATAACGCATTTTACACCATAAAACATTTTCTCAAAATACATAAAATTTCATAAATGATGATAATAATAAACAATAACAGCTTTTTAGGGGCACAGGTTTCTCTTTTCTATTTCTCTCCTCTTGACAGTTTATCTGTGCTGCAACAGGAAACTATTTAACCCTCAGCAGTTCAACCAACTGTCTATTTTAGTAACAGCAAAGGCCATGGAACTTCTAGATTAACATCAACGTGTTATAACGATACTAGCAGCACTGTTAAATAGTGTCAATTCTTTTATACCACTATTTCCTCATTGAAGCGAATGCAGACGCTGCTTGACGTTCATTTAAGTGCTTCTAGCTCTTGTAATAATTTCAAAAGTTCCCTTTCCAACACTTTCATTTACTTTTTCATTTCAGTCTCATTGTAGGTTGTTGGTACACACAGCACTTCCAGGATTTTTTTTAATACACAAACCCACCTGCTGAAAAATAGAAGTGCCTGCTACTATGTGCATCCCAGGATGATCGCCTACCTTGAACAGCAATTGCCCATGATGTGGTCACAGAGTGCAGATGTTCACCGGCAGGTTAAAGTGCTGGTTGGTCAACCTTAACTGGCCTGACACTTTGAAAGACACTGAAAACTCACTGATCACTGTGCTGCACAAGGGCTGCAGAGAGAGAGAGAGAGAGAGAGAGAGAGAGAGAGAGAGAGAGAGAGAGAGAGAGAGAGAGAGAGAGAGAGAGCGAGAGAGAGAGAGGCGGAAGGGGAGGGAGGTAGGTCAAAGACAACAGCCTTTTGTTTGCCTCCACACACACATGGACACACACACACACACACACACACACAAACAAAGACATAAAACTAGACACGCCGACTTTTACATGTTACCGTATCTCAATAACAGCTCTTGGAGCTCATGCCTGTGGAGTTGTCATCCCTTTGAGTCTCAGCAGCAGATATCTCAAAACATCTGCAAGGAAAATCCAAACTCTCTGCACAGCCACTGCTACTGTATCACCTGGGGAAAGACTCGCAGTGCAGTGACTGTGCACGTCCTGGTGAAGAAAAATATGAGGAAGTCACTGGCATTATTCATGTTTACTTCACAAACGGACTGTTAAAGTTATAATGATGAATTCACTGGTATTTCTTTAATGCATGGAAACGCATCAAAAAAGTCTATAAAACAACTCAACTGATAAACATTATAACCTAGTTTTGATGATTTCATCTGTGGAATATCAGGTGTTTGATATTCCATGTATTCAAATGCAGCAGCTGCTGACACGTTACCCACTGGAGGGCACTGCTGGAGCAGCATGAGCGATTCTCAAACCATGACCTCACATCCAATAACCCTCCACACATGTGAGGAAAGCAAATGATGGTATAAACATGTTTATTTTCATCGTGTTGTTGGTTGAAATGATGAATCTGTGCACATGGGGTATGTTGTGCTCTCCAGCTCCCTGACGAGAAGCGTCAAGCACACTCAACAACCTTGGTATTGGGTCTCTGACAACGTCTTTGTTAATACGTATTTATGTAACCGTGCATTTCAGAATAAAAATACGCAATAGCCATTTTAAAATGTCTGGAGAGCATCATCTGTGTTTTGCTATGAACCGTCGGAATACATACGTGCAGGCTTGTCTTAGAAAACGTGCGAGAAGACAGGAAGTGGTGAGCATCTGACAAGTGAATCAAGCATGTGCAGTAACTGGATTGGATTCTCTGCAAGGTGACAGATGTCACACACCAATCTCTGGACATTATGCTTGAAATATATAGATTTATCTTCTAGTATGTTACAGATTCAAACCAGGAGGTAAAAATCCCTGACTATGATGCAGGTAAGACGCTTTATATTTATATGTTAAACTACACACCTACATACGTTTTATTGGGTTGCAACTCTGCGCTTCTTCTTCTCGTGTAGATGAGCCACAGAGCCCAGCTGATGATGAGGACGTGGCTTCCCTGCCCTACGTTTACATCTGTGTTGCTTCTGCTGCTCTGCTTGTCACACTGACAGCGTTGCAGCTGCTGAGTCATTATGGCTGGAAACGTTAAGAGCATTTGCACGTGCTCACAGTCGCCCACAGCAACATCTCCAGATTCTAGTTTTTCAGTCTGCAAAGGACAAAGGACACCTGTGAACCTCACAGAAGGACAGGCAAAGCAGGTAATGTGTTTTTAGAAAAATAAAAAAACAATTGAGGAGAAGATGGACACTGCTAATGTTACACTATGTCCAATAGCCAGTTTGATCCCAGCATCTCTAAATCACACTGACAGCTTTATATTGTGTATCTTCTGGGTTCACCAAATCACCAGCAACTACATTTGTGGCTACTCGAGGAAGTAACTGCGTCTGGCCCTGCAGTAGTCCAGCATCATGTAAAAAACATGAATGTGAATTAAACCAACAATCTACAGTCTAATGCAAGGCTCCCCAACAAACCACAGAAAGAATAAACATATATTTTTTTCAGAAACATGTTTTAATTTGAACTGGACAGCTGTATTATCAGAACTTTAAATCTGTGTACAAAGAGTGACTCAAGCTGCTTCTAGGTCGGATCAATGTGTGTGTATCATGTAAAACACTTGACTACGGTCAAGTGGGATGGAAACTTGTTTTGCCGTCGCAGGAAACGTCCACTCACACGATTCCCGACCTGCCCATTGAGAGTGCTCCATCCACTTGTGCACCAGCCTCCCCTGACGACCACTGGGAACATGGCGGCTGAAGTAAACACAGCGGATGGAAGTCAAGTGTCGGGCCGTGTAGTTTTTGCTCTTGTCAACCACCAACAGAGTGGGAGAGACCTGTCAGACCAGAGCTAAATACAAACGCTGCATAAGCTGCCTGCGGCGATTCAATGTTCCGGCCTCTCCGGATGAGAACATGCATGGGAATATATGTACATCAGTGTGCGGTTGTGTCATGAACAGAAGAGGCTTGTGGTCACACAGACGCACAGTACATTCGTCACCGTAACACTTAACCTTCAAATACTCTTTTTAGCAGAGCTTCTATTGTTTCTTGTCATTTATTCTTTTCTCCCCCAACAACAATTTCATGACAGAAGTTTGGGAGGAGTCTATATCTTGGTGAATCCTCTCAGTTGAGAGGACTGTTTCAAAGTTTTAAGGAAAGAATTGTTTGGCAAGCTGGCCTGTTGTTCTTTGTGGAGGTATACTACTGAGTGAACGATCAGAGTATGTGCAAACTTACTTACTTCATTAATCTGGTATTTCATCTGTTTTTCTGTTGACACCGCCCTCGGTGTTTTTCACAGCCTGCAACGGAAAAGTAGTGCCACGCGTCTGTCGACCGCACCGGTGGGGTTTAATCTTCTCACCTCCGCTCAGCCAAGGCTCACGTTCTGAGGCATTGTGGTTTGAGCAGAGGTCTCATCATGATGTTGGTGACATATTAGGCAAATTATTAACATAAAATAAAGAAAATCATTGCCGAAACCAATTAAGATTAAAAACATTTTAAAGACAGTTAAGCCACGGTGATCCTCAACCACTTTGGCTTACAGCAGACTCAAGGTCTTGAGTTTAGTATGTTGCCTTTAAGGTGAGACGGCAGCACTGCAATGATATCTCATCTTCCAAAGTACTGTTTTTACATTCTGATGGATCTATAATGAATGTTTTATGATGTGGCGTATAAGAATATTTTCATGTTTAAGTATATACTATATGTGCTCAATAATAATAATAATCCTTTTCACTATATTTTTTTTCCAATTGGGCTTTTCAAATTATTTCTGCACTGGGTAAACACAATATATATCATCTGCAATCTGACAAAATGGAGAACAGAAACAGAACATCCGGTCAGGCCAGCTCCACTTACACAACCTCTAATTTCATCCCCTTGGCCATCATGCTGACAACATAATTCCGTCTCCTTCAGATGATTGGGCCCTGTTCCCTCATGCTGTAATCCATTAGAAGATGCTTCTTACAGATCACTTACTGGAATGCACAGAGAGGAATGTGGGAAGTGGATAGAGTTCATCTCAACAGGGGTGTCTGGTAGTTAGTAGCCAGTTCTGCTTTTTCAGGCTTTCTCTTTTTCTCAACCCAATTCACGCTCTCTCTCACGCACACAGAGGCGTGAATGATGTTGGTAGCTGATTGAGTTTGTTGTGTTTTACTCCAGTGTATTGTACATCAGCACAGAAATGGTTTGTGCTGCGGGTTCAGGGATGGAATGTGTGCTCAACATCTGTATGTGTGCTTTTCTGCGCTGCGAGGTTCATCGTAATCCATCTGGCGCGGGATGAAGAAGGCACCCAAAAAAGAGCATCTGGCAGCAAGGTTCACAAAGGAATTTTGTGTTTTTACAACGCTTTACTGAAAAAGCAAGATAGAGGGGCGACAGAAGATTTGAATTTGATAAAGCTTCAATAATTCAAATATTTATTTTTATATATTTGTTACAATACATTTTACGTTGTCGATCATTATGCATCATTTTATAGCTCTGATCTTTAAACTTTTTTAAAGGTCTTGTTAATGGTGAGGAATCTTATAACCAGCATGTCATTCATTCATATGCTTTGATATGCAAGAATATTTCAGCTTCAAGCTTATATTGTTTTGCACAGATGCAAACATGATACAACCTAAAAATGTTTCTATAGTTTAGGCATTTAGGTGCCACTTTGATGCCGAGAAAAGTATGACTGTTTTGGCATTGAACAATAATCAAACCCATAATCAAATTCTCCTCAGCCCAACCTGCTTACTCGCACAAACATTTCACTCAGATGAGCTTCCCTCACACGCATTCCTTCCAGGGGCACCGAAAGGTTTCTGTGCTGCTTCTGCAGGAAATTGATTCAGGCTACTTAACCGCGGAATTCAACCCCTAAGCCATGAGCACACACACACACACACACACACACACACACACACACACACACACACACACTTTGAAACAGGTAGAGGAGTTTGCAATAGATATTACACAAACAATACTTAAGTATGCAGTCTTCATCCAGCTTTGGCAACATACAGAAGTTGTTCTTTGGAGTCCAAGGCTCAGCAGATGCTTTGTTTTTGTTCTATTTAATTCAAAACATCACAGAGAAATACTTTGTCTGGGGAGCTACTGAAACTAAAATGTGAGTTTCTAACTTTTATTTAATAATAATAATTTACTAATTCACTGGGAAAGAAGGTTTTTACTACGTTTACTGAAACTGGGTAAACAGGACATTTATGGGGAGGAATCTAAGTTGTGTAATAATGTGCTTATGTTCTCGTCCTGCTGCGTCCTGTGGCTCACAGTGAGCTTATAGTTTTTGTTGAGCGATTGGGGATAGAAAAGCAGGGTCATGCTTCATTAGACCGTTCTCATCGGATCGGTTTAATGAGAAAAATACAACATCACCACACATCTGTATCCAGATCAAACGTGGACAAACAGAGGGAAGTATTTAAAGGACAATATTGGACTTTTATTTGCCATTCGGTGTAGCGTGGAGACCAGGCCATCGACTCAATCAGTTACACAGTCAGAGAGAAAATGTTTCCCTGGTGACTTAATGTGAGGGCAGTCTGGAGATGATGTAGGAGTCAGCGGCAGAGGCATAAGATAACAACATATTGTACAGTTTTCATTCATAAATAGAATTTTTCATCCAATAGATGAAATGTGTCAGAATATTTTCCCTTTGCGCCAAGATGATGATGATGATGATGATCATGATGATCATGATGATCATGAAGCAGGGAAACAATTCTGCAAAGTTGGCTTTGAGAAACACTGCCCCTCCTTATCAGGCTCTGTCTCATCTGAGACATTAATCAGCTGAAAAGAAATACAGGAATGAATTATACATACATACTAGCATGTGACAGCAAAACAATAATGAGCATCCCAAAATGTTCTAATCTAGATGCAAACTTGAAACCGTTACTATGAATAAAGAACACCAAGAAATATTAAACTTCTGCACATTCAGGAACTATACATAATGTTGAGGCACTATTATGTGCCTCTAACGTCTATAAACTATTATCTCAGCTGATCTGGAATGATGAGGTCTAGATTACATAGTTAAAGCATTTTAGCTTATCGAAGTAAGAAGAGGCAGCGGGAGAATGAATAATAGAGTAGGATTCCAATTCAAAGTCAACTCTGAATGTTAGTCAGCCAATGCGCTGTTAAAGACTCGCAGGTGTGAGAGTTTATAACTGGTGATCCTTTTTCAGTTCGCTAATTAAAGCACTAGATTGATCGCTGCAAGATTGAGATCAGCTGGTGCCGCCTATGTGCAGTGTTATTTGGTATTCTACTGTTAGTAATACTTTACAGATCCATGGATGTTTTACTTCTTGCAGACAGAAAACATTGATTGGGCATGCGAATAAAGTGCATATGATATAAACACAATATTATGTAATTTGAATAAGTTAGTTCTTTTATTTGGTTTATCATTTTTGTTGAAAACAGCCACTGGTTGCAACTAAAAGAAACTAAAAGGCTCAGTAGAGCTGAACTGGACACCCTGATTAGGGTGATAAGGACCGAGACCTCCCGCATCAACCACACCAACAGTTTCTTCCCGTCGGTGTCCCCCACTGACTGACTCTGTCATCCCTCCGGTCACTTTCCTTACACTCCTGCACAAACACTTTCATTTGTCACTTTATGTTTGCTGGTGCACTTTAGATTTTATAACTTTATTTTTTTAAACTAACCCATAGCCTTAGTCTACTAACTCATTAGTGAGTATTATATTGTATTTTATTCCTTGCCCTATGTTCTGTTGCTGTCCATTGTCATCTGTTGTTATGCACCAACCGCCCAGTCAAATTCCTTGTATGTCTGACGTACTCTGGCAATAAATGTTTTCTGATTCTGATTCTGATTAGAGCGACTATAGAGTTAGCTTTATGCAAATATTACGACCAGTTCCAAATCTCTCCTTTCTGTCAGCAAATGGCTTTCAAACAGAATGACAGTAGCAAATCTAAAGACATTAGAGGGCGTGTAGTCACAAAATGTAACATCATTTGTTGATGAAATATATGATCTCACCTTCTTTGTGCAAGAAACACTTCCAAAGGCAGAAGCACAGGGACATGACCAGCAGGGAAGCCGCCGTAGTGACAGAGATCAAGATGGTGAGAGCCGTCCCAACTTGGAGGGAGAAAAACAGGAAATGGTGAGCAGTTGTATTACTTTGCATTTCTCTGTTGTCTGCAGTATGCAAATCCGAGCCCTGCAGGAGCCAGTCGTGATACGTGTTGTTACTGTACTTTACTGTCTGTAATCTCTCGGATGTTCGCACTCCTGAACCATGAAATCAAGGTGAATAGTTATTAGCAAACTAAAGCCGTTGATCTACTGGAACAATTCATTTAATTAATCAAAGCAACAAACAGAGATTGTTGTCAGCAGTCAAATAAACCTCACATCACAGCATGTGACAAATAGGAAGCAAAGATTCAATATGCCCTTCACAGCCCCGAACAACCTCTGCTTTCTTTAGTGTTCTCAGACCTGATAGGGCCCGGAGGGTGCTTATTATGATTTTTGTCCATAGTTTTGTATTAATCTAATCACAGTCAATCACTAATCTAACAGATGGGAAACAGGATACGGATCAATCAAGGTGGACTCCTCTGTTTAGATAGAATGTCCTCGTGGACTCGGATAAGTCACCGGTTACTAAAGAAAGGTCACACGCCGATTCCCTGAGTGACTCACAGTAAATGATTGCATTGTAGGACATATGACCTCCTCACCTGGCTGGAGATTATGTGAAGCCCCGCCCTCGTATGTTACACCCTGTTCTTATCTATGTGTGAACTTTTGAATAAAAGGCTGTTGTAGAGGGATCTTCGTTGGAAGGCCGGCACTGCATGTGTGGCAGGGCACCCCTTTGCAAAGGCATCCCCTTTGCAAGTGAAATATATACGACTTGTCTGTAGTTTGTTCTTGCCTCTTTAAGGTAATAGAATTACCCCTACGTAGGGTAATACAAATACCTATCAGACCTTAAGGAATGTTGGCATCCAGAACTTATTCCAAGAAAAATAAAGCAAAGGTTCACTGAGACCAACTCACTTTTAGTGTTCATAGATACAGCAATCGGTGACTCAAGCCCTTTGTGGTGCACCAAGCATTTGATGGACACGTCTTTCAGCAGCCCCGACTGGACGGTCAGTGTGCTGATGACCAGCGTGGTCCCGTCGCCCTGGGGGAGGTGTGTTGTCACGGGGGCGCCCATGGTGCGGTTATCCCGCTCCACATTCCACACAATCTCTGCCGGAGGCCGCGACAGCGAGGTGCAGTTAGCTTCGATAACACCGGGAGAGGTGGTCTTGTAGCTCACCTGAGGTTTGGGCAGCACTGGGATAAGTACACAGGAGAAACCATAACTGTCAAAACACACTGATGCACGTTTACACAAACAAGCTATATTTAAAAAGCACTGTTCCAATGATGCATTATTCGTTAATATTTGTGCATTGTCTAAATTAAAAAAGAAAACTCTGGAATTGGCATCACATAACAATCAAACCCAAAGGAGGACACGTCATTGTAGACATGTGCCATTCACATTGTAGTGTAGTTTGTTTTGTACATGTGCAAAGTTTCTCTGGGTAAATTGCTAAGATGATACTTGAGACCTTGAAAACTTGAAGCCTTTAGATCAGGTAGGAATGTGAATTCCTCTACTTCCTAGTTCCATAACTCAATCTTTAGCTGCTTACAGTTATCTGGGAATGAGCAAAGAATTTGATAAACTGGAACGGAGAATATAAGACGTTCAGCTACAGATAGTCAGCAGACTCTCAGACATTATAGTCTCAGCGCCTTCTCAGAGTTCTATTTATTGAGCTTCATCCACCAGTGCTCTGGATTGTATCCTATTTCCACAACGGCAAAAATCCTTATAACAATCCAAACTGTAAAGACCCTGTTGGTCAAGGCAAAGCAAGTTGGCTGTTATCAAAAATGACATTCCACAAACTTCCCCCACTATATTTCTCACTATAAAGCTCTGTAAAGCTGAGAGTAGCCGCATATTCGGCTGATGAAGTTCTGTAAGTTACTAATGATTCATTTTGACTGAATCTAAATGTAAAGGTTGTGAGGTCACATGTCTGTGCAAAGCATGTGTGAGAGTGGGAGTAAACCAGGGTGGAAGACTGTGCAGAAGTACACAACAAGAAAAAAACTGAACAATAATGCTAATGGTGGTCCGCTAATCATGCCTACTGTACTGTACAGCTCAATTTCAAACAAAGGCACTGTTGTTTTTTGAGATAACGGTGAGAGAAAGGGAGCAGGAGAAAATGAACAAAGAGTTGGACAAAGCACAGAAGGAATCTCTGTCTGCTGCAAACACTGACACAGTCATGCATCCGGACCTCCCTCCCTGCCTCCATCATTCTTTCCAACGCTCCATTCTTCACACGGACACACTGTTCTGTGTCTGTGTGTTAACAAATCAACCGACAGCTTGCCCTTGCAACGCCGTGAAGAAGTTCAGCAGCTACAATCGCAAGAAGAAAAAGAATAACATTCCTGTCTGAATCCCAGGGGCACTTGTGTCTCACTGCAGCATTTCTCGCTCAAGATTCTCTCTTCCCAGCTCACATATTGTCACTCATTACTAAACAACTACATATCTTAACAAAGACAGATTTTACCAGTGAGGTTAAAAAAACAACAGCATCGTTTCTGTAGATGACTGCAATAACAACAAACAGATCAATATATCTGCCCTCAATGTCAGATTTTATCAGCCTGACTACTAGAGACGGAGTTGTAGGTGAGTCTGTTGGTCCAATATAGACTTAGTCAAGTTCATGGTCTACTAGACGACTCATTCATTCACGGGAGGCCTCAACAGCTCGCAAATGAACCCCCATCAGCCTGATATTTATTTTCTGGGTAAAACTAAAACGAGTCGTCAAAATCAGTAAGTCAAATCAACCTATACAACTTTACAGCAAGCATCTTCTGCTCAACCTGCTCTTCCCTCGAGTTTCTGTGCGGTCCATATTTCATCATCGGTAAAAAGAAGTTTACCGTAGGTGACGAGGCAAACTGTGGACGTCTTGGGCCCGTCCGAATGCGTGCTGTACAGGCAGGTGTAGCAGCCCTCGTCCTGGACGGAGACGGGCTGGATGGTGAGCCGACTATCTGACAGGGAGGCACTCAGCCAGACTCTCCCCTGGAGCGACGGCTCTATCATGGGGTCGCTCCGCTTGGCGAAGGAGGCCACCTCGGTGGAGTCACCTTTTGCTGTTGTGTGTTTCCATGTGACCTGTTGAACCTTCTCGGGCAAACCGTAGGAGCACGAGAGGGAGGCCTTCTTGCCGCTCACTGCCGTCTTGTTACTGTCGACCGTGACTTGAGCTGCGTGCAAGAAAAGAGCCCAGTGAAAGGGGGGCATGAGAACAGATAGAAAAACAGGCCGATGCAAATTTTCAGAAATAAGAGTGGGCCAAACAGAAACCAGTCACGTGAATCCGGTGCAGCTGTTTCTGCTTAGAAACATAAGCCCTCCTTCTCCTTCTCCTTCTGCTGCACTGCGCTTTATTAACACGGTCGACGGAGCCTCTGAGAGCTCACGTGTTACATATTTCCTAGTAAAGCTCGTGGATGCTTTTTCCAACGGGTTCAAGACCTTCCTGATTGTGTCAGCTGAGACACTTCATGTAATTTATCACAAGCTAAAAAATACCTCATGTTTCATCCAAACCTCTCCTGTCACAGTTAAATATGTGTCGAAGACCCGTGCCTAGATCTAGGCCCACTTGTAACATCACATGGTTTCAGACCTCGGCACTGGAGAACCAAGAACCTACCACCGGATTAAATTGCTCTAAATAGGCACCAACAATACTAGATATTCATCTTGTCTGTGACTGATTAGTTTTTCTTTTGTAGAAACTAAACCCTTGTTCACAAAATCAAAAGTTGTGTTCAGCACAGGTGTCACTCACCGGTAACAGTGAGGCACGTCAGTCCCTGCTTTGACCCAGAAGGATTCATGTCAAAGATGCAGGTGTAGCAGCCTTCATCACGGAAACCCACCCTGCGGATGGTGATGGCTGAGGAGTCCTTAGGGGAAGAGGCGAGCTCCACATGCTGCTGTCCACTCACGCTGTCTCTGATGCCGGGTTGGTAGGCCAGCAGGGTCTGGTTTTTGTCATCCAGCCAGCGCACCTGCCTCAGAAACTCCCCTCGTTCCCTCGAGACACTGCAAGAGAGAGTGAAGGGCTTCTCTACCGGGGCTTCCAAACGCTGTGGTGCTGTTACCCTGCCTGAGAAACCCACCAAAATATATATAAAAACATCATTATATTCAGTATAACATTTACAGTGACAATTTTTTTAATGTCAGTTGTGTTGATGTCTTTTAAACATGACAGACTCACCTTGGAGTCTTTCCACCATCAGCAGGAGTAAACACACCTGCAAACCTTTCCTATGGGAGGACTGCATCATTATCTTCTTCATCGCTCATTTACCAGGGAGAAGATCGGTACTGAGAATTCCAAAAGAAACAGTCAGCTCCAACACGAATCAAATGTACCCTCTGAAGGGTCTGATTTCCACAGAGTCCGAGGAATCTCAGATCGTTTGTTCACTAGATGCTGCCAAAACATTCAATTGCATAAAACACCCAGAAAACTATTCAGTGGGATGCAGAGCAAAATAAATCATTAAGTGCTAGAAAAATATTTTTCAATAGCCTACAGAGGAAGCTACTCATACACAAAATAGATTTAAGAAGTTCTTTAAAGTTTTTTAAGCTGTCGCATCACTGACACAGTTAAACTTGCCAGGTGCTTACAAGCAGCGTAGTCAAATAACACCAACAGTGAAAGTATTTTTGTTTTGGACTATGTATTCTATTCCCTTCGTCATATAAACTTTGACATATATGATGACACTCACCTCTTACTTGTCCTGATGCAAAATGTAAAAGCCAACAGTGGAAGGTGTTCTACCTCTGCAACATCTTGTACACCTTTACAACCCGGCAGTCTATCGAAACATCACTCCAGAACCAAGAGATGGACTATTTTTACACCCCGTGTGTTTTCTATTCTGTGCGCAGGCCGGCAGCAGCTGCTTTAGTTCAGTGGATGCAGAGCGAGTAAAGCCACAGCGCAGTTTGATAAACAGCGCCTCCTGTGTGTCGCATGTGGAGATTTCTTTTAATCGACTATTCGTTTTTCTGCGGTCTAAAAAGTGACGGTTTTGTGACGGTTTTCACTGTCTATTAATTTGCATTTCTTTGTGCCGCAGGTTGCAACTTTCATTTTCAACACTTTCAACATTTATAGTATGCAGGAGGGAATGGATATTTGCATACATCCTTAAATAATACATTTTACATTACATTACGTATTTAGTTGACTTCTTTGCAGTATCCCACTTCCTGGGTATAAGTATCAATTAGTACTCGTTGTGAAGAGTGAACTATCCAGAGGATAAAGGATAAAGCAAACGTTAGAAAGGATGGAATAACCAACACCAACTTTTGTAACTTTGGCAGAACATTTGGTCTTCAAATGTTCTCATGTAGATTGAGAAGGAACAAGTACTTTTCAGGACCTTTAAAGACAACATTTTATGATTATTATCATGTTTGTTATTATTATTACTATAATAAGTAGCAGCAGGTTACTTGTTCTGTGGCGAAAACAAGCGGTTTCTGTTTTGTCGCCCTCTGCAGGTAAACTACTCAAAATGACGATGGACTCATAAAAATATTCAACCCGGAAACGGAGGTAACGTTAATCTAGATTATGACTTACTGTCAAATCTATCTTTTTCTAAAAAAAAAAAAACTTTAAATAAGGGTAAAATGTATGAGAATTGTGCGTTTTGCTTTATACCTCGTGAGACGTCACAGTTTTGCGACGGAAGTGCTTTTGTCGGGCTCATTTAGGTGACGTCACCCCATGGGCTACCGTAGTAACTTGACAGCTGAACAACAAATGCTCTTAACATGAACTCATTAGTTTCATAAACACTTCGAATTCGTCTTTTTGTCCACGTTAGCATGAACTTCGTCTGTCCTCTACCGTGCTACACCTGAACGGCCCGTTTCCTTTGCGGACCAAAGGCTGTTTTACAGACATCACCATGTCGTTCCTGGTGGACTCGATCATCATGTTCACCTCGCAGGTAACGTTAAAATAACGCTTACACATTGTAGCGTGTTTTCTCTGACCGAAACCAGCTTGAACTGCATGGTCCTGCAGGTTGTTGGGTCTTCAATCTAAATTCTAAATGATAATGTTTTCAGAGTAGATTACAGTTTACTCAATACTGAGATCAATTGTGCACATCGTTTAAATTATTTAACTGTGATGCACTTTTCAACGTTTTTACTCATGGATAGTTAATCATTTGTGTATTGCTTTCTTACTCAAACCTTACAGTCTCTTACTCAAACCTCAGCAACACGCTGCGTATTATCTGCTCATTTTTCCGATGTTTGAATACAATTTTAGAAATTGGTAGCCTACTCTTTAATAATAATTAGTTTATATATTAAAATTACAATGTTGGACGTACATTTTGGATCACATTTTGCTCTTCACAGACCAGATTTCATTTTGGTTTTCTAACTTACTGAAACTTGTGAATCTCAGGAAAAATGTAGTTTTTGTAATGTTTTAAAAATGAAAAAACGTAATATTTTCCCCTCTTTTCAAATACTTCACATTTATTCCAACACAGGTGCTGTTCTTTGGATTCGGCTGGTTATTCTTTATGCGGCAGCTGTTCAAAGATTATGAGGTAGTGTTATTGCAAAGCCTTTTACTTACACTGAGAAAAGGGCGTCTTCACTTGCTCATAGAATTCATCAATGACTGCAAGTCCTCTCCGCTAACTGTCCTAACTGTGTTTGTGTTTGTTGACAGGTGCGACAGTATATTGTCCAGGTGGTTTTCTCCATCACTTTTGCTTTTTCATGTACCATGTTTGAGCTCATCATCTTTGAGATCCTGGGTGCTCTGAGTAGCAAGTGAGTACATTTCTGTGGAGTATTGTTCTCTTTTATTGCTGCTTCTTGCGGATGAAGATTTCCCATTTTTTTCATTGTCTTTTCTACAGCTCTAGGTATTTTCACTGGAAGCTGAATCTGTATGTGATTCTGCTGGTCCTAATATTCGTGGTGCCTTTCTACATCGGATACTTTGTTGTCAGCAACATACGCCTGTGTAAGTAATTCTGTTTAGCTCGGTGATGAAAATAAAATACTCTACTAAAAAATAATTGCTTTTTGGCCCTTGTAACTTCAAACCAAATGTTACTTTGTGTCTGTGCGTAGTGCAGAGACAGAAGCTTCTGTTCGCTTGTATGGTGTGGTTTACCTTCATGTATTTCTTCTGGAAGTTGGGAGACCCGTTCCCCATCCTGAGTCCAAAACATGGTTAGTGTGCATTCTTTTCCTCTCCTCTTATGCCTCGTTTCTGCCTTGTCTTCTATGAGAGCCCGTTATCTGTAAAGGTTGCTCATAGTAAAGTGGAACACTGTTGTCCGTCCGTTGTCTTTTTGCCCAGGCATCCTGTCCATCGAGCAGCTTATCAGTCGTGTCGGTGTGATCGGAGTCACCCTCATGGCTTTGTTGTCTGGGTTTGGTGCCGTCAACTGTCCCTACACGTATATGTCTTATTTCCTGAGGTAAGATTAGCTCTGGGATGTTCTCAGGTTTTTAGCAGCCATATCCAAATGCTTATTGCTCCAAGTCTGCTTATGTACAATATCATCGGGGATGGCATCATGGCACATGCCGCCATTGCTTTGATGGTTCCTGCTTGGTTATTTTCAAAGGAATGTAACAGACAGTGACATCCTTGCTCTGGAGAGGCGGCTGCTCCAGACTATGGACATGATTGTCAGCAAGAAGAAACGGTTAGTAAAATAAACAAAGATCCGTTCGTCTCGTTGATGGAGTTAATCAAATAAGTTGTTTTGGTACCGCCATTTCATCTGTGTGTGTAGTATTGCCATGACACGAAGGCAGATGTACCAGCGTGGGGAAGACCAGAACAAGCAGACGGGATTGTGGGGCATGATCAAGAGCGTTACCTCTACACAAACGGGCAGTGAAAGTATCCTTTATAATTACCTTAACTTTCATTTAAAAAGGTCTGTTTTTTATTTTTTTACCAGATAACGATGTTTAATTATGCACAGTATTTGTTCTAGACGTCAGCCTTGACTCATTCCCCTGCAGATCTGTCTCTCATCCAGCAGGAGGTCGACGCTCTAGAGGAGCTGAGTCGGCAACTCTTTCTCGAGACGGTGGAACTGCAAGCCACTAAGGTGACACCCGTTCATGCACATACACACACAGGGCCACAGATGCAGAGCTAATGATTGATTGGCAGGCTTGCAACACCTTGATGTCCTGCGTAGCTGTGACAAGTTTAAAGTCATAACTGTTGTAACTTTACTGTCTTGGTTTAAAATGAATGCACATTGCACTCAGCTCAGGCAGGAACATTACAAACTTTCATTTATAAAATGTTTTTTATAAAAGAGTATATAGCAACCAAAGAGCCAGACATTTCCCTCAAAAGTTTGTGGGGAGCAAAAACAGAGCTTGAATAAATTAATATTTGACTTGCATTTATCAGCAAGACACAAACAGGACTCCAATAAATTATAATGTCACTCCATTACTGCTGGATGTGTAAATAAGTAACTAACTAACTAACTCCTTTGCCACGTCAACAGGCGATGCTGTGTAAACATTGTGGTGTCACTACTGTGACAAAGTTCGTAGCTCTGACTATCTTATGAATGTAAATGTAATGCTCAGTTTATAATTTGAAGTCAGTCAAAGATTACAGAACTAATTGGCATACAAGAAAATTAATTATTTACACTACTTGTGGCCCACTTTGAACTGATATTTGAACTAGGAAGCGCTGGGACTGCTGACATAATCTACACACCCTTTATCTATACAGACTACGCCCATTTTGCTGATCTGTTTTGCCTACATGCAATAACGGATTTCTTAATTCTTTTCCACCTTCCTTTATCTTTAGGAGCGAATTGAGTACTCCAAGACATTCCAGGGCAAATACTTCAATTTCCTCGGCTACTTTTTTTCCATCTATTGTGTTTGGAAGATCTTCATGGTAAAAACGTTCGCAAATATACTCCGGAATATTGTCTTTCCCCACCTCACACATACTTTTTTAATTATTTGAGATGCAATTAAAAAGCACTTTTATATTTATTAATGCCTCTGCTGTCCACCATAGGCCACAATAAACATTGTGTTTGACCGAGTTGGAAAGACGGATCCAGTGACGAGGGGTATTGAAATCACAGTGAACTACTTGGGCATTCAGTTTGATGTAAGTCCTTCGCACACACACACACACACACACACCTGCAGAAATAGTCACCTGTCACACTGCATGACCTCCTGTAAAGATGATTGCGAGCTCATCATCGTCTCCGTGCTGGCTGCACCTGGTCTTGATTGCATTCAATCTTTTCCCAATTAGATAATTATCTGATTCTTTTTAGCTCACACTTTCAGAATGTGACCGTATGTTTGAGTTTACATTTAAATACCTGATCAACACATCTTCTGTCCTTACTCCTGATTTATTTATTTAGCTTTGTGTGTTCATGTTTTTGTACTCTCTTTCTCCCCTTCTCAGGTAAAGTTTTGGTCCCAACACATCTCTTTCATCTTGGTGGGGATAATAATCGTTACATCCATTCGTGGCTTACTCATCACCCTCACTAAGGTAAAACTATCTCATGATGCATGCGGGAATGGCTACAAAAGAATCGATCGGAGATATATATTTTTTAATTATGGTGTTTAACCAAAGATTTGATGCTGCTTTTGTTTTCAGTTCTTCTATGCAATATCCAGCAGCAAGTCCTCTAATGTCATCGTGCTTGTCCTTGCTCAGATCATGGTGAGTGTGTTGCTTTGTGTGTAATCTTGTTACAAAGGGCACAGCCTGCAAACCACAGATAAACTAAATCGTTGTGCTCCACCAGGGCATGTATTTTGTATCCTCTGTACTGCTGATGCGTATGAGCATGCCGCTGGAGTATCGCTCCATCGTGACGGAGGTTCTGGGGGAGCTGCAGTTCAACTTCTACCACCGTTGGTTTGACGTCATTTTCCTGGTCAGCGCCTTGTCCAGTATCCTCTTCCTCTATCTCGCCCACAAGCAGGCACCAGAGAAACAAATGGCCCTCTGATCCCCCTACATTTCTCCCCCCTGGATTTGACTGCTGACCCGTGGGTGACTCTCAATGTGGAATTTTGAAATATCCACAAATCTGTTTTTTTTAATGTTTTATTATCTCGACTGCTTTTTCCTGAATCAGGAATGGCTTATTTTTGAATGCAAGTGTTCGGGAACTGCTGGCAAATATTAGGAAATAACTTTAAAAGTGAACTTTATTGATTTTTAAATATTTGCAGAAAATACTTTAATATTACCAATTTATTTGTACCTGCAAATGTAGAAAGATAAATTCACATTAATTCAGCCAAAACAATTTATTTCCCTAATTTTGTCTAAACACACTGGAGAAACATATGAAGATGTTATAAATGATCGCCAGCCTGAAGCAAAATATTTCTGTTAATTGCGAATAAAAACAAAGAAGTGAGCACAATTCAATTGGTAGGTTTTTATCTATTGGTCTTTGTGTGCATTTTATTTAATTTCCTTTTTTTTTACAACTGGGAAAAATCAATGTGCATGTTTTGAACTTTAAATAAAGACAGAATTTGCAATGGGGGAAAAGTACATGAAAGTATTTACTGTTGGCAATAATAGGGCTAGCTTAACCTCTTACTCTTTGGTAGATGTTTAAAATTAGTTAGATAATTACTTATCTACAAGTACATTTTCATCAAAGGAAGATCCTTGCAAATATCCCACTGGAGTTCAAATATCGTCAGGGAATTCATACGGTCTTGACCGTCCACATGTCTTCTCTCCTGTGATCTCGATTGCAGGTGTGAAGCGCTGAGAGCTGATTGTAGAGAAAACGATGGATCAACATTGGATTAAGAAAGCCCGTATAGGAGAGATGGGTAATTTTTTTTCAGAGTCTCTCGTCAGAACTTTCTTCAGATGAAGTTGATGTGGTCTAAAAGAGAGGGGGAAAGAAATCATTATTTTATCAACATAACATATATCATTTATCATTCATCATATTATTTTAGATGATGAACTTTTTTTCTGTGAAGTCTTGTGTTTAAAAATATACATAAAACCAGTGAAGCACTGCTAAGAATCATGTGAGTCTCTGAGTATTTGGTCTTAACTCTGCTGAGCCGATTCAAAGTGTGACCTGATGATGTCACTTATGAAATATCTAGGAATTGTCTTATTTAAGGGAACACAAACGTCTGCATGAAATGTTGTGGTAGTGCCATCCAAAAGCTGGCAACACGTATAAAAAGTACTACGGATTTGTTGTTTGGGGGAAATATGAATATAATATCTAAAAGTGGTTGAGATATTTTCATCCGTTGAGAAGAAAAGCAAGAAACCTCAAGGAGAACAGCAGAGAAGGGATTCCTCTCCTGGGTTGTCATGTGACTACATAACTCACCCTCTCTCTCTCGGGTTCCGTCGGGGTTTGGGGCCTGGCCTCCACGTGTCCCCCTGCTTCCTCTGGGGCATCTGCAGTGTGGACCTGAGCGTAAGATGTCTGTCCGAGGAGCAGGCGAGTGATGGCCACTCCTTTGGCTTTGAGTTGGTCGTACACGCTTTTGTCGGCCACCAGCATCTCCAGTGAGCTGCCACTGCTGCGGATGATGGCCACCACCTCTTCGTGGCTTCTCTCCTCCACGTTCACGCCGTCGACCTCCACCACAACGTCGTCATCCTGCAGACCCGCCCTGTCCGCCGCTCCGCCTTTCACCACCTGAGGCAAAGTGCTCGTCAACCGGCTTGATACGTCAAATACGATAATTATGGAACAGTGGGGATCGCTGCACTGCGTACCTCCTTGATGTAATGTCCCAACACCCCCTGGACGCCATTTAGGTGAAAGCCATAGCCACTTGGGTCCTTTTCCATCCTACAGAGTTTGGGCTTGAGCTCCTCCTTCCTACTTTGTTCGAGTAAGGCTGGTTGCACAGGAGAAGGTAAACTGAGGGCTTCTATGTAACTAGGTGGTGAGTTGGAATCCTTCATCTCCTCCAAGAAGACCATGGGAGACACTTCTCCCTGTGGGGAGGAGGGGGGGGGGGGGGCACAACAAAGACATATAGGTTGTCTGCACTCTGAATTGAAGTTAAGACAGTGGCACCGTGACTCACCAGCTTGTACATTTGGTCTGTGACTTTGTCCACCACTAGGAGGCAGCATTTGTTGCCACTCCGCCTCATCTTTTCCACCACCTGCTCGTGGCTGCAGCTTTGAACGTCCTCGCCGTCCAAGGCTACTAGTCTGTCCATCTCCTTCAGACCGGCTCTATCTGCTAGGCTGCCTCTGGCTATGTCCTTAATGATGTGTTCTGCAAGGAGTCAACGAGCACGCTGTTAAAACGCAGCCCTGCCTCAGCATCCAAACGGCAGATGTTTGTTATGTCTACACGTGGGCCTTGCCTTTTCGGTTCTTCAGCTCCTCGAGCAGGAAGCCGTATCCATCGGTGGAGCCTTTGGTCATTTCGACGATGCGCGGCTTGTGTGGGAGATGCTGCGTGGTGGCTAGCCACGGCCCTATCTTCGTGTGTCGGTTCTTGTAGTGCCTGTGCGTTTCCTCGTCAACCAGCAGGAGCATGATGCTGCCGCCGGCCTGTTTGAGCTTTGCCACTACCTGGTCGTGCGTGGAGCCTTCTACGTCCTCTGCGTTGACCTCCAGCAGGCGGTCGTTGACACGGACCCCGGCCCTGTTGGCGACACCTCCCGGGATCACCTCGGTCATGAACAAACCCTCCTCATCTAGAAGGAGGTTTTTGGAAGACGTGACAGAGCTTAAATATGCAGGGATTGAATCAGGATATTATTTGGTTGCCAGGTTGTGCGACTCGGTCGTGCTTGTTTTCCCTTTAATGTTGCTCCAACGGACCTCGAGTGACAAAGATTACAAAGGTTACGGCTACAATATCTTGTCGTCTGCCCCAAATCCTCATTCCCTAAAGCTGACTCCTCTTCTCACCTTTGGCTGAGCGGATGGAAAACCCGTAGCTTGAGCCGGACTTCACCAGGTAGCAGAGTTTGGGCTTCGCAGGCGGTTTGGCCACACCGTTGGAAACCGGTGTGCTCTGAGGATCGGACAGGTTCACTCCGGTTTCTTTGGCCTGCACGTAGGAGGCATCATCCAGGATGTGAAATGTAACCGATGCTCCGCTGATCCTGATCATTTCCACCACCTGAGGAAGACATACATTACATTACATTACATGTCATTAAGCTGACGCCTTTATTCAAAGCGAGTTACAATACGCGTTTTAACCATAAGGATACAAACTCAAAGAACAAGAAACAAGAAAGTACTATTTCAACAAAAAATCTGATTTACAACTTGTTATAGATAAGAGCCATTATAACTATAATTTAAGAGCCAATACAATTTGAGTGCAGCGATTTGTTAGTGTTTAGTCAAGGTAGAGTCTGAAGAGGTGTGTCTTTAGTTTGCGGTGAAAGATGTAGAGGCTCTCCGTAGTCCTGATGTCATCAGCGAGTTCGTTCCACCATTTGGGAGCAAGGACAGCAAAGAAACGTGATCTTGTTTTGCTCTCAGTACATAAACAACCAAAGTGTTTTAATAAAAGTGACTAACAGTACCATGCATTCATTATATGAAGCCTCAAAACTGTCCAAGGTTATCGGACATTCTGTGTGTGATTAAACGTATCCACTCATAATGCTAAATATACCAAGTTAGAAAGGTTTAGGTAGAAAGGTGCTGATATGGTTATCCAGATCTCATTATCAAATTCCCTACAGGGAAAACAAATTGCCGTATTGGCAACTGTATTTTAATATACACTTTAAAAAGGATTAATGAGTTTCAAAATGCATCACAAGTTACTTATGAAAGTGTCCCATTTCTCATTTCGCTCCATTTAATACACAGCTCAATTGCACTGTGGTGAATCCACATCCTGCTTACTTCTGAATGTGAGAGTCCATCAACAACCGTTCCGTTGACCCGCAGTACGCGGTCTCCATCCTTCATGCCAGACAGCTCAGCTGGACCTCCCATTTCCAGGCAGCGGATCAGGTGACCCTCCACCCCATGCTCCACCCGCAAGTAGAAGCCAAACGTATGACCCGGCCTCTTCGTTAGAGAAATCACCTTTGGCTTGAACCTGGCCATGTCCTAGCCAGGAGGAGGGGGTTAAACATATGTACACACAACAGGAAATAAACTCCTGCACCGCAAGGTTGGTGGTTGGAATCCTGGCTGTGCCGTGTTGAAGTGTCCCTGAGCAAGATCCCTAACCCCTAATTTCGCCCTGGGCAAAATGTATAAGCCATGGGTTAAAAATGCAATGTAAGACGCTTTGGATAAAAGCGTCAGCTAAATTACATGTAATGTAAAAGTCTCTCCTCACTTCATTTAAAAATCTGTTGTGTTTCTCCCGTGTCACCGTTAAACAGTATTTTAACAGCAGATGAATCTATACCTGAAGAGGCCATAGAAGTGCTGATAACTTCAGATAAAAGATCTTCTTTTTTTGTCAGCATTCCTTGTGGCAGTTACTTATTAACAGCGAGCACAGCTGACGACTCTCGATGAGTGACCAACCGGTTTAATAATGACAGAACCCGGAAATGGCTGCAGTTGTTTTTATAATTGAGATTTGTTTTTCACAGACTTGAATTCCCATGTAACGTTCATCATTATGACGACGTCACGAGTACAGGTCAAGCCATCAAAACCTCGAAACCGTCCTTGCGTCCTTGATTTTGCAATAATATATTTTTACTCAATTGAAAACGAAAAAATACTGCACCACTATACAAGAATAGTACATCTTATGTACATTAAACTCTTCCGACATTGATGCTTCATGACAAACGTGGATGTACCACAACATTTGATGCGAAGATTGGTGAAATACAATACAACTACAATATATTGCTGCGTCATTTCCAACAATGGTTGTCCTCAAGAACGCACTTTGTAAAGTATGAGGTTGATAGAGGCAGTGTCAGAATTTGTTGTGCCAGCGGTCAATTTGACTTTATTCCACAATAAAGTCTACGCATCTAGCACTTTTGTAAAAAAGACATGTTTTACTGCATGTTTGTAGTTTCAAATCTTTTTTTAGCTTATGCGACAACCTTTTATCACAACTGAACCCGACTCAACAAAAAAGTCGACCTTCTCAGAACTTTAATTTATAAATTACAAATAATGTTGTATTTTCACACATGTTTTTTGTTGCTAATGCTTGACATGTTTGATACATATCAGGAACTGGCCTACGTTCTGCTCTATGTTATTTTAAGATATGCGATCACAAACTCCAGGTAGACGGTTTTCAAATCAAACTCACCATCTCGTCTGTGCTCAGTGTCGCGGTCCGAAGGAGGAGCTCACCTGTCCCTGCTCGGCTGTTTTTTAATGCGTCTTACACCTGTCCTGCTCCTGCTCCCCCCTGTCTCTCTCTGCATGGACTTTGACCTGCCAAAGGCGAGTTTAAAGGGTGAGTTATTTAACAGAGTCTCATGGCAGGAATGTCTCAGGAGGCGATGGCCCAAGACAACGCGTGCTCGAGAATAAAGATGAAACCAGTGATTTGGTTCACTACGTTAACTGAAATGCATCATGGGTATCCATTTGCTTATATCTCATTTATAATAGTCTGAAAATGAAAAATTAGTTTAAAAAATATTTTTTTTATTTCCCTAAACCTTCATACTTGATTTTTAACCCCTGTACAGAGTCGCCTATTTATCAGGTAAATCTGAGACCCTCGAAAAAAAGCCCACTTATTCAACCCACTACTTAAAGGGACTCAATTTAAAATGTATTTTCAGAAAGGCAACCACAACATTCCCAAAGTTCAGGGTGTAGTTTCATGGTTTTATGGTTGCTGTGGTCTGTAACTATATGGGAGAGTCCTTTGGTTATAAAAGGCCTATTACGAACATGTGATACTTTGGATGGGACAAAGGTGGCAAAAGCTCAACCAAAGCCAAGAAAGACAAATCTGCAAACTATAACTGTACATGACTACTTATTCATTACTGTGGAAGACTGGATCTCCCGCTTAAAGTTATGACCATCTACTGTGGCCGTAAAGAATATTTTATGGCATTTGACAACAAAAAATATGCACTATTGCAACATCGCTTTGTTTAGAAGTGCTGGTCGAACAGAGAGAAGCTGAAAATCATTAATTTGCAACCACCAGAGAGGCGAAAGTCCCGCCCCTTCCCGTCGGACACCAAAGGACAGTTTGGGTCTAATTATTTTATAGTGCCATTGAAATCGTGCCAGAAATTACAGATGGATTTTTTGGAACTTTTTCAGTATTTTATTATTATTGTTCACACAACTGAAAGATCCACGTGCTCCACCACAACGTTCCCTTAAATTGTCCCTATAGCTCCTTGTTTGGTTTCAGTTACATTTACACATGTCATGATAAATATTTTGAGTATAGACCGAACAAACATTTCCTCTAACGCATTTGCGAGGCCTTTTAATCAACGCTTAAAGCCTGCGTTAGCTGCACACTGTTATGTTATCCTTTTCTTGTCAGGGAGGTGTTGGAAGGCAGGACTCAAATGCAGAGGATTCAAAAAACAGGGTTTATTTAATAATTAACGAAAGTACTTCTTGGGCAAACGGTCCTTCAAGAAGGGGAGGGGAAATATAACAAACTCAAAATCACTCCGTCCGGAGGAAATAACCAGGTCTACAAGAACTAAGATCAAAAAACAGGCAACAATAATCTTAACGTAATCTTGGCGTGATCGTGGCGAGAATGGCTTTGGCAAAGTCGATGGGAACGAAAACACTTCGGCACAAGACGAGGGAAGACGCTGACTAATAAACACATGAGGGTAATGAGAAACAGGTGGACACAATCAGGGATCCGGGTAATTGGACAGGTGATACGAGAGGAAGGGCAAGCGATCTGAAACGAGAGGAGGGAACAGACTTTCAACATAAGACAGGATATGACAAGACAAACACACCGGTGTTACATTTCTATTTGGCCCATTGCTTTCTTTCACAGCGAATCACCACCACCAACGGTAATGTGCATCGACAGATATAATAACGGTTGTTGGAAACATCCATTACCATCGTCTACAGTTTCCACAGTAAAGCATTGATTCCTGTGAACTTAACATAGACATATAAACTGCTAAGTTTGCCAGCAAACGGTTAGCAGACAATGATCAACATTGTGGTGACGTTGTGGATCTGACAGTCTGACGATGACGTGCTTGCAATGAAGCTCTATAAGAGGCAGGGGAGCTTCAGATTCATGTGCCAATTCATTTTTAGTTTCATCGCTCTGCCACTTAAAAGAGCAATTTCAGTCCGGAACTCAGGTTCAGTGTTTGTTTTCTCAGACACGAAGGCGCAGGACTGTCGGCCACAATTTGAGAACAACAGCAGGAAAAGGCAGATTCTGTGCTGGATTCAAGGGGCGTCAGTCTCCACGCTTGTAAACAGAGACTTTCACACACAACTGAATGTCTCCTGCGGAACGGAGCTCATAATGCACACACACACACACACACACACACACACACACACACACACACACACACACACGCACACACCTTCTGCAAGCAGAGGACGGATGGAGCCAGTGGAAGGAGACAGAAATGGTCTCAGGCTCGGCTTGGCACAGACGCGTTCTTCACCATCCATTACCTGCGGTCGTCGCCCTTTGTTTGCCAGAGAAAAAAAAATATATATATATATTTCCATGACTCTGCCTGGATTACTGAGTCGTCCGGTGTTGCAGAGGTTTATTTGAACTGGAACCTTTTTCACGGTAAACTATGCTCGCACTGAACGGCGCCAGATGAGACAGACGTGAGCTGTAAAGCGCCGCAGAAGTTATTATCACCGACCTGTCGTCATTAGCAGCGGAGTCTCAGCAATCAACACGCCACGCCAATTTGTGATTACAGCACTCAAGTACCAGTCTCTCTCCTCCCCTTGATTGACATCCTCACATGGCTTGTTTATCCGGGTAAAGTGGCCCTGCCCACCACCCGGCAGAGTCAGGTAATTAGACCTGTTCCAAATGATGAACCCCCCCCTCCCTCTTCTTCTTCTTTTCCTTCCAGGGAGTCATTTGTGCATCAATGGGACGAGCAGCCGGTCGCCGCTCTCCACAGCAATTAGAGAGCAGAGACGTTTCGCCCTCCCAAGTGTACAGGAGACACGGAGAGACGGTCCATGCTCGTCTCAGCATAATGCTGGACTAAAACACATTATCTTTGAACCTTCAAGAAAGCATTCACGAAGATGCTTTTACATTTTTCAGATCTAAGGCTGAACATTTTAAGAAAATTGATCAGATTTATATTTATGGGAGAAGTATCACATCACATTATTGGTTTTTCTCGAGAGGATGGTTTAATTGAAATTATGATAAACAAGATATAATGAGGAAGACACCCTTACTGGGACCTAAGAGAAGAATGATCGTACAAAAGACAGAGAACGGAGTGTAGCAAGGTGCTTGATTTCACTGAGGTGTCACTGAGTGGACTCACACACCGCATGAGGGCGGCGGTGCGCATGTAAAAACACCGCAGGCCCCTTTTAGCGGCGTGTAGGCGCGCTGATGCTGGAGGGCTACCGTGCACACCTGAGGCGGTTCACCAGGCTGACTCATGGAGACAGACACGTATTCACTCCTGTAAACCAGCAACTTGGACTAATTGAAATAACCCGCACGCAAAAGGTCTGGTGACAGCACGTATTTTCTTGTCTTTCAATCCTCCCAGATCGCAGTCATTTAAATTGTCCCGGAAGATGATGCTGTCATCATCACGTGTAACTAAAATTGCAGCGATACAGGATGAAAGCTGGTGGTGGTCACCACTGTGTCATTGTTGTAATGGCGTTATTACTCACGGTTTGATTCGAGCTCATTTAAATCCTTATATCGCTTTGTGCCTTTGACTTTAATACATTAATCGTGCATTGTTATCCTTAAAATATTTCTCAAATTCACATTCAAACTACCTGACGGACACATGTTGTTATTATGTATTTTTCTTCTGCTGTTTTAATTACCCTTTTAAGTGGCTTGAGTTGATTACATTAAATTAATTGAATTAAAAGTGACGTCGAGTGTCCACAAACTGATCGATGGGCCATTGCTGTCCCGCCCTCGCGCACACACGCGCACGCACGCATGACATCCCCCCCTCCGGCCGGCGCTCACGCGCGCTCTCCACGCGGCTCACTTGGCGAAGGCGCAGAAGAGCGCCGCAGTCTCCTGGAGCGCTGCGATTTCTGATTATTAACCAGTGCAAGTGTAAGATTCATCTAGCCTACAGGAAAATTAAACGAATGAAAAGAAAGTTTTTGTACAGTTTTTAAAACGAAGACTTGCCTCAATCTCAAGTGTGAAAGATGCAGTCTAGTTAGACCACTTGAAAGAATCACACGGCGCTTTGCGAACGATCCCAATCGGACTTTTTGTAACCTCGGAGACGCAACTGAGTGAAAACATGGAGTCTGATGCGCAGAATGAGACGTTTGCGTCTCTTAGGTGTCTCGGAGCGAGGACCGATGCGCTGCAGAACGCAGCTGATGACGGCAGCCTGGGAGCATCAAACATCACATGCGGGAACGCTTCCACAGATCTCCTACGAAAGCTTGGGAGGGACAAAGGTGAGAGCACTCACTGGGTTCATTTAGAATTAAAATAAAACACGTCGTGTATTTTATTGTGTCTAAGTTGTTATACAACATGCTGCGCCACATGGAGACAACTGTGTTGCAAGAACATTCCTTCACGCCTCCTAGTTTACGTAAGATTATTGTGAATGAAGGTTAATTAAGAAATGATAGGCTGAAAGGTCAGATGAGCTCTCAATTGGACTGATTTACTGATATTTCATGCACTCAACTAATTACGGAAAAATACGGGTTTATGTGGCTCATCATTATTTCAACTTTAAAAATAAATGCTAATTCATCTATTTTGGTTGTCCTTCAATTTCAACTGACATATATGAAGGAAAAGACAATATTTTATTCAATCCCCATATACAGTGAAATAGAATTGAGAGAGACAGACACATATATGAAGGAAAAGACAATATTTTATTCAATCCCCATATACAGTGAAATAGAATTGAGAGAGACAGACAGAGAGAGAGTCGCGTGGAATCAAATCCCGGCCGCACAGGGATTTATTCATAAAAAAAGTCACATGTCTTTCCTGGACTGTGCCTCATGGTCCTGCTGCTGCTTCCTGCTGTTAGATCCAAAAAAAGAGAGTCATAATTCATGTTACTATTTTGCATGTACAATTAACATTTCCCCGGCATGTTATGAGCTTATGGTGTGTCTGTGTGACGTGTGTTGTAGATTGTAGAACTCTCAGAGGGACGTGTGTGATTTAAAACTGTATTGGTGACTTCACTTGAGCTTGTCGGAAAGAAAGTGCGTCATCAATCTTGTTTCCTCAGTTTGATCTCCACCTGCTCTCTGATTAAACAACACCTGCTTTGTGCTTCTGTGTGTTAATGACGTGTGTGCGTAGAAGACTGGTTTTATTAGGAGTGTTGAAAGCGTAAGGTAGGCAATAGGTTGCTTAATTGAATGATTTCTTGACAAAACAGGCCGACAAAGTATCCAACTAGCCTGTACGACGACGCTTTTTGAGACGTTTTATGATCTGACACCATCGTTTAACTGTTCCTTCAGAAAATCCTTGTGAAAAATAAGTTGTGGTGCAAAATCCACCACAATGTTCATCAATTTCTCTTTGAAACAGTACAATGTTTAAATACGTCATTGCTTTGTAAGATTGTTACCATGGTTACTGGCCTCCATCCTTGACACAGCTACCAAACAGTAGCAAGTCTTCACCCATCGCCGGAGGAAACAAGCCGCTCAATCTCCCCTCACGACACTATTCACACTTGATGCAGGTCAGGAGTTAGTTTTGATTTGGAGCAAAAACCCAGAGATTCCCTGCAAGTTTCATGGCACATTACCAGCTAGACTTTTTAAAGCAAGCCTGTCGCACTATACAGATAAATTATTTTTGAATGAGTTAGAGGTTATTGGGGTTACTGGCTGATTGCAGGCGCAAGTCATCTTGCGACATCAGGAGGTCTTGCATTGGAGGTGATGATGACAGCAATGGAATAAACAACCATTATCCCTCAACAAAAAGTAGAGTATCCATCCAAAAAGGAATTCAGATTTTTTTTTTTTTTTTAAACCTCCACTGCTTTTAATTTCCCTCTTCACTCTCTCCAAGTCTCGCAGCGCCTCCGTCGCTCACACCCTCTCGTCCCACTGCCTCGAGAGCCCAGTGTGTTCAATACATTCCTGCACCGTGCTGAGCAACCAACACGTTGTCTCCTTGTGCGACTGCAGCGACCAGGGGCTTTGCGGCTTGAGTGTAGCAGTCCGCCAGTCGTCAGTAAGCGGTTTCTTCTGTTGCCTCGATCCACCGTTGCGGGGTGCAGCTGGCTTATAGTGGAAAGGCTTAGTTGACATTCACTGTGCTGGATTCGCTACTAGCTGTGACATTTACCGATATCTCCTCACACGGGCCGAGCCGGCTTTTCCCTTGATGTTACAGTGACACGAAGGCCAACTGGAAGTGATGCACGCTGCATATGAATTAGACACAAACTGAATAAAAGAAACTGATGAAACTCTAAATATTCATGAAAGGAATACGCACCCCCCCATTATTTATAAATTTGCCATTTCACTACTAATCTACCAATAGACGGCCACTGAAGTCACATTTCCACTTGAATTATTTTAACGTAAAAGTCAGCAGTAAATCTGTTCTCCAGGCTCTCAGATCCAACGTTAGAGTCTAGACGTTGGGCCGAAGAGCCGGAGCTCACAGTGCTGCTCGTCTGTAAACAAGAGAGCAGACGGTGCTCCAGAGCCGATGGTCACACGCGATCGTCGTGCATTGCACGGACACACTCGTGAAAGCGGCTCGAGCACTGCGGGCCTCCCTGCTGTCATTTTGCACTTTGTTCTGAAAATAAAAAATGCAACATGGGCAGCGTTGGTTTCTTTAATGTCACGGTTCCTCTTGTTTCATTTGAGGAGCGCAGTAGCTGCGGAGTTCTCAGTGAGAGTCTGTGCATCTCCAAATGCTCCCCAGATACAACACTGGGTTTTCTGCCAGTTGTCACACAGGTGGCGAAACACTAGAAACTGGTGGAATATTCATAACACACCCACATCAGGAGCATCACACGCACCACAGCTGTGCAGATCAGCGTTAATAAGACAGCCAGAGCTACTGAGGAGAAAATGCAGCTCCTTAGCTGCTGCTCTATGTTACCCAGCTCGTAATTTGTCTGGCGATCAACCCCAGTCTCCCCCTTGTATGTTCACTAGGTGATTTGCTGATGCAGTTTTGAGGTTCTTGACTGGGCTGTTTGATTGGTGTTTGTTTGGAGGGTTTTTGTAAGGTATCCCTTTCTTCCCGTGAAGCAGAGTGCCCTATTGTCGGGAGGCTAAGCGCCTGTGGTTGGGGGTCCCTGCAACTTTTGCGTGCATGTTAAAGCCCTGGGACACAAATCTCGTCTGCTCTATTTCCTGTTTTAAGGATGGGTGAGTTCCACCTGAGGTGAATCAATAGTGGCACACAATGGGCCGTCTCTCTTTAGTTGCTCTCTGACACAGGGGTTGCAGCTAAGAAGGCCTATTATTCTGAAAGGCTGTAAAAATTCATCCAACTGGAAAAGGATCATTGTCGTGCAGAATGAGCGCAGACATATGTCAAATCGCTGAAATCAACACCCGGATTGAATATTTTTAGCCTCCCAACAATAGGGCAATCTGCTTCATGGGAAGAAAGGGATACTTTATAAAAACCCTGTCAACAAACAACTATCAAACTGCCCAGTCAAGAACCTCAAAACTGCATTAGAAAATCACCAAGTGAATATGAATCACAACTCGGCACATGTTGAAAAGCTGAAAAGTTGAAAAGCTGGTCTTTTCTTCAAAGCATTTTGACAAAACATTCAATCATATATGAGTCACTGGAGTGGATTGCTGGGCTACGCTTTTGTGTTCCTTTAAAATCCCTCTTTCTATTGAGAGCGGAATAAGAGGGAATGGCCCACGAAATAAAGGAAAGAAAGCAAAACTGAGATGGAAAAAGGGTAAAGATCAAGAGGGATGACTGAAAGATGACACTTTGCTTTGAAAATGTAAAGAAATGGGAGTCCGGTAAGGGGAAAGGAAAGACGGAGATACCAAAACACTTGTTCTGTGTTTTGCAGGGAATCGAATCTGTGTGCACTTGACCCTTAAAGTGCCCATATTATGGGAAAACTTTTCTGGGATTTGGGGTGTTATTGTGTGTACAAACTTGGAAGAAAAACTATTCATGATGTTTTTTGAGTGAACTACGGGTTTCTGAATTGATCCCCCTTCAGCCTCTGGGTGAGCTGTTCAAAATCGCCAAGGTTTTCTACATTACAAACCGAAATATTTGAATATTCCCACCACCTCACAGCACACGTTGCAGTCTTGACGTGGAGCGGTAAACATCTCCTGCACTGACTGCAGCTGGAAGGGACTGCTGGAGCTTGTCAGTGCTTTGGGAAGGGGGTGAGCTTCACGACAGTACCCGCTGCTCGTTGAGAAGAAGCGTTGGAACGATACGTTCTTTTCACGTAACCAAAAGTCTCCAAAAGTCGGCAATGATGCCAGGAAAAGTAGGGGTCTGAAAAGGCGCTAAATATAGCGACAAAGTCGCTAATTTGGACAAACAGCGAGTGGTGGTAACAGTCAGTGGGACGTGAGCAAAGATTCTACAAGCTGTGGGCGTGGCCAAATGAGCTGCAGATCATGAATATGTAATGAGCAGCAGACCAATTTTAACTTGTTGAAAAATAATAGGCACTTTAAACATTATAGTTTAAGCATGTGATCGATTTCGTATCCTCAGATGTGGTGCACATGGCTGCTTCTGATCGCGAGGATACAGAAGGTGACCAGTTAAAAACGTGTTGTGTCTAAGCAGGGGGCGACAATACCCGAGAAAACCGAGCTGCCAGTGGCCGAGAGAGCAGACAGCAGCAGACGCTGCAGACTTCATTGTTTTTTGATGAAGATGATGTTAATGTTGGTAACCAAATTTCTCACACACAGCACAGCGCATGGCTGAGGTGGGCGGCTTAATACTGCACGTGCACAAAAGATGATAATTGAGCTGAATGAAGGTTCTTTTCCGATGATTAGACAGGTTCTAGTTTTTTAAATTTCTACACTTGTTGCCCTTCCAGCAGAATTATTTATGCAACAACCACCGTAAAAAACAAAATATCTAACTAAGCTCATTGAGACCCAGACAAAAAGGAGCAGCAGGTTCATTTTGTAAACGTGCTTATTATTGTGTCTTATTTTGTAATGTCATTTCATTTCCTGTCTCCGCCCCATTTTACCCAGATTGTGCAAGTTCAGTATAAATATAAGCCCAGTTGGACTCAACCACTTACTCCTCTTATAACGTTTTGCACTCCACCCAAACAATGTCCCTTTTTCCTTGTTACATGCATACGGTCTACAACTTTATAACTACAAAACTATGTTTACGATAACTACGAACGCCGTTTGACACCAGCTGGATTCAACAAAATAACTTTTCAAAAATATTTTACTGTATTTAGCATAAGGTATAAACAAGGGTGATAGAATCGCAAAGGAAATGAGGGAGTATGTACCAGCAACAGAAGTAAAACTCAATCAAAAGAAATACATTTTTTAAAGAAGTCTGAGGAGCTGCTGTTATACATCTTTGTTATATAGTGCAAAAAAAGAAGTGGCACAATTAGCTTGAGGCTCTCTGGATTGATAAAGATGGCTTGATGGTATCGATTAACATTTCACAAAGGACCGTCAGTTCACGAGGGAAACCGTGTTCATACTTTGACATATCCCCCCCCCCCCTCTTTCTCTGTACCAGATGAGGACCACACGCTGAGGATCCTGCTCTACTCGCTCATCTTCTTTCTGAGTGTGTTCGGCAACCTGCTGATCATCGTGGTGCTGACGGTCAACAAGCGCATGCGTACCGTCACCAACACTTTCCTGCTGTCGCTCGCCGTCAGTGACCTTATGATGGCGGTTTTCTGCATGCCCTTCACCCTCATCCCCAACATCCTCAAGGACTTCATCTTCGGAGCCGCCATGTGCAAGATAGTGTCCTACCTCATGGGTGAGAGAAGGGGAGTCGTGAGGCAAATACACGGACGTTCTGTCTGTATATTTTCTGACCGTCTCTACATTCAATATCCTAACGTACCTGCCTCCTAAATCACATCCCTGTTCACTTATTCTCTTTTGCTGATATGCTTTCAGATGCTCTGTGTTTGCACTATTGTTGAAAACAATGATAATCCACTCTTACTTCTTGAACGAAACATTTGCATTGATATTTACATCTACGCCACATAACCACGCAGCATGGCAGCTTACTGGTCGATATATTGGGATATATTATGGCGAGCTGCAAGGAAACTGTAATTTTAAAATCATTGGGATTTTGCTCTTTGAATGAAATAAGACATTTGTTCAGAGCAGTTACAGCAATTTTCTCAATTTCTTCTGTCATTTCTTCGACTTACATGTTAGCTTTTTTAATCAACTGATGAACAACAAAGTTAAAATTGATAATAGAAAATTATTAGTTGTAGCCTTATATATGTATGTGATGTATAGAAACTCTATTAAGTCTGCACAGGAGGCATTGTGTGAATCACTACAGTTTTTCTTCAAACTCATTCATTTTGGTTTATTTGTCAGTTGATCAAAACGAAACCTCCCGTTACTTTAAGATATTGTGTGTCTTTCACAGCTTTGGTGGCTTAAAGTGGTTCTGTAATGTTTCTTTTTTAATTACCTTCCATAAATTTTTATTACAGGAATCCCAGTAGACCCACAGCAAACCTGACCTGACCTGAATCACTGCCTACATCTTTAATTTTGTTGTGGGATCTACATGGAAAGAAAATTACATTTGAGGTTTAGGGTTAGATTATCGGGATAATCCCATATTACCTTGAGAAGCGGTTGACTAGCATCCAATTGAAAATGAGAAGGGGGCGATATGGGGGCTTTTGCTGGTATTACTTCTGGTTTGTCAGCTGCTTTTCTAGTTTTCATGCAATGCTACGCTACGCTAACCGGCTGTGGCCAGAAATGTACCTTGCAAACAGGAGAACAGTATTGATTTTCTTATCTTACTTTATTCAACAAAACCTTTCATTTAGGTATAAGTATTAGTAGTGGTAGTGTTAGTAAAAATGCTAGTATATGTCCATTATACGCCAGTATCAAAGCAGAATGCTCATTCTATATAATATCTTTATTGATACATTGTTTTGAGCCTTTTGACAGCGGTTTAACATGTCTTATTAGTTGGACTTTGGGTTGTAGTTGACAACATATGCTTATACTTGGTTCAGTAGAGTAGTTTTGAATACTTTACAGTTCTGTCATTTTGAGTTAGTCTTTATATTCAAAACAAAAGGATTTGAGTGAATGCAGTTAGTTAATTATCCCTTTGACATTTGTAGCACACAAGGAAAATTAAGAAAGGAAGCTCGGATAGGAAATATTTTACCAAGCTGTTAAAGAATAATGATATAGAATGAAGTGACTTTCAAATACAGTACCTGCGACTACATAAGATGCATCCAGATGCGCATGAACTGAAATACACAAAACACACACACACACACACACACACACGTACACAACATCAAACACTCATAACCTCCATTGCAAAATGAAAAAAGTTACTTGCTGTTTTCAAGTGTAAGCGAGTATAAGTGGGTGCAACCACACGCCGGTCAGACAGGAACTCTGCTGAGACCAATGGTGTCATCCATAATGAGGTTGGACATCTAACTATTTAGAAGTCATGCACCTTATTATGCACCTACAGAAAATGAAATTGAAAACATACATCAAGAGGTAAGAAATTAACCAAAAGAATTGATGAAGTCAAGGCGACACGCACACCCACTGGTCCCTGTTGTGTATTTTCTCGTTGAGGACATGAATAAGAGAGGTAGAGAGTAATTTCCCGTCTTGCCCTGCAAGGAGGGAGATGAAAGATTAAAGCAGTGGCCCCCGGCTAATATGATTTCTTTTTCCAAGACTAATAACGGTCCCGACCGGCCATCTCGAGCGACACTCATCTGCACGCCCATCTCCTCGGAGCGCCACCTTGTTCTCAGTTATGATTGCAGATATCAACAAACATGTTTTTGTATATTATATGTCTTTTTATATTACTGCCCCCCACTCCGTTCTGAGCACGATGCAATAAAAATAACTTTATATTCATCAAAAAGTTTTCTATTTAGAAAAAGAAAAGATAGCACATGTAAACTTTCATTTTGAAATAACGTTTTGTTCTACCGCAGGAATATCAGTGAGCATATCCACATTTAGCCTGGTTGCCATAGCGATCGAGCGCTACAGCGCCATCTGTAACCCCCTGAAGTCGCGGGTGTGGCAGACCCGTTCCCATGCCTATCGGGTGATTGCCGCTACGTGGATGCTAGCCTTCGTCATCATGATCCCCTACCCCATCATCAGCCACTTGGAGTCTTTCCAAGGTCCTGAAAACACAACAGCTCACAAGTGTCGCCACATGTGGCCGCTGGCAACAGCAGAGCAGACCTGGTGAGTGTGTAGGTACAGTGGATGGGGGCTCCTCTGAGCAACCCCAATTCTTTATGATAGTTTCATGACAATCAGAATGTTTTTCAAAGGTTGCATACACGTGCTTTTGTTGTGTGTGTAGATACTCCTGACCCCGTATCAGAGTTTACATTGAAGGTTATTTTCACCTGTGGCGTTTTTTCATGTGTCAAACATCACATTGACGTCCGTGTTCTGAAGCCTGACTTTAGCAGCTCTTACTTTCTGTCTGTGTATTTTAATTACTGTCTTTATTTGTCTGACTGTAGACTTGCTTGTGCTTGTGTGAATCTGGGCATGAGCACCAAGTGTGTGTCTCTTGTGTATTACCGTTTGATTGGAATTCACAGAGAAAATCATTATTTTTTTCTGAAAGCAATTAAGAAATACAAAAGGTCTTCAACATTTACAGCTGTGATTGAGTCACAGCCAGACTCCTCGAAGACTTACCATCTGGGTGAAACCCTCCTCTGCTAATATATATATATATATATATATATATAGATATATGCACATTAGGTACATTTAAAGCCTTTATTAGAATGCAATAGTAGAGGAACACTTTTTTCTTCCAAACCATATTTCTATCGAGGACACTGTAAATTACATTTTGTACAATGAAAACATGTTATTTTGTATGTTCATTAAAAATACTAATCTTTATTTGCACTCATCAGACACACTTGGCTGGGACTTGTATGTGTCATATCTGGTTTTACTTTGGAATTAAGAAAGTTGGTTTGTAAACAAATCTTTTTAATGCAACAGAAGTCGTCAAGACCCGTGGAAGCATCTTTTAGGCTTGAGGGACAACAAATCAATTTGGCTTCATGGCGTTGTGACAAAATAAAAACATTGCTTAGCTCTGCGACTGAAGGTGATAAATGAATAAGTGAGCTGTACGAACTCACGGCCGTTGGGATCTTGACCTTCTCGTATGTCTCTTTTAGGTACATTTTGCTGCTGCTGGTGCTGTTTGCAATCCCGGGCTTGGTGATGATTGTTGCGTACGGATTGATCTCCAGGGAACTTTACAGAGGCATCCAGTTTGAGATGGGCCACAAGAAAGACTCTACCGGTGAGCTGCTACACTGCATGTGGAAAACAGACAGGAAATAGCAGGCTTAATGTCCCACATTTATTTAAAAAAGTGCAGCAAGGAGTAAAAAAAACACTACCGCTATGAGATGTCTGGCCTGACAAACCTGCAGGAGCGAGAGGGAAACTGTATATGAGGTTACATTAGTTTGTTTACATGTCTGGATACATCATTTTTAAGAGTTTTTTTCTTGCATGAACAGAAATTGTTAAACAACTTTCAAGTTTGAGGAAAATAAGACTTGAGCTTTATAAATATGTGCGAGGGGCTCATGCTGTACACATGAATACCTAACAGACTACACATTTTGTCACATTGTGTCTCGACTTGTGTCATTCACAACATTCAGCCCCTACCAACCAGACTCTATTTGTGCGAATGATGATAAGGAATGTAATTTCAATAACAGCGGTATCATTAGCGCCACAATCATTCTAATGTGTGCAGGTTACGTGGAGCGTAATCTTTCGTTGGCGTGTGAGAGTGTGTCTAGGACGATAGCAGCAGTGAGGTCATTTGTCGGTGCTCCATTTGAAGATGGAATTGGCTTGCAGCTGCGGGCCTGAACATCAACAAATGTTTGCTCTCAGAGAGAATAGGTTGTTCCCCATAAGAAAACAATACAGAACTGTTAAAACATTTAAAAAATCTATTTATTAAAAAAAGAGTTTACTACCTATCCCGCGTCCTGTTGCTTTACTCAGAGCTCTTTGACTTTAATTACAAATAGTCAACATTAGATAATAATAGTAATAGCTCCATATCAATTATTGCTTTTATGGTTTTTGCTGCTTTTTTTGCTGTTAATTTGAGATTTTCTGAAATTAACTTGCTGTAGAAAAGCTTCCCTGTTCAATGTCTTTTTTAATCCGGTTCAAAGTCATTTTAAGTCAATTTAAGTAATACTGTTTTTACATTGCACTCCCACACAGACGTGAAGAACGGACTCACCTCCGCCGTGTCCGGTGGCGGTGACGACGGAGACGGCTGCTACGCTCACGTGGTCCAGCAGCCACATTCGATGGAGATGTCCACCATGGCGGCAGCGAGTCGGGCCATCAAGGCGGAAAGACCCCGCAGCAACACGTCCGAGGCCAAGCTGGAGGCAAAGAAGCGGGTCATCCGCATGCTGGTGGTCATCGTGGTGCTGTTCTTCCTCTGCTGGATGCCGCTGTACGTCGCCAACACCTGGCGGGCTTTCGACAACGTCTCCGCCAATCGGGCCCTCTCGGGGACGCCCATCGCTTTCATCCATTTGCTGTGCTACACCTCCGCATGCGTCAACCCCATCATTTACTGCTTCATGAACACGCGTTTCCGCAAAGCGCTGCTGGCCACGTTCGCGTGCTGCGCGGCCCCTTGCCGCCGCCGCCGCCGCCGGCGCAGTGGGCTGCGGGAAAACGAGGAGGACGCCATGGCGACCGGAGCGTCCATGTCCAAGTTCAGTTACACTACGGTCAGCACCATGGGGAACTGCTGAGGCAAATGGATGCAGGCACATTTTTGATGAGACGGTTACTATGGCAACAGAGCAAGCTACAGTGTTTGTCTTTAGGACAATTTGGCGCTCATAGGTACAGTCATCTGGATAGGGAGGAAAGGCAAAATATTGTGATGGCGTGGAAGCTTCACTCATGACTGTGAGTAAAGAAGTATGTTTTATTGTTATTAAGTACCTGCATTGATATAATAGAAAAAAAAGCACAGAAAACCAGATTGATTTATCTTTTGCCACAGTGGGCCGACGCAAATTGGCTTTTGAGGTGTCTGTGATGGGGCATGTGTGTGTGTGTTTGGAGGTGCACATGGAGGCAGTTGAATTACTTAGTAGTCATTATATAGCTTTATAAATAGGACTGTTATGTAACAGTTTCATTGTAACTTTGGAATTGTTTCTGATAACAATAGTAATGTATTTGCCTTGTGGACTAAGTGCCTGGTTCTAAAATCAATGTGATATTTGTCTTGCGGTTGATTTGTGACTGTCATCATCACATTTGTTGATTTGTCATCAGGATCACCATTATCCTAAGGAAAATCATCAAATGAAGTTCCTGCACCAAGTTTAAAGGAAGCACGAGACGAGCAGTGGTGATGCATATGTATGTGTGTTTCATACTGCAGTGCTGGCCACTTTTGTGTTTTTGAGTTTTTAGAGACAGACTTTTTTTATGTTTGCTGCAATATTTGTACTGTCTCCTTATGGGGGAACACAGTAGCATATATGAGCAGGATGACTTGGCATTTGAAATGTTTCTTTCTCATGGATAGGGATGTGGGTTACTTAACAGACCATTTAACAATTATATGAATTATATAGAGAGCAGCAGGAGGTTCAGTATAATAGATTACAGTCAACACAAATATTTGCTAAGCATATATGGCAACATGAACGGGTGATTTTTATGAACACGTTTACTTCAGCCTTATACAGGGGACACGTTCGGTGATTGTTCAGTGATTTGCATTCCCAGTTCAATTCACCTTCAGGGCTGCCAACGTGACCGCCAGGTGTCAGAGGTCTCTGTTGATTAGTCCCTGACTCAGCCTCCCCTCATTACTTTACACGGATTGTATCACAACCTCAACCCTGCCAGGCTGAACAGATGAGCGTATTTCTCTGAGTGCACCGCAGCAGCAGGCTGTCGGCGGCGCGAGAGGCCGTTTGACGTTCGGATGTTTGGCCCAACTGTCCAGAAACCCACATATACAGAGCATCAACGCGTTTTATGTTCATTTACACACTTACAACCAATTACAGACAAATGCTAATTATTAGTCTCCAATCAATTGGTGCTTTTATTTTGAATTTAATTTTTGGTTTTCCAGCCCATAACCCATAACATAACCAGGTAGCTGGTTAATAACTATTTGGTGAACAAATGGAGGAATATCCAGCTGCTTGAGGAACAGCTGGTTGGAGGACAAAACAGAGTTAAAGGACAGTAACCATTAGCCTTTAATTTGTTTGTTTACTGCAAAGTTAACTCTGAATGTATAACTCTGAATGCCGTACGGATAAATTAGGCATCTGTTTGATAACATTTCACCAATAACAACAGAGGATAACAAGTCAAGCATTTTCCACTGAATCCCAGAGATTTATAAATCCTCTCCAAACGCTTGGAGGTTAGTGTTGAATTACAGTGTGTTTTTTTTAGTTGGGTGACAAATGACACACTCCAACTTCATGAAGGAGAATATTTCAATTCATACTCTGGTATATAAAAACACAACACATTGTTATATTAGATAATAAGTGATCACTGGCAGGTTTCCTTAATCAATCATGCTCAGTCTAGACAATGAGGTGGCCTTTAGGGACTGACAAGTCCTCCCTCATTCCTGTGATCATTACGCTTCTGCAGCTCTCTCCGCTCCACAAAGACTACACAACGCTGTTGCCGCCTGTGTTTATTCATTTTCCCCTCCGCCGCCATGGTCCTGACCCCACTTAGCTTCCATTTACTTTGTGGATAAAGGCCTCTTACACCTTTGGCATCCCGTGTGCCCGTACCTGATATGCCGGTTGTGCTCTTGAAGGCTTCATTGTGCTCTCAGCTGAATCTGTCATCCCTGCTGGGATTGCACAGTCCTTTCAGAACTAGTTATCAGAGGGCAGAAACGAGAAAGTAGACAGGGTCACTTGCTGGTAAGTGATAAGGACACTGGTCACGTGTGCGGCACAGGGAGCCTCTGGGGCTCAGGTGTTGGCAGGTGCGTAATTAGTTTATGTCAGGAAAGCTGATGTTTGACTGGGCTACAAAGCCAGGCGCAGTCAGGACAAATTGGCACAGCAGTGGGAAATGTTACAAAAGGAGGCTTGTTTATTGGATTTATAAATAAAGCTGCTTCCCAGAATGCTCTGGCAATGCACCTGAATTATAAGAGTCACTAATACAATGATTAATATACGTTTCAGGTTGCAATGTCTGGGAGAAAATAGTTGATGACTGATATATTATCATGTTGACATATTAATTATAATATTACACTGTTGGATTAACCTGTTGAGGGGGATTTCCAAATAATTTTCTTAAATATATTGACAAACTGATCTGACACCCTCTCGACCGGTCACATATAATATATATATATATATATATATATATATATATATATATATATATATATATATATATATATATGTGTTCTATTTAGTCATGAGAAAATAAATACACGTTGTTTTGGTGGACTTGCTTGAAATGATCAGAGCTTTTCTTCCTCTTTTCAAAGCCTCTGTGCAAAAACATTCTCTCTTTGGCCCCTATTCACCCCAAAATGTTACGTAATATGTCACAAATGTCCCATTATTTTGTATTATTATATTATTATTATTATTATTTCCAGCAGGCAAGTGTCAATCAACCCTAAAAGTAATATTCAAAAATGGCAATTTGTTAAAACAATTTCATGCAAGGGAAGATTCAATACAAAACAATTCAATTCATTTTATTTTGTATAGCCCAAAATCGCAAATTACAAATTTGCCTCGGAGGGCTTTACAGTCTGTACACATGCGACATCCTCCGTCCCGAGCCCCTTACATCGGCACAGGAAAAACTCAAACTAAAACTAAAACCCAAAAAAGATCACAAAATCAAAATGAATCAAGTTTCAAAAGCCACTCCACACTTATGGGGCGCTGGAGGTCTGGAGCCAGAGCCGTTTGCAGATGTGACTAGTAATCCAACACTGGTCTTTTAGTTACTTGTACATATTTACTTATGAGGAGCTCATTTCTGCCACAACAACAGCTTTATTGTCCCTTGAGAGCACCAGAAAAACTCCACAATGTAGCCTATTGTAGAAGAATGGCAAACCATCGTTGTCGAGTCTGTGACCAATCTCCTGCACGTTCGCAGCGGATTGGCAACATTATGGTTAAATATAGTCCTCAGTGTTGTATCACAGTGAAGCTGTAGCGGTCATTATAGCCAACACATCAGTATGATCCAAGCAGAGTGAGTGTAGAAATAATAATGTGTAACGTAATAAAGAGGCTTGAAAATGTGTCGTCTGTGTATTGTTTCATTAGTGTTGATGTTCATCTCTGATGTGGATTTTGGATTATTGCTGCAATCTCCCTGTGAATGTCAGTGACGACGCAGTATGCAGACACCGGCCTTCTTTAACAACTTGCAAATATAAACTGCATCTCCACGCTCATACCTGCTCCTCTGTATCATTATTAATACACATACTGTATTCTGAATTGTACTGAAATCAAGTGTTAATATGTGTTTACTATTAATATGAAGTATTTGCTTGTATGTGGTGATGTTCTGTCGAGGACGAAGCTTATCGCGTGTTTCCCGGGGACTGTGGTCATTGCTCTGTGTTGTTTCTCAGCAGCTTGTTCTGGCCGCAGGCTCGTGTGCGGGATGAGCAGGGTCGAAGGGTTGCAGGGGCACATTTAGATCTACTCCAATGGTCACAGTTGCCAGGCCACCGTTGCCTTAAGTGTGTTTTGAGCTTACAATATGTGCATGTCTCTTTGTGCACGTATGTGAACGGGAATGTGTCCCTCGTGCATT
This sequence comes from Apeltes quadracus, assembly GCA_021346845.1. Lineage (NCBI taxonomy): Eukaryota > Metazoa > Chordata > Actinopteri > Perciformes > Gasterosteidae > Apeltes > Apeltes quadracus. The sequence continues at coordinate 8,081,872 of CM037932.1, read as the reverse complement.
TACGTCTGTGTGTATACATGATTACATTTTGACTGAGGCCAAATGGGAGCTGGAGATGAACACATGAGCAGAGCTTTGGGTGACTGTATTGACCTTTGAGAAAAAAACACACAAGTATCGATGGGCTTTTCTTCTTCTATTATGTTAACAAGTATGTTCTTGCTGCTATGTTGCTATACGGCCTTATGTGTAGCTTTCCTCTCCGTTGTGTGTTCACAGAGGAACAGGTCTCCCCCCCTTCCCTCCATCTACAGGGTGGATTCATTGCTATTATGATTGTCACTACAGACCCTATTCATTGCTCCTGACTTGGCAGAGGAGCGATGTGCTTTCTGTCAGCATGAGGATCATCTGGATAACATTTGTGTATGTTAAATATGGAAAGTGCGTGTGCGAGTGTGTCAGAGAAGAATCCGTATTTACAAAGTAGAGGCAGATCATGTACCACTTGTTGGGTGTGATCTTATAAGATTTTAGCCCGGCTGCTGAGTGACAGAACAGCCTGCTGTATTTTGCTTTTTCTGTAATGTTACTTATACCTAATAAAGTACAATTATACCTCTCCTTTTCCCCCCTCATCACCCACACTCTCTCTCTCTCTCTCTCTCTCTTTGCTTTGGGTTCTTTTGATGAATTAGAATCTTCTTCACTGACCGTTTCAGTGGAAACAGAAGAGCAACAACTGTATCTCGCCTCATCTCTCTGTTCCAGCACTTAAAGCCTTCAAGGCCGTGCCTGAAACTCGAGAAGGTAAAGTGCACAGACAACGCCGCTAACTCCTTCTCTTGCTTACTTAGTAGTTTTGCTTGGAGTGGTCTTAATGCAATTTAAAGAAATAATGTGGGCTCATAGTTACTCCTCACATTGCTCCTGTGTTGCCTCTCAAAACCCCAACAACACACACTGTACATTCTAATCAAACCGTTATCCTCCACCGCCCTGAAATAACCTGCCTCTGCCTTAACGGACAGGAAAAACAACTTCTACAAGAGCGTTCCATCATTAATGAAAGACTCGATGCACGAGATCTCAGCAAAGAAACATGGTGTGATGGATAACAGCATGAGCCTTAACAAACATATTTAAAATAGGTTTATTCATGAAACGCTGAGTGCTAATTCACGAGTGGACCAGTCCAGAAATCAATAAGGATTTATCGCTTGTCAATAATGACAATAATTCACCCCAAATGAATAGTATCACAGTTGTCTTGCGTGCTGTTGTCATCCAGACAGTTTGCCTTTTAGAAAAATAAAAACACATTTTTTTATAGCTTGCTTCCTACAATTTCTTAAAATAAAAGATATACTGTATTAAAAAAAAAACTCATCAATATTTCCCTGGATCATAAGTTCCCGATGTGATAAACTTGACAGCTCGACACAAGAGAGGACATTTCCGTGAGCAATTATCAACGATGGAGATTACTTCCTGCTTCACATCCTCCAGTCATCACCTTCGTGCAGCCCTGACGTCTCTCCTTTGTGCATACAAGTTGCAACGTGCAAGAAAAACATGTATGCAAGGGGAGATGAAAACGCATTTTAAGAGGATCACAGATCAGCTCAAACAAATACACCTTATATAACATACACATACAGTATATACATATATATACATATATATATATATATAACTTGACAGCTTGACAGCAGGTCAGATAGGTGGCTCCACATTGCCTGTCTCCATACATTCATTTAAAAAAAGCCTAATTCTGATCAACTTTGAGATACCGACTGGAACTGGGACTGGACAAAAAAAAACAAGACCAGGGATAAGTTTATACATGTTTCATAAAACAAAACAAGGGCAAAGTGTCGCAGCTTAAACTGAGAAGCCTCGACTCCACCCAACACAAGTGCAAAGATCATCAACACCCTTCTCCACCCAGAAGAGCAGGACGTGGTTCCATCCATCCGTCTTCAAAGCCGCTTATCCTTCAACCATTCACACTCACGTCCACATACCTACGGGCAATGAAGAGTCACTAATTAACCTGATCCCCAGAGCGCATTCTTGGCCCGCGGGAGGAAGCTGGAGAAGCCAGAGAGAACCCACGCGGACACGGGGAGAAGATGCAGACTCCACGCGGGACGGCCGCTGGGTGGAGGCCAACCCAGGAGCTTCTAGCTGTGAGGCGACGGCGCATCGCATCATGGCTGTTAACAATAAATATTCTTTATTTTATGCAAGGGCCCTTTATTTCTTAACCAGTAACATATATACTGATGCTTCCAGTCAGATCACACCCACAGCTGTTCCCCTTTATTCAGACAGCAAAATGAATTTGCATAGACAAAGTCGTTCCAGAGAAAAGGCCCTTTTCATCACGGCGATTCAAGCAGGGGCCTAAAAAATTGTCTGTTTTTAAAGTAGTTTCCTCACTTTGTAGGTAAACAAAGATTGTGAAGTTGAAAAAGAACATTTTTGTCATTGCATGTTGAAAAGGTAATTTAAAGCAATCGTTGACATATCACATAGTAACTTTTTTCAACATACTAAACTCAAGCAATAAGGTGTATAAGAGGGCATGGTCATAAAGTTCAAGGGTGGTGTTCGGTCTTTATTTTATAAAAATGCTCCAGTTCATTAGTGCTGTCAAACAATCCACGGAGTCCACTTGTGTCCCGTCGACACGGATCTACCAGCCGATTTGGGGGACTATTCTCCCCCAAATCCTTGTCTTGCAAATACAAACATGACTCAACAAATAAAAGCTCTTTTAATTCCTGGAATGCATCAATACTTCTGTGGAGAATGATCCTGTCTCATAGCTGTGTTATGCACTGTTGTTGTCTCTTATGACCTTTTCACTTCCTTATTTGCATTTTATTCCTATTGTCCTTTGGCAAAACACCCAAACCAAACTCTTGAGTTGACTTTGTCAAAGTGGTTGAAGAGGGGGTTCAATCTCTTCAACATAGAAGCACCGTCCGTTGTTGTGGGAAAGCAGGTGTTGGGCAATGGTGTAACTCTCTGACTGACAGAAGTCCTCACACCCTTTAACCTTCCTTCTGCTACGGACACATTGTCAAGTGTGAATTGAATGAGGATTGCACTTTTGCCAGCCTAGAAAGAAGAAAACCTGCAGTGACACAAACTAAATGCTTGTAAAGATTTTGACTATAGTGACTGAAAAAAACGTTGCTCCCTGTACTGATTGTTCTGAAGTTTGAATTTGCAGTCCTGCAAAATGCAAACACCCCTTTGAAGAGAACGAAACGCAATAATTCCAATAAACAGCAAACAAAATCGCTACTGTTCAAGGCCCACTGTGAAGAGACAGATCAGACACAAATACAGGGAAATGATCAAATATATGAAATGTTATTATATGTTCAAACCCCTGTAAAACAGCAGCCAGCAGTTAACAGACAAAGATCACCAGAGAATACATAATTAAATAGAAACACAAAAGCATTTTGGGGAGTCTTTGTTTCAGTAGAGTTGTTTTTCAATTGCACATTTCATCAGTCAATTCCAGTAACTTAGCAACTAACTGTAATACATAGTGAGAAAGGAGATCGGCTGCTTGCTTCACTGGGAGACAAGGATCCCACAAGTCTTACAGTCACACAATATACAAAACGATTATGCAGCTTAGACAAATAACAAGGTGAATTTAAATGCATTTAATTTCGATTGGATTCTGGAGCACTTCTGCTCGTGTTGATGGAGTTTCTTTACATTTCAACCAGGACGGTACCAATTTGTGGCCCAATTTTAGGTTAAGAAACGGTACGATTAAGTACGACAATTTACATTGTGAGAGATGAAGCTTAATTAGAAGAGACATGGGGCTAATATTAGATCAACCCAAAAAGAACGTCATAGCTGTAAAAAGGAGGAAAGGGGCCATTGTTTAGTGTTACTTTCGTCTCCTCTTTCCCTTGTCACATTAAAAGACAAGATGGAAAAGCTTCAGAGAGCTTCAGAGAGCCGTGTAAATAGAGACAAAAGTGAGTTTTAATGCAACGCACAGCAATCCCATAGACGACGGAGCTCATTGTAGATATTCCTTCCCCACGGCTAAAAGCCTACCTAAGAGCATCCCCAGCTCTCTTGTTTTCCAAACTACTACTTTGAAATCCATTACGGGGCCGTTGCATTTCCTGCCTAGAATATAGAAATATTCCAAAGACATTTACAAAATGACTGCTGGAGAGAAGGAACATCTTCTCTTCCAAAAATTAAAGCTGGAAGAAAATCAAAGGGACTCTGTGATGAGGTGTGATTGGAATCAGAACTCACACTCACGCTGATGATATAGAACTATAAACCCACACTCATTCGTAAATAAAAATAAATTTCTTGTAAAAACAATGATTATTAACTGAAGATGTTGTTCACATGTTTCTGTTTAGCGGCTGTCTGCTGCCATTAAGACACAACACACATGGGTGTCTCTCTCCTTCGCCGACCATCATACGCCTTGTTACATATAATCTTGCTTTTCCCCCTTTTTTGTGCCGTTGTTGTGGTTGTCGCGTTTTAGCTGTAAACAGCTTGCTGTCTGATTTGTGCTTTTATGCCTTTTGTACCAAAGACCTGTCCTTCTCGGTACATTGCTATGTAATTATAACAAATGTATCCTTTGTTGAAGTACATGATCTCTTTAACTGACACAAAGATATGTAGCGGTTTTAAAGGTGGTTTCGGTAGCATTTACATGTGGTATCATTGTTGATTTTCTTTCAGCAGTACCAAATACCCAAGTACCCAAAAATACCCAAACTACTTTTGAAAAAGCCTCTTTTGTATTGGAAGTGTTTTGTTTGTTGAACATAATGGTGGCGAGGATGTTTTTCTCCATTGGGATATGCTTTCAATGCATTGAAGATGAAGTAGACGACATTTAGACTTCATGCTCCACAGAAAGCTGTCAGGGCCTCGTTGAATCCCGTCTGTATTTAGGTGGGTTGTGCTTTCACATTCTGACTTTGTTCCTTTTTTTTAAATATCAGATAAAACGTATCATGTTTTGGGGTTACAGTGGATGGCAAATATTTCCTTTTACGTGGAAGAGGACTTATCAACTTTTTCTTCATAGCTCAAACAATATTGGGCTCAGAAGATTCAATTGTTATTTGATTTCCTCTTTCAGTGTCAGATCACTTAGAACAGGGTCCAGCTCCTTATTTAATAAGCTAATAAGCTAAACTTAATAAACTTCAATGTTGAAAGATGATACATTGAACTTTGACTCTTCATCTAAATCATTTGATATAGCAAATACCACACAGTTAAATTGACACATGATTAATTATTAACACAAACATGGATACACTGTGTCTGCTTACTTGCAGACACAGACATCTTTGTAGAATTGTCGAAGGAAATTCTGAAATGGAAATATAGAAGGATTTTTTTTGTAATTACCTGTAATCACCTGTACTAAATTCCTTCATAATGACTGATGCAGTGTGAAGTTTGGAATGAAACAAAGAGAAGGAAATGAGAGAGTGCGTTCTGGCTGCTCTGTTGGGGATCTTCTCTGCGCGCTGCTAAACGGCAACGACGGAGCAGCATTCTAACATGTTAATCAAAGAGTGAGACCATTTCCACCAAAGGGAAATCAGAAGGTTATTCAGTACTGATCAAAAAATGCTCTACTATAATCAAGCAAGTGCTCAGGAATGCATTCATCGTAACAGGGAACATCTGGAAAGACAATACAGTACCTGGTAAAAAATGATCCAAACCCAGTTCCAGAATAAAGACGTTGCAGCTTGAAATGTGATTTCATCAACGAGCCCAAAACATTGTATCATTGCATAAATGAGTGACTGATTATGCTTCATGACCTAGCCTGATAAGTCAACTCATAGGTCTCATACGTCCTGATATCTTGTTTTATTAAAAATGAGTATGTACCTGCATAAATGATCTCATCAACCTTCAATTAACCTCATCCTCTCTTTCCTCTCGGCCCCGAGAGGTGTGGACGGCCAGCGGCTGTCTTGATAGTAAGGATGATTACCGAGGTAATCAAATATATCTGCGCTAATGGCTGACTTCCCCTCAGTGCCTCGGACTGGAAGGGAGTCCCTGCTAGACTAAAAGAGCACTCACAAAAAAGCAGCAAAGATGCAGATTGCCCCTTTTTGTCTCCCTGTTGCTTCTGGAGACTTTCCAGTTCGGACCAATTGGACCAATTTGAGCAATTTGTGTTTGAATGTCTCTTATGCATCACAGCTCATGTTCTCCAGGTTCCTATAGGCTTCCTATCAAAGTACGAGGACCTGTATGGTTCATTTTTTATTCCAAACTGGATGTAAGTTGGAGTCTGACCGTGAAAGTTTGTTCGTCTCAGTCCAACATGACAGCATGACGTGCTATTTCCATTAGTTCTATTTCACATTTTTATTGTCTTTATGGAATATTGGTTCCACCAACAGTGGTTGTTTGAGCTTTGTGATTAACATATCAATGGTTTCAATTAATTTATCCCATTTTTTAAAATTGTTTTCTGAGTCTCTGCTCCTGTTGTATTCTTGGGAGAAATGTGTGTTTCTATTTGTCATTGAATGCCTACTGTGTCATTGTTAAATCTATTCGGGTTAAAAATGTATATATATATATATATATATTGAATGGTGGGTTGCGTTTACAAGGACACGACTATTGAGGGTTTCCCAGGAGATCTACACATTTACCCTGGAGACTGTAACACAGCCTCTGCCTTCTGTTGACCAGCCAGCGCGCAACAATACTGTGTCCTTGGGACCTCTCATTCTCCCTGATGGAAAACAGTGATGGTAACACTGCAGACTTTGTGTGATAAGCACTGGATAAGTGCTACAGTTTCCTCATTTCCAGTCTGAAAGGGTGTTGATATGGACAACGCTCAGCCTTGAGGGGTAAGCGTCCACCCACAGCAGCTTATGTGATTTGAATCTCCTGTTGACGAAGCACTGATCTGGGCGGCTTAACTGGTGGCTCAATATAGCGAGCAGAAGGAATAGGAACACGTCCAGGAGGCTTTACCCACTGTGTCCTTTGGAGAACATTCACAACCACACAACAGCGGGCTCAAACAGGAGAAAGAGACTGACATGGAGACAGAAAGGGAAGAGAAAAAAACAACCGCATGCAATAATAACACACAAAAGATTGAGTGATGGGGAGCAAGAGAAGCAGTTCATAGTTGTGTTAAAATAAACGGTAATGGAGAATCTCATGAGCTTTAAAGGAATCCATCAGACAGCGTCAACGACCTCAGCTCCTAGATTTTGTATGATGAGTAACACGGTATTATTAATGTGTAAAACTGGGTGATCTTTGGGCGGAAACGTATGTAACTTTATAACCCTAAAAAATCACATTCACAATTTTTCAATTTTTCAATTTCAATCCAAATATAGCATTAAAAAAAAAGTATGATATTGATGAAAAATTTGATTATTTCTAACAATATATGACTTTTCCTTTCATTTTTAAATGTTTGTGTCAGCCTTTATTTTTGGACCCTTTTGGGCCCCTTTTTGTAACGCAGTGTAATATCACGAGAATACCCATATTTAATATAAGCTATTACCTGATTAGGACTTTAGTAACATGATGCTACTTAATTATTACCTTTTTACTATGACTTTGACCTCACTATTAATGAAAAGTGCACCCACAACATAAAAAACATTGATTTTTTTTTACATATGTATATATTTTAATTGTTCCTTAGTGGGCAGATAAACTACCACTTGATATAAGTATCAAAATCTTGCAATGGAGCTGCAAACTGCAAAATTGATGCTGCTCTTGTAAACCTTTTTCTGTAGAGGAAAACCGTCAGGAGAATCAAAGTGATATTTAGAAGGTCTGCGACGGGGAGCACTGCACTTTGAGCACAGCAGGGGTCAAGCAAACACACATGTTTCTATTTTTACTCTCCACGCCTCTTACACATATTTCATAAAATCAGTTCATATTGTTACATTCTATGCAAACATCTGGTTTATTTAGTCACTGTCCTTTTCAATTAAATTGGTTCAAAAGGTGAACTTTAACTGCAGGTTGAAGGGTCGTGTTCTTGTCCGCCTAAATATTTCTCCTTTTCTTTCTCTAAAATATTTCTGCCTGTTGTGAATTTGAGCTTTGTGAGGCATTACAACACATCAAGAAAATACCGTGCACAAGATATTTAAATGAAATACAGACTCACACAGGTGTTAACATTCCTACTACGTTTCCATCCTCTCTGATAAAAAAACTGCAGACCTTTTTACTTGCATTTTTGTTCCCAGCAAAACAGCGTTGAGGCAAGCTTACTTCCTCTCAGCTGCATTAACAAACACTGCAACAGGAAACACAGGAAACGGGCTCATTTAGAATGTATACTGCTTCTACATTTATCAAGAGATATAAATATTGTACGAAGCGATACTTGCTTTTGTACTTTCAATAATGTGCATTTTGGCAGTTTTGCAAAATTAGAATGTCTTTTTGGTATGCATTTAACCCTGTGTGTGTGTGTGTGTGTGTGTGTGTGTGTGTGTGTGTGTGTGTGTGCGTGTGTGTGTGTGCGTGTGTGTGTGTGCGTTTTTGTGTGTGCATTGGCTACATAGGCCCGCACAGATACCTACATGATGCAAGTTCTCCACATCAGCTCAAGCTGTCACGATAATAGAAAGGAAACATACCCGAAACAATGCCGCCTCCCAAGATGACGTAAAGGAATTCAAACAAAGAACCCTGTCAAGCTGATTGATCCAAACATGAGGGGTTTTGTTGATGCTCCTGAATTCATGGCATCCTTTGCTTTCTCTGTATTAAATTTCCTTTGGATTAAGGAAACTCTAATGCTTCGCTTCCTATCCACTTACACTTAGGTAAACAAGTAAAGCAGAGTAACTGGGTTTTACAGTATCAGTCGGTCTGTTTAATTTCATTTTTTTGTGTGTCTATGCGTCACTCTGCCATTAGTAGAATTACTTTTTTGTTAAACCTTCTGTTGTTACCATCGACCGCGCACAGCAAGTAGATGTAGTCATTGTTACGTCACCCATTGGTTGTTTTTTTTTTTTGTAGCCACCATGTTGTTATTTTTGCAACCAAATGAACTCGATAAATAGAGATGATCCATCATAAAGTGTCATCTGCCTTCTAAAGCCCACTGAGGCCATATCTATTTTGTTTATTTATCAAATTTATAAAATAATACTCTTTTTTTCCTGCCTTGAAAATGAGAGTTTTCGCACCTTGTGTTGTGTGTTTCACTTTGTTTCATCTGTTCTGAAGATATGGTCAATGATTTTGGCCCTAATACTGCTGCAGCATCATCAGCATGATTTGAACTAACGAGAACATGGTGCTGCATGAAATTTAGTATTGTATTGGTGTTTTTTGCCTGAACCCAAATGAACAGAACTAACTGTGCTTTAGCTTTGTCTTCTCTACTTTTCTTACCAGCCCAAAACTCCACGTTTCATTCCTCTTATGAACAGCACTCATACGCAATCGTTTTTCAAGCTCCATGTCCAATATCTACACATGACATTGTCACGACGGGTTGGCGTGGCGAGCAGGAAGGGGGACGCAGAGTATTAAAAAATAAAAAAGGATAAAAAAGAAACTCAAAAACGCCACAAGGGGAAAAAACGGGCTGTGAACGAGGAACTCAACAACACTGACTTTCGACCAACAATGAACCCACACAAGACAAGAGACACACATGACTTAAATACACAAGAGAGGTGATTGGAAACAGGTGGACTCACTTAGACAATCACAAGGGGAGACAGGACAAGGCAGGAAGTGAAGTTACCCAGGGAGACTAGAAACATGAAACTTAATAAAACATGGACGAGACCAAACCGTGACAGACATCAGACAATACATCATATGTAGGTTCATGGAAATATCCAGAACAGATGAGAATTTGCTTTGCTCGACATAACGTGTGTATTATTTTAAGCTCTGCTCCCGCTTTCCTCCTCATCTTTCATGACTCAATTCAAGCTCAACCTGATCAGGATCACGTCCCATGTGATACGGTTGATATCCTGTGATCTTTTGTAAAGGTGTTTTATGTTTACTGTGTGTGTTAAGGCTGTTAGTGCAGAAGGTCATGCTGAAAGGATGTTGCAGACAAATGACAGATATTGTAAAAGTTCAGGACTGAGCAGCCATTACTTTCAGTGTTATTTGTTATAACACTGTTATTTACAGTATGATTCAATGTTTAAACCAATTACCCTGAGGTGAGAGTAGCTAATTACTTCTGAGCCAGACGTCCCTGATGTGTGTTGCTGGGCACACGCATTGTACAGCCTGCACAGTGTGCTGTGTGAACACAGAAAAGGTGTTGATGTAAAGGTGTTGATCTTGTTTTTTTTTATTTTAAGTGTAGTTCAGTAAAGTCAAAAGTGCCGGGCATCAAGTTTCTTCTACTTATTACTATCAAGTATTGGGAGCGAGAGAAATAAATACACATTGGGAGGTCGAGCTTGTCAGATGACACAGCACACTGGTTTATTATACATGACTTACTATCCTGGAGCCTTATCAGATCAACAGTCATTCCCTTTTTTTTTCTCATTTCAACAATGTAAATCGACACATTTTGCTTTAATTGACAGGACATTACTTAAATGATGGGCTTGCGTTTGATTTGGGGAAAGTTGAACTGTGTTGCCGAGCTACACGTGTATGATCACACATATTTACCACAGAACCTCCGAATAATTTAGCATTGGGATGTTTGTCAGAGCTCTGACGTAATTGCTAGATAAATCATATAACCGTGTAATTGAAATACATTTTCAATTATAATGAAGCAGTTTATTAGATTCAAGCAGCTAAAACGGCATTAGGCCTTTAGAAAGCAGCGTTCCAGTTGTCATGATCACACCTGTTGTTTTGTATCTTGAGTTTAACAGAAATAACTCATCTGCTTTCATGTTATTCTTCAGTAGGGAAACTATTGCAGTGCAAGCGTCTCTATCCTATTTATTGTAGACACAGTGAGACCATCATCAGACAGCCGGCTGCTGCAGATGGCATTAGAAACAGATGCCATCAGTCAGGGTTCAGCTCCATTTGGGTCTAATAACTGATGCTCTATGTGCCCTCTGCATGCATGTGCATGTGGTAATGTGCGCATACGTGTGTGTGTGTGTGTGAGAGAGAGAGAGAGGGAGACAGAGACAGTCCAGTCTCTGTCTCAGTGAATTTAATCCCTCAGCTGCAAATAAGACAACTAAAAAGGATCACATTGGCATGGGGATGTGTGTCTGACTCCGCGCTCATATAAGTGGTACGTGTATGTGTACAGGATTAGATTATTATAAAGCCAGCCATCCAGCAACAAGCGACGCTGTTTTACCCCATTACCCACTAACTCTTAAATCTTTTTTCCATCCCATCTGCGTGTCATGTGACCTCATCAGCGACTGTAATACGGCGTGCCCACTGCCTTAGGTGTAACAGTAATCCCGAGAGTTGCGATGAGCAGTGCAATTTATGTACTACATGAACAAGTTGCACTTATGCACAAATAAAACTGATGCAATGCAAAACGCTGTTTACCAATGTTTGCAAATTCTAGATATCTGCAATGCACGGACATATTATTGATTAGGAAGATTGGTAAGACACAAACTGTTAAACCACATGATGTTGACCGCCATAATGTTTGTCTCACAGCCAGACTAATCATGGGATAAAAGAGCAATGAATTGATTTGTTCAATAGATCTAATTGGCTGAAAATATCAGCATAAACTAATTAACTGCACTAAGAGACAGATTAGATATCAAACAGTACTATTTCCGCCAAATAATGTTGCAGTTATAATTTGTTTTATTTCTTTTGTTTCTTTTCTTTTTATTTCTTATTTCTTTTCTTTATTTCGAGTTTTGGGCTTTCCTTGTGCCTTGTCCATTAAGCATTTAACAATGACCTAAACGAATGTTGGTGGTGGGCCACAAAGAGTGTAGCACAATCAAAAGCCCCCCCACAAACACACACACACACACACACACACACACATACACACACACACACACACGGCCCGCCCCTGCATGTCAGCTACGGTGCGAATCACACGGCTGTGTCAGACGTGCATGATGTTCCACTGGGGGCAACCATCTTCCTAAATCAAGGCCTTATTGTACCCCGCCCCCCCCCCCCCCCCCCCCCCCCGCCCCGTTGTGATAAAACCGGAACACACATATTATACACCCTCTGCTACAAAAACAAGTGGAGGGAAACAGGATGGTACGCCAGAGACTAGACTTAAAAACTGTTACGAGGACTTGTTACATAAGGACTTATGTATTATTAAACCAGGCTCTTCTCAGCCCGTCTCACGAGCCCACTCAGCAAACGCATGAGTATCCACACAGCAAGTGGGATTCAAAGCTCATCTGACATGTTTGTTAATTCACATTTTTTGTCCTCGCACTGACAAAGAGCCCATCAGAACTGACAAATTGGTGTTCTGAAGGATAATCTGACAACCGATCATTACGAGGGCTGCTGGAAAGAGAGAGAGAGTGGGGCAGGGGGGGGGGGGGGGGGGCTTAGTGGGTTTAGTGGTTCAGCCCTCCTGCGTTCAGATTTAAGGGTTGTTAAAACGCATATTAATAAAGCTTTATAATAGTTATACATCTCCAAGGGATGTTATGTATCTTTTAACTGTCATGAATATATTCATAAAACCTTTAGCTTTCACTAAATAGTTCTAATAGGATCTGTGTTCATTTCAAAATCAGAATCCGACCTGTGTGTCTTTGTTCTACTGTCACTGGTCAGTATTGCATGCTTTTCATTAGCACACTCACTCAGCGTCGTCTGAATGACAGAACATTGGATGGTGACTATTGGCGGGCTATCTGAGGATTAGTCAGATGAGCTCATCCTGAAAAACAAGCTGAAATGGAAATGAGGGCTTTAATCTGAGAAAGAAGGGCTACTGGCACAGTGTGAGGTGTATACGCACTTTAGTATTGGTCCCTTGTAATATATTACAATATTACAATAGCACTACGTTTTGAGCCTGTGCATCTTCAAAATGGACAACTGGTGGAAAAATAAATCTCAATCAACTGTGACACAGTAAATGGGCCACGAAGAAGGAATGGCTTCAAATGCCTTTTTAAATAACAGTGTGGTGTATATTTAATAGTGACTGTTGAACGGTGGATGTTGTATAGTGATTTATATACACTGCTGATGTGACGATGCACCGAGTTCAGCACAACATTTATCCAGAGAATTCCCACCCGGCATTCATTCATTCATTCATTCATAATCCCTGAGGTTAAGATTTCCATTCTATTTTTATACTCATACGAGCACGTGTCCCGGGATAAACAAGCGGATGCTGCCATCACGTGGATTCAATCGGAACTGCAGGCTGCAAAATCTAAAGTCTAAAAAACCTAAAGGAGCTACTTGATTGATGTCTAAGCTTTTTAGCCCAAACCAGAGTTATCGAATGCTTTGCCTTCACTCATACAGTTCGATGATTCTGTCAATTCATTTGAAAATCTGCTGACACAGCTGTTTGAGAAAAAAGTCACGATCGCACATTATTTATGTTTTATTTTACTTCCTTTTTTTGATTTTGTTAATATGTTTTGTGCTTTCTAATATGCAGCAGCAGACACTCATCCTCTCAAAAACACACCAACATGCTGCACATGTGTAAAGAAATACCCCTGCATGCTCACACACACACACACAGTGGATCTAGAATCACCAAAAGCACACACACACGTCCTCTATACCGATTATCATACCAATAACAGAAGGGTGGACGTTAAAGCTTTACATGAAAATACAAAAGCATGTCCTGTAATACAAAAACACAACAGAGAAACAGATTATATGTCTGTATTTATTTTCATCAGAACACAATTGTAATCATTGTAGCATTAGTTTTCATACTTTTCGAAAAGATCATGACTTGTGAGACTGTTTTATAAATCATTTCATCAAAGTTGTTTGTAAAAAAATTAAAGAAGTTACTTGAACTAAAGCATCTATAATATTACAATATACTGGTAGTATAATAGTAATCATAATAATCATAATCGCAATGATACTTCTATATGACTTTAAACCTTTTTCATCTCTATAATCATAAATCTTTCGCTTTCACACACACAGAACCTCAAACTTTGATAATAAGGGTGTGAAGTTGAGGACGAGTCTATTGGTTAAACCTCACCACATTCTCTTTTAACATCAAGGATTTCAGACGCTCAAAGAAAAAGAAAAAGAATTAGAAGAAGAAGAAGAAAGTAACAGTATGACATCAACTTAAAATACACGAGGAAACCTGGACACAGAGACGTACATTGTTCAGCGTACTAGGGAACGTATTTACAACCAAAAAAGGAATGGGCTTCTGCATAGATCCACAGGATGGAGAAAGGAACTATTGTGAAAACACAGAGAGGCTGAGAGAGAGTTAAAGAGGGCAACATCTGACTACGAAGCATTCAGTGAACTGGGGGTGAGGGGCAAACATACAGGCATTTATCATCTGTCTGTGTAGGGGACATAACATTGGTTTGTGTAGGTTGGTGTGTTAATGACTGTTGATAATTGTAAAAGATATAGACTGAATTGATAGGACCCTACACAATATATTCTAATAAATTCCTTGCACAGAAGACGTGTCAGTGGTGTTGACGTGTCTGCAGCCGCATGAAGGATAACAACACACGGGCACCGCATTCGCACCCATGCGGCCTCAGTGAGGATGCATCCCTGCAAGTGGAGCACACATGCGGTTTGTTGTGCATAACGGGGGGTTGCTAAGGGGATGGCAGTTACGTTACAGCATGAACTCCTGACATGGAAGGCAGAATGAAATCCTATGTTTGTCTTAAAGAGACGTGTGTCCATAATGATGGCGGTGTGAGGCTTATGGCATGGAATCTGTATGTTGCTGAGATGGCACATTTCTCCGTCACTGACGTTCCCTGTTTTCCTCCTGTTGCCCGATGCGCCTGAAGAAAGGCAGCCTATCATAGATCCAGCCCTGCCCTACATTGTTTTGGGGCTATGACACAGTTACACGTTGTACAGTACAATGGTTTTACACTACAGTCCATGCAGCTATAGGGCTGCAATGAATAACGACACAACTAATGCAGTAGATCCCTGTGCGTCTGCCGTACCTGTCCTGCAGGCCCCAAGGTTGTAGCAACACTAATGAGCTCTCCAGAGAACATAGCAAATGAGAAACAGATATGAACGCACACACACACACACACACACATCTGCACACCTGTGCTCACAGGCCTATACCTTTCTTCCTCAGAGCTCAGCCTTCCTACGTCATCGTTATTGGACAGTCCAGAAAAAAATAATATGAATATCTCAATCTACTGGTGGCCAATAGAATAGCAGCATTTTTCTATTATTGACCGCGGTCATCCAAGGCGGGCATGTGTGCAAGACAATGAATAATGATGTACTCCATGCAAGCAGAAACCTTTGTGTCTACGATGAGCTAAGCCCCTGGTTGGGTTGTATAGACGTGGTGTGAATAAAGCTGCATTTTAAATCCTCATATAAGCTGTATAATAAAATTCTTGACATCAGATATCTTACCGCATATCTCATTTAAGTAATAAACATACTGGAAAGTGGGAAAGAAATGCACTCAACAACATCTCTTCATCTACAAATACCTGATCTCACAGCCTGTTGCATCAAATAGACAAAAGGACAATGTGGAAACCAAGGAAGAAGAAGTCAGCCCTTACGGTCACACCATTCTTTTCTGTTCCCTGGTCCACAGATACAAAACAAACATGAGTGTCAGCTGACTCGGACAACTGTCACATTATGCCATTAGTGCCTAAAAACACCGCGACACGATCTTCTCTGTGAATTAGTTTCTCTTTCTGAGCCACTTTTCTAGCCTGAATCGTCGGCTCACCATTTGGATGTTGTAGAGTGTGTGTGACTGTGTGGATGGTGATGTTTGTACCGTATATCTTAATAAGCCCTTTACTTAATGAGACATTAGTTGGATGTCTTGAGGGGGGGGGGCATGCTACAGGAGCTGAATTGGGATCAGTGGAATGTGGAGTGGCGCTGAGGACAATTAATAACAGAGGCGTCCCGACCTTGAGAGAGAGAGCCTCCACATGCAGTGAACGGAAATCGATTACACATTGATTTAATAGAAACAAACCCGACAGTAAAACAAATTGTCTCTCCGTGGACGATATGTAGAGGTGCGTTCTCGCCGTGCTGCCCGGCCAGGCAGCGGTGTCCTCGTGTCATGTACCGATTGGTAGAGTGGGGATTTTCCTTCACGCTACTGCAAGTAAATGCTAAGTGTCCAACTTAAAATCCTTAACAGTCCTTAAAGGTAACATCCAGCCATCACGTTTCCTGTGGATAAAAAGGCCTGAGGTTTAAATGACTCTACCGATAAAGATGTCAGTATTGGTTAAGGGGGAAACTCTGAATTGAATTTCTTTTTAAGAAGTGATGACAGTATAAAATGATTTATACTTGAACAGCAAGGACAGAGAAAAGAACCAAGGTCCTTGAGGCAGAGCAGATAAAGGAACCAATCAAAGTACCTTCGTTCTGACTGGATAGTCCCTTTACAATTTAAGATAACAAAAGACTCCAACGAAAAACACATATTGATCCAGTGCAACAATCCTGATGTCAGTTAACTTTGATGAGCAATGTTGCTAAAATGTGGCCACCATCTTAACAGGGTTTCGCCTGAATTATCCTCTTTGGTTGAGACGAGCTTAACACAGTTTCATGTTTTGTTCTATGAGATAAAATGATCATGTTGCTGGGAGGGCAACGCAAGACTGATTGCAAAATGCGCATGCTACTGCCTGGCAGCTGTTCCAGGTATAATATTTTAATATTACTAAAAGCCAATTAATCAAAAATTTGCAACACCAACAAAAGATTTCCTGTATCGACAAAAAGCTTTCAAAAGGGGTTTTGGCCTCCTTCTTCATTCAAAACCCAAAACCCCAAAGTGTTGTAATTAAAAATTGAAAATGTTTTACATGATATGTATCATTATCTTGGTAATATTTCATCTTACTGAGCTCTGAGTTTTGGATTAAAGTTTGTTAATACAGATTGTTTCTTAGTTGTATAGTTTTGGCCGTCAGTTTTATTGAGTATGATAACATTTTACTCAATAAGGTATGTAAGATTGGGAAAATAATATATAATATAAGCAAGTTATCCTTTTTAACCATCCAGATGATCTAAATCATTGTGTGTGTGCTAAACATGTTGATACTAATTCTGTATTGCACAGGAAACTATCGGCCTTTCTAGGATCTGCTGTATCAGATTAAACTGCTTGTGCAGTGCCTCCATAGTAATCACCGTCAAAACTATCAAAAGAGGTTCCAAGCTTTAATACATTTAAAATCCCCCTCCTGTTTGTTCCTGTTGTGTTTCACAGTTTATCCAGATTTAACGCTTTTATTGGTGCTAATTACACCACGTTTTGGATCCTCCGTTACACTGTTATGATAAATTATCTCACAAAACAAAGTGTTGTGAAAACCACAGACCTGTGTTAAACACAGTGCCTGTTGTGTGTATCAGAACCACATTGGAAACCCAGGGAAGGTCTAATAGGAGTGTGGCCAACATGGCAGAGCTAAGTGACATCTGGGGACTCCATGAAAACATCATTGCTGCACCTGCCGGTTACCTACATTTTTATGGTACATGTCAGCAACATCCTCTCATACACACACATACACACATGTTTAAAGACACGCATGCAAGCACACAGCCGAGCATGCTCGCACACATACAGTAAATAAAAAGAAAACATCTTGTACACACACACACGCACACACACCCACGCACACAAACAAACTTGCAGCAATTATTTTACACATTATCTGTCTGATTTAGCAAACGCATTTTCTTCCTGTATGAAAGAACCGGAAACAAACGGAAAGGATGAACATTAGAAAGAGAATATGATTGTGTTTTTCCGTAGTCAGCCAGTGCAACAGAAACCATTAATTGGAACACAGTGTAAAAAAGCGTAGTGAGAGAAAATCAGCTATGGGGAAGCCGACCTTTCCACTCAACAAAGGCTGTGGCATTGTCCCCTTTCTATCTGAGGGACCGGTCGAGTCCCTTAGTATGTCTCTTTGTCTACTTATTTATTTGTCTTGATTGATTTATTCCTTCCGTCCCAAAGCGTCCCCACGTATTCCATTCATGTGTTGCAGGATGTCCGCAGGCACACAGCTCCCGCTGTCGGCAAAAACTGTGGCTGTATTATTCCACGCCGGTTGCCATGGTGAGGGAATCCCCCACCCCCGACGACCTCACCTCCTCCTGGCAACGCTATCACTCCTCGTTGGCAGGGCTCTCCTCCAGAGGCGTGATGGCGGGGAGGACCAGTCCTGTTGCATTGTGGGATGCAGTGAGGCTGGCAACAGTGTGAAGGAGGACGAGTACCAGCAGGCAGAGTTTGAGCCGGCTGTTGCACAGTCTGCAGGCTGCCGAGGAGCTGAGGGAGGTGCGGTGCTGGCACGGCGGGTGAGTTCTTTTCAAGGTCCCCCGGGAACGGTTGTCCACTTTCAAGTCCCACCGCACGTCACAGCACTCTGCATCTGGGTCAACACCTGATGGGTAGTCCTCCAGCAGCCCTGGGGGATGTTTGGGTGGGGGCGGTGGGGGTGGAGATATAAACATTAAGCCGATACGTTCGCATGTTTTGTAGAGCCTGTACTTGCTTTCTGACACAAAAAGAGCATTGTTGCTCGTCCAGCATTTCCAGCATGGGGGCTGTAACGACTCACGGAGGTCAGTAATAATACACATCCAAGACACCGCGCTGCAATGTAAGTCAACGCAAACATAACATATCATTTTTATTTTTATTTATTTAATTACAGTTTGAACTTGTTATATTTTTTATGTTTGTTAATTTACTTTTATTCTGTTTATTTGCAGCCTTAAACTGAAGTTATCCATTGATAAAAAAAAAGGATATAGCTCACGTATTTAGGTATTGCAAAGCTCTAGTTTTTAAATGAGACTTTTTGGGATGAAATGTTTTATTTTTTTCTTCATGTGGCTCACGATTCAGTGTAGTGAGTCATCTCACAAACAGGAACCAGGAATAGGGGAGTTATTTATCTACATATCTTTTCTATTCTGCTCAGCCGCATTATTGTCGTTTCTGTAGTCTTACCTTTAATCTATTCCTACAGGTACACAGAGGTACTTTTTGATGTTTGAATTTCATACGTCGAAACTTTCACAAAAATACTGCGTTTTAGGCTATTTTTGTAAGGCCACAAAGCCGCCATGTTTAGTTTTCCTCATAGAAAAACAAACAAGATCAAATAAACAACAAAAAGGCTACACTTAAAAGAAACACAATGCTTTTAATTGAATTTTCCATACTGTGCCTGAAGTTGACATGCAGATGCTAACTATGTCCACCAGAGGGCAGCATCAACATGTGATGTAAGTGTGTGCCTTTGTTTTAATCATGTTAAAGCAACACAACTCTGCACATGGCAATGCTTTCATGTACTTGTAGTCAAAAAGCTGTTTTTTTTAACGATGTTAAACATTTATTTAGGATTCAGTTGTGTGTTTGTGTGTGTCTGTGTGTGAGTGTGTGTGTGTGTGTGTGTGTGTGTGAGTGTGTGTGTGTGTGGAGATAAGCATGTCCACAGACACTTACACTTCCCCACAGAGTGCTCTCAGCTGTTCAGTGTCAATACTTATTGTCACTGTCCACCTGTCGTACGGACGGACGGTAACTGGCAGAGTGTGTTGTTGTGTCGTATCACACTGTCAGTCCTGGGATTCAAAAGAACGTCCTGTAACTGTAACGCTAATTGTTCACTGTGTAACCATCAGAGGTTGGGGGCCCTATTAAAGTATCGTTGACCAGGACACTATGGGCGTTCTCGCTCTGGCCCGACAGCTGCTGTGCATTTCTTACATCTGTCAATTACTCAACAAAGTACTTATGACCCCTCATTTAGGTTGTTTTGTAGGATGGGTATCTGTATGTACTGTACTGCTGCCAATCTTTAAACACAAGGGTTAAAAACAAACAGAAAACAGCAGACATTGTGGGTGTATTTTTTTGTACCTGTACATATAAAACTGGGACTGCCTCCATGAATGAGATCATCATTGTCGGGCAGGACGAAGGGGCACCGCTGCTGCACCTCCAGGCAGTACTGACCACAGGGGATTCGCTTACTGCAGTGCATTTGGGTGGTCTGGAAGTACTGAGAACACAGCCAGGGCTTATAAACCATCTAGGAAAGAGAGGGTGAGGACAGGGGAGGGAGAGAAGACATCGGGAGGGGGTTCAGAGAGAGGAAATCAATGAGTCAGGGATGAAACGCTTACGCACATGCAGACTCGCACATGAACGTGCATCATCGATGACCTACGCAGCTATTGATCCCCACTGAGCAGATATCTGCTGTTTAATGGGTGTGGCTGTTGCAACATACAGTTTTACCAAACATCCTCCTAAGAAACAGCTGAGCATCAATGTGTCTGCTGCGGATCCGGAAAATAAAAGGATCTGCAACGTTTTTAGGGTTTCAAGTCATAATGCATACTGTAATTCTAAAACATATTGGTACACTACTGTGATCAGATTATTGTAAGGACTAACATTAAGCAATACATAAACAACTGTTGCAGCTGTATGTGAGAATGAAAGAAACATCTCCATCAAAACTGAGCACCCTTTCCACTATGAGAAACCATAACGTTTGAAAGAAGCTAGTAATTGCGCCTTTAAGATTAAGACAACGTGTTTATTTGTAAAAATGTTCTCAATATTTTTTCCAACTCCAGGAGGGCACAAGTGGGGACAAATAAATTACTTAGCACTTAATTTGTCTCCTCTCATTTGATAAGCTATTCGCCTCAGTATAATCACCTGCAGTAATTTGCTGGTGTTTCCTGTGAAACACTCCGGGGGCTGTGGGGCAAGCTAGCACCTGCTATGAGCTAATCAGCAGGCTTTAAAACAGTCCACCAGACCAGATCATAGCACGGGGGTTGTGAGGAAAAGAACAGAGGAGATCGAATGCTGCGTGAGGAGATTCAGTAATGAACAGTTGGTCACATCTGGATGACACGCATGTTTATAAAAACATTTCCTATCATGTGACTTTATGATGCCTGGCTGAAGCCCTCTCACATTCTGTCGCAAAAAATGCTGCTTGAATGCTCTGTGATGTGGTAAATGGACTGTGCTTAAACGGCGCTTTTACAGCCTTCCCACCACTCAAAGCGCCTCATGTCACTGTTTACCCATTCACGGACTGACGACGGGAGCTACCACACACAGCGTCGGCATCGGTAACTAACATTCACACACACACGACTCACAGCTACTGGAGCCGTGTTGGGGTTAAGTGTCTCGCTCAAGGACACAGCGACACGCCGCTTAGCGGGGCCAGGGATCGAACCGCTCGCCCACAGTCTCCCAACGATGTGACTATCGCCATTATGTGTCATTTCAATAATATTGCTGCATGTAAATGGGACATTTACCTAAGTATTTTGTCATTTAAACAAGAATGAAAATAAATGCAATGCATTGAAAACTATTCTTAGAAATGGTCTTAAATTTGTTTTTACAAATTATTTGATTTAGGTCTGTTAAAATGACCCGAGATAATACGATAAACTGCCAAAATATCCCTTTGCGCTATTGAAGGACACGCTCAGATGTAATTTTGGAGCATCAGAAATGGACCGTTCCATTACCTCGTAATGTACATAATGCGTCAGCAGAGTAACTGCTCGACTCGACAGAGAGACACGTGTGGATGACTGAGGACGTGCACACACATGCGCAGATACTGTACAGTAAATCGCCATGCGCTGATAAATGGATTTCCTGTTGAAGATAAGGTTGGTTCCTGTGACACCGCACGCACACACACACACCCACACACACACACACACACACTGCCCTTCTCTCTCATCTACCCCCGCCTGAATGTCGCAAATGAAAATGTGCCCGCGTTAGCTGATGTCACATCTTGCACAACGGTAGATAAATATAAGTATAAATACTCGCAAGTTGATGTACGTTGGGACATGCAACACAATTTCTACCCCACGTCCTCCCGATTCCAGTGTTTGGACAATTTCTCCTCAAGTAACTGTCAGCAAAACGGACATGAAGACACACGTGGGGAAATTCACACTACACCAACAACGTCCCTGACAATGTCTGAGTCTGTTTTGGTGTTTGTCAGATATTTCCTCCACACAACAGAATCTCAGAAAACAAATGAGTCAAGGTCTGAGGGATTATTTGCATTGAGGCTCAGACAGAAATAACCAATAATCTAAAGCGGGAATAACAGACAACATCCCAACCGAAGAGAGGATCTTTAAAAAAAGCTCCTGAAGCGGCCCGCGTAGCTTTGCTAAGAGCAGACAAGGTCTCATGTACCATTTGTCAACCACATTCCCATTTGTTTCACTTTACAACAGAATCCATGCCGGTGTCGCTTGATGCTGATGCTCATTTACAAGGACATAGAACCGGCGTCCGTGGGTGGAGTCAAGGTAACACCCAGACCATGTGCAGGGAACCAATGAGGGGCGGGCGTGTCCTGCGAGGCCGGCAGTCAGCAGAACTGTGGGAAGCGAACAGATGCGCGGTAGAAATCTTTTTGGCCCTTTGCCACACAGCCGTGTTCTTTTTCACTCAGCTGGCGAAGCTCAGCGCTGCTGCGTCCGAGATCCCACAAACCACCGGCAGTCAGCTGTGCGCACATTGCTGATGGTTTGTCATCATGCTGTCTGAGCTCACAGTGGGTGACAGAGACAGTAAAAAGAGTGCAATGATAGAGATAGTTGTAGAAGTTGCAGAGAGTAGAATGGACTCTGTCTCTCGTTTAATGAGTAAAATGCTGCTTTATCCGACTCTCCGGCTCAGTGAGTTAGAGGTCAGCCAGCTGGCTCCTGAATTTTAATCATCCTCTGATTTTGCCGGCTGAACTCCTGTCATTGTGTCATCTTTACCAATTAAGGAGGCAAAGTTGACACAGGATCCCAATATCAGCAGAGACTGATGACCTTTAATGATGTCGTACATGGAAAAGCCTTGAAAAATGTATTTTCAAACAATGGCTGTAAACTGCAATGCGCCATGATGGATCGCAACTCTAGTGCATTACTTCAGTATGTATTGATCAAGGGGAGCCCACAATAATTTATCAGTGCAATGAAAATAAGCAATATGTGTTGAGCCTGATCTCACAGAATCACATGACGCGATCAGAACCACTCAACACCACCTTGTGCTGCGGTGACGTGTAATATGTTGGCAGGCCGACTCAACCCCGTCAGTCACGTTCAACTTTCTTTAAATTTAGGATAAGAACACGGCAGATCAGCGCAGTTTCTCTTTGTAACATAACTCCTGTTGTCAATCACCTCTTATTTACATCACCCTGTACTGTGCTGTTTATTCATTATTTCTAAGCATTTATGTGCGGCCGGCAAATGTAATTTGGATATAAACACCCGTCAAATGACGGTCTGAAGAAAAAAGACACTTGTAAATGAAAAGAGTAGATTTAAGAGGATCTTCGTGGAGATAAAGAACACACTTCCACCGCAAATGCTTTAGTTCAGTTACAATCCCACTGCACAATGCAGAGATGTCTGGAAAGAAAACAGTGGGGAGATGAAGGTGCTCCGAACAGATGCTCAAGGCACTTTAGGAGAAAATACATCTGTTAAAATGACAATAAGATAAGGACACTCGGAGATTGCTGTAAAAGCAAACATCAGTTGGGAAACTAAAAACACTCCTGTGGTCGAAGCGCACTCAAGGCTTGCTTTTGAAATGTTAAAAATAAGACACTTGGAAAGATATAGGCTATAGCAACTCAGTCGGCAGCTCTACAAAGGACATCCTCTCTCAATCACTAGGAAAGAATGGCTCAATATTTCGTTACATCCCCCTCCTCTCTCTTCTCTTCCACTGGTTTAATTGCCTGTTGTTTATCGGCAGAGTCTCAGCTGTCCTCTAGATTGGATTATTTCATAACGATTAGGCTAATAAGGTTGTAATTGATGGAAGGCCCTATCCCGCCCTGTGGTATTGGTTTTAAGTGGCCTCGGATGGCTCTGCCTTGTCAGAGCCTCATCTTTAATGTTTTGGTTGGCAAACCTGCTGACAGAAGCTGAGAGAGTCGTTAGCAACACACCAGACTACTGTAACTGTTTTCCCTTCGATATGCAGCAGCGTAAAGTACGGCAGCGCTACGTCGAGGCGCTGACACACCAACACATTCAGAGTCTCAGGAGTCTCAGCAGCCATTCACTACTCTTCCTCTTAAAACCGTCCTCGGCTTAAATAATACAGTCAACGAGCACAAAAATCTTTGGATGTTCACTCTGTTAATAACTACAAATGGTCGCATTGAAGAGTCCTTTTTGATTTGGGATTTTGATATGTGTTTAAACATTCTTAGACGAGGCATTTTGAAATGTAATTTTCTAGCATTAAAATGAATGAATGGACCCTTTGCACTGTATTCAGTCCGCAGAAAAGAAAAAATGCAATTTCCCCAGGAGCACAGATTATCATTCTAGAAGCTCTTCACAGTATTGGATGAAATGAGCAGTTCATTCAAACGGAAAGGCAGTCCGAGATGTAAGGGATCAAGTAGCTTGCAAAGGTTAAACCCGATAATAAAAAGAAGAAACAGCATCGACATTCAAATATGTGAACGTGGATGCACCAGTAAGTTTATCATTTAATCAAGAGTGAACTTAAACAGAAGGAAAAAGCAAACCACATGTCGCTGCAAGGAAAGTGCAAGTATAATACATTTAATCTCAGTACTGTGGGATATTACAAAGAATTTGACGACCTAAATCATTCATAAATTAACTATTAATAAAATACATGGAGTGTACACCAGTATAGGCACCTGGCCAGCATTGAAAACAGTGTCAACTGCAGATATAAAGACAAAATGTAACGTAGCTGATGATCTAAGCAACGAGGCAGATGAACAAATGGAGAAGTTTAGCCAATGTTAACGTGAGTAAATAAAAGTGCCGGTGAGGCTGCAAGCAGACTGAAGCCGCACAAAATACACGGACTGGAAGAAAAGTGATGCAGAAAGCCGTCATGCAACTCCCTCAGAGGTACATATTCAATTACATTCAGGTTATATTTTGAATGACTCCGTAGACACAAGAGGCCTGCTTTCAAATTATGATCCACCTGCTGTTTGTTGCAAAAACATTCAGCCACACACACACACACACACACACACGCACGCACACCCTCATATGTTTTATTATAGGCTGTTTATTTTGCAGTGTTAATGCAATTACCATACACCGAGGGTGTAAATTATTGTATTGAGTTGGATAATTAAAGGAGAATGGAGGTAAACAAATGGAAGGACAGAGGGGGGTCGTGTGCAAAAGCAGCAACAACGTCAGACTCCAGACGGCTCCGTGTTCACCTGACTTGTTATGCGGAGACGTTTGACAGGCCGTGTTTGGATCCAGTGAGATTGACAGTAAAAAGGGAAAAAATACCACCAGCTTTTTGAGTGCTGAATTGCCAAACAGCAGCGGTACAGGGGTACATGAAAAAGTCATGAACGAAAGAAACGGTGATGGAACTACGTGAATTAATAATGAAAGAGATGTGCACTGCCTACAATGGTCAGGCGGTGCCGGTCTGAGACTCTGAGACGACCCGTTTCAGGTCCCATCGTCAGCATGTCATCCTGTCTGGACCAGTAGATTAAGCCGTCAGCCTGCTCTTATGATGCATTTATATGTGAATATGAAAAAAAGGTCATGGGTTCAAACGATCAAGTATTTGCCATTGTGACTTTTCGAAGGGGTATGAATAACGTGCGTTGGTTACTATGAGGTTCCTCTGCTCCCTGTGAGCTCGCTCGCTGTGGAATTCTGATCCAGAAGCCAAAGAAGCAGAATGCAACAAGCCCCCGCAACACAAAGTGAGAATTCTTCACCAATGTCTAATTGGTTGATATGGCAGCAAGAGATGAGTGTCAATCTGATTAGCTTTTCATAAACTCTGGCTACCAGACAAGCAGCTGACTGCTGGGGGAGGAGAGGGATTCAAATATGCCCCTTCACTTGATCTAACGTCACATGGACTTCATGGAGGACTGAAAGGTTTACTAAGAATCGTCCAATGTAATGTATTGTAACGCTCAGTAACGTTGCGTTATCCATCTGTTGATATAAAACAGCAGATATAACATTAATTCATATTTCTTTGGTCAGAGAGAGTAAATTATGGATATTTTCCAGGATCAACCGAAGCTCTGCTAACGGAACTCAAAGGTGACATTTAGGATCGTTAAAACAAAGTTATTAATGTAATCCCAACATTGTTAAGCAGCCAAATCAATGCACTTCAATAGTAAAGTAAATCTCATTTCATAATATATCAACACACAACCAGAACGCCATCGATAAAGTACATAAAAAATGAATGCCGGACGTCAACCACCTTGTAACTACTAAGACGTACTATGACGATGAAGATCAAAGATCGCAGAAAAGTACGACATTGAGAAATTGTGGTTGCGAAGACATTTTCTACAGCCAAAGAGCCTTCTGCTAGCTTTACTGGGCCATGCTGGTGTGCATGTGCATGCACCTGCAGCTCAGTAATCAACTCTCTCTGCCTCCGCGGGGTCCCACATCTGCATCCTCGCCATGCAAACCTGTTTAAAACTGTAAAAAAAAAAAATCAAAGCCACAGCCAACTGTTCTCCACATCCGCACAATTTCACAGGACAATCCCTTTCTCTGTGGAACTGCTATCTCTCCTGCTGCTAAACATGACTCCCCCCCTTCCCCCTGCGCATCTCGCTTCCCCCTTGTCTCCCTCTGCAGGGTGTTGTGCAGCAGTTGGATGAAGAATGGCCTGGATGGGGGGCCTGTGCAGGGTCGCCAGCACAACATAACACACATGCACAATCAGCCTTCGAGCTTTTCCTCGCTGCATTAGCTTGCTTTGTTTCTATCTGTTTTACAGGTAAAGCAAGAGCACACAGCCATGTGGAGACGAGTTGGAGAGAGACAGCTTGTTATCAGAGGGCTTTTCTTGTACAGGCCGGCAGACGCTCTGATCTCTCAAAACTTTGCACATGTGCACATTTTGTGGATAAAGAAATGAGGGAGGAATCTTCCAAGTTTGTCAATAAAGTTGAATCTCCGCTCCGGTGCTTATGTCTTTTTTAAGACTTTTAAGATGACATGCAAGTAATATAATCCCATTTATATATATATATATATGCATTCAGTGTGTGTAACAGTTAAAGAGTTAAAATAGGGTTCTTTTTGCAAAAAATTGTTTTTTATCCTTGTATTGATTCCCGCCCTTGAGAAGTCTCCAACTGTCACCCTCTCATCTCCAATCATAGAACTCTCTTAAACCGAGGGAGTTTACTATGTAAGAAATGATATGACATTACTTTACATTACATTACGCTCTGTCAACATGAGGCCTGGATGAGATACAAAAACGAATACTGTCCTCAATGAACGCCCCTACGTACTGCACATAGAATCACATACAAACACACACACATCCACACATAATCTCTTGGAACACAGCAGAAAATGTGCAATAACTGTTTAATGATCAGATGTGCAGCTACCAGAGCTGAGAAGCTATTAGTAATGGAGGTCTTGTCCAGGCAGGTCCAGGAACAAGCTGATTGTGAAACCAAGACGAGCTGCTATGGTACAACACACTCACACAACACACACACACACACACACACACACACACACACACAACACACACGCACACATCAAAGACTCGAGGCCAGCTCCACTGATAATAGTTTTGATTGTGAACCATAATAACTCTCAGAGAATTGAATATAATTTATATCATATTCAATGTTGAACGCAATTAAATGGATCACTCAGGTGTTGGAGGGAATTAAAAACAGAACGTGCTCTCACAGTGATTAAATCTAATTGTCAACAAATCATTTTGTGACGTATCTCTATCAGAAAGACACTTGACGTATCTCTATCAGAAAGACAACAAGTTGCTTTCCGCGACATCTGATTCTGTGTCATTCAAGCAGACATGCTTACCACCCTTTAACAGGACGTATCCATACACTTGATACGTTAGTCTGCATTAGGGGACATTTGGGAAATGGAATCAATCCTAATTGTTAAGGGTCTCGTTAGAGTTCAATTGGGTCTGTTTTCCACCTCAAGGATTCAATAACCTGAATCACAACCTCAAAATCGCTCAGCGTGCCTTGTCTTGCAACTCTTTGTACCTCCTCCTAAAAAGCACATTCATACACCACATGTTTTTTCCCTCTCTAGCAGCGACATTACAGCACACAGGTAGCCTCTTTCTGCCGTTGTTACCTCATTGTTTACTACCGGTCAAAGGTTTCCATCTCCTCACGTGTGACGGGCGGTAAAAAAGGGAAAAGAAACGGCCAACGTTTGAAATGCAGGACAATGTTCTGAAAATACTTGTAGAATCCGACGGGGGTCACATTGTCTGGGCCGTGTCTGAGATTTAGCCGCTTTGCTGCCCCCAATTAGGCTAAAAACTACAGGCAGGAAGCTTGAGTCTGATATATTCAACCGGGCCACATTACGCCCCTGTGCTCCTCTTTCTGTCAGAGGAAAAAAGAAAGAGATGGAAGCATTAAAGAGAAAGAAGGAGAGACTGAAGATAAATTGGCCAGCCCTTCCCCCAAACCTCCCCCCCCCACCCCCTCTGCCTCTCTATCTTGGGACCGGTGTGTGCGAGCCTGCAGATAGATTCTGATGTTCTCATTTATGTCTTAATGACTGGGTTAGTATGCAGCTTGTGCTCTGCAATGCTGCGTGCGCTTGGACAGAGAGCCCGATCGCGGTGGCACAAAAGTATACATGGGCGCCCGTACACGCACACATGCACGGCACGGTCAAAGGGCGGAACCATAAAGGACGCTACATCAAAAGAAAAAGGACACTACATCAGCACATCGGTGTGAGTGTCATGCTGAAGCACATTGTTCTTCCACGGAAGGCCCGAGGTACAGACGTGGAAGTGCGATTCGGCACGCAGAAGGCGGGCTGAGGTAAAAGAGAAGGCGGGACACAGAGAGGTTGCACTTGTTCTGTGACACGTTGTGTCATCGTGGGTGGCTGATGCTTGAAATTCCGTGATGAGTGTCCTTTCAGTTAACAGTCGAATCGCTTGACTGTTTCCTTGTGGAGCATCACTAGCGGGATGATTTATTAATCTGATGGCAGAATGAGCAGCGGCTCTGTATCACAGGGAGAGTTGAGGAGAGCAGAAGAGAGCAGCCTCCACACTGCTGGGAAGGCCTACTGCAGGGGGAAAGCATCACGCTGACAATGAACTGCAGTGATAGCTGGGAGAATATTATCGTGATCCGTTTAAGCATTTAAAGCCTCACGCACAGCCCGATGCAGACGCAGTGGGAATTCATGACCTCTATGCTATGGATACACAGCACAGACAGCCATGACAATCGCACAAAGTCCCCCCACCCAACAAGCCATATTCAACTGTAACGAGGCACGGCTGGTCTGCCGGGCTTTGGGTTTGTCCTTACAAATGTGAACATTTTTACAATGGTTGTATACACACATACACACAGATGCATACATCAGATATGACCTCTGGGTTTAAGTGCATTCACAGCTGTGGGCTGCAGTGAAGCACTGATTTGGATTTGGGGATGTTCGGCCCGAATAAAGAAGTCAGATTCATGTAGTTAAGACTTAAAGCCGTTTTTATTTTTACATGAAATAATGGAAAAATAGCTTTGATGTCTTAGGTGAACGTGGCCCACATGCTCACACCACGCAACGACACCAATCTAAATTCTATTTCCCGTTACGCGAGGCTGTGTAGCAGCATGGCTGCGTCACAACACCTGCTGTCTCAGTGCAGTTCAAGGACCCACTCACACACCTCTCTCTTCACCTCAGAGGCATCTATCTATGGTGTGTTCGACCCCCTAATTCAGAGAAATAAACAGAGATACTGGCCGAAGTGGGGAGAGAATTAACGGTGCGCTCTGGTGTTTCGAGGCTTCCCTCGTCACATCAAATATTCAGCTCAGACGAGGGCAGCACTGTAATTCCATTGGGCCGTGTTAACAAAATGAACTACCTTACAGCGCGATTGGCTGGGGGAAAGCGAGCCTCGGGGCCGAGCTCCATGCTGCTTAGGGGAGTTAATGTACGAGAGGATGAGAAGGGAGCAGACGGGAGCGGAGAGGGGCTTATGGACGGCAGCTGTTTCCAATAATAGCAACACCACAATACCTGAAATACCCATGATCACTATGTTGTGTGTACAGTGCAAGTGCACAGAGTGCTACACAAACGGGACGAGTAGAGCATGTGTCTAGCGGTCTGTGTGTGTGTGTGTGTGTGTGTGTGTGTGTGTGTGTGTGCAAATTCACATCAGTCAGGCTCTTCATAATCCAGAGATTTTCCACTCTGCTGCCTCTATTGTGAGGAGGAGAGAACATTGGAACTCTTGGTGCACTTTGCTCCACTTCCGTGTATCAGAGGCTAATACAGCACTTCAGCCTCATCAAGTATATGTGTCCTCTTCAGCACTAATCACCCACTCATGGAGGGCTCGCTTAATGAGGAATGTTCTCACCAACCGTCTGCAGTGATGAAAGTGCACGGCAATAATAGATAACCCATATCTTGCTTCAATAATTGATGGCCCATATCTCCCCGCGGTTTAAGGTCCACTCAGCTGGACATTGGGGCTCAGGGCCGTCTCACATAAATCTTCCAGGAATAGAAGTCTGTCGCAACCTGAAGTAGAATTAGGAGTCAGTTTATGTGACTTATTGGCAATATTCTGTATTTCTGTTATGGTTACAAATCCCATTTGAGAGAAATACCCACAGATGGCTTATCCGTATCTCAGTGCATTTTGTGACTGTCAGCCCCAAGCCCGTTCATCTCTATTGAACACATGAGGCGTTAAACGCGGGCCTGAATACACTGCGGACATTTATTTAAACTCGGGTCAATAAAATGTACAATATTTCCAAATAAGAACAAATGGACCGTCATCAATGGAACAAATATGGGCAAAGTTAGTCCAAAGATGTCAAGAAAATCCCTCAAATGTAGTTATTAGTTTTAAAATCTACCAAAAACTAGATAATTCAAAGCAGTCTTCCAAATAATCTCAGTATTGGACACCACATTTGGCACGAATTATAAAACTCCCTCATTCCAGTGATCTTCCAGTGGTGGATTCACCCACTTCTTTTATTTTTCTTTACTTATGAATCTTTTTCCACCGTTTGTCATCTTTCATGTTTGCTCTTTTTTTTTTGCTTTAACAAGACAATGTGTTTTGTGAAATTAAAGAGTTGAATCATGTTTCTTGCAATCTCCAAAGGGTCAGTTACTGTGAGATTATGAATGGACAGTGAACAGAGCTGACCTTCTCGAGGGCATTCTCTGCCGGATGCAATGATCCCACCAGGTCTTTCCCTCGAATATCTGAACTGACAACAACCAACCAAAGGTAATATACTCAGTCCTCTAAAAATTCCTCCTCGAGCACACAAAGCTCCCTTTCCCCTCCCATCCTGGTGGCTTTGGACTATTCCAGGAGCTCACATTTCCAACATTTGCATTTAAATTGAAAACAGGGTAAGTAATTCCTTAATTCTCTGAGAATCCAAGGTCCCAAATGACCCCACTCCACATTGTCCTCCCACACAGATCTACAAGAACGGAACAATATTTTCCCGGATGCCACTGTGCACTTGACACCTCCTCCTCCACCCCCACATGCACAGAAGACACGTGCATACAGGTGCCTTCATGTACACACATGGAGTGAACATGGAGTATACACACATGTCAGCACCAGGAGGGGGTGGGAGAGGATCCGTGCCGTCATGAGGGGGGGTGCACAGTGACTCTTGCACTGCTGTTGAGCTCTTCGCTATTTTACTTATGAGTCTGTTATGTGGGCCACGGCTTTGCTCTGAGGACACACTTTGTCTCCTGCCTTTCCTTCCAGCGGAGAAATAATGCTTAGGAGGACACAAATAGTCCACAATGAGAGGATTTTGAATGGATTCTATCACAGAGCGAATATCGCCCCGCTTCTGCTTGAAACATGTCTATATCCTCATCTGAACTGTTTTTAAGCAGTTTGACACCGGTTTGCCGACTGTAAAGAACGCAGAAAAGGGATTCAAAGGCGGACTGAAAGCAATACTGGTTTTATAGTTTCATAAAAAATATGGTGCATTGCAGCCAGATTAGAAGTGTCTGCTGTCACCTGATATTCAAACCTGTTGAATGCAAGAATGAATTAAAGGTTAAGGGTCGGTTAACCTTTTCATCATATCTGGCGACTAGTTTGACTAGCAGAGATATTGTTCCTGTTTCAGAGGACCCACATGGGACAGATTGTATGTGAATGTAGAAGATTTACAGCATCGGTGTGCGGCGACCAGGCCCAGGTCTTGTCACTCCTAACGAGGAAATTCAACACTTGATGCTCAAGGCGAGCCAGGACCCGTAGGCGTCACCTAAGCAACAAAACCACTTTGGTAAGTTTAGGCAAATATAGTGGTCTGGTTTTAAAATGTTCACATTAGTTATGTAATTTTTGACAACCTGCGAATTAAACATGAAGCGCAGCAGGGAAAGAAATGTAAAGCAAAGAAGCTAATTTCCCTCTGTGGGAAAAAGATGTACTCAGACCCTTCAGGGGCATGCTGGGATGGTGATGGGGGATTTCAGATAATGTGTGGAAAGTATCAGTGGGTGTATGGCAGCAGGCTTGCAGCTTGAGAGTGAGTAGAGCTGTGGGTTAAGGACGCTGACATTATCAAAAGTGTGCGCTGGATATGCGTGTGTGTGTGTGTGTGTGTGTGTGTGTGTGTGCAGTGGCTGCATGAATTAGCTTGAAGGCGTTGCTATTTCTGAGCACATTATTGTTTTCAGCCATTGCATTGCCTCTTCTAAATTCTGCTTTCCCACATGTCACATGACTTAAAGCCTACACTGCTCATTGGGACACCATTTAAGGCTGTTTCAAAACAGGTGCATCTGCAGTCTAAATGTTTCTCAGTATAAAGCAGTTGCGTACCACAGACAGGCCAGGATGCGTATCGCCCTCTTTGCTGCGGATCGTGCCTTCTGCACGGGAGCCCCGGCAAGAAAACCTTAAAGGTAAACCCTCTCAATCTAGTGCTCAGCTTTACCTTTGCGACAGAACAACGCAGATAGGTCCATTTTTCATTAGCGCGCTGGATGTGAAACATAAAGTTAAAATGAATAGAACACTGCAGGTAGAGCACAGTTCTTTCCCTCTTCACCGGAGCCTTTTCCTGGGGCCTCTTCTGCAAACGATGCAGCGGTAACAAATAAGGACGATAATAGAGCAAACAAGCTGGTCTCTCGTGGATTCACTCTAATCCACATTATTGGCTTCGATATTAGTGCTTTTGTCTGCCAGTTTACAGCCATGTCCTAGAGTCTCCATCATCTAAATAAGGTCCCCTGACAGCCGGCTCAGCATGTGAATGTGGTAACCACAAACCTCCGGCTGGTGGCTTCTGCCTCTCGGAGCCTTGGAGGAAAAGGGTTCGGCGTTAGTATGTTAGGTAAAGATTAGCAGCCCAGTGCTGTCGCAGCCTGTATCAATTATGAATAAAAGAGCTAAGAGGTCCACTCCCTGGAGTGCTGATGCGGAATTGCTAAATGTAGTTTAGTGGGTTTGTGTGTGTGTGTGTGTGTGTGAGTGTTTGAATGATAAATGTGCAATCGTTGATTACTTTACAGATATGAAGATGAAGATTAAATTCTAGAAGAGATGGTGCATTCATATCTAGCCATTGTAATGTATTGTTACTCTACGTGGAATTCAAACAAAATACATCTTCAGAATTTGATTTGATTGCCTGTAAAAGAGAAATGGCACGTGTCGGACCACGGATCTTGTTACAGAAGGGACTGTTTTAGGAGGGTTATGGGGATTCGTAGCCGCCTGGGTGTACTGATTATGTTTATTCACGGGCAAAGACCAAATGTTTTTAAACTGTTTTCCCACTCTTCCCACTGGCTTTCTTTGGAGGGAAGCACTAAGCAAACATAAAATAGCCGCACCCGGAGACAATAGGCAATATCGTTATAGAATAATAGATAGAAAATGTCTTTGAGGCTGTTTTTGTATCAAAATGTCAAAAAGTAAGAGTAACAGCTCAATCAGCACTTCTCACAGTACCATTCAAACAAGTACGTGGTGAGTAAGTAAGCGGCAAAGGAGGAGTGGCCTGAGTTGCTATAGCAATAAATTAAACGAACTCAAACGGACCTATTACATTTCTCTTCCACAATAGATTGCCTACTGTTGAGAGGTGTGGTGTGATGGAGGAGCAGATAAAAGCATGGTCAAAATCTTTAAACCTGCGGGTGTTTTTTGCTGACATAGAGACCTGCTACATGCCTATTAGACGTCTCTCCACCAGGCATCCTAACACACACGTGATCTGGCCACTCAGTGTGGTCGTTTGGAAATGTCAGCTGCAGTGGCAGGTCATCGCTCCCCTGGCACACGTAAACAAACCAACATCACAGGCCGGCAGCGCGAGCTAAATGGTTCTCTTTAGAAGAGTAATAAAGAGAAACATCAGAGACTTCATTATTTAAAACGTTCTCTGCAGTAAATAAAAATAAAATAGTCCGGCTGACAAAAAAATGTTTCAGCTTGATTGTAGGATGCTGCCTGTTCAACCTGTTTTTCACAAGGTGACAAAATACATAAACGAAGCCCTGCAAAGCAGCAACAGATTGTACCCAGCAAACACGGGGCATCGCAGCCAGCCACTCATTTCTTTCAGTATTTTACTGTATGTGGTCGATGTGGAAGGAAAGTGTAAAAATGAAATCTTTGTTTGCCCCAGTGAGCCAATACGAGAAAGAATTTACAAACATTTATCGCAAAAACTGAATAGCAGTTTCGACACACATTCGAGCTCCCTTCACAATGTGTTCACTCTAAGACCAACACAGCGACTTTCTCTGGGTCATTTCCCGTGTGATTTGATTGTAGTGCCCATTATCAAACATTAGCATGCTTACAAGCTCATCTAGCTGCTGTGGCTGCAGACTGCCCTTCAACAGTCAACTGTGTACTCAACTCTCAACTCCTGAAAGCGACCCATGCGCTCTGTTTCGTTCAAGGAGGCACTGAGATTGTGATTAAGTGACGTAATCACACAAATCAGTCAACTAGTCACATAAATAAGGTCAGTACGGCACATCGATGCACCTTTGAAATAGTGTCTGCGTACAATGATCATCGTTTGAATGCGTGCCTGTTGTGATGTGTGCGTTTACTTGCTGTTCTCCACATCTGAGTCAGAGCGAGGCTGATGTGTCTTTGTAGAGAGAGAGAGAGAGAGAGAGCGAGAGAGAGAGAGAGAGATGGCGGGTTGGCGCTCACAGAACAAGCACACTATGAGACGAGAATGTCAATACACCCAAAGAGTGTTGCCTGGAATGCCTAAACGTGGTGGCAGTAGGAGACACAGTAGGACAATCTCAGCCTGGAGGTGTGTGTGTGTGTGTGTGTGTGTGTGTGTGTGTGTGTGTGTGTGTCAGTATGACATCAGCTTATAGGCTCTGTGTGTATGTCAACAGCTTACCAGCACTGAAGGCACTTCCCAAACACACAAAACGACATCCAACAATCTCCCGGTACCTTGCAAGGTCAACTCACAATTACCATGTCATCAAAAAGCTAATAGAGTCAAACTGTAAGACAGCAGAGGGACAAATGACCAGTGAATGCAATCAATAGACTGACAAACGCACACCAAAACGCACGCGTGCAGCACTTGACTGAGGGAGCGAGACAGATGGTGACTCATGCCTCACTTCAGATTGCCAGCACTACATTTCCCATGAGGCCACTCGTAACGCCGGCTGTCACAGGCAATGTTCTTCCTGTTTTTCTGTGATTGGAGTTCAGCCTCGTGGGGAAAGGTCAGATGTCAGGACGGGACAGGGTGACCACAAGCGACACGTCACAGAGGACGGTTACAAATTGCATGAATTAGTTAGGTTCATGTTCGGCACAGAAGTTATTTTCAATAAAACGGTCTATTTCTTTTTTCTTTTTTTGCTAGCCTCAAGTAGTTCCCATGCTAGACTTTCATTTGTTACGTTTCCCACAGTGACTTCCCACAGTGACTTTCACACAGAGACACTTTGCTGCATGCGACTGAGTGCCATTAGCTTGATGTCACACACAGTGCACATTTTCTAGAGTAAGTGTACAGTGGTTTTATATTTTTGTTAGGTATTTGTTATTTGGATTACCTCATACAGCGGTGTATTTGTTTGTGAAGGTCAAGGCCCTTAATCAGAGCACAGTGAGTCTTGCTGTCCGCGTGGAGGGATGAGCATCACTTTTGCTTTTATAACCCTTTGGGACCTTGATGCCGATACAGATGAGTGGAACCAACTGTCATTTATTCCTATTGCAGGAACCCATCTGATAAGCTGTAGCTGCGCGACGTGCAACACAAGTTCTCGGGTCGACTCGTAGACTGCAACGTCTGATACGTTGATAGATCATGTTCAGGGACTTTTGTTCTGTGTTTTTGTTGTCTTTATTATTTCTTAGTAAATAAATGACATTGTTTGATTGAGTGAATGAACTGTTGCCCGCTTGACAGTGGTAAGTAAGTTCAAACAATAGTGATAGTTTATGCTCATGATGGTTTGGAGGGGGGGGGCTTTCATGAACTACTTTCACTGTAAAATGCTTTTTCAACACTAATATTGGTTTGAATGTTGGATATTTAAAAGAATATAGCATATTATTGCCATTTCTTCACTATTAGCAACATTATATATTTCATTTTTTGTCTTTTTATACCCTGAGTTTAAAGGCATTTGGCATAATTTACTTTTAACAAAATTCTATGTCAAATTAATGTACATTACAAATTACAATAAATAATGTATAATGTACACGTTGAGCAACATGTTCACCAAAAGTAGGATATTGCAATAGCCATACGCTTGTTATATTAACACATGTCGCTGCATTAAAGCAAACATAGTAGCCTCATCGCTTGGATGTGGATGAAGACAAAGTAACAGCTGCACAACGGTGTGGAATGTGAAGCAGCTGTATTTCTCTCTATGAAAAAAGGGTAGAGAACACAATGGGAGGTTTGGGGTTTTTTTCCCAATTGACATTGACAGTCCTACTGTTTTTTCAATCATTTTGTAAGTGTCTTTTCCAGTCACCACCCTACTTTGTTATGTCACTACACTGTTTTATACTGTTGCATAACCAGTTTAAAATCCAACAACTCTTCGCCTGTAATGGGGGACAAACAAGTAAACAGAGCAGAAGGTAAGAACAGTGGTTGTTTGTTAAACTGTGTATGCTATATATTAGTTTCTTATTCTTTGATTGTTAGCTGATGGAGTCGCTTAAGGCCGGCCGAAAGGCCTTTCCTGCCACCTTGTACTACTAGGTGGCCTTGTCCTTGTGCCACCTGAGGCTACTGCTTAGAACTGTCAGACAAATCCCTAAAAGGGAGAGTAGAATTGATGCACCAGGAGGATGAGAAAAGTGTGTGGGCTTGTTAATGTGTATGTGCGTGTGTCAAATATGTCCAGAGGGACGGACAGATCCTCAACCTCACAGCTAAGAGCTGACAGCTGCTGGTCAGATACTTTGAGCACTCAAGACATTTCTCAACCTCCTTAACGGAAGGGGATTCCGCAGAATCTTTTTAAATTGTGCGTGTGTGCACATTAAATGTGTTGCTTTTAGTGCGTGCTGCAAGGCTTGCTTCATATTTTACCGTTTGGCCTGTTGTGAGACGATTAAGCTGAACTGTACACGGGGGGAAGCAAACAGGAAGCAGTTGTACATCACCCGGTTTGAGTAGAGAGGTTTCCATGGCAACCGGCAGACCTAGTTTCACCAGCAGCACTTGTTAGGAAGTTAGGGAGTAGTGAAATGTACGACCATGTTTTCCATGTTGTTGTTGTAAAGGGGTTCATTTAAAATCTCTGGAGACTAAACTTAATATGGTGCACAGATATTTTCTGTTCCACTGTATTGCACTTTTAACTTTACAATTAAATGTATAAATGCAATGAGCTGAAGCTTTAGGCTAGGATTGATATTTAAAAAAAGGATACACTACTAAAGAAAAACAGTGTATTATAACTAGTTTACACAGACTGCATAGAGCCACGTTGCACAAATGTCAAGCGTAAAAGTCTTTCATCGGACAGAGGATCATCTCCAAACTCAAAAGATTAAATACTTAATATGTTTTGATCCTGTATATTTTAAACACAATGGGGAGATGGTGACATATTAAAAACTAAATATTTGATAGCAGATAGTAAACTGAATGGCAGTCCAACCACTGGATCTTCCTGCATCTGGATGAAGTTTGGAGATGATTAAGTAAAGACGGGTTTATCCTAAAATCCTAATCCTAAAATCAAACACTTTATTTGCAACTGAAGATTTTCGAACAGATTCACATAGAGAACTGTTCTAACTTGTGCTGCTGACACAAAGCCAGCCATGTGCCACGTCTCCAGTTCTCTGTTCCACCTCTACGGGTGATTCTATCAAGCCCACCCTGAGGCAGTAAAATAAAATCAAAATTATTGAGATTTTAAATGGCTAATAAAGGATAAAAAGCATTTAACAAATAAGAAAAGGTCCAAGTCTCGACATGAATTTGACTCAAAGATGTCTCGCAATAAAACACAGACATCCATGTAGGAAGAAAAGATCAACAGCAGGCTGTGATGATAATGTTAAAGGCCTTTAAAGGGAAAGGAAATGAGCCACATTTGCCGTATATTTGATCCACAAACGTACTAGTGCTGCTTAAATGGTCACATTTCATTATTTGTTTTACACAATGCCCACATCTTCACTAGCTTTAGCAAACTAGCCTTTACCTTTAACAATACATTTTTCCCGGCTTCAATCTGGCTTCGGGATGACTAGTTTATAGAGTGCAAATTGAATTACATCACATTGAATGATTGACCACTGGCGTTGTACACAGACCCACGTGTGCCTGCACAGCAGCTCTCAGGGAGAAACGAGCTGCTAATAGGCTCGTCTGATAACATGGTTCCTCTGAAGTGCAAGTAGGCAGACACAGATGAACAACGCTGGTCGTGGTCTTTCCAGCAATCTCCTCTCAGATCAGTCTTGATTCTTCTGCCGCAGTCTTGTTTAAAACCAGTTAATAAACTGAGCGCAAACAAATGCACCATATAGGATTATCTAATTTCCCCTCAATAACGTGCGTATTTCTGTGTGTCCCTGTGTTTGTGTCTTCAGGGGGAAGCGAGTGAGAATGGGAGCGACACAGCCAGTGCAAAAAAAAAGAAGTAGCGAGCTTCTGTGCTGATAAAATATGTGTTTCTATTGCTGCAGTTATGGATTGTGGATTCATCTCTTCTTCTGGGACCAGGGTTTGGGCTCCTTTCTTAAATTCCAAAATGTACTCTTCCAGTTTACTTGCCTTCATTCATAATTTATGCAGCGACCGTGTTGTCAAATTCATTTAAAGGATTTTTACATAAACAGGTTTACATAAAAAGTGTAATTAAAGGACTCCATATGTCAAATACTCGCCCCCTATTGCTTTGTAGCATGTGGCTCAGCATTACACATTCAAGCAATAAAAGTTTTTTTTACTGTCTCTTAGCATAGACCAATCTTTAGAGTTACATGTAGAGTATGTGGTAGGAAACCATCAGGTTGCATCAACCAGGTTGCAAATAATGACTTAAGGCACACACATACAGGCTTCAGCAGAACAAATACGCCTGATTGCGCCCCACCGATTTCAATGGTTTTATCAAAGTTTCTATACCTAAACGTACAATTATGAAACTTTAAATGACACCTACTGAGAGGCAACAGCCAAAGCACCACATCCAGTCATTAGAGCAGCTATAATCAGTATTCCTGCCACGCCATTGGATCAGATGATACTGTGAAAGGGGCTGACGGTAGTGACGAAACTGCAGGAAATTTTCACCCAACTCAGCAGAACCCGTCATCTCTACAGAGACTCTTCGCATCTCTCAACCTTCTGTTATGGCTCGTCACATTGGTTCTTCACCATGTTATCGTTCATTCACCAGGTGTCCAGAAACTTTATTCTGAAATTAAAGGCCTTAAGCCAATCGTTTAGCAAATAAAATGAATTCAATTCAATTAAAAGTCCAAACTATTACAGACTTTGTGCATCATACTGGACTGAGCTCTGAGAGAGAACAGAGATAAGCATACTCTGCCAAGGACTACAGCAATTAATGTCTCTGTGAGTTTTTAATAACTTCACGCTGCTTTGTCACTTTTTGACTGGTCGCCAGAACCTGTGATATTTTAAGCTCAACCTGAACCCACCAGGTGGTTGTGTGCCAACCTGCAACATTACAAACAGGATCGCATTTGATGTTTAAATGTAATATTGGGTTACGTGATCATCATAGTGTTATTTTATTTCGTACGAAGTTTAGCAACTGACAACAAAGAGCATCTAATGGCTCTTGAATTGAAAATCCATCATCTCACGCCACAAGCACAGAATTTGTTAACCTTCTGAGAATAGCTGATTGAATTACCTGTGAAAATGATTAGTTTGTTTGAAGCAAAAACACACACACACACACACTCAGATAAACTGCACAAACAAACACACATTCATCCAAGTGCACACAGGTGCTCTAACCGACAGCTGATTGAATTTACTGCAGTGTAAGCCTGGCGAGTGGAGCCCAGAGAGCATCCATAGCTTGGTTTAGAGGTCCCCCAGGACTATTAAATCAGCCCAGAGTAGATCAAGAAGTCATCGCCATAGCGACCGGGAAGAGAGGGAGCCTTATTTACAGTCGACCCACCAAATGCTGTAAACTCGTCTCACTATCACAATCAGTCACACAATGTTATCACACACATGCAGAAAGACAAAAGTCCTGGTGTTGCTGCTTTTGCCTTTCCTCCCTTTATCCATCAAATGCTGGGGATGGTGGTGTAACGCTACGTCCCGTTCACCGGTCGAGCTCCTGAAGTAGTAGTGTGACATGGTTCAGTAGCTCAGAAGAGCTCAGACTGAAGCCCTACATTTTGTTTAATCCAGGTGGCCAAAATTGGACATTACGGGTTCAGTGCTACAGGGGTCTTTTACATACTACAAAATAATATCCTGTAACTAGAGCATCCATTAAATCAAAACGTCCAGCATCTGCTCTCCGGCAGGTTATTAGTCTACTCTGCCCATTTTTTCTGGTTCAGGAGAAAATAAAGCAGGTGGATAGTTTAAAGGAAAAGAGCAGCCAACCTTCCCCAAAGCAATGACTTTTATGGAATATCCCCAAAAAGTGTCACCCTTTCAAAAATGTTTAACTCAAACATTTCTCCTTTAGATTTGTCAACTTTTGGGTTGCAGGAACAGTTCCTGCCTTGAAAGAAATGCCACTATTTCCCTGGCAGTAGCTGTATGTATATGTATGTTCGCTAACAGGAGGAGTTCCATCCTTCAGTTGTCCTGAAGCCGGCCCACACCTGAGCACACGTGAATGAAGCCCTGCAGTGGGAGAGAGAAAGAGAGAGAGAGAGAGGGAGAGAGACAGAGAGAGAGAGAGAGAGAGAGAGAGAGAGAGAGAGCGAGGGACACAGGGATGGAGGGATGGAGGGATGGAGGCGGCAGGACTCCAGAGCACAGAATCTGTAGGACAGGAGGAGAAGTAACTGGTGCAATGCAGGTGAGTAAAGAGTGGGGGGGGGGGGGGGGGTTACGATTAAGGCCTCTGCAGTGCTTTGCTTTGGAGAACATCAATCCAGAGCCCACTTAATTGCCATCTCTGGCTTGAGACTCCAATAGGGACCACGTATTCAGAGAACAGGGGAGACATGAGCCGCCCTGCGGCCGCCTACAACATTAACTGTACAGCGTAACATTAGTCACTGTAATTATTGACCCCATGTGTGCATTGCAGCAAACACAATTACTTTGCATTCAGTCCCTTAATCACCTCTCAGTTGCATGTAAGCAATATCTACTGCACCGTGAAAAGGATCGGAAAACAGGAGATTGTTTCATCAAAATGTCACCATTCAGTTTTTAAATCACCATGTTTTGGTTTGTTCATGGAGTTTGTTTACTGTTTTCAACCGTTTCGGCCGCAATGACCCTTTAAATGCCGCCCTGCTCCTGAGAGCAAGCTGCT
Source organism: Apeltes quadracus (assembly GCA_021346845.1). Classification (NCBI taxonomy): domain Eukaryota; kingdom Metazoa; phylum Chordata; class Actinopteri; order Perciformes; family Gasterosteidae; genus Apeltes; species Apeltes quadracus. The sequence continues at coordinate 8,039,563 of CM037932.1, read as the reverse complement.
GCATTTATACCCTCATTAAAATTGACACGGTTTAGCCTCTTCACACTGAATGCTAAAATGTAACACAAAGAAAAGTCCACTCCAGCTGTCCAATGCAGATCGTCTGAAACGAGATCCATTAGCAGCGTAACTCACAAGCCTCCAATCTGTACAACATTGTTCCAACATCAATTTATCGCTGTGCCGTTCGTATGTATTCATGTTGCCTTCCCTCGGCGCTGTTTGGTTTGGCTCCCATCGGAGTGTTGACAGACAGCGGATGCTCCATGCTGTGGTGATGCAGAGGGCGTAGGAGTACAGGCCTTCATCTTCACATTTAATCGTCATGGAGAATGCATCTCAGACAGTCTATACAGTACGGAGAAAATCTGACATCCATTAAATAACATTTATTTCATATTTGAGAAAGGCAATTTGTTACCCTTTTTGTATACTGTGATTTTATTTGTATTTCCAATGATGAATGAATAACTAGATCAACTAATACATAGAATATAATATGAGAGATTAATTTTACCTTTTTTTTCTGTTGATGAATTATTCAGAATTAAATGTTTAGTACATATCGTCCCACATTAGTCGGTTATTTTATATTGCTCTGCTTAAGAATGAATATATTCATTTCACACTAACCCGCAGGCTATAATTCCTAAATATTGTGCCAGAAATATCAGCCTATTAATGCCTTACTCCGTTTAGCCTCACACTTCTAGTGCATCTCCCACTCTGCACATTAACTCAGGCTGTTATTCTTAACCTCTCCATCCGCTGTCCTTTGCCTCCCTTCTGCTGCTGCTTTCTTTGTCCGCTCTCTAACACCACTCAGACGCGAATATACAATAAGTATAAGGCATCATTATTTCTAGCCAGCTTGTCAAGTTCAAATTAATGATGGCTATATCGAGCCTCCGGCTGGATCCACACTAATACAGATTCCTTTACAAACAGAGTGTTCAGACATTAACAACTTCCCTCCACACTGGCGTTTTCAAAATGATCTTTGTCCACACTGGCAAGCGGGATAAGGAATATCACGGGACTTTCCACATCTGCATGCAGCTGCCTGTGTTAACAGGAAGTAAATTCTAGGTTGTTTGGCTTAAAGAAATACGATATGAGTAATATGGTCGACTTCAATAATGAACCGTTGTGTTTGATACTTGAGGTCTTCCTCTGAAAACTTCCTCCAGAATTTTATTTTTCAGCCTTTGTTACAGTTTCTCTCAGACACACACACACGCACACACACAAAAAGGTACTTTTAGGTACACTTAATAAATATGGTCAACAAGCATCACCCCCTTGTTTCCTGGATTTAGTTGTTGTCTGTTCTCACACTCGTAGCTCCTCTGGTGGCTGAAGTCTCTGTCCTACAGGAGAGCTCTTAATGCGTTTGTTCCTTTACACTTCATGTGTGCGGACTGTACGCCTCAAAACAACCACTAAGTTCTCCTTTTTTTGTGAGTCTCCCAAATCAATGGCGGAAGCCGGTACCTCAGACATCTGCTCCGTGGAGCGACACAGCCAGTGTCCTGATTGCGCCTCCGGACACCCAGCTCGCTACTCGGCCCCAATATCTGCCAGGAAAGACGACATTGTCAGCAACGGCTGTAATCAGTTGCCCATGTCAACCTGGAAGTCTATCGATAACGCTAGTTTGACGCTCAGTGTGCACGTAGCCAGAGGAAGGCCTTTACAAGTGGCAACGTGGAGGGTTTTTGACAACAACTGTCCCACGACGACTAGAAGGGCACAAATGCAGCAGCCTTTAAAGGTCCTGCCCTGGGTTCCGCGCTGCTCCGCGGATCGACAGTCGGTGGCAGTGATGAGCTGATTCCTTTTCTTAGTCCGCCCATCAGCAGTGGAAAAGAAGCCTGCGGGCTAGCAGGTGGAAAAACCGTAGGATTCAAAAACAATTTTAGAAATCTCATTGGTTGGCCTTAAGCAGGCGCACAATCCAACAATTTTGGGGGAGCAACACTGAAAGTAAGACAACTCAGAACCCCTTAGATCAATGACGAGTCTGATTGACACTCATCACCTGCGCTCACTAGTCTAATCAACGATCGTCACTAATGCTCTCCAAAAGGTTTACAAAGACAACAACAAATCCAAAAAGTAACTCAAATGTATCTTAATCACACTCTCGCGTGGTACGTCAAACTAATATTGATTCCCACAATGATCACAGAAGAAGAAAAGGGCTGACGTTCATGTTTAATTCATAACATCTTCATTCGACAAACTGAAAAAACAGCCTTCACATATTTCTGTCAATGTTTGGATCTGAAATTAGTTTTAAAATACAGTTTGCTTTCCATCTTTCCTGCCTCGGCAGCGTGTTTCAAGACAGCTCATCTAACTCACGCCATCTTATTCCCATTGCCAAAACATGGGCGGTTTTCCTTCCCCTAACCGGATCATCGGCAATCAATAGTGATTATGCCGTGGAAGCTGCTCTGGACTACAGCAGGGGTGAGTGTGCCAGGAGTCAGGAGTCAGTAATCAGTACAACAGAGGGTTGGAAGGAGCCACAGTGTTTTCTAAGCCAAATAACACAACTGTCAGGTCATCATTATCTACTCCAGCAGCAGAAATAATCCCAGTTACTGTTGCTGCACTGTACACACACGCACGGATAAAAAGATATGTGCCACCCTTTAAAGAAATGGACTTTTGATCAGTCAACATATCGTGTGTAATGTAAAGAAACATGTACGCAATAATATTTGCGCAAGCTCACATGTACTGCACACATTTAGTAGATAGCAGGATGTACCTGGAAGCAACAACGTGAGTTATCACTCAAAGTTATTTTCAGACACCCGTGAGGCTTCCTTCACGTCATGAAGACAATTAGTAGTCCTGAGTCATGACTGGCTACAACCAGCAGTGCAGTTAAAGCGGCTAAAAACAGTAGCAGCAACACGCTGATCTGAGGGTGAAAGCCACTGTAGAATGATAATGTCCCAACGTGAAACACTTTCTGCTCAGTAAACATTACCGGGAGAGACTGCGAGCCAGGAACCGTATAACGGATAAGGGAGCTTCAGCTTGTGCTTTTGCGGCCGCTTAAAATATTGGAGGTGTAATGCATATGAAAGAGTCGCATGGCTACTGTAACATTACTGTGTGCTGGTTGCATAAGGCCCTCTAACTTCTCACAGGAGCCGCGGCGTGCATTTTCTTTAACTGCGGCTACGCTGCAGGCGCTCGACCAATGCATTGAAATGAGAAAATGCCTGCAGGACAGTCGCTTGCCCAGACACATAAGTCACGTCACGTTACATAAATCATTCACCCGAGCAAACCGTGTACACTGTTGGATGCAATTCAGCACCAGCATGCCAAATGGCCCCATTTTAGAGCAGGACATTGATAGAAACTATTGTCCCACAATGCAACGCATTGCAATGCTAAAGAAATGAGCAGCAGTGATGATAATAAATAAACTATCAAAATGAAATTTACAAACTATCAATGTTTTTAAATTTCAGATTTGCCCAGGTTGAATATTACATTTTTTCTAAAATGATAATGTATTACAGTCTGTAAAATATATAAACTTACAGCATAATTAAATTGACTTAATTTAGGATGATGTTTCCATCTTATACACATACCATAATGTATAGACTGTTATTTGTCTAAAAAAAAAAAGATGTTGCTAGATAAAAATGTGAAAACAAATTAGGGTTTCTTTCTTATTGGTAAAAAATAAATGACAAACCACAGTGAGTTTATACAGGCAGAAAACGTCCCTGGTTTTAACTGTGAAATAAATTGTGATGCATAACATCAGAGACTATTTATTAAGGAGACATGCCACTTCCTCAAACCTCAATACCTCAATAATGTCTTTTTCTGGGGAGGCCATTTACATTTACTACATAACACAAGTTTTTGTGTTAACGGACAACAAACATTTAGACTTGGTTAGGATTTCCTGTCTCTGTCGACCTGCTCACAAGCACCATGAAGTCATTATTCAAAAAACCACACACACTCTCTCCATTGTGACAACAATGACTCACTGAGACATCTTTTTTTGGTGACATCCTCACTGGGGAAAACACCTTCTCACCTCTGTTCTAACATTCATTCCTGAAATAACAACAAAACTTAGTTAAGAATTGGCAATCGTTCATCAGAAAAGGGTTTTTTCACAACCGTGTGTCAAAAGCTAAATCTATCCCTCCAAATGTCTCTCTCTCTCTCTCTCTCTCTCTCTCTCTCTCTCTCTCTCTCTCTCTCTCTCTCTCTCTCTCTCTCTCTCTCTCTCTCTCTCTCTCTCTCTCTCTCTCTCTCAGTGTCTGAGGTAACATTTCTACGGTTTCTCTCTGGGGAAACCGGTCCTTCCCTAAACGCTGCCCTCGTGCCCACGTTTATTCTTTCCTCATGTCTTACTTTCTACAGGTGATATTTGGGGCAGATGCAGAGAATGTACAACTTGACAGCCATGGTTGTATATGCCTTACTTTCTTCCGTATCATGCATTGCTGGTTTAAGCCAATGTTTTCTCCTGATCATGTCATATCGGGGAGGAGAAACACCTGTTTTGCATGTTATGCATTTTAGTTTTAAACTATGAATCAATAAACATTTTATTAGATCTAAAGTGGAAATGAAAAAAACATGCAATCACTTTATGGTACTAAGGCCAGTGGTATACGGTTACGGTACAGTTGAGGTAAATGGAAGAATGCTAATTACATCTTATGTTTACAGCACCGGATTGCTGCAAGGTAACCGTGTACACGTGTATAATCGAACCATTTGGACATACTTTAATAGCCGCGATGAGACATGTGTTCAGTACACAATGTTTAATAAGGGATTACCTTACATTCCTATCTGACGTGGGCCAAAAAGATCCCAAATCTTCACCTCTGCTAAATATCCACGCTAAACTACACCTTGATTTCCAAAAGCCTTTAACTTCACCTTGTTGAACCCTCGTTCCCTCGGCCTATGGCAAAATAATTACCCTACTCTGGCTACTGTATTTGTTTTGAAGTGGCAGCCATCGGAAATGGGCTGGTACAGTAAGTGATGACTGTGCCGGCCACAATGACACCCGGGAGCCGAGAGCTACAGCACACTCGCTCACAGCGCAGCACAGCCTCTAATTAACTAATGAAATATTAAGCACCTCTTCCTTCTCTTTCTATTCTGTCTGCCTGCTTCTGCACTTTTCTTTCTGTCCTTCTCGTTACCCATCCTTCTTCCCCCACATGTTCCACATGTTTCATCTCCTAATATACTGATTAGACGATGTCAAACCCTCGGTAAAATTGAGCAGAGTTCTAAGTTGTTCTTGTGTGTTCCAGGATCCCACTTCTAACATCTAACATCACCATTCAATTATTTAAATTTATAAATCATGGCTTTTAATGACCAGAGGCAGGAGTACGAAAGACTTAACACACAACAGCTGCTTTCCAATGCAGACCAACATCCAAGTGAGTGTGTGTGTGTGTGTGTGTGTTTGTGTGTGCGCGCGTGTGTGTGTGAGTCAGTAGGAGAGTAGATAAATGGTGCCTGGTTTTCCGGATGCTCAAAAGCATTCTTCTTACATGCCGTGAAAATACTTCCCAACAAAGATGAAAAACACAGTAAGAGGAAAATAAATGTGACACAATATAGAGGCACATAATGTAAAAGCACACACACACACACATTGAACAACAGCCACTAGGTCCCGCGTGCTGCTGTGATATTGACAGCTGGGCCCGGAGCCCATCAATAAAGCTGTGGAACAGGCCAGAGGGCCCGGGCCCCACACTGCTCTCCCAGGTGCCTGATCTATATTAAGGTGGGTCTCCTGGCAGGGGGCGCACAGTGAGCGGGGGGGCTGCCTGAACAGTACCTCCTGCCGCGACACTCACAAAGAAAAGCACTTATAAGCCTCACAGATACAAAAGAGCAAACCAGTTAATACAAGGTGCAGACATTTCACTGCAGACGGGGGTTCGCTAGAGGGAAGCCGTTCACACTACTCACGCAACTTCTTCATCGCAACTTGGGGTTTATTTCGAGAGCAAGTGCAAATGTCGTAGACATGGAATTCAAATCTGTAGTTAATATCCCTAAACCAAAATTCAGGCCATGCTTCAGAAGACTTTTTATAGTAGTTAAATTGAGCGTCAGCATCAGTTCTGGCAGGCCATGTAGTCGAGGCGCTGCTACGCTATTGGCCAACACACGGTCTCATCAGCTGATCTGCTCCAGCTGAGCCGCATCAGCTGATCTGGATTAGCACCTGGCTACACTCAAACAGGGCGCCCTATTTAAAGCAGATTCAGTTTTGCTCCTACCTGCTTGCAGCTCGCTTCTCTGCCGCCCGCCACCTCCCCAGCTCCTCCTCGTCATGCATAACGTGGCATTTGCTTCTATGTCATCGTTGCCGCTCTGTTCATGTGGGGGGAATAGCTCAGCTCACACAGTCCTAACACGGTGTGAGCGTTCCCTAATGCCGCTGCTGTCCTCTGACTCCCTGCTACTTCATGGTGCTCATGAAAGGTCGGAGGACTCCCTGAACAGAGCCACACCGCCAAAGATTAATTCTGAACTCATACTGGATGCATTCTATCTAATAAAAATATTTTCTAAATCATTTTTATTGTCATGCATGTTCTTGACTTAATGGACCTGACAGAAGTGCAAATAAATATTTAAAACCCCTAGTTTAGTCAATACAAATAAAAAAGAGAAGTGAAAAAGGTGAACAAATATTTATACCTGAAAAAAGAACAATGTTTATTGTTTAATGTTCCCAGTACTACACAATGACATATGGTCTCCCTTAGAGCTTACTCATCACATCCTCCCCATTAAGAAGGACGCTTCACTGAAATATTCAGCAGGCCTGAACATTCACATAGCGTGTGCTGAGAGGTAGCAAAGTGCCTGAGTCCTGAGTTGTTCCCACCTGGGGCCGCATACGTCACGCTCACTCGACGTGGCTGCAACAAGACGGGGAAGGACCACAAACACTTGCAGGTCTTGTCCGGGTAAAAGGCAAATGGAAGATGTTACAGCGGATGAATCGCTCGAGGATGAGGACGGCGTGTTTAGTGCAGCCCTGTTTGAACTTAATGACCCCCGTCGCTCATCAAAAGTTTGCTTACAAGACAAGATGATTTTTATGTCAGCGGCTGATTTCTTCATCACTGACTTTATTATTTCCTGATGTTTTGTTTCAAACTATTCATGCTGGAATCACAGGATAGTACCACAGGATGCTGTAGTAAATATATGTATATGTTCAGGTATTAATGGCCATGCAAAGCCATGTACGTACCCGACCGCAGTGATGTTGTTAGCTTGTGCGCACTGTTGAAAAAGTAACATTTTGGTTTAAACGCCCACATGCAGATTGCAGACCGGCTCAAGAACTTTGTCAGTGCTCGCCGGCCTCGTCTCTCAAATATGTCCCTACATTTTTTCACCTGACATTTGTTTTAAAAGGGAAAATTGTACTTTTTCACACGAGTGATTATATAAAAGTATATATATTGTGTAGCTTGGCGCACCTGAGAAGTTGGCAGACGGGTTTGTGTTCCACATGTCTAATGAGCCAGGCATTTTACAAAATCAAAAGTCTGAAAGAAATTCAATCCAGTCAGTTGGGACGACTTTAGTCAGTCTTCAGCCACATGCTGCTTCATTATGAGTGATAAAGGCACTTGGTCCTGTGAGAGATTAACGCGATGATAATACAGCACGTCTAAAGGGATTCAAGATTTAGATTAGCGTGAAAAAGCTTGATACAAAGCCAATGGTGAACGTCCAGCTCGCCCCCGTGGAGGCCTCTCTCTCCTCCTCTCTTCTTGTACCAGGGACACCTGGGAAGCACCAAATCTACCTTTCATCACCAGAGGTTGATAACATCAGGCTTCAGAGAGGCCACACTGACATGGGACTAAACACAAACAGGTGCACAGCTGATATTGACTCTCTCTCTCTCTCTCTTTTTGTCAGTTTGAATTGTGTCCACCTGTTTCCCATTACTCTCATGTGTTTAATAGTCAGCGTCTCCTTTTGTCTTGTGCCAAAGTGTCTTTCGTCGACGACTAAAGCATCGAAGCCCAGCCACGACCACGACCACCGCCACGCTTGAAGCCACAGAAGGACCGAAGATTTGGTCCGCCACGAGAGGACAATTCCCAGTTGAACTTTTAGGAAAGCCTTTTATTGTTTTGACATCAGATCCCCTTTTTTCCAGCCTCCCATCGGAGAAGAATCTCAGTTCCCCCTTTTGTAATATTCTCTGTTCACCTTGAATAAAGTCCACTTATTATTTCCTCAGCAATTGAGTCCTGTTTTCCGTCCAGCCTGACAGTGACTACTAAAGTGTAGACATCCAATCAGCTGCAGGAGTGAGTTTTAACCATAAAGCTGCTCTCACATCATCTTTTACCGACATCTTAGCATGCAAACCTTTAATCTGATAATGATGTTACAGTATTTGTAGTTGCTCTGACATGGCTCATTAACAGAAATGTAGGATGTACAAAAAGCTTTGTAAGTCTAGATTGATACTAGTGTAATTTTATATGGACCATGTCAGATTACTCCAATAATACAAGATAAAAACAAGAGATGAGACCAATGAAAATAATATCATACATTGAATGCAATATTTATGTAATGTAATTACTATCTTCAATCATGACCTCTTTTCTCTATTTTCACCTGTAGTAAGTTTTCGTTACATGGTTTAAACCACGGCATTACTCTCAGCACTGAAGTTTTTACACTTGTCTTACTTGCATCTGTAAGAATAGAAAGTTTGTGTTCCTGGTGTTTTGTGGATTCTTCTGTCAGACGAAGTTCCTGCAGGCCACACAGTACCTGATCCCTCTAATAATACAACATCTGTTAAACTACATTTACAAGCACAAACATACTGTACAAGTACATAATGGAGCAGTGCAGAAAGACTTCTTCAATTCAAAAAAATATAAAAAATAAAAATAAAAAATATGAAGATGGTCCATCAGAAAAAAAAATTGCGGCAATGATGAAAACACATGACTTGCGCTGTAGTTTTTCAACCCGTATGGTCGTTGGTTGATACGGAGGAAAGCCCTCGAACAGATGCTCAGTGAGTTTTTTAATTAACCACGAGCTGATACCCAGTGCGATGAGGAAATTAGAATGATAATTATCTTCCTTCCTGAACTTACACTAAAAGCGAAATTCATTTAGCGGTTAATTAGGTGCATAGGTAAGCTTCATGAGGGAGTCATGGAAGCAGTGACAATTACTCAAAAAAACATTCGGAAGTTGTCGAATGTAATGAATCGTCCCGCGCACAAAATGCCATAGGGAGAAATGGATGAGGTGAGGTAAGCTGTTCATTAGTGCTTCTGCCCAGCTCCAGAACTATGTTTTCAACTCTAATAGTGGGACGCTTAAACACTTACAAACAGAACTGTTTGGTGCCACCGAACCAGAACCATTCCTGTGTTCATACTAAAGGGTAGAAATTCAGAATCTAGAAAGTGAACACAGTTTACGTGCTCTCTATGTGGGTGAATTATTAGTATTAGAGGCTTTTTTGCTTTATTCCCCTGTAGAATATGCTTAGTGAAGGCCGGGTCTTCTTTTTCTACATTATATATTAATGAAACTGATATTAAACATAATGAAAGTGAATGTTTAACCAAATGCCCATGTATAGCGGGATTAAGTGTTCCGGCTTGAATGCATTAACCTTTATTAATTAAGCAAAAGTTTGCAGCAGTTCATTTATAGAACCACTCTGAATGGATTAGATTAAAGATGGCTGCTTAAAATTTTAAACAGGCAGTGAAAAAGTATACGTTTAATTAACTCTCCAACATGAACTTTATATGGTAAAAAACACATATTGCTTCATACTTATTCTTTATCTTGAAGTATAATAACTTCAGAAACAAATATTTTATCCTGATGTAATTTCAGTGAGTGCATCTTCTGATCGTTTTTTAACTCTTTCTCTTACACAAAACCGGTTTTCTATTAAGTGTCTTCTTGATGGTTGTTGCCCTTTTTCTAGAAGCTCCTCTTTTGATTGTGCATTGCTCGAAGATGTCAGAAATAACGTAATGAATTGGAAGTGTGGCATAATGTATGTAGATGACTACCATTTCCAAATTTCAATAGAGGAATACTACATAAACATTTCAGAAAGTAATATTTTAATTAGATGCAATGCTTGGATTTATTATGTAAACACTGTTATGATCAATAAAAAAAGGAGGGATACACTACCAGGAGATAAAATCATTTTAGTTTTTAGATTTTAGTTAGTTTGTCTTATTTTAGAATGAGTATATTTTCACTGCTGTTTTTCTTTGTGCTATAAAAGTGGTACATTAAATGAAAGAAGTATGGGAACAAACAGTGTTAGCAGTAAAAGTGAGCTGTTGCTTGCACAAGTAAAATTGCGCGCTAGCTGGAGTGGCAATATGCTGCTGTAACAGGATGTAACAGGACCACCACTCACCAGGTGAGCATAGTAAAAAGAAACACAAATTAACTCTGCATCACTGAGTGTACCTGAGAGTAACGGCAGACCGGGGTTTCAATCAAGCCCCTTTCAGTTCCACAAATGATGTATACACGCCACCAACAACAAATACAACATGGCTTTAGCATAAGGGACAAATAAGAAAAGAGTTTCAACAGCAAAGCAAGCGCTACTGACAATGGGGCTGATATTTGTCAACTTTTTTTATGTGGCTGTACAGTTGGCATCGCAGCTATGATGCTGCATAATGCAAATCCGAGACCCCATTTCCTCCAGAAAAAAAAGAACTGCTATTGCAGCCAAGTCCCACTGCAGGTTCACTCCCTGAGCTACAGTGTTTGTCTCTGTAGCTCTGCGTTCTTCCTACTGCAGAAGAAACTGACGATCTGCGTCACCAAGGACACCAGAGACGAGTCTGATGGATCTGCTATCACTCTCTCCACTCCTTATTTCAATCACTTTTGCAGCCTTTTGACTTTGCATTTGTTTGTAGCAGCTTCATCTGGGCCAGATATGTACCGTGATATGGTGAAAAAAGCTGGCTCACATTTGGCCCCATCGAGCCGAACTTGAGTTAGCCGACACTTCCGCTAGCTACCGGCTGGGTGATATGTATATTTAGGTCATTTCTGTTGTAGGAAATGCCTTGTTATTTTTTCTCTGGAGTTTTTTATGTGCCAATGTGAGGGTTTCAGGACAGAGGACGCCGCATGTGTACGGACTATAAAGCCCTCTGAGCCAAATTTTTTGGGCTATAGAAGGTAAATTGAACTGAAATAAATAATTGTGCCAAAATCGCCGCCACACATGCAAGGGGAAAACAAGACAAGCATGGTAAAATATTGCAGACAAGTTAAATGCAAGCTGACAAGCAGGAGAATATTATGAATGCATATGAGAAATTCAAGACCATAACCAGGTAGCCGACATTACCTGGCCCGGAGCTGGCTCACATTTGGCCGCATCCGAGTTAGCCAACACTTAGCCGCGACGTGGCCGAGTCCGCTGGCTATCTGGGAATGAATGAGCAGAGAGGCTGTTCCCTGAGTGGTGAGAGAAAATAAGTGTATAATGCCGCCCTGTCAGCATCTGAGGCTAGCGGTGGAATAACCTTCTATTGTTGTGGTACCCACTCAACCTGTCTATACCACATCTTTCACTCAAATCCAGCCTGTTTCCTGTTACCATGGCAACCTATCTCATCCTTCTTCTTAACTCTTCCATTTTTCCACCTCTTCTTTCTCATTCATCTTGGCTTACATCACCATAAGCTACATGTGATTGCGTGGATAAAGAAAACGTTTTTTAATAAAAATGTGGTGCGGCACGAAAGTATTTATCTCATGACGTTTCTTGTGTAATTATCCCCCAACTTTTTGATAATGCGTGCTAATAAAGCAATTCTGTTTCATCAAATGTCATGAAATCAACGGCACTTTAACAGCAAAGAGAATCATACGCTATGCTAACAAAGCTTTTACTTTTTCCCTCGCATCCACTTTGACGCACACACATGTACAGACGTCCCAACATGGAAAATGGTGGGTGGTTTTAGCTGCAGTGGACGTTTCATTTGTGTCTTCCCAGCGACATTGCTGCTGAGTTACAGTGCTAATGAGAACTTTAATGTCACCCACACACAGACTCCTGGCAGACGGATTGGAACTGTGATTACACTGAGCCCAAAGAACACAAACACACACACGAACACACAGAGAGACACACATTACACATCACGCAGTGCCCGGATTAAACATGTCTACAAACTAGCATAGTTGGGGATTGAAGTTTTACAAGCAAAGACTTGTAAAGACACACACCTCTTAAGCTCCACCCGCAGTTTAACTCCTCCTGAACCGCGTTCAATTAGGATGCTGCCGATTGGATCATGCAGATCACAAACCACTCTGAAACCAAATGTTGCTGTTTGTATCTTATTAAGGTGAATCATCTGAGATTGGAAGCATTTCGATTGCCTCTCAGCATGTCGATGCTAACAGAAATAATATTGCAAACTACGTTAAAAGTGCTAACAGAGCGCAAAGTTTTTACAAAAGGGGGAACCGGTTGGTGGGGGCCGAGCTTCCTCGGTCGGGAACATATCATCAGCCAATTTTGGCTGGTAAAAGAAAATGCGCCACACTCACCAAAGTGGTTAGGCGAAGCGATGTAAAGGGTTGTAATTATGTAATTACGCTGAGGGAAGCCTTTTCTATGCGGACACAGAATACAGATCGGCTCTGATCTGCACTGCTCACAGCGGCTCGGTGCCCATTGTCACGTCTGTATCTGTTCTTGGCAGTTACTCTACACACAAACTCTGTGTGGCCTCGCAAAGACCTTCCAACTACTGAAGTTAGCAGTTCTATCGTTCACGCCACGAACTCAGGCAAATTTGTGATGGATAGTGTCACTCAATATGAAGCTATTTATCATTTATTTAAAGGAATACATCTTACTGCTGTACAGTGTGGCATGTCCACAAATGCTTCTTGATAGTAAGCATTCAAACCACCCGAGGGTTAAGAACCAACAACATATACACCAATACTGGTAATAATATACTGTTTATCCACGCTGCAAAACAGAAACAATCATGCTTATTTATTTCCATGTCAGCATCAGCTGCTGGGGACGCAGGACACGGTGCTGTAGCCTCGGTTGGGGGAGGTGGATAAAGGACTGATGGAGTCAGAGATGAAAGAGAGAGCCCAGGTCACTCTGTCAGTAAGAGTCCTGCTGTCCTCTGTTCGGCATATGACCCCCATCGTCCCCTATCAATCCATCGCCATAGTTCCCCATGCCTGGGTTGTGCTACGAACATGTGTGTGCCTCGGCTAGAAACATTAATGTTGGATGGGGAAGGGGGGGGTTGTAAGATCCAGCCATAAACTCTCCATCACCAGTTTCCACTCTCCTTCTACATGTGTCTCACTCCCTCGGCGAGCATCATTAGTATTATTTTGTCGTCAATCTCGAGCCCACCCCGTCTCTTTTTGTCTTTTCTTTCCACCTTGTGTCGTCCTTTCTCCCGAAGACTCCACCTCTCGATCAATACTATCCAAAACATCACACCTGCCTTTAAATGGGAAATCAATAAGTCAGTTTGTGAAAGTCGCCCGTACTCTCTCTCTCTCTCTCTCTCTCTCTCTCTCTCTCTCTCTCTCTCTCTCTCTCTCTCTCTCTCTCTCTCTCTCTCTCTCACTCGCTCTCTTCCCCTTCTCGCTCACACAGTCACACACAGAAACGCAAGCACGGTCACATCTATGCTTTTCCTACCATCTCACCAACACTGCTACTTACACACACACACAGACACACACACACACACACACAACAAGGAAGGTAATCCATACAGGAAAGATATGGAAAAGCAAAGATATTGTACTGCCAGAAGACTGCAAGTACTGCAATGTTCACCAAAACCAGGAGCACAGGCAGGAGGACACATTTCAGAATATGTCCAATGCAAATGAATACAAAGCACGTGGGCTAGGCGCTTGGCTAGGATGTACAATCGTCCCACACAATCTACCTAGTCCTTTTTGTCTTTGAAAGTGTAACTTTCAACTTTCAACAAGCGATTATAGTGTCTTCTTCACCTTGTTGGAGAAAATAATTCAAAGAGTGACACAAAAGAGAGATCTACCCTTCCTTCTCGGCCTGGTTCCCTACCTCTGTCTGCAGCAGCCGACAGCTGCTTCCCTGACGTTTTCAGTGGAAACCTTCTCTTCAACGTGAGACTATTTTTAAAGTGATGCGATGAATCTATCCCATTTAATTGAACCCTTTAATGTCCTGTTCACACGGTGTTTTTCAGACAACTTTAAGGTCTTCACAGAGATTTCCTTCCCTAAGCGAATCGTTTGCTCTCCAACAGCGGAAGCCATCGTAAGAGTGCTAACAGGGCGATATGAAGGGGTACTGCTGTAAATCCTGCCACAAAGTGAATGGATGGAGACAGCGTTATCCAGCTACACGCCCGCACGGGGGGGGATTAGGGCCAGGGGAGCAAGATAGGCAGCAGGGGAAGCGGCTGTGTGACCTGTAACTACCTTGATAAAGAGGACTGCAACAAGTTTTACAGTGAGGGTTTGAGATATAGATGCCTTTCTGGACGTTTAGCCCCGTTTTAGGTAAAGCTTCTCGCTACTGTGTCAATACTCAACGGCTGCTGTCTCAGCTGTGGGTGTCTGGGCACATGGGTACGTGGTAATGAAGCACAGATGAGAGTTTGAGAACGAGATGCACGATGCGACACATTATTCAGATCACATGGTCTCCAGGGTGAAAAGTCATAAATTGCGTTGCGGCACATGTGTGTGTGTGTGTGTGTAGATGTTTCAATGCGCCTTCAAGGAATGAGTAGGATAAAAAACATCTACTTTGGCAAAGACAGTTTTGAAATTCACCTGAAATAAGGAGGTTGTATTTGCTCACGTAAAAGGTGAGGTGCAGCAGTGACACAGGGGACGGGGAGCAGCAGACGTGTTCCAGTTCCAGTTCCTCGGTGCTTTTGAAAAGTCAATGACAGATAAATAATTTACAGGGGCTGTCAACGCCACTGCAGAGCAAGTGTGCAACAAAAGAGAGGAAGCAGGACAGGGCGAAAGCGCCATGAATTCTATGCTCGCCGTTCCAAGCAGGGAAAGGGTGGGAGACAAATACTGAAAAAGAAGGATGACAAATAAGTGGCTACGCTGCAGTTGACAGATGGGCAGAAGACAAGTGGACAAAAGGGTCTTTGACAAAGAAGAAAACTTCTTAAGGTGGAAACCCCTCCGCCATCCATCCACCACACACACACACACACATACGAACACACACACACACACACACAAACACACGCCAGGCCAAACAACCCTGGAAGGAGGTGCAGATAAGACCCTCATCTTCAGGTCAAGCTCTCCTCCATTTCGCTTCTAACAAGCTTTGTACATCTTCCATTCTACCTGTTCCCACTAATAACCTCTCTCTTTCTCTCTCTCTCTCTCTCTCTCTCTCTCTCTGCACCTCCACGCTTCGTCCACAGTCAGATCATTGCGTCAGGCTGGAGGAGGTGTGGGAGTGAGGAGACTACTTGCTTTGCTTTGCCAAGGAAAGGATCCTCAGGTGAGGCTGTTGCTAAGTGCCACTGGAATAATGACGGGAATGATAGTCAGCCTCTTTAGCTTCATAATGAAGCCCGTGAGAACACAAACTCATTTTCATTGGTATCTACTTCAGTGAGGTTTGTAAATTTTCTCTGCTCCCTGGGTGCTGTTCATTATCATTTATGATGGTAAATTGAATTTCTTAAGGCTTGGATTCATAGTTGAATAAAACAAGCAACGTCCCCCCCCAGGCTCAGGGTAATTATAAAGTTTTCATTCACCTCTGTCATTTTATGGAGATAATAATAAATTAGTTTGTCAAAAAGGAAACCAGCCAATTATTATAATTAATATAACTAATCAAACAAAATAAACATTTTAAAATGATCCCATTACAAAAATACATGAGATAAAAATGAGTAGTTGGCATTTTGCAAAATAACTTTATTACTTAAGTGAAAAGATGAGAAGATCAAAAACACTGTGCCTGTACAGAGTGAATGTTAAGCTAATGTTAGAAACAGACAAAGCTGCTTAAAACAGCCTGAATCTGTGAATCTACCAGCACGTGCTTGTTACACCAACACCAAAATATGCATAAAAGCTAGTACAGCCAGTTTGTTGGGTATTTGTGTAGCTTGCATCGGTGGGCAAACGATGAACTCAGCATTTTGACTTGTAAAGCATTACTTGACATGATAAATAAAATATTATAGATATACTATAATTTCCAAGGTCCTAATAGTCGCGTGTCATTGTCTCACTTTATTACTGCTTCAAGTAATTCTCATCTAACTCTCGGTAAGAAAGCAAATTACTCAAAACTATTCTGTTGAGACAACTATATTCCTTCACACTAAATTAAAAACAGAAATCATCCCCCGACGCCACGCACTCAGGCATGCAAACAAGCTCCGCCCTCACTCAGCAAATTCACCCCCACTCATCCATTGACAGAAACACTAGCCTGATTGAAACTGAAAGGATTACGTCGGACCAGGTGCTCAGATGAATTGTTTGTACAACACGCAGAGAAAATACAGTAGGCCACAGGATCCGGCAGCAGCGCATCACGTTGCACACGCCGCCAGGTCTTCCCTGTTCGTACACAACCGCTCGTTTGTCGCCCCCCCCCCCCCCCCCCCCTTCTTTTGTCACCTGCTTCTCTCCCTACGTGTGCCGTGTTACGGGTTCTTCTACAGTGCGTCTGTATGCACAGTGTGTGTGAGTTTACAGCATTAAAAACCCAATGTCCGCGTGTCTTATCCGCTCTCGCTCCGCCTGAATCAGGACATGCTGCGATCGGCCCATGATGCGGATGACTCAGTAATGTGAGAATGTCACCACCAGAGTCTGGGAGCTGTTACTGGTTTCTGTCCCTCTGCCAGTGATGCTCGCAATGTACCGAAGCTTCCTCGGCACACTTCCTTTTTGCTGCTGTCCTGTTTTCTTTATGGTCTTGGTGTTTATTTCCCCCGATTCTGGTGTCTTTCAGGCCGGTGACGGGTGTCAGGGATGGTTGACATGCAGACGTGTACAGTGTGCGAGGGGATGCTACACCTGGAACCTTGTGCTAAAAAACACAAAGGGGAGAAGAATTTGTCCTGCCGCAATCCAACAGCTGTCCAGCTGTCTTGGTGAGGGGCTCTCACTCACACTTCCTCGTCGATAACAGATCAACGCTCTTTCACCGCCACGTGTTATTCAGTGATCGCATTGATCAGGGATCAGACAAATGCCCCAACCCGACCTTACGTGTAGTAAACGCTGGCCTGCTTTCTTCCTGATGCTTTTAACTCGACAGGAACAATTGCAGCTCTTTTCCGTGCTGTTTTAAGTGTCACTCCAGCGCCCTTATCACAAAGCCATTCACAGGCGGCTCAATGATGTAGTTACAGGGAGGGAAAATGGTGATTTTGTTTTGGATAAATTGATGGATTATTACTGTTTCAATTTGTGGTGAAAAGGGTGTTTTTAAAGATCCGGCTCACATTTAAATAAGTTGTATCTGATACATCAGACAGCTTTAGGTTGTCGATGTGTCTATATTTTGTCTATGTTTACTGTATTCAGGTTGGCCATTACTATTTTAGCTGCTTCAGATGACAGTACCCTCATAATGTAAGCAGACTTGTTTAAGAGGAATCTCTTCTTGCCTGGGGGGGGCGCTGCACTCGAGGTTTGCAAAAAGCTAGAGTCAACTTGGCCAGTTGATTCCAGCATTGGCAGGACAGGAAGTCACATGCACATTTATCAGATGCTGGTTGAAAAAGAAAATAATACATCAGCCTAACTTACAGAGCTGTTTTTAAAATAGTAACAAAACTGAAATCGCCTCCATGGCCAAGGGGGGGGTGAGGGGGGGGGGGGGACACACGTTAAACACAGCTTTGTGACTTAGCAACAATCAGACGTAGTGATCATGGATCATGGATCCATTTAGCATCGTGCTGCCGGTGTAGCTTGTAGCTCGATTGCAGTGCTGATTGCTAAGTGGTGACAGTTTGTCTGGAGAGCGACGTGTCACGCCTCGAGCTGCTGATGTCAAGCCGCTTGTTCCCAGTTTCCCGGAGGTGAGGAACGGGCAACTGGGGTCCGGTGAGGTCGTTTCTTTCTAACTACAACTATTTTTCTGGTAGTCTTGTGACCCTGCCCCATTTATCAGAGCTGGCCGCTCGCTCTGAAACCTTGAAAGGCTTCCTACATCCAACAGGTATACAGCAATATTCTCATAAACACACACACAACGTCTGCATTGAATTTTCGTTAAGGTTCCACGTACAAACGGTTTCCCTGCTGTTCATAATTCAAATGGCTTTAGCTTGATCTGCTTTTCTATTCAACATGACTGATACCATCAAACAGCCCACTGACATTACTCTCAATATTATTGTGGAAATGTCACATTTGCACTCTCTGCCTCTAAAAAACGAAATGCAAAGCAACTCATTTCCCTGAAAGCCACGTTCTCTTCCTTTTCAAATATAGTTTTCAGTTTTTACATTGATGTCATGCTCTCGCAAATAACTGTATTAACGTTTGCATTTCAACAGTGAGGAGAAAATACATTTCTATTTCGTACTAACATTTCGTTAATCCAATCACATCTTAATCATTTTCACAACCCACTAACACTAAAGAGAAAACTGAAGTGGCAAATCTGGGCAAAAATCTGTTGCATCAAGCTTTTTCTCCCTTAGTTGTGAAGACGCTGACCATTTTATACAGCGTAGATGTGGGCTGTAAACACCCGCTGCATCACCAGGAACAACTACATGCCTGAGTTTAATGCATTTGGTTTGCAGTAAGTAATCAATAGCAGCCATTTGTGTTTTCTTTAGCCCCTTCCCTCTTTTCACTCGGTCACAGTAAATCAAAAATAACACATCACCCACTCATTAAATCATTCAACTGAGCACACTGGAGGAGAAATGCGACGGATTCCTAGTGCGTATTGCTGAAAGTCCGAATCTGTTTTTATCACCGATGTGATTGAATTTGAGGCATTAAAGGGAATCATTGCAGAGTTTATCTCATTGAGTACAGCTGATGTACGGCCTGCAGAGACATTGGTGGATACGTACCATTTGCTTCTGCACACAGTCACACACACACACATGCAGCACACACTGTTTTCACCAACTCTTTCTGCTGTACCCATGCAGCCATGCGCCAAGCTGGACCAGCAGGACCGCTAACGGGATTTTTCTTTTATGGGGGGAGAGAAATGCGATGTGTTGATTGGAGCGGCGGGCCGAGGCAGTGCCGGAGGGAGAAGTGCACGGTGCTTTTATGCTTCGTCGACAGGGAATAGAGGCGGACGAGGAGGCGTTTCCATGGGAGTGCTTCTGTGTTCTTCTCGAACAGACGCATTCCCTTATCTCCTGCTTGGGGAGAAACAAACACTGGCCGCTCGTATGCAGGGGAGTTTCCCTGGATCTATTTGTGCTGCGTAGGGAAGCAACAGGGCTCTAATTGAATTTGAGGGAGAGCAAGAGAAAAGTGCAGTACTCGCAGTAAGGACATACTGTCTGTGCTGATGGCGGGACAATCTGGACGTTATGTGCTGTGTCAAAAGCATGCTTTTATTTAATTTACATGAAAAAACATGTCCTGCTGAAATATGTAGCACAATATGCATTTGTGTTAAAACTAGTGTGTTAACAGGAACAACCTTTTCCTTCTGTCCCAAACTTTGTAAAATACTAAATAAAGTTTGTATGTTGAACACATATCAGGGTCCTGGATACTGTGCTACATGTAGCTGACATGTTAGCAGTGTGGCTCTATATTAGTCTGCTGGTTGGTCAAGTGGCATTTTGTGAAGATATCTATCACCCAACCTGTAAATGTATTCTAGTGACTCTGCTAATCCCCTGACTTTGGAGTGGATTTTTGGAAAGTTCTATAATAGTTGTGGTGGACATTTCATTAAGAAGAATGGAAAAATCTGCACTGGACAATCACCATCTTCGGAGGAAAAACGAATGATTGAATCCGACTACTTTTGAATAACGTCTTTGACACGTATTTTTCTCTTAGGATGATTATAATCACTTAGAAGATCCCTTTTCCCATCATCGGGTCAAGGTTCAATTAATCAATTATTCGGTTTATACCTACCTGCAGAACCAATAACCTTCCCTTCAACCTTAGCTGTACTTTTTGTTGGTTAGTTCCTTTTAGCTCATATATAGATCTATTCATTGTCATTTGAAGTCAGTTCAATGCCCGCTTGTGCCTTAGCACGGCCTCACAGGGCTGCTGGCATTACTGTATCACTGGCCTGCTTCTTGTGATGCTAGCATGCAACATTTCCCACCTGGGCTGTCAATAAAATGGCATCTTGCTTTTTCTCTTCTTGATTTTGCTTGAACATACTTTGAGCAGCCGGGACTTTGGGTAATTGTCTTTTATTTAACGGAAAACACAATCAGCCTGTCCTCACTGTAGGGTTAAAACATACAGCTGAAATAAACCAGGGCTTAATTAGATAGTCTTGTGGAAATGGAGAGCGATGGGTGGGGGAGACGGTGATTGAATAAACAGGCCGAGTGAGGGAGCACACATTGGGATTTGTGTGGACAGGCCTGTAATTCAAGGGAAGGAGAGGACCTTATCCTAGATCAGTATCCATCACTCCGGGAGGAGAGCAGAGCTCAACACCCACATATTTCTAGGAAAGGAGAGCAAAACCGAGGTCCCTGGAGGGGAGGAAGTCTGCGAGGAGGAGGCACAGAGGGGTGGAGGTGATGTTGAGATGTGTGATGTTGATTCCTCAGAGCTCTGACACAGATGGGGTAAAAACAAAAGGATGTGAAAGTAAGAGAGGGACAATAACAGATAGAGGGAGAAAGGAGATCAGCAGGATGAGGCAGCGCCCTGGAGACGCAGCCGCCAGAGGAGCAGAGTGAAAATTAAATTACACCGGAAGTGACAGTCAGGTCTGGATCTGCAGGAAACATTGCACATGGGGCTCTTTGTGAGCGTGTGCGTATATGAACACGTCTGTATGGTATGAACAGGTGCACGGAGAGATCAAAAGCTGTGAACAACACAAGAAGGAGTATAGAAAGAGGTCATCATGGCATCAATGAGCGGCCTCATTTGCTGTCGCTGAGATTTTCATTATCCGATACGTGAGTCCAAGGACAGAGAACGTTGTGTGTTGTGTAGATTGTAAAGGCCATTTTGTGATTTGTAATATTTGAGCTATACTGTACATCTGCATTTTGCACAGATGATATTTTGACTTATCATCGTAGAAAGTGAGGTGTGAGCCAGCATTCTCCACACCAGGACCCTAAAACCAAAGCATCTAAATGGCATTCTTCTTTCTGTAGACTTCAACGGAAATAAAGTGTGCATTTGTTGGGGACTATTTTCAGACATGTGTGTATACGCATCTGGAGTACTAAAGAGTATTCGGGACCACAAGAAGGGGAATGTGCATTGACTCTGAATAAACTACACTACCCATTCTCATAGTGATGAAGAAGCCCGTCACCAAAATGCAACAGGGTGGCTCACTGATTGGTTTTTAATAGTTTCATGTGCAACCATGTCGATCTATGACCCAGATGAACAAGCTTAAGAGGCTTTAGCTACACAGCTAACACTCGCTAGTAAACTTCAGTCACACATCGTGGTGTGACTGTGAAAACCAGGAACACCCAGCTGCATACTCCATTTTAATGAAAGCGAGCTGGTTTCAATGATCTGTCCGTGGAGATTACCGGAGTAGTTTTTCTTACTAAGTGCGCCTGTGTGTTGTTAATACATGTGGATACTGTCGCCTCTCTGTGAGAGTTCCCAGTCTGTGAGAGCAACCCTTCTTTATTTTTGTAACTCTCACCTCTGAACCTTTCCTTCCCAACCGACCTTTAATGTTCACCCTTTTTTCTAACCAACTTGCTTATCTGATCTCTCAAACCGCCGAATTATACGACACTGACGACTTACATCTACAGTGGGCAGAAACACCACGAGGTGTTGCCGTCTCAATTCATGAGAACCGTTAGAAGTGGAGCCCTGAGCAGTTGTTTGAAATCTGAAAGTGGAAGAGGTTTGAGATGGAGAAGCACGGGAGAGGAGAGTGAATAGCAGTACGTATTGTCTCAAGCTTTCTAATGTATTTTGGTTGTCCAGCGGAGTGCTTCTTGAAGGAGCGGTGGTTTGCGACGCAGGCCCGGGGTGCTGTGTTTCCACAAAGGTCACACGAACACTGGAGGGAGATTAGCAATTCAGATTGGGCTAAAGGGGCTAAAAGGCCGCTGTAGCTCTGCCCGAGTCTGATTACATTAGCAAAGAGTAGGAGTGCAAATGCACCACGGTGATTAGATGGCATGAAAAGGGAGCAGCTATAAGATGTTCAAAGAAACAGGTTCATGAACGTTAAGACGACACACACATCACATGCGCTCTCTTGACCAACAGGCCACAACCGCTGGCTCACAATAAAACCTGAGTTTTACCTCACTAACGGGCCTTCCTCACATACACATGGATTACCAGCACTCACAGCCCGGCCTTCTGACCACCTGCCCTTGTTCAACATCATTCTTGTGTAAAAGGCGGTTTGTTTTGTCGGGTCATTATTAGGCCGGGTTTAAGTGAGGATTGTTGCCTGACCTGCGTTAGACGTGGTGCAGTGGTGGTGATCCCACAACTCACCTGGCTTTGGATCTATTTTTACGACAGCTGTTATTATAATACCCTGCAATCTTAATATTTGGGACAACAATTGTTAAGCCACTTTGCTCTAAACACTAGATCACGTGGCGGCACAGGTGAAAAAGTTAATCTGCCGATGATGAATAAACTTCCACTGTGGATACAGAAGAATGTGGTGTGCTGTTCTTTCCTGGCGGCACGAGCCAGATGACATCATACATCTCTTTTGCTCTTGTCAGGCCATACTCCCACATCCCTACTGCCATCAGCAATATTCCATACTTCTCATAACAGCCATTCTCAAACCTGTTTATGAAAGAACGCCCCCCACACACACTGCAAATCTCCCATCCATCAGGTGTGTTCAACCAAACAGGAACTCCTAAACCCACCCGATACAGCCAATCAGGCACAGGTGGAGGTGGGTAAGATGCGGTGGAGCGGTCCGCTTGAGGTTGGTCGTGATCATGATTGGATTATTAATTACAATGATTCAGTACTAACAGCTAATTAAAAAAAACACATCTTCCCAAAAGGCCTTTTGCTGAGCCTTCTTTCTGTACGATGGACAGTGAGCGTGGGAAGACACACAACTAGAAAAAAAAAACCTGCACGGCCCAGTGCACAAGAAATGAACAATGTTGCAAGTGTAATTCAAACCAGTGTCTCTACTCTGGACCATTGCATTGTATTTGTTCAGCGCAGGCGAGTGGGCCTTGATGCCTAAAGTAACAAAGTGTGTGTCTGTGTGTGTGGGTGATGTGGGCATATGTTGTTCACATGCACAGCGTTTACTCCACAGCCAGAGGTGTGTGTGTGTGTGTGTGTGTGTGTGTGTGTGTGTGTGTGTGTGTGTGTGTGTGTGTGTGTGTGTGTGTGTGTGTGTGTGTGTGTCTAAGGCCACCGTGTTATTCGAAAACAACAAGCAAACTGGGAACAACACAAAGCCTGGATTAGCTGCAGAAATCACAAGCGTGCTGTTAACATTACTCAAATGAGCACCACTCGCCCTCCTCTCGCCACATCTTGCCGAACGAATGCCACAAACGCCACTTTCCCAGTCACAGGTCACAGGTCAGGTTGAAACGATGGAGGCGTTCAGCCGACCTGCCATTCAGCTCTAGTCCCCCTGTGCCACTGGCAACGTGGTGCAACGGTGTGTTCGTGCAAACCCCGACAGGCCAAACGATGACCACTGGTAGAAATGCAAAACATACACACCGACAATTATGCCCAACGGTTGCCATGGTGACAATGAACCCACCCCCTTCACTTCACGTACACTTGTGCGTGCGTGCGTGCGCGTGTGTGTGTGTGTGTGCGTGCGTGTGTGCACGCGCGACCCGGCCTCATTAGACCTACCTTGCATTCCTCCATGCACGTCCTAACCGAGTAGGCATCCGTCTCGTATTTCTGAACGAGCAGCTCAAACTCCCGGTAGTTGTCCTCCGCCCGCTGGTCGAGGAGCTGATAAGCCCGAACACACTCGCTGCACCCCAGCAGGTCCTCCCCCATGGCCATATCCAGGGTGCAATTCAAAGCGTCCGGACTCGTAAACCCGTAAAACAAATCCAAAAGTGAGTAGGAATTACAAAAAGAAAGGTACAAATCGCTCAGGTTCACGTACGCCAGCTGTGTCCCCCTGTCCCCTCCGCCGGAGAGGCCCAGGCACACGGTCCGCGCGTCCGTGAAAGTGAAGCAGTCTTTGGACAGGCTGTCTGGATGACAGGTGTCCATCCGCCACAGAGGTTTGGTAGAATTCTCTAGAAAAATAACGTCTTGCTTTCTGGCGAGACGGTGGGGGTCTGGTGGTGGTGGTGGGATATGCTGTCGCTGGAGGGAGTTGGGGTACTCGCCCGTGTCCGTGGAAGCGAGCCCCCTGCCCGGCCGCTTGTCTCGGGTTCGGGTCAGTTTCGCCTCGGCGCAGAACCACAAGTGATCCGACAGCAGGACGGTGATGAAGAGCAGAGAGGCCAGCGACAGTCGCCATCTCTGGGCCCGCTCCGACTCGGCGAATGGCTTCTCGTTCTCTCGGGGTGCAAACCAGTATTTTAAGCCCTCATCGTGCTGCCGACGCATCCAAGCACCCCTGGTCATATTTTAGGAAAGTGCTGCCCTGGCCGACTCCACCGCGAGGGCTGCTCTGCCACAATACTCATTGACTTGGGGGGGGGGAGACGGACTCCGGTTGGTTTCTCCTCTGGTAGCGGTGGGGGTGCCGAGCCTCTGCCGGTCCAGGGCGCTCCTCTATCGCGCCCGCAGCGGTCGGTGCTGCTATTCCGATCCAATTAGCGCGCCCGCACGGATTAAGCTCGGCTCTGCCGCATCCTGGTTCTCCATGGCTCCTCGGGGGGAAACGGCGTCCTCTTTGACCGCATGCCCCCCCCTCTCCCGACCGCCCCTACACCCGGGTTTGTTCCGTCGTCGGGGGGCACGCAGGGAGACCAGCTGTTGCGAGCCTCGCGGTGCTGATGCTGCGCGCGTCTGCCGCCGTTCGGTCTGCGGATTCGCTTAAAGGAGCTCGAGCCCGTTCGATGCGCGCACACCGTCCGGTACCTGGGTGGAGAGCCTAGAATCCTTTCTCCCGTTGGCCATTGTCATCTTGGACCGCGGTTAAGTTGCCGCCATGTTCGTCTTGAAACACTTTTTCGGAGAGCTGGGTCGGTTTGCGTCATCTCCATCGTTGCGATAGCTCCATCGTTGCGCAGTGGCGGTGCAGCTTATTACCTATATGCACACACACGCGCACAAACACACAAACAGCGACACACACATACACACACACACACACACATACACACACACCCACACACGGGGTGGGAGGGAGGAAGCGTGAGAGAGAGAGAGAGAGAGAGAGAGAGAGAGAGAGAGAGAGAGAGAGAGAGAGAGAGAGAGAGAGAGAGAGAGAGAGAGAGAGCGAGCGGGAGGGGGTATGTTGGGGATGTTTAGGTATATCCTCTCTGCAACAGTCCCTGAATAATGCCTTGACAGGGCACAACCAAATAGTTAGGGCGACATCTTGCTTTTGGTGCAGAAGAGATGCAAGTCCTCTCGCAATAACACCAATGCAGGTAAGACTCTGACTGTTGCCATATTTTCATCAAGATGTATCCATCCGACCCATTGTGGCACATGTCGTAAATCCTCACATTGCTTTTCTTGCTCAGAAGAGATATGAAGGCAAGGTGTCTGAATCCCGGTCAGGCTTGAGCCTGTATAGCAAGTGGAAGGTTTGAGCTTGTTGGTTTAATAATATCACCTATTCCCTGCCAGGGTCCCCTCTCAGTCATGTTATGTTTGGTCAGTGTGTTTAAAACAAGCACGTGAATTACACTATGGCCCTGTATGTAATGTCCTTGTGTGTCTGTGTGTGTGTGTGGGGGGAGAGGGGGGGGGGGGTGACAGCGAGAACAAGGAGGGAGGCAGAGAGGGGAGGTACTTTCTCTTAAGGTGCTGAATGTAAATTACAGTGTTTATCCTGGTTCTTAGAGGCACTAATCATTGTCAGCATGGCCCAGTGTGCTACCAAAGTGAGAGTTACTTAATGTTAATGGCTTTTTTATTGAAGATATGGCAAGAGATGGTGACCTGATTCATTTGTGCAAGCTTTGAAACAGCATATTCTATAATGTCATGAGAGCGGATGATGTCATCACCAGGGACAGCTCGGTATTTGCTGGTGTGTGTAAGCTGCAGTTTACTCAGTTTCACTTCACAGTTTTCTTTGTAATAATGCTCTCGAACACAACAGAAATAGATGTTTATTCCCTCTTGTTGATGACATTGCACCTCATGTTAAGTGTACTTCACAGCTTTTTAACTCTAAAAAATCTGAAAAACCCTGTAATGTGGGCCACTTATATTATGTTCTGTGTGGAGGGAACCAGTCATGTCAATAATGGGATTTGCTTACTTATCACCAAAGGTCAACGGGTGCTCACACACACAGCCGTCAATTTGCTCGGTTGTTGGCCAATGAAAATCCACCATGCATTGCGTCACTTTCGGTGTGAACGTCAACTGTTTTAACAATTTGAAACAGTGGACGGTGACACGGCAAACATCAGTTGTGTCATGGCTGAGGACGATTGAATGCTCATCATTACTCACTGACTAATTTGTCATATGGCGTTAATACAGGATCCTGCGGTCATGTCTGGTGGGGATAGACGTCCTATTTTGGCTGGGATTGTAGTCCTTTCCTACCTCCAACCCTTACTGTTTAAGTGTGTGTGTGTGTGTGTGTGTGTGTGTTTGTGTTTGGGCACGTGGGCCCGCCCCCGACGGCACCGTTGGTAGACATATGGATGTAGGGACCCTGCCAGGAGTTTCATAATACCATTTCCCATTCTGCAATTTGATTTGTGTTGAGCTGACTTATGTCAGCTCTTGAGAGGTGGCCAACCGACAACATACGGAGTGCGTGTCTGGCACAGCAGAGAGTTGTCAGTTTCACACCACCACAAACACTTTCCCTACCTGAATTTGTGTGTGAGTGCATGCGCGTGCGTGTGCGTGTGCGTGTGGGTGTGTGTGTGTGAACACACAAGTAGCGTGGGGGAAAGAGTGAGACAGAGTAGAGCGATGGAGCCAGAGATGCAGGAGAGAAGTATTAGTCGGTGACATAAGGGAAGATAGCCGCCCCTTAAATCTCCAGCTGTTACAGTAACAGTTGGGGCTGGAAGACAAGTGTGTGTGTGTGTGTGTGTGTGTGTGTGTGTGTGTGTGTGTGTCCGCCCTCCATCAACTGCCTACATGTGTAGATTGTATTTTCTCATTGTGCTGATGCAAAAGCTCTCGCCCAATCAAAGGTTATTTGTCTACTCATCTTTTTTTCTTTTCAAGTACGTTGGAAACGGAAATAGATGAAATATCAATAAGCATTTGATATCTATTCTTACATCATTGCTATGTCTGTGTTCACAAAGCTCAATCATCTATCTGAATATCTATTTAAAAACCTTTAATAAAAAATAAAAGAGTAGAGGGTTCATTTCACTACTCTGTTTGAAGCTTTTTTTAAGGCAAGCCGATGGCCGTAGCTGTGTCCATTGGGACTTGACTTGGGAACAAGAGGGGACAGCGGATTGAGTGGAGCCTTGTGTACACATCCATGCTGCTCTTCCTTGTGTTGACAAACCCCCAAGCCCCTCGCTTATGAGTGCTAAGCGCAACGCCCCGCAGTCTGACATCTTTCCACATGCAAAAGGTCTCGTTTGTGGATGTGGAATGTGTAAAAAAGAAAATGAAATAAAGCATGTATTCTTTTTCTCTTTCTTCTCCTCAAGTTTTGGCAATGCCTGTTTTTTTTCCTGATGGAGGGAACCAGGGACAAAAAAGGAGGTGGACAAGACTGTGCTCGACCTGATGACAGTCAGAGGAGGAGAACAAGGTGAAAGAAAAGAGACATGTGACTTACTGTATAATCCAGCACCATCAAACCTTCTGCACACTGTGTCAGCGTTACAGAGAAGCTAGATTTAAGATGCCTCTGCTGTCTTTTTCACTCCTCCTCATTCCCGTTATTCCCCTTTTCCTGATTTTTATTTGTCTGTCAGTATTCTGTTTCTATTTCCTACTGCCGCCATCTTTTTTTCTTCACCGCTCTCCTAATCAGCTGAGCATATTCGACTGTTCCCATATTGCTCCTCCTTCAGCTTCACCATCACGCTTTTCTTTCTGCGTCTCAGTCTCCCTCTCTTTTAACGGCCTGACGTCAGAGAGGAGAAAGAGACAGGATCACCCTCTCTGATTGGTGAGAGAAGACAACGCCCCCTGCGCTGGTTTACTGTCCTGACTGTGGGTTTATGAATTGACGAGAGATGTGTGATTTACAGTAAGGTCAAGGGATTATCCCGGTGTTCATATGTGAGCAGACATGATGGGGTTTGTGTTCATGTTTAATGTGTCTATGCATTCTGCTGCTGAGTGTATTCCACTGTGTCGACAGTGTTGTTTGTTTAATGCAAATGTTTATTCTTAACCTAAGGATTCCTAATTTGACAAACTAAACTCAAGGGAACCTCCAGTTTTTTTGATGTTATAAAAATTCCATTAAATATTTTTGAAATAGTCTTGAACGGTATTTTATTGAATGTATAAATAACTATTCACTAAACAAAGTCATGACCTTGACAAAAAATAAATTCAGAGTTTTTATATACATATGTATATGCAAATACATATTTATGTATGTAAATATGTAAATGTATACTGTATATGTATACTGTATATACAGTTTATATATCATATACCAGACACATATTCCGTATATATATATATATATAGAGCCATGGCTGCCTGGAATGTAAAGAAAAAACATGAATCACTATTAAACACCTCAAATGTTGGCCAAATATTCATCTAGTGATGTAAATTATACATCTTTTCCATAAATAGAATAAACAGATCTACTAGTATGGCCCTTGCATGTGTGCATTTAAAGAAATGAGCATTATTCTGACTTTTTAATTGATCACTGGAATTGAGGGGGGATTAAGCTGATGATGGAGATAACATCATCCAATTCAACTTACCGCCCCACCCGGCGCTGCCAACGCTCCGCCTCGAGGTTTCACTCTGCTGATCGATTGGCTCATCCTGTTTCCATCCCAGGAATCCCTCAGCAGCTGATCAACACAGCTCACTTTCCCGAGGACGCAGCGCTTCCCTTATCCAAGATGCTGGATTCCTGGCCTACATTCCCACGTGCACCCTGGATCCCTGTGTTCACCAGCTTCAAAGCAAACGTGCTTGGGAAGGCAGCTATTCCTATTCGCAAGGACTGCAGAAAACAAATACATCGCACGGGAGACATGTTTGTGTTGGAATCAAATCTACTGATATTTGTGTTATGCGTATTATTAGCAGTGTTTGACCAGCAACTTAGACAGCTGATGTAAATATTGCACTGATTACATTTTAAACATTCTTGTTGAAAAGATTTTGCAGCTATACCGCCGAAATAACAGCCATATGAAACACTGTTGAATATGTGCATAACTTCATAATATGTATTTGTATTTGTTAGTCCTCCTCTCTTACCCTGATATTACATCACTGACGTCCTGGGACTATAAGCGCTCCCAATCTCCTAACATGGACAAGGAAGGACCGGAGGGCTGTAGGAATGTTCCTCTACTGTTCCTACCCCAGTTCCAACAGCATAACATATTCTGTGTCTTTGAGCAACAAGTGTTATGCTTTTGATAAATTGTGTTGTGAATTTGTAGAGTTATAATGGTTATGATGATTTGATGAAATGAGTTGGGTCCTCATAATGTTTGGTGTGCAGCCATGTCTTAATGTTAAGCCATGCGCAGCACGCATTCTTTTGAGAAATAGTGGTTTCCCTGTTTTTCTGAGATAACAAGATTATTAACTAAGGACTGTGGGATTTTTTTTCCAAATTGACGTGACAAGAATACTTCATTTTGCGCAAATGCACAATCATTTGTTAGCCATCAAATAATTCAGAAAAATGTAGCAGAATTATTTTACCATGAAGATAATAATCTCACTATTTCAGGGAAAAGGATCCGTCTGCCAGGCCGCAGATTCAAGCTGATGTCATCAACTGTTGGATGGATTGCAGGGACATTTTGTGCAGACATGCATGATGAAACCTAATGACTTCAGGGATCTTCAGACCTCAGCACCACAGAAAGGTTGGTTTGAGTGAAATGTTTAGACAACTGTAAGATGAATAGAACGCAGTCCAACCTTTGTGATCAGTTTTCCTCTATAGAGTCAACTTCAGGTACAAATTTAAATTAGTCCATTTATGACCAAGTGACAGATAAAAACAACGACTTTCCAGTCCGCCACAGCTGTACCATAATTTACACCCAGTAGGTAAATGTTAGCATCCCAACACGCTGGATATAAGCGTGTTGGGATGTTGAATATAATGTAAACTAGCTGACACTGCAGGTTGGTTGATTTTACAACATAGAAACGACACCATTCTACTTGCATTGCCTGGGCACACATTTCTTTCTGAGGCGTTCTTGAATTCAAGGAGTGTCTCGATCAACACCGAAACCGGGGGCCTGCTCGGTCCAGATGGAAGGAGCGGGTCTCAGTAACATTAGCTCCAGCCCGAGTGTAAACAGCAGAAGGCAGGATTTACAGGAACTCCAGGGCTGAGACTGAGGCTCCACACTCCAGCAGAGAGAACGCAAAGTGTTTTTGTCACCAAGCAGCCCTGCTGCTGACTTTAACCTGAGCTTAACCCACAGTGCCTCCCCCATCTGTCTCTGCGTCCTCTTCTCCTACTCTTTGTCTGTACAATGAATTCTTCCTTACTTCAAAAAATGAAGATCAAACTGATTTGATTTACATTTTGTTCCACTCAGAGCAGTTGGTGTCACTTGAAGTTATTCCTTGAGCTTACACGAAGATGTTGTACGTATGCAACGCATGGGACAACAGATAGAAGACCTGGGATGAAACATTTTCTAATGCAAAACAGTTGGTCCAGGCCTCCGTGTGTAAGCAGGTGAAATGAGGCTGGCATTTTCAAATGCATTTGCCTCCAAGTAATTTGTGCTGTCAGAGAAAAGCATCTCCTGATGAAAGGGATATGTATGAATCTAACAGGAAAGCATCATCAGCATGAAGCCTCTGAACAACTGTGAATGAAGTCAAATCCTGGCCAACATACTGTAATACCTGAGATACATCAAGATCTGAGATCCAGAGTCGCCTTTCATCGTGGAGAAGTGCTGTGTGCAGCCGAGGATGGCCAGGGCAGCTCTGCTCCGTTCATCCTCTCCTCCTCAGCCTCTGTGTTACAGCACAGCTCACAGGGAAAATCACACCGATCCTGTCTTCTCTTCATCATGTATGCATGTCCAGAATATGTCTCACTCATGTAAAATTATCTTGGAAATTCATTGGATCAGATATATATTTTGATCAAAAGCGAATTATTTTTAAATAAATACGCTGCGTTTTCGTAGCCTCAGTTGTTTGGCCAGCAAAATTATTTTTTGTCATACCAGGCCAAACATCTCAAGAGCTTCACCATTTGATTTTTTACATAACAAATCATCAGGCCGTCATTTTTCCAGCAAATTATTCAGCTTCAGCTGCAATGTGTCTAGTGCTGCTTTGCAAACGTTCGCATACTAACTAAGATGGCGGCTATGGTAGACATTATACATAAAATGTCACCATTTGAGTTGACACATGAATTAAGCTCAAAGCACCACTGTGTCCAAGCACAGCCTTGCTTAGTTGCTTAGTCTTGCTTCTTGCCTTTATGTAGCCCCGTTTGTCATGTTACACTCTTTGTGCGTGGCTTTCTATCGAATCTAGCATTCAGGTGGTGCGTTGTGCGTGCGGGCTCGGACCCGCGTGGCGCTCCGCCGTGCTCGGCCCGATCCCCGTTCTCTGCGTCATCCATCTCATCACGCGGACCGGACGACCTCAGATGACTTTGCAGACACACTCTGCAGTCCACCGGTCACGTGCGGATCTCTCCCCCTCTCACTGTGGTCGCTTGTTCTCTACTCCGGATCCCAGCGGTGCTTCTCCTGTTAATCCAAAACCTACATCTGGCGCCATGGAGACAGGCGCCATCCATCAGCGACTGTTCACTAGTTGCTTTTGACACGCTCCCCTGTAAACGAGGTTAACCTGCGGCCATGTTGAATGTAAAGATAGTGTCCCTATTAAATGAGTTATCCGCCTATTTGAAGCTCTGTTAATTGCTGCCTGAAAGCTGCTTTGATGTGGCGGATGCTGTGGGATGCTACAGTATTAAGTCCAAGCACACACACACACACTCAGACACACACACACACACACACACACACAGTATGTGACCCGCTATTCTCTCACTTTCCGCCTTCCTGCATAAGTTATGCTCTTCTCCGTAAATATCGATGTAAATATCTGCCAAAGACAGCGTCAAGTTCAGGAAAAGGTCAAAGTGATACATTTGGCTGTACTGCGGCAGCATTGTAAAGCCAGTGTTTGAGAAAGTGCACTGTGCTCCATCTCAGGTAACATGGAGCCATCCGCTGAGACTATAAGACAGCACATGATCTGCATATAGCACCTGCTTATTAGAGCATCTTCTGTAAATCATGGCTTTTAAACAGAGCCTCTCAGCGACGATGCATGGAGGAACATCAATCCTTTTTGTCGCGCTCCTTTAGGCTCACTACAGCTGTGATGTATTACACCACTGAGATACTTGAATTTAAAGGAAGGAGACATGGGAGTAATAAATTATACAGTAGAATCAAATAAATCAGCTGGAGAGGATCGGCATCATCTGATTTTGTGATCTCCCGTCATGCAGCGGGGCCAATTTATGGGGCCACATCATGGTCATGGCTGTAGCTGCAGTGATACACTGTAATGAAGCAAGGGTCTGCAGAGCGGCAACCTGGGGAACATAAATCAGCCGGTGGAAACCGCCACTGTGTGCCGCTGTGCGGTGAACTAACACACAGCGGCACACATAAGCCACGCTTCAGTTATCCAGGTATCGTACGCTGGCATCAGGATGCACACGTTAACACACACAGATAAGAACAGCCGGCTCTCTGCTAATCCCTCACATTAACGGTGACATTCACAGATATCTCCCCAGCGCACGGCCGCCGGTGTACAGTACCTTTTCATTAAGGTCGTTCTGTGTGGGCCTCGGGGTGGAGGAGGGGAGGCGTCTGTGTGTGTGTCCCTGTGTGTGAGGGAGAGAAAAACAGCTTCATCCTGAGAACTAAGGGTGCAGATAAATAAGGTATGTGCGTGTGTGTGTGTGGGGGGGCGGGTTGTCCCGATAGACAGTTTAAAACTCTTGTGTTTGAATCTTAAGGCTCCCTGAGCAATGGCTATTCCACGGACTTACTACGGGGTCATGTGACTCTGGGAGGGATGGAACTGCATGTTGGCCCTTCCGCTCATTGGGCCTCGTTTGACGACAGTTGTTGTGCAGAATTGTCTTCTGAAAACCCGTTTTCCCAATGACTCTGATTCGTTGAATCATTTGTTGGTGAGAGTACACACACTCACGTTTGAGTGTTGAAACGCTTGTGGAAAATTACGTCAAAGTTATGTTGTGTTTTGATAATTCTACAATTGTCTAATATAACAGTGAATATAAATAATTTCCTTTTTCAAAGCATTATGGTCTTTAAAAAAAATACTAATGACAGTAACGCTTCAAAGCTGAACAGTTAATACCGTGCACCTTTTGTGTAATTAGCGCAAGTACTGTTTCCATTTTTTACTCTTTATAGTTTTGAAGTAGTAGTAGTGGTGATGATTCAATTGTGCGATAACAGTCATAGTTCTGATCCATCACGTCTTTTTAATATAAAATGCCAAAAATATTTTAAGAAATCTTTGTTTTTACATATTCATTTGATCAATTATCAAGACCATGGAAAGACCTTTATTTTCATACACTTTTTCTATTTCATCAGAATTTATGTTTTTCCTTGATTACTGAAGATATCACGGTCGGATTCAGTGCTGGAGGCTCGTCTGGCCATCCCTGACTTCGTTCTGTTGTTTGTGACAACAGAACTGACGAGGACTTTTTTTTCTTTCTTTGGTTTAAATGAGGGCCAATCCTTCTTCTTTTCACTTTCCCACCCTTTTCACACAAAATCACACACATGACTCCCTGCTTAATTACTGATTTCATAGCAGCCATCTTACATGACTCGCTTTGTGTTTGATAGACGTATAAAGGCCGTCGGTCAGTCAGTCCAGCATTCATCAAACAAGATCGTAATAGGATGGATAGCTGCTACCGAAGTATTGTTCCATTAGGAGGAGACTTATTTGCCCCCAACTAGTCTTTATTTACAACACATTGCTGCAGATTTTCTCTAGAGCATGACCTGCTGACACAAACTAATGAACAAGTGCCCTTTTCTCCTACTTGCATGACACAAAGCTTTAGCTTCCGCAACATTCTTGTGTTCTATTCAGCCATAAGTCATTTTCTAATTTAATCTTTCACCTATAAACAAAGATGTTGATGAAAACATCCCTGACTTTCTTTAATGTAATTCTGATTATTCTGTTCACCAGCTTAAACTTGCATGCTCTCACACCGACATACTTATTAAACGAGAAATGAAAGATTGCCTCTCCGTCCTCGCAGGATAAAAAAGTAACCTTTCATCTGGACAACAACCCTCCCTGTCTTTTTTTTCCCGACCACGTGTCCTCTGGTATCGGCTCATTTGGGAGTGATCTCCCGAAACAACTCAATAATCACTCATTATGCCTCCCGGTCTGACTGACCTTCCAAAAGTGACTTAGTATTCTGTAAATTGAGTGAATTCCCTCTTTAGGGGGATAGAGTTTAGCAGCATGGGCCCTGAGCATGCATTCCTGGAGTTTACCCCACCGTTAGGAGCCTTGTGACCCTCAGAGGTGTAAACATGGCCGCATTTTTCAAGGACAGTGGGTCCTGACTCTGTGAAGGGGGGGAGGTCTCCACAGGCTGAGTTGGACCACAGCACACCCCCTTGATATTGCACTTTTATCAAACAGGGCTTGCTGCTGACGCTTCTTTTTAAATAACACTAAAGAAAGCTTCACAGAGAGCCGTGTTGAGGATTCTCCCCACGTGATTTTACTGTAACTGTTTTTCATGACAGCGTTAAGGATGATGAAGATCAGTATTGTTATGGTGGCAGCTGTGGTGGTTATTCTCCTTAGAGGAAGGGTTAGACGTTTTATAAAAATATGATTATTTGGTTTTCTGCTAAGCCTAAGAAGAGAAGATCAATGCCACGTGCATGTCTGCGTTTTGAAACAGCGGCTGATCAGCTCTGCCCAACTCTGTCCAAAGATGAAAAATATTTGTCCACGTGCTCTCCGTTCCCAACGTGTTATTGGGTCAGCTTTCTACGCAAATGGCTGGTCTGTGGAAAGAGCCGAGCTAGCCGTTGCCTTCTGTTTCCAGTCTTTGGGCTTTGGAGTTTCACTCTTAATGCACGATCGGAATCGAAGGTCTACGACAGCGGGTGTCCTAGATTGTGGCCCTTTGAGGCAAATTAGTAATTTGTGGTATTAGACTATTAAATAAAATGCCGACTTGACTTGTTTTGACAAAAGCTGGCCTTCCTGGCCACTGGTGTTACCACTGTGGAGGTTGTTCAAGGTGTCTGGAGAAAGAAAGCTTGTGAAAGTCATCTTCGTTTTTGGCATAGTGGTTAAATGTGCTAATTATCCATCTCTACCATCAGAGGAAAGTGGACAAAGGCTGGGAGATTAATGATATTTTAGGATAAGACTATTTACGCTCTACAGATGCTGCAGGCGTGATAAAAGCATTTTAGACCACTTCCTTGATCTACTTTTCATAATGACAATATTTAAAACAGTCAGGTGTGAACAAACGGAGCTTCAAGTTCTGCAGATTTAGCCATTGTGGAGCCCTCTGTGTGGTACAGTGACCAATGTATATCTGCAGGTTAACATACAACAAGCGATCTCGCTAAACCTTGTTTGCTGACACAACAGCCGTAGGAGCCACAGCAGCTCTTATGTTGTTAATTATGAATCTGCATGACAGAAAAAAAAGGCAGTTTAATGTTGTATTGGAGTGAAAAGTAACTCCTGGCTTCCTCTTCTGTGATGTGTTGGAAATGAGGAGTTGCCATTATGCAGCCGTCCTCTCCAGCTTCAAGCAATGCTCCGTCTCCGAAGTGACAACACATTCATTGTAGCCACGAACACCACATCTATCACCCCCCGGGGCAACGCATTCAGTGACTTGCAAATCAAAGAGTCATCCCTCGTGACGATGTCAGGTGAGTTCAGCGCCGTCTTTCACACATCGAGCAAAAAACGCAGTGACAGCAACACTTGAAGATATAAAGTAGGTAAACACCAGTCGCAAAAAGATGCTGACTGACAGAGAAATCAATGTGTGTCAATTGCTCGGCTACTGGGCTGCGTAGCACGAGGTGAATGACAAGCATGTCCCTTGGCCCGATGGTATGATATTCCCAGCGAGGTCACAGCCGTCTCAGCCCGTCCTGTAGCCGCTCTCAGTTCGTATTATTGTGCTCGGGCCCTCCAGCTGTTTGGAGTGTTATATTTCAAGCAATTGAGTGGTGGGTTACGAGAGCTCTGCTGCAGAGTGCGCGTGTATATGTGTGTGTGGTTTTCTGTGTGTGTTTAATATATATGTTTTGACTGGCATGTCAAAGGTAATTGAGTTGTGGAGATAGGGGACTCGATGAGTGTGTGTGTGGTTGTTTGCGTACATGTATGAGAGGGTGTGCAAAGGCACTAGGATTTTTACGTAATTAGCTCCACCCTTCATTCTTTGTTTCAACAGTGTGAGTAAATATTCACATTTGAACATGGGCATAATCTGTTGAAAATACATATTCCCATGTCCCAATTTCTTATTTCATTGAACTAAAAACATTTTGCCTTTCAAGACCATTTTCCAAGTGAGCTTTTACATGAAATTTGTGAGTTTTACTAACAAAAAAAAAGAAATACGTTTTTGCCAAAGGCTTTTGTCTAGCTTCCTGTACGAAAATCTCCAAATATAATACGTCTTAATATAAAATCCTGCAGTCTACCAAATAGATTTTGCACAAGGCCAACCGCAATAGACAGAATCTCATTGTTCTGTTGAGATAAAAATAAATCCAGCGATAGTAACACAATTGTTTGCATGTGGACAGACAACTATAATCAAATGACACATTTTTTCACACACAGACATTATTTTGTTGGCCTATGAAGTTTGAGCCAGACAGAAAAGAAGGGGTATCCTGCCAAGGTTTTAATACAGCGCCACAGAATCAAATTAACGAACCTCAAGGACGGAGCGGACCGACCAACAGCTGTGCTAGTCTGCACATAATATGTCTGTCTCCTCCAAGGTCACAGCGAGTGCGCGCTAGATGTTACTGCAACACCTAACAGTCAACCTGGCAAGAGGGGAAAACACGAACATACAAACAGATGTGTATCTCAGAAGCCTTTGAGTCCATAAATATTTTGTTCATTTTGTTGATCTCAGTGGATACAGTAGAATATTATGGACAGGATAACATGCTTTCTTCCCTGTCCACTTTTCACCAGAGGGTATTCATTTAAGGGCGCTTCTCTCTGTGTGCCAGCAGTGTTACAAATTTACAACCAACATATTTTTGAGGGAATCAAGCTTTTAGTGGTGAGATACTAGAGGGCCGACATCATCAAAATATACCATATTCCTGACTTGGCTTGACGTTGTGGATACATGATAGTCTATCTGGGCTTCCTAACCCAACATTTAGCACTATTCGTGAAGCATCTCAATACCTTCATTTGGGAATTTTGCCTAACCTAACCTGTGAAAGGAACCTACACGTTTTCAGGATTATGATCTTTCCAAGAGCAGCATCTAGTGGGCAAAGATCAAATAGCACACGACTTCGAATCAGGCCACTAAAAATAACACCCGGTGTTTGTGTCATAGGATTTACATGATTTGTATGAGACAGGAGAAGTTTACTCAGCTCACTCTGTTATGTTTTTTTTTTTTTTTTTACCTCGCTAGAACACTGTTTGGGTGATGTTTTCACAAAACTGTCTCAAAGTAATTCAGAGACATTTGAGGGCTTCCCTGGGAACATTTTGACTTTCAGTGTAAAAATGTTGTAGTCCATGTAAAGAGAAGCCCATATCGAACTGAAATAAAACTGAATACACACATAAAGTATAGTTACATCAAGGTTAAATTATGGTGCGGTTTTTGGATTTGCAAAAAAAATGTAAGCCTGGTGTTCCAGGCTTTTAGATAATTTAAAGGAGCAGGAGGAACATCACATGTGTCTGCCCTGCAAGTTCTGAGCGGAGAAATTTCATTGTGTTTAGGCAGAAAACAGCTACCAAACTATCGGATACATTTGATAAGCAATGGGGAAAGTTAACAAACAACAAAAAAAGTGATCTTCACGTTTCAGGGAATTATCCAGTCAGTGTTTGCCAACATAGTCGGAGGATATGAGAGGATGCAGGATCAGCTGCCAGCACTAAAAAACTAGACTAAAAACTCAACCGAGCAGACACATTGTAGGAGTTATTTAACTCCAGGAGGTGGCAGTGAAGCAAAATGTCGATGCCAGCTACTGTAAAACTTCAAAGAGCGAGAACAAGAAGGAACCTTTCTCGTGCTGTCAGGACATGACGGAACTCTTGAAGGGTTACACACATTAATGACGTTAATGCTAGCAGAAGGCGCAGCTAAGTTAGCCTCGCCGGCTCCAATAGTTGACATTGTTTGTCTCACTAGTTCACCGTCAATGCAATTTACGTAACGGCTGAAGAGCTGCATGACAGTGACGGTGCTTTCTACGTGCCACTGGTTGGTGAAACACTCATGCGACTGAGGTGCTGAACGAAATGAGAGGAGGGTGAGTATGTGGCTACCGTGCTAACCACGGAAGACATAACAGAGGCTGTGTAACGTTCACTGTATACGGTGAAACCGTGCTGGAAGCACCAGCGGCGGTGGGAGTGACGTGTGGCCTGATAGCTAGCATACCTGTTATGGTGCTAACTCGCAGCTAAGCTAGCTAACGTCATTTTTTTACGGTGATTAATCTGTCTTTTATGTCCAGTCACGTTTACTTAAATTCCTGGTATGTCGCCGTCTCGGTAACAGCTCGGGTTTTTTTGACAGCACGGACATCACGTTACAGCGGTCGGTGCTAATTCATTATTCAACACCGTCAAGCAGCGTTGTGCGTGAAATGTATTCTATTGAGTTTGACAGATGTTTGTTAACGTTAACTTGCTAGCGCCAACTGCCGAGGCTCCGGTGTCGGTGGCTGCTGACGGTGCCTTCCCACAGGCAGGCTGCAGCTATCTCAGTTTCCTCCACCCGTGTGGGTGGGGTCACGACGTGTTCCGGTCTTGTAATATTCAATAGCTACTATCTCCCCCCGCCCCCATTTCGTACCTGGCTTGATTAATTTAACGTAACGTTAACCCCATAGCTGGTGCTCATCCCTTGCCCTGTGGAGCACCGCTGAATTGCTCTCTACGTGACCACACCTAGCAGTGAATTAATTCATTCATACATTCATTCAATGGAAGTCTGACAGACAGTGGTCCTTTTGTGCTGAGTGCATTTCAGGCATAGAAAGGGAGTACATTTAATGATTTAATGTTTTAGATAATTAGTCCCATAAGTCTTGTGTCAGGGGCCAAACCCTCAGACGGTTTCGGTTTGTTGCTATTGTGTAAGGTCCTGTGCCTTGAAGGGACCATGTTTTTCATTTCCTGACATCGGTATCAAATCCATTTACGTGCCTCATTCCTCTATACACACATTACTATAATAGCATAGTCTAATTACAAGGAAGTAGCCTGATATCAGTGGTCCTTTTAAATATGATATATATTACCTACATCAGCAGCATTGCCTGCATCTGACCAAGCTGGACACTGAGGTAGATTGGGGAAAAACAGCATCCTTTAACAAGCAACATTAACATTAACCTGTGGCAGTTTAATAATCTGGATATACCAGTTTATACTATGATTACTTGATAGTAATGATTCTCAAATGTGATATATCCTTTCCTCCATTGCCTTTAGTAACCATCACTTTGGGTACTGATGCTTGGGTCATTTTTAATTTGAAATAATCACATACGGAACACTCTCCAAGCGCCGATGGAGAGTGTTCCGTGTTCCTTTATTAAAATGTATAATTAGTGTTCTTTGTCAGGCCACTTGTTTATAGAATCACTTGACTGATGTACATTTAAACTGACCCTCTTTCTCTTCCCTCCCCTGCTCTTTCTTTGGTCTCTGTAGTTGAAGAGTGTGTGTCGTCTGACTCCGCTCTCTGTTTTGCCATGGAGAAGCCCTGGAGGCTGTGGGGGGCAATCGGGCGTTGCACCCTGACTCTGGCCTCCTGGTCCTGGGGTGCTTGTCGAGTCTCCCTTTTGGCCCTCATCCTCACCTTCCACCTGTATGGGGGATTCTTCCTCCTGGCTCTTATCCTGGCCTCTGTGGCAGGCATTCTCTACAAGTTTCAGGACGTGCTCCTCTATTTCCCAGACCAGCCGCCCTCCTCTCGCCTTTATGTTCCCATGCCAACAGGAATCCCCCATGAGAATGTGTACATTCGCACCAAGGACGGTGTGAAGCTTAACCTCATCCTGCTTCGCTACACAGGAGGCGACCAGCCTCCTGGAGTCAACCCTGGCAATCAAAGCAGCCCCACTTCCTCTGCTCCGCCTACCATCCTTTATTTTCATGGTAATGCAGGTAACATTGGCCACAGGGTGCCAAACGCCCTGCTGATGCTTGTCAATCTGAAAGCCAATGTTGTGCTGGTGGACTACCGCGGCTACGGAAAGAGTGAAGGCGAGCCCAGCGAGGACGGGCTGTTCCTGGATGCCGAGGCCACGCTGGACTACGTCATGACCCGTCCGGACCTGGACAAGACAAAGGTGGTGCTATTTGGCCGCTCACTGGGGGGTGCCGTGGCCGTGCGCTTGGCGTCGGTCAACCCTCACCGCGTAGCCGCCATCATTGTTGAAAACACCTTCCTCAGTATCCCCCACATGGCTGCTACACTCTTCTCCTTCCTGCCCATGCGCCTGCTGCCCTTGTGGTGCTACAGGAATCAGTTCCTGTCCTATCGACAGGTCACGCTGTGCCGCATGCCCTCACTGTTTGTTTCTGGTCTGTCGGACCAGCTCATCCCACCCGTCATGATGAAACAGCTTTATGAGCTGTCTCCCACACGGACTAAACGTCTCGCTATCTTTCCAGAGGGCACACACAACGACACTTGGCAGTGTCAGGGCTACTTTGCTGCTTTGGAGCAGTTCACAAAAGACTTGCTGAAGAGCCACGCACATGAGGAGAGTGCTCAGCCCTCATCTAGTGTCACCATTATCTGAACAAAAAAATCAGTTTTTGGCTATCAAAGGCTCTTTTATTTGGAAAGAATGTACTGCATTTCTTTTTCATTTCACTATACTTTTCACTTCCTGCAAATATATATTTTTAACATTTGACTATTTCATGGCATTAAAGGGGTGGGCAACAATCCCCTTGTGGCTTATTTTGTCTTTCCGCCATGAAAGCATGTTTATGCCCTTAAACGAATGAAGCCAGAGCACACATGCCCAAACTGCGAGACATGTCACAACCGCAGAAGACTTGCTGTAAAATGAGTAAAACCCCCTGTAACATTTGCTTATAGTCTATTGACCATATGACCTACTACAATATTTCCGTGAATACTGATTCGACTGGAATTGAAAAAAACACTTCCTCTGGTAACCAAAATAAGACACTGACAATATGTAGGCCTGATCTGTATATATCTCCGTTAACACATCCCTTTGGTTGTTCTGGTTTACCCTAGTAGGCCATCATCTCCTGTGCAATACCTGATGAGGATTAGGGTGGGTAGTTTTTTTTTCTTTCTGAAATTGATGATCATCATTGCATCTTCCTGACATGACAAGACATAGTACTGATACATTTTTACATGTATATAAACTTCTCCTGTGGGTTTGTTAAGGAAATGTTTGCTCTTGTGTTTGGTTTTGTTAATAAATGATGGGTGCAGAGCTATTCAAGTCTTATCTTGGCAGAACCCTATGACACATGACCCCATGTAATCCTCCTATCCTTACCTATCTTGAAGAAATGTTTGTCAATTCCTAGTAGTCTTTTTAATGCAAAAGAATATTCCAAAGTTGACCAGAGGACAATACGAGGCGTAAGCAGTCTCAAAGAGGAATCAAGTAAGTGCTTTCCTGTGTTATTGTTCTTCCGAAAAAATGAAATGCACTTCACAAAATCACCAAATATTTTCTGTAGCAAAAAAACTGTTGTAATGAAACTCATCTTACACTCCAACAGCACCAGGAAAAGATTTTGTGATGGCTAGTATAGAGCATGAACAGCAATCGCGTTCCTGCGTTTATGTGAACATCTAAAGTAGAAACTTCCTATGAGCATGAATTTTGGGGAATCATCAGGAATGAAATGGAAAATTAGTTTTCTGGTATTTTACTTGTGTTTCAAGTGATCCCGTATCTTATCAAATGCAGACAAGATTCCTTCATCTTACACAATGGTATTCTGGTAAATTAACTTTACACTTGATATTCAGCAGCCCATGTGTACAATTCAATTCAATTGGCCCACTTTAATTCAAGTACAGGTTTGGTATGTGAGTGTTTTACTAAGATAGTCCGGAAACAACTATCAACATATTCTCTAAGAAGAAGAGATAAAAGCATGTATTTTTGATCAAATGGGATTCCTTTTAGTTTTTTGTGTTTAAGCCTTTTAAATTAGTCTCTTTCTGACAAGTAAGAAAACCTAAATTGAACAAACAAAAAAATGACAAAGTCTCTGTGAGCTTAAAACGGCCTGACGGCTGCTACGAGCTGCTTCTACATGAACAAGCGTCCGTTTAGAAGAAGTAACACATAGATGGTCTTTTCTTCCTCCTTGTGACTTTTTGACCTCTAGCGGAAAACATTTGTTTGGATTTGATGAAATCCATAAACGGTGGTGGGATTTGTCCCAACAATGGTTTGTCATTGTGTAATCTGAATTCAGCCAAAGTAGGATTGAGTCACTTGGCTCCAGACACTTTGTTTTAATAACTTCTCCTGTTCTCTTCATTTAAGAAAAGATGCAACTCATCATTCAATTCATTTATTGTTCGGTTGGCTTTAAGAAAAATGACAAACATTTTCTTGGATTTTCTCTGGTACTGCCCAATGTTGACAAAAAGAAATCAAATCAAAATGAATGTCTTTTCAATTTTTTTTTAAATAAAATAGTTTACCGGGTATTCTGCAAATGCACTATGGAACGTATTTAATATGTTCATATGATTGTCAATAGTGAAATGAATGCTGTCCAAAGTGTTGCCATAACGTAGACTATGTGATAATGTCGAGTCTGTCACAGACCTGAACAGTGTTGACTATATTTGTGTTCATCTACAATGACTCACAGAAAACGTGATGATTTGCACACATGAATGATCCATCTTCAGTATGAAGCTGTCAGTTTGAGTGATTTTTCCATTTCCGTTTCTTTTCTATTCTTCTCAAAACAATGTCGACTTCTTTTGTAAGTGCACATTTTCACTTTCTATTTTCTGTACTGTAAAGCAATAAATTGATACATTGAAATTGCTCGTCCTGATAGATTTTATACAAGCGTTTTTTTTTATGTAACAGTTCTCAATTCATTTATTTGAATTGGCATCACTTCACTTTTTTAATTCTGGGAATCGCTGTTTGTTTGGTTTTGCCGAGCAACTTTGATACTTCCTTCTTTCAGTTTGCGTTGCCTCCTCTAACTGTCTAATTCTGATGTGACCCTGCCTCGGATAATATGCATTTCTGCCCCTGTCACTTATCTCCCCTTCCTGTTTACGCCCTGAAACAATCGCCCGGCCTGTTTGTTGGCTCTGCGGAGAGGCCGCGGCGTGTTTATGCTCAAAGAGCGATAGGGGAGAGAAGGAGGTCAAAGACCCATCAGGGCCGGAAGCTGTGAGTGCGGTTAGCCGAGCGGAACAGTATAAGGGAAGCTATTTTGCCCCCCGTTTCTGTACAGTGTTTCCTCTGCGTAGTCCCGCAGACTAAACCGGAACCAGCTACTGAAGGAGAGTAGTGAAACGACACTTAAGAGCGCCAGCGGAGCTCGTGCCCTTGTTATTGCGGTGAAGCTGTGGACAACGTTGATGCCAGCGTTGCCGCCCCGGGTCGGCCAGGGGAGACGCGGCGCGGTTCGGTGCGCGTGAGGCTTATTGT
The DNA here is from genome assembly GCA_021346845.1 of Apeltes quadracus. Classification (NCBI taxonomy): domain Eukaryota; kingdom Metazoa; phylum Chordata; class Actinopteri; order Perciformes; family Gasterosteidae; genus Apeltes; species Apeltes quadracus. The sequence goes on along the minus strand of CM037932.1, from coordinate 7,994,981 downwards.
CATGGGGCCCGCCATGGCCGCTCTGGCGGGCGGGCGGCCCGGTAACGGACAGAGGACAGGTGAAGGGAGGCTGTCCTGGCCGGTCTTCCTGCTGACGCTGGCTGCCGTCACCTCGTCCTCCCTCTCGGCGCTGTCGCTGTACCAGCTGGTGGCCCTCAGGGCCGAGGTGGAGGGACTCAAGTCGGAGCTGGGCCGCAGGAGAGAAGAGGGGCGGGAGGCCGAGCACGCGAGCCAGGTGAGCGACACGGAGAGTCCCCCCCGGCCCCCGAGGACGTTTGGAAAGAAGCGTGTATTTGTACACTTTGTCGTGTCTTTTCAGACTGAGAATGTCAGTGGGAGGAACTGCCAGGAGTCGCTGCAGCAACCTGGCCCTCGACACGCCGCCCCCCCGATGAGGAAGAAAAGAGTGGCGCCTGCGTCAGAAGCATCCGAAGCAAGTAAGTCTTGACAGTTCACTGTGAAAGTGTGATGCACTAACTGGCTTCTTTTAGTTTGAATGAAGTGCAAGAGCCGTTAAGCGTTCGGAAAAAGTGATTCACAGAGTGTGACTACTTTCATTTCCAGTGTTCAAGGTGGTGATTAAGTTCTCTAATCCGTTCCTTATTGTTTTTGATATTTTGAATGCCAAGATTTTCAAATTTGAACAATTATATCGTTCAAATGGACTTCACAGTTCCTACGTACCCTGCAGAAAAGTAGAGAATCCCTCCCACGAATGCCCCTTTGAACAAAGCTGACTTTGGATGACCCGTCAGCTCAGGCCATTCAATACCGCTGTTAGGTGCGGAGTTTGGGGGCAAGGAGAGAAAAACATGGGAAAGTCAACACGCTGATTTATAAGGAAGCCTGTGACCCGCATGAACATGTCTGAAGTTCTTGTATGTTTTCTCACAGCGTCTCAGTCCTGCTTGCAGTTGTTGGCAAACAGCAGCCGGAAAACCTTCAGGAAAGGTACAGTCTTTCCTGTGCGGCGCTTTACTGCAGTTTGCTGAGAGTGACCCATTACATGCATTCATGATGATTTGACACGTTCTCTGATGGATTCTTTGCTTCCAAGATGCAGAGTATAACTCGGAGCCGCACACGGGCATCCCCTGGCAGGCCGGCCTGAGGAGAGGCTCGGCCCTGGAGGCCGATGGAGACAGCATGCTAGTCAGAGAGGAGGGCTTCTACTTCGTGTACAGTCAGGTCAGTCCACGTGTCGTTCCACCGGCCCGCCACTCGAAGGCGCTGCTGGTCCGCTCTCCACATTTCACGCGCCATAGGGGGAAAGTGTCTCTCACACGATGCAGGGGGGAGGAAAGCGATGTGCTCGATCCAAGCGGGTTAACAGACCTTGAAGAAAGGTCAGATAAAGACGAGGAAATGCTAATGACGTATGCATAATAAATGAGGTATCAAATGATGGACCCCTCACCTGACTGTGCGTTAACCTTTAGGCACTATAATTATGACAGACCATATGGTCCTTTTTCTTCTATAAATGTGTCAGAAAATGTCCTTTCAGTAAATTATTTTGCTCTTTAAAAAAATATGTTGTCAGTGCTTAAAATCCTTCACCTCACGGCATCGACTGAGCCCAGCGTTTCCGATGTGCTCAGGTCTACTACATGGACAGCACCTTTGCGATGGGTCACGTGGTGATCCGGAGGAAGAGGAACGTGGTGGGAGACGAGCCTCAGTATGTGATCTTGTTCCGCTGCATCCAGAACATGAACCCCGTCCACCCTTACAACACCTGCTACACGGGAGGCGAGTCTGAGTTATTGTTTGTGTCGAGCTGACAACAGCTGTTACGGGAGGTCAGCCGCTGTTCTCTAGTCAAGCTTTCAAGTGTGCGTGTGTGCGTGCATGTGTGTGTGTGTGTGTATCTGTGGATTGCCTGCACATGTGTGTCAGTGGTTTGAGGATTGTAGCAAGAAGAATATATATATATATATTTTTTTTTTTAAGAATTGCAGTCTAACGTGTGCATTTGAATGGCTCAGGTGTTGTGAAGCTGGAGGCGGGGGACCACGTGGAGCTGCTGATCCCTCGGCCCACAGCCAACGTGTCCCTGTACGGAGACACCACCTTCCTGGGGGCTATCAAATTGGCTTAAAATGTGTCACCCGAATTGGGACCGGGGGGGCGGGGGGGGACACTGCGGCGGTTGGGGGAAGAGGAAGAGGCGCAACGCAACGCAACGCAACGCAACGCAACGCAACGCAGCGCGGGTCTGGTGACCTCGTCTGACCTTGTCTGACGTGAATCTGTGAGGTGAGAAAATCACAGAAAGCGGCCACTTCAGTTCCGGCTGAGCGAGAGACTGACTCGGAGGCTGCGCCGCGCGAGGGCATCAGCCGATGGCACGCCGTTTACCGTTAAAATAGATGCCTCATATATGTAGCTACTAGCTGTATTATGCTCTTTGGTAAAAATGTCAGAATCAAGTACTTTATCTTCAAATAATCCCTGAGACTTGACTTTGTGCCTTACTTGTAACAGAGGTGTGACTTGTGTGTCGTCCTCATACTGCATTAATCCATATTTCCTCCTGTAGCATTCCTGAAGGTTTTTAAATATTTGTCAGATATTCCGACACACCTGTATCACCTGACAGCCATCATTTGATTTCACTTTAATTTCAAATGCAATAAAAGCGACAGTTCTGTGCAAAACATTTGACGTCAACCAGAATCTGGGTTGGAGGTTGTTGCTCATTGGCCGCGAGAAGGAGACAAGTAGAGACTGGAGACGCGTGGCAGAACATCCTGCCAGGCAGCAGAGAGCGTCGAGGCTGAGCAGGAACACTGGGACTCAGGTAAAGGTGGCTATTTTTAGATCGAAGCAAGGCCGTACCGGCAGATGATGTCTGCACGTTCCAAGGGCCTCCAGCTCAATGAATCTGTAATGGGGTTTCAGACGCATTTTGACCAATAGTTTTTCCTAACTAAGCATTCTGTGAAAATGACCTGTTGTAAAGTAGGGCAGGGCTGTAATATTTTTAATTGCTTCTCAGAGCAATCAAATTGAGACACATAATGGTATTATTTTGTAGCCGAATAAATGATTGAATCTGAGCAAATGTTCATCAAATAATTATTTACACAAAGTACAGTTTCCTAATGAAAACCACAACAGTGGAACGCAGCCAACAATGGAAACAAACTGTCATATTTATCACCCACCCCATCAAAAAAGCTTGAATTTGTCACTCAAATCTGCTGCCAGGGAAAAACTTTGTTTGTTTGGTGGCAGTGCCAACCGTTTTGTGATGTTAAGCATAATATGACGCCCTCTATGATGTACTTAAAAAGGTCTACATTCGAACATCACAACATGATGCTCTATACATAAAGGTTGGCCTCTTCTGAAGCTTTTTAGCCAGACATGTTCTTACTTTGAAGAGATGGCTGTATAAATCTATTTTTGCCTAAGGGTTCTCCTTTACCTAACTCACCAACACACACAATGGCCTTCTGTCCGCCGGGGCAAAGAGTTACACAAAGCCCCCCTGGGTGGCCACTCCTTCACTCGGCATGTTGCCCTCAAAGTCATGGCTCCATTCGACAAGAAGAGACCGAAAAGACGGGGGCGCCGGGGTAAGAGCGTCTAAAATAGAAGGTTCAGGGGAGCGATTTCAAATCGGACTTAATGGATAGCAGGGCGTCCATTAGTGGAAGAGGAGAGAGAGGCTGTGGCGTCTAAAGCAGAGAGAGAGAGCGCGAGTGCAGGCCACGGAAGTCAGAGAAGCTCTCTGATGATCCGGTAAACAGAGCAGGCTGCTGTCCGTGCAACGCTGTGTATTTGTACGTCTCCTATAAACGTGTCAAGCGTGATGCTTCGCCCCCCCTCGCACCCCTCTCCCCGCCCCTCCCTCTGCGCCAGAAATATCTTTGTGCGGTGCCATGGAGACGGCTGGTGTGTTGGCGGAAGCTGATGTCATTGTGGGCTCCCGTCTCAAAAGAGAAACCAGCATCTGACCGGAGAATCAGGAAATGAGGCCTGCTGTGTACACATGCTGACACTGTGTGTAGTTCACACTCACACACACACACACACACACACACGTGATGTGAGTTCACAAATTATTACACGCTGAAAAAAGGATGACAGATGTCACATGTTATCATATATATTATACTACACGATACGGAGTGAGTTTGTCTCAATAAACAACCTCATAAAAAAAACGAAAATGTTGACACACTAATATAGAAAAAAACCGACATGGGCTCATCATGGTCTCACTGCGGTGTTCGACACGGTGGTTCCGTGTACCTTCTCCTCTAGCATTTGGGGATTACTTTAATCTAAAGTAATCAGGCTGATCCGAAGGCCTGCAGCTCAACTAGCAGCAGCACCGCCGGCATTTCTCACTTAAGTGCGGATTTGGTTTACCCGCAAACTGGATTGTGTCATCCGTTCCTCCAAAGTCTAAACGTCATGTTCCGTGATTTTCAGCTGGAGAAGACACAAACTGGCTTTGATAAACGTGACACAATTAGAGGTGGTTTAGATTATTCTCCCTTGAATGCATATCTTTTGGAATATAAGATGATTTTACACAGTGAGCAACAATTATCTCTATCTGTTTATGTGTTGTACATGTTGCCATTGTTTGTAGCCTACGTATCCCTGTATTGTACTTTTGTTAGCAAAACCCTCGAATCATGCAAGTAAAAAAGGGCAAATTGGGCTCGGAAAGATGATTTATTCTCAAGATTTGAATTTATGAATGCGATGGGGGAGAAATTGATGTGACAGTCGCTGAAAACTTTTTTGTTGAATGTTTAGACTAATTTCATGTCTACTTAAAAGGGAAGTGAAACCTGATTTAGTCACCCAAGAGTGCCATTCTTACACATAAACAACGTGCCAAAAGCTTATTTTTTTAACTTCTCCGCTTCCTGCATCAAAGCAGCCAGGGAGTCGGCCATTATATACATATTTTTCATCAAATTAGATAGCCATGTTGAACTACAATCCCACAGATGCCCATCACTACTTGTCCCACACTTTTGGAAATGTAAAGGTCTGAGGGAAGTCCTAAAACTGACACACTGTCCCTTTAATTAATCCCCGCTTTGGTGAACGCATCGGCCGGCACGCCAAATCAAACACCCCCACAGCAGGTGCACTAATTACGCTAGTTATGCGTCCCACGTCCTCCGGGGGACCACGTGTTACCTTCTGTGTGACGTCAGTGCTGCTTGAACCGTGTAGACCCGAGGGAGGGAGCGTTAATTCTTAGCACGGAGAAATGACCTTGAAGAGAAACCGCACGTGAAGCACGTTGAGGAGGAGGAGGAGGAGGAGGAGGAGGAGAAGGAGAAGGAGGACAAGGAGGAGGGCGACGTCGCACGAGGCCCCGTGAGACAAGTGAGCGACGTAAAACACACAAACTCCATTGCTCTGTAGAGGACAGCGTGACTATCTTGCTTTGTCAAAGTGTTGACTGCATATAATGAGAAACAAGTTTCACTTGGTGGTGGCGGGCCACTCCTTCCGTCCTCGTGGTTATTGACGGGGGGGCTCGTGTAGGTGGGAGTTTTCCTCGTTCTCCTGTTTCCACTGCAGGGTTTCACCTTCAGCCCGTTTGCTGGTGCACTTTATAACTTTATTTTTCTTTTTTTACTAACCACTAGCCTTAGTTACTAACCCATAGTATTGTATTTTATTACATTTTATTCCTTGCACTATTTTGTCCGTTGTCTGGTTGTCCATTGTTCTCTGTTCTGTTGTTATGCACCAACCGCCAAGTCAAATTCCTTGTATGTCTGACGTACTTTGGCAACAATGTTTTCTGATTCTCCCCCCCCCCCCCTTACAGTGCAGTTTGTGTGCATCAAGTGCCACTCGTCCCGAGAAGCTGCTGATGGGCTTTTGGTTACGGTTGTAATTAGAGATTTTGTCCCACTCCCTTTTTTTCTTTTTTTCTCTTAAAAAAAAAAAAACTTCTCTCGATCTAAACTTCTAGATCTCTCTTCCCTTTTAAACACTTATGGATGTGATGTCGGTGGAGGATTGCACCCTACGAAATAGTGTACGGAGAGCTGGGAGTGGATCTCCCTCGCTCTCCCATTCCCTCACTCCCTCTCTCTCCCCAGATCGGAGCAGCTTAGATCAGTTCGTCTCTGGATTTTATTACCAGGCTGGAAAGAAAGCATCAAGAGCCACAGGGGGGGGAAATGTTGCAGTGAGGTACGTTGGATGTTGTTCGTGAATGTGTGTTTGAGTTCCTCTGTTTACCTTTTCCACACACCGCTTCAATGCACTGCTGGTTTGTTGTCATTAGGATGCTTCATTCCTTTAACGAAGGAATCGTCTGCACCGATTCTGCTTTGTTTGTTTTTCAAAGAGAAAGGCAATTTCTTCTCCTCTAATGGCCACCGTCTTACCGTGGATGGGGCCTTTTTTTATCTCCCACCCCCCCCCCCCCCCCCCCCCTCCATGTGTTTCTGTTGTTTGGCCTGAGATGTTTCATGTGTGCCTGCTGGCAGCACAGAAAAAGCAAAACAGGTTTGTTGGCTTGATCATTGCGCGTACACACACACACACACGCACAAAATCCTTCAAAAAGCCTCAAGGATAATGGATGTCAGTCGGGAATTGCTGCCGATTCAGTGGACCTTGGGTAGCTTTCACCCAAAAGAGTGCGGCTGTAGGACATGTGCACCGTCTGGTACACTGGTGAGAGTGAGACCGTTGAGAGACAAAGAAGAAGAAAAGCAGTAGGGGGGACTGAACCAGTAAGAGGCATTTGGGAAGTATTGCGACAGGCAGACAGAACCGTTGGTTAACCTTCTACTGCTCTGTGTGATGAACAACACAACTCGCCCTCTGTCAACACACAAAACTCTGCTTTAGTTTCACAGGAGCTCACAGACGGGCTCATTCAGAAGGCGGAGGTGTATTTGTCTGTCCATGCGAGAGAGCATTAAGTATTTGGGGTTCAACCCTTTGGAAGCAGATCTATAACTGTTTAACACTGCGTTTAAAAACAAAATCGATCACTGATGTACAAGGAGACTGTCCCGTGTGTGTCCTACACCCATCTGTCCTCCTGCCGGGCCAGATTTTTTGGGCTGTGTGTAGGCAGCGTTTCGTTGTTCTGTGTAGCCGGCGAGAGGCTGATGTCTTTAAACCATAGAGTGTCCGTACCCAGCCCCCGTCCCCTGCGCTGTGGTCAGCTGTTTAGCCACATGTTCTCAAGACTTGAGTCCCCACCGTCCCTGGTAAATGGGGGTTGATTTATTAAGGTATGACTACGATGCCGGGGGGAGGGGGCGGAAGGATGACGATGATGTGGAGAATGGGACGGCCGTACAAAGACTTATCGCAGCAAGCATTCGGATGGATCTCCTGCTGTCAGAGCTCCAGAGGTGTTCAAGGAATATACAGCCCCCCCCCCCCCCCCCCCCCCACCAGCCCACCGGCTGTGTTGCGATGCTGAGGCTCCGTGGCTTTGGCGCGATTTCAAATGAGGGCTTTTTTTTATGCATGATTAAGGAGGAGACTACTTGTTCTCACGGGCGTCTTTGGGGAAGCGTGGCGAAAGGTCGTGAAAGTCACAGCTGGAAGAGCTAGAAATGACAGCCGCCTCTCCCCCCCTCCTCCTGCCCCATATTTCCAACTGCTGTAACGCCCCAAGCCATCCAACTGTTGGCCCGCCAGAGGTTTAGCCACATTTTTCATGTCTAACACTTGGTGTGTCCACAAGCTCATCTATTCTTGGACGGGACTGGCTGGTGACCCCATTTCCCCTCCCGCCACCCCCCCGCCACCTCTCCAGAAAAGACAGCAGACAGCTGACGAGGCAGACGGAGGGGCATTAGGGTGGCTGCTGTTCATCTGGGGAAGCCTTAGATTAGTTTCACCTCTCATCTGATTGGTACCAATTGTAATTCACACAATGTATAATTGGCAAACTATGACGAGATGGATATCTGTAACTGGAAATGTGCAATATCTAGAAGAGGGATACATTTGAATTGAAGCAAAAGGCATTGTATTTGGTACTGCATCAACCCTGATATATTAATAGATTGTTTAGTCCGTATTGTATCAGCAAATTTTCCTGCATAAAGCAGTGCTCCAACAAATTAGCATAGCACTCTTGTAATGGGTTGCACCAACGATGCATCATTTAAAAAAGAAATCCATGCAAAAACAATTATGGGGTATTTCCTTTTTTTTTTTCATACCGCATGACCTTCTAAAATCATAGCGCATCCTGTAGCCACACGCATTATTTGTGGACCAGCAACGTTTAGGTCAGACTATTATAGCTGTGAGCGGGTAGCCTCCAGAAATGTAAACAACTATTCCAGATATGCACTGGTACCCCCCTAGGCTTGTAAACTTACAAATATGATTTAAGCAACTTAAATATTTAAGTGAAAGCAGAATATAGAGTTCAAATTCTGTTAATCAATTCCCAAAACCTTTTTTGTTTCATTTTTTTCACTGCAACTGATTATCTGATATCAGTTGTAGATGCCCTAGATTTAGTCAAATTCATGTTACATAGAAAAATAAACGCCTAATATATAATTGCCCTTTTTTCTGAGTTGATCCTATGATGAAGATGAAATCCCAGACTATTCTTAGTTGATGCCCATGTGACTGGGCAGTTGGCAGCCTCAAACGGCAGCTAAAGACAGGTGGTGGGACGCGCTGCTGACAGCAGCCACATGTCATTTGGCCGTTGAACACTTGCAGACGTTCCCAAAATGAAATCCGAACCTTTCGCTCAGAGGCTCTCTGATGAAACGAGGTCATCAGAGCAAAGGTCCAACCCGATGAAGCCGCACCGGGTGGACCGAGCCCTAATATGAAGGTCGTCTGTCAGTGGAGCGGGAGGCTGCTCGCCATGTGACCCTCACCTTTCTATATTAGTACAGGCCTGCTGCCGCTGGCACGTGGCCGCCTTTGTTTTTATTATGGAAAACGCTGCCAATAAGGGACCTCAATGGCAGGGTCAATGTCTGGGCTTGCCGTGTGTGTGTTGTGTTGCATGGCTTCCCACCTGTTAGCGGTCGAACTGGAATGAGACCGCTGTATTTCCTGTGACGACTGAAGCGGAGCGAGCCCTGCTGGGATTTGTGCTCGGGGTTAAAGACAGCGAGGCACTCCACGGGGCACTCCAATGTCGCGCGGCCCGTTATGAGCGTAGGAGTGGACGTTGGAAAGCAAATGGATTGTGTGACACTGCAGAGATGGAGACTGGGAAATGGTAAAAGTTCTCTCTCTGAAATCGGTGGGCGGGAAGAGAGTAGATCACGAAGCCGCTCCTCGTCTCCCCTCCCTGGAAGGTGTAGGAGGGCCGGTGCATGAAACCGCTTCCCTGTTCCCATCACAATCAAATCTGTAACACACACACGCACACACACGTGCCTACTCTTCCCACTGAACACGCAAACTTGTGCACCTACGCGGTTGTCATGCCTGCAGCTGAGTGCGAGCCCGGCTGCAGAGCCATGCAAATGATGTGAACAGATCTGGTTATGCATTCCCTTTTTAAAAATATCACTGCTTTGATATATCCAAGAAGCAGTGGGGGGAGTTTACCCAGAGATGAAAGATAACGTGTGTGTGTGTGATTTTGAAACATGTCATCACTCACGTTCAAGACAAATCAAATTAGGTCCATACTTAATGGGGCATGATGCCCCCCCACCACCCTCTCACAATGCTGGGATTCACTCCAAGCTTCTATCAGGCTAATCTTCGGATGTCTGTCAAACAACTCTGGGGGATGAGAGAGCTGCAGGATGTGTGCATGAACCAATGAGGCAAGGCAAATGGGTGAGAAAAAGATTAACACACAGTATATAGCCAGATTGCCGGTGGAAGGCAGTGATGGGGAGGGAAAGGCGGCTTGAACCGCAACAAGGAAGCGACAGTAAAGGAAGGTCAGTTTTGTGCATTTCATTTTCTCTGCTTATTTTTGCGAGCAGATAAGTATATTCTCCCTGTGAAGCATTAGTTCATTAGAGGAGTTCTGCGTTTACAGGTAGATTACCGGTTCTCTCCTCAGGTGTGCATGATCCAGAAATCCTGTAATTTAATTTCCCCAGATGCACCTCAATTCAAAGGTTAAATCCACACTCACTTTCTCCATCTTCCAATCCGACCGTGAGTAGATGAGCTTTAGCGCGACGAGAGCGGCGACCTTACGAGTCTGGTTAAGTCAAGGTCACGGCAGTGATTCGTACGCAGTGAGGCGCTGAAGGCCAAATGCAGCCAGAGCTTCACGAGAGGCCGGAGACTAATCTGCTCTTTGAATGTAGGTCCACCAGTCTGACTCTTGGTAATAATGTTAGCGGTTGCTCCAGGGCAGAGCTTCTAGATTCAGAAACGCTGAGAGACTTCCGTGTTTTGAGTGTTAGCAGTCACACGCTTTTACATTTGGCCTAATCTGGCCAGTTGTATAACCCATTTAATCTAGTAAAAATGAGCTCCTGTCTTCATCATAGTCTTGCGGTGCACTGACTTAACATTAAATTCCTCCCAAAGAAAACTTAAAGATGCACATGTTTAGATCAATTTTTTTTATCTGACATTAGTTCAGACTGTCAGAATTAATTGGTGACCTACTAAACAGGGAAATAAGGGTGCGATGCCGGTTAGGTAAAAGTGTGAGAAGCGACCCAGAGATTAGGAAGGACGAGCAGACGGTTGGAGACACGGGAAGCTAATTAATAAACAGATGAGGAGATCTGTCTATTCCCGAGGGCACTCCCCCCGCCCTCTCGCTTTTAAATAGCTCCTTCATTTACTTCTGCATTGCATGATTACTTGTTTAACAGTCTTTTATCCTCACGTAGTGTCTGGGAAGTGGACGTTTTTGAAGCCCTTGAGCGTCTTCCTGGTTCCCCCGTTTGATCGGCTGCTTTCAGCGGCTCTCTGCAGGTGAAGATGAGCGCAGGCAGGAGCAGATTTGAAACATGGAAACGGCAGGGTGGTGGTTGGACGTCGGGCGCGGGGGAGGAAATGGTTTAAGTGAGGCGACGATGAACGTCCGATGCCTGTGGAGTTTCTGATGGGAGAGCGCGTGCGTGTGTGTGTGTGTGTGTGTTGTCAGTGACCACATTTTCAACCTCCCCATGTCAAGGTCAACATGGGTATTCGCAGAGAGGCACCTTCGTAATTAACTATTCATCACTGTGTGTGTGTGTGTGTGTCCGAGTGTTTTTGGGAGCATCAGCATTTGGGCTCCGCATTGTGTGCAAATGAGACAGCTGGCTCCCGTCTAAAGAAGAGGTTTTCCATGCGCACCTCCTCAGGCTCTGCGGCGGCTCCCTCGTGGTCCAGTTCTCATTGTGTGCCGGCGCCGTTGTTATTGGCAACGTTGGCGACAAATGTTCACCCGTTTTGACCACAAATTCTCCAGGGCGTGTTCCCTACATGTGGGGGATTCAGGCGCCTCCTCCTTCTGTGTATTTGCACCCTCCTCCTCGTTTTTCCTTTTCTTTCACACCAACATTGGGCTGGTAAAGAATGGAGTGCCGGGGAATTGAGGGTGGGTGCGTGGTGTAACTGTACCCCTTCAGACGGAGCAAGTGGGCTGGGTTCATTGGGGTCTGGAGAGGGGGAGGGACGTTGACACACCGAGAGAGGGAGAAAGGGAGCGAGACAGATTTAAAGAGTTAGCCGCTCCAAGCGGCAGAGTTGCCATGGCTACGGGGAAAACGGATGAATGAATGACATCACAGTGGCGGGGAGGAGAGAGTGTGAAATTGATTTGGTGGCGGCCGGCGGGGGAGGCGGCGCTCGTTGGGTTTTCGTCGGGTAGACCCTTTTCTCTCTCCTCCGCACGCCGGTGTCTCCTGTGGACGAGCTCTCACCGGTAAGGCGCCGCTTTTCCCTCTTCCCTTCCCGTCTCATCAGGCGGAAGGCTGATCTTTTGAGGAGTGTAGGTCGCATTTTTCACTCTGATAACTGTCTTGACAACATGTGAGATGGACTTGGGGAAACCGTGTTTGTGTGTGCGCATGTGTGGTAGTTGTTAAAATGTGCATGCATGTCATGTGGGAGAGGCAGATGTGCAGTTGTCCTTGCTGTGTGTAGTATATTCATGTGTTTTTATATATATTCTATATATTAATTAATTATCTCACATGCTTAGTGTGGAAGAATGTGTTTCTGGCAGGGAAGGAACAGCTGATTGTGTGGAAGTGTCAATGTGCGCTATAATGAGAATTGGCATCCGTGCAAAGGTTGTCTCACTTAGAGCCGTACATGGGCGGGAATCTGTTGTTACCGTGGGACCGTCCTGGTGCCGCTGTCCCTCTCCACAGGGAGATCCAGTCAGAAGGGACGCACTAGGAGCCGGTAAAGTCTCGCTAAATAACACTTGTCTGGACACTGCAGCGTGGCTTTGATGGCTCTGATTTAAAGGGCGGCCTGACTTGGCGACCCTGCTGCGAGTTCACAGGCAAAACCTTCCCCATTTATCTAGCGATGTGCTTAATTACGGAGTTGACCTGCGTCGACCCCTGTGGGACCAACGGCCGGAGTTGAAAGGTGTGGCTTGAGGTCACGGCGAAACCAATCGGCCTCCTTAGATCAGAGTCCCTTCACTCAGGCCCGCATCCAAAACAGGGGAGAAGATTACATTTGGGATCAAAGGCTCAAAAACGTAAGCTAGATTTGGGAAAATGTAATCCATTACTAGAGCTATCAACCAGTCTGCAACCCTTCTGGCATGCATTAAGCCTACGCTGATGTTGAATGGAGAGTTTAACCTCCAAGGACACTGGACTACATTCTGCAGGCAATCTAGTGTTGTGTCTTTCTGCGGCAGGTACATTCCAACAGCGCTGCATGTTCTCTTCGAGGGACAGTATTAGACTGGAGGAATTTACATTTTCATTTGCGCTGTTTAGCTGCTGTTCCAACCTACAGTCTTGTTCAATTAAAAAAGTCCCAGCAGCTAATACCTAAAGCATGCGGTTAAGCGATCTGAGGGATGCTAGAAGTCAATCTGTCCCGCTTCTGCACAAGGTAGGCTGCGAGCATCAATCTGAGCCAGGGAGGGGGATTTGTCATTAAAGGTACAAAGCAGTAACGTCACGTCTTTTCAACCTGCCGAGGGAGCCTTTCAGCTTTTTGGTTGACATGGTCGGGGGCACAAGTGGGTCAGCAGTGTGTCTATGTGTCTCCGCTCTGAGAACCGAACCGCCCTGTAGCACAACACTACTCAACATTTGTTCTTCAGTGACGAAAGCACCTCATCTGAAGTCTTATCGAAGCCGCTCCACTTTGCCTCTAGTTGTGAGTCATTGGTCCGATATGGTGACTGGACCGTCACGCAAAACTCTCGCCCACAAACACAGACCGTACGAGTTTAACAGAGACTTTAATGGCTGTCACACTTACTCACCCTGGCTCGTTATCGTGCCTTTGCCTCGAGACTGGGAGGCGGACACGGGAAGGGATGGGTTTAGATGGACAGCAGAGACGAGCAAAGACATTAGTGGTGTGTGTGTGTGTGTGTGTGTGTGTGTGTGTGTGTGTGTGTGTGTGTGTGTGTGTGTGTGTGTGTGTGTGTGTGGCAAGTAGCAGTTTACATGATGCGTTTCAATACCTGTCAGGCTTCACTCAGTCTTTCTTTATTGTCTGTAGTTGTCGACAGCAGCACAGTTGATCCTCTATAGTACTTTCTAATCGGCTGGAAGTTGCTGGCTGGTCCTACACAGCTTTAACCTGATCGGGGCGTTGGTCAGAAACACGCAGTGATTGTTAATTCTATACGTTTAGAGGGGAAGCGCACCTGTTTATAAGTTATTGTTGTATAGTTGTACTGCTGACTTGGGAGCGATTTAGATAAAATAAACCTTATGTGACTTCCTCATCAGTTTGCCTCAAATGTCTCAATGAATTTGAACCTAAAATGTAACTATTTTTGTTAAAAACTAATTGTGTACCGTACAGCAAAAAAGGGAAGGTTTTTGTTTCCCTTTTTAACAACTTTAGCAAGTTAAACTACTATAGTAAAACTACAATACTGGACTTTTGCCCTACGAAACAAAGCAACCACCTCCACTTATTAGGCCAATCACTGTCAATCAAACTGCTTTGGCTCCACTTTTGGCAGGATGTTGCTGCTGCGTCCAGGGAAGAGTCATTTCACAACTGTGAAATTACACACAGTCTGCTTTGCTGAGAGCAGACGGTCGAGACAAAAACGAACCGACTTCTGGTGAAGAACAAGCTGATTTTAAGTCTTAAGATGTAGCACAGCATGGTGAAAAAAAGTAAGCAAGTGAAAATTTGCTCTGTAATTTTGTCCCTAGAATTTAAAAAAATGTTTCCCATATTGTCATGCTTTTTGGCAAGATTCTATATTTTCTTCACATCCTGACTATCAAACCTAATTATTAGTATATTGATAATTATGTGGACTTTCTCCCACTGCTCTCCCCTACTACCCGTTTGCTGCACTTCATATCGTCAACTTCTTTTCTCTTGTCTAATTATACGTTGATTGTGGAACCTTGCTCCCATACACAGCAGGTATTTGAGGGGACAGCGACTTGACATTATAACATAAGCGGCACGGCGATGTGGGTCCGGAGTTTGACCCGACAGTGCAGGCGTCCTGAGTGGCGGCAGTGGTCATGGTTCTCTTAGTCAGCCGAGAACCAAACGAGCCATTATGCCCCCATGTCGTTCCATTGTGCCTGTTGCTTTAAACTGTGATCCAAGGGAAGAGGGCAGTACAGGGGGGACAAAGGAGCACAGAGGGAGTGATGGACCTGCCTCCAGCTCTCTGGGTCGACGAGATGAGTGGAGGCGATTTGGAGGAAAGCAATCACAGACGAATAGTACGCCGTTCATGAAGTGTGAGGGGAACAAAACCGGCTCATAAGTTATTGATTCCTACGGCTCTCCTTCAGCCTCACTCTGCCTTTGTCTGATTCTAATTCCTTTCATGTGTCTGTCAAATGGCCCTAACTGATTTTTTTTTTTTTTTTGCTCATGATTGCATCATGTGCATTTCTTATCACCCCCTGGCCAGCAGCAATAATGAGCCTCATCAGTCTTTTTAGGGCTCCATTCTTAGCAATCGGCCAACTGGAAGATGCTACGATGTCTCCGCTCTGTCCTCCACTCACCTTCACCGCTGTGACATCACAGTTGTTGCATTACGCCTCGCTGTCGCAGTAGAAGTCTGCCACCTTATATTCGGTCATTGGCTCCTCTTGAAAGCTACTGCATGAGTTATGATCAAGTGCTCTTGAGGTTGTTGTTTTTTTTTTTTGTTTCTAGTGTCAGCTAGTGTTTTGTATTGTGTGAATTCTTTTGAAGGGGGAAAAGATGATAAAGGAAGTTTAGGGAGCTTTCTTTTGCACACAGACGGATCTGCCCGTCAGCAAGTGTTCGCTTATCCTCTAATCCGCCCGATGTCTGACACGACTTGTCGTCTGGCATGCCTGATGAATAGTGCTCTGTGTACACATCTTATTTGCGATGGTCCTTGCTTGGAGGCATAATTTGCTACTTCTCAATATTATTGCCAGTACAAACAAAAGGAAGCAAAACTACTAAACGTTAATGATAGTGGTACAAATGTGGAGCTATACGAACATGAACACGAACATTCCTAAAAAGGATGCAGACTGAATTTATTAATTGATCAAAGGTTTCTTTTCAGAGTTAAATACCCAACCCTGAATGATGTTGGGAACAATTCCAGGTATCGATGAGATTGAGCATTGAGGTGTCTTTTAGCATTACTAGCATTTACAAATGCAGCACGTTTTGGATTCTCTCCATTTGGCAAAAAATAGCAAGCATCAGGGACATTGCCTGCCACGTGTCAGGCGAGCACATAAAGCGGATTTACGGGGAGGAAACGTGTCACTCTGCAGGCTGTCGATCAATGCCAGTGTGCTGCTCAAAGAAACGCCCTGCGTGTCTGTGGCTGAGCCACGCCGGCTAAACTGCAATACCTTAATCTACAATGCTGGTTTTTACACTGATAACCCCCCCCCCCCCCCAACCCCCCAGCTTCCCCCATGTTTCACGCCATGCATTCATATGTTTTCTGTGACTCAACGCTGTGTCCGGCTGAGTTGCAGCTGCAGAGGAAATACATTCATCCCACTGCAGTATCTCTTTTCTGTTATCTCGTTATTGTTAAACTGTCCAGGCTAATATTTTGTCAAGGATATAAGTTGCTTGTGGGTTTTTCTTCCCCTGAGTGCTCATAAACTGCATGGTGCAGCTTAATTAACATCGATATGGACCTGAGCAAGGCACATAAACCTCCATTTGATTCAGTGGAGTTTCTCTGTGCTCTGCAGCATCGCTTAGAGAAGCATTTAAATCAGTGCAGGCCACAATCCACCCTGGACCTCACAAATATAGTTGCTGTAGGCTTTTAACTTCTATTATGACTATTGAATCGTAATCTCGTGCTGTTCAGTTAAAACCTGGATTGAGCTGCCGTTTTGAAAGGATAAAAGTGTGGATTGAAATATAATCCATTCTACATGGTGATACAGATTATTAATAGGTTCCACTGTCTGCACAGGAAACTATTTTTTTTCTTCTAACTTTTATAGTAATTTATGCATTTATTTAACATCCAAAAACAGCTGTATACTGCATGTTGTTACTGATCCTCCAAAGGACAGAAGGACAACGGAAGAATAATAACTTTTTGTCGTAAGTCTGAAAATACTAGAATTGGGCCAGACCGACATTTGGTACCTTACGTAGATGGAATAATTCCATGCATTGGCTGAGACTATGCTGCATATATTCTATTCAATTTTCCAATTGGTTAAAACCTTTTTAAAGCGCATCTAACATGTGTTGGATCAGTAGCACAATTAACACAAACAGGCGTGTTATGGGCAATAAAACCCAATGTAGTCCGAAAAACACAAGCTGTTCTCAGTGGAAGAACCGCAGCTCTGTATATTGCAGCAGATTTTATATGGTAAATTATTAACTTCACTAGGTAGTTAAAGGGAGAACAATGTGGGGAACCACATGAAGCAATATACGGTTGTTGTTCCCCTGACGGCAACAAATGAGGTGTAAATTCTCAAATCCAAGACGTTGACCGTGCGAGTACAGAGGAGAGGTGTTAAGGCAGAGCCAGAAGGAGTCAACGGAGATGAGGGGCTACGTTGCAGAACTTTAAATCGGTTATGGGCTCTAGCGCTTTCTGAAGGTCGGTCGGTCTTTGTCTGCACTCATTTTTTAAACATCAGTGCTGCGACTGTACGTAGAAACCAGTCGGTAGGTTTTTGATACACCTGAGCATAATTTGGTCTGTTTGGGGGGTCTTGACTAGAGGGTGTGTATTTTAAGCCAGGTATGCAAGGTTCATTGGCACATCAATGGAAAGTGTAACATAACACAAGCAAATAGTACTCAAAACGTGCAATACATATTCGGTGTAAAATATATAACTCTTTTCGGATATAACAAAATCACACCCCGTAGTTGGGAAAATGTCCTACATCAAAGTCCCTCGTTCGGCGCTAATGCTCGCATACAGAATGCACTCCGAGGACGCCGGTAACCAAAGGCATCCCAGCGGTAACACGGTCGTAGTATCGACTGACACCTGAGGGGGGCGATGGCAGAGTGATGTGTCAAACATACGGAAATGAGTCAACTCATTGCGAATGTGGCCGCGGCGAAAATCGCTTGCTTTACAGCGCTCCCCCGCCAGCAACTCGTCGGCTTCACAGCCCCCCCCTGCGCCGCTGCTTCCGGGGGCCGACCGAGCGCGGCTGTAACGTAGAAACTAATAAACGGAAGGTCTTCTACATTCTCTGATAGAAGATTATAACAATATAACGCATACTTGTCCGCCATGTTGGTTTTTTTAGCTGAGGGAAACTTCTTAGTCACGTGACGTAGTTGCAAGGCAAACGTAGTATTGTCACAATGTGTCACAATTTCCGGGGGAGGGGGGGGGGGGCGGCAAAGCGTGACAATACTATGATGATGTAAATTGAGGGAGCAAAAGCAGTATCGGCTCCAAATATCGGCTTAAGAAAATCGGCAGCCCATATCGGCCATAGGCTAAGGCTGATCGGTATCAAAATCGGTATCAGCATCGGCACTAAAAAATCCATATCGGTCGACCCCTAACACACACACACACACACACATGCTGGTCATCTCACTTGGTTGACGTTGGTCTGGAAGTGTTTTGCTGAAGATCCAGCGAGTTGCTTCAGTGACCTGATTTTCTATGAAAGGAATTACTCTAGCATTCAGTCTGCCCCCCCCACACAAACACACATCTCCTAGTCTTTGCTAACCTGTCTGCTGCTCTGTCTCGCTAAACTGCTTCTCTCACCCCCCCCCGTGCCCTTCAGAATATGCCGATGATCGAGCACAGATTTCTAAATAATGTTCCAAGCTTGCTTTGGTCACACTTCATTAAGCAGTCTCTCTTGCTACCTTGCTTGATCTCTTTTGTCTGCAGTTTCCCTCGCTTCTCTCTCCCGCTTTTTCTTTCCCCTTTCTTCCTCACCCGTTTTTTTCCTAAACTTTGCACCTACCACATCAAAATCCTCTTTCTATTCAAAGCTTTGGTATTCATATATGCAAATTAGCCTTAAAGCTGAAAGGGAGAGATTTTCCCTTCTAACAATGCAAGCACACAATGTATAGCTCATCACGCAACACTGTGTTTGGAACATGATAAACGCATGATGGAGAGTGCGCGTCAATGTGCTGGTCTCGGCCCCCACCTTTCTACCAAACTATACTTATCTTTAGTTAATTTGTACTTGACATGTCACCGCACCAAAAGCCGCACTGCAGTAGCGTCTCATTCTTTCTCGCGTTCACCAATTCAACTCTCTCTCCCTCTCTCTGCCCGTCCTGTTTTTTCTTCTTACTCTTGCTCCCCCTGCTGTATCTGCATTCCCTCATTTTCCCATCTTAACCCTTTTCCTTTCTGTTTTCCCCAATGACCTCTCTCCGAATTCCTCTTTTTAAAATCTAGAATAGGAAGAATCAATTCCTCCATCCTTTTTTCTTGCCTTTCGATGGTCCTCAGTCACTGCGCGTGCGTGAGGGAGATGGGAGACTGGAACGGGGGTGTGTAAGGAGGTGAAGAGCATTACATCATTGGGGGTGTGTTGATGAGGGGGTGGGCCGAGCCGGCTGTCAGTCAGTGACGCGAGAGGAGCACGTGCGTCGCTTCATGGCTTGGAAGACGCTGCGCGCTGGTTATCTGACGAGCAGAGCTAGAAACACCGAAGCTCCCCTCGGGTCGGGAGTGAATGTGTGTGCGTGTGTGCGTGTGTGCGTGTGTGTGTGTGTGTGAGTGAGTGATTGTGTGCATGGTTGGCTCAGGGTCTGTGCACATGTAGATGCTGCATGGGCTGCAACCGGACCGGCTGGTGATTAATGCAGACAGGGAAGCGTCGTTTGGATAGCATGCAGGGAGCCAGATTAATAATGCGTCCTGCCGGGTTCCGAGCGCTGCATTAGTTTTGCAGGAACCTGTAGCTGTCTGCCTGCTGGACCGCTGGCTTCCCGCCCACCTTCCTTCTTTCCTGCCGGACTGCCGAACTGTCTGACTTGTCAGAAAATGTCTCACTACCATTTCATCAAGTGCTGTAAGTAGCCTTTCGCTGTGTTTCCGTGCATGTGCCTATCAGCGTATGCCTCGCTATATATGCAGTGTCATTATACTCATTATACCGTGAGCGCATGTGCTGAAGAATCCTGCTCCCTGGCTGTCGTCGCAGCAGCACGATCTGAACTTCAAATGTCTACCTGTGTGTGTCTGTGCGTGTGCACGCAGCATGTCTGTGTGTGTGACTGTGCTGCAGAGAGATGTTGCAGATGTGTGAAGTTGGCCGGTGAATGCGGCAGGTACTGGCAGGGGGAAAGAGCGAGGAAAACAGTCCTGCAGAAGCAGAGCCCATAAACGTCTGGCTTCTATTCATTTAGACCGCAAGGGACGAACAGAGAGAGAAGGAAAGATGGTGAGAGTGAGGGGGATTTAGAGTGCTGCAGAGATGAGGGTTGCAGGATTGGGAAATGGAAGGGGGGTGTGGGGGGGGGACAGGGTGACTTATGAAGAACGTGGATGAAGTGGTGCGGAAAAAGGATGACCACACTTGGACTGGAGGAGAGGGATGCTGATATTTGAAAGGATGATTGTGAAAGAGAGGGAACATTTAAAGACGAGAAGAGAATTTTATCATGGAAGTGAAAGTCCCTCCTTTACTCTGTGAATTGTACCCGTCTAAACCCCAAATTGCTGCGTGTGCGTGTGTGCCCACATGTCTGTAATGCGGTTTCTGCATTCACAAGGTCCTGCAGTGCTGTCAGCGTGTTATAAGCCAGGGTCTGCATGGTGTGTTCCGCAAGGATCCAAACTGGGGTGGAGGCAGAAAGAAGCTTCTGCTTTCTGTCCCTCACACTCTCTGCGTCTCGTCCACGTCGCTCAGATTCATTCAGCCATGTTTGACATCAGACAATGCTCTTCTGTCCCGTTCTCACCCTTCATCCGTCGGTTTGTACACCGCTCCGTGGCTTGCTCAAGTATTATTTTCATATGGCTCTTCAAAGTTGAAATGTCAACGTTTTTTATTCATTTTTCAAATGCGGGAATTAAGTCAGAATGGTGTGTCTTTTCATGGGGTCGGGTTGATGGGGATATTGCATACATTTATTTAAAAAAAATGAACATTCAAGTAGTCATTGACTCAGGGCAAATTAGTATTGATCTTTGTCGCCAGTACTGGCAATATAGGATCTAAAAACAAAATACAACTAAATGCTCTCAATGATGTCTTAATGATGAATTCAGCCACATTGCACATAGCAAACACCATTTTCCGTCTTCCCACATCTAAACATTTAGTGCCATGTGCGATCTGTGTCCTTAAAGTCAACCTTTTACTACAGACCATACATCGTTAATTATTTATTGAGACACGGTTTATTATGCAATAGGGACAAGCATTTCTTTGCTGTATCAAATGGATGTCCCTCTACTATGTCCTGTATATGCCTCATGGCGGACTCCTGTTTGTGTCTAGTGTGGCGCATTATGTGCACAGTTTATGGGAGGTTGATGTGACTGTGGCCTTGAATGCCGGCGCAGTAGATGATGTATACATGAGGGCGACAAAGTGTGAAGGATAAACCAAACCAGGGAAGAGACGAGGCACACGTGGGGAAACCCAGTGCACCATGTACATGATCTGTACCATAGTCGTATATCAGTACCCACACAGGTGTGGACTAAACACACACACACACACACACACACACACACACACACACACACACACACACACTGTGGGGAGATGAAGTGGTATTTTATTAAAAAGCCAGTTTCTTTTTTTTTTTTTTTTCTTTAAATGTTTTCTGTTCAATGTGCAGGGCAAGCTACCAAAATAAAATACAGTTGAAGCCAACACCTGGCATGAAGAGTGAAATACAGACCACCCACCCCCATGTCTGGGACATGAAAACAAAAGAACCAGAGCAGATGGCTGTGTATGTGTGTGCGTGTGTGTGTGCGCACACTTGTGAGAGACGGCGCCTCCATTTGTCTGCCTGGACGTCTTTGTCTCTGCCCGGTACAGATCCAGTCCAAACACCTCAGCTCCTTCAGAGAAGACACAGCGGCAGTCGTCAAACCACAGGCAGTGTTGTGGGACAACATGGAGGACTTCAAAGGTGTCCCACTAACAACACTTTTTTTTGACGAACAGACTGACGTGCGCTCGCTCTCCCTTCAAAGATAAAATGGGGATATAGAAAACCTGTGTAGGTTATTGGAAAAACAAAGCTTTTCCCAATAAAAGGGGAAGGAAAGCAACCTAGTTGAGCTTGATTAAAAAAAAAAAAAGGTTAGACACAGAATGGGCCGTACAGGGACGAGGTGGTGATTCAGAAACCGAGACAAGACGTCCTCCTCCTCACATTTTGCTTGTGCTTCAGGGTGACTGTGACCTGAATTTGTATTTGTCGGATCATCAGTGCTATAAGTGCTCGACTGACGCACTTAAATTCACTTTAAAGCTCTTATGTAATGCGTTTTTCTTTGTATGTGTCCCTCTTGATTTTTACTTGTTGGAAAAATATTTTAATGTCTCAATATAATATTTCAAATGAAAAGGTACCAGGATGTCCTGCTGCATATCATGACATGTTGCCGGTGTGCAACCATGATGCTTTTCCGCCTTTTGTCATCCACGATCTCTTGGCACGGCCAAGAATTCATAAATACATTTGGCAAGTATCAGAGGACTGAAACGCTGTTCCCAGCTTCACGTGCTGAACAACTTGCTCGCGACTGGCCGGAGATTTAGCGCGTTAGCTTCTTGGCTAACGGAAGGCATTACCAGTGGCTCCACCAACTTTGCAATGAATCTTGTTTCTAACTTGGATGGGATTTTTCAGAACAAAAGATCAGACAGCAGACACGGCTCCTCGCTTGGGCACAGGTTGTGTTGTTGCATCTGGTCTCTCGTTGTTCATCCTGCATCGCCCTTTCCCCTGTTTTCATGTAACAATAGTTACTTCATGTTGTGTTCGGCAAGGTGCTTTTATAAATGTACAATTATTAGTGTTACAAATTGTTTGTCACAAGCTGTTGTGCGGTGGTGTTTTACCCTGTGAAAGAGCCTTTGTTGTGGGTTATTAATTGTTGTACTGTGTTATAATGACTCAATCTTGATACCCGTGAGGCAAGTAGCTCTGACCGCTGCACACTCAGCCGGGAGGTGTTTAAATGAATTCCGCTGCCTGCCGGAGAGCAACAACGTTTGTTACGTCTGTACAGCGGAATGATGGCGTGTGTGTGTGTGTGTCTGTGTGAAACATTCATACCGTAAGGGAATGTGACACCGGTTGAAACGGTGAACTGCCCAGCCCCAGCAGAAGGTGATGCGCAGCAACATCAAAGTATGTGACATGGAGCGCGGCTGCACAAGCTCCTGCGCATCCGAGTCATCCAAGCAGACCATAACGGGGTCGGCAGATAGCGTCGGATGAAACCTGTTCCACCGCTCGCCGAGTCAGGAGAATCACTGCGACAGGAGAGGCGACGACAAAAAACGCTGGGACGCTTCCATCAAGTCACCCTGAGGCTAAACGGCCTGCAAACAACCTTTTTACGGCAAATCTACTGAATGCGCGACACGACCCACAACTGCAGACAAACATGGGTGCACGTACACAAAACCATTAACCCAAGTTGAGACGGCAGCAAGGCGTGTAGCGAGTGAACGCTACGAATTGCTGCGTTTTCACCGATTTCCTTTCTTTGCTCCTCAGGTTGTTTCCAGCTATGTAATGTCTTTCGTCAAAACATGGAGATAGACCAGTGTCTGCTGGAGTCCCTCCCCATCGGCCAGCGCCAGCGGCTGGTCAGGAGGATGCGCTGTGACCAAATAAGGGCGTACTATGAGAGGGAAAAGGGCCTTCAGGGCCAGCAGGGCGGGATCAAGGTTCGAGCGCCGCCCACCTTCCCCAAGAGGCGACGCGTCCGCTTCAGCCTCGCCGACGCCGTGCAGGACGCAGTCATTCGCCATGACGACAAAGAAGGTGGGTTCGCAAATTGTGTGTGTGTGTGTGTGTGTGTGCGTGCGTGCGCGGGTCTGCGGATGTGGTTGTGTAGGAGGCAAACATTTGGGGGTGAGACCCGCCCGGTGGATTTGCAGTGCTGTCTCACTCGCTCACTCACTTACCTTCCGACTGCCGGTCGCGCGCTCTGATCTGCTGGAGGCCGTCCACTCGACTGAGAACGGAGTGACGCTTTTATCCTGACGTAAGGAGCATGCGCACACACACGCATGGGCTGCATTGAGACCACAGGTTCATCTGGTGGGTTGGGGTAATAGAAAAATTTGCATTTGACTCATCGACCAACATGCCAATATAGACCAGTCTCTGCTGGAAACCAGACCTCTACTCGACCTCTAATATCGCTGTTATGACCACTTGCCGACTTGATTGGTTTTCAGGGTTACGTTTTTGTGATCGTTTATGGAAAGGAAGGGACCGAAAGAACTTTGGGCAAATCAACATTGTTTTTAATAGCTTAAACCCAAAATAAGAGCGCATCAGTGAACCCTTGTGATGTCCTAATTAAAGACGTTTTTCAGTGAGTGAACTTGAGAATTCAATTAACAGACCAGAAACTCCGCTGACAAGGCAGAAATATCAACGCATGCAGCCATTCAAGGATTTCTTTTGTTATCAGTTGTATTGTACAGGAAATAAGATGAAGGAGAATGAGATGAAGAGAAGCAGGATGGAGAACAAAGGAAATGTTTAACATTGGGGACGGAAAGTGAAAAATTGATTACGGTCTAAGGTGAGTATACCACCAGGGGCACAGGTGTGTGTGTGTGTGTGTGTGTGTGTGTGTGTGTGTGTGTGTGTGTGTGTGTGTGTGTGTGTGTGTGTGTGTGTGTGTGTGTGTGTGTGTGAGTGAGAGAGATAGGAGCACACAATATTTCCTTCCACCATTCCTATCTGTCTTATGCAAACATCTGGCTCACTTGCATTTTGACATTTGGTGAAATTGCTTTTTTCAAACCAATCTCAACTTTATCAAAAAAAAGGCCAACAGCATCAGCTGTTTCTTTGTAGCCATGAAACCATCTTCCCCATTCTACAGAATAAATATGTTAAATAGGACACTAGTCTGTGGTTCTTCACCGAGTTGACACATCCTTGCAAAACACAAGGTGATAAATGCTCAATGTTGATGTAAATCATTTAACACTTAAGAACGGCGAGTCATTCGGGTAAATCTACAGGTGAGGTGAAGCTGAGTGGACTGTTGCATTGCATCATCTTGGAAGTGCATGTGATGCCACATGGATGGTTTGAAAACCCCTCCGGTATTGACGTTAAACGCCAACGCCACCTGTATCCATTGCTAAGGACCCAAGACCTCATCTAGTGAGCCACACGTCTGCCTTAGTGTCACATTTCAGAGAATTGTTGTCATTGCTATAGTTTTGTTGTGAAGTAATGTAGAGAATACGTGTGCATATTTGTCCATCTGGTAATCCCCCCCTCCCCCTCCCCAGTTATTAATGAGTTGGTGTCGATCCGTCTTGCAGGGACTCAAGGACTCGGATCAGTTCTCTATAGCGATAAAGTGAAGCAAGTAGGATGTAATGGTTCATAGCTCATCGCGTTCTGTCTGTTCTGGAACACTGCTTCAGACACAATTCATTTACTTGACACACCATTTGCGCAATATATTTTTCTTATTTCAAAAATCTCGAGTGTTCTACAATGTTCAGTCAAATGTTGATCGCCCTCTCCTCCAGCAAAGCTTCAATGTTCTAGTAGTTTTAAATGGGCTTCGTCCTGTTGAATTCAGCCCATGAAATGCCTCTTAATTCAGATATATTATGCAAAAAGGGAATGGTGCCCATATCGCTTTAGTCCCCAGCAGTTAACTAGGATGAATTTTTCAATGATCCTAGATATATATTTTATGATGTTTGTCTATCAAAGGAAATATTATTATCTAAACTTACTCTTGTTAATGTAATGGATGTACAAGATGGAGAAAAATGGGTGACCGTGGAGGAATGTTTTCTCTGCCATGGCGCGTGCTTGGATTGACATGCTAACGCCTGTCATGCTTTTGACAGAACGGGGCCGAGACTCACATAGGAGGTGGAATCCAATTTAAACCATAAGGCTCTCTGATACTGCAGGGATCCTTATGACGGTAACTGTCATCCGGCAGCGTATTGAACCTTTTCCCTGGCAGTGGTGTTACACTCTGCATCCGCTGGTTCACTTGATCACCCAGTCTTTTTACTGTAACGATTTTAATGACGTATTAACAATTGAAAGAGGCCGTGAAATCTTTATGGATGCCTTCAGGGGAAACCCCCTATTTTAACTGCTTCACAGAACACCGACACAAGAAAAAAACCTTCATATGCATCTCTGTCTGTGGGCTTTAATTTGTTAGCTTTTCAGATGGATATACATCATGACCACGACAATAACGTCACAGATTTCACTGGGGACCCAATGAGGTGATCCGCAGTGGGTCCCTGGGACTCGCCTCGTTGAAAACCTATCCAATCAACATCACCGAGAGCACGAGAACCAGAAGGGCTTTGTCTCGCATCATGTTAATCATGGAGGCTATTTACACGCTGTTGTGAGTGAACATGTGATAAATGTTTGTTGCAGAATACTTGTATGGTATCTTGGGGAAATGCATACTGACGCGCTGAGAAGCAGTGGCTGTATCGCATGCGTTCAGACCTGCACCTGTATTCTATAAATGGTCTAATTTCTGAAAAAGTAGAGAACCCAGTTTCATTGTAAAGAACTTGGCCCACAAAGACTCACATTTAAAGTTCAGCATTATTGGAAAACCAGACGGCTACCTTTTTTTCCTTCAAGATCGAGATCTTGGAAAAAAATCTGCTCGTTTCTGAAACAAAGGGCAGTGAAGTGGGACGGTGCCTCTTGAGGCTACGACTGCGTTATTAAGGGCCAACGAGAGCGTCAATACGTTTTGAGGCTTTTGAACAGATTCTCAAGAGCGCCAAGGAGTGATGCTATAGGTCTCGCAAATGTTGAGAAAATGGCACATTGTGGAGGATTTATTACAGGATTTTTATTAAATTCATGCAATGGATGGTAAAAGTCACGTTCAGATTGTATCGCGGACCAGTACAAAGAAAATTGGAGCCAGTATAAGATCCTTTTTGTTGTGTTATTTATTTGCCCTCCATACTCATGTGGATCGTTGATGAGCCGTAATGCTGACTCGGGTCATTGTTGTGTGATTCTAGTACCTGGTGTACAAGGCTTCAAATTGTTACAAGATTACATGTGAGAAAAAAGTGTCAATTCACCTTTTGCCAAATACTTGCTTGTTTTCTCTGAACGGAGCCTGAATGAATCATAATGTAATGGAACCTTAGCGATGCTTCCACCGTCCTCTGTTTGAACACGAATGATTATTTGGGAGATCCCATCATTGAAGATCAATAACTAGATACACATTGATGCACATACACGTATTACACTGAATGTTGTCAATGAAACTCGATTTGGACACTTGTGATTAATGTAAAAATGCAATTGATCAGAGGTTCACGTGCCCTGAAACGGGGTGAAAAGTTGTGCATTTAATCTCAAATCCGCTTGTTTCGCTTTTCCCACTATGCTACTAGTTCCTGTCTAGTTGCCATGGAAACTCCACATACGTCTTCACAGCTGTTTTGCAATTTTCCACAAAATGACACCCACATTTGCTTTGCTCCCATTCCTCAGTCAGTAGGAATGACTGAACGCGCTATAACAAACACACATGCGCACAAACGCATACACTCGCTACCGAGAACTGAAATGCGAAATCAGTGTGCAGTCAAACCACCAATTGACAAGTAAAGATTTAGCGTGGAGAGAAAATGCTCCGGTCGCTGTAGTTTTCCAGTTTTCTACTGGAATACAATAGGGATGACAATTCTTTTTTACTGTAACCCTGCAACACCTCTGTTGCCCTAGTTGTATATTTAGGTTTTCATATTCAGCTGGTTCAGAGTGATTTGCATCCACCCTGGTACTGACCTGCCGTTTGAGCTCTTTAATCAGATTAAACGATGTTCCCTGGAACTCTCTAGAAGGTCCTACTATCAAATAATAAGAAACTGCTCCCGTATATTGTGTTTTTACATTCAAGAGACTTTTCCAGATCAGGAAGCGAATCATGTGATACCGCACTTCCTTAAGAAAAAACGCTGCTCCACATTTGCTAAAAAGCAGCCCTATGATATACGGTTTGATGGATCATTATCTGTTCCCTGGTAAGAACTTCAGTGCTAGATTAGCCTTAATTGAGGGTTTACAGTCTGAGCCCCAACAGTGTATTGCGGATACAGGAGATAATTGTGCTGATTGACTGAGAGGTTAGCCGGCCTGTTTCTCCATTTAAAGGCCATTAAGCACTGAAGGCCATTAGAAGAGTGGGGAAACGCCTGTGCACACTGCGTGTTTGTCTCCATGTGCTTTCAAAATTATTAATCAACAGAGGAGGAACTGTTAACATTATTGAAAGAGGATGAAAGTGGCATCTTGAATCAGAATACCACACGTTTAAGATTGAAAACTTCCCTTCTATCAAATTATTTTCGTTATTCCTCAAACAAATGGTCAGACAAAATGTATGGAATCCGTCCGTTTAAAAATCAAACCTACTACATTGTTTCATATAAAATATAAATGCAGAGAACCGTGTGCCCTCACATTTGATGAGATTTTAACCAGCAAAGAAAATGTGCTTCTAATTAACAAGTACTTTAAATACTTTAAATTTCTCAGAAGAATACATCATTTACTTAAATTATGAAGAAATGGTTCTGTATTGATCCGACTTCTCAGAGTAACGTACCAGATAGGTTTGGGTGTGAAGAGGTTCAGCAGTCAATACAAACTGAAGTTACACATTGTAGAGGCTGCAGTTTGTGGTGCCGTAGAATCATAACGTTTAAACAGCACTTGTACCGAAGACGCTTTGTTGTGTACGACTAGTGTGTTTTCACTAGTCGTACATTTTAATTATTTAGACTGTGTTGTAATTTGTGCAATTTATTTGGAGCCACGTTTTAGTTGTATTGCATTGATTGTATAGTGTTGTATATGAACTCCAGTTATTGTTAACCTTTGTATACATTATGACAACAGATGAGTGATCTCACATATAGTCAGTAGTCTCAGTAAATTTCTACCAGCATTCACTTTTTTACAAGTTGTATGTTTGTCAGTGTGCAGGGTTGGATGAGGTTATGACTTCAGAATGACCCTTTAAGTGAAAAGACCTCGTGGGGGTCATCCGCAGGTTTTATTAGCTAGAAAAATTACCGCTGTAATTACCATGGTTACCGTCCTCGTTGCCGCTTTCTTTGAGCCATAACTCCTGTTTGTGTGTGGTGGGATTGCGTGACACTAGTGGCTACTTTGCTGGTAGAAGGTCTTCCAGGGTTTAGTCAGCATCCGTCAGTGCCGGTCAAATTCAAATGTCCAAACCACAGCGCACAGGCCCCCCTTTCTTGTTTGTCCAGCCTGCTCTATTTATCTCTCCTCTCTCTTGGAGACGTATTCATTTTTGGTACATGTTGAATAAATAACTCATGAGGGGTAAAGTAAAATCACTGTGACCTTTTCTCCGACCCGCACTGCTTTTGCGTGTGTTCACGGCCGACTGCCTGATCCGGTTCTCGATCCGTGTCAGTGTGCGAGTGCGTCGAGAGACTCACTCGAGCTTACGGTCTGTGATGTGAACGCGTGTAACCCAAAGGCATTCTGACCCACTTTAACACTGATCCACAGCGACGTTGGGAGGACCGTCTGTGGATCTGCTAGTGACTGGTGCTGATCAATGTGTTTACACCTCTTCACCATTTGCCCTGAGCACCCGGTCTGTCTTCACATACAGCAGGTGTTAACTTTTTGGATGTTTGTTGTGTTGCAGTGTTGCAGCTCCTGAAGGAAGGAGCAGACCTCAACACTCCCACTTCCTCTGGTGGATCCTTGCTACATCTGGTGAGGCCCACAGTATTGTACTGTTATACTGACTTGCATTCACATCTTAGTGAATCCCAAGTTGAACTAACTGCTAAATGCTCTCTCCTTACCAAAATCCAAGCCACATAGTAACTCAAATATTCAATCCTAACCTTCACTTAAATGGTTATTTTGTTTATAAATGCTACTTTGTCCCCTACGGTTGGTTAATGCAAGCACCCTCACACTAACATATATTATACAAAGGTAGAGAATGTTTAGTTTTTTTTTTTTAGAGTAGTATTTAAGAATAAGCTCATGGTGTATCACTTTAATCTAGTTCTTAAAGCAAACATGGTGATGTCCTCAGTCTCATTGGCTGTTGTCATCATGTTATTACATTACATTATTACATGTGATTTAGCTGACGCTTTTATCCAAAGTAACTTACAATAAGTGCATTATGACCTATGCTTATGTAACGTTGTTGTACAACAAAACCCCTTTTGTAAAAGTAATAATAAGGAATCTGTTGTGGTTGCATTCCTCAGTGTGCTCGCCATGGCAACGTGTTCGCCGCGGAATTTCTGATTGAGCGCGGCCTGAACGTCGACCTTCAGGACGAGGACCTGTGGACCGCCCTGCATGTAGCGTGTGTGTGTGACCATGCAGACGTGGTGCTGCTGCTGCTGCTGGTGAGAGACGAGCGCGCCAACGTCAACCTACACACACACACACACACACACACACACACACACACACACACACACACTCACATGCCTGCGCACACAATTTGTAGTTTAGTACCTTTCCTGTTGATCCTCGCAATTTTCCAGCGTGTCTGCTACGAATTGGATAAGTGTTTTGGAACGGGTTGGCACGCTAACGTCGGGTTTCAAATCAGCTTTGGACCAGTGGCCGTTTTCGCATTGGTCATCCAGAGAGTGAAACGTTTCTCATTCACGCGGGGTGAGGGATTGAGAGCCGGCTGCTTCATTGAAAAGGAGAATATTCAGTATTCGTGCATTAGCACGACATCAAAAAGAGGGAACCCACTATGGAGCGACTTCCCCGCTCTTGGCGCGTCTCTGCTGACGCGAGCTGCGGTTGTACTGATTAGGTCCAGAACGAGAGGGGGGGCCAGCTGCATGGGGCGGGCTCACACGCCCTGTCTGCTCGTTCTGTGGGCTGCTCCGCTGGTGTTGATTGGACCCACGGAGGGTTACTGGTTGCAGTGCGGTCCAGTGCCGTCTGGTTCTGCTGATTGGGTCTTGGGTGATTGCTGCCAGTGTGCGTGGCGGGAAAGAGACGTTTGAGGAGCTGCCAGGGAAAGGGTGTGCAGAGAGACTGCCGTGACTGCTGCTGTGTGTGTGTGTGTGTGTGTGTGTGTGTGTGTGTGTGTTGTGCGTTTGCATGTTTGCAGGCATTGGAATTCCCTCGAAGCAAAGATTGATGCCGGCTGCCCAGCTCGTCGAGCATGGTGTGACATGGATACGGCAAATGCAATTTATGCAGTGAGTTATGCTCTCGTGATGGGCAATACCAGCAGCGAGGGGAGAGGGGAGAGATGAAAGTAACTAAATGTCTCTGATACACCACAAAGATCCAAACGGTTTCTACTGAATTAGGTCACATTTCCACAGAACTGAAGAGATCAGGCGTCCGTGAAAGAAATACGTTTCAGTAATCTCCCAACTTTGTGAAAAGTTCAAAATGATTTAAGTTTAATTAAGCAACACCAAATATCTCTTCTTCCCTCCCAGCCTCAAGGTACTTTTGATAGTAAGCGCAGATTTATGACAGAATATCCCCGTGTGGATCATTTTGCTTTTGTGGTAATATATCAGTCGGTTGTGAGGAAACTAGCCAAGTTGGAGAGGATACGTTAAAGGTACCAATTACTCTCTGTGTCTAAGGGTAGAGACAAAGCTTCAGTCGATCCACCATCCCCCTTTACTTCCAAGCATTTATTTTGACAGCGAATCCTTTACTGCATGCCCGGCCTGTCATTGAGCTGCGCTGCAGGCTGTGGCCTTATCGGAGCTGTAAGTGGCAGATCTTCCCTCCCAATAATGAGAAGTGTAATTCTACTAGACTGGCAGCGTTCTCTCACATTGGCCCAGGAAGGAGTAGTGCTCCTAATGGGGAATAAACTCTGTGGTCTCACTTCTCCATCTTGTCCCCTATCCCGTCCTCTGCGTCCGTCCTTGATTTTTTTTTTTTTTTCCGTCTGCAGTTCCTTCTTCGAGAAACGGATACTGTTTTGCCCACGGATGTTACCGGGCTCTTGTTGCTCTGCGTCTGGACTGGCAGTAATGTTTTCCTCTCTTATCTTCGTCCTCCAAGCGGCAGGCGAAGCAGTAAGCCGTTTCTAAGCTGTCCGATTCCCAGCCCTTTGCCAACTTCAGTCCGAGCTCCAACGCTGCGCTTGATGTTGGTCACTGAGACTCTTGAGAGCATTAAATCTCAATATAGAGACCCGGTGGATTGTCTCTTATGTAGATCTTCACACGTAACATCTTAACTTGGGATTTAAAGCCACAACGTGCTAGTTTTACATCTTCAATTATGTCTTTCTAATTTAGTTCTTTTGTAAAATTCTCAAGTGAAAAGATTTGTTAGGTGATTAGACGATCGGACTTAATTACTTAGTGAAAACATCGACTCCTGAACATCCAAAGCACTTCAATTGATGGGGTTTTTTTCCGTTTTTTTTTTTTCTTTGTCATATCGTAGCTCCCTGTGAAATTCTCTCTGTGTGTAAACCTGCGCCGGGGGACACGTGCTAGTGCAATAACTTGATGCCTGTAGACGGGTTCTGTCCCAAAGTGGCGTTTTTCATCCTGCAGTTTAAAACCTAACAGGGTTACGGTTCTCGAAGTGACCCACTTTCCCTGCTGGAAAATTATGTATTTAGAAGTTTTGAGCTCTGAGTCCTTTTGAAGTCAAACGGTTAACAAGGAGGCCCACAGCTGCATTTCACAGTAGTTGGATTTTTGTGTATTTTCTGAAAAAAGAATCCTCCCTCCCTCCAAAAACGAGCAACTGTGGCACGCTCTCTACTAAATTTGTTGACGGACTATGTTGTGAGTAAATATTGCATGCTGTCACGAAGCATTTAGTTTTAGAGTGGTCTGCAGGGCAGTGAAACATCTTATCACAGCACTAGAATTGGCAAAATGTGCTTTTCAATGATTCAAATGTGGGATAATTAGTTTCTTCCAGCCGCCTCTGCAGTTTACAAGACAACACTGCAGCAAGGCGCATCACCGCTGAGCAGATGTTGTGTGCAATAGCAAGAGAACAACAATTGCTCAGTTGCGTCTAGTACATTTGTTCGTATCTAGATGGGTTCCAAAAATATGCTGTCTATGAAAAGAAGTGAAACGTTATACACCTTCGACTTGCATAGGAGATTAAAATATTTATTCTTAGTTTTTAAGGAGAGATGTTGAAACCTGATTTGGATCCCTCGGTTTTCGGAGATGTCACATGCAGACTCATTACAACACATTACCATGTTCTTATCAAAACCCCTAAATACAACTCAAAGTATCACCCTGCATGCGAGCGTGACATGTGACCTTTTTTAAAGAAAAACACGATTGCGAAGGGACTCGTATTTGGGATGAAATCCGCCGGGCCGTGGCTAACGTGACGGGTGGCGTGACTTCCCGAGGGGACGCTTTCAGCGCACATGTGCTGGTTGATATTGATTCTGTGGCCGTGGATTCCCGTCCCCGGGACGTCCGAGGTGGATTCATCATATCGGGGGCCTGGGAGCGCGTCGGGGTCAGAAGTCAACTTGTTAGCGCCGACTCATTTATAACTGCCAGCACTTATCTCGTTAGCTGTGACACATGATTAATGTCTTGGGATCAATGGTCAACGCGCACCATGCGTCCTTCTCCCTAATCTGTCTGCTGGTTTTGGCATTTTGCGTGTGTTTTCTGTGCCGTTTGAGATAAATGATTGCGGTTTGGGGCAGTTTGCCGGTTATTTGTGCACAGATAAGCTCAGGGAGGCAAGATTTAAGTTAATTTAGCCTTTTTTTTCCTTATGTTTTATTTTGCCTACTGGCTCGTTATTGTTTTAAAGTGCATCCTGGTGTAAAACGTCTAAAATTGTCAGAGCACTTCCTCCATTACAAGGTGAGTTACTCGGATGGGAGGGACGGCAGAGCAAGATATAATGTATATTTATCATCCGGCCAGACCCTGTTGAGTTTTACTGGACTGTAAAGTGAGTTGTCTGGGTTACCGCCCCTTAATCCCTACTATGTAACACACACACACACACACACACACTTAACAGAGGCCCCCTCAGTGGAGCCTTGAGGTTTATGTGGAGGTTGTTTACCATTTGGGTGCAAAGTACTAATCTGAGGAATATTGATGAAGGAGGCAATGACTGAACATGGAGGGGAGGGGCAGAAGGGGCATCATGACACGCACACTGTCTCACCAACGCATCTCATCATTTGCTGTTCAAGCTGTGCGTCCCGTCGCGATAAGGTTTCTTGTTTTCTCATGAATAGTCACCAAGCAGCAGCTGATAGTTAATTAATTCCCTTTGTTAACCCCTTACTAACCATCAACTAGACGCCACATGGCTGCACAATTAACCGCGATATTCTGATAACCACAGTTTACTGCATTGCGCTGCTTTTGTTTCGCTGTAACTGCTCTTCATCTCATGATTGGAAAATTAAATGCCTCAAACGCTCTCATTCTAATAAAAAAATGAATAAAAGAAAAACTAAACCATTGTTTGCTTAGTGCAACCTGGCAATTAGTCATTTATTCCTGACGGTTTTAGGCTGGGCGTCCTCTCGGTTAACAGTTCTCATGTCGGCCGACTGACTCCCGTCTCGCATTGTCAGCGCTCTTCCTCCCGTTATTTCCCTTCTCCGTCTGCATAAGGCCTGGCTCATAAATCTCTTTGCCGCGCTTCAACTCTGCTGTTAGAATTCTATTAGCTGTAAATATTCAGTGAGGGTCCTCGCTTGGACGCCCCGGGCCCTGTTATCAGACCTGGTCCAGCTTCAGTCGTTACACCCACTTGTCTTTTACGGTGAAGTCGGACAACAGGATGCAATTTATGGCTGAATGCTGACAATGTCGTCATGAAAGGATGGAAGTCACTTTTAGTAGCCGGCGGGTCTTTGTCCAGTAAATGCACAATAATCTTTACACACGCAGACATGCTTGCTTGGCCCCTCCCCCGGCAGTTATTTAATGAGTTCTTTAGTTCACTGCACCGTCGGTTAGTGTCTCCATGGTTCTGCTCAGGTGTACGCCTCTGGGAAGCCACGATAATTGTGCCCACGTCAACAAGTCTGATGAATGACACTCGGCTAAAACACTTTCGTTTTTTTTTTTCCTCTTTCTGCGCGTGGAAGACGGGGGCAAATGTTCTGCTGCAGGACGTCAACGGAAACATTCCTCTGGACTACGCCGCCGAGGGAACCGAGACCGGCTTTATCCTCCGAAAACACCTGGAGGAAAAAGGTAAGAGCTCTAATTTGTTCTGCGCTGCTCCGTGGGAAGAAAACAAAGACACAGAGAGGCAACATCAACGTTTGAGTTCCCACGTAACAAGGCCTCCATTAAAAGTGTGATTCAATGCGACACGGGCTCATTTACATGTTTCCACAGAAGGAATAAAATTAACCTTACTCAATGTCTATTTCTTTGCTTAAGAGTCGTCGGGGTGACGTGAATGGTTATTAAACGACACACCAGCAGTTAAACTGGAAGTGTTCTTTGTGTGGGGGGGCGTGCGTGTGTGTGTTTTGTGCAGTAGAAGTACACCCACAGGCCCAATGATGGCGGATTACAATTTGGACACTCGTCTCCCACAGAGAACGGAGAAGGTCAACGCAGGGGCTACACATAAGCGATGGAGGCACAGGAGAGATGGAGGCACACATGGAGCAGTGTAGTGAAGGCTCAGACGTTGAGTGGCAGCGGGAGAGGAAGGGAAAAGTGCCGAAACAGAGAGACGGGCGGAGAAAGGGGTGCGGACATCATGCTGACAAAGCTAGACACAGATTTAGACTGATGGCGGGTCTTCCCTCATCCTTCTCCCACTGGCCTCGAGTTCATATTAGAAATTCAAGACTCTGTATACAGACAGCGAACTAATCAAAGTCAATGCCACCCTACACACACACACACACAAACACACACACACACACACACACACACACACACGCGTACGGGCTGACTGAATATTTTGAGAGCCAGCCCCCTCCTGTGTGCCCCCCTGATGCTCCTCCCAGCCTCCTCTGTATCACGCTGGGCTTTGCCGCCGTGAAACACACTCTTACTCGCACTCTGTTGCTATAGCAACTTGGCTGTACTCTCTCTATCCCCATGTGGGAAAAAAAAAGGGAACAGGAACAGAATTCTGTTTCTCTTTTTGTCGCGTGGGAGTCATATATTTTTCATGTAATACTGGAATCAACCAAGCGTTGGCCTTTTTAGAGACTAGGAATTATCTTCTGTTGGGGTAATGTTGCTACGAGCGTGTATCAAAAAACGCTCCCCCTTTGGCTTTCATTTTGTTTTGTAAAGACTGTTAATAGTTTTGGATGGATGCCTTTGTCGACCGCTGCTTGGCTGCAGCCTTGCTCTTTATTACTTGGTGACTTCTGATTGCTTATGGAAGTAGGAATATGACCACTTTTGGCCATCACTTAATTTTGCTTTTATTTCAGGCAGATGTTCCCAGTGTGCTAGTCTTAGTCCAGAGATTTAGTCCCGCTGAAACTGGAGAGTCAGAACGCTGTAATTTAATGTAACTCACCACTACATTAAAGTTAAAATATAAGACAATTAAGACCAGGAAGTGACTGCTCCCAGCCAAGAAATGGTCCGGCACACAATGACCTATTTGACGCTCCGGAAACTTGCTGTTTCATCCGTTTTGGTTTCACGGGATTCTAGTTTTAATTATAAAGTGCATGCCACAAGTCCCATAGAAAGTCTCCAAAATGTAAAACTACTTTGTTTTTTCCTTTTTAAAGCATTATAACCAAATACTTGCCTAAGCAGGGTCTTTGTTGTTTTTGTGTGTTTCAGGTGTGGATGTGTCATCTGTGCACACAATGAGGGTGCAGAGCGCCAGCACCATGCTCGCTGATGTCAGACAGCTGGTGGCCACCGGGGGGGGCCTCAACCTGCCCAACGACGACGGCGTCACTCTGGTGAGCACTGTGTGTGTGTGTGTGTGTGTGTGTGTGTGTGTGTGCATTGACTTCTCTCGCCCCCCCCCACCCCCCCCCCCCCCGGTCATAGTTTATTCTCTTTCCTCACGTCTGATTTAATGAGATACGGTGGCTTCTGCTCAGCTCTTCGTTTTCTCTCCGTCTGTGAAGCTCCACATAGCAAGTGCCAGCGGATACCGAGAGGTGGTGTCTGTGTTGTTGGAGAGTGGAGCCGACCCTCATCCAGCCGACAACCATTTCTGGACCCCTCTCCACCTGGCTGCTAAATACGGACAGGTAACTCCCGGGCGCTCAACAAACTGTCACAAGGTCATTGACATTAACGCAGCAGTCCCCTAATTTCCACTCATCTAGCTGCATTGATCCAACATGATTGTGCTCATCAATTGTATGAATGGATTAAAGAAATAACGAGCAAGGCATTGATTGAGGAGTGCTTCCTCTGAGGAAGTTGCCTCTAGTTACTCTGTACACACTCTGATAAGCTGCTCTTTTTGGGCATATTGATTAGTGGCAGTCAAACTGCTGGCGCTGAGCTGTGTACTGCACATGCATTTGTTAGAGCATTTTAGATTAACAGTTTAATGTTCTGTTCAGAGAGAAGGAGATTGATTTAAAAATGGGGCGGAGGTGCGTTGTTGGAGTGACGAGATCTGCTTTGGAAGGGCTCCAAGTATGAAGGAAGGGAAGTGGACACATTCTGATCTTGCTGACCCAACTGGGTATTTGATTACATCACTCAGCTCTGCTTTGGGCTGCTTAAATACTGAATTCATTCTGCACAGATGTTTTATTCATTTGGAGTCGACTTAAAAAATAAATGCTGTTAATAACTACATAAACATCAATCAATCCTATAATTAGAATAACAACCGTCTCGTCTTTTTTTCCTCTTTTTTTAAGACTTTGTGCATATGCGTGTGCATATGCGTGTGTGTGTGTGATAGAGATGTGAGTGCTTCCGACTAGAGAGTGGCATTGCAGAGGATTGCAGCATCGATTAGTTTCGCTTGCAGTGCTAAATCACCTCAGCCATCGACTCTTTCTTTGCCTCTTTGCATACCAACAACTCCCCGAGCCGTCTGAACACTCATTTCCTGTCACCGTTTCTTTATACTGACAGTGACGTGTCAGAGCTTCACGATGCGTAAATGCATCAAACCAGCTCGTCCACCAGGAACAGGCTCTGCTCATAGGAAGCAAAGTGTGGAAGGAAACGCTGGCTGGCGAATGGTAACGCGAGCTGCACCGTTGAACCCTCCGCTCCCCGTCTGCAGCGCGGCGTACGCACAACGTTGACCCTTTAAGAAGATACATGACCCCATCACTGCCGCTAATTAAGCCTGCCTGTCTCAGTCCAGGGACGAGTAAGACCCCGGCTCTGGGTCTCCTCGATTTGATTGTAGGCTCTTCAAGGTCTTTTCTCTTAAGGGAAGGATTTTTAATAGTTTTGTGTGTTGGGGTTGGATTAATTCATCAGTTTTTAGATTGAAGGTACACGTTAGAGCTGCGGCAACTTGGCAACCATTTAAATGTCAATCTCATCATAATCCTCTAGAACCAACACGTATTATTAAAAGAAATTTGCGCCTTTTTAAAAAAACAAAAAAGACTTGGTCCATGTGAGTATATGGTGTCAGTTATGAGGTTTGCCTGAGCCTGCGGAACCAATGTAACGACCTTTTCCTCATCCTCCTGACTGATCAACGCGTTACGGTTGTGCGCTGCCAGAGTCCGCTGATTGTGCTCGGTCTCTCTCTTCCCTGCTGCAGGCAATGCCTCATCCATTTTTAGTTTTTATCCCGTTGGTTTGTTTCTATTGACGCCTCTCTGAAGCCTTGTTGATGCAGTGAAAAGTTTTACCAGTTTTACCAACTGGGTTAAGGATGACACTTGTTTCCTGCTGTTTGACGATGCGTAAGTGAATTACAACAATGGTGTAAATGCATTATAGGTGTCCTGAATTTACTGGAACTTAATTTACTTCAAACTACTCGGGCATTGCAGCTACATTTTGTTGTGCTGCCGAAATTGCATTTTACAAATAAGTCTGCAAAGGGAAGACAATGGGGTGGAAAGTTGCGTCACCAAGGAGACCGGTGCTTTGTTTCCCTTGTGAAGCCAAAAGTATCATACTTGATCCAAAACAAGAACTTTTACTGAACAGGGCCGAGTAGACGATTGGACCTTTATGTGGTTTAGAATGCAACTCTGAGCTAAAAAGACCACACGCAGATAAAACAAAAAACACCATCTCTTATTCATAAAACTTTAAGATTCATTATTCAATTCTTTATTTATCACAGACACTAGTACAATGTCCATAGCAGAGAATACAAATCAGACAGAATAAATAGATTTAAAAACAAGAAGATAAAATCCAAAAAACAAGACAAAACAAACCATCAAGACAACAAAACAGAACAAGCCATATAGGCATTCTCTCCAATGCCTCCTAAGCTTAGAGGAGTAAGTAGGAGTATGTTGCCAAGAACGGGAGATTCTTGTCCCATTATCAATGAATTAAGTCACACTTTATATTTACAGATCACACATCCTGGATTCCTTCCAGCTGATTCAAAGAGGAGTATTAATAGCGAGGATGTTAAAAGGAATATAAAGGGGGCGATGAGCAGGAGGGGAGAACATGTCGGACTGAGAGCCTGACGGACTAAAAGAAAAACCTTGACCGAACAATTGTGGACAGAGGTGACGGCCATCACATGGAAATGAGTGTCGACGACTCGGGGGGTTCTTCCACTGTGACGCGTGGTGGAGGATGGGCTTATTATCGAAGGGGCTCCCCAGTCAGGGACAACGGTTGAATAGATGTGCCATGTGTGTCAAACGTACATTGTTTGTGTCGTTTGTGTCGTCTGAGTGTTCAAATTCAATCCAATCGCCCCAAATGTGGGGAAATCTCCTACGGCCTAATCTCAATCTATTTTTTTTGTTTATCTTGCTCTTATGTTGCTGCGGTTACTAGTCCGCTAGAAATGTTAGCTTTTTTTCCTGAGCATCTAATGGAAATGGATGCGGGTGCTTCTCCCTTCTCTTGCAGACGAGCATCGTTAGTCAGCTCCTGAGGCACAGAGCGGACCCGACGCTGCTGAACTACAGCCAAGACAAGGCCTCAGGTAACGCTTTTAAGCAGTCATTCACTAAAGGCTGCTGCTGGAAAGGTCCCGACATGTTTTTATCAATCAAAAGTTAATGAGGCGGATTAAATGGATTTTGACTTATTCGGCTGCAAATGCATTAATAATAAGTGATAATATGGAACACACTCGGTACACAGTGGATGGGGTTACGTCACAATCAGTCACTGCTGAGCTTTGCTTATCTGAGTGAGTCTCATTTATTAATGGAAGAAAACATCGTACACACATTCACACATTGATTAATGGCGTGTCAGCAGTAATCAAAAGAGGCTTGAGTGATTCATTTGCTTACAGGCATTAAGGTATTCTATCATTATGAAGAGCGAATTCATTCATTTCTTTAAAATAATTGAGGCATGAAAGACTATTTGCCCTGAATGTGGGGAAAGTTGTTTGTGTGTAGATCTTCGAGGATGTTCTGTTTGGACTGGTAGGAATGTTCTCCACCTTTTACAAAGCCATTTCAAATGAAGAAAGTCCATAAATTCCTACCTCCTTAAATGCAAATTGAAGGAAACCCAATATTTTTGACCGTAAGCAGTTTTCTGCTCTTTCGCAGAGATTGATGATAGAAAGTGAGGGCAGCTCGTTGCGGTTCGCCGCTCTCGGCAGCTGTGTGTACAGAGTGCTACAACCGTCGCGCGTAATCTGCCATTGGGCCGATCAGGGTTCATATAACAAGAATCCTTTCATAATCATTGTCCGTGGAGTGGGGTAGCCTGTTGATTTGAATGTTTTGTGTAGGCGAAGGCACGGTGGCCTAGAAGAGTCAGACAAATACAAATGCCACAACACAAACGCACAAGCACACCCGTATGACGAATGGCAAAAAGCTCTTACAGTGGTGTTTTACGCGAATGTTTTACGGTGGAGTTTAAGGACGGTAATTTGACAGAAGAAAGAAAATAAAAGAGTAAATTTACCAGCAGCAAGTTTCACGTCTTTTCATATACGGGATCCATTAAAGTCATAAATAAGCAATGTTGTTCAAAATATTTTTATTTTCACATGTATGTACTCATTATGTACTTTCAGCGTGTACAAACTATGTTGCATGAAGCTTCGCAGCGTCTTTTAACGTGTGAATGCTATGTTTAAAGCCTATAGTTTGTCAAGTTTAGTGAAGCTGTTTGGTTAAATCACACAAATACAACGATCTCTCATTCTTCGCATCCTCCAGCTCCGTTTGTCAACACTACGCTCGCTCCCGTGGGCAGTTCCTTAGCTACTTCCGTTTTTGCTTTTGCGTTGTGTTGTGGCATTTTTATTTTTACTCTTCTCGGCCAGCGTACGAAGGGCCCTTCTTAGGCCCAATAATGTGCTTGGATGCACAAAGATGTAGGAATGTGCTTGCATCACATTCCTGCCTGATGCAGAGGGTGGTGACGCGACCTGTTGTATATGCAGCCCATAATCCATGAGAACACCTCAAAGAGACTCAATCTCATCATTCGTTTCTAGATACAACCGTCTCTCTAAAATGATTTTAGAAGAGGAACACTGCATAATTAGCTGATGATCCTAAATAATCTTTTAAATCAACACGCAAACACACACACACACACACACACACACACACACACACACACACACACACAGAGCAACGGTGGAAGTCTTTGCATCTTAAGCCTGAATCCACTTTTACAGCATTCACTGAGCCAGGCTGCTGGTGAATGCAGCGTACTCATTGGAAAGGTCAGCGTAATGGTGATGGGGGGGGATAGAATAGCACAGCTGCCTCTGACTATTTACTCCCATGGCTTCATCACCCCTCTGACTGCCTCGGTCCGCCTTTAATCGATTCCTCCTTGTAGCACGTAGGCTCAGAAAAGATGTGAGACAAGCCCTCAGAGACCGAGTTCCCCTCTTTCTCACTTGAAGCGAGAGATGGGAGTCCAGGGGGTTATCAGTCGTACTTAAATGAAGACGGGGTGAAGCCGCTCCCCTCCCTGGTGCCCTGTTAGACCTCATTACAGATGGGGGGGCTTCTCTCCCCCTTTCCCTGAAGCACAGTGGGATGATCCTCAGCGGGGTTCACTTTGTATACCAGCGTAGGCTCGTTCACCCGGAGAGGGAAGGAGGGTTTGCCTGCAGAGACCAGTGAACAGAAAGATGTGCCTGGTGTTTTAATATAGTGGTTTAGCCAACAATATTAACAATGGTATGTTTTCTTTTCTTTCTTTTGTTTTATCGATTTGCACAGAATGGTAAAAGATAAACTATTTCCAATTTCACCAGACATTTCCACATGTGAGCCCATTGCTGATATGCTGCAGAATGCAGAGGAGAGCTGGCTGCAGAGACTAAAGGACCCCGCCGCTCCTTTACCTTCCACTGACCAACGCTATGATGGTGGTTCTCATGACCTCAACACTCCTGTCAAGAACTTGTAGGTTAACAGTTTCATCAGCACAATTTGTATCTTATGGTTACTTCATTATTTGTTAATATTGTAAATCATGCCCCTCCGCCAAATATACTTCCTGTTGGTTTTACAACACCTTGCATTTCCACGTATGGCACAGGAACCCCTTAGGCCTCTCCATCTCTAAGCGGGACTGTCTGCTGGAGAGGTGTGCCATGTTCAGAGAGGCCAGCGGAGCGCTGAGCCGACAGCCCTCACAGGACAACGGCCTGGACGGCCCCTTGAGCTCTGGAGCCAGCAAACTGGAGCAGGTACCTTTCCCTCTTCCAGCTCACGCACCATAAAACACAATAATGCAGTAAGGACATGGATAATCCTAAATCTCCCCAAGGAGAAAATTCATATATTGAATGTGTTACCCTGTCATGATGAAGAAAAATGCTTTACACACGCAGAAGAAACACAGCTGTGGGCATTACATCCAATAATTTCTTTATATTTCAGGCTGAGCATTTCAATTACTGCTTTTACAGTCAATTGTTATTAGAACACCAAATGATTTCATGAAAGACAGAGGTGGGAATCTGATCTGATTTAGCAATAACGATTAGGAAGTAATCAAGTCTGTTCTAGTAAATAAATATGCACTTTAGGTGTCATTAATAGTATGCATTTAAGACCCAAGAGCATTGTAAATATTCTCAATCAGAATGTGTGTTGGACATACAAGGAAATCGTCATGGTCGTTGGTGCATACGCGCGAAAGAGAATGTACAATTAAATTAACACTAGAATATAAAATAAGATGTATGAAATACAGAATAAAAATGATAAAGTACTCAGACTTCCTACTGAAAGTGAACCAAGGTGTTTTGAGAGTCAGTAATTGGGGGACTTGGGCTCCGGGAAGGACTCTGTGTCTTGTAGGGGTGGCTCGGTACATGAAGAAATCGCGAACCGTTCGCGAATCGCGTGT
The DNA here is from genome assembly GCA_021346845.1 of Apeltes quadracus. Lineage (NCBI taxonomy): Eukaryota > Metazoa > Chordata > Actinopteri > Perciformes > Gasterosteidae > Apeltes > Apeltes quadracus. The sequence goes on along the minus strand of CM037932.1, from coordinate 7,951,752 downwards.
CTCGGTTCGGTTCGCGTGCGTCGCACGGTTCGACGCATGCGCAATGGAAGCTCTCGCCCGTTTTTCACCTCAGACAGAGCGTTTCCTTTTCGCCTGAGTTGTGTGGACTCGCAAATAAACATTAAAAGTGGCGTAAGGAGCGCTGCAGCTCACGTCACATGTAGAAATGGCGAGTGAGAGATAAAGGAGGCTGCGCGGAGTTGGAGGATAGAAGTCCGGTGTGTGGGAACATTTTGGATTTCTTGTTACCTACGATGACAACGGAAATAAAACCGTTGATAGTGTGTGCAAGCATCGTGCAAAATGCTTTCAATATGCTAATGGGAACACGTCTAACATGTCAGTTCATATAAGGAGACGTGACGCCAACGTGTCGGTAGACAGCGTCAGCAGGAAATAGCTTCTACTGTCCGCAGCATTAAGCAGCCTCTCAGTGATCAGTCGGACTGATAACTAAAGCAATGCGGATGTTTAGAGCCAAAGATATGCAACCTTACAGCGTGATGGAGTGTGAAGGGTTTCGTCAGCTGATGAAAGTACTCGAGCTGCGTTATAATATTCCGTTTCTGCACCGCTGTAATTCCAGAACTGTATGATGAGACACGATGAGAAATCATTAAAGAATTGTCCCACACAGCCCACGTAGCTCTTATGTAAAAGACAGAGCTTTAAGAGTTCCTCTTTTTCTTTTAAAAGATACCATTTTTGTAAGCTACGCTGAAGTTGGCAGTTTGATTAAGTTCATTTTAAGTGTGCTAAAAGGCAGATAAGTTCCTGTTGAGATTTCATCAATGTCTTCTCTCTTGCTGCATCAAAATCCCACCTAGTTTCCCTCAGATGGTCTCAATAATGCGCTGAAAGTCAAGTCAAATTCAGTTTGTACATAATATAACAATATAACAAGATATAACCATTTCTTAAATACTGTATCCTAAATTGTGGATAATTAATCTATATATCACATGCTGAAGTACATTTCTGGAGTATAAAATAAAAACAAGAACCGTACAGAACCGAAAACCGTGACCCTAAAACCGGGATACGAACTGAACCGTGGGTTTTGTGAACCGTGCCACCCCTAGTGTCTTGGTCCTGAAATGTTGGAAAATTAAAAAAATAAATTGGTGAAAAACTTGATGTAAATAAAGTTTTGCAATGTCTGTTCAGCAGAATTTAACTGAAGACCACGGTCTCACGTTTTAAGTTTCTCATGTGAACTACTCCAACTTTCCTCAGGTCAAGCTGATGCCTCCAGCTCCCAACGACGACCTGTCGTCCCTCAGTGAGCTGACCGACAGCAGCCTGCTCTACGAGATGCAGAAGCGATTTGGAAATGACCAAATCTACGTAAGAAAAATCTACGGTGTCATCGTGCCGCTGAACCAGGATGCATAGAGACACAGAGCACACACACAGCAGAGAGAAATACAAACGCATGCAAACTGGGCTGCTACATTGTTGGTTTATTTGTAGTGGAGTTTTTGTTGTTTACATTCTGGGAATTTCTGAGTGTGATGTTTGAATCCCATGAAACCATGTTTATACCCACAGGCACTGCAGCAGGTTTCCCTCCTGCCTGCGTACGTTCACTGTACTCCGTGAAGTAAAAACTGCAATACAAATACTCTGCCTTTTTCTCCTCAACATTGCTGTGGAGAGAACATTTAGCTTTTTAGTCAGAAAACCAAGCACGAGTTTCCTCCCCTCTCTTCATTTGGCCTGCTGACGTTCTCGGGGTAATCCATTCTAAAACACACTCTCACAAAGACGCGTGTACGTACACTGGTACAACTGAAAAATGTCACCATTAGATCGATTGGAAGATAAATCTATAACTATTATTCCGGAGTAAAGTGCCTCCAACAATTGGTAATTTTCTCCCTTCCTTTAAAACCTGGCTCACACTTCTCCATGGCGACTGAGCGCTGTAAAGACGGGACCCAGATCAATGTGCGGCTCTGTGGAGAGGCAGTAATAGTCTGTTATTATGGAAACCCCGACGGGCGACAGAGTACGGATACCCACAGCGGGGGACAGCAGATACAGGGAAAAATATAAGCGGGAGAAGAGTGTTGGATGAAGGAAAGAGAAATGAAAAGAATCCCAAATAATGAGCACTAGAGGAGCGTTCCAATTTGGCAGAAGACAAGAGGGGAAAAAAAGGACAAAGTGAAGCTGTCATGGGGCCGTAGGAACGTTTCTGATCTGATTGTGTGAAACTCCTCTAGCATGAAGGTTCACATGCTACGGTGAGGATTAATGTGCAATTCGGTTTGTAGCAATGATATTCCTAAAAGCCTGAAATACAAAATGAGCATTCTCTTTAGGGGTGCTAAATAATTACATTTGCTGTATTTTCGCCCTCCTTCACCTTCTTTCTATGCCTGAGGTGTGACCTTATACACTTGATGGGAAGGCATTTCAAGAAAGCGGTGAAGAAAGCAGTAATTTCAGGGACGGAAAGGGAGAAGACAAAGTTCAGTGAATTCTCCATGTGTCCCCAGCAGCGGGCTCAGAGAGGGGCTTTGAGGAGTGTTCCTCCGCCAATGTAGAAGGAAAACTGCTACGGCAAGGAACTAGGGCAGGATGTGACACTGTTGTTTGAACTTGTCACCTGCCTGTCAAGACGTCAGCCTTCCCCAGTTGGTATTGAAGTTTGATTCCCTTTTAAAAAAAAAAAAAGGTACACGTGTAGTGTGAATTTTTCATCCGTTCAAGTCACTGACGGAGCAACCCGATGCAGAATGTCAGCGGTCTCCCGGGGAAAGAGTGTTGCCTTTCAAACGGAGTAGCAGTCTAATGAAAAGGGTCAGGAATTAGGAGTTGGATAATTCGTATATAAATGACCTCGAGGTTTGTGTGGGGGAGCAGAATCGTAGGAATCTTTCCTGTTGGACAAGGCGTATTGCTGAGGTTATTGTCGCAGGTCCTTTGGCCTGAGGTCAACACATTCTTTTGATAAATGAGATTGTTGTTGAAATTGATTAAAAAGAAGACTGGGCAGGCTGACGGTAATTGTAAACCAGCTTCAGTTTGTATACGTTTTAGAACAGTCGACCTAAAAACCAACCAAAAACAAACGTCTCACAGATTTATATAAAAGTGAAAGGAGTGTTTTTGTTCTCTTTTGTAGACTTACATTGGACACATCCTCCTGTTGGTCAATCCAAACAAAGAGCTGCCCATCTACTCCACTTTGGTAAGCAGGTATTTTAAATGAACTCTTGCAGAAAGGCTGACATTATATGCTGAGCTTTCTCTTATTTTTAATATGCAGCTCTGTGTACCGTGATTTCAGCTCGAAACACATGGCTTTACTTTAAGTGGAATATGTATTTTGCATGTAGTGTTTGCTGTATATATAAGCAGGACATCAACAGATGAAATGGACCTTGTAGTTTATAAATAATGCAGTCTTCCTGTCAATGATACACAGCACAAGCCTGAATGCCTAAGCATGGGAAGGGAAGTATCCAATTTAGCTTACAGACACAAAAGCACACACACACACACACACACACACACACACACACACACAGTCTTTCAAGAGACTGTCAGTGAAAGACATTATTAAACATATCAATCGCTTTTAATTTGGTCTCAATTAAGAACCATGTGTGTCACCGTTTATTTATAGCAGTGGTTGGTTCATTTGTAAATGGCTAAATTAAACGCCAGCTTCACGCTCGCCCATGTGCACCAGGTAGGGGTCGGTTGAGGGGGGGGGGGGGGGGGAACGACATCTTTGAAATAAAGACAAGCCCCTTCCACCCCGCCCTCCCTCTGGCTGTCCCATTCCTGCCTGCGTCTGGACCTCCTCCAGGCGTCCACACGCGACTGAGAGGAGCCAGAGTGAGATGGACATGTGTCACAACATGTGTGTTCTGCTGGCCATCTGCCCCCCTCTGGTCTGGTGGTCTAAAGCCCATCTTCCAAACTAGTACTGGTACACGTCCTCTGGGGTTTTTCCAGAAAGACGGTGTGGTGCACAGTTGTGTAACAGAGAATGGACGGTACCCCGTCTCTTCTGAGGCATATTGTGCACTTATGTTACTTTAGAAACTTCCGATTGTAATATCACTCAATCCCTTCGTTTTTTTTTTTTTTCCCACAAGCATTTTTTTTGTTGTAAAGCTTGACTGAGTAACAATAAGAGTAGGAAGAGCAGAACTCCTCTCTTTCTGCAAAAAATACACAACAATGAGTTGAGCTGCAGAGCATTCACTGTCTTCCTTCCAAACTCCAGGCTTGGAGAGGTTGTGTTCAGCAAACACATTATCCTCCGTGTTGCTAAGCTCTCACACGTGTCCAAGTTTCTCAAGGTTATACTGCGATTGCTTGCAGACTCTACCTTTCTTTCTCTTACAGGTGAGTCAGTTGTACCTGAGCTCAACGGGTCGCCTGTGCTCCTCTCTGCCTCCTCACATCTTCTCCTCAGCAGAGCGGGCATACCACATGATGCTGCAGGAAGGCCGCCCGCAGTGTTTCATTTTGAGGTACAAACACACACACGCGTGCATACAAACACACCCTGAACTTGCTGCCTCGGCATTATGAAACAAAAGTCTCAAACTGCCACACACCTGTTAAACAGTCCCCCAGGGATTAACGGCTCAATGTGCACGCCGAGATGGAGGCTCCCAGGAGCCTTTTAGTCGTCTTGTCCTCTGATGAACGGAGGCAGCACCCTGACTGCAATTAAATCCCGCTCTGGCTGTGCAGTGACATTCCTGCTGAGTTGTAATGTATCCGGCAGAGAGTTAATGTGCCCTGGCCAGAGGCTATCCATCTCACTCGCACGAAGACACACACGCTAGGTCATTGCACAATGCATCGTCATGTACACGCTCCCTTTGTTCTTTCCCTGCTACGCTTTAAAACCTCATTTTTGTTATTTTATTCGCACTTTCCTGTTGGTACACTTTTCCTCTTTTTTTCCTAACACACGCACACAGCAGAACACACACAAACACACACTTACCTCTACACATTTTCAGGCCATTATCCCCCCCAAGGCGAGTGCTCTAACAAAATGCCCTTGAAATTACAAAGTGCTAAATGAAAAGGCCTCCGGACTTTGCGCTCAGCACGGCTGTAATCTAGTAACACACGTACATGGGCGCAGGCAAACAGCGCGGCACAGCACACTGCGTTCATTAGTGCAGGCTTCTGACCTTCTGAAGCCATCTGCTCGCTGCTACCGCGGCACTCTGCATGTCGGCGGGTGTTGGAGCGTGAAATGTAGAGGTACCTCATGGGCGCCACTGCCAGATAAGTTGTGGCTGCAACGCCGTGAGGAAACGGGAGGATCAGAGGAGCAACGTCAGGGGAGTCGGACCGGAGGAAGAGATTGTGATGGGTGGGTTTCTCAAGGGGTGATGTATTGTAGGCGGAGACGTGTAACAGAGGGAACAGATGTGGGGAAACACGCTGACGATTAATGCATTAATTGCATCTGTTCTTCGAAAATGCACCCAGAGAATGGTAACGCACAACGATGCTTCGTTTTGGTATTTATACGTTTTCCATTGGCAAATGAATGGCAGCTAATTTGTTTCACTGATTTCACCATTGTCCAGCTGTTTTGCAGTCTTAAATCAACCTGCAAAGTTTTACATGGGGATTTTGTATCCCGTAATTTATTTTGCAAGCACATAGCACATCGTCAGCTAAATGACATGTAATAACACAAGGAAATATCACTACATGTTCACTATGAACCCCAGAAATCGATCACAGCAATTAAAAACCAGTCGATGTTGTATTGCTTTAAGACATGCCAAATTATGAGGATCATTTAAGGTCGTTGAATCTGCCTTTCTTCTGTCTCTCCAGTGGTGAAAGTGGTTCTGGGAAAACGGAGGCCTGTAAGCACATAGTGAGACACCTGGCCGCCCGCTCCAGCCCCAAAGGCTTTGCACTGGAGCCCAGAATGAAGCACGTAAGTCTGGTCCTGATGCAACCACCACTTCAAACAGTCACCAGGTGTCTTGTGGACTTAAATGTTCTTGGAATGAGAATAAGTAACGCACAGCCCCGAGCACGAATCTTGAATCCTTTGTTGCTCTTGTGTCTTTACTCTGGATTTGCAATACAACTAGATCTTTATTTATGCGCTTATTGTTCCCTCTCACATGTCATCTGTGATGTAATGGGATGAGAAAACAACAGTGGTCGTGGTCGGTGTAAATATCTCGTGCTGTATCCGCTACATTGCAGATTTTCCAGTGAATTAAGAGACGCTACAATTGCAAATAACCATTCTGACACATTATTTACACATTACACATTGTATCAAGGCATTTGAGGTCAGAATTAATGTCAGGGTTTGGTGTCCTCCCTAGTTAGTCCTCCCTAGTCCTGTATGTTAACAAGAAATTAAGCACTTTTTGCCTCTTTGTGTGTTTCCTGATGTGTAGACGGGGTTCAGATTGTGACATGTTCGTGGTGTTTAACACATGATTCACTGCTCTGCATTAGCAAAGAGGTTGTAGCTGAGAATACAAGTGACTGATCGTAACGTCATCGTTATACAGTTGATGTATCTGGGTCAGCTGTGTCTGATCATCCTAGGAAACACCAAACACCCGGTTCCCATTTACCGGGTGTGTATTGACATCTAGTGGTGAAAATGGACATTTCATTTTCAGGTGTGAAGCTATCAAATATACTTTGCAGTTTTGGGAAAGAAAAGTGCATAAATGCACTGCACTGAGGGTATTCAAACTCACCGTTAATATTTGTAAGCTATACAATAAACAATTACAGGTTAACTGCATTCTGGAGGCCTTCGGTCATGCAAAGACTCTAAGGAACAACAACTCCACCCGCTTTATCAAGTTGTTGACCGTCCAGTACTGTGACAAGAGGAAAACCCTGCTCAGAGGTAACGTGCTTTCCTCGCAATGAAAAACAATTGGTGTTTTCTCTATTTCTCATAAGAGAATGATGATATATGCCAAGTGTCTTTTCTGGTTTAATTTTGCTGTGCTCGACACAACGCTTTTCAATTTGATTCCACACATTTTAATTCATAACTATTTAATTAGATCAGATATATGTTGTCTGTTAAAAGCTATTGTTTTAAAAGTCTGGATGATTACTTTAAAATGATAGGACAGAGATGGTGGCCATAAACCAAAATAAGTTGACAATATATCTATGGCACAGACTACTTTGTGATGACACCAGCAGGGGGCAGTAAACGCCCAATAATCTGTCCTTGGTGCACTTCTCTTTGTACTCCAGTTCATTTGGTCAATGAGCACCCATTGTATGTTCAGCTCTACCATCGTCATCTGATTAAATTAAATGTCATTCACACGTTGTTGAAGTATTAAACAAATCTGATGTTAAAAGCCCGTGTGAACACCCACATGCTGGAGAAGTCTCGCCTGGTCCACCTGCATCCTCACCAACACAGCTTCAACATCTTTTATTTGATGGCTGAAGGCCTTTCGCTTGAGGAGAACAGCGCACTTTACCTCAACAATGTCCTGGCTCATAGGTTGGTATCTGTCAGCTGCCTTATGTACTCGTACATATATATGTATAGTTTCCTCTGGGCATTGTTAGTGTGACAACCACTGAACTGACATGCCTCATGATTTTTTTTTCTAGAACCAAGGCCACACTATGTCCATTATGATCATTTTGTGTTTCTGTCCATTCTCCAGGTACCTGAGTGGAAGACTTCTAGGGGAGAACCCTCCCGTGGCGACGGCCTCTGCCCACGGCAGAGAACGTCTCACAGCAGTAAAACAAGCCCTGCGAGCCCTGGGCTTTAACAAACAGGTATCCATTACCACTGCGCGTGGCTTCTGCTATTGACGGCGGGGATCATTGAAAGTGTTGACCTAACAGACCCTGAAGTAGCCACATAAGACGTAGTCAATGCCGTTTCACAACGGGTTTTTCCTTCACACAAACTGAGTCTAAGTTGGTGGATCTACCAAAGGTGTGTCTCACCCCACAGACCCGTTCGACCAAAACAAATCATACCAGTAGTACCTGGTGAATAATGTCACGGTCAAAAGTCATTTTCAGGTTGAAAAGGATTGCCCACGCTCCATTAAACAATTGACCGCTGTGGGAAAATGAGTGATGCAAAGGACACAACAATGTGTCCTCCCACTTCAGGCACAAGAAGTCTATGAAATGACGCTCATCTGTTTCCGATGACATGTCCTGCCTCGATATTTTGATCTCTTTGATCTTCCACTTTCTATCATCTATCCAAACAACACACAAAGACATTGATTCATGCCTGCTGAGCGCATGTGTGTGCTCCAGTGTGTGTGAGACGGGCCGTCCCGTGCACCACCAGCTGTGCTCCCAGCCCATTATCGGGTTCTATTCTTAGGTTCCCAGTCAGCATCTGTCAGCGGTGAGTGACCACCAGCTCACCTTTTAATCCAGCAGCAGTCAATGCACGCGAGGACGGGTAGGGGGGGGAGTAGGCTTATATTAGAAACCACTAGTGTCCACTGGATAAGAGGGACGTGAGGGGGAGGAGGCTAAGAGTGGAAGTGATAGACCACCAAGTCTGAAGGAGACTCCTAGGCCAGACCCAAAGGTCAATCGCCATTAACGCTCCCTATAGCTCATTTTTTCTCCCTTGTGCCCTTGTTCCCTTCCTAAGTAGGGGGAGTCTGTCTGTGTATAGAGTGTCGGACGGAGACTAATGCTCGTGTTTATCTCCCCCATATCAGCTCCAATATCCCGCCTTGAGAAAGTGCACAAGCAGACGCAGAGACACACACACACACACACACACATATACGAGCACAAACCCTCAAACTGGAGCATCCCCCTCTCAGAAAATCAGAGCAGTGGGAAATGGGGTATTCCATTAAGCGTCCTCTACCCAAGGGCATAGAGGAAGGGAGAGTCGGACAGAGCAAAATAATTGTGTGAATGAAGGGAGGAGGGTTGATCTGTCTTTAAAAACCATTGGATTTGTGTTTTCTTTTTTCTTTTCTGTTGTGGAGTTTGTATACTTTAAGATAAACGTCATAATTATGTTGTGTACTGCATGTTGGAGTTGAGCAGTCAAAAAACGGGAAGGTTTTGATCACTATTACAAAATGCCCAGTTGTTTCCTCTGTTACTATTTCTCCTCTCTCTGCCAGGAGGTCGACTCTGTGTTTATGCTGCTATCTGCTGTGCTCCATATCGGGGACCTGCGTTTTACTGCACTGCCGGATGCCAATACAGCCTTCCCTTCTGACCTCCAGCTGCTGGAGAGAGGTTAGTGCCCTCCATCACATGACCTGGTCACCTGTTCAGTAAGCTGCATTTTCTGCCAGAGTGTAACCACGGTGAGGAGACAGCCCCCCTGCTTTAGCTCAATTTCTCAAAGACGCTATCGGGGTCTCCTTTTTCTTTTCTCTTACTATCTCTGTAATTACGCAACCGCTGACCTTTAGTGTGACGGTAAACAAAACAACATCAGCGCCTGACCGGGAACGAGCCAGTTGTTGTCAGGGAGATGTGATATAATGGCTGGTTATGTCAGCAGAGGCCTTCCGGGTTGTTGTCACCTCATCCGCTTGTTTATGGGTTCTGCTCAGCAATCCACTGATGACTCATTGCTGCCAGCTTTGCTAATCGATTGGGTCGGAGTCATCTGAATTGGGGCTCAGCTGGTTGTGCTGGCAGCTTGATGTTGTCGTCCGTGTAGGGAAGGGTGTGTTATCGGAGCTACCTCTCTGACGTCCTAATGTTCCACGCTTGGTGCTGTTTTGATTTTGATCCACTCGCTCTGTTATTCTGACGGTTTTGTTCTCTCTCCGTCCCGATCTCCTCCTGCACAGTTGCCGGGTTGTTGCAGGTGGGCTCCAACGACTTGAGTACCGCCCTCACTTCTGACGTTCAGTACTTCAAAGGTATCCATTCACCAGCCTCCACACTGGCCCTCCTTAGTCCACATGCATGAGCAGAATTAGTTCATTGCTTATCGTTTGATTTAACCTCAACACTGTTGAAGTTACCAACGTATCGCTTGACAAAGTACAGAAACGTACAGTTCCACAAGGCATGAATCTTTAGTGACAATCAATTTCTTCAAGCGTCGGGACCTAAAATCAGCAAATGTACAGATGTTGTTCACTGTGCTGTCAACTCTATCATCTTTTTGTTTCAGGTGACGTCATCACTAGAGGCCACACAGTGGAGATGTCGGAGCAGCACAGAGACCAGCTTGCAAAGGCGATCTATGGACGCCTCTTCGGCTATCTGGTCAACAGTATCAACGACTACCTACATGGACAAGATGACAGCATCGGGTGTGTGTGTGTGTGTGTCTGTCTGAAGGGTTGATTTTTATTTATCAGTGTTTACCCCCTTTAAAAAAAATTTTTTTAAAGGCCTTGTTGTTGATTTCTTCCCTGACGTAATGTATTTGTCATCACATGAGAGGCGTCTCTCCCTCGGGGCTTCTTCAGTGACAACGATAATATTGTGACAAATAGTTTTATGGTGAAGGTTTGTAATAGTTTACATAACAGTTTACATAACATTCAGGATTGGCATGTACACTCAAATGATAAATACAGAACAACAAGGACACGCACAAGGTTTCTGTGAAGGTCTTGCACACAACAACTTCAACACGCACACAAACACTCTTAGATGGAGGTTGATTGAACCTTGGTGGTGTTGATGTTGTGCAGTCTTATCACAAATTGTCAGATAACCGTCGCTCCATTTTTCGGAATGTGTCTGCGCGTTGTCTACACACAAACCACGTAGTTGATTTGTCCACCACGCTACTCACGGGGCACACCCTCTTCAGATGTGTTATTGCACGCACACAAACATGGTCATTTCCGTCAGGGTGACTCAAGCAAGCAAACTAGTCGTCACGTAGATCCTGGAGTTAAGTTGTCATAACATGATACTTTTGCTCTCTATCTGACTCTTCTAGTGACCCTGCTATGGAAATCGGGATCTTGGACCTATTTGGGTTTGAAGAAGTTCAGAGAAACGGATTTGAGCAGGTTGGACTGTGCCCAGTTTTGTTCCGTTTTAGTCGGTCCCAAAAATATGCATCGCTGTTGTGACCCGCTCAACCCTCAAGCCGACACGTTTGTTTTCCTAATCAAGCCAAATGCATTCATGACATTCCCCGATTAGCATCATTGGTTTCAAATGCTGCCCTCAGCTGAAAATGTCTCTGCGGTATTTGAATTTGTAGTTTTAAGCAGATTTGGGACTATCTATTTTAACCCACAGATTTTACTGTCTAATTGTCATGAATGAGATGAGGTCTGTGGCTCACGGTGACCTAAGTTTAGCTGTAAAACAAACAAAGGCTCCTCAGTGTGTGAGATGTTGGATTGATGGGCTGCTACAAACGTGTGTGTGTGTGTGTGGTGTCACGATAGAAATCGTTATTGATTATTTTTCCAGAATCAAATCTTGTTCCAATAAAGATGGTTCTGTTTTACAGGGAATGTTAAAATGGCGACATTGTTCACCTTGTTCATGCTAAAGAATTGTCAAGTGTTGTGGTCATGTAGTGAGCTTATTTTCCAATTATGTTAATAATTATCTGGCTAAAAATATCAAATGATGTATTAAAGTGAGAGCCTGAAAACAGCTAAACAATAATAATCATTCTTCTTGAATTATTACTGGCTTACTTGCTTTCTCCTCATACAGAAGCTACAGGGGACGGCGAGTAATGTATTTTGATTGGATTTATAAAGAATAGGAATCTTGATTTATTTCTCTTGCTTTACATAAATGAATGAGCATGTCTACTATACTTGGCTTGCATCATGTCAGGCTGTGGTATTACACAACATGGCACGTAGTGCGCAGCCCACCTGTTGGCTGTAATGTCATGTGCTCATCAAGCATTCACTGTTAATAAACTTGACCATTCTAAGACAAGGAGACGAGTTTGTCATCGCGCGCGCACACACACACACACTGTGTGTGCGCGCATTTTTAATAAATTGTGTGTGTGGTGTTTTAGGGTGTAATTCATAGTGCGCAAGAGGCTAGGTGCTTATTCTTTCTACTTGGAACTTACGTTCCCTCCCTCAGGATCGTCCAATCTCCTCCCGGCCTTTATTAAGGCCAGTGTGTGTTTGTCTTTGATTTTCGTTTGTGTGTTTGGCACCAAGACGTCAGCGTCTTGTTCGTCCCCTGGATATTCCCTAATCTAAGTGGAGGCAAGGGATTGTGCAACCTTTCCCCTTCGGGTCTGGCATGTGCCAGAAGGGAAGAGAGGGGAGGTGGCTCATAAAACTGAGCGAAACAAAGGGACCCCCCCCCCCCCCCCACCCACTCCCCCTGCAGGCTGCCGGGGCCGTTGCCCACCTCCTTCTCCCAGTCATCTTCTACATTAATAAATGCCAACATTTTCTTACGATATCCACATGATCCTTCACCAATAGATTTGGTTCATCGGTGACAAACTAGCACTCGCGCTCTGACATGTTGGTACACACGGGCAGGCTCCACATGCGCGGCATGATCGGGGTCATTATGGCTTGTTAATTAGAGCTGCGTTTGTCAGGGGTGTGTTGTACCTGCTCAGCACTTTGCTAATGAGCTAACTCAATCAACCACCTGCTGGGACTAAGCCTTTAATGGAGTAGACTAGCTTGAAGACAAAGAGTAGACAAACACAGCACAACGCCCCTCCAGATCAGCGCGTCTCATTCAGCGAGCCGTGAGACAAAATGTGGGTCATGTTGTGATTGCTTCGATTCAATCGCATGACGGGGGCCCAGAGGAAAAACCTAAAGCATGGTTAAATATTTTTGCACTTTTCTCCCCCCAAACATTCATAGTTTTCAGTGGATGGATGAATATCGTCGATTAAAACTGCTTTTCTTAAGCACACAATGCCATGCTTCAGACGGCATTTGTTTTCGAGTCAAGTGGGACAACAAAGAAAAGATACATGAGATTTTGGGATCAAAACGAGGACAGGGACTCACTGAAGTACAGGAATGGCAAGTTAATTCCTACAGTACAAGTTTTTTTTTTCCTGTGTTTTCCCGCTTTGTGAGACATTCGGGTTCAGGAGAAGTTCAGACAGGCCTGCTGCTGCCAACGTCTGTCCTGTGTTGTTCCACTTCATATTCTGTCTTTCTTCTCATTACATCAATGTGACAAGTCTCACTTGAGTCCCCCCCAGTGCCAGACACGCCAGACAAACCATCATCTAATGGACTCCTGTGCTGTGATTGGTTGGCTGCTCGGTTCGGGAGCGTTTATGTGTCCCAGCTGCAACACTCTGTCCATATTATAGTGGAAGTAAGGCCCTACATAGGAACATGTACCTGTGAAAAGCTCTGGGGTCTGGTGTGCTGATGTGTGTTGTCAGTTCATTTAGGCCCCATCAACTTCCCTGTTGGTACGTTCCAGCTTGTATTTGTGCATGCATCTTTTTTTCTCTAAAACTTTTTAGAGAAGGAATTTCATACAATGTGCATCAAAGTGTGAGTTTATAGGTGTTTTTTCTGTTGTGTGCCTTACAGCTGTGCATGAACATGACCAACGAGCGGCTGAGGCAGTACGTCTCTGAGGTGCTGTTCCATCAGGAGCAGTCTGAGTGTCTGCAGGAGGGCGTCGCCATGGAGACCCCTCGCTCCCCCGGCAACCAGACAACCGTCCTGGACTTCTTCCTGCAGGTGGGCCTGCTGTACGCTGCTTGTTTAGAACAGTTCGGGCCAGTTTGGTGTCTCGCGATGTAATTCAACATCGCAAGCCCACGCGGAGCTTTGACAAAAGCCTTTAAATCACACGCATGAAAATGACACCTTTTGTCACCTTTTTTTAAAAGTGTGAAACGGTTTCAGCTAATTAACAGCCGTTTCATAATTCTTTCATGTTCTTTTATTTTAAATTTGATTTTAAAGGTATGTTTTGATCAAAAACAACTGACTGGATTCCTGCTGATCAGACTGAGTTTAGGCCAGTGGTCGGGATGTTTACAAGGCGATTGCAACCCTTATTGCATGTTACCCTTTTATCTTAATAATTTACCCCCCAAAAAGTTGTTAGAAATCCGATGGATACCTGCACCCTGTAGGGATCAATAGTTGCCATGACCAATAGTAAATTATCAAGAGTTGTTAGTAACGACTGACATAAATAACTCTAGCTTTATGTTCGTTCCTCCCCCAGAAGCCTCAGGGACTGCTGTGTGTGTTGGACGAGGAGAGCCAAAGCCTGCGGCCGGCAGAGCAGACCCTGTACAAGAGACTTTCAACCCAGCTGGACTGCAATCCCACTCACGGTCTCTCTCTCACCACCAAGGACGGCAACGGAAACCCACCGCCCAAAGACCAGGGCCCTGCATTCACCGTCAGCCACTATGCCGGACAGGTCCGTCTTTCTCTGTCCCGTTTATTGGAGCCAGTGCTGCATGTTATAACATGAAATGTATCACAACTCATTGCAGTAGACCTCTCTAAAGACCCAACGTAATTCATGAACCTTAAATACAACTTGATCAAACAGTGAGAACAGTACTGACCTGAATTACTAACACACCAGCAGTTAGGTAGCAGCTAGGCAGGAAAGGAAAGATATTGCTATTGTGTCACTATGCAAACTTCATTTTTTGCACACAAATGAAACGTTATAGTTTATTCATTTATTCATTTATTCACAGAAAACACCAGGTAGTGAAAAAACGGGTTTGTGGGCCAGAGAAATAAATGATTTCCACAAATACTGGAATATGTAGGTTTTCTTTTGCAAGTATACATAATATTTTTATGCAGCCAGAGAAGTTGCTTTGGTGTGTTTGCATTATTACACAGTCTTGGATAAACTTACTTCTGTGGGGGAAACCACAGAGACCGTTGTGAGTTTGAAAATGCTGTTGGGCCAAGCGAGGATGCCGTTAGTAGAGGCTGGAGGAAGCGACCGGTCTGATCACATCACACTATTCAAAACCATTCTACATTGCATTTACGATTTAATACACTGAATTTCCATGTGTGTGTTTCTTTTTTTTTCCTACCAGATATGCTATGATCTCACAGGATCCCTCGCTAGAAACAAGGACTCTCTTCCTCAGAACATCCTGTTCATGATGAAGTGTAAGTACCCCTACAACTGAAACACGCGTGACCACATTGTGGCGTCAGAGCGAACCCGGTCACAAAGATGCACTCTCGTATAAACCAGCGCAGCGCACACAGCCGCTCTTTGTCCAAGTGTGGTTGTTTTTGTTTATGCGCGTTTCATCCCACATGTAGCAGACGGCACCGCTCCGCGTGTGGATATTGTCTATAGGAGATGCCAGATGTGGCGTGTTGTGGCTCGGGGCACAGAGGCCGTCGTTGTGCGACTGCCAGGCTGGCCACGCATCCAGCAGCCTAATTGCTGTAATTTCCACGATGAGGCTAATCTGCTAAAGGCTCGCCCTTCACTCACACTCGGCTGTTGTCTGACCGAGACGATGCGTCGTCGCCGTTCAGCTGCGCACATTAACACACGTACTCTGTGGTTTCCTCTAACGGATGTCCTCACCTCCATGCTCGAAGTTTAAGCCTTAAGCTAATAGAGGAAAGGGATTTACGCAAGTCCATATTCAGGTGGTGGCAATGACTGTTTTAAATGGAAAGACAATTGCCCCTGGAGCTGTGTGTAGTTAAACCCTTTAAATGAGTCCAGGCCGCGTGTTTGTTTTTCTTTGCTCGGTACACCCACCCCACGTCACCCTTTCCTCTTTGACACTGTCAGCCTTTGAGATGAGAGCCACGCGCCCACGTTCACACTGAATGAGCTCATTGTCATTGTGGACGCTCTACGTGTTGGTCCAACCTCTCTCTTGTTGCCTGACCTGTTGTTTATGTGATGCCTGACTTTGAACCTCCTGCCCACTTCTCATCTGATGCTTCTCTCCTCCCTTGTTTACAACATCCCCGTCGTTCCTCCCTGCTTTCTTCCCTTTTTTTCTGTCTTTCTGTCTTCACTGCTTACAATCTATCGGTCTTTTCTTTTTTGTTTATTCCACGTTGCCTTTACTCCCCTCCACCCCCTGGTTTCCACCAATGCTGTTGCTTCTTTTCAATCCCTTTTTTCCCCCCTTCCTCTGCTTGTCTCTGCATGGGATTTGTGCCATGCAGCCAGTGAGAGCGTGTTACTGCAGCAGCTCTTCCAGTCCAAGCTGACTCAGACTGGTTCTCTGGTGCCAGCAGCCCACGGCCGCGTCGGCTTGAGGGGGCCCAAAGCTGCCCTGTTGCTCCACAAGAGGCCATCAGCCTCCCTGGTTACTGCCCACTTTGTGCCACAGCAGTCCCAGAGATGCTATGACTATACCAAGGTACGGTAGACGTTTCAGATGGGTGATCACGTGTTGAATATGAATACATGTCAGAACAGGCTATATATATATAAACCTGTGGGAATTGTATTGCTATAAAATAGAAACTACAAAAGCCTGCAAACAGTCATGCGAAAGCACACTTCTGATCTGTTTTGAATGATTAGAAAGCATATTGTAATGGTACACATGTGTAACTAAACAAAGGCTTGCTGGTTGTGTAATCTATGTGTGTGGCTGATTGCATCAAGAGAACATTCTTACATTGGACCCTTTTCCTCTTCCTGACTTGTCCAAGCAAACGGTTACATGAGACTTGAGGAACAGTGAACAGTGGAAGACGATAATGGGTTGAGTAAAGCGTATAGAAGCGAGTAGAGCGGTAGATTGGCGTGCTTAGCAAACATTCTGCACAGAATTTGCACAGAATTTCGTTTTAAAATGTTTGTTTTTTTAAACTCCAGTCAAAGCCACACGTCCTAGTTTGATGTTCATATGTGAGCATTCTGTTTTAATGGTTATGTATTCCTCAGTAGCTTCTTGAAGTAATGAGCCGATCCATCTCAAATGTTTTTTTCTCTATTACACCTGTCTTTTGCCAGATCTTGAAGAAGAAAGGCTCAAGCTCCTTCCTCCAAAGGCTTGAGCGCTGCGGGCCCGTCACAGTGGCTGTCCAGCTGAGGGTAAGAAACACACATTTGTAGTTTTTCACAGGATCAGGTCTTGTTCTAGGTCTCTGAAATCTAATCAAGTTTGGCTCTTTTTTCCATAATAGCCTTTAACTAACTGAATTAACGGTTTTGAGGCCCATACGCCAGAACCAGCATGTTCATCTCCCTTTCGTCTTCATTTTACGGAGTACACTATTAAATACTTAACCTGCAGCCAAGCATCTGGCTCAAATTCTGAATGAATACAAAGATTTGTTAATGAAACCTGAGGTTTTGTGAGAAATCGCCGCCGGTTACTAATATTTCATAACTATGTAAACCAACAATACAATTCAGTCAGAGGAAAGTAGTTCAGTGTCTGCTGGTGACGCAAAGGGGCTGAAATGTGGCTCTGAGAATCGGTACCTTTTGGGCTTGAATGCAGCCACTGTGTTGCACAATCAGAGTTGTGGGCTTGTGGTGGACAAGTCCCTCAGGGAGGAAGAGAGTGGGTTGAAGAATGATGCTGTACCAGGCCAAGCATGAAGCCCTCCACGTGAATGAATGAATGCACAATGAACAACCACCACTGTGGGGCCTGCGCACAACTCTGAGTGAACATGCGCGTGTGCGGAGGGAGGACGGCGACGTGCATGCTGGTCGTGACTTCAAAGACGAGGGGTCGGGTTTTAGTTGATCTTTGTAACTAACGGCGTGCGTGCGTACGTGCGTGCGTGTGAGAGAACTTGTATCCAATAAGTGTTTGTTCATTTAGGGCTTTACGGAAAAACACTCTCACACCCTTCAAAAGAGTTCTTTGTGTTTCTGCTTCCTCCAAAGAACCCCCCCTCTCCCCCCCCAACCAGCCCGCTTTATCATAAACACAACGGGATCTCCCATCAAAAGCAGTAACCCCCAGAGCCCAGCCTCTGTTGTTAATCAAAGCGCGGCATATTGCTCATTCTGTTGTGATCGTAAAACGACTAGTTTGACGACATCGCCTCCCTTTTTTTTCTGTGCCCTTCTTTCAGAGCTCTCTGTCCGAGGTGATCAGCAGGCTGCAGGCTTGCACTCCTCACTTTGTGGAGTGCGTGCGCCCCGACGCCAGGGCTCAGCCGGGCAGCTTTGACAGCGTCCATGTGTCCACCCAGCTGCAGCACATCGGGGTTCTCGAGATGGTGCGCATGATCCGTTATGGATACCCTGTCCGCCTGTCCTTCCCAGGCTTCCTCAGCAGGTCGGTCTTGGCGCATGTTGCATAATTAACAGTGCACTGACTGTAATCCTCTCTATGCTGATTCTTTCCCCAAAGAGCCTCCTTTTCTCGTTGGGCTCAGTCTGTAAGGGATAGTTCCTTAAGATAATGGATTCCTCTGCTTCCTCACTTGTACAGATACATCAACCTCCCAGCAGGTCACGGTGATCTCTATCGCTTTATAAGTGGCTGGGCGAGCAGCTCAAAGCGAGCATGAGGTTTAGGAGCATATTCCTCCTCTGCATCTGCAACGCTGGGGTAGATATTGGACATGATCTTGTGTTCACATGCAGATGGACACGTTTGCATTCACAAGTCACTGCAACCCTCGCTGTTGGAAGGACGACATGACCTTGATTGCCTTTTTGGGAAAATAATGGGAGTCTATTGCAGCTGATGACTGGCTCTATGACATTTCCCATGTCAGCCTGACACACACACACACATTAACCAGCCAGTTGTGTGTCAGGTCTCCATGCCCCCCACACTTGAATGCCCGTGATTATTTCTCCCCCATCAACGCTTTTCATATCCCTTTCAGTGCGTTTCCGGCTTTCCTTCAAAGTGGTAGATCCACCTCTCTATCCTTTTTTCCCCGTGTCCCTAATAGAATCTGTTGCCTTTCACTGTCGGCTCGCTCTGTGAAGTCTAGGATGAACAAATCCCATTTCTGATAGTATTCCACTCTAATGCATAAGAAGTTATGAGACTGTCTGCCAGGCTCTCTCTCACTTTTTCCTATTTAGAAAGGGATCAAAAAGAACATTCCTGCCCGATAATACAGGAGGGCAAAGCTGGTCACATGCTGGCCACCCCAAAAGTTTCCACTACCTGCTGTAGATATCGTTACGTCACGCCACACGCACATAAGCCTTGAAACCAAAAATTTAGTTGTTTCCTAAAAGACGGATGAATCAAGAGCTGCGTCTTGAGAACTATAACTATAACTTTAAATAAATTATTTTACCACTTAAGAAAAACAAAGACTATAGTTCACTTTTATTTTGTAAACATGAGTTTCTGTTAATGTTCCTCGTGCTGAATTATCTTTTTATGATAAACAAAAGGTAAGGCACTCGAAATGCAAATCAGAAACTAGTTTACAGCCATCAAGGTTTTCTCAGTATTTTGGTGAATAGCTGTTAGAAAGAAAAGTACTGCTAGTGAAGAATCTAAATATGTAATAGAAACTAACAAGGTAAGTAACATAAAAAGAGCTAAACTATGGTTAAACAAAGAGGAACTGTGCCAAAACACACAAGATGAAGTGTGTTGTATTTAAGGTCTGACACTTAATATGTAATGTATATCTGCCATATATCAAAGTAAATAGATCAATAGATCTCAATCATAAGACGAGACCTGAACAGGGAATTTAATCTGCAGAACCGTGTCACAAGCTGAAGTGAATACACTATAGTAGTGTTGTCTAGAAGCATCTGCCTGCCCCTTTGTTTTTGATGGATACGTCGTGTAGAGCCAACACTCCAGCTGTTCAAGATGTTATTGAAAGATTCCTACTGTGGGTTTCTTGATAGTTGTGTTTTAAGTTTGAGTCCGTCTCAGTATCAAATGAAATTAGGAAGAATGTTAGGTAGAAAAGGTCATGTCCACCGGACAACTGAGCATCAAAAGGTAGAGAAAGGATTGTAAATCCTCTCAGTGAAACATTTGTACGTGAATACATTTTGTATGAGCTTCCAGCACCCTGGAAGTGTGGTAACTGTTGTCTATTGTTGGGCCACTATCTACTGCAGCGTTGGGGACTTCTACTTGACACCGTGTCAGGCACCTCCCCAAAAATACTTGCTTAGATGCTTGAACACAGAGATGAACTCTGACTTGGAGTGGCAGGATCGACAATCTGTCGGCTGAGTGGCATCTATGAGAATTGGCAGAATCTGTAATGCCGTGAATAGGTTAGAGGCTTAAGGATATCAATCAATGCAAATGATAATGCCAGTAGAAGAAGCCGTTCCATTCACTCACAAGGATGGATGGATAGATGGACAATTTTGCGTTAAGAATTAAAGAAGTACAACGTGTTACTGGGATAAGAAGCTGAACTTAAAATCGTAACCATCAAAGCGTTTCTTAATGTTTCCCTTTGTTTGCCAATGCGTTACTCAACGTCCCCGCTTGGTGTGCATTGCGAGCGCGTGTTCTGTCTGCAAACAAATGGACCTTTTTTGGGGCGTTTGTCTGACGTGTGTCTCCGTTCCGCTGTGTATACATTAATGTCGTGCTCGTTTCGAGTGGCCGCCACTCACAAAGACACCAGTCAGTCGAGCCCAAGTGCCATTCATATCTAGTTCAGCGCAGAATGAATGAACACAGGCTCGGCCGAGTGGGGGTGGACTACACTGGTGTCTTCACACAGCTCACTCCCATGTCTTATCATTTCCACACAAGCTGCCTCTTGTGAACCACCATTTCCTTTTTTTTTTTTCTTCTTTAATCATCCCGGAGCACTTTTTCTCTCATGAGCGCGCACACGCTATTCTTATTTATTTCTATTTGCCGCTCTTTGAAAACGGGCCACGGCCCTTGATAATCAGACTGACGGGACAATAAATCGGCCGGTAATCTTGAGCTTCCTATATTATTAACACAGGCACACCAATGTTTACACACAAGTGCCGACTTGCCCGCTACAACCATGGAGGCCAGTTCACCGTTCACAGGTCACAGTGGACACCAGTAACCAGAGTGATTTATGAGGAGAATCTATTTTATTGTTGCCTTTTTATGGTACCCTATGTGTTTTGTGAGGGGATTTATTTTGTGCCAATATGCACGGTCAAAGGCTTCCACTTGAACCATGTTTCTTTACTCTCAAAAAGTAGATGGAAAAGAGGCACCAGAATTCATGGAGCTTGTCAGAAACGCAGCTTCCAAGCACACAGGTCAGGGTTTCTAAAAGGGGAGTTTTAAGCCCTAAATCCCTCCGACTGGTGGATGAACACACATTTGTAGGTTATTGTGTTGCCTCAATCATTTCAGATTGAACACTAGGGAGGGGGGGGGGGGGGGGGGTGGCGGCAACGATTTTGGCTTTAGGGAGGAGGTTTAAATTCAAGCTGCTTTACCTCCTTTTGTGACGCTCGCTAACAGCTATCGGGTGTCCTGTTGGTCAGAGAACCACGTTAACGCCCCTGTCACCTTTTAAACTCTTATCAAAGGGCTTATTTCAGTCCTTTGACTCCACGTGAAGCTCCTTAGGGTCTTGTAAAAGTAGACCATTGATGGTTTTCATGTCGTCACAGCGGAGGTCATGGGTTTACAGAGTTCCTTTAGGTTTCATGGGCCATGGGGGGGACAGTGTGTGCCGACTGCAGATGTACTCCGGGGAATACTACTCTCTTTATGATCATTTGAGGCAGCTTGTTGTGCGTCTTCATTCTATACCGTTACTGTAGCTTAATGGAGTAATTCTGCATAGTGAATAGTTTCTCCAGCCTTTTATGAGCCCTTTCCGGAAGTCCGAATTTCTGCAGACTTTGATCAATTCATGGCAATGTGAAAAATGTAAAATCCTGGTTGTCAGTGGAAGCATTGAGAGGCTGCAGTCTGTCAAATTATATTTCCTCTGAAACATTAAAGAAGTGAGTTGTCTTCCTAATGGAGCCTTTTGTTTCTATTCCTCCTTTTTCTTCTTCCCCTTTTTCTCATTCTCACTACTCCTTTGGCGGTTTCAGTGAGACCTTTGTTGCTGCCGCATAGGTGGACCTGAGAAGGGACTGTTCATGCAGGGGAAATATCTTTTTGAAATTATATTTTTCATCTCTTGTCCTCGCTTCGTAAGCTTCTTCCACGATTACTATAGTCAAACAAAATTACAAAACTATTCTACAGGTTCTAACTTCTACAGCGATCCATGTTTTAAGAGCCTGCTTATGCTCTTATTATTTGATTATGTGTCAACATTGCTCTCGCTCACTCCCCCTTTCAGCCCCACCGTCCCAGGCACAAACAAACCCTGTGTCGGTCCAGCTGACCATTCATAGCAACAGTTGCCTACGGCAACGCCAATAGAAACAGATGCTGTTTGGCTGGTCTGCCGTATGACCCCACTGACCCTTGAACCCATTGTTTCTGCAAGGAGGACGTGTTGCCGTGTCCCGTCTAATTTTTTAATTGAAGAATTTCAGCTCTAAATTTTTTTTTTTTAATTTGTATTTCAGATATAAAGACCTTGTTGTCCCAACTTTGGGAGACAAGAAGAAATTGTCACCAGAAGAGAGATGTCGCTCAGTTCTGCAGCAGTCCAAACTCCAGGGATGGCAGGTGTGTGTGTGTGTGTGTGTGCGCGCACGCGTGTGTCTTGGCTCTTTTTAGGTCTCCAACAATAACAAAAGATTTGCCAAATAACTTAATCCCTGACCCTCTATTTGAAAGATCCCATGGAATCTTTGGCAACTCACTCCAGCTGTCCCACCTCATCATCATTCTCCTCACAGACCGACCCCCCCTCCCATTCGCTGTCCTGTCTGCCACACTGCTGTTGTGTCTGAGTGTGTGACCCTACAGGTCACGTCAGCTCCCGCCTCACACACGCATATACACTCTTCCACAATGCTCCGCTGGCACCTTTTCATGTAGTTCTGCTCGACACACCCCTCCCTTAAGTCGCGTATGTTGGAATGCATAGTGTCTGTAGCAGTGTGTTCCCTCCCTCCATACCCAACTCCATACCCCTCCCCACACTCCCCACCCAGCTATTATCCTGCATCATTGCTGTCCCATCTCTCAGCTAGCAGGACACACTCTCCTCAGATCCCCAACAGAAGATCGCTGGACTCCCAAAAGCTGATGATGGCAGTGTGGAGAGCATCAATGATGGCTTATGTTGTTGTTGTTGTGTGTGTAGATGGGCAGCAGCAAGGTCTTTCTGAGATATTGGCAGGCGGAGCAGCTCAACGACCGCTGCTACCAGTTTCATAAAAAGATCATCACCTGCCAGAAAGGTAATGTACAAAATGATGAACCAACAGGCCGCCTTTCTACTTTTGGGTTGATCCGTATTGCTTCCCCTGAGACCTTTTTGACTCTCTTTTCTTCCTCTTCTCCGTGTCTCAGTGGTGCGCGGCTGGCTGGTCAGGCGGCGCGTTCGCCATCGGCTGTCGTTGCAGCAGAAAGACGAGTGCAGTGTGCAGCGTTTCCTGCAGGGGGCAGAGAATATGGGGCTGCGAACCTACGACCACTTGGTCATCCAGAACGCATCCGACATCGCACGAGAGAGCGACCGCCTACGCTGCCATGGCAACAGCCTTCTCAACGCCGTAGGCAATAGCCCACCACTTGGCGAGCGGCCTGAGCCGGTGGGAAAGGAGGAGGATCAGCCTGTCAGGAGGTAAATTAGCAAACGCCCCCATTTGAGTCACACGCCTTCATTTAGTTCTCAAGGTAAAGATACAAAGCAAAGCAGTTGATGTGCACTTTTTCATTGTTTCCCAATGTTTTTTTCCTGATATTTTATTCTTGCGATATATTGTGTGTGCTCTACACTGCATAATTCATGTGTTTATTTCATTACCATATTTTTTTAATCTCTGCCACAATTTGACAAAGTGAGAATACGTTTCTTTAAGATTTGTTGTCCAACTCAAAAGAGCATGCATTCAACTTTAAAGTGCCTGTGAAAGAAAATGATTCACCATCTCGTATAATTTGAATGAGCACAAGTTGAGACCCAACACTGCGCTGGCATTTTTAATCATTTTGACACACAACTACCCAAATTTAGTTAATGTGGAAGTTCGACACTTGACCAGTTCTAACTTCCTTAAAGACAAAAAGAAAAATATGCACACAATGATATCTGTGTCCTCTGTGTGTCCTTGGGCTTGAAGCCTCTGCTGCTGGCAACCAAAAAAAACAACAGGAGGACTGGTGTCAGCAGTAAGACTGGGAGAGGAGTGAAGTTTGTCTCATTGTAGAGGGGATTATACTCACCTAATTTCTCTGCAGGTTATTAAAATGCCTTCCCTCATCATCCACCCACATGCTCCCCTCCTGCAATCCTGCAACCAACAGATGGCTCATACAGATTAGCAACCAAAATATCAAGCTTGATGTTTTCACTGGAATGAGATTAGATTTAAAGCATAATCTCTTGGGTTTTTATCCTCCAATTGCCCTCCTTAGCTCACATTTGTGTCACTTGAGGAAGGATACGCTGGGTTTGAGCACGCTGCTTTAAATTACATAATTTACTCAATCTGGATCACAAAACCAGTGGATGAGACAAAAGGTTGTGCCGGTAATTTAAATGCTTTTTTGGGGGGAAATCATGAAGCAGAAGTGATGGAGATGATACAAACTGTCCAAAAAAAATTCTTTCTGCCACTTGAATACATATTGTTATTTTTTTCCTATTCATAGGGTTGTGGATAAAAGCGTCAAAGTCTATGACGGTCCTGTGAATGGGGGCAGTCGAGTTATTCGCCACTTTCGGTCCAGCTCAGTGCCCATCCCCCTCGCCATAGAGACCTTGGTCCATTCCTCTGTCGGCCCATCCATCAAACCAGCCCTGCAGCAGGCTGCTCATACCAATGACGACACAGCAGGCGCGGGAGGTCTTTCGTCTCCCCGGAAGCAACCTCCGCCCAAACCAAAGAGGGACCCCAACACCCGTCTGAGTGCATCTTATGAAGCAGTTACTGCCGGCTTGACGATGGCAGCCAAAGAGTGCCCCACTCCCGAAGGGTTTGGTTCGCCAGCCGGAAGCCCTCCCAAATCCCAGCTGTCCCCCACAGACCCCGCAGGTAAACGGCGGCACCTTTTCTTTAAAACATGCAACTGCCGACGCTTTCCCGTGCCTTGACTGACTTTCTCTGTGTTTAATGACATCCTTTGTCGTTTCCTCAGCCTTGTGCAAACCCCGTCCCCATAGTGATGACTACACAACCATGAGGAAGGTGCCGCCTCCAAAACCAAAGCGCAGTCCCAACACCAAGCTGTCGGGCTCCTATGAGGAGATCAACGCCGTGGCCCCCCACATCCACCAGCTGCGCCCTGCCGACGTGAAGCTAGCCTTGCTGTCCCGCGCCGGAGGGTTCTGCGGTTTGCTGCAGAAAGCGGCCTCTGTAGACGCCCCGCAGGGATTGGGACTGAGCCTTTACCAGTGCCGAGATGAAGAGGACGTGTACATAGAGATGGTGGGCTCCCAGCCGCGGGCTCGAAGTCTCCAGGAGCCTCCCGACAGTCCCGAGCCGGCCGACTCAGAGGCCGTTTATGAGGAGATGAAATATTACCCTCACGAGGATGGTGCAAAGCCGGCGACTGTGGTTAGCAAGGCCGCCAAGTTGGAGGCACTCGGCTTGAGCCTGGTTGGATTAGGGCCCTCTCTTTCTCAGACGGACGGCAGACGGATGGCAGCGGGGATGTCCGCCGCCGTGGACGTTTCCCTCTCACAGAGCGCCTCCAGTAGTGGAGTTCTCAAAACTCATGGCAAAGATGGCAGCTGTGACATCCCTGCTCCCTTCCCCAACTTGCTTCCGCACCGTCCACCCTTGCTGGTGTTTCCCCCGTCGCCCGTCACCTGCTCTCCTGCGTCGGATGAGTCTCCCCTCACCCCACTAGAGGTTAAAAAGCTGCCTGTGTTCGAGACAAACCTGAACTACGCTACTGGCCCGGACAGCCCCCTCTCCCCACAGTTTTCCCGCCAGAGGGCTGACTCCTCGCCCAGCCTCAGCGTCCTCATGCCAGAGAAAAGGTCCACACCTCCTCTGACCCCTCCACCTCCACCACCTGCTCCAAATGCCGCTCCTCCTCCCTACAGACCTCCTTCCTACTTCCCCTTCCCGCCTGAGGCTAACTTCCTTTCCCTGACCCGCGCGGCGTCCGTTACAGGCAGCTCGGACCCCTCCAAAATGTCGTCCTCTAGCAGGGCAGGTGTGGAACCCCTTGGCAAGCCGCCTCCCTACTCCCCTGTGAAGATGTCTCGTCCTGAACCCCGGCGAGCTCACTCGTGCTCCTCCTCTCCCCTGCTGTTCAACCCGGCCAATGGCCGACCCCTGACCAGCCCGCTGGACGAGCTCAACACTCTGTTCAGCTCTGGACGCAGCCTGTTGCGGAAGTCCACCCCGGGGCGCAAGCTGCGAGATGGAGGTTAGTCAGCAACGTTCAGACATTGTGAGTCTGTGTGCGTGCACAAACATTTGGGCAGGAGTACAAAAATCAGAGTCTCAGGCTCTGAGACCGTCTGTGGCACATGATTGATTGGGTCCTGGGTGATTACCTCTTTGGCGTGACGTGAGGTTGTAGGTGAGTAATAACCTGTGGGGGTGCGAGTCTGCGCGTATGTGGATTTACACACATGCTCTGTTGAGGTGGTCAGGAGGTGAGATGGAGGCAGCAGCCGTTCTCATAAATCCACCTTTTCCACTGTTGAACTTCTTCCATTAATTCAAGTGTTGTAGCCAGCCAGCCTTGTTGGCCCACTTGAGGCGAACCATGTGTTACAGTCTAACGTGTTACCAAATGAGCTAGCTGCTGTTCCCCATCCAGCTGCTCACTGCACTAAAAGATGGAGCTAGGTGGGTTTGTAGCTCAATGCGCTAAACTCAGAGCAGATTGATGAACAGGACTGGTTGTCCTTTGCAAAAGGAGGCCTGACGTATGTTTCACACTTAAAACAATAAAAGGGGAGGATCCTCAGGTCGAATGTTAAAGGTTACTTTTTGGTTGGCTTCCTGAGACCGAATCTCCCCCTTCCCCAGGAAATTAGCCATTTTTACCATCAGCTGGAGAGAAAGCTGGCTGAATAATACATGAGCAAGAGAGTGAGTATGGATATAAAATATTGAACAGCTCATTCATGTTCTACTGAAAGCACTGTCACTGCTGTTAAATCTAGTGAAGGTGTCCATAATCACTCATCCTGCTTGAGTCTCATATTATTGTGCTTCTGCTTAGTTTAGGTGTGTGTGTGTGTGTGTGTGTGTGTGTGTGTGTGTGTGTGTGTGTGTGTGTGTGTGTGTGTGTGTGTGTGTGTGTGTGTGTGTGTGTGTGTGTGTGTGTGTGTGTGTGTGTGTGTGTGTGTGTGAAGAAGATTAAGCGGAAGAAGCTGAAATCCTGAGGCCTCAAATGACATCTTGCTCTTCACTCTTCGTCAGAACCGGGACCTGCAGAGGAAAAGCCCTGGCGTCATGGAAACGCTGTGTGTGACCGGTGATCCTGGCAATGGGGTTCACAACCTCGCTGTTATTTCGGGTAGCCGTGGCGAGGCGCTCCACTTAGATCAGAGGGATGCCGATGGGCTTACCGGGATGGCGCACTTCCGTTCCCTTTCGGCGGTTGGTGTGATACCGGACGCCGTGGGAGGAGCCAGGGGTTACAGTTGCTATCCCGGACATATCTGTGAAGAGCAGCTGCCTCTCCTCCTCCTCCTCCTCCCCTTTCTCATCTCCGGGAGTGAGAAACCCACAGGAATGCGTGCGGACGCTGGGCTTCAGGCTTTAGGAAATTGCTGTCAATGCCCCATGTTTCAACAGCGACGTACAAATTGGTCGAAACTGTTGAAAGTCTAAACTTTTCCCTCATAATCTACAAATCATAAATAATCACCACGAGGCTTCACAAGCAGGGAAACCCTTCCTACCTGTCCTTGAGTGCCTCCGAAACACACACCTGCCCCGTGGGACCCATAGTGGAGTTTGCCCAGTTTATATATAGGCCGCTTGTGACCATGGGGGGGGGAAACCATGAGGCACAGCAGCTGACAAATTCCCATTCGCACTCTCATGCACATTACAGTATGTGCCCAGTCTTTTACTCTCGCGGTGTGTCACAGCATGTGAGCCTCGAGGCGCAGAGGCAGCTCATGTGGCGTCACCGCTCTGCCAGGCAGAGCAGATGACATTTTTTAAATACTTCCTAGGATACAAGGAGTTTGAGTAACATACTGGAAATGGACACATGATGAATCATTGTGCGGCTTTGGATTTTTATTTGTTATCCATTGTAAACTTTATCTGATGTCTACTGCATATGATGTGTACTGACATGTAGTGTGTCTTATATTGCTCCCAGGAATCAATTCTAATATAAATCTGCCAGGGAAGGAAGATTATGGCTCGGCCCCCACCTCGCCATCTCTGCAGCTACAGGACAAGAACGCCAACAACCACACGCATCCTCACTGCCCGAGCCCCGCCCCCATAGAGAACGGCAACCAGATCTCCAACGGTAACCGCCAACGCATTGCACATTTACACGCACAATTCAAGAAGCCAGAAAGGCTCCAGTCCAAGTCGACTGTCTGTATAAACGTGTGCGACCGTCCTGTGGAGTGAAGAAAGTAGCAGGTAACGCTCATTCTGCCCACATCACAACACAATAAAACTTAAATACCTTTCACCTATTGAAAGTCCTTGCCTTTTTTTTACATTTCTTCTCATTTGTTTCTGTGCAAGAAAAGTTTGAAGGGCGAGATGTGCGTCTGTGGGAGAACTCGCGCTCACATTGTTTTGCTGTGTTGCGTACTTTTGACTGTGTTCAGGGTCGCGAGAGGATGAGAGCCACAGCAAATCCAACACTTCCAGCGCCACTTCTCTCCACAGACACATGGACAGTCATCATACTCAGGTAAACGCATAGACACACACACACACACACACACACGCACTTAACAGTGCAAACGCACACTAGCGCGGAGACAATGGCAACGCAACTGTATCAGGCCTGTATTTGTTTTTGTGGGTTGCTCGACATTTTGAGTGGACAGGAAAGTGGCCTCCTTTGAGCCGCGTGTATCACTCATGACATGTGATCTTTCGCTGGCTCTGCAGACAGGTGTGTGGTTACATAGATTAAATGAAATGCCTCGGACAGGTGCTCCCGCGCATGCTCCCACACAAGCACACAAACGCGGCCTCTGATGGATGCGATTTGATAAGTCTGATAACCACCTGAGTTAAAGAACTTTTCGGAAACTGAAAAATCCACATATTCTAGAAGGCCTTAATAATGTCATCGTATATGGGCATAGAGGAGCTTACCGGCTTGATCCCACGCACATGACCAACTACTCTTCAGCATAGCAACGTGGAGCCACAAAGCTCTCATAACAACTATCTTGTACTGCAGCATCACATCAAGCAAAACTAGATATTTGATAGGATTGTCTTCTATTAACAAAGCCCACATTTACATTCACTTTTGATTTGATAAATTAACTGTAAATGTGTTCTTATGCTTTCAAAACATTAAACTTAAAACAATGTTTAAAATGTGGCCGTCGAGCACACACACACACACACACACACACAGCCTCAGACTTCCACTGTTTTGTTGGTTAATTCACGTCCACAGACTCCGCAGTGGACCCACAAACTCGACAGGAAATGTAATTTATTCACACCGGCTGTCGTGACAACAGATATGAGCATTGCGGCCTTTACTGCAGGATATTCAGGGACTCAATAACTGCTTTGGTTTCACCCGGAAGTCTAATTGGAGCTAAAATGTCTTGCATTCACAAAGGATATTCCCTGATCAATATTCTGTGTCGCTGCATCCTTTATTACAGAATACAGGCCGTCCATCCCGCTCCAGAAAGTTTCTCCACGTGAAAACTGATTGAGATTCCTCACAGACTGCTTGAGCCAGTGATTTATCACTGTCAGCGGTGCACGAAGCACACGAATGAACAAAGCACATGGTGTCCCTCTTTCCGAGGAGCTAAGGACATTCATAAGATACTGCCACCAGAGACGTGGAGGGCACGAAATGTACCCACTTCGCAATTCTCTGGTTGCCTCCACATTAGGGCTGAACTCAGCCGTTTGAGGCTGCTGAGGAAGCCTGAAACGAGCCAATGAAACGGTCCAGTTTTCCACATTTTAACTATTGAGCTGTCAGGCTGCATGGAAATGACTCTGACTCTCTCTCTCCTTTTGATTCTAATGAGCTCTGCTGTTATCCTCACTCCCTCTTTTATCTTCCAGAGGGGTCATCTCAACTTTTCTCCGTTCGGTGCGGGGGCAGCCCTCTAAAACAGCGAGGGGAGGCTCGGGGGGGCTCGCTGGAAGCCCTGTTCACATGTAGGGATGTGGTGAGTGTTCGTCATTCCTTCGCTACTCCCCGGCCCCAACAGCAGCGTTTTTCCACAGGCCCATTGTGGGATCGTGCAATGAATAATCTTTATCATGCTATAAAAAAGATCATGCGAAGTTTCCTGATTTTATGGTAATACCCAACAGAAAGTCTGTTATTAGTAGGAAGGAACTTCCCTCCTGGAGAACGGCTTTAAAGAATGTTTGTTTGTCTCCCTCATGGATTAAGAAGGATCTGGGCATCTTACATTAAGTAGTTACTTATCTTTCCAATTATGAATAGAATTTGAAAGGAAAGTTGTCCTCCTAGATACATATTTATCCAACATGCATTTGAAAAAACGGCGTAACTTGAAACGGCATCTTCAAAGCAGGGAATTTGTGACCAAAATTTCTGTTTACTCCAAAGATTCGGATGTAAAAAAACTGGGGTCGGCCCTCAGTGGGAAAATCTTGAAAATCGCTGCTTTTTGGCTTCCCCGACTTCCCTTTTTTTACTGTGCTCCTTTTCCTTTAACCGCTGGTCTGGAATCAGATTAGCTACCAGCGCTTTGTCCCGTCTGGGATCAAAGGTCAGATGAAAGAATCAGTGACACTGCTGCTCCGCCCTCCTCTCTCTGCATCCGTGTTCCTGCCCATCATTCCCCCTTTTCATCCACATTATTAGTTGTTCAGTTTGATTGCTCGCTTGGAAAATGCAGTTCATTGAATAAGGGATCCAAAGGTTGTTTTGTTTTTTTGTTGTCGTCACTGGAGTTACACAACCTAAGAAGTCCACATCTGTCTGACATAATCTCAGTGTAAAAACATGAAAACTAGTGGTTAATTGCTGGTATGCTTTAACTTTTATCTTGATTCTTTACTTCAGCGATGCGGTGTGTTGTCTGGAACAGGTTCATTACCATGAGTTCATGCTAACGATGGGGAACAACTCAGTGACCCACAATGCCTTTCAATTAGCTGCATTCCACACTGTGTTTGTATGGGATTAGCCGATCTAATGGGATAAATGACAAGGAAAGGATGAAGGAAGACGAGGGGGATGAACAACTCCATAAGGAATGAATGGACTGGCTTGTTTAGGTTCCTCTAGTTGGTCAACAGCAGTCTAGACTGCTGGTTTAGGTGGCTAGCCAGCTATGTTTCAGCCTAGTTTCCACCAACCCCAGGTTTTCGGTACTATGAAAGTAGCTCGGCTTCAATCGGTATTTGTTGCCATGGTAACTTACGCTGCACGGCTAACCTCCTCCGGGGCAGGTTATGTTCTGGATTAGAGCTCTCAGTCAGAAGTTTGACCGATCAGCAGTGAGCAAAGAAACAGCTGACGTAGTTAATTCCTAGCTTCTGTTCTCTGTTGCGATCATTGCGGCTTCACCTTTTCTTCCAAATCCTGTGGACATCTCAGCGCAGATTGTTAGAGGAGCACTTCGTAGAGTTTTTGGGGACAAAATCCCCTTGACTTTCCTGATACTAACGTGTATGAAAGATACAGATATTCCGCGGAAGGAATAACTCATCTTTGCGAACTTGTTGAGCCGCACATAACAAATGTGACTCGTCGAAGCCGCACTTACTGTACCGCAAATGGTTTAAATTATATTTTTATATAACGCTATCAGCAATGTTCCTCTAATAATGTTCTCTTGCTTTGGCAGCAGAGACGGTGTTACTGCGTGCTTGAAAAACATTTTTACATTCTTCATATTTCTGAAGAATAATTTCTTGCTCCTCCTCCTCTTCTCTCTCTCTCGCTCTCTCTCTCTATATATATATCGAACGTGATTGGTTGTTCGGTGCCGACGTCACTCTTATGTGCACGCGCGCGGAGTAATCAGAGTTTGAGGATCAAAGCCTGGGTTGACAAAGTAAGTTGATGAGCGGCATCATGGTACCAATAAAGCCTGATTGCTTTGGTTTTGGTTTGGCATCTCTTTTCCGCAGTGCCGCTTTTTTGCTGCCCTTTGCTTTACTCATCGTATCAACGGTGAGGTCATTGTTGTAGCTTCTTTTAAAAAAAAGAGATCTAGCATAGGTTTTAATTTTTCTTCCCTGTTTTTGGTGTTGAATTGATTAAAGCTGGAGCTGTTTATTGGCTGTTTGCATTTGCAAACAGGGTGTATACATGTGGGCTCCCTCCCCCACACTATCGTAAGAAAGGGCGCGGCTAACATGTGAGATGTATGAGGATGTCTGGGCTACTTTATTAAATTGTTTCAGCAATTTCATATCAATTCATTTCAGTTTTGATAGTGGACATCTGATACAATAATACAATAAAAAATCTAGGGGGCTATATTAGTGGGTGTTTCGGGGACAAGTAAGAAGAAAAAAATGGTAGAGTCTGAGTAACAGAATGCTGTGAATGACCTCTCAAACTTGTATGTAAACATATATGTGACTGGTCTCAATGTGATCTGTAAAAAGTCGAGCTTGGGCTCAATGCTTTTGCCAGATGACCTTGCGTTGGGGCCATTTAGATCACGCCGCAAACTGAATCTATTACAATGTTCCCTCTGAAGTATTGCGTTCTAAAGTCTCGGTATCTGATGTTGCATTATTGGGAGAGTGTCTGGGTGAGAGTGTGTCCATGTACAGTCATGCATCGCAGGACACGGTGTTCCTACTTGTCTACTGTTCCAGTAGCTGGTGTTCCTGGCCGGCGCCAGAGCAGAGAATAGCCTCGCAGGGAGGTGTAAATTATGGATTAGGTCACTGAATGCGTTGCTTGTGCAGTCAATCAATGTGTATGTGTGATTGAGTGCAGGTGCATATGGACACTCACAGGTGTGCAGTTGTCCAAATATGTGTGTGTGATCCTGCTTATGCGTTTATGTCAAAGTATGTGGCAATATGTGTTCCATTTTATTTATTGCTTAAGGCTAAACTACGGAGGGGTAGGGGGTTAGAGGGGACGCCCAGGGCAGGGATCCTATCAAAAATGCGTTTACATTACTCACACTATATAGGATACAATACAGCCTATTCATTGTCATAGTGTCATTTTTGTCCAAAACCACTATGGACAGGGGGACATGTTCCTTCAGCTGTAATCGCTCACCAGTTTGTATTAATCCTTGGCCAAAACACACACAAACCTACTGGTTAGTCCTGTTTGAATCCCAATCATTGAAAACCGAAGTGTGTTTTAGGAATTCACGTGACCTCTCTTTAATGAAACTATATATTTATTATGAGTCGTATCTTCAGGAGGAGCCTGGGGCTGTGCTAGGGCTGGATAGGGGGGTCAGAGTAAGAATGATGTAAAGTATAGTAATGCCCAGCTGATCCTGCAGATCTTGTCTCCTGGCACGAGGGATCCGGTATTTGGACTTTCACAGCCCATAAAGTGCCACCATCACCACCTCCGGTTCCTAAGCTGCTCTTGATCATTAGGGTTACGGAAAGAGGCAGATTTGAATTCCTGTCTGATCCGTTTACACGGAGGATTGCCTGGCAGATGACTGATGATGTCACGATAGCCGTGTGTGCACCTTTTGAGCGTTTGACCCGGGTGTCTCTGAGAAGAAACCCGAGCCGCTGGAGTTGCTCGCTGCACAAGGATCCCCTGTGTAATTCACAGGACCTTCTTTGAGGGGATGTCCAGTGGGTCCGGGGACAGAATATGGAAATGAGTCTCAGTCAGAGAAAGGGATCCCCCGGTGCTTCCCTCTGTGATAACTGTCCCATTGGACGGCTTGGGCACAGCTCCAGATTCAGCTCTGTGTCGGTTATTGCAATGATTCGTGACCAAATCTGCCGTACTTTAAGGAAAAAAGCCACTCCAGTGATCGCTGCCTCTTCTGAAATGATGTAGCACATCAAAAGGTCCTTGTTTTCATGCTCTGTAGTGGTCGTCTCCAACTGAGTCATGATGGTATTTGGAATATCTTCACCCGTTTTGGTGCAATGAAAAGAGCTACTTTTTACTTTATTTAAACGCATCATTTATATTAAACTCATTTTCTTAAAACACTGCTCGTCATTCACTTCCATTTCCCTACTTCCTCCAAATCCATCCGTGAATCCTTCTGGGATTTAGTCTTTATTTACTGTGTGTTTTCAACGTAAACATGCTGTGTTTTTCCCTTTCCTCGGCTCTCCAGGTGCTCCAGCGGCTGCGTCTGTCCCGCAGGGACGAGAGTGTCACCCTTGGGGAGCTTCTGCGATGGCGGCGAGCGCAGTGTGAGGGCCAGGGTGACTGGAGGCACCGTCCATCCCAGTCCCCGCCCCCCACCCTGCTCTGGACCAATAGGAAGGCCTCTCCATGACCAGAGGTTTCCTTTTTTACGTAGACCGTCTAACCTCAATGCTCAGGGCCTCGGTTGAAGCTCCAACCCCAAAGCGTGAGACTGGTCCCGGGGCCGAAGGGCCTCCTCGACTGTGGAGGATTCCCCCGAGATCAGCCCTCTGTAGCACCGACAATTGTCTGTTAAAAAAAAAAAAAAAAAGACGTGGAATTCCGACCCAGTAAAGGTCCATGAGGTTGTGATGTAAGATGTAATTAAGAGTCATGATGTCCAGGCTGAATTAAAGATCCAACCAGCAGTGTTTCAATAGTAGTCAGATATTAAAGGGGCTTCTTAGTCTGTCTGTATCAGGAGTTTGACCCCTAAATATGGTGCTGATTATACTCGACATGCTGTCCTGTGACGTTTCCATGAATGCCTGTGTGCGCACGCTGCAGAAGTTTACATGTCAACAGACGCCTTCGTACACCTCCAGTTTTTAGCATCAGTGCACTGGCTCGGATACGGGACCTTTTTCAGGGACCGCCCTCTAATAGCTTCTCGTCTTTGGGCTCTAAGTGCTACTGGGGCCCCGGCATCAACCAGAGGGCCGCGTGACCGCAGTTATATCCCATGGTGCACTTCTCTACTTTCCCATTGTTAAGACCAGCCTTTTGAGGAACAAAAACCTCCCAGCTTAAATGCCACCTACTGCGCTAACCTTTACTAGGAAACGGAGCCAAAAAAACACCCCTGCTTCGGTTTAAGGTATGAAGGTAAAGCCAAAGTTACAAAGCTTTAGCTAGCAGGTATGCAGTTTATGTTGTGTCCAAAAACTGTGCCAAAGTGACACAACTTGTGAAAGATGCGTCTAAACAAAGAAGTATAGTTGAAAGATCAAATATATACACACGTAGTCCTCGTATATTGAAATGTCCAGACTGACTTTAAATGACCAAATAGCTGTTGCTGCAATTCAGTGTTGAGCCAACAGTGATTCTAGATCGGTCCTGAAGCAAGAAAAAAAGAATTGTGCGGTGTTGTTGGGGAGGTTGTGCAGAGCTCAGGAACACGCACGCGGCCAAACTCTACTATTGTACAGATTCCTCCACCGGGGCTCAGACGAGCTTCACCTTCCACGTCCTCCCTTCATCTGCTTTCCCTCCCCTAACCCCAACTAGCAGACCCCTTCCCCCACTCGGTCTTTGACCCTCCCCCCGCCCTTCTCAATGGGTAAAACCTGCTTTACTGGTGTTTCCATGGTAACTGCTTTGTAAATAGTGACCAGTGTTGTATGTTCTAGCTTTCACAATAAGGGAAAAGCACAGAGATGGAATTGAAAGGCGCGGAAGAGGTAAGATAATACTGTCTATGATGGTGAAACTAAGATTCCAGAATGTCTTGGGTTAGATGCAATGACTAAGGTGGACAGAAGAGGTTTATTATAGGATGGAATACCTTTTTTTTTTTTCTCTGAATGATTTCAATGATTGAAATTCTTTATTCTCTATTCATTATTGGTTGTTTTGTTGTAGTTCCGTTCCTATGATGCAATGCAGATGTTGCATTCTATACAGATGTTTTATTGCACAATGTTTATGTGGTTTCTGGTTGACTTCTCAATGGACTGGGTGTGTCTCAACAAGCTGTTTGATCTGCGATCGGATCGGTTCGGATTGTTTAGAGCCACAAAGTATCAATAGCTGTAATTGATTTCTCATTCCCACTGATTGATTCAGCCTTACGAATTAGCAGTCCTACCACAGGATCGATCTCGGCTGCTGTCAGTGCGCCATGGTGCACATATATTCAAGAGCAAATGGAGAAGATCACTGATATTCAAGAGATTGCAAAGGTGCTGAGCTGTGTTTTCGACTGACTGGCTGAATGTATAAACTTCTATTTCAAAACGTTCACTGCCTGAAACCCTGTGTAACTTACTACTGGAACGTGCACCTGTATCTTGCAGTGTACCTGACTCCTTAATGTGATTCTTGTCTTCAGAGGTTAAAGCCCTTTTTTTATTATTATTTTTATTAAGGTGGCAAATAAGGATGCAGCATTTTTAATAATCTAATAGATTTGCTCCATGATTTGCCCTTTGGATGCTGCTACTGGTGTTGCATGAATAGTGCAGAACTATGTCAAACATCTGCATCATAGTACGGCTCAAACATATCTGTGATCAAGCAAAATAGAAAGAAGGAAGAGAAGATCAAGCTAGTGAACCACGGCAATGAAAGAGCCTCTCCATTGGCCCTTCACTATGATAAGGGTTCGGTTAATCATGCCCATCATGTGTATAACCATATTTACTGAAATGATGAAATTAAATGAATTGGTTTTTTTTATTGTCTTTAAAAAAATATATCAGTGCTTTCTACCTTGCATGACCACATGTTTGGCCTGAGCCTTT
This sequence comes from Apeltes quadracus, assembly GCA_021346845.1. Lineage (NCBI taxonomy): Eukaryota > Metazoa > Chordata > Actinopteri > Perciformes > Gasterosteidae > Apeltes > Apeltes quadracus. Next base: position 7,914,846 of record CM037932.1, on the reverse strand, counting down.
ATGAAAAGGCTGTCTAATGTGAAGAACTGCTTCTTACTGCACTGTGAATCACCACACTGTCCCATGTCTCTTACCCTAACACTATTTATCCCTGTACATCCACGTCAGCACATCTGCTGCATCGTATGACCCCCGGACGCAGCTCGGTCTGTTGTCACTTGTTTGTCAGGAATCGAAAACACTTGTCTCAAAGGTCCACGCTGGACAGCCAGTGCAGATTGGCCACCTTATTGTCCCTAGTCAAGGTATAGCAGTTTGGAGACACAATATTTTAGCATCTGAATGGGGTTATCTCACTGCCTTTCATAGTTAATTTTTTTTATTTTTATGGTAATCTTTCTTTTGTACATGACATTTTTAACGGGCATAATATGTGGTTGTGGATAAAAAAAGATTGTGTGATATTTCATCATTATGTTTCCACTGTTTTATAAGTCTCCACCTGTACAGCAATAAAGCACAATTGTGTCAAATCCACGTCGATGTTTGTGCATGCACATATGAAACTAATTTATGCCAGTTCCAAGACTGATGCATAAGAGTCTGCGTCCGTTGGGTATTGAGATTTTCAGATTCTGTCATCATTGGGTCTCACAAGCTATATTTAGCTCACTCTTATTGTTCCACCACTTGTCACTTATTTCCATAGTAGAAACTTACACACGTAAACGTTTACACATCCCGTCTAATCTAGGAAATTACTGCTTCTACTTAATTATTCCTATAATGGAAAAATCTCATTTTCGCTGGAAAAAAATGTGTTCAAAATGGACAGAATTTTTCAAATTTTACCATAATGTCTCTTCTGCATTACTTCCGATCTTTGAGTGTTCCAATGATTCAGAATTTCAATCTGTTAATCCCAAAAGAACCAGGACTCTCACCAATCTTCACCGCAAGCGACCTCGGAGGCATTCAGTGGAGTGACCAGTTGACCCGTTACTTCAATCATCCACTTAATGTTTTATAATCTTTCATAGCAAAAGATTTGATCAAAAATGTTTGCATTTTGCATTAGTTTATTAGCGGCCGATGGTGGCGTTTTATGCGTCAAGTGACCTGAATGCCTTCAGTGTCCATCTGGTGTAACATTCTAGTTTCCTTCCCCAAATTTGTGTGTGTATCTGATACACTACCACTAGCTGATCTATTCTACCCACTAGCACAGATTTGGAAGGTCAATTTGTTCATTTTTAATATTCTGTGATTAATGCACTTCCCTGTGTGTCCACGGCAAAGGGAGCAGTTGTTACCAGTACAAATGCATTGCCCGCCGCTGTGCTTTTGTTTCCAAACTGCCACACTTCCTCGTTTACAAACTGTAAAAGGGTCCGTAATTGAGTCGATGTGTAGGCTTCGTGTGTGTGTTTCACTTTTAAAATCTTGCGTAAAGACTGATGTGTGGAGCACAATCAGTCTAAACAGTCGCAGTCGTAAGGAAAAACCCTTCTGTTAAATGTGGGTGGACTAAACTGCTGAGAAGTTGTAAGTGAAGTGAAGTGAGCCTGGGACGAACAGGCTGCTGGCTCCTCCAGGTGTTTCCTAAACCGACTTGTTTTTCCCCGAATCGGGTCAAGACAAGCAGTTGTCATGTTAGCTGGAACAGCAGCGTCTTCCCACATTAACGATCCGCTGGAGTAACTCAGAGGAATGTTTCCCCTGAAGCAGTAGTCACTGGGAAGCTTCCCCGAAGAGTGTGGGAGGTTGAAGGTTATCTGTCGGACACACACACACACACACACACACAGACACACACACACACACACACACACACTGTGTGTACAGTGTTTCCTTTTGAGTGAAACGACTTTATAGTAGTATAGTGAAAAATGGCTGAACCTGTGTCATCTCACAGCGTACCCCGGCTGGGTCGCGGGGGGCGACATTTCCGGCAGGGGCCCCCGAACGTTCCTTTCCCGGCCACATCTAGCAGCTGTGACTGGGGATCCCAGGATAGATCACGCCTGTGTGCCTTGTTTTTGTCCATTATTACTACTGATACAGCTACCTGGAATTTCTTTTTTTGGAATCGGGATCATTTATTGCCCAAATATGTTAGACGTACAAGGAATTTGACAATGAGACAACGGGACAAATAACGTTCTTGCAAATGACTAAGACAAGTGGCATGTCAAATTACAAATTTGCAATTGAACTCTACAGTATAAAATAGAAGGCTATGGGCTAGGGGGCATTTTGAATTAAAAAAAAAAATTGAAATTTAAATAAACGTTTTTGAAATTCAAAAAATACAATCATTAGTTTTCAAACTTTTACTCCTTGTTCCTTGTCAAATGCATGATCATGTATAACACAACCGCTTCTTGTCCCTTATGAATTTACCTAAAATATAATCTTTCATGTTTTACCTTTTTTAAAAGCGCCCTTTATTTTCTCAGACTATATACTCCTCAAAATAGAAGCCACATATCCACGAGTGAGTGCAGTTTAATTCAGAATTTGGGTTGAAAATCCTATTTGTTCACTACTCGACTGCACTGTTCCCAATGCTTCCAAACACGGAGCCACCGACACAGGAGGGTTGTTTCTTATTTCACTCCCCCCACTAGACAATGGGGTCACGTTGTCATTTGACCACAGCGGGAGGGGGGAAAATGGCCAAAATGGTAATTTGGACTGAGCCAATGAGCCCTGGATCAAATGCGCATCCCCTTCCCCCAAGCCTTCCATTTAGAGCACTAACCCTGGTCCCCGTCGCTCCCTCGGGGTTTCCTCAGGAGTCGTTTGTACCACGGTGTGTACCGCATCCACAAATGGCCTTTCCGTGTTTTAGTGGTCAACAAAAATAAAAGAAAAATGGTGGAGATGGCCAGCAATTATCCAAGGGGTCGGCCCTGTTCAGACCCGGCATTAACAAATGTGTTGCCTAATCTGACCACAAGCAGAGGATGAAAACAGCAAAAAACACAAAAGCGCCTGTGAGAGGCCATTTAAATGAACCATGTTGTCTGTTGTATTTGACCATGAGAGGATGGGTGGGTTTAAATCATTGTCGGTTTAAACCCAAACTCCGGGAAGCACAAAACTGAGAGTGCACACACCCAGTGAAGGAGAAGACGAGATATTGATCATATGGGGGCTTCCCCCCGGCCTTCAAACCCCCTTTAGAAACCTGCCAGCGACACACTGACACACAGTGCTGTTTGTGTCTACATGTTCCTGTGTGCGCTTGACAAACAGAGAACACCATGATGGAGAAAATGAAAGCAGTGGGAGCTGCTCATTTTAAAGGCCACGAAACACGAGTAAACGAGTAAACACGATTCCCACCTATATTGATTACTTGAGAACTGGTTGTAGGGTTTGTGGGTTTATGTTGACTTCTAAACAGCCTGGGGACCTGCTGGCTCCAGTGTGATCGATGCAGTGGAGAAAAGGCACAGGTCAGCAGGGCTGTTCCCTTAGCCGTGAGCCTTTATGGAAGACAGAGGTTTACGGTTATTCTAGCATAAATGTAGCTGCAAAAGATGCTGCCCTGTTCCCAAGCATTTAAAGGCCCCATAATGTCCGTCTTTCAACCCCACATTACAGCAGTCCCTCCCCTCATGATCCTCTCCTCTCCTCTCTCCGGTCCTCTGGTTCTCGTCCCATTTTCTCCATCCTCCTGTGAGCCCGCTGCTGTTCCCTAGTCGCCTCTTCCCCCCAATGGCCCGGACTTCCGCACACTGCTCGCTCAAGTATGGAAATCAATAACATCCTCTCAACACTGTCTCAATTTTCAATTAACGACTTTGAGGTCCGTCCCTCCAGACGCATCCATCACATCGCATCAGATCAACCTGCGAAGCACCCGATCAGACGCAAACTCGTTAAAGGCAAGAATCTCGCACACGCATATTCACACACACACACACACACACACGTACTCAGCCAAACAACTACAAAAAAACAATAGAAAAAGCTAGAAACAAACAAAATAAAAGGCTGTGTATTCAGTCTTTATGCTCTGCATTTACTCTCTGTCGTAAACATTTTTAATCATTTGGGTTTTGCTCTCAACCATGTGTTTTTCTTGGTGTCTCTATCGCAGCTCGGCACCAAACGTGAAAAGTAAACAGTTGACGAGTAGCGGAGCAATTCGCTGTCAAAGAGCCGATTTAGTGGCGACGAAAGCAGGAGAGAATGTGAGATAATGCATATTGGACTTCCTCCATGTCAGTCCAATGTGGGAACTGTTTGCAATGCCTCTTGTTGTAGCACATAGATGTCATTACCCTCCACTCTGACTAACGGCCAACACGTTGTGCCAATAGCTCAACAAATGCCTCTCAATACACCAACATGAACGTTCCTGTCCCTCTCACTGTCATAAAAAAACGTAGACTCTCTTGCTATCTGTGTTTTGATATAACGCCACAATAATTCCACAGCGCTCATATGCTTTAAGAGCCGAAAAAAAACTAAGTGATAAATCATTGAGAGCAGAAGATGAATCCAGAGGGAAGCCGGGAGAATCCTCCCCTTTCCCTCCCAGTTTTGCCCCGCAGTCAGCACTGTGGTGGTCTTTGATGATAAGGCTAATTAACGTGGCAATTAACTAAGCGCTACGTTGCTGACGAGGTCAGAAGGACCGAGGCGTTTTTTTGCTCGTGCACGGCGAGGTAGTGTAATAATGGAGGAAGCCCGTAATGGGCTGTAATTGTGCACTGTCCACCAGCGCAGTCTCTCTGGAATATAAACACCAAAGCAAAGGACAGAATGATGTAGGATTCCTGGGGACTCTCTGAAAATGATGTCAATAACCTCTGTGTTGTTTTGTTGCCAACGTGAGGCCATTGTGCCGCAGTGAGCCGTCTCTTCAAAGACCTCTCTTACGCATTTACATTAACAACCCAGGCCGCCCCCAAAAGGCAAACATATGGCACTCCAGTGACCTGTGGGTTTGCTTGAGGAAGAAAATACCATATGCCTTCCCAGCTTCTATCTGGAGCTGATCAATTCTATGGATCTGCACGTTAGGGAGTGCGATTAATTATGCATTCCATGAATGCAGAACATTTATACGGTTAAAAGGAATAAGCAAACGCTCAGCAAGCGACAGCGCCTGGAAAAGAGGGAAGCGTAAAAGGCTTCGTCCGGTGGGCCTCGCCTTTGTGTGGCGGCCGAGCTTTCTTCCCTCATTCGTCTCTGCTGTCAGCTGTAAAATGAAAGATTAGAGAAAACCCGAGACAATTCATACCCTTAACAGCCCAGGGAGACAGGGAGGAAAACTCCCCACCATTTGCTTTTGATCCTACAAATATAAATGGACCTGTGTTTGTTTAAAAAGATCTGAGTACCCCTAATGCCCCTCCCCCGCCCCTCACACACACACACACACCCTCCAAGTGTGAATGACAATCAGATGCTGTAGCACCTTTTTAATCACGCTTTTGTTAACTATCTAATCAACCACTCGCCAACCAATTAAATCGTATAATTGCCCCACTTAAGAGATATAAGTAATTTAATTAGCATGAGCTGACTTTTATGTGTGACTGACAGAGGAGGTGCAACAATGAGATGGATGGCCCTTTGATTTACCTACAAGTCACACACAAGCCATCCGTATTTATGGTCTGTCAAGAACATTAAAGGTTAAGCTCAAACATACACATACCAACCCCACAACACACACACTAACCAGTGTTTTTGATTGTGCGTGGAAGCTAGAGACGTTATATGTGTATATGCATTTGCGTGATGGTTTGATAGCACGACTTTGGCATTGAGAAAGATGTTTGTTTTCATTTGTTCCAAATATGTTATTATAATTAAAGACAGAAACGCTGCTGATATGCAGCAAACAAACTGGGAAAGGAGTTACAACCCCGAGACCACAAGCACATGCATGATGTGCTCACGAGACAGAGAAGATATTCGCATGACTGGTCTAAGAAATTATGCTTATCCATGTAGTTATTACTCGTCCATTCATATTTTAATGGACGAGTAAACACAAAGCTGGAGAGAACCACACCTGCAATGTTTTGAGTGTGCTTGAATAACAGCACTGGCCTTCCACATGGTCTGGATGGGGGGTGGCAGAGCAATGAATATATCAAAAAGACATTTTCACAAAAAGAATCTTTGAATTTGAGGTTTTGAGATTTGAGGCTTTGAGGCTTCCAATCGTGTGGAATAACAAAATGAAATCTTTATAAAATATCACAGTTGGATCACAATTTTCTCGCCTCACTACACCTAACTAGAAATGAATGAATCCTCATGATTGTCCATTTTCTTCGGAATATTGCAGGCTAGACCTTTTGACAACTTCTGCTCAACAGACACAGACAAAATGCCAAAGAGGACTTTTGCGTATTTAACATCGGTTTTTGTGCTTTTCCATGGTCATGCGAGTCAGGTGATGAGTGGTAAGGTTAGCACCATCATGCTATTGGGGAATTGTTTACAAGAAACATGAGGGAAGAATAGAAATAATGGTAGTTAGGGAACCTAAACAGTGCAACAAGCAGCTATTAAATCCAAGTTAATACACCGTACATGTTTTTGCCAAACATGTTTTGTCCAAATGACGAAACCAAATGACGTCATATTATGGTGATTTTTTCATTGCTGTCCACAAAAACCCACGCAAGCATTTTTGGATTTACATCATTGGTCAGTTTCCTTGCCAAATTCAGGCACCAAAAACAACCCGTAGTCCTTTTTCTGTCATGGTCCAAGGTAACAAAGGCTGACTGACAGTTAGACACAAGGAACCAACAGCCATCGTCGATGTCCGTGTGGGGAACCGTACTCACATTTATAGGATTCAGTTCTGCAAAATGATCAATGACCTACAGAGCACAAGCGATCTACTCTTGGTATTAGCTACAAATTCAAACTAATTTTGTGTTTTCTTAATCTCTAATAAAACCGTCTTTGTCACGCACACACTTACCCGTTATCCTCCACGTCGCTGCATTTTCTTAGTTTTTCTTCATTGTACGGGTATATCAGGAAACAGGAACCAGGAATTAGGACAACATTTATTGCCAAAACATGTTCGACATACAAGGAATTTGACACGGCGGTTGGTGAAAAACATTGGACAGTAAAACAATGAGACAATGGACAACAAGACAAATAACAGAGGCACAGAGGCAAATTCAGAGACAGAATCGAGAAGTCCCACAGGTCATGTGATGAGCAAGCGCCACAGAAGCTTAAAGGTGAGCAGTAAGTGAAGGACAGTTCTTGTGGAACTTGGTGTTTGGTCTCGGGAGCCCCGCCATCACGCAGCAGCTCCTCCACATTCCGCTGCGTAGCCGGCTCGGGGGTAATAGGCTGGACTTCTATTTGCTGTTGAAACGGGGATGGTTTCCGGGCACATGGCCACATTCTTTGAAGCATTAACATGTTTTCATGCAGTACTCCCCGTTTATAGCTCTTATGGTTCCAAAGACACACACTGCATTGCTTAAATGTGCTGACAAAGTTACATGTCGGTAACTTTAACAGGAACCTTTTCACAAACGTCACAGTGACGAACCTCACTGTGCTGCATTTGGTTGTTTCCCTTGACGAAGCTTCTCGCTGGGTTTTCAGTTTTCAGCAGTTGACCAGCGTGATGTGTGAATGTGGATTATCTAAGGTCAAGGTTTATGTTCTATCATCAACACAATATTTTACTGTGTTATTGTTGTGGCCTTGAGGTGGACTATCACCTATTCAGTCAGCCAGCTGAAAAGCTTGCATGGCATTAGCAAACATGAGTTTTTGCTAGCAATGTTTGCATGAAGCCGTTGGAGAATGTTCATGAAGTGAAAGTCCAATTATCTTTTGTACAGACTCTGTACCCAAACGTCCCGCGTGCCACATGAGCGACACACACCTCACAAGGAGGAAGCCAGGGCTCGAACAAACGGCTGCCATGACAATAGCAGGTCACCCCGCTCTGCTCGAGGAAGGTGTTGAGACGAAACTTGTGTTTGTCAGTGTGCCAGGAGGCTCATCGTTCCCGCGTTGGGGACAGAACGTAACGTAGCTGAAGGCGGGTTTAATTTGGACTGCTTAGCACCTCGCGTTCCCCCGGGCTGCCGAAACAGTTTGGAAAAAAGCGGGCTGAAGCATTTGCCACGCGCACACGCGCACAGAGAAAGATTACACGGTGTTCCTCACTCACAGACATTTCTCTGCACACTTTGTAGAGGTCCCCACGGACTCAGTGGCACCTTCTCTCAGCATCATTCTCATCGCATGAAGGTCCTTTATTATTCCTCAAGAATTCTGTTTACGCAACCTGTGACGCTGCCGCAGTGTACACACATGCATGAGTAGCCAAAGTCTCACGCACACACACACACATACTACAATTCATAGCCATGTGCTTTGCAAAGCTGAATAAAGTGATAACACTCAGACCCTTATCTGTAACCATGACAACACTGAATCCACTGTGAGTCCTCTGACGCCTGCTCTGAATCGGCAAAGTGCCGTGAATTTCGCTCGGATAGTAACAGAAGCCTGCTGCTGTGGGGAAACTGTAAGATAGCGGGGCCTTTGATAGTGTTGAAATCCAGAGGGATTCTGGGTACATTTTCCGTTTTGATGACCTTGGATTGGATTGCTTGTACGTCACTGAACGCCTATTCAAAGCTAAAAATAACAGTTGCCCGGGACAACTTGAGTTGCTGTGTAAAACCCAGACTGACGAGGAGAGGACTGAGAGGACTGTGGTATCTGCCGCGGCTAACAGATGCTAATAGTGGCCATTGTTTGGACCTGAAAAAGTGTTCTTTATTTGAGTTAGCCATAACAAGAGACCAACCTCCACCCCTCCCCCCCCCCCCACCGTTTGCCGTCCTCTCCAGACAGAAAGGTCAGCCGGAGAGCACCATAAAGAGGGGTAGAGCGTGGTCATCGAGTTCCTCTAAAGTTCAATCACATTCAGCAGAGTACCACCACTCTCCCCCTCTCCCCTGCTCTGCATGTGCCTGTCTGTGTGTCTGTGTGTTTGTGTGCGAGAGAGCGGGGGGAGGGGGGAGCAAAGATATTTAGATTTTAAGATTGTGTTTAATAAGCAGAAAGGGGGGTGGACACAATGATCCTCGAGCAGACTGACCCCAGGGTCAAAACAACAGGAAGGAAGTCACATGACCCGTTCAAAGTCACGCTGAGCAGAGGGTGCAGGGTCATTGGAGTAGAGGAACACAGACAAACACAGGAGAAGGGAGCCGAGGGATGAAGGGGTGGGATCTGTTCTTTTGACTCTTGTTTTTCTCAGTCTGACGCAGGTGTCTGCACACATGCTTGGCGCCTATCCAGGTGTGGATTACAACATCAAGACCACTACGGGGAAAACAAGCAGCGGGCTGAGACCCACTGAGGAGCAAGTAAAAACAACGAACTGACACAGAAGGAAAAAAAAAAGCGAGCCATTCTGCTTTTTGAATAACTTGCCACTATTAGAATGGCAGTATTTGTTTCCAAGATAAATGGCATCATAAATAAGAATGAAGAGATGAAGCTGCCTAGCAACATGAAGCCTACAGTAAACTATTAGTGTATGTGTGTGTGTATGTGTGTGTGTGTGTGTGTGTGTGTGTGTGGGCAAACCCGGAGAAGAAGAAGGTGGCTGGTGAAGTCATCGGGTTGCACAGTGAAGAAAGAGGGCGGAGACGGCTCCAGCTCTCTTTCTTTCTACCTCTTTTACGAGAGATGTCCAGGTCAAGAGGCAGGATAAACAGTGGTCATTAATGACACAAGTTATTGCTCCCTGAAGTCCTCACAGAGTGGTACTGTGATATTGGGTCATATAGAAGTGGTCTGTAACAACTGCTGCTTTATTGCTTGTTGAACTTCGGCCTGTTTGATGTTGTCTGTGTGAGATCACCCACGATTGGACGAGTGGCTCATCTTTGTGTATCAGAGCTGCGTTCAGGAAGATATTAAAGATGAGGCTTTGTGTTATTCTTTGTCAACAATATAAGTCAATCTACTGGAAAACCCATTCAAAATAAATAATAAAATACTTTCTCCCCAGAAAAGGCCATGTAATTTCCTGTCGAGACGATATAAAGCCATGCTTATGCCCTGCCCCCCCGCGTGCACTGGTCCTCATAGGAACAGAATGTTCTGTTAGAAGGTATGCATACTTCAAACTAGATGAAAGGACAGTTTTCTAACGCGAGTCAACGGTGCTCTGATAAGCTGGAGATGCAAAATGAAGTTGCACTCAAGTAATTAACCATTTTTTATTTTGTTCTACATGCATAGTGTACACACACACACACACACACACACACACACACACACGACCTGTTCACACATGGTTCTCACTGGCAGCCTGTGTCTAACTCAGGAAGGAGATTATCGAGGAGGAGGAGCCGATGGGACGCCGTGCGAAGGGTGCGACAGACCGGAGGGACGGGAGGAGGTCAACATCACTACAGGCCGGCTGGTTGGAAGCTCACAGAATCAGTTGTCGCAGATATTTACAAGCGATATGCACCGCAATCAGTCGCGATCTTGAAAAGTGAAGACCGGCCAAGACGATGAGGAACGAAAGTGACGTTGTTCCGGGCAGCGTGCGTATCCACCAAGGTCAAAACTCTCCATTACAACTGGCCTGGCCTTCAACCCGCCACCTCTGTCACAGAGACTCGGTTAGCGGCCATAGTCTAGCACTCCTCTTATCAGCTCCCGATGATAATTATTGTGTGTACAGCCAAATATGTGCACGTGTTCCTCTGGCTTTGTGCGCCATTGTCCAGTGTGTATGTTTGAACAGCAGGGGCCGAGTGGTCAGGTCGCCCCAAACAAGGTCACGGGGGATCTGGGGATTTTCCTGCGACCTGAAGTGCCCAAGAGAAATGAGTTGGAAGTTGGAATGTCAACAGGCAGAGAGAGAAAAACAGCCAAACATGAGAACACGCACTGTACGCGCTGACAGGCTGCGCTGCTGGAGATGTCAGCTGATGCGAGGTTGTCCGCCACAATGATTCTTTTTTATCCTCATCACATGTATTTCAAGTAGCAGGCGTTGGGTGGAGTCCGTGCGGTCTATTGTCGGGGTGAACTCGTCCAGGCCGCCCATCACCACAGAGAAAAACAGAAACTTCACGTTGATTATTTTTTTTTTTTTTGTAAACACAAACACATCCCTCTAACTGTCGCTTTCACTAATGCGCAAACACATTTGCCAAGTTCTGCCCCCCGGCACAGCTTTGTTCCAGCGAGCAAGTGGATTTAAAAACAAATGACGTGCTTGGCCTTTTATTATGTTCCGGACTGTTTTTCCTGAGGCTGGAATGCGGACAGGAATGTGTTGTGGCTCTGCTGGTGCTCGGAAGAAAAACCTATCAGGCTTTCACGCTCAGGGACAAGAAGAACGAAAGAAAGACTGGCGAGAGGAGCCGAGAGGAGCTGGGATTCAAAGAGAAGAAGCAGGGGAAGAAATATAAAAGAGAAAAGTGGGCCATGAGTAGTTGTAGAAAAACAGCTGGTTACTGTTACGGGTAAACCGAGGGGGGGGGATTCTCACTGGTGTGGTTGAAGCGGTGATGCGAGTTTCTTCGCTGGCCGACTCCCTCTGTCTCTGGTTTTCATTACAGCTGTTGTGATGCTCTAAGACTTCTGATGCTCTGCTGCTCTGGTGCCAAAGGGACACTTCCAGCTCGTGCAGCGTTGCAGGGAGAACGAGCGAATAGGAGAAGTTTAAAGTCTCACTCCCTCACCTGCGCACACCTGGTCGCTCCCTGTGCGGAACGGGCGGGAATGTTGGCTTGTCGGTTTCTGTAGGTTGCAGGAATTGATCCATTCTGATGTTCAATCACACACTTTGGTTGAAGCATGCGGACATATTTCTAGTCCTGTGATACGAGGGGTTGTTCAGTCCTGTCGGCTCTCGGCTGCACTCTTTAGCTGCCGATTCAGCCTATTCAAACGTTGAGAAAAAGGTCAATGCATGCGTCTAATCGATCTAATCAGGTCCGAAATTGTTGATTTGTTGGTGTTATTCACCTCTTCGTTATTCCATCTCGTGCACAATGTAAACAGGCAGTAAGTTGGTCTTACTTTATCTGTACATAAATGGATTAACACCACAAAGTTCCTCAAACAGGCCGGGGAAGGCAGACAAATTGTTGTTATTTGTCGTTAAACGGTCAGAGAAATATGCCGTCTGTCTCATGTAACAGCATCAGGAAAACACTATGATTTCAAATTGTGTGCTCACTGTGTAAACAGCAAAAATAGGTTCAGGCTGAACATTGTGTATCGCTGCGGAATACCATTATACTTTTATGATTATATGGTCCAAGTAAATTAAACAAGTGTACAGGACATCTAGCTACATCTAAAAAAAAAGCTTAATTATAGAGTCCATTCATGCATTTGTACAGAATATTGGAACTGAGTTTGATGCTATCTGAAAATAAGAGCGCACACATGAGAGAGCAGAGATGAATTAGCAAAGAAATGAAACAAGTGGCCGTACAGTCCCGTCCTTCACCGCAGACACGAGGGGACCTGTTTGTCCCAGCGGGGGGTGGGGGGGGCAGTGAACGATGAGGCCTCGGGCCCCGTTGAGAACAGGGCTAAAGGAGAATGGCTGGATCAGCGAGCGTGCCAGAGAACAGGAGCTGGGGGAGGACGGCGGAAGAGAAGATGAGCGATGGCCGGACAGTCCTTCTTTTGATCCATCATTGAGTGACGCGCCATTCAATCTGTTGACTGAGGCCACCTGGGGGGGCTGGGGGAGGCTGTATGTTTGTTTATTAGTGCTTGGGGGAGGGGTATCACTGGCCTATAGATGGCTGTCAGCCTCACAGCGCTCCACATTAGGGTGATTGAGGGAAACTGATGGCCCACTTCCAGACGGTGTCAATGTCTTTGGGAGCTCTCAGTAAACCTGCTGTGAGATCTCCATGATGGAAAACAGCTTTCGTTACACGGATACAGGAGAAGCCAAACAACACATATTTTGTGTCTCCAATCCAATTTTGTTAATGTTGCCAATGAACATTACAATAATGTTCCCAGATGATGGAGCCAACTCACCCCCCTCACAACTCTGCCCTATTCTGCCTTCCACTTATCCTCTTTATCACTTGCGTGTGTTTTTTTGACGACACACACACACACACACCTCATGCAGGGGTCAACTCGCAAGCTAAATATGTCTTTTGTTACCAGCGGCGCTATAAGTCGAAATGTAAATGTGATCATGAGCATTTTCCCTCGGCTCTCCTTCCACTCGTTGGTGTCAAATACAGAAACATTTGAAAAGTGAACGGCGTCATTCGTTGGAACCGGCGTTGGAATCGGCGTAGGGAGCGCATGTCCTCGCTCTTTGCTCTGCGTCACACGAAAGCGGCAAGATAAGACAGCAGCCTTGAGCTATTAGCATTATCAGAGATTAGGCTATAGAGGCAACACAAAAATGTGTACGGAAACATGCATGGCCATCGACGACAAATACATTTTAAGAACGGGTTAGAGATTATAGGTAACATTAACATGAATTGTCTATCAGTCTACAAATCCAAGAAAATCTTTTTTGGATTATCTTGAATATAAGGGACAAATGAAATCCACTGAGATGGAAATTTAAAAGTTCCACTATACCCTGTACGCTTATCTATTCCCCTGAACACAATAACAATTGTTGTTCTTCTCTAAAAACCATGCCCTTTAAGGTTGTGACACTTTGCACAGGTAACATTCCCAAGCTGGTCAAGGACCTGACTTCAACAACAGCACCAAGCAGCTCATGAAGTATGATGTTTCATAAAAGAGTGAAGAAATGGTCTCTCATACAGAACACTGGCATGTGAGTCCAAACTAACCAAATGAGTTTAAATGAGATTGACAGATTTTTATTCACTTATCAGATGCTCCAGAATCCTGTTTCAAATGGATCATTGAATGCACCTCAGTCGCAGACCGTATCAGGGCCAGAGGCGAAAAATATACAACCAGAGCAAAGCATTTTCCTTTCCAGTGAGTATGACACGTGTTGTATCTGAGGCTTGAGTTTTCCATGAATGCAAACGCACGTGGTCGCCAAACGAAATGCACACATGTAGCTCATTAACAGCAGGCAGCCAAAGGGTTTTCCTCAAACACCGCTAGCTGTGCCTGCTGTCTGTGTCTGTGTCTGGTGTGATGTGTACGATTGCATGTCTATTTGCACTGATTGGTTTATTGATTGGTCGCTTATCGATGCTCTCCTTGCTCATCCTCGGCATCGTTTAGAAGCAATAGTTTTCTCCAATTCCTCCCAGAGTCTCGATTAAAGGTTGGAACGAAAGAATGAAAAAAGCAGATGGTGTTTCCTTCTGCAGGTTGTGTGCTTTCTTCAACAACCACATCCATCACATTGAGGAGGGGAGCAAAAGGCCTCTGGTGGAGGCCCAGGCCTGAAAAACCTCCCTCTTAGCGGGAATATGGTTACTGGTTATTGGTTGTTCAAGAGTTTACAAATTTCTAATCCTTACATCACACACTTATCTAAAGTATGCACAGTTCTCTAAATATAACTTCCAGAAAGGTTGTTTGTAACAACATATTTTCCTGTTGCTCACAGTCACATTCCACTGGGCCGAGCAGTGGGGTAACAGAGGCCCAAAGCTGTTGGAACGCTAGTATGATGAATAGCACTCTACCTGTGCTTGAAGAAACATGTTGTTTCCCAGCAGTGTAATGAGGACACACCCTAAACTGACCCGCAGCTGTAAACACACAAGCAGACGCACCTGCTAAGTGTGAGTCACGTTACAGTGGGCGTGGCCAGAGGAGAGCATGAGCTCATCGCCTTGGTTCCCCCCTCAGGTTCCACGTCCCCTCTGTCTCTGTTTCTCCACCTCTCTCACCGTCCTCCGCTGTGTCTTCCTCTCCGTCCTCTCACGTGTCCTCTTCCCTCTTGTGTTGGTTTGGGAGGTGACTTATTTTCAGTCTTTGTGGTGGCGGCCTCTCTATCATCAGCAACAGGAAGGGGTGTGCGAGGAGGATTTTTGTTCAGGTAAAGGGGCGGGGCAGTGTAGCTACGTGTGTGCGTGCGTGCGTGCGTGTGCACGTGTTGGAAGGGATTACAGCAATAGCAGTCAGCGTGAGAAACAGGAGATGCACAAGAAGCGTGAGAACATTATACCTGGAAAACAACCGGGAATGTCTGCTGAACAGGCTGACCAAACACTCATTCATCGGCTATTTGGAAAGGCAGGCAAACACACTCTGATTCAGGCTAGTGCGCAACATGCACTGCTACACGTCCCTATAAAATACACAAAGAACAAAGCAGGATATCCAGGTACTCTGATACATGCTTTGTTGTATCAGACAGTTATAGCTCATGTATCTATATAATATATTTATTTCAACATTGACAGTATACAAAAGGGGTTTTGTTTAGTTTTACTGTATGTGTGTGTGTGTGTGTGTGCGTGTGTGGGTGTGAGTAAATTTGAAAGATAAATAAAGAGAACAAAAGTTATCGCACTATCACATTTCACTGGAAAGAGGAAGTTATGTATTGTTTACCGGACTTCTTCTGGTCGATCATGCAAGACTAAAAGGATGACACAACCGTTTTCCACAGTGTGTGGGGGTGTGTGTGTGTGTGCGTGTGTGTGTGCGTGTGTGTGTGTGTGTGTGTGTGTGTGCGTGTGTTCGAGTGAGAGAGAAAGTGACAGATAAGAAGGTGATAGCCACCGACCATGCCGTAAACTCATACATGCAGAAGGCACTATTTGATTGGCTACACACAGTGAAAAAGAGATCGGTGATACACACCAGAAGACACACACCAGACAAGAGTCAAATAGGGAAGGTGTGTCTTTCACCACCCCGAGCCTGTCTTCCGTTCTCCACTCAGCAGAATTCAGCATTCAAAAATTATGAAAACGATCCTGTGTGCCGAAGTGTTTGTATTCCAGCTTGTTAGATCTGTGGGGAATATCGGGAAACCCGAATATAGATTAATCTGCCGAGCACCAGACCACATCCGGGGGAAAACCAATGTGATAAAGGGAATCTACTCCAGGCCCTTTTTGTGTTGTAAACCTGTGTGGATTTCATGCCAGTTCCATTTCCAGCAAAGCAAGAACAATAATGTTGTTGTGTCAACGTTGTTCTCAAGTAAATAAGTAAAGTAAGTAAAGTATATTTATATTTCTGTTGAAAAAAGCAGATGGTAACATCCAGGCAGATCAACAGCACCACTTTATTATACGTGCAAGGATTGTATAAATTGTTTAGGAAGACAATTAGGAAAAACAATAATAAGGTAATTAGTTTTGTGTAAATGTTTTAAATTTTTCTTAAATAGTGTTGGAAAATAATTTAATAACTCTGAGGCTGCATATATTAAGCAGCACTGAGAGCAAAGTATCGCCTCATGGACATTACAATGGAAAGGGTTTTTTTTTAAAGGAAAAACACACATAGGTTTGTATATGTTTACAGTGTTATTTGTTTGTCTTCAAAGTAACCTTGTTTGAGAGAAATGATGTTGCACATCGGCCAAGGCCGATCGCACAAACCAATTAAAGACTGTTGTTGTTGTATGGGGACAAATGCACAAATCCTTTTCAGAAGTACACAAACACACACACACACACACACACGCACACACAGCTACACACACTACATTAGTGGCCGTGTCCCAGACAGCTTTCCGGAAACATGCCATTTCCTGTGGAGCTCCTGCAGGTCTCTGTCCATAAGGCCGATGACTCCCTGGGGCTACTGGCCACTTTACGCTCATATGGACCTATGCACTGTTGCATGGCCGACCTCCCCGCCTGACAAACACACACACACAACACACACACACGTCACAGGCTGACATGTAGAGATAACCATGGGCAGGCCAGCTGGATGAGTTTGCATTATCTCACTGTGATAGGGATTTGCATGGTGCATAAGGGCACCTTGTCTTCTCTGTAACTCTTTCAACAAAGAGTAACGCAAGTATTGTAATTGGCCTTTCCCCCGCAGTGAGCAGTTTCAGACAGAGAGTCTAATGGCCTGCAGCTTACTCATATTCCTTCTTTACAATTCATTGAGATAATTGGAGCGTCAGAAGCAAGACGGAGAGCAGCAACAATGAAGAGACCAGTGAGGGATAACACTATGTTTCCAGAGAAGTCATACTTTGCTCTCATCCGCTTCCTTTTACGCTACGCATGCTGCAGAGTCACATCTGTCTGCCGGGCTCTTCCTCTTGCAGTTAACCTGCACTTTTCGGGAACAAACAAACTCACGCCCCTCACCCAGCACATGCAACCTAAAAGCCATCCCGACCACCCATGCAAACACGCACCACTCGTCGTAGCAGACAATTACAACAATTCCTTAGCATTAATTGCTATTTTAATTAGCAAGGCTTTGCGAGAGAATAATCTGACAGCATATGTCTAAGGGTGCGAAAATCGTAATCCTATAACTATATAATTTTCTCCCTCCCAAGTCCAGGGGCTGTTTCAACACGCTGGGGTAATTACCATGGCTGGGGGTGGGGACTGGGAGGGAAGCGCCGAAAAACAATAACTATGCTAATGCTGGAGGCAACGCTAGGCTAGCCCTACACCCAGTTTTTGACGTTCTCTTGCTCAATAGGGAGCACGGCTTTAAAAACAAGGAGGGACATGGGAAATGAAAGCGCCATCTAGATATATCCTCCCTCTCCCAGCATGAGTTTACTTAATGAAAGAGACAGAACGCTGAATTGAAACATCTGCTGCGGCGAGGGCCTGTTGTAATGAAAGATGAAACGCTAAGGCGTGTCTGTGATGTGGAGGAGAGTGGAGAACGGAAACACAGAGGCAAATGGCTTTCTTAAATAACATCATTATTTATTGCATGTGTCTATAAAGAACCAATACAATCTAAAGCAATGAACTAAGTTTAAATCATCATCTCTTAGTAGCATCACAATATGCAAGATATGAAATATTCACAATGAAAGACACAGCAAAAGAAATCCATATTGTAACCCTTAGATGCGGAATAAAACCTTGAAACATTATCCAAATGCAAAAAACACTGCTCAAAACACCAAGAGGCTTGATTAGCAAAAAACAAACACAAAAAAAGTTTTCATTTCAAATTTGGAGAAAAAGATTTAAAGGTTTAACAAACATTATTAACAGTATTTATACATTTGGTACATCTTGTAAACTAATTTTCAAAAGTGTAAATATTGCATATATGCCAGTTGTGTTGTACCTAAGTAACAAAATTGAATTTAGTAAAGAATTCTCTTTGAATCTCTTTTTCAGAATTACAGCATTAGAAAATGTCTCCGAAGTGGCATCCATTTCACAAGACTATCTCATGTTTAAAAAAAACCTAAGCAAAACCATAGTGGTTAGCCTATAACTTAGTGTTTTTGTATGATAAAATGCACTCAAATAATATGTACAGTACAAACAACATAAGTTATTTAACTTAACATCTCTCAAAGCTTCTAAGCGTTTGTTTAGATGCAATTTATCGGTCGCTATTTACAGTATGTTGCAACAGTTAAGTACCAGTGAGTTCCAATGAAGAAAGAGAGGCTTGTATCTGCGTCCTAGTTTCGCTTCAGTACCTTTGCATGTTTTCATGGTATTTCTTGCAGTTACTGGGGTTTTTCGTCGGGTTGTGTTTTCCCAAGCCGGGAACACAGCATGTATTACATTCAACGTGTCTTGTGTTACAATCTGGGAAAGTTTGTAAGTGCAAGACCATGCACGAGCACTGGAGCGTGTCTCTCTCTCTCTCTCTCTCTCTCTCTCTCAGCCCAAAGTGGTCTAAAGCTATCGAGCGTCAGACTGCGTCATACGTCCGCCCGGCGCCGCCCGCATCTCGCAGCCAAACCACGCGGTGCGACAGAGCTCCGCCACGAGGCATCAGGTGAGAGAACTTAAGATTCCGAGCTGTCAAGTTACTTTGTATAAATAACTCCTAACATTCATGTCCTCCGTCCCTTTTCCTGACAGGTCATAACTTCCTGCAAGGTATGTGGTTGTGCAGGATATCACAGGTGAACAGTGGCTTAGTACGTAAAGTGTATAAAGGTGCCGAGACTTGGTGCTCAGACAGGCCACAGATCTGGTGGTCAGGTCCAGTTGGACCTGGTTCATGCTGCACTGTGTGCATGCGCCTCACTCCACCTGCATTCATGAGTGGGTATTCGGTCAGCGTACGCATCCTCTTTTTCAGGCATATTGATAAATATATTACTCTGGATCTTTAATACATAATCCTGTCATAAATGATGGGGTGAGAAAGAACTTAATCTCAGAGGGGTTGTCTCTCGTTCGGCTCTGGTGAACATTCAGTCTACAAAACGATCGGTTCACACTTTGATATACTGCGTGTTTATAGGTCCAAACTTAAAAAGGTCCATCAGATTGGTGCTGATGGCTTGAGTAAGGCTTTGGGTTGGTGATTTAAAAAAAAAAAAAAAAAAAAACATTCACCTCTTAAAATAAATATTTTGTATATAATTCTGTTCTGAATTGGTACCAACCTGGGTTTTGCTGAGGTAGTGTTTTTTTTTTCTTCAGCAAAATGTTAACTTTTATCTTTAAATGTTCATAAATGCCAGTTCTTCTGCAGTACAATCTGTATACAAATTCTCTCACACACACACACACACACACACACACACACACACACTTCATTAAATGCATACATAGATGATAAATAAATAAATATATGTAATCTGTATGCATGAATGGTTTGTTGCGTGTATGTGTGCGCACACTTTCCTCTCCATGCGTGGTTCACAGATTTTCAGGTGAGTGGATCCGACCACTTTTGGCTGAAGCCAAAAGAGCAGTTGAAAGTATAAGAATGATAATAATAATAATAACAATAATTAAAATAACATTAAACTGCAGAAATGATCTTGCAGACCTATGCACAGAGATAAATAGTAACGTATCTGTGGTTAGAGGTAATAGTCTTGCTATTTGTTAAGTAATCTTGTACAACTCCAGAATTAGCGTCTGAATGTTTTGGTTCGGAGAAAAGCGTAGGGAAGATTTGGAGCCAGGGGCATAGTTCAAGCGTCTGTGTTTCCATGGGGATGGCTGTCCCTGGGACCCTCAAAAAAGGTGGCCAAGAGGTCAAAGGACATCGACTGCAGCGTGTGGTCAAACTGTCGCTGTGGCAACCTCATCACTCGGCTGCAGTGAGATCCTACGTTCACAGGAAAAAGAGGGAAGAGGAGGGGAGCCTTCATTCTGAAAGAACAAGAGGGAGAAGGGAAAAAAAACAAAACACAAGTGAGTTTCTTGTCATGTGATTTACAGACCTGAAGTTTAATCTAACTGAAAGAGATTTGTTGGTCAATACTCCCCTAAGAAACTTGATTTAAGTGTGCGCACATACAGTTTATGTGATTTATTATGGAGCAGTAGAAAAAGCGGAGCAAATGGATACCCCCACTCTGTTACCAAGTAAGGAAGAAGTGCTCTTCAAGCAGCTTGCCGTATGTGTGTGTGTGTGTGTGTGTGTGTATATTCCTCAGCTGGTCGACACTGAAGTGGCAGGTGCTTTCACGGCGAGAGGAAAAACAGAGTGGCATTTAGCACTAAGCAGCTGACACAGGGCAGTCTCCAATGACTGCAAAGGATACAGCAACAACAGTCCCACACAGCAACAAACATTCACACAGGTATTCTTAATTGCACACCTAGGAAAGATAAATAAACAAAGTAAAGTCCACTCCCAGGCAGCGCACAGCTGTGGGCTTTCTCATTCTATAAAGCCCGGGTCAGTGGAAAGCTAGGCCGACCCTTGCCCCGGTGTACTTGTTTGTGAGGTTTCATTTGCATGCAGAGCTAGCAAATGAGAGCGGAAGTCTTGGCTGACACAAGCACACGCGCACACACACACAAACACACACACACACACACACACACACACACACACCGCTGTATTTCTTCCCTGATTCTCCCGCTTCCCCCGGCTACGAACAAGAGCTGTTTTCACAAAGCTGGATGTGATGGTCACTGGTCTAAAACAAACCTTTCATTCAGACTCCTCAACTACCCCCTCCATAAACACACGTACGTACGCACACACACACACACACACACACACACACACACACACAGTTTTCTGTTTTTCGCCTATACATATACATTGCAATGGAAAATCTGATGTGAAAAGGCTAATGTCAATACTTTATGCAACTTAGGCACTTAATGCAACACTTGCAAAGGTCCAAAACATAACGTAGCAGGGGGGTGTGGATGGAGGGGGAGGAGGGGGGGGGTGTCTTTGAATAGGCTGTTGTTTGTTTTTTCACAGATCCTCAGGGATGTGTGGCATGCAAAACTATGGAGGTATGGATCATTTAGAAAAATGTAAAATAGTTCAAATAGATTATCCTCCGGAGGCCACCTGTGTTGGCTTAACTGTGCCTCACTATTGAAACAGAAGAAAATAGAAAAACACTGGGGCTGGAAGTTGTGGAAAAACCACAGCAACAGAATAAACCTGACAGAGAAGACTGGGAATGTAGTGAGGTCATGGGACCACCGGTCCATAATAATCTGTGTGTGTGTGTGTGTTTCTAAGGGGCTGCGCCAAGCATTGGCCAACACTTGGGTGATAATTACTGCGACGTGCCGGGAAGGAGAAATGAATCACTACTGGCTCCGACGTGACCAGCTGTAGCCATGTACAGATCATCGTTGTCATTATTATTGTATGAACAAGCAATAGTGCAACTAGACAATGTGCCGTATGGGGCCTGACAACACACACACACACACACACACACAAGCTATTCAAACACATGGCGATTGGAGAAAAGGGTGGGCGGGCAGAGCGATTTGGGGGTGGGATTGACAGAAGGGAGCATTGGTCCAGCGGGGAAATGAACCCAATGGCTTCTACCCCTCCCCTCCTTTTGGAGCACATGCACACACCCCTCCACCCTTCCCAACATCCACGCATGTGCCCGCTGTCCCAGCGCGGGCGCACACACACACACACACACACACACACACACACACTTCATTATTTATTTAGATCTCACAGGCTAAATTTAGCCATGCTCCATTGAGGACTAGGACACACACACACTTCTCCGACTCTATTTCTGAAAAGCAACAAAGGCAGAGGATTCTCAGCTGTGAGGCAACGCTAGAAAACCAGCTTCCACGAGCAACGTAAACAGATGTTACGAGCAGGCTTCCTCCCTCGGACGTGCTCGGTCTGCATTCCTTCCTTCCATCTACAGCAGTGCTCCTACGAACCGTCACCTCTGACCTCCCACACCTGCGCCTCAACCAACAAAACAAAAACAACCAGTTAACTCGGTTTTCCTGTTTTTAAAAAAAACTTTTTTCAACGACAGCGTGGCCTTTCTCTCTGAATGAAATGCTAAAGACAGAAGGGTTGCAACCGACTGCAAACACCCCACGAGTCAAAGCTGGAAAATTGAAATGTTTTGTCCGAGCGAAAGGCAAGAACCCAAATACTTTCATTATACTATAATCATGACCAAGAAAAGCAGCAAAACCTCCCGGCTGAGAGGTAATCCTATACTTAACTATAAACCTCACCTTTATGGAGAAGGGTTACTACAGTATCAGGACTCGGAAACATAATGAAAAACTTCAGTGGGCCTGTTGTGTGACACGTGCACTCATGTAAACACACAGAATCTCTATATCTAAGCTGCTCAACTATGTATAATCCAGAGGGGAATGTAACCCTTATTAACTCCACGCTGAATCGAGCATATAAATTGTAACCCTTTTTTTTCTCTTCACCTGCTGGACTGGAACATCCTGCCCTATTTCCCCTCAAAGAGTTACGTCTCAGGAGGCCCGGCGCCCTGTTGGTTTGTGTTTACCTGCAGTGGAGAGGGTCCCAAAACCAGTAGGGAGAAAGGCTGAATGCTCCTGAAAATGAAGTACGTCATCAAATAACCAAAAGGCAATTGGCGGACGCGTTTCTTTGGTCGCCTCTTGCATTAAAACATTCTGCCGGGGAGGGAGGGAGGTGGGGAGGGAGGGGATTTGCCGGCCACACCCCCACCTTCTCCCCGTGGTTGTTGTGGCAGATGGTGGCCACTCATTAGAGTATTGTCACTCTCTTCTGGAGAGCCTGATAACCAGTGAGGACTGCTTGGCAGGGCAGGTGCAAAAGCCTTGCCCCCCCCCCCCCCTCCCCTCCCCTCTCCCACCACCACCACCCTCCTCCTCCACCACACACACACTAACCCTACACCATCTGCTGATGGCTGCGTGTATGTGTGCACACAGGACAGGAAGAGAGACAGACAAAGTGGGAACGAGTGTGCGCGTGTGTGTTTGGGTGACGGTGAGCCCAGTCTGAGCCCACAAATGAAAAGGCGTGGAGTCCGTCTGCACCGTTTAGCCGGAGAGAAGCAACAATCATGGGAGGAAAAGAAGAAGTGGAAAGACAGATTGACCCTAAAAACCAGGAGAGGAGGGATGAGGACGAAAGAAATAAAAAATGCTACGCACAGTGTAGGTTGGGCAAAAGAGAATTTCTGGACATGTGCCCGCCCCCTATTGCAACACACACACAGCGCTGGTTCAAAGGTCAAGTAACTGACATTGTCAACAGGGCCAGAAGGCGCCGTGCACTGAAACCAAAAAAGCCCACTCCTCTGACCCATCACCTCTCCCCTCCGTGATGTCACTGCCAAGACCCAAAACAACACCAGTTTAACCTCTCAGCTGACGCACACGACTGCTCCTCGCTGCGCCATATGAAAACCCTAGCGAGGGTGTGGTGTCATTTGACTCCCTAATGTTCCCGTTTCCTGTTCCTGTGAAGTCCCATTGCACTGCAACAATAGTTCAGCCAGTGATAAGCTGAGAAAGCGGTGCCGCCTTTCATCTGGTAGTAAACAGTCGCGCCCTCTTTATCCTCTCTCACACACACACGTGCACACACAGACACACACACAAGCTACACAAACGTGTTTGTGTTTTGATGAGTGTCAATGACATGCCACACATCCCTGATCAGTCCTTTACTATTATGTGCCCTCACTGGAATGACACTGATCGTTATCTCTTTCCCCCCCACTGACGGCTCAATTCTCTACTTTGTTGTACAGGAAAAAAACTAAACGAGTAATGCATCTTTCACTATTGTTCCTCGGCTGCCTCTCTCCTCCTTCGCTTCTCTTGTAACCTCCGAGAAACGTCTCCATTGTGGTACAAATATGCAATATTTGAGCCCTTTTACTGGACCCATTGAAGTCCAATACATGCGTGTACCAGGTCACGTCATATGTGTTTAAACGTAACTGTCGCCATGACTTTTGTTTGTGTGGGTTGATGACTTGTGTACTATTTTATACAGACAAACATTTTTCAGGCAAGCTTAAGATGCCTTTGATTCCTCACGAGGATCCTGTCCAATAATTTCCAACACAATAACATGAGTGAGTGCCCCCTTGCTTTGGAAAACGATTTATTCGGGGCGGCAGAGAATTAAAAGAAAGAAAAAAAAGAATCCCTCTAAAACCCCCACCCCTCCTCTCCGAGTCCATCCCACCAGGTTAGAAAAACAAGGACGCATTCACCTCTCCCAGCAACCTTTGCACACGGCCCACATTCCAGTCCTGAACCCAGAACCTGACAACTGATAAACAACCAACTCACTTGTTTTTCCGGGGAACACAATGACTTGCACCGAACCCACCCTCCCCCCCTGCACCCCTGCTGGCTGCACTCAGAGAGCTAGCGGAGACGGAGACAAAGAGGGACAACAGGGTTGCGAAACCACCAACGGCAATTAAACTCTTGCGTTTCATCACCGTGGGGGACAATGGCGGCCGACCCGCGGCGATCCAGACACCGCGAGTTCTGCGACGCAATGGTGTGAAAGGCTATATTTTTGATGGCGGCTGCTCCATTGCACAAACATCCTTGAAGGATTTCACGGCTCATTCAGACGCACACCGGCCTAATAAAGACGCGGCCTGTTCTCTGCCCGTTTCAGCTGCTCCCACGTGCGCATCATGTGCGGAGCCGCGTGCGTCACCGGATCAGACCAGCTTTTTCAAAATACTGACGTGGAATAAAACTGCGTCACTGAGATGGGGAGGGGCGGGGGGGAGAGAGCGCTGACCATTCACAGGAAGACACAACAGCAGCATAAAGCGAGCCACGATAGAGAGTGCAATAGGTCCGGCTACAACTTTTCAAAATAAAACGTTACAAAATAAAATCCACTCAAGTCAAATAACCCACGTAAATCGGAAATCAGGTTGCCGTTTTCCTGTGAGGAGGTCAGCTTTTATTTGGAAGGAAACATCCTTGTTTGTGCCTGTCCTCTAATAGCTCAGCAGTTTCACGAAGGATCAAAGAGCATGTAAACCGGGTGGAGCGGCCTTGAGATGCACCAATGTGTCATGGGTGTGACTAATCCCATTTTAACATCGCAGCCTACACCCAACAGCAAAGTTCACAACTTTAGGCTCCCGGAGCTTTTCACACTCAGGCTGTTGTAACACACATGTATGTGGCCTGCCCGCTGTTAAACAAACATTGCTGTCATGCTCTTAGCCTAAACATGACGCTATAGGATGTCCGTTGGAATAACGGTGGTTTCGATCCATAACTAGTCAAACACTAAACAGAACTGTTCTTTAAAGAAACAACCATTATTCTCAGCTGTGAATGAAAATAAGCTCAGCAGCGCTGCTTAGCAACGAGTAGCCTATCTCTGCAGAGCCGAGTGGCCCTGAAGCGGATCTCTATCCGAGACCGCTCCCTTCATGAATGAAAGTCTGCTGCAGCAATTCATTTTTGTGGCATGCATGAAAACGCTCACCTTTCACAGCGGTGGCCGTCTCCTTGAATCCCATTGTGGCGTACGGGCTCGTGTTGAAACCATTCAGGCCCCCCTTGCAGCCACAGGCCGTCGTCTTGAACGTCAGGTGTCCGTCACAGCCCCCTAACCGGCATCCGCCGAGGTTTCCCTCCATCAGATTTAAGGCAATGTAGTTCAGTCCATTTTGATAACCGGCGGACATCTCCCTGCACATGGGGCTGTTGCTGCCGTAGTCCTCGTCGGACCCCTCGGAGCTGCAGACAGCGTGGGATACATTCTCCACGGAGGCGGAGCTGTGCCGCTTCGTGTCGTGGGCGAAGGACGGGCACACCGGCGTGACGGTGGTGGTGGAGGAGAAGGTCTCGGAGCTGTGCCGCCGACGCCCCTGAGGGTCGGCCCGGATCACTTTGGCCCCTCTGTGCGGATCGACGAGGGTGACGGATAGCGAAGGACCCCCCAGGAGAAAGGAGTCCACCTGCGATGGGGGGCCCCCGTTGACTACGCCGCTCTCGAGGCTGAGTCTCTTGACGCAGGCAGCCAGGCTGGTGGGGAGGGGAGCGTCCTCAGTGCTGCGGACAGCGGGTGGGGGCCCCGTGGCCAGAGGCGGTGGACTGAAAGTCATCTCGGTGTAGTCGTCCTTGACTGGAGCAGGTTGACGCACCAGGCTCACCTGCTGTTGGAGAGGATATTCCTCCACCATCCCCCTCTCCTCTGCCTGCCTCTCCGGGCTATTTTGCTCCTCCACTTGAGCGTTCCCCAGACTGGGACAAGCCACGACGTCGGGCGTTTGGTTTAAGCACCCCTCGGCGGGGGAACCCCTGTGTAGCTGTGAGTCGAGGTGACCCGGGGAGCCGACCTCAATATTAGCATACTCGGAGAGCGGGAGGGATCCCTCCTCCGCACACATTGAACTGGCAGAGCCGGATGACGCCGTGGATGCAAGCAGGTCGTGAGCAGCGCTACTGTAGTCAATGTTTATGTACTCCCCGGGGCTGCGCGGCTCCGAGGGAAGCGGGTGTTCGCTCATACATGGTAGCGTTCGGAGGGATTCCAGAGCCAAGCGGGTGGGGCGACGCAACCGACCTTGGTGCACCAGACCTCCTCTGTGAGGAGACGGGGCAGACGAATGGTTGCTCGGTGCGTTGCTCGGTGCTACCGGTGACGTGCCGGCCGCGGAGTCTCCTGGAGCGACGGGACAATAGTTGGACTCTTCTTCAATCCGCTGTCCCTGTAAACACATCAACACGTACTGGTCTTTGTCTGTGGCCCCGTTTCGCTGCAACTGGCTCTTGAGCGAACGTGGCAGGGAGCTGTAAGAATAAGGCTGTTTGTGATGTTGCTGGGGGTGGGGATCTCCCCCTGGAGAGCTGAGGATGTAGTCCGGGGGCGTGAGGGGGTCAACAGGTGACATGTTCAGGTACTCTCCGTTAGTGAGCTTTCCATCATTGCTCTCCACCGACATCTTGGTTCCGCAGAGCATCCGCATATAGCCGCTGTCCTCCAGAGAGACACTGCCGGGGGAGTTTGTGTGTGGGGTGAGACCCGCTGACGAGTGCGAGCGGGGGTTGATGATCTGCTTTGGCGCCGAGACACACATGGGGCTCATCGGCATATACGGGTCATGCCTGGACCACGCCGTCTGCGTTGCCACACCCGGCATCATGGGCATATAGCCGCTGTCACCTTGGAGCCCACCAACACCGATCTGACCGTCCCTGACATCCTCAGGGTGGACGCCTTTGGGGGAGCTGGTGTGACACCTGCGGGAAGCCTGGCTTCCACTGTTGTAAGTGGCCCTCATAAGAGTGTACTCATCCAGGGAGGCGGACGATACTTGGGGGGGACCTCTCTGCTGGCGGGGGGTGGTGAGGGAGTACGTTCGCTTTCGGTAAGCCTTGTCCAGCTCCGGTAGCCGGCGGTAACCGTTCTGCCGCTCCATCACCATGTAGCCCTCGAGCCCGCTGCCGTCCCGGGAGGGGGGGGTGTCAGTTTTGATTGACTCGGGGGTGTTGCTGCGCAGGGTGAGCAGTAACCTCGGGTCCCGTGCGTCCGCCGCAGGGCTCGAGCCGTACTCGTCGCTGGATATGAAACCTGCATCACTGGGGGAGCCGGAGAAGGAGGCCGTGCAGCTGGAGGGGAGAGGAGCACAGCTGTCCGGGCAGGAGGACACGTTCCCCAGGCCGTTGTGGGCTACGGGCGGGGTGGGTGATCGGGGCATGGACATGGACTTACTGTGCTGGAGGGAGGAAGATTCAAACGTCCGACTAGGGCGCATGGAAATTGTGTGGGACCTGGTCAGGAGGGTCCTGTGGACCCCCGGGCTGAGGGGGCTGCCCGTCACCGACATGGGGCGTGCCATGGAGCCGTCGCCCTCGCTGGCCGTGCGTATTCGACACGAGTTGAATTTGCTCACTGGGGAGGTCATGGCCACGCTGTCGGTGCGCGACCGCCGGGTGAGCCCCGTCTGGCTGGGGGGCGGGTGGTGGTTCAGGTGCCTCCGTGTAGGAACGGAGATGGGGTTCGTGCCAGACGACTGGCTTTTGCTGCGCGGGCGGAATTCCGACAGCTCCTTCATGGCTTTCATCGCCTCCAAGATCGTTTCGTGGATGTTTTGCGCCACCACGGAGTCGTCGGCCTGCATCCAAAACTCCCCCGGACCCGTGGTGGCGGATCGACCGACCTCAATGAAGAAAAAACTGTCGGAATGGCCGCACCTCCGGATGTTCATCAGCTGCAAAATGACGGAGGCGACCTCGGAGTTGAGCTTGACGAAGCTAATCGTCCGGCTCGAGAGGCACAGCCGGTACACGCCGATCAAATTCCGGCTCTGCCCCAAGCCTTTGGACTTCAGGTTCACCTGCCACATCTCCTTGTAGGCGGCGGAGACCGGCGTGATCACACCGCAGCTCGCTTCGTCGAAGCCGACCAGCGAGGACGCCGATCCGTCGTACACTTTCCCCTCGGCCATCAGGTCCGTCAGCACCCGGTACCAGCTCTCCTGCTCCGGCTCGTTCTCCGCCGCCACGGCGAAGTACTCGTCCTTGGTGTAAAGAGCGATCAGGTGTTTGTGTTTGGCGTCCGCTCGCTTGTTGATGTTCAGACAGCAGTCCAGAGGAATCACCCTCTTGGCGGCCGATTTGTTTTTCCATTTCTTCTCGCTCTCGTAGTACTCCAGCCGGGCGGGCAGACCTTCGCTCGGCTCCCTCAGGACGAAAAAGCGCTTGTGTCCGTGTTTCTGCTTCTTGAGATATCCGCATTTCTTGATTTTCTGGCTCGCGCTCGCGTCACCGGGCGACAGCGGCTGATCTCCCGTGTTTGGCGGACTCGCCATTCTCTTCGTGGAGTCGCTAAATCGAGACACAATGAGTTTCCTCTCCTCGAGTTGCCGAAAGAAACGACGCGCTTTAAATATATATATATATATATAATTTAAAATGTGTATTCTAATCCTTTATTTCCAGAGCCGGTTGTGCGGTGCGTTCTTCTTGTCCCGCAGCTGAGCAATAAATAACACATGTCTGCTAGCGCCCGGAGTGAGGAGGCGAAACAACATGTGACGATCTACAAATCCAATCCTGTTGTAAAAAAAAAAAGAAAAGAAAAAGCAACGGAAAGGAGGAGAAAAAAAACTACACACATCGACAGTGGGCGGTGCGCGCTCGGCTCATTGGGCTTATTGGTGGAAACGCGGTGAATGCTCGAGTGAGAGGGACGGAAAAGCCCTCCCACTATAACTCTGCCCCCTCCCGACTCATCTGAGCCTGGTCTTTATTTATAGCGGCTGTGCTCCTGTGATCCAGCATTTGACTACTGTGATTTTTTTTTTTCCATATCTAACTATGCCAAACGAAATATTCCTGTTCCGTGCGTCACTTGGTTCAAGGCATTACAAAACCTACCGGAATAAGTATAGTAACCTCATTGTATGAGTGTGATATGCGCACAGTACAGGAATAATGACGCCTTTCGGTGTTTAACTTCGAGTTTTTATTCTGCTTCTGTTTGGCATGCCTTGTCTTTTAATCGGAACACAGGTGAAAATAGTTATTTTTCCTCTTTTAGTGTGTTATTATTATTATTTGACCATATTCAACGATGTTCGTAGAGGGAGGACTTCCTGTCCAAACTGGTAAACAGACGTCGGCTGGTCGGCGTCGTCCGGAAGACTACGATCACCAGTTAAACACGGCGTACAGAGCTGACGCAGGGTGATTTGTTGCGTAACGCAGTCAACCACTTCTTTACACGTGTTTGCCCGCAGCAGCGTTTTGAGATGACGGTGCGACACTTTTATAATTCAAGCGAGTCCTCAGAATATTTACGGTCCCAGAATCTACACCGCAACGCTGAATGCACAAGAAAAATACCGCCCCCTGTCCGTGAAACAGAGTAATGACCCAAAGATGATTATGTAAAAAATACAAAACATGATGACGCAAAAATATTCTCCTGATCTTCGTGCGTCAACGTGCGTAATGATGCGGGAGCCAGCTGGATGAGAGCGTGTAAATTGACAGCCAATAGCCTTCTACTTCCTGGGGGGAATGAGGTCATCTCTTCCTGCCCCACGCTGGGAAAACTGACACATTTAAGCCTTTAATGTCCTGACTTGCAGGCAGTAAATGTGATCGCTGCAGTTGAAATTAAACTGAATCATGAGATTTAATTAAATGGGGATGACTCGACAAGCACACTATATGTCACTCATCAGTCGTATCACGGTCCTGCTGTTTATTAATCCATGCGTGTCTCGCTATAATAACATGTGGAAAACACACCCCACTTCATATCCCTGTTTTTCCTTCAGGTCCGACGGTGCTGGCTCAGCATCAAACCGCCCTGTTCCCAGCAGCAAGGTCGATCACCACGGACTGTTCGGGTCAATTATGCTACCTGAAGCAATGATTTGACTTCTAACAGCAGGAGGGAAGAATCAAATCAGGCAAATGACCTCTTCTGCCCCGTCCCTCAAATAACCTTTCCCCTAAAGATCGGATCGGTGAGGTTTTCTGCTCTTTTTTCTTTTCACAACTTGAGCTACTGTGTTTACCTTTGCCTTTCCTAAAGTGCGATGGAGGCACATTGATATAAATAGATGTAACACTGTCTGCCTACACCTCCTAGGCTCGGATATCTCCCTGTAGGATGCAGAGGGTTCCTTCTCGGTTGGTATTTGGTTTCCCACATGAGGTGGGTTTGAAATTGGAACTTATACTCTGCTGCATAATGACTGTAATGAGAATGTGGAGCTTTATTTAAAATTGACATCACTATCAACAGTTGCTGTAAACCTCATGTCAAAAGCGACTGTCAGTGTGGGAACTTTGCTGCTTGCAAACCCAATCTGGATGGGTCTGGGATGTGTCCTTGTCCTTTTCTCTGGTAACTACATGAATATTCATCACCTTCCAATTTACACAGCATGGTGCATTCATTTACAAGTTAATTAAACGGGCAGCTGAAGCTGATTTACAATGCTTTAAATGGGCCCCCTCATCGTCTCCTGGTTTAAACCCATTACGTCTTTACAGGTTTATTTATTTAGGCAATGAAAGGGTGCATTCTCTCAAAACAGATTCTTTTTTACTTTGGATTATTTTCTTCTCTAGTGCCATGTAGGTTATTGCTACGACTTCAAATGTGAGAAAACAATCAAATAAGATGAGCAAAGTGGGCAATGTTGAATTCAAACCTGTAGCCTGTGGCTGTGAAGCCCTAATCGCATTCAGCCTCTTAAGGCTGGCGGTCACAAGTACATTAGGTCTCTCTCAGACGCTGCACTGTCACTGTTTGCAACGATTAGTCCAATAAGCTTTCATAAAGCAGATTAGAAAAGCCGATTTGAAGCGATAAGATTTAGGATGAGGGGTAAAGATTAGGCCCTGTCACGCTCTAGTCGCCGCCACACACAAGGGCCGTCAAATGAACAGAACAAACACGTATTGTTAGAATGCAAACGTCGCAGGAGTCATAGGAAACACAGATTATAGCCGAGGCCCGGGGCGTCTGCTTCGTATTGTTGTGGCACTGATGTTCTGATGTTGTGGATCTGAATATCCTCCTGTTTAGGGATTAGGGAGTTAGGGATGTTTTGTCCGTGTTTTTTCTCCAAACTGTTGTGTCAGAGACTGAATTGTATGGATCAACCTTAATGCTCCATTAAGTAGGAATCTATGATTGGTGTTTTATCCTAATTTTGGATTTCTATTATTGTTCATTAATAATAATACTAATAATTTGCGGATATGTGGATAACATGGCTGGATTTATAATGAATGGCACTTTGTTATAAGATGTAGGCAAGAAAGTTTAACAAATAATCATTTAAAGTTATCCTCCTCGTAGGTTCCTTTTGAACTTTTTTTAAAAATTGTCTCCCGTCTGACCCTGATTTCTCAAACCTGACATTGAAACAAGGAAACTCTTTGCTCTTTAACACACACAATATGGATTTCTCCATTCGTTCTCGTGTTGTCACCCATAATTGACTCAATTCTCTAATCAATACAGCGAATGTGAAATAAGAAATTTCTCTTTAAGTTAATTTCAGCTGATCGTAGGCGGGCTGACCTGAATGAAAGGCAGCATGTGCTGATGGAGATCTTTGTGTTATTGGACATGGCTATTGAACACAGCAAAAGTAATTACAGTTTGGATTAGTCCGTTAACCATCTCATTGGAATTGACATAATCTACTGTTGATCCATTTGAAAATTGGACACAGTGAAAGTCTGGCTGTGTAGAAGGTTACAAGGAAGTCAGTTATAGTAGCTGATTTTATTCAATGTCCCAACTACATCATTTAATAACAGGTGTATGTGGATATAATATATCGTGGAGAAGCAAAACATGTACTCAACACCTGTGAAACTATCACTGTTTACTTACAACCCTTATCACAATGCAGCCACCTCTTTCTGACAATGTGTTGAAAGTGACTTGGGCGTCTCATTTCATTTCACTGAGATAGAGACGCATTTGTTTTACTCATTGGAAGACAAAGGGAGACAAATCAGGGAGACAAAGCAGGCAGAAAATGACAGCTGAGTCTTCTCAGCTGACCAGAAGAGATGTTTGATATATTTGTTGGCTGAATAAAACATAAAGAAAAAAACAACAAATTTATTCATGAGCACGTCTTCTCTAAATGACGTTCGTGGTCACACAAAAAAAAGATGTAACAAAAGCCTGCCGTTTAAATTATATTTGCTCCCTTTGCTTCGACTAAACATACGTTTTCATATGATATGCATAACTTCTATAATACCGTCACCAGCCATTTGTTGTAATTATGCATTATCCACAGTCAAATAGTATTATAAATAGTATATAAATGAGACATATACATATATATAATCAATTTACTAATTACAGAGGGAAATAAAAGCGTATTTCAGTCCACTGCTGCATACTTGATAATAATTGTGGGGTTTTTTTCACCTTATTGTTCACACAAGTCCACACAATCGGAAGGAAATTTTAAGTAAGGTGGGTGGAATCTACAGTGTTTGGGAGTAGGAGGGTGTAGGAAGTCATCCATTCCTGCTTGTGTTTTGTGTGTTTAGGTGTGTGCGTGGAGTAGAAGAATGCATTTTTTTTGTGTTTTAGCCTCAACTGACCTGCTGATCCAATAATCATTCCTTTCTCCAAAACACACACACACGCACACACACACACACACAAACTAACACCAGTAAATGCAGTCCGTTATACCCATCACTGTTTGTGAGTGGGTGTCTGGTTCTGATACGTAAACCAAAGTGATGCCAGTGGAGAGTAAATTAGGTACCACATGTGGGACCACAGTATTTGGTCTGACAAACACAACGTAACTTGTATTCGTTGCAAAACCAAGAGCGCTGGAACATTTAGTTAGGAGTGTAAACCCAATGGAGAATGGAGATTTTATTTCTAACAATATATTACATTTTGTCACTTAAAGGGCGAGTGTGTAGTTTCTAAGGATCTATAGAGACAAGGACACAAGACAACGATGTACGAGGCTTGGGTTATAATCAACCAACGAGAGAACTATGACTGCGCTCATGTGGACGCATTTCCTTTACATATTCTCATATGTTCTCATAACCAGCGTTTGAAACTACAATTTTCACGAAATTCACAGTGCCAACGGTGTTTAAAATGTCAGCAGCCAGCCAGTATCATTCAGTTAGCCGATCCATTCAGCTAACTGAAGTGTGTTAGCTTACATGATGACGTAAGCTAACATACGTTCGGATGTATACATGCGTAGATGTTTACTTACTGCATAGTCCGAGACGAAATTGTTGAAGTGCTTGAACATATTTGACTAAATCTGGTGGACGATAGTTTCACTAGCTTTTGTGAAACCAGTGTTTCCTCTGCCAACAAACAAACAGTAATAAATGAATGTCACAATTGGTGACTGAATTGGTGTCACATTTCGGCCCTCAGGGACGTCCATATGCGTCCATAATCTTCAAGGACCACCAAGTCACACATTGTAATATTCTTAAACCTGTACCGTACCCTCAAGGTTGTGTTGATATCGTCTACAGTGTTGTTTTATAGTCAATTTGTACCAACAAACAACCTGTCTAGCTGAACAGCGCAAAGAAAATTCATATTTATTTCTCTCTGACAGCAATGCTCCCAGCAGGGAAGCTAAATCCAATTACCAATGGTCACTTGAGACACAATATAAAAATTCCCTTCTGTGTAGTTAAGTAGAATCCACCATATCTGCCAGTTGATACATTCTTAATCAATGCCTTGTGCCAGTATAAGAGTTTGGACCAATTTAGGTCTCAGAAATGTAAGGAATGCATTGGAGGGTTGATGCTGCGTCCTCACACTAACCCTTAACCACACGCCGGTGTCCGTATGTCCGGCAGACAGACACAAACACTTAATAAAATGAGGAACATTGCCAGGCTATCACATTGTTCCACGTGGATCGCATGCTCGAGCAGCTGCTCTGTGTGATGGCCACAAGTTAAACAGACTGAATGAAAGTCTGTCCTTGTTTGTTAGGGCCACACGTTTCAAAAACTTGCTCGACACAAATGCGAACTGGCAGGACAAACACAACACTGGTTAAGTGTGATCTCAGCGGCGAGGTGGCGTCGGTTCGGCCTCACCATGTCGTCTCTTGACATCCCAACTTGAGTGTCATCAAAGGTTGGATGATTCAGGAAAGGGTTGGTTAAAGGTTGCATGAAAGGACAGGAGGTTGAGAATTACATGAATAAGAAGTTCTGTGGTTATTGAGGCGCTTGGTTTGTTGGTCCTTCCTACGCTCAGCGTTTTAGTGGTGATCGCTGCAGGTGATGGACTCCCCATTTGCGAAAGTGCGTAATCATTGGAACGGGAATTATTAAATTAAACACTAAGCAGTTTTCTGAGGGTCACAATCCTCCGCAAAATCCTTTTTTTCATTATAATAATCCATTTGGTCAAATTACATTTGGAAAATCTACATGTGCTGTATGATTAAATTATTTTATTCCATTCGTGTGCGGCAGCCAAAAAGGAATTCAGTCAGCGGGGGCTTTTTTTGGCATGTGCGCCCAGCGAGAAACTTTTATAGAAATGGGCAGAGTGGCGTCTTTGATCATAATGTCCTGTTCCATTTAACACATGCGTAGTTGTAGCAGCATGCAAGATATAAGATTTCTCATGCAGACCCGCAATCGGAATGGCATCACGTGCGATTTCATGTTTTCAACCAGAGGAAGACCATCGAGGAATATGGAAGGCGTCTCTGATTTGGACTTCTTGGGCCTGTGATACGCACTGGTGATGCAGAGACAGACACGCTATTATCAGATTAGGTTATGGATCATAAGCAATAGTTCACATCAAAAACCTATGCGCAGTGGTTGAGAGTAATGCATTAGTGCCTGTGTGGGTGTGTATGTGTGTGTGTGTGTGTGTGTTAAATTCTACTCTGATGGTGTTGCTGTAGCAAATGAGGTGCAGAGTGCAGTGAATTCCACCATGCATGTGTTCTGATACGTGTGTGTGTGGTACTAATCCTACTGAAGACAGAAAAGAGAGCAGGACAGGTCGTGAAGTTAAGCTATGCATGCGGTGTAATCAACCAATCAAGTGTTACTAGATGTTGTAATTAAAGTGGATGACTTTTTGCCACAAATGAAGCAGTAAAACTCCCCGCGGGTCAAAGAGTGCTTTCCCCCACGAAAAGAGAATCACCAGCGACAAGGAGCGCGATAAAGAGGAAGAGGAAGATTGACGCTGATCATTCTGAAATGTTAAATATTTAAGAGCGGCAGGTCTCTGACCAATGGAAGGGAGGGAGGAGAGGCGAGAAGATGGGGGAGGAAGTGCCCAAATAGTACACAAAGTAAGACAAAAACTGACTTGATCATGATCATGCAATATGGTTGTTTGTCTTAAATGATTTGTTTTCTAATGGTGCAATTGGTAGTTTATTTGGTGGACTGCTATTCTTCTTTGATTACATCCTGATTACACACTATAGTGCAATTGTACTTTAAGTGCAGCAGTTTAGAAGTCATTCACCAATGTGTCCATTGAGGTTGCATTGATTTTACTTCACACTGAAAAACAACACATTTCCTTTAGTGGTCTGCAATGCATTCAATGTTACATTGCAACATCTGTGGTTTGACTCTGAACTAGTTTTGCTATTTTCTGTAGTCACAAAGGGGCTGTGCCAGTTGGCCACACAGTTAGTTCATTTTTTCCCTTTTTTTCTTTCTTGTTTTATTATGGTTTTAAAATGTTATTAGTCAGGGTACATGAACTTCAAATAACATAAATAATTTGTGAAATGACCCTCACATACACAAACACAACAGCGTTGTAATCACATTCATCTGAAGTGCAACGTTCTACGAGTTGAGACATAATATCTAATAAATTGGACGTTGATAGGAGTTGTAATAAAAATCAATATGGGGCCAGAGGTACACATGAACATGCACACATGTGGCCTACAGACACGGCTCCAGTAAAGGCAGCGCTAGTGTTGGATGCAGCCATAATAGCATATTCCTGACACGCTTACATACACAAATAAATCCACCGCTTCAGAGTCAGCGTTCAAGCAAATCATTTGAAAAAGGAATTATTGATATGAGCCCAAACTCTCTTGGCCGTTTGCAATTAAAGGGGAAGTGAAAGCTAATATGTATGATCCACACATATACATGATGGTTGCACCAGGAAATAAATATATAATGAACACACTGAAATGAGAAGAATGGACTTTCATATCCTCCTCTCCTTTCCTCATCTTTCACACTTCAAGTCCTCCTCCCCCATCATCTCGCCTCTCCTCCCTCCCTTCTATTGGACAGATGCCGGCAGCTCTTAAATATTTAACAGTTCAGAATGATCCGCGTCAATCTTCCTCTTCTGTAGTGAATCATACAAATCTCCATGTTGAGAAAGTAGCGGCCTTTCCGAGCTCTGCTTCATGTGGTCCGGAAGATTAGTCGGCATGTTTTAGATTAGATGGTGCGGTGGGTGGAGATCACGTGTGTATCATACAGCAGGATAAAACACTGCGTCGGCTTGCACACCCATCAGTATGAGGCTGGCTGTGTGGGCAGAGGCTTGAGGCGTGGCGGAGTGGTTTTGGGAAACACAGGGTTTAAATGATGCGAGGGGATGGATTGACTGCCACAGAAAACAGGAAACGTCCTCCTCGTGTGTCGGCATCCCAAATCAACACTATTGTGAATCAAGCGTTTTAGTTTAAGGCACCCATTGTACTTAATGGCTCTTGTAATATGCAGCATCGTCCCTGACCAAAACCAACAACTGATCGATCTGACTAACAGGTGTCGTTTGTGAGGTCGACCTTGTCACTCCTAATGCCATGTCCATCTAAATATTATGCAAATGGCCTTATTTTGTAGATCAATGCCTCATACAAATGCTGAAGCTACTTTGTGCACTGGTATCAAGATGCAGAGGGTCACTGCCAAGTGTCAATATTTGATGACCTGTGAGTGGTCCAGGCTGCTCTGTGCCACACACACACACACACACACACACACACACACACACACACACACACACACACACACACACACGCACACGCACACGCACACGCACACGCACACACGCAGAGGGTGACATCTTATTACTCTACAACTCCAAATGTGTATTAATCCGCAGCTGAAAATAGCCTCCAACAAATGTACTCCTGGTTAATGCTTGCAGGAAACTGCAGTGCACAGCTTCTATATTTTATGTTTTGTTTTATTTGTTTCTGTTTGTTGCTCTGGAGCACAATATGATTGTGTAACGTTTAATACAATCCAAGCAGCAGTGCGAGAAATAAGATCACGCCTGAGAGAAAAATAAAGCTCTTGATCATTTAGTCAATAATGACTCCTCGGTTTAATTTAAATCACCGTAATTGATTAAGATAAGGCCTAATCGTGCATACATTAAGCAAAACTAAATTTCAGATCTAATTATTTTGTGAGAAGAGCCTGGAGCTTTATAATGAGACCCTGTCTCAGGGTTTGACGCAGGGAGCTTGAGGAACATGGCGTTTTATTTCTGTAGTTACCGCGATACTAAAATTGTTGTTCACCATTCTGTGTGACTGGCAAGATAGCAGAGCTATTTATTTACACTCATTTGCATACCCACATTTCAGTGGTGCCATTCTCTGTTAAATGGGGTTTCAAAAAGATTGTAGGAAAGGGGACTGGATAATGAATACGGCGCAGATACAAACAGCATGTTACGGCGCACGAGTCCATGTGTGTGACTAATAAAACGTAGATAGAAGTGAAAATGCTAGTAGCTATGTTTAAAAAAAAAACGTCCAGGAGTGTGGTGTAGACAAAATGCTTTTTCGTCAATGCACGGCTGCCCCACACAGAATCAATTATACATTGAAAAGATATAGGAGAGGATCATTAGACATGCATTTGCATTTGGAGGCCTTTGAGGTATAAGATTGGTGGTCTGGAGAACAGCCCTGACAGTGGTCGTGTATTGGAGGGGCTTTGATAAGTAAGAAATTGGCTGGTTGGCATTCTGAGCTTCCATGTGTGACGGTATTGAAATAGGAGAATTTGCTGTAGCGCCGCCTACCACGGTTTCACTTTTCTTCATCAGCAGCGATGCCCTTTCTTTAGTTACACACTGTCAACCTTTAATTAATACAGACCGGACACAGCATGGGTCCGTCTCCGTCACTTCAGATCATTTGGGAACTCCCATTAGCAAAGACTCACCGTTAATAATCCGGGCTCACGTGCACTCACAACAGTAGGGACAAGTCCCGCTTCATTAATAATGTGACTCTTTATACAAGATTAAAGGACACATTACTGCATTTCATTTCTATTTCTCATTGAGTTTGAGACATAAAAAATAAAGTGTTTAGCCAGCTCGGTGAGTTAGCTTTGATTAGCTAGCAACTCATGATAAAACATTATTTTGGACAGATAGGAATCAAATGCGGTCAACTGTACATGAGAAGACTGCTTTAAATTAGCTCAATTTGTAACCTGCGACCCATTATTTTAAAAAACGGCACGTTGGAGAGAGGAGCCGTAACCCAGAGGGGGGGAGCACTTTGAGACGGTTGTGTTGTTTGGAAAGAAGGTATAACCAATACACAACACATTGTTTATTGTGAGCAGGTGTGTGTGTGTGTGTGTGTGTGTGTGTGTGTGTGTGTGTGTGTGTGTGTGTGTGTGTGTGTGTGAGTGAGAGTGAAATGATAAGGGCAACTGTGTCAGCGAGTAAATCAAATATTGGCACACCATGTTGTTGCCACCATGTTGCTTTGCATAACAGTTTGGTCAGCTGACAGAGGAGCAGAAGAGTCACCGATGGAGACTGTAAACATGGAAGTTTCCAGAGCGCAGTGAAAGGCCAGGAGCCTCCCTTATCGCTCTGTGGGGAGGGGGGGGGGGTCGCAATAACAGTCTTGATATCTTTCCCCTCGCTGCCCGTGTGGATGGAAAAACAGTCATGGCACACGAACACAAACGGCTGTAAACACAAGCATGCACAAGCAGGAGGTAACCAAGAAGGGCGAAGTCTTTGGAGCTGCGTGACACCCTTCACACGTGCCGCCGCCGTCGCCTCCTTGCACGTATGTGACTCTCCGGTTGATCCGGAGACGTTGAAGGACAGCCGCGCTCCGTAATACTGTTGAGCCAGCATGTGTTGCCGTGGTGTAAGCACATTTCTGATGTGTTCAGACCGCTGCTGAAAAACAACCAGCTCCCATGAGCTCCCCTCCCCCCCCCCCAACAACTGTGTCCCAACATTGAGTGTGTATGTGCGTGTGTGTTTGTTGATGCAGGTGTTACTCTGGCCTTCACCGAGGCTAATGGAAGGTCCCATTAACACCACAACAACCCTAATAGTACTGTAAATACTTGATCTGATGAAAGCGCCGTTCAATAATTCAGCAGCTGAAAAGCAAGAAAATCAACAATCCTGTTTTCTGAAAGAGCAAACAACATTGAGGGTAATGTCATGAGATAACCAGGGACACGACTCACAGCCGGCACATAGATTATGCGAGGTATGATCGCTCCATTTAGAGCCTGTGTACAATGCATGAATAGGAAATGTTCATATTTGACCCGTCCTAACTACCACTTACTGTAAGCAGATGGAGTTGGATGGTTGACACGGTACTTTCTTGTGTTGTCATTTATTCATTTTTTGGGAGCAAATTTGTTAATGATGCTTGTTGTAAGTGATAACTTCACTCAGCCGGGAGAGATTCCTGCATCCAGCTTGTAATGTTAACTGAGGTAATTTAGCATGAAGCACGGTAAAAGGTTATTTACTAAGTGTGATGTGCTGTTATAGATTTGTCTGCTGGGTAAATTAGCACCTAAGTTACGGTAACGGCCTTTTAAACAAAGCCAATGTACACTGCGCAGTGAACCAAGAGCTCTCCCCGCCCTTTACACGAGGATGTGACATTAAGACAGATGGCCGAGTCACACACAATCAATTGTGCAGTTCTTCTCAACATGTAGCTTAGTAATCATTAGTTAGTAATTTACATTACCATGAGACAAGACGATTACAGCCGAAGAAAGTGTCGCTATCAGTGCGGTTCATCGTGATGAATACGGGTCAGTCACGGATGAGATGTTTCAGCCTCCATGTATTTGCTTGCACTACGAAACGGATCCTTTTTAACTAATCACGTCTTTTATTGACATATTTCGGGGCGATTGCAAGAAGAAAAGGTTGTGCTGTACGCCGCACATGTCATTTTAACCAAGAGTCCTCACACCCTTAGCTACAAATGTTCACACAACACCCACAAGCCTCTTGTACAATGGTACCTCATCACTATTCCTCAGGGGTGTGAAGACCGGACAAAGTACAACGTGTGCTGTGTTGTTCTTCTCCCGTGCTTTAACAGTGCGAACCTGAACGGCGTGTGTAACCCAGGAAAGGGATGCATGCTTCCACACTGCTGCGCTGCTCTCCCTGCCTGAACAAATGAACAGATGCTCTATGCAGATACATTCATTTATGGGACACCAGAACTCCACACACGATTGATTCCTGCACGCGTGATCCTGACAGGCCAGGTTTTAGAGGCGGGTCGTAACGGCTCAGGATGCCATCTCACACAGTTTTGGCAGTTTTGCCTCCGTTTGATATTTTGTGATTCTCTTTTGGACTGACTTCCACACGTACAGTGTTCTGTCCTCTCTCTCGGTTTCTGGTTGTAGACATGGACGCTGCATGAATGCCAGCCATCTGATCGCACTGACTGTCCAGAAGGTTCGGGCAGGCCTTGACTGTGCTGCGAGTGCAATCTCGCCACAATAGTTGTCTCAAACGCTATAAACGCTATGCTTCGCCTGCCTTCAGCTGTAAGGACACAAACCACACTCATTCACAGGCTCTTTGGGAGTTTCAACAAGAACAAGAACTACTTTTTTATTAATTCATACCGTGTTTGAATATACCTGGATCCACTATCCGTCTGATGCTTGTAATAGCGTTGCTTGGCAACAGCTTGGTCCATATCTGCGTCCTGCCAGAAGATCACTTTGAAAACACTTCAGCATTTTCTTTAGTATTCAATGCAACAAGGTTACATTTCGGGTGACATGCTTGTTTTCTTTACTGCTGAGAGTCGGATGAGAAAAATCGACTCAAGTGGAAGGTCAAATTGTTTTTTTTTAAGAATAAGTATAAAAAATGTCTGGCCTGTCGAGTTACGAGCTACAAAACAAGGCGAGGGGATGAAAGCAATTGGCTCGTGCCTATGGTGTTCATTTCCGTACTGATTTGCCTATAAATCTACAGGAAGCTACGCAGCGAAGTATGAAGAGTTATTTATTAGATGAGGAGATAAGGCAGTTGTACTGGAATGCCTCCCACAAATCCTCTCCCACTGTTCCTCTCTCGCCCACGCACTCTCTGCTACTGTGACGTCCACTCTTCCTTTTTACTCCTCCGCGCAGCTGTGGAGGCGTTCTGGTCTCCTCTCATTCATTCACTACCACGCTGTTTCCATATTTCTAAGTGGATACTGTGCATTGAGTTCTGTGGAGGAAGTGGAGGCGGAGGAGGAGGAGGAGGCGGAGGAGGAGGAGGGAGCACCATGTTTGGCCTCATCCGATCAGATATCCGATCATGCCGAGATCGTGATCAGACACGGGAGCCAAACTGTAAAGATGGAATTATGTCATCTTTGTACAGAGGAAATTAAGGAGATGATCCAGTCCTATTTTCCACAAACGTATTCATAAAAGTCTTTAAACAGCTCCACCCTTTTTTTGTTGTATGAGCATATTATGCTGCTATCACTACTCATTGTGAAGGGTCAGTAAACTAGGAGACTCTTTTTCTTTAGTTAGTTGGTTTAGGATGTGTACAAAATGCGCA
This sequence comes from Apeltes quadracus, assembly GCA_021346845.1. Lineage (NCBI taxonomy): Eukaryota > Metazoa > Chordata > Actinopteri > Perciformes > Gasterosteidae > Apeltes > Apeltes quadracus. The sequence continues at coordinate 7,872,195 of CM037932.1, read as the reverse complement.
AACTGTTAACGTGAATTAATACTACAAGATCAAGCTTGTTTTCATCTCCAAACTGGCAGAACAAGTTAACCAGCGTCACTGCACTGCAGTCGTCCACCAAGGCCACATTACCACAAAGAATGTCTTCAGTCCAAAGAAGTTATATTAATACCTGCTCACTATGATGTGCTTGTATCCGCTGTCTACCACTATGCACTTTTAAAACAATTTTTTGTAATTTGGGTAAAATTGATCAATCAATTTGGGGTTAAGATGTTTTTGTTAGGGGCAATAAAAAAACACTATTGCCTGCAGCTCAATTCCACACAGAGGAAGACGTGGGAGGTTAAAGGTGCAGCTAGTGGTCCGCATGTTGGAGCTCATAATGGAGCCACAGAAGCAAGCATAGGAAGGAGGGAAGGTTTACCACTAGTTATTAACGTTGAGGTTTCTCTTTCCTTTTTCAACCTCTTTATCGGCGCATCTGCCCCATGGCAGGAACGACTTCATCTCAATCTTACAAAAAGTCAGTCATAGAAAACCACGACTTGATCTGTAGTTGTAATAAGGGGCCTCGGGGAAGTCAACATACCTTTCATTTCATTTCATTATTAAAACCTTTTTTTTTATAAAATAGTCAAGTTAATTTGATGCCATAACTAGATGGATATGTAACTGAACTGTGTGCATTAGCTATTGGACTGGGATTGACTTGAATAGTGCGACGCTACTTTTCACCTTTAAATGTTGACGGCCATATCTTTAATCATATTTGGAAATGTCCCAATATCCTGCGTATGGATGGAGAACCTGTCACAAACCTCCAGAAGCTGTTGTTTGTGTATATTTACATCATTTCAGCAAGTTTAAGCAAGAAAAGTCATAATGAAGTCATGCAATAGAAGATTACTAGAAGATGACTTTCTGTCATTGAGATTTGTTTAAGGATTCAGCCGCTGCTTACATCACCAGTGATACACAGAAGAAACCTAAAAAATTCAATCACGAAACCTCTTATAAGTCTTACGACTTCAAAGGGGCAACTGTCCATGTACCAACAGCCGATGTGATGGGTTGGGAGTATTCTACCCATTGATGAGGTGAGGTACCACACCGACTCCAGTCACATTAACATCAGAATATTAAGTGACTTTTGTTCACAATTTCACCCTATTTTTCAGCATGTTGTGTGTGTCGTTAGGGTGAGAAAGAGACATCATTCCCTGCTATTAGTTTCTCTCCAACTATGACATGCTGCAGCTCCCTGTTGCCGCAGAAATCAACCTCGCATTCTTCTTGGTGTGAAAAAGACACAAAGTAGTAACGCAAAGTATTTCTTTTTCCTTGTGTAACAAAGAAAGATGTTGCACTAAAGCGCCTCTGTAGCACTCATCCTAGATGGATGCAAAAGCCCCGGTTCCTCTGTCCCACTTCTGTGAGAGTGCGTTGATGTTTGCATTGCGCGCTGTGTTAGTCTGTATTCGGCCCGGCTCAGGTTGAGGGTTTGTGGAGGTGGAGGCTGTGGCCCCTCAGGTTGATTCACTGAGGAAAAAGGTCAGGGTCACACTAACCTCCTGGCACATTCCTACACTGTATTGCAAACACATTCTAATAAACATGACATTTTAAATGACAGGAATCGAGTCCAGGTCTCATTAGCAGTTTGATGTATTTTGATGAACTTCTAGAAATGTGGTTTTGCAAAAGCGTCACCAAAAATGTTTTGAACAAGTCAGTTGGAGCTTAAAGAATACTTTTTGCCTTTAAATTTAACCAGCATAATCCCTAATCATCTTAATTGATCAGTTCATAAATCAAGTCTCAATTTAGCACTGTTAGAAAACAACCAATAGGATTAAGGATTATACTTTTAAGGTTAATGCTTTGAACTCTAAAGCCCCTTTGAATAAAGCTCAGCGTTGATCGTCACATGGCCTTCATGTTGTGTATGTGTGTATCTGCATGTGAAAATGCACATGCTGCAAGTTTCCTACACATACTACAGTATTTAGTTATGATTAAGATAATACAATCCATGATGCATAATCACATGTCCAACAAACTAAATCCGTGTAACTCCTGTAAATGCAGATGAAAAATACTTGAGAAAAATGAAAACAAAAACAAAACAACAAAACCCAAACTCATACTGGCCTTTTAGAAAAAAGCCTAAACTGTTTCAGGTTAGCCTTAACATGAGTGTGTCCTTTACCCGTTGACACCTCAGCCTCACTGCACAAAATGATCATGATCGTCGGGCCATTGCTCTCAGTTCTATCTGTTATTTGACATTTTGGCCTTTTGGTGTTGTCTGGTTATCCAGTATAAGTCCCACTTCAGTGATCTTGTAATCGGGGGGCAAGCGGGTCAAGGACTTTGTCTGTTTGGTGAAAAAAAGAAGGAAACAAGGGAGAAGAATCCGGTAATAGATGAAAGACGAGAGTGGAGATGAAAGGAAAGGTTATCTGCTTCTCTGCCGAGCGCATCGATCGGTTTGCGTTTTCATGGGGCAAACGAGTTTGTTGGCCGCAGTCCTGGCAGAAGTGCTGAGGTATCGGCTGCACCGCCCTGCGGAAGTGTTGGAGCAGAGACTGCACTTAAATTAGGCTTAAATAATTTGAGGTTAGCTTTTGCCAGTGGCAGTAAATCCCCCCATAAAAACAGAGAGAGCCCGTGAACCGCTTGAACGGATCATCAGCAACTTACCCACAAAGTGCGCTGGTGCTGCCCTCTTGTGGCCTATTCCGAGTACTGTATCTTTACGTCACATTTTAAAAACATTTGAAACCAACGCACCGAAATAAAAAATATCCCATTTCATGAATTAAGAAGAAAGTTCTACAGATCATTTTATTGCAGGGAGTACAGAGTATAGGATTTGGAAAATATAAGGTATTTTTGTTCTGTGTGTTTATTAGGTAAGATTATTCGCCACAATAATCAAGTCTGTTAACACTACTGATACTGTATGGTACTCATGGAGCATTTCATCACAATCAAGCAACACAAACAAATACAGGTTAAACACAAGAAATAGCTTGCTTACTAAAGTAGCTCTGAATGGGACGTCTGGGGTCCGATGGGCTTTCCTCCTGCTGCTGACCAAGAATCTCCAAATACTGCTTATTAACGGATTAATAAAACCCAACCGTATGTTGGGACCTTTTAAAGCATGTCAACCTGCATACACACTTATAAATACAATCCTCCTCTTTTGTGTTAAATCAACCAAGATAACAAAAGTAATTCCAAAAAAGAGCAAGGTAGAGCAGGTAGGTGTTATGTGCAAGTACATATGCATGTGCATTTCTTTGGGATTAGACACATAAAGTGTAGAGGAAATCCGCGAATACACAAGCCGTTATACACAACGTTCTGACAGAGCAAAGGTACAGGATTTCTTTTTTTGGTTCTTTTTGTGCATCTGTTCTGACAGTTGTGCAACAATATACATGCAGACAACGCAAAACACATATCACCTCCAAGCAGCTCAACTCCATTACATTCACACACACACACACACACACACACACACACACACACACACAGCACAGATGCTCGTTCTGTGCTGTTTGTTAGTAAGGCGCTGATGGTCAGGTGTTGATACACTGATCAATGGAATCTCAGATACACTTAAGTCCAACATATTCCCATAAATCTTATAAATAAAAATGGACTTTTTAACACACAAAGTATTTCAATAATAACCTGAGGAGAGTATGTTGGACTATGTTTGAGAAGAATGCATTATATTTACAACACAGTACTAAGCATTTATGTCTGTCGGCAACATGGCGGTGATTTAACGAATGGCAAGCGTGTGTAACCAGTGGTAGGTCCCCTCCTCTTCATTAGTGTGTATAAACAAGCTAACAATATAGAATAAAATGAAGCTATATCTTTGAATGCTGTGACATTGGAAGGAAAAAGAAGGAAAAAAAAGAACGCACACAAGTAAAATTGCATAGCACCTGACTCAATACAATATGAACACCAGTTTACCAGTTTAGGGGGCGTGTCCTCAGTGCAGTGGCAAACTGGATGCGATTCTTTTAGAGTTGTTGTGATCATGTTGTGTTCTGCATGCAGCAAAAAAGTCACTTGGTTTCAGGTTTGTAGTGTTTAGTCTGCCGGCTGTTTTGCAAACCTGTGTCCCTCTCCTCTCACACATGCAGGGAAATAGCACCATCGTTTGAAGACAGCAAGCTAAGCCGAGTCGGGGTCGTCAGCGCACACTTTTCTGCTCGCGCGTAAGGAAGGAGGACTCTGGGCTTTATGTCCTCTTCATGCACACAGTACAACGGCTCACGTTGGATCGGAGGTTGCCGGCTTTGAGCGTTGAAGGGACGGGTTTCCTGGAAAGAGGTGCAAAGAAAAAACTTTAGAAGTCCAAATCATATATTACTGTGTCATTATTACCAAGCTCACAATAAGTATGGCAAGGAAATTAGATAATGACCAAAGAGACGGAAAGAGAAAGTATTTCACCAGCAGCTCAAAGTGACACTGACGCAAGAAACCTCCCGAAACAAGGACAACATGTCTCCTCTCAATTCAGACTTCTTCAAGATCAATTTCTTGTAGAAAATTTAGTTTTAAAGAATTTGTTCCAACATAAAACTGCTTCCAACAATGTTAACTTTGCTGTGGAATTTTACAAGTACATCTTTTAGTGGTTTAAATACCAAGCGAAAAACCAGACACATGTGAGAGCGGGCACATGTGCACAATAAATATATAAGTTACTCTTTAATGTAGTGGATTCGAGAAATACAACGTCCGACTTTTTCTGTCCTACCTAAACATCTCACTGTCTTCAATGGTGGCGAGCCAGAAGCTGTAGGAGTTGGCGTAGTAGTTGCAGGTCCCGCGGCCGTGACACTCAATGAACGGAGCACTGCGGAATTCCTCCAGGCAGGATCCAGGGGAGGCCAGAGCCTGACCCGAGCCCTCAGCACCGGCACTGGTGTGCTTCACAAACACAAACGCACAATCAGAAATGCCCGTCAGTCAAACTCAGCACATCTCAAAGGCAGTTACTGTTGGATGTCGCAAAGTTGGGCCTGTAAAAAGAGTTTCTTCCACCGACACAGTAATGATGGATGTATTGTGTACGTGTAAATGAATATGAATGCAGATTGGGGTGGGTGTGTCCTAAAGTAGGACAAGCTTTCTGTACTTGAAATTACAGCATGCAGTGGTTAAGTCCTTCAACTTGTGGGTTACATTAGCTGTGGCACATCTGCTCTTCCTCTTAACATTGTGACGTATAAAAAATAATTTATAAAAATCAACAGAACTTTGATCACCGTCTATCAACTCAATGCTGGACTGGACTTGACTGAATCGTCACAAGTTCAGCTTTCTTAGCATTTAAGTGGCGCAGGGGAGAAGCGAATGCATTCCTGAACATGATCCTGTTTGTCTCACCATGACAAAGGAGTAGCCAATCCACAGAGCTTCCCAGCCGTGAGGGCATTCTGGGAGCCTGATGGTCTGACTGTGAATTGCCATCACCATGGCTGGGGCTTCACACACCGCACACCTGTCCACACACACACACACACACGCACACACACAGGCGAGGAGCGGGTGAAATGAGCATCATGAATACCTGAAACAGAACAGTGCTCACACAGAAAAGCGCACGTACCTGCTGATGAAGGGTTTGATGCCTTCACCAGTGATGGGTGCCATGCTCATGGGCATTGGCTCAGGGGAGGTGAGCCAGTAGGAGTAGTCGTTTCGAGAGGCAAAGTTGCACACGTTGTTGATGTTGCAGAACAGGAAGGGCATGGGGCTGAACTTCCTCAGGCAGCTGCCCGCCGTACCTAAAACGCAGAGAAAGGAGACATGGGATTAAAGCCACAGACGCTTCTTTACCCCACTTTGTCTTCTAATCTTTGTCACTCCTGTTGTGTTTCTCACCCAAGTCCTGTCCATGGGAGCGCTCGTTGCCCTGAACATAGAGCAAGGAGTAGCCGTCATACAGGAGCGAGGTTCCCTGCGGACAGGTGGGAACGTCCAACGCTTGGCTGTGACGGGTCACAAGGAATCCGTGATCCATGGACGAGGGGCCCGGGTGACCCACTTGACCCGGGACGCCGTCAGGTCCTGTGGGGCCAGGGTGTCCTCTTGGTCCTACAGACAGAGTGGTTGAGGATTAACGACAGGAACAAGGCGGCCGTGGTTATCTCACCGTAACCTTTGACCTGTGTGCGCCGCTCACCCTGTGGCCCTGGCAGGCCAGGTTCTCCCTTGGATCCAGGCTGACCATGATACCCAGGAATGCCGTCGTCACCTTTTGGGCCCGACATACCTGTCATACCTTGAAAATGAAAAATAACACAAATGCTGAAGCAGTGAACAAATTAGACCCAGAAAAGAGTGAGACCTAGAGCGATTCTAGGGAAAATGTCACCTTGCTGTCCTTTCTGCCCAGGAAGCCCAGATGGCCCTTGGGGACCTGGTAAGCCGTCATTCCCTGGGAACCCGATGTCTCCTTTGATGAAAATTGTGGGGCCGGGGGGACCGGGAGGTCCATCGATTCCTAAAATATACATATATACAAATATACATATATATAGGTCTCTTTAGAAAACATTTTCCAGTATTTTCTTCTAAATTATATTAAGTAAGATAGAAACAGTGTGGAATAATAAAAAACTGGAGGGATTCCCATGCATGCTTACCCGTTTCTCCTGGGACTCCTCTGTCTCCAACATCTCCTTTGAATCCAATGTCACCAAGATTACCCCTTCCACCTAGAGTTACAAAAATAGACTATTTTAATGGTCAATAATGGAAATAAAAACATTTCTTTCTGGCCATATTTCTGTAAAAACACGTGACACACACATAAACATACACAGTCATTGACTAGATTACTATTATGCAATCACCTGGGAAGCCAGGGACGCCCTGCAGTCCCCTTTCTCCCTTCTGCCCATCGATACCAGGAAGGCCAATTTCTCCCTGTAATACACACACAGAAATAGCATAAAAGCATCACTGACCTGCATATCACCTTGTGTAGGATAAATATTGAGTGATGGAAAACAGCCTAATGACATACAGAAAGTCCAGTAACTCCAGGGTCACCCTTATGTCCTGACTCTCCCTGGAAACCAGGGAGGCCCCGGTCTCCCTTGTCTCCCTTTTGGCCGTCTCTACCTGGCACACCAGAGGGTCCTGGTCCTCCTGAGGACCCTGTTTGACAAAGAGAGGAATGGCACATCATTTAGACATAATGGATTTGTATTCTAAACACTTTTTTCTTGTAACAGTGGTTCGATATTTTTTTAACTTGCTGGCCTTACTGGTCGTGCATATGGCGTACCTGATTCTCCGGCATTTCCGGGCTCTCCCTTCTCTCCTTTAGGGCCTTCCAGAGAAATACCTGTCAACCCCCTCTCTCCGGTCTTCCCATGGGGTCCAGTTAAGCCTGAAAGTCCCTTGTCACCTTTGATACCAGGGACACCAGGATGGCCTGGAGTGCCAGGGAAGCCGGGACTACCTTTGTCACCTGCAGAGGGAAAGGGAAATGCCGCCAGAAGAAACTTAGTGTGACTTTGGGATTGTATGAATGCGCGGGGGAAGGGCGCTGACCTTTGCCGCCATGCACACCGGGTTCTCCAGGGAAACCGCGTCCAGATAAACCTGAGGGGACACAGAGAAAGTACATTACATGCATTCCATGTCATTTTTGGATGATAGGTCTGGAGTCTCCTCCTTACTTCTCTGACACTAACCTGGGTCTCCTCTCTCCCCTGTGGATCCAGGGATACCATCCACTCCAGGATTTCCCTTCTCTCCGGGAACACCAGGCGGTCCCTGCAAGCCTCCTTCACCTGAAGGAGAACATTTTTTATATTTTGTTAACCCGCGTGGGGTTTTAATAGAAAAAAAAACATTGCACAAAAACTGATCTTGCAAGATCATGTCTGTCTAAAATGTGTTTCAAAAGCTAGGAAAGGATAAATTAAATGTTGTTTGACGGCCCAAGGAAAGAATTATTTTGCTTACCAGGCCGACCGTCTAGGCCAGTTTCTCCTGCAGGCCCAGGCAGTCCTGGGGTTCCCTTCTCACCTGGTCGGCCTGACTGACCTGTATGACACACATACAGCACAATGTGAACTCACACTGAATAACATGTATCCTATGCACATGTTAATATGCAACATGACATCTGACCTGTATAACCAATGAGTCCTTTTTCTCCTTTGGATCCTTGCAGGCCTGGCTGGCCGGGCATTCCCTCGTGACCCTTCAGCCCCCTCTCTCCCGGTGACCCGGGGAAGCCTGGCTGGCCTGCTGGACCCTGCGAGAGAAAGGGAGGGCAGTCCAGTAAACATAGGTAGGTACTGAAGATCGTTGAGACGTGAAAACAAAGTTTATATCATATTAAAACTGGCAAAAATCTTCCCATGTCCCTTTCTGCTAGTGTACAGTTTACATGATTTATTCTCTATATTTTAAATCTATTCTTTAGGCTGGTGGACCGCAGTGATAAACTCCATCACACCGCCACGTTAAAGTTAATATTGCTACGCAGCTGCGACGCACAATTGACTGCGGTAAGAACACACAAAGAGGAGATTTTATCCAAAATAATTCATTGTGTGAAGTTTTGTTGGATTTTTGAGTTGGTCTTTCCTCAACACACTGATCTAATGATCCAACTAACATAGGTGCATCTCAATATATACGTATACACGTTATATAAATGTGTTTAGATTTAAATATATTCAATATATAAATATAATATACGATATGGTAGTCATATCATATTCTGAATGTTGTTTTTATATATATATATATATATATATATATATATATATATATATATATATATATATATATATATATATATATATATATATTGATATTGATATTGATATACTGAGTAATAATGCATGTTTGATACCCTTTTTTGCATTGACTGGGATGTTTATGGAAACTGATTGGCTGGGCCTACAAAAAAGAAAATCCACCAGCCGCTGCTGCAAATCAGTAGTGGATATTTGGGTTTTGCCGATGGTGTGTTATCTTTTTTACTGATTATTTAACTCATTATGACTATGAGCCAGGCTCTCCTTATTTTCATAGAAATTATGATACAAGAATGATGTGGCAATGGATTACCTTTTCTCCTGGATGTCCTGGGAACCCAATACCTGGATCACCAGGTACTCCCTTGTCACCTTTCTGCCCGTCTGTGCCTCTGAATCCAGGATGTCCCGACGTACCAATTTCTCCTTTACTGCCCTTTGGACCTGCCACACCTGCACTCACACACACAGACACACAATACATGCAATTAAATGGGAAATGTAGGTTACCCCCGACTTTCCTTAATACAAAATGTTACACTTCTGTCTTTCTTTGTAACACTTTTCATGAGACACATGAAACATTTGTTTTGTTTGTGCGATCTTACCTGGTATTCCCATCTCTCCTACACTGCCTTTCTGACCAGTTTGTCCCATCCTGCCAGGCTCCCCGGGAAAACCAAGGTCTCCTTTCTCACCTAAAACACACCAGTGGCATACACAATTAATGTGTAGAATGTTTCCCCTCAATTTTTCATCGTGTGATTAAGCAGGTGAAGATAATTCACTGAGAAACGGTTAAATTAAATTAATAGGACAGCACAGAAAGGATTACCACATGAAGTCTATTTGGTTTAGATTTCCTATAAAGAAATTTAACGCATTTTAGGTCGCAGTTCAGGTGATCGTGTGTTCACCTGGTTTTCCAGGTGATCCAGGCTCCCCATCTTTGCCTGCCTCTCCAGGGTTACCAGGAAGTCCACGATGGCCCTTTTCTCCATGGGACCCAGATCTACCTGATGAGAAAAGTGGAATTAAATATAAGTCCAATTGCTGAAAACATGCTGAAAATAACAATAACATAACAATAAAAAGAGATATTTCTTAAACTATGAGTCAATAAATAGAATCCCCAATGACCCTGTTTCAAGTAAATCAACCATTTACTCGTATTGATTTATTTTGTACCTTTTTCTCCGACGTCTCCCTTTTCCCCCTTCATGTGCTCCATGTCAACGTCGGTCATGTTCCCAGGAGGTCCTTGAAGACCTCGGTCTCCCCTCTCTCCTTTATCCCCAGACTCTCCAATATCACCTCTTGGTCCAGTAATACCGGGATCACCTAGGAGAGACGGTGGGAAATAGAAATTGTTACTGCTGCAAAAAAATGTAAAACCATCATAAGAGAGGCTGAAGAAAGTCAGTTTTCACCGTTGGTTTTCCTCACCTCTGAGTCCAGTAGATCCAGATGTACCAGGTAGTCCAGGAACTCCTTGTAGTCCCGGTGTCCCCATAACACCCATTTCACCTTTAACACCTGGGAAACAAACACCCATACATATGGAAATGAATGTAGGTTTAATTGGGTTCAGTTATCCAACAGACACATTCTCTTTGAGTCCACCCTGCTCCTCATTTCAAATCGAATGATAGGACAAGTACTCAACATTACGTATTACTGCCAGTGTTGAGAGTGATTTGCCTGTGAAAGGGCATAATGGAAAGTCAGAAAGTAAATACTGCAGTACCTCAACTGCAATAAAGATGAAGATGTTTTAAAACATTTTTTCCTTATTTAATTTAATCGGGATAAAATATATTTGAACAACGTTATCTGAATTACATACGTTTCGTAACATGAATACTGTACTGAGGCCGTCTTTCATTTAGTCGATAAGCTAACCCTCAACACTTTCTCCAATAAAATTTCACAAAACCTAAAGGACGCAATTGCTCCTTATCGGTGGATGGCTTTTAATGTGAGACGTGCACAGGACTTGTTAGGTTTGATTGACAATATCATACACACAGAACACAAGATGCATTAAAGTATTTTGTAGTTATTTATGATAAAAACAATTTATAAATTAATTTTATTGCTTGACTGAATTACTTAATGCTGTTTATTACTTTGACTCTATTAGGGGCTGACCTTTATCTATTGCTGCAAGTACAATAATTACAAAGATTACAAAATCAGTTGGTCTCACCTTGGTTTCCAATGAGTCCATCACTTCCAGGGAAGCCCGGTGGCCCTGTGAGTCCTATAGAACCTGGGTTTCCTGGGAACCCCTGGGTTCCCTTCTCTCCCTGAGGCCCTGGCATGTCGAGACCAGGAGGACCTGGGAATCCCTTTTCTCCCTTAACACCGTCCCTACCTGTTCAACAGGCACACATACAAATAGAGTTGTAGTGACTTTCGTAATTCAATTGACAGACCGGGTAAACCGGGTAAATTTGCTTCTCAATATGACATTGTAACAGGAGTTACCGATAACATTACACCGCCTGTGATTATTTTATTTATCAATTGTGAGTGTCCATGCATTGACGCAAGTAAATGGAATCAAGCCACCACTGATATTATTCTACATTATTATTACTTTACCGTCAGGGACATGTCTAGATGTGCTTTGTGAAACACATTTGAGATGAAGACTTTGTGCTAACCGTATGGTCCTGGCTCTCCATGGGGTCCTTGTGGTCCAGGAGCCCCAGGGGAACCTTTACCTGGAGCACCTGGTAAGCCAACGAGTCCAGGAGATCCTGGGCGTCCGATGTCACCTTATTTGAAAGACCAAAGAGAAGCAAAGTTGTACATGACAATATGATGGGCCTTTTTAACTCTGACAGAAGAAGTTGGCAAGCAGTCCGACAGTACCTTTGATTCCTTGAGATCCTGGCACTCCTGTTTGGCCCTCACTTCCAGGAACACCAGGTAGTCCAATACCACCCTTCTCTCCAGGGAAGCCAATAATTCCTGGGGGACCCTGATCACCTTTTAGGCCTGGAAGACCCTGTCCTGGGTCACCCTGCAGAGTTTAGGCATAAAAACAGATTCGATGCTCAACAAAATATTGTGTGTGTTTGCGTGTGTCTGTGTGTGTATTACAGGGACAACCTGGCCTTCCTGGTATCGATGGACAGAAAGAAGAAAGGGGGACTGCAGGGTGTACCTGGCTTCCCAGGTGATTACATAATAGTAATCTGGTTAATGATTATTTCTTATAAAAATGATGTGCATAAAGTAAATATTAGTATTGTTCTCGTAGTTTTATCGGAATTCCATTCAGATGCAAAGAAATACACACTTTTTGCCCAGGTGTACCAGGTTGTCCAGTCGAGCCATCCTGTCCTGGTCTTCCAGGCTCTCCTGGTAATCCTGGAGCTCCTGGAATTCCACTGATCCCTAGAAACATGGATTAAACATTTGTTTTGTTTATATGTACATCCAATGTATACACCATATCAAATTGATATGCCTTTTCCTTTGGGATGTGCAAGTATCCAATGCATTTATTTGATGCATCATCATAGAGGGGGAATAGGTCAACATGGAGTGCTTACCTTTTGGGCCAGTTTGGCCTGGAAATCCAATTCCATCGGATCCACGTTCACCTTTCTGTCCAGGGAAACCTGGCTGCCCAATGTCTCCAGGCAGGCCCATGTCACCTGCAACCAATAACACGTTACGAGGTAAACAGGACCAGTACTCTTATCAATCCTGACAATTTCTTTTGTTTTTTTGTTATCACATGCTGATACTATGCCTCCCCGCTATTGTTATTTTGTGGATCAAACAAAAGTTCACTCATTAACCCTCAAGATACTAGTTTTATATCATATGTTCTCCTGTGGAGCGCCTATTGACAAGATGGTGACTATGCTGATGCTTACCTTGAAGTCCAGGTAGTCCGGTATTTCCAGGTGGTCCAGGTACTCCCTGAGGTCCAGGAGTGCTAATACCCTTCCCTGGCTCACCTTTTGTACCTGATTCACACAAGGTATATGTCATTACTGGCTTCATGTTCAGTCTGTCTTTGCTGAGCTACAGATGTGTCACTGAGCCAAAGTTTGATTTAACTCCTCTGTGACTATAAATTAGATTTTTTCCCAGTATCTGTTGGTTTCTCATTGTATACATTGCATTCCTACCAGCTTGTCCAGGAGTTCCAGGAAGGCCTGGTCTCCCCTGACTGCCTTTCTCTCCACTCTCTCCCGGTCGACCAAAGCCTGGAATGCCAGGTGGACCCCTCTCTCCGGGAGGGCCAATAGGACCAGGGTTCCCATCTGGCCCACGCTCACCCTTGACGCCTTCTTTGGCCTGAAAGTAATCAGAGAATGGTGTTTTCCAATCTACTTAGGCTGACAATAAACCCTTAAACTAACTAATAGACTGGTGGAGCTCATGCTCTTTGGATTTGGGATAGTTTGCCCCTCCCAAACAGACCATGAATACGCTTACTGGTTCTCCTTTGAAGCCGGGTACACCTGGAAGGCCATCACTCCCTGGCTTTCCATCCTGTCCTGACTGCCCTGGTGTACCAGAAAGACCGGGCGTACCTTTTTCCCCCTTCAGACCAGGAGCCCCGAAAATATCTCCTGGATCACCAACAGCACCAGGGGACCCAATCAACCCAGGAACACCTGGAGTGCCCTGTACACGAGTCCAAAATATATATTGTTGTTATTTTTTCTTTAATGAAATGAGCGATTAATTGTTAAATGATTCATCTCAGACTTTGTCCAAAAGGATTTCAGACATTATTTTACTCACAGGAATTCCAGGTGTTCCAGAGGAGCCAGACACGCCCTTTTCTCCCTTGCCGCCTACTTGCCCTGGAGGTCCTGCCAAGTGAAAATGGACAATAGTACACTTCACACTACACTTCACAATTCATTTAATATTCACCTAGTGGGAAATGGTGGAAGAAGATATTATCCCTATTATTGTGTTTGCACAATGAAAACTGTCAGCTTTAGTCAGAACGAGAAAAAGATCCTGACATATTTAGGTCTTAACCCCAACGGTTGTGTGGCGAGACCATTTTTAATTGAATATAATTAAATTTACTCACCCCGATCTCCTTTAGGTCCTTGGGGCCCAGGTGATCCAGCTGGGCCGAAGCTTTCACACTGAAAACAGGTATCTCCTCTATCACCTTAGGGAGGCACAAACTTGTCAATTAAAAGAATAGGAAGCACTTAAATGTTCTTAAAACTTGGTTCAGCCAACACAAATGTATTAATACGTGCGCACAAATGTGTTATTACTCATCAAAAATAAAAAAAGATTTTCATCATTTAATTTGATGAATCATATTTATCAGCACAAATTCTAGAGGTTCTTACCTTTCTGTCCCAATTCCCCTTGTAACCCTACAGGTCCAGGTGGGCCAGGATTTCCTTTCTCGATGTCACATTCATTAGGGTCAACTGTGTGTTAATGTCAAATAACAAAAAATACATCCGTCACACACACATGGCGTTGCAGAATCAATTGTTGAAATTCAATTATTCAAGTTTTACACATACTCGGTAGTCCAGGTGGTCCGGGCGATCCAATGGGCCCTGGTTGTCCTGGAGGTCCAACGAGAGACTCTCCTTCTAAACCCATGTCTCCTTTCTCACCAGTGTCTCCCTTCTGACCGCTCTCCCCTGGAGGCCCTTCGATGTGGCGGCCTGACGATCAAGTCATGGAAGCCAGTCAGTGTGTCATTCAGGTTAGCATGGGTCTGAAATGGTCTTATTTGAAATATTGTGCAATTTTACCTGGTAGACCTGCTTCTCCCTGAGGACCAGGAAAACCTTTTGGATTATGAGAAAATATAGCATATCATGGACGCTGCTCCAAAAAAAGTGTTCAATGCGCATTTGTGCATATGACCATTTAGTGGCACAGCATGACCTCACTTCACCTTTTTCTCCTTGTGACCCTGGATAACCACGAGGACCGGCAGGACCAGGGGAACCCTCACCCTTAAATTATAAAATGACAGAGATTGAGGATGCATGGACTTGATTTAGTTTGTTTGATTTTTTTTGTTTGATTTATATCTAAAATCCAAATTAGTTGACCGATGAACTTCTTACCCGCCATCTTCCTGAATTACCCCTTCTTAGGAATAAGTCTTCTTATGCTTTTCTGCTTTTTGTGACTAGAGTAGATTAAGCCTCAATGTCTAATTTAAAGGGCCACTTCAGCTATTTAGAGTTGCATTTCCATTAAGTTTTTTTTTTAAAACAGATTAGCAAAATGTTATTCTCTGATGCATCTGTAAACGCTTTAAACACTTATACCAAACCCTGTAAAGGTTACAAATTAAACAACTGTCAACAAATATGGGATATTACATTCAATAGCGTTCTTTTGTTAAATCCTCCCTGCTCGGTATTGCAGGCATTCTGTTGCAATGCGTATTCTTCAATCTCATCTAAAGATTATCCAAGTCAAGGCCACAAAATAAACAGAGGTCAAGAGTCCAGATTGCAGTAGAGGAACGGTTGTATAAATTCAAAATCATTCAAACTCATTCAAAATACACCTCCCAACACGTAATTCTTACTACGTTCTCCACACTGC
This sequence comes from Apeltes quadracus, assembly GCA_021346845.1. Lineage (NCBI taxonomy): Eukaryota > Metazoa > Chordata > Actinopteri > Perciformes > Gasterosteidae > Apeltes > Apeltes quadracus. The sequence goes on along the minus strand of CM037932.1, from coordinate 7,856,803 downwards.
CAGGTTACGTATAATAGAGAATTCAGTTTTATCATGTTTATTTGGTCCATCATTTTAGCTGGAAAAAAATAAACTTGACAAAAATACAAAATTTTAAAACCATACCATGCACGATATATGTAATTTGGATGTAACTGTAGATTTTGTGCTGAAAGTATTCTGTCGGAGATAATATGTAAATAGAATTTTCAGTCTTACAAGACACTACCCAACAGTACGTCTCAGTGTCTTACCCCATTTACATGTAATTACATCCGTCTGTAGGTTTTTAGAAATCGTCCTTTTTTTTGTAGCTGATTTGAAAAAGAGTGAGAAGATACAAGAGATAGAAATAGGAAGATTACTTACATGACCTGGTGGTCCCCTTTCTCCCTTTTCACCCTGGAAGAAAACAGGAGTTTAGTTTGTCTGACCACAACACCTCCAAGATCATGGAGGTTTCAGATTTAAGGCTTAAGTATGTGCAGAGTAAATGAAAGGTGCATTATTTACCGGAGAACCAGGGTATCCCAATGGTCCGGAGAAGCCTTTATCTCCCTGTTTGAAATTATTACGGACTTTACCAATAACTTATTTCAAAAGATAAAATCAAAAACCGTTTGGGCTGTAGAATATAGGAAGTGAATATTACAGAAAGTGATTATTACCCTTGGGCCGGCCTCTCCATCCTTGCCAGGTTTACCCTGAAATCACAGAAACACTCACTTGTATGAGTTTGGTTTTCTTTTGAACTCTTTCCTTGTTTATTGTGCCATCCCATAGACATTCATTTTATCACTTACTCTTCCTCCACTAGGACCGATTTCCCCTTTGGGACCTCGGACCTCGCTCCTGCAGGTGCCCTGCAAAGGAAATCAGGTGCCTTTAAAGATAGTTTAACTAAAGTATAGCAAACACCCTGCGTGCAACATTATCTGCTGTAAATTATAGACCTCGACCTTTGAGGGGAAATACTAACATTGGCGCCTTTATCCCCTTGATGTCCTTTCTCACCCTTTATGAATAAAAAAAACACAAACAAACACATTCAGGAAATAACACATAGTCCAAGTCATTTTACATCTATGAATACATTTAGCATTTGTGATTTATTAATAGCCAAACATAGCTGTCCAGGTACCTGCACTGTTGTTACTCCTCCAGTGCCTTCCAACGGGAGTCCTGGAGGGCCGGGTGGGCCGCGGAAGCCTCGGTCCCCCTGCACGAAGACCACAATGATGACAAAAACTTCCACAAGCAAATGCATGTTAAGAAGAACAATATGTTAACAATTTTTTATGAAATGTAATGAAAAAAGCAGCCATCTAGTGCAAAGTAATTTCCCTTTCTAAGGAGAAAAAGACAAATTCTATGCAAGATAAGATAATACCGTCAAAACTTATTTTATTTCCTTAGCTGCAAACACGATAGAAGAAATCTATTAACCCATTCTTACCGTTTCATCATTTACCTGTTAAGTGCTACTGCTTCCTCTAGTTAGGTCTTCAGTGACAGCATCATAAAACAAATGTAAACTTTTGTAAACAACGTATACTATTCTCACCTTTTCTCCTTTCTCACTCTCAAAGGAAATTGTTTCGTCCTGCAAAGACGTAAAAAAAAATCTCTTATGACATCTCAGCTGTATGATAAAGTCCGAAAATTGCCGTACAATTAGAAAACCCTCATATATTACAAGCCTTACTAGTTCTCCACGTGGGCCAGGGGGACCAGGATCACCCTGTCAAATGGTTATTCAGTTAGTTAAACGAACTGATGATATCAGTACTGTATTTTACAGATCAACAAGTCTTCCAACAGGTTTAAACATCTACACAGATATGCTTTCCAGCACATATGGGAGCTTTATTCAGCGGTTATCATGTGTCTCTGCGTACCAAATATTCCATACCTCATATGTTTTATAACTGACTAAGAGGTGATAAACTAGCCACCTGTGCAGGAGTGACTTACTTTGGGTCCTTGATAGCCTCGAGGGCCTGGAGGTCCGATGGGTCCAAGAGGTCCACTTGATCCCTGTGAGAGAATTACATGTGGGGAAAAAATCAAAATTCAGAAAACTGTCAGTCTTAGATTGGTCCTTTTCTTTCCGGAGGAACAAACAAGTACGCACAGGTAGTCCAGCTGTGCCAGGGAATCCCCTGTCTCCTTTCATGGGAATAATCCCGATCACACCTCCAGGGTCGCCCTGTAGGACACAAGACAACAATAAATGGTTTGGTAAAACCATGTCCAATCAAACATGAAGATTAGACACTGTTGCTTGCACAAAAATGACGGCGCTGCATCAACTTGAGCTCACCTTCATTCCAGGAATTCCAGGGATTCCCTGACAGGAGAGAATAATATGTACAATGTTAACTGATATTTTTTTCCACAGGACTGCGGCTGAAATGTGTGCCGGTCGGTTACTTACAGGAGGTCCTTGAAGCCCAGGAAAACCAGCAGTGCCATCCCTCCCTCTGTCTCCCTGAAATGTGTACACGCACACACACACACACACACACACACACACACACACACACACACACCAGTCAGAAGGCCGAAACAGTTAACGAATCCAATTTAAAACAGAATAAGACTTTTAGAAAGGGCTTACTTTAGTCCCATTGCATCCTGGGATACCATGCAAACCTGGTGGGCCATCATTTCCATTGATTCCCTAAGAGTGGGAGGGAGCACAAATGGACCGTTTGCAACTGCTCAGATCTAACATCATCTAAATCCCTGTTATCCACCGGGCATTGGTTTTTGGTGAGGGGTTTGCATATGACAACACTTTTTTTGTAAATCCAACTAGACACTGAAGGACGAGAGGCGGATCAGAGAAACTCACTGGTAGTCCTGGATTTCCCGGAAAACCTGGCCGACCAGGAGGACCCTGGAAGAGGAGAGCCATATAACACCTGTCACACCACATTGTACTATGTGTCATAATTAGAATGGTTGGTTACTTACTCGCACTCCCTTCAGTCCAGCAGCTCCGGGGTCACCCAGATCTCCCTGCGAGAAACAGATGACATCAGCATCAAACCAACAGAGAAATACGTTTTATGAGCTTTATAGCAGATTTATGTACGACATAAGTATTGTCAAAGGGACAGAAAACAGCTCAGATAAGTTTATTAATTTCGATGTGTGTGTGTGTGTGTGTGTGTGTGTGTGTGTGTGTGTGTGTGTGCGTGTGTGTGTGTGTGTGTATACTGACCGTGGGGCCCATTGGTCCTGGAGGACCTTCATGTCCCTGCATCCCTGGAAAACCCATATTACCGTGAAGACCAGGAAAGCCACGCTCACCCTGTGAAGCACAGGATAATGATGTAAGGATCAAAATATTCCAACCTACTGAGATTAGACTGAATAGTTCACGGCACAGAAATATCAAAAAAGAACATTGGTTTAGCAAATTTAATAGGAAACAATAACTATGCAATTCGATTACTTAAGTACTTAACTGGTTCTCTGATTTACTATATTGGTATCATTTGTTGTCACAACATTATAACAAATGTCTTTATAAATGTTCTTATATTTATATCTTTAACATAGCAAACTTCAAAATAACGTTTTATTTTTTCTGCTCTTTAAGCTTACATGTACGTTGGTCAATCTAGTGCCAAAAAGCAAATTATAGGCACTTTGTCTCTAAGACTTAACTGCACTTGCCCACCTAACAATACTTGAAACAATTGTTTTCATTATGTAATGTTAAAAAACAACAATAAAAACTACTATTGGTCAAAATAAATCAGTGCCTTTCACAGTGACCTCCAACTGCTGGATGTTATTTCCATTACAGTCCACTAGATGGCAGCATTCCTGCTCGAAAGAACATGATCCATTAAGCTCCACGACCCTCTGACCCGCCAAGCATGAGAATCCTTTGGTGTCAATTTCCATTCTCTGACCACAACACATCTGTATTCAATCAGTGCTCGGGATCCACAGCGGGTTGGCCGAGATCCACTGAACACAGTGAGTACATCTGTTGTCGGGGGAGCTGCATGTTTGGCTACTGTTGCTGTAATGATGAGCCACGCTGTACAAAGAGGATAGATAACGTCCCGCAGGCGTCTGATTTGACTCAGCCATTAATTCACGTGAACACTCACACAGCAGGAGTCGCACTGAAAAACAAATCTGACCATCGACCACTATTTTGCACGTTGCATATGTCCACTGGTTGTGGTCATCTGTTTTATTTAAATCTTAAATTGATCACGACATACACAATTATCCCATAGTCCACTGGCACATTTCTTGTGACTGAAATATTTTCTTTCCTGGTTCCCGTACCGTTAATGTACTTGTTACTGATCTAATGAGCTACATCAGGATGTGGCCACAAAGCCAATACTTGTTAGTAGAGTTGTTTTCCGATCCGATACGAGTATCGGAAATGCCTCCGATACTGCCGAAAATGCTAGTATCGGGTATCGGCGAGTACTGTAGTCCAGGCACCGATCCGATACCGTTAGCTAACATTAACGTTAGCTCGCGTTAGCTCAGGAGCTGACGTTAGTGAGATCCAGCGTTTTACTAACGTGAACCGGGTTTGTGGAACGTCACACACGGCAAACGAACCTAGCTAACGCTATCCAGGCACTCGTCTCGGGAAACTTTCGCTGTAATGTGTAACACATTAGATTTGAACTGTTATGGTTACGGGTCCGCTTATCCGGGTCGGTAACCGCTACTGTAAACGGCCGTTGGTCTCGGTGCTGCTCGGGCTGTCTTCTCCGTCATTTGCACATTAGCTCAGGAGCTAACGTTAGCGCATCATGCCGGCGGTTTGGCAGAACTTTACAGTGGCTTTTCCCACCAGTAAGACGCCGAGATGCAACAAGTGCAAAGAAGCAATTTCGAGAGGTGGCACCAGTGTTGCAAATTTCAACACCAGCAACTTAATCAAACATCTGAAGACACGTCACGCTAAAGAGCACGACGAATTTACCAAAGTTAAGGGGACACCGGTATCGGTACTCGGTATCGGCCGATACCCACAGGAGGCGTATCGGAATCGGTATCGGGAGGAAAAAAATGGTATCTCTAAAGTGGTATAAATGTAAATAATAAATGATAAAATAATATAATAAAACACAGTATTAACAGGCCTTTTTGTTTTGGCGATTTAATAGTTCTAACTAATATAAAACAAAGAAAAAAGTCTCAAAGTGAGTTCATAACAGAAGAAAATATATTGTAACAGCAAAAGCACATTTTGCCAAAGATAGTCAATAAGAACTTTCCATGTTTGAGGACATTCATGCTGGAGAGCTGACAGCTCGGAGGCTCACGAACAGTCCGGGCCAGTGACATCACTTGTGCATCTCGACCAGCTGTGTGTACGGACACGGTCTAATTCAGTCTCTGCTCCGTGACTGAGCCCCAAACACCGCTTTTCCACCCAGGCCAAGCCGCCGTACGTCCCGCTCAGTCAGAACGTAAGATGAACTTACAAAGAAAGAAAGAAAAAAAAACTGCCATACGGAAATCTCACCTTAGCTCCTTTGACACCACTGCAGTCACATTTTCCACACGATGCCCCGCAGCCCTGTGGAGGAAAAGAAACAAACATACAAATGAGCCGTCGCTTGGGAGACAGATCGTTTAGAAAGAGACAAGACAATAATAAACATGAAGAGAGGAGCGAGAAGGACACTCAGCCAGCTGAGAACAACAGCCGACCGCTGAGGGTCACCTGATGTCATCTGTCATCTGTAATTTGTCAGATGTTTCAAGTGTGCTACAAACTTCTTTCATCAATTATTGCATCATTAATCATCCAGTGTCTCGCCCCGTTTATGACATCCCACCGACGCTGTAAATCCCCACGATGCTGATCTCACCGTCGATCGTGACAGTTTGTAACATGTCAATTCAAAATGATCAAAACATCATTGTAGTTCTGGACTAGTGAATCAAAGCTAACATACACCATGAGCAACCGCGTTCACCTACAATTGTTAATTGTGTATTGTTAATAACCATGCCGGCTTTAATGTTTATTGATGACTGCATTGAAGGTCTCAAATGAAGACCGGCTTTCTTTAGTGCATCATGTTACTCTGAAGCCTTGTTGAGCGTCACTGATAAGCTTTGGAGAAGTAACACCATCACTGTAGCTGGCCCTTCCCCCCCCTCCTCCTCCCACCACCTCCTGTTCCCTCTCCTCTGGGGCCCCTGGAGGATGGAGCCTCACTCGTTGTACCCCTCCTTCTTTTTTTCTCTATCATCCAGCTGTTGCCGGCGTCCAGCCAAAGGCCTGCCAGAGCGTTGGACAGAGAGGGAACAGCTACTCTACACACAAATATTTATCTCTGTGTGCCTCTTGTTCTCACACGAGTACACGCAGGATCCCTCCCAAACCTTTCATCTAATACATACGTCGGTCTGAATTTAACATTGTTTCTTCTAGCATGCAGTCCTGTTTAACATACCTGATAATCAAATCAACATGTGGCTCTAAGAGCATGGGAACGCTCAGAAAACAGACCCCACTCTCAGGACCTTCAGACCTGACCAAGTGCTCTTGTTCTCATCTATTCACACACGTGTGGCCTGCTGAACATTCTCATTGCAGCTCTCTCACACATGTGTAACATCTCACTCCACCTCTTTACTTCTGCTTTCTCAAATGTGTCGTTTCACACAATGTGCATGTTCTTCTGAGAGTGAAGAAGTTGTTGGCACGAAGCAATGAGAGCTCTTGGTGTTGGATTACCATGATTTTGACAATTCATGACAATTCATCAATGGAGTTCAGGCCCACTCGTGCAACAAAGGAACACATGACACTCGCATATTGTCAGCACCACTCAAATAACTCACAGCTGCTCATTGTTTTTACTTTCTGCATTTTTCTCTATTCTGTTTCAGTCACAACTATAAAGCAGACAGTCCTGCATGTTTGCATGTTCATAAGTCTTGCCTCAAACTGGCGTTCAATGATGAAGATGCTAGGCGCGCCCCCGTGTGCGAAAACAAAAACCCAGCCATGTGATGTCTACTGACGGTCCTCCAAAGTACAGCCCCGTAATCTGCAAGTGGATCAAAGAGTTTCTTATCAGATTTCTTTCTGTTTGTTTTCATCCTACTCCCACTATCCACCGCCATAAACCCAAACACCAGATGCAAAATATGGCAGACAAACCCAGCTGACGTCCTCACTTAAAAGAACATCACGCTAATGAGAGCAGCGGTTTAGATTTACCAGATTACACACGCACACCTGAGGTGAAAAGAATCGCACACACACTGACTGCAGACACAGTCAATTTACTGAGGCTCTGTAAAATGTTGACATACAGGTATTTGAGTCCATCCATGTTATGCTGTTTTACGTCGCTACATGTCAGGTGGATTTTTGAGTTTTTGCTCCGACACGCTATAGAAGACCGAGAGGCATCAAATAGAGGTCGTTGCTCTACTTTGTTTATTCGCTGTATTAAGCTCATTAAATTCAAAAAGCTTCCATTGATACTCATCATAATGTATCTAAAAACTGCATTGAAAATGTTTTTTTATGGATTGTACTACAAAATCAGAATTTTATAAACCGTCTTGACTCTAAATATGAGTATCGATAGAGTAGTTTGTTTCTACCAGTATTGCAGTTACTGTCTCTCAATGTTATACTTTACATTCAATTATCCCCTTCAGATCCTTGCAGTGAGGTTCTATTGTACACATTTTCTAATTGTAAAACATTGGTGTTCTACCTGAGTTTGGGTATCGGATATCTGGAGAATTAAAAAAAAAAAAACATGATAATTATCAAAAAGAGCAGCTAATTATGATTATTACTTACATTTCTTGCTCAAATTGTGCTTAGATATTGACCCAATATTCTCCATCCCTCCAATATTACATATGTTTCCTTAAAGAATTGTAAATGCTATATTTGACTTCCCGCATAATAGATGGTGTGTGCGTGTGTGAGAGACAAGCAGGAGATCTTCTTCCACAGAGCAAACATGTACAGTAGCTGGTGAGTCACTGAACCATTTGGGAAACGGAATCCGATCCACCAGACAGTCTGACGTTACTTCAGTTCAGGCCTCTTCCAAAAAAGGCCTCATGTTTTAATAGCACTTGCCTGGCATGTCTGACATCATCGAATACGTGCCGAGATGAGCCAAAGAGAGAGGAAGTGATCAGTAGTGTTTACATTAAGGAGCGAGAGAGGCATCCCGTTATAACACATCCTTTATCTTTGTCCGGTAAGGTGAGCCCACCATTGGTTTACGTTAAGAGTGCAATGTTCCAACTCACAAAATAAACTCACCTTCAGCACAGTTTTTCTAAAGGCTTTAAATCGTGTTACATGACGTTCCTCGCTAGAGGGAGTTGGATGAATATTAAAATATAAACATTATAAACTGCTCCAGACTATGAACTAAATGAAACTTGAGATCAAATTGTTTCTACTCTAACCGCTTGCTCAAATTCTAACTTTCCAACAACCAATCAATATATTGCACAGACTCAAACTTCATTCTTGACCTCAAAGTTCTCATAAAAAAAACAATTACAGGCTGTAGGTTTCTTAACTAATTCAAAGGATAAATGGGCGTGTGCCTCCGCATGTGTTGCACCTAACCTGCAATATTTATGCTTAAATGTTTCCTTAAATGTTCAACTATTTTCTCTTGTGTGAAATCCTTTTTTTTTCACAAATGCTATCCTGCCACACACATTTTATACACATATTACAATTAGAAGTGTGGCAGTACCGATTGTAACCACATGGGGGTAGAAGCGTTCCGATCACTGCAGCGCTGCATATTGATTGAGCATTTACAAAAGCTGGATGGGTCTTTGCTGCCATGCTAAAGGGCATCTGAAGATCACAGAAACATCTGGTCAATGTCATCCACAGACGTTTCCCAGAATTACATCACATTCCTGCCATAACTTCCCACCACTGCTGCAGGATCTCACACACCACCAGCAGATGGGCACATATATATTCATGACCTTTCCTCTTATATACACACACACACACACAAACTGATTAAACACTGGTAAGGAACATATAGTAATGGTTACCAGAAGAGCGTCATGAGAGGGCATTGGAATTATACTACAAATTGGATTAAATGAATAATTCAGATTCATGCCCAAAATCTCTACCTGTCTCTCTTTCTCTCTCACACACATACGCACGGTAAGATAAATAAATAAATGCTAAAAAGGAGTACAGCGGAAGGCTTTTTTTCATTGTTGTTTTCCTGAGCTGGCAATGTGGAAATCCATATAAACAGAGAAAAAAGATTTGAGTGGAAAATCCAGTTTATCTCTTCCGCTGCGAGAGGAGTCTTCCTTCCCTGCTGATAGGAGTTTCCCTGAGGGGGGAAACCAGATCAACTCACTTACTTTTTATTCTGGAGATTCTGGACATTCTTGTCTCAAACATCCATGAACCGAGCATTTCTAACAGTAGAGTACATTGGCAGCTTAACAAGAGTCCTGTGTGAACTCCAAGAGAGTGAGAGTGCCGGTGCTGATGAAAGGAAGCTTTGACGAACCCACAGTGAGCCGCACCCAGCACCAAACAGACACACATAGCAACGCTACAATGCCAGGTATCAGGGGGGCTGTAGTTTGTCCAAATCTGTTGACCCCAGAGGGGTTTTATCCCCATTAACCTTCTGCCATTGCAACCGAATCGTCAGTCACGTGACTGCTTTCTTCAACTATAGTATTTCGCTAAATGGATTTGTTACACACATTTAGCCGCAAGAACAGCCCGAAAGTCACTCTTTGCCGTGGTGTAAAAGCTCAACAATGAATTACCTAATTGCTTCAATATATCTAGTTTCACTTTGTACAGTCATAGCTCCAACACCAGCCTGCCCATGTGAGCAGAGGTATTATTATTATATTAGCCATAATATTAGCCATATTGTTGCATCTTCACGTAGTTTGGGGTTCACATTTTGCTGTATGTTTTGGACGCCCAGCTGTTTGGGTTGATGTCCAGTTGGCTGATCTGATTTCTCTTAATGACTACGATGAAATGGCTTCGTTACCAGCACAATATTGTGCGAGGTTGTTAAATCTAACATTTCACATAAACAAGTCCCTGCTAAAACAACAGGTGGAGTTTTTTTCCTGTTCCTTTTCCTACTTTTCTCACCCATGTTTGTTGAAGTGAGTTGGACGAGCCGCCGTGTACTTTGACCACAGTGACTTTGTACCCCCCCGTAAAGACATGCTCATGGCGTTACACCACAAATCATCGTTTCCACATGGAGACAAGCAGGATAGTTTTACTCCATTAACGTCAAAGGGATCCATTAAGTAACACCAAATGAGACCGTTATTGAGCAAGCTAAGATTCAGGGAATACAAGACCGTGTAGTAAATACTGCAGCAACAAACACGTACACATGTGCACACTTCCACAAGTTGAATTGGACTACTCAGCTGATTCTAATGACATATAATCCATTGGATCAGTAGTTCACGTGCTGATGACCGCAACCATGTTGTTCCCACAAAAGTCCTGGGCTACGTTCACTGAAACGGGAGGAAGAAAATAATTACAAAAATAATAAATAATAGAAAACAAGTGGGGGGGGAGATGGCCAAGTTATTTCAGACTGTGCTGCTCTGGCATTCCTGGCCTTCTGTGGTACTGAGAGGCTGGCTACAGAGAATAGAAGTGGAGGAGGGGAATTTTCTGTCTGACTGCCATACTTGGAAGACACGTCTCCTGGTGCAAGTTGCTCCGTAAACAGTGTGTGTGTGTGTGTGTGTGTGTGTGTGTGTGTGTGTGGGTGAGCAGCACATGCACAATCTGGAATGCTACGATGTAAAACATTTTTATGAAACGCAAAGACAGATACAGTGTTCAGTTTTGCCAGCAAAACCAGTTTTCCTTTCTTTTTTAAAATGTGTAGCAATTTGACAAAAATAAAATGACAGTAAGTAAAGAAATCCATAGGTCAAAGGGGTAAAGAGCCACACACACACACACACACACAGACAGACACACAGACACGTATATCTCAAAAGGTGAAGCAAATGCTTACGCCAAATGATCTATAAGAAAGTAGGTATACGCGCACACGCACACGCACACACACACACACACACACATGCACAATGAACAAAGCCACTAGTCGATCGCTCAAGCATGACCATGCGTGACCAGGTTAATGGTGCCTGTCATCAAATTTGGGACCGGAAGACCAGAGCAGCTGTAAGTGCAGGGCTCTTAAGAGATGGGGTCTAGTCGTTAAGGAAACAGAACCTTTACCGAAAGAAAAAAGTATTACACCCATTTATCAACGTCATGCAGGTTGACGCTTTACTTCAGCACTGGTCTATGTGAATCAGTGGAGCCCAACATGGGCAACCGTGGACAGAACTGCAAACAGAAGCTCATCCTCTAGTTGTTCAACATGTCAGCAGAAGTGCAAAGAACTGTGCAGCCCTCTGAAGTATCATCAGTCCAACCAGGAAGTCTCTCCTACTAAATTAACAAATGGGAAGATTGTTTTACACTATTTCTCAGCATTTGCTATTTTACTCAATGTTTGTGTGTGCGTGCGTGTGTGTGTGTGTGTGTGCGCGTGTGTGCCCACTTGTATCATATAAGTATGGTAAACTAAAAATCTCTGCAGCTGTTGGAAGTGAGATAAAACTGTTCCCTGCTTATTCCTCAATGTGTGTGTGATTACTGTGATACAGCCGTTTAGACTGAAGCGGTTTAGACAACTAATTCACTGCACTGAATCAGTAGCATTATATTCCTCGACTGGTTTGGTTATCACGACCGAACACTAAATTGCTTTTAAGACAAGTTCCATCTTAAAAGTAGATCTAATAAGCCTGCCTTGAATTACAAAGGTCTCTGACCTTCCTTAATCAGCTGGTCCATCTGCATCCCATCCTGACCAGTAACAAATAAGCCTCTCACACTCATCCCTTTGACCTGTAACCTCCTGCCAGACAATTAGAGAGGATTTAAACATTCAAACAGAGTTTTCAATGAAAGGGTCATCTTGATCACCGCTCCTAATCTATCGCTGTCATTGTTTGCGTGCAGGGGTCGCGGGCTCACTCATCACTGGTCCATAACGGAAAGTCTGAGCATGTTCAGGTGCTGGTGGAATCACACAAACACCAGGGAGCAAGAAGCAGTTACTTTGTTAACGTGTTGGTTTTCTCTGAGAAAGGGCCTGTCCAGTTGAAGTCGGCGGCTGCAGAGGCCTGAGTAGTTCAGCGGCTCCTCTGTGAATGTGCAGCGCTGTGCCACAGGATGTAGGCTTTGGAAAGCCTTTCTTTCTACACGGATGAAGGCCTCTTCCTTGCCTTTTATGCTCACAAAGACAAGAAGGGGTTGGGTCAGTCTCTCAAGAGTGCTCTGGTATCTGGCTATAGCGTCAGCACGTGAGGACGAGAAATGACCTCAGCAACTTTGTACCAACCAAATATGTCGCAGTTTACATCCTGGTCTGTCCAAAAAATTGATATAGTTTGATCCTGTCAGACATCTGAGCAATATTTATCGCAGCTCATAGGCAGGCCAAAATCGTCTTTTGTAACATAACGGTGACTTTTGATCAAAAGTGTAAGGATATTAGGTCAGGGTTCCAGGATTTGTTTGTTGTTGTTGTTGTACAAAATAGGTTAGTTTCATAAAATGCAGCTGCAGTACCACTATATGGGGGATGGTGACCTCAATGGTGGGCACGGCCATGCTGCCAACAGTCAGAAGTTTGCTACATGAAATAAACACACCAAAAAAAAGCAAATCTATTTCATATGTGGAGGGTTGATGATGAAAGTCCCTCGCTCTCTTATAACAAGCAGTAACTGTAATACGGGGCGACACACTGCATCCATCAGGGAGTATGCATACGAGTGTGTGTGCACAGAGACCTTTACATCCTTTTAAACAAAGGCTCATACATTTGAGCGTGCTCCACATATGTTGGAGTTGTTTGTTCCCAGTGAGGAAATTACCCCTCATCACTGACATCAGAAGCACAGAATAGAGGCGACACCACGGGAGCAAGAATAAGTGTGAGAACAAGCGGAAATTCCAAAGACCAAAGACAGACGGCCTTTATCCCGGCACTTCACTTGGAATAGTGGAGCCCGTTAGCCCCATAATCCAACCATACGCTTCAGATGATAGTCATCTAATAGACAGAGCTGCTCTCCATTGTTCTCCTGTTTCCACATCAAGCCGTATCTCTTCCATCACTGGTAAAGCCGACGTATGGCGACTGTAACTTGAAGAACATGTCTGCTTTCCCATCAGTTAAAATGTCTTAATCTGCGCTGAGCCTCAGCCATGCATTCAAAGATCGGCATGTCGCCTGTGCTTCTGATGGGAACCACGGGATGTGACCTAAAGCTATCTGATCGAGCGTTTTTTTTTTTTTTTGGTCAACAGCTACATAAATGAACAATTCACATTGTCTCAAAGTCGACGGAGAAAAGCCCACAGCAGCAACATAACGATAGAAACATTTAAAAAAATGGATAAAGCATCTGTTGTTCCATGAAAGAGGTTCAAGGGTCATGGTGTGGATACAGAGCGACTCTGCAGTCCGATCTGCTATTTCTATCAATAACAGTTTACGATTTCTGCGCCGATCCCAGTCATAGTCTGAATGGAGTGAATTTTGATTATTTGCCATGATGTTGTAACCGTCCGAGGTGGACCTACGACAAGCTATATGTTCCGCCCACTATGTAAAGTTTTATTTCAAAGCTCGCTGCTCTAAGGAAAATTTGTGTAAAAGAACCAAATTGCAGCACTTTAGACACCACTGTGATGTGGAGCCAACAGGAATATGCTTAGACGTACTGTAATTGTTTGTAATATACATAGGATTCAAATCAAACTGTTAAAGAGTTTGAAACGTGTGTAATTTTCAGGCGCTTTGATAGTGGAGGAACTCTCAATTTGTGTCTCAAAGTTGGGTAGGGGTCCATAACCTGCTAAAAAAGAACAAATATCGATGACATTTGACTTCCTTTTATTACTGCATTCTACTGTGATTTATCTGAAACAAAAAAACAACCCATCAGATCAGGAACACTCGGTTCTGTGGAGATGAATTAAAGGTCAGCTCTTCATTAAAGCCACCTCCGATTTTATCTTTGTTTGATTTTAACGAATTTTTATGAGAACAAACTGTCTTTTTCTTTCAGACACAAACACAAATTGTAAGGGTTCGTTTTAAACCTTCTTATTCTGTATCCAAGGCGAGTTAATGACTCCTGAAACAAACAAGTTATGCCGATAATTCTGTCATGTTGACAGAGGGAGAAGACATAAAGTGGGATTTATCTGAGAAGCTCCAGCGTTGTTCTTATTTATATTAAAGGAACAACAAGGGCACTTCTATCCTAAAAAATGAAAAAAGGAATTACCAATATTTGTCGTGATTGTTGCAATGCATGCGATTTATTGTTAAACATACACACAAACGCACACTTTAATGTATTTAGCTTAACAAGGCATGAATAACCACTCGGTTATGGGAGGATTGAATATCTGAGACATTGCTGAACTCAATCTCAGTGTAATGAAGCATGGACTACAGCTAATAAGCACATTGAAATGATAAATAGCACATTGGCTTCTTGTATTATTAAGGCTTTAAACGGTTCCACTAGGCGTGCAGTTAAAGATAAGCTGGTAACAGCAGACCTTAATGTTATCTGGAAATGTTTAAGTAAGGCAGTGAAGTATTATATTATTTTTATTCATAACAGCTGCCTGAACAAACTGTCACGTTTCAATACTAAAAACCCCACAAAGTGATCAAAGTAATGATCCCATCACTGTCTTTATCTGACAAACAGACAGGCGGTTATGAGACGCCTTGTAATCTCAGGCTCCGACACACATTGCTCCACTTTAGGTGCCCTCAACCTCGCCTCTTCCTCCTCTCCCCCCACAGAGCCACCCGCTACATCCCTCATCAACATCATCATCATCGTTCTCCTCCTCCCACCTCCCTGTCAGGCAGATGTATCCACTACGCCATCTCCGACCAGACCAAAAATTACCTTTATGACTCACCAATTTCACAGTTAACTGAAAAGCACTTTCACCATGGCAACACACATCCGCGAAGTAAACCGATCCCCGGCGTCAACACCAGTGTGGAAAATATCAGCGTGAGACCAAAGATGTGAAAAGCAAATGTTACAAATATCAATAAATACCTCATCAGTGACGTTTGGACCGCAGGGGGATTTTAAAAGGCTTCACCGTGCTTAACCACCATTTACTGCTTACTTTACTACTTGAGTACCAAGGCCGGGGAGGGAGTATCTTTGCCCACCAGAGGCTCCTGTCAAAACACACCGGCACACTCACATGATAGCAACTCTAGCAAATGGAGGCATTTTTACACCTCCGAGGGGGACAGGGGTCAGGCAGCTTGTGCCTCCCCAGGGTGCCGTGCTCGGTTGGTGGCCGGTAACAGTAAGAGGGTCAGCTGTTGTGTCCGTAGGGGACGATGGGGAAGAGGTTGGAAACAAAACGACCAAGCAAGCCTCGTCGTCGGCGCATTGGGCGTCGGGATTCCTGGCTTTCAACGGTCCATTTACACACTTTGACAGCTCTCTCACGGCTCTCCACATGTTTAGGGTTCACCGTGTCCTGGGTCATCGTGGCAAAGCCGGGAGGTGGAACCTGGCAGCACCGAGAGGATCGTCGTTCCCACCAGCTACTTCCTTTCCCACCTCCTCAACCTAACGTCCCACACACAAACTTCTCTGCTCTTCTTCCTCCTCCTGCTCCTCCTCCTCGCTAATGACTCATTCTGTCCGGATTAAATGACCGCCAAGGGAAGGACTCTAATCTGTTGATATTGTTTAAACAGCGGGGAAATGTACTCAGGATCAGATGATGTGTTGAAATATTGGGAGCAAAGGTTGACATAGTTCTAAATGTTTGCTTGTTACTTTATCCGAAATGGAGCCTCGGGCTTAAAGCCAATCTTGCATTATTATTTTATTATGACCTTTGCGAAGTCAACCTGACCCAGACGCGTCTTAGAGTCACCACTTGTGTGTGTTGTGCATTTTTGTCTCAGTTTTTATAACACTCAATCTAAATATCTGTCCCCCGGGCTGCTTTGGATGGATGACAGGAGCACAAACTTCCTGTTTTGAACCTCCAATGGATAGATGTGAAAATAAGCCAAATCCCAACGATTAATCCTAAATGTTGACCTACTCTACTATGCTGTCAGCTTCATGTGATCTGAGACAAGATGTTCAGCCAGATGAACACCTCCTCACCCGTCCTCTCTGTGTCCAGATGTTATACGTCTCTCCCATGTTTATGCTCCTAAATCCACGCAGGCGGAAGATAAACGGCTCCTTCTGCTGCTTTGTTTAACCTGATGTGTTGCCTCTCACCATCATACACTTCTATCAAAGCTGTGTCTACAGAGGATATATGCAATAAATAAGAGGATCGGTTTTCCTAAATAAGACATAAGGAAAGGGACGTCAATGCCATGACCAGTTTGCGGATAAAGGAGGCACTATAGGTTGTGTGTGTTGATATGGATCGTTCACTTTTTTCGAGTTGACTTTCTGTATTTGTGACGACAAATTGCAGCAACAATCAATCAAAGCTGAAAATATGTTCCCAAATCCTGCCGGCAGATAGAGAAACTCCCCGCGTGATAACACCAGGCTCTCCTGAGAGTGTTTGCCGCCCCCTCACCTGGATTTCTGTTACTCGCGTGAGAGATGCTTCCGCCACCAACTCCACCCACGCTTCCAAAATAAATGATGGGTCTCCGCACCCAAGAGCAAACGGAGCAGCAGGCCTCCCAAATCTTTCTGTTCTCAGGGGGAGACTTTTTTAACTATTTAAAAGCATACTATTTCCACTCCCTTGTACCGTCAGTTACCAGTGCATATTTCTCTAAAAATGTTTATGTCAAACTGTTTTTTATAACTTAAGAGACACACAATCTAGCCACATGGTGCTCGTACTTTAAGATTATAAAATGGTGAGTTTCTAAAAGAGTCACATTCATATTGATTCATTAAGTTGCTTCACTATACTATAAAGTATCCCTCTTACCCCCCTCATTTAACAAAACACACACGCACGCCCTCCTCCCCCCTCCCTCTCCCTCTTCCTCCCCCTCCCTCTCTCTCTCTTCATTCTCCCTTCTGACAGAGTGGAAGAGGCTGGACTGCGAGTAAATCCAACTCTTAAGTATTGGAACTGCCTCACGAAGCCAAACAGACAAGAAGTGTTTGAAACGACGCATATTAACACTACAGTTATGAAACAAATATACAAACAAACAATGTCTGAGATTCAAACAAACAAAAGTAGAGAAGAGAGATTCTAAAGGATAGTGAACCACTGAAATGTGGTTGAAGCTCAATAACATATGAACACAGTTATTAATTCTTAACGTAACCATCGGAACTCATCAAAAGAAAAACACACATGGCAGCACAAAAACTACACAATACGCGTCCATAGTAATAAATAGCCGACTTGAGTGCACGTCAAAGTCCCTCACGGGCACT
Organism: Apeltes quadracus; assembly: GCA_021346845.1. NCBI lineage: Eukaryota > Metazoa > Chordata > Actinopteri > Perciformes > Gasterosteidae > Apeltes > Apeltes quadracus. The sequence continues at coordinate 7,839,259 of CM037932.1, read as the reverse complement.
TGGTGTAAAAGTTGCACTTCTTCCCTTAATCAAATGAATGCGAACACTGTGAGGTTCCTCTAGTTCTCCATCCACTCACCTCAGCCCCCGTCAGGTCTACGCCGCCGTACAGAGCCGCCAACAGCAGCAGCAGGGTGGAGGACGGTATCAGCATGGTGGAGGACCCGCAACCAAAAACACACAACAACACCAACAACAACACCACCTGTCCTCTCTCTCTGGTAAACTATCGACTTATCGCAGCAGCGCGGACGCGTTGGGCTGCATCTTTGTCCGAGGCGATGTGAAGTCCCGATCAATGCGTCTCGCTCTTGTTTCTGCCGCACCACACCCCCCCCCCCCCCCCCCCCAAAAAAAACGACCACCCTCGCACCCATGCAAACGGGACTCGGGCGTGCGCGTTACAAACCCTTCGCCTCTTGTCGGGGAGGAGAGGGACGGCGCGGCGCACTTTGGTGGGTTCACGTTGACGGTGTTGGAGCAAGTTTCGGGTGCCGCAGGTACCTTCATACCTTTACACCGCGTGACCCGACGCGTCCCAGCCCCGGGATCTCCGTTCCCTTCGCCTATCACCGCCGCCCCGGGTAGCCTGACCTCACCGTAAGTAAACCAACCGTAATCACGGATCGACCACTCTTTGGAAATCGATCCATCGTTGCAGCGGTTCCGCGCGCACCTTGCGAGCGGCCCGCAGCAACAGTTTGGGCGTAAAGTAGTGCGTTTGTTTCCTGGTGGATCGCATGCACGGGCGGACTCTCGTGTGTGTGTGTGTGTGAACGGGCTTATTAACGTTTGAGGGTATCGATTTGCTCATCAGGGTCGGGCCGACATGCTGTGAGGTGTTTCCACGAGTGGAACAGCGGATTTGAAGTGTTTCGGTGCGCATGAGTGGGACCATGCCAGGGCAACGGAGCAGAGGACTGCAGCACTTCAGGTGAGCGGGTCGTTGCGCTGCAAACTTTTGGAGAAGTCGGTGGCTGTGTGTTGCATGCTGTGTGTTGACTGTGTTGTCACTGCCTCTGGCTGCAGGCTGCTGCTCCTGTGCCTCTGCGTGGCCATCCTCGCCTCCGGAGCGCGCGCGGTGAGTCTTCCTCCCCCACGTTGTGCTCGTTATCTGTTGACCTGTTGACTTTCGCTTGGAAAATCGCGTTTGGTTGTAGGGGAAGAGACGGAAATGCACTCCGGTGGAGCGGACCGTGGGAGTGTCCGGGTGGGGGAGTTAATTCCTCCTGTAGGAGGGACTCCGCGTACTGGGAAATGACAGCAACGCCCGAGCCTTTTGGGGGCCCCAAGCAGAATTTTATTTGGGGCCCCCCTCCCACCACGCACAGTCACCTGTGCTAGAAGATAATTGGCACAAATGTCACGCTATACTGTTATAGCGAAAATTATAAACGAATACAGTGAGGTTATAATACAAACTAGGGCTGCTTGCAGCCTCTAAGTTCGCCGCTTAGTCCGCTTAGTTTTGGGCCAGCCCTGGGTTTGAATCAGGACATTCACACTGTTTTGCTTTTGCAAACTGAATAAACAGCCACACTGTCGTGGATATATGTGCTTTGTTTGACCTTTGACCTGGTAGGGATTAAGAGTAGAGGATACATTCACTCTGATAGTTACCTGTCTGTGGCACATTTTAAGAGAATGCTAATTGATTACATGTTGTACCTAAATTAATGCAAGCAGCTTCCCAAAAGCATTGTAACAAGAAGTGGGGCTGAGATGCCTTCCCCTTTAATCCACCATTGCAGATTGATGTCACGACCCAGCTCAAGCACTGAAACATAAACGGGAGAGCAGACAGGTGAAACAACAGGAATGAACATGTGTTCAAAGGTCAACATTAACTAAACTAGACTAAACTTAAAGGCAGACTAAGCAACATTTTTCAGTTAATTAATATGTTCCATATTGTTTTGGATGATTAAATGAGTAATTTCAGGTCGAACAAAGGTTTTCTCGCCCCCCCTGGGGGTCTGTAGGGGAAATACCGCACATGCAATTGCAGGAGCGTCGGGTCGCCCCCACAGAGTCCTGCTTTACGGCATGAGAGGGGAGGCCGCGGGCTGCAGCCATACACTCTTGGGCTCGTAGTGCAGTGGCGATATTTGTGCAGTTATCATGGAGGAACCAGCGACAAAACAGCAAACGCCCATGTCGGAGCAGGCAAGAAAGAGGAAAAGGGCTCTGGACAGAGAGAGGGGTCGTACACAGGTGAACATCGGGGAATAAGCCTTTTCCGAATGGCGAGCGGACCTCGCGTTTCTGCTGATGCGATTGTAAGTAATATTGGAATGGTTGGTAGCGGTCCGTACACTCTGCATTCACCCCGCCGAACCTCCGCGTAAACTCTGCGTTCACTCGCGCAACGTTAGCAGTTGTGTTGTCATGCTGAAAGTGCAGTCTTTTTCAGAGACCGTATAGTTTTCTTTCCAGTACGGAAAACCGGGTCCGAAGATCTTACCGGCCGTACCGAACAGTACCGGCTTACTTTCACCTCTGCTTGACGGAGAACAGCTGAGCGGCTTTACGACAGTGCAGTTTTATTTTCGGCCTCTGGGGGGAGCCTCGCTTAGGTGCTTAGTACACTTTTAACTAAATCAGGCAAAGAAGAGACCGTTAGTGATGAGAAGGAGAGACTTCACAGCTGGCTCATGTGTGGCTCATTTAGCTGTCCATCGACATCCTGAAAGACATGAAAGAACAGGACACAGACCCCTAGTGGAAGGGAGGGGCCGTAACCACCGATAAGAGTGGCGTCAACGAGAGGTCAAAGGGCAGGTGCCTCTGTCAGCTCTAAAGTCCTCTCAGGATGCCCCAAAGCTCCATGCTGAGCCTCTTTCTACTCGTTTGTTTAAAGGCTCGTTTAAACTCTGAGTGGTGGACTAAACCTTGAGACAGTGGTGACTCAAGGCGTTGTTTCCATCCACCTCTGTAATGGGAATTACATGAGGAGTTCAGGAAGTTGAGATGAACCTTTAGTCGCCCCAATTGTTCCAGAACAAACCATTAAAGTGTCTACATAGATCTGAACGTCTTTTGCATTTTTCTTTCATTTGTTGAACAACAAACGTTTAAAACTGTCCCAAGTGTGAAAATGTTTGTACGCACCGGTCACGTGAATGCAATAAAGTAATCACTCATCCTCTCAATGAGTGATGAACTGAGGCGATTTTGGAGGTCACAGGTCAAGGTCACTTTAACCTCGGGTTCATCTTATTCTTGTAAATACGACAGATCAGAAACGCATGAGGCGCGTTCCTTCAAATGTTGGTTGACAATTTTACGTAACTGTCAAATTGGATGATGGGAGGAAGTCCAGGAAGGTGAAAATACAATTTGTATTTGGAAATTATGGCTATGCATGAGATGGAAATCCAATCATTGTCCTATGCAGGCGTTTATCTGTCATTGGAGGAGGTCTTCTTCCTATTGGACACATGCGTGCTCATTATCAGTGGAGCAGATCCACGTGTGTGTTGGTGTCACCGTTCACATAACACGATTTACTGTTTCTTGATTTAGTGTTTACCACTTCAGGGGGTTTATGTGAAAGAGAAGGCGCAGGTGTTTCATTAAACAGTTGTAATATTTTATTAGGCCAAAGTAACAGCCCAATTACTTTTTTATCCTCTCTCTCTCTCCCTTTCCACACCTCCCGACTTTTTCTCTTCTGTGTGTGCTGGTCACATGGCTCGTTGTTCTGTCAGACGTTTGTTAGACGAAGAAGTTACTTTCTTGGTAGTGATGAAAAGGCCAGTTGTCTCCTGCTTTTATCAGATCAGGTCTGGCCTTGATTAAAAGCGTGTGACACAGCTCAGCTCCTCTGTGTTACGCAGCTTGGCTCGAGGGCAACTGTCTAATATTAGGTTGGCATCATCCATGAGCTCTTTGCAGGCTGCTCTACCTCGCCAATAAAGGGAGCAGTTCACATTGACTATTCAAACTACTTTAATTACTTTAATTTTCTGGATGTGATGAATTAGCGTTTTACCTTTTGGTTAAACGCCCTGTATTAAGGAGTCAGCTTCAGCAGTTAAGAGCCCCCTAGTAACGATATCATGATTTGACATCAGCAGTAACCGATCAAACAACCTGTGATGTTTCACACAGGGTTTTTAAAAGACTTCCTTTTAGTATCAAATCCAAACTCACAGGACTTATTTTATGAGTCAGACCCCAGATATTTTGCAAGTGTAATTCAATTTGTCATTTTTAGAACTTTCACGTTGGACCATGGTTTGTAAACACGCAGGACTGCGGGGGGATGATGACTCAGTCGGTCAGCTTGCTGAGGTGCAATAGCCGCTTCCGGTTATATTTAGCTTGTTTTTCAATTGGCCACACTTGAGTGAAGAGCCCATTATTGAGGGAGATTGTACAAGACCACATGACCTCGGGTGCTGGCCGCTCAGAGCTGGAATGGATGCGATTGTCCAATTGTGACGGAAATTGTCTGAAGCCGGCTCTCTGATTCTGTGAACGTGTCGGTGGCTTTGAGCTTCCAACCACCGTCCACCGTTATCATCTTAATCTATTCATCAATTTCTTTTAAATCTGAGAAAGTAAATGTTCCCCTTTTTTTCCTGTTTCAATTATCTAACAGTCCCCAACCCAAATACATTTAGTTAATTACCGTAAATGACTAAATCAATCACATCCTCATATTTGACGATTGGTACCAACTAATATTTTGCGTCATATCAATGATATTGACTGACTGTTAAATTGAGTCTCACACTCTTTATCATGAAGAGTGGAACGGTTGTTCTTTTATGCTGGAAGCATTTATGAATCCTGTAAGTCAGTTTTATTGATCATATGCTTTGACTCCCAAGTGCTACGTTACTGCGCTTTCGGGGCGGTTTCTTTAGATTAGATTAGATTCTTTCATTTCTTGATTTCCGGATTTTCATTCAATGCCAGACTAAAAACATGATTTCTGTTTCTGTCAACACCTGCACATGAACCACGCACACAAATACAGTTTAGCAGAGGCAGTGATGTTTACAGCATGTTTCCTGTAGGACCCTTTGAGGGGCTTTTATTCTCGTGTGTTTGAGAACATATTTCAAGATGTGTCTGAGCGTGGTGGAATGCGCAGATGATGCTGGGAGAGGATGTCTCAGCTGTGGGAGTTTGGTCTGTGGCCCTGAAAGGGAGACGTACCTGGAAGCCCAGCAGCAACATCTGCTTTAGCAATTACCAGCTAAGAGGATGATTGTCATGAATGTTGTTTCAGCATCTGCCTATTTGGCACGGTTTGCTTTGCAGCCGCACGGCCAAACTAAATCGAAATAGATGGGAAGAACCATAAGAGAACATGAAAAGTGATAAAAAAGTGGCTTCCACAGCCAACGCATTTCTCTTGGTGAAGTGTGAATGGGCGCTGCGTGACGGGGGTCACCCCGAAGGAAAGCAGACACGTGACCGGCCTCTGAAAAAGCGATTGTCTTATGGTAGAGGAAGGTGTGCGTCCGGGGCGAGGAGGGAAGATGTCTGCCTGTGATAAGGATGGAAAAATGGCCGGCACGTTGCCTGCCAAAATAGTGGCTTCGATACAGAGCTCGGGCCGGCTGCAACAATCGAGGGAAGAGCCCATTGTGCCGTGCTGCAGGAAGCCGCGTGCGTCCCGGATGAGAAGCCCGCGTGCGGGGCTTCCCTGTCACTGCTGTGCGCAGCCATGGATGTGTGTCATTTTCCACCGAGGTGTTGCCCTCACTTTGCAGAACGACCCCGCTGACCTCGCCACAATTTTTTTTTTACTGCGTGACGTTGGTGTGGGTGCTCGCTTGCTCACATGGAAATGGGTGTACATTCTCCGTGTCTTTTGTTTGCTTTAGTATTGTTTTCAGCTGTTTGAAATGTGGCGGGGCGATTATTTTATTAGTCTCCGCGGTTTGACATTGTGAGAGCGAGGGACGTCCTGGTGAGCCGGGCAAATCCGCAAGTATTGCGAGCAGTGTGAGCATGACTTTCTTTCTCGAGCTTGCTAAGAGTTTGGATGTTTGGGCTCGGCGAGGTTCAGTTTTATGGGGCACATCCTGAGTGCATTGTGTGAAGAGAAAATAGATTATCCAGAGAGGCTCTCTAAACAGGAAAAGGAAACAGGTTGGAGTGTAAACGTGTGAGAGTTTCTTTACAAGCCGCTGGCCCCCCTCAAATTCCAGAGTTTACTGAGTACGTGGTGTGTCCGCAACGTGAACTCATTGTTGTTCAAACTGCACTTGAAGTGTCATGAAATTGAAAAAAGGGAACGCAGGTGTGAAGACGCGCAGCCTGGTGGCAGGCTGACCTTCTCTCTTTGACAGTTTGGGTTGAATCTGTTCTGGTCTAACTTTCAGAAGTTATATAAAGATGACACATTTGGCACAGGCTGTTTATAAAGAACGTGCTGTGTATTTTAGCTTTAAAGAATCTAAAGAGCCGAACTGTACAGTGATTCAAATGGTTTTCTGCTCATCCAGACACAGAGATAAGTTCAGAAGTGCTTAGGCTGTACTGGAGCTTTTATACTGTCAGTCCTTCAGTGTGCATAGAGATGCTTAAATTTATCGTTTTGTTATCATTTAAAATGTCATAATGTTCACGCTGCATTTACTATTGGCTTACTACGCGGTACTCCTCTGCAGCATCTTATTTACAAGCGACAATAATCCGTTCCCCTGTGTGGATGCAACTTCCTGCAGTAAAGTCATTTTTTTTTGTCTTGGAATGCAGTTTCGGAAGTAAATTCCTTGTGGATGCTGCCTCTGGAAAATCCCTATATAGTGTGTGTATATAGCCGCCCATGTCCTTTGCCCTTACTCCATCTCACAGTGATTAATGTCTGTCTCTCCTCAGCAGAGGTGCGTTTTCTCAGTGAGCTCAGATGGAAAGATTGTTCAACAGGTGCTCACATGGTGATTACATATCTGGAGTCATTTGTTTAAATTATGTTCTGGTGTTTGTAGGCCCTCCATAATGTCCCAATCCCATCACGTGGGAACGTTGCCATTCCCTGATCTCACTTTCTGGCTTTACACATTTTTTTCCTCTGGGCTGGAGCCAGACGCTTCATTCCCATCGCATCTGTGGCCAAATTGATTAAACTGAATCATTTCTTGCCATGGGAAACGCACAGCCGGGGAACCAGGAACGAACCTACAGACTACAATCAACGACACGACAAAGCGCACAAGACACACAGGGCTTAAATACACAGGGGAGGAGGTGCAGGTGATTGGACACAGGTGGAAACAGACACGGCAGATAATCACAGGGGATGACAGGCCAAGGCAGGAAGTTCACACAGGGACACAAGAGGCATGAAACCACAAAATAAAACAGGAAGTAAACCCAAACTGTGACAGACATTTGTGGCTTTGAGCGAACGTTCTGAAATGAATTGTTAGCGTCGCTCCGAGGATCCGATCTGAGTGCAGCCTCACAGAACCACCAGCATGGCTACAGACCAAAAGTCTTACCTCTGTTATTGGGCCATTTTTCATCCTCAAACCTATTATCCAATGATGAATAATAAAAGCTAACATGTCTATGATTTAACAATGTGAGTCATCATTCTATATCCCTTATGAGGACATTGTCTACTCGTGAGTAGAAGGAAAAGAGAAAACATGACTGTTCTCAGGCGTATCAGATGTCCATGTTCTTACTGGATGGATCCTCCCATCTGGATGTGATTGAGGGCGAAACAGTAGGGCCTTCGACATAGCAAAGTCTAAGACAGATTGGACAGTTAGCACTAAAATGCCAGTTCTAATCGCATCTCCGTTTAGGTCAGCCTGCAGCAGGAGGCATTGATTAGAAGCGAGTTGAGATCCCGTGTGACCTGAGGCCCGTTAAGGAGAGGAAAGGTGCCGTGTTTACACTGGAGTCCAGCTAGAGGAGCACAGTGGGGGTCTGCACTCTGCTCTGCTTCTTTCAGCTCCCTCGGCTCCGCTTCATGTTCCCCTTTTAAAGTCACGTCCTGCTCGTAGCAGAGTGACCCTGTCCCTCCGTCCCGATCGTTTCCGCTCCCCGGTCTGCGTCTTTTATTTTGGATTCATAGTGCCAGTCATTTGGTCTTCTCTGTAGATCGCTCGTTTAGGACGTTTGGTTTTTTTCAAAACGTTGAGTAACTTTCTAGAATAGCTCCGCTTTGGTGTGAAGATTCATGATGTGTTTATTCTCACAGCTGTTTCCATGTTAACATTGGGACATTTGCACTTCATTAATTCATTTTCTTTTCTTTTGGTTTGCATTGTGGCACGTAGCTGAAAAACCAAAACCAGCCTGTTTTGCTCGGCAGTTCTTCTACAGTTGAACGATGAATTGTTAACACCCCGAATGCCGACCCTTCTCAATTAGCATTAAGCACAAAGTACAGCGGAGAACAATAGGAATGACATTATTTTCTAATGCCAACCTCTTGGTGGCGCTAGAGGAAAAGTTGTGATCATCAAAGTCAGCGGGATTCATCCTCTGTTTCATGTTTAATGTACAGTCTTGATCCAGATGTTAACTTTGCTGCATGCTAAGAGCGGATCCTTTTGACAGGATTGTTTTCAGCTGGAGAAAGGGGAGTATCACACACACGCAGCGCAGAATCCGTCTCACCCCCGACACGGAGATATCGGCCCAGACACGCATGAAGGCACATCAACCAGCATGTTCCCGTCACGGCTGTGAGCAGCACTTACAGAGGCCGTCCTCGGAGCTTCTTGTTAACAGCGGCCAGGTGTTTTTCATTCGCCGAGTTCAAGCGTCTCATTATGAGCGGGAAGAAGGGCAGCTGCTACGCCGGCCTCTCAGACGCAGACTATCGAAATGAAAATGGTCTTTATAGTGAGTTCTTATGAAGTTAGGCGATGCTGGCAGCAGCTTTCGGATCGGTTGATTGTAGAATTGACCGGGCATCCACCAAGTTGACTTGTGGAATCAGGCATTCCTCTCTAGGCCAAGGTCAAAGTGGAAAGGCCACGGGGCCGATACTTCATTAAGGATAAGCAATAGCCTCTGACAAACCGCCCACAAATCACCCACTTATGGTCACAGGTTTCCTGTGAGGTGGATTTGGTTTCTGTTGATTCAAGAAGAGCCTGAATTACTGTTCTCGCCGCAGCCATATTTCCCTCCTAAGATTTGTCCATCCTCCCAAGGGTGAGTTACTGATGCCTACAAACCGTGTCATCACCACTCGCAGATCAAACACTCATGTTGACCTGGAATAGTCTGTGATGTCTGTTCATTTGATACCTCAAACACGGGGGGGGCCGTTTGTCATTTCCATCGCCTGAGGTTCACGTTGATGTTGCTGACGTGGTCTTTGAGTGACACGGCGTTGACGTGTGAATGCTTGTTTGAACAACGGAGAGTAAGAAATGCTATTCGGTGTGAGAGTATTGAATCTGCAAACAAAAGTAACGTAGTTTCATGTGGAAACGGTGTGAAACGTTCTGTCTCCCTGGGAAATCTGTCCGTCTCCGTCAGTCGCAACCAGCCAACTCCTTTTAGGTCCAGATCGTCACACATTTTTTAGCGGTTTTAGTTGGTTAATAATCTGCAGGGATCATGGGACGTTTCGGGGAGTAATTTACCGAGGGGAGATGTGGAATGTACAGCTGTTTGTCGACATCACGTCAACATCACCACATCTGTCTCCCTCTTTCCTGTGTGTGTTGTATGTTTGTGTATCATTGAATAGGCAAGAGGCATCAAAGTGTACTTTCTGGGTTTCATTGAATATTTCATGTACTGAACTGCATTATGTTAATTGAAAACCTACATTTTGATTATGGGTCCATTTTGTCTAATTGTTAATGTTAGCTGAAGGCCAAAGCTATACATTGCCTTATAAGTCTTCCTCTCAAACTCTGACATTTTCTGCATCTATATTTAAACGTTTTGTCTGCATTCTTCCGTTTTAGTCTCGTCCTCATCCTGTTCCGGTGGCTGATATGCTGTGTTGATGGCTGCTTTTGACATTGATAGGAAGCGTTAGGGAGTATTTATGTCCGGGTGAACCTTCTGTTTACGGTCAGGCTGACCACAGACAATCCACCGAACCCGACCATCCACGTGTCTTCATGTTTAGTATCATCAGTGTCGCGATGGAAATGATTCGTCAATTCACAGAAAATTAAACAACAAGCATATTCGTTACAATTTTGTTTTTAAAAACAATTAGGAAAGTATTTTTTTAAAAGCTTTGATATTGAACAGCCAGTAAGAGTAAAGACAATGCTTCCTCTTCATTCGAAAAATACTTAGTGGAAGTAATTCACCAAAATAAAGTACAATCAAAACCATCAGGCTTTTACTGTGGAACATGGAAAATAATCGTCTTTGTTTAGCTGACATCCAATTTTGGGATATAGCAAACAATCATAGAATCGGTAAAAGAATAATGGAATGCCATTAAATTGGTGAACTTTATTATGCAACTTTACGTAGGTATTCTTCGTTGTTATAATAATAAACGGCTGGGGAACCTTTTCATTACCTGTGCGTTGTCATGGACGATGAAGGAATAACAAATACTCAAATATTTGCGACAAAATTAAAGCTCCCATTTTTAATTATAAATATTCTTGTAATTGATAACCAATGTAGCAAGAAAAAAAAACTATGGTGAGAAACAGTTCTGTTGATCCAGCTGGTTTTAATTCATTTTTACTGTACATTGAAGGTCATTTGGAGCCTGGCACCAGCAGCGGTCGTAAAGAACAGGGAGGCAACAAAAACAGCATTCCTCATTAAGCAAAGCATTAATCGGACCAATGTGGCGTGAAGCCCTCGAACTCCTCTCAGAACTCAAACCCATGTTAACTCATGTTTAATGCTAGGAAACACTGATAAAGGCAGCTGGTAAATCCCAAAAATATGAGACCTGAATGGCTTTGTAGTATGCCTTAGTGTACACCTCCACACCAACATGGATCAGCACAGTTATACTAGCAGACATTTAGCATTCAAATGTCAACTCGCTGCCTCTGTTTTCACAGACTGATCCCAGTAATATATTTACTGAACTTAAATAAGGGTGAGGTCCTGTGGATTTGCTGCTCCTGAAGTCTATTTCCTTACGGCGATGGATAAACTATAATACAAATTTCAGACACGCTTCAAAATGGGGGATTTGGCCAAAGGGCATCAGGCTTTGTTTTGTCTCAGAGAGGAAGACGGCCTGTTGTTACTTGGTTTTATTTTTTAAATTCATCTTCCGTGACGTCACATTTAGCTTCTCCTTTTGACTTTTGTGCGTGTGGTCTGCGGGTTGTACACAGTTGAGCAGGTTATTTACATTGAAAGAGGTGTGGGTGTTTGTGTTTTTTTTGTGGAAAGCATGTGAGCGTTTATGCACGTGATTGCAGTTTTGAAGTCGAGCAGAGGACTGCAGTGTTTTCCCCCAATCACTGGTACTTCATGATGATCAACAGCAGTATCATGTAGACAAGAAGGGGAGATAGATGACAAACCACAGCTTAGGAACTGACCGTCAATTCTCAAGACAAAGATATACAGTAACCTGTTTTTATCCTTAACACTGGAATACATACTATTAATTCATAAAATGGGAGTTATTGCTGGTAATGGTCTCCAGCACTGTAATATAGGTACTCTGGATGTCCATATAACATTAAGCAAAGAGCTACTGACCAGGACCAAATAAAAAGGCAACAAAATACCTTGAAGAAATTAATGAAACTACAAGTGTGGTCGCTCCTTAAGAAAGACGACAACCATGAGGCAGATTTTCTTTAACTTAATTTTGTAAAAGCTGTCAATGCTTTTTACTTTTTTAATATGGAGGATTGTTGATTCTCTATATCGAGCTTTGTTGCGCTGCTCTAAATGAAGGCAGCAACGCAATATTGTCCGAGGGATGTAAAGTGTGGAACGAAGGTTCTACGGTGGATACTCGTGATGGTCGATGGAGAAAACGGGTTTACTTTGGTATAATTCCAAGTCAGAGAGGAGAGAATGGTGTATGTGGACAGAGTGAAGCAGCTGCCAGAGCACGCAGGCTGATTCAAACACATCACAGCAGCTCTTTGCTTCATCAAACAGGGTTCCACTGGTAGTTAACCCAGAAATGCCGCCTCGCGCATTCCCTGAGGAAGGGGAAGAGGGTCTTTTTGTTGTGGATGATAGGGGATCAGCAGAGGACAACGCCCCTACAGTAAAAGAAGCTCTTTGTGTCCGTGCAGAGTCTCAATGTGGCCATTGTGAGAGCGAGCGCTGGGATCTGCTGTCACATTGAAGAGGGAGAATTCATCTGATTCTTTCTCTGCTGTTTTTATGCCTCTGTGGGCATAAAGTTGCCTTCTTTTTTTTAACAAGGGAGACGGGGGGGACGTTGAGTATTTCTCCATGGTATGGCTGTGTAGGTGGAGCACGTAGGCAGACGCGCGAGAGAGACGTCATAAGCCACTTACATCGAGTTGAACCGATGCTGTGTGTGGCTTGAAGCATAGTCAAGAGAAAGTCTGGCTCTCGTCATTGCACATTCCTTTGTGTCAAGAGTTTTGTCAAGTATCCTAATTGTTTTGCTTCAGTTTCTGATCAGTAAGAAATGTGGTCGCGTGGTCCAAAAATTAAACTTTTGCATGTGATTTTTTTTTTTTTGATTTGAAACACCACAACAACACAAAAGTCATCCAAGATACCATTCTGTCCTGGTGATGTTTCCAGCTTAGCGGCGCTCCACCCCTGACTTCTGGGTTGGGAAACCCCGTTTGTTCAAGTCGCGTCCACTGTTGCGCCACGTCGGGCACCGATCGGCCCGTGTCGGTGGGTGGTTCGCTTGGCATGCAGACATCTACATCCAAATCGTCCCCGTCAGTGGCCAGGCTCAGACTGTTTGATGAAGAGGATTTTCAGCGGACGTTATTATCTATCATGAGTCATTCGAGCCGCATACAAAACATCCTTTCTGCACCGCAGACAATTATAAACAACTGAGCAGGCAACACTGAAGCAATCTTACGCACGTAAACAACAACTGTTTTGACAAACCCGTGTGAACACAAACATAGCTGGTCACGTCACACCTACGGTACACAACATGGCCCCCCCCCACGTGCTGTGTGATGTGTCCCGTCTAACGCACAAAGAGGAAAGCGGAGCCCCAACACATGGACAAATGGCTCCACTGGCAGCAAAATGTTCCAGTTTCCTAAATATGTGACCCCCAAAAGCGCAGCTCTAACGTTTCATGCTGTGTGCTGTGTGCTTTGTGTCCGACAGGGTGGGAAGAAGCACAGCGGCCCCTGTGGAGGGAGAGACTGCAGCGGAGGATGTAAATGTTTCCCAGAGAAGGGTGGCAGGGTAAGTCCCATTCTGTAACCTCTGGTCCAAACATCTGTCTCTCTTCCGATCCCTGTCTTTCTTAACCTCTGTGCTGAGCAGATTGTGCTTGTGATTCAGGAGAAGACAAACCAGGCCATGATCATATTGGTGCTCTCAAAAGAGGAAAGTAGTAATTTCAATAATTTATTGACAGTGCATTACTCATTTTACAGCTTTTTTTAGGTTTTTATTGCAATGTCAACCAATAACATAAAAACACCAAAACGAATATTGCCGGTGTTGTTTGTGCTGCTCTAAATACCCTGAAGCGCACCAAATATTTATCAAGCAACGGCTAAAAATAAACCCAAACAAAGTCACTGTTGTTTGCAAGTAATGTTTGCTTTAAAATTAGATTTCCCAGCTGATTCATCAAATGATTTAGCCCTTTTCCGAGAATACAACCACACGGACGGTTTTGTTTAACAAATTAAGATGCCACTACCAATTCCAGTCCCCTCAGAGTGACCAATGCTGTAGCTGCTGCGCTAGTGGGCAACAAAAAGAATGGTGGGTTCAGATTCCAAGGAAAGGATTTGGGTAGCGGCTTAAATTGTTTAAGTAATAGAAGTTTTCCTGTTTTGTGTTAAGACTGTAGAGTGCAGGCAGAGGCAGGACTCAGACGCAGAGTTTCAAAACAAAAAGGACTTTAATAGTGAAAAATCTAAATTTCCAAAAGACCGGGGGAAGGAAACAGGAGACCAGAAACGAACAAGACACGAGGTTGCGCACATGACATGACGTGACCTGACATAAACGCTACGCGGACTCTCGCCGTGGACAAACTGCAACATTCACATCCAATGACGAGACAAAGGACAAGAGACTGACGTGCTTAAATACACAGGGGAGGTGCAGGTGATTGGACACGGGTGGAAAATCATTGACACTGCAGACAGTCACCGGGGAAGACAGGACAAGGCAGGAAGAGAAGCTCACGCAGGGACACGGGGGACATGACACTACAGAATAAAAACAGGGCATGAACCCAAACCGTGACATTTTGTAACGGACGCGAGTTACGCACAGAAGTAACATGACGAAAATCCGGTGAAACGTCCTGTGGGGGAAAAGTCCTGTGTTTGTTTGAGCCGTCCAACGCAGCTTTCACGCTCTATATACAACATCAGTCAGTCTGGCTTTCCAACGCAGACGGGGATGGGTTTACACTGGAGGGAGTAGTGGGGGGGTGACGGGGGCGCGTTGCTTTGGAACCCATCTAAAAACACAAGCAGTGTTGATAAGTCTCAAAGATTTAGAGGGACGGACACAATGTTGTTTTGTGGGAGTTGTTAATTTGTGATCACGGGCCCCAACCTTCTTTTAGCTCTAAAGCTTCACAACGATGCAATTTAAACCTTTTTAAATCATGTGAATGTACAAGTCTGTCATCAGACCGTGCTGCTGAAAGTCATTCATCATAAATACGTATCACACATCCGTACAGTTTAAGTCATGAAATTCACCCCATTATCGCCCCCAGCAAGAGGAGGCCGGAGAGGAAAGCGTGCGTGTAGTTTGGGAGACCCGCTAGGGGGAGAAATGAAAGACAGAAAGAAGAAACGGGGACCATAGGCTTTACAGAGACTTTAAAAGACGGACATAGACTAAACATATTGAGATAACAAGTTCCCAGTGAGTGGCCGGGGTTCAGGCTGACTAACGCGTGCCGAGCAGATCACCAGATCGCTCTGTGATCACAGACGACGAAGCTTTCTACCTTCCAGGGTCCGCCGGTTAACGCCTCCTGCAGCTGTCAAGACGTGTTTTGGAGAGATTTAATCAGTTTAGCGAGTTAGTTATTGTCAATGATAAAACGTGCTTTCGGTAGACATACGTGGTTTCTGACCAACGTTGGTTTACACAGGCTCCCGGAAACTGCTTTATACCAAGACGTAGCTACACACTAGACACTAAATACACTAGAAGACATACTAGGACATTGTGTACATTGACAAACTTTTCAGGGCATTAAAAAAAAAAAATACACAGGTGAAGAAAGGAATGGCCCAACAACTGTACCTTGGCATGCGCTGAGAGTTTACAGAGCGATTTTACAGTCGGCCAGACCTTTGACCTGCGCATTCTCCGTGGATACAGGAAAGCGTGTAAGGAGGCATAGAGAGGAAGTTCCACATTCCACATCTGAAGGATGCAAAAGTCTGCTGACGGGATCAGGGAACCACCTTTCCCTTCCTCCTCCCCCGTCCTTCTCACTGTTTCTCTGCGTCAGACGGATGTAAAGTAAACTAAAGTGATAATGGCAGAGACGGGACAGTGAGCAGCATCTGCATTGTTTACGCATCGGCTATGAAAGAGAGGGTAAAAGTAAAAATATATTCTTATTCTTTTGTCCCTTTTACACGTCTGGTCTGCTAAAAATGAGCTATGAAAACATTTCTCACGCTCGGTGTTTGGGCTCTTTGGGACCTTTCGAGAAATTCTTCTTTTTTCTCTCACTCGTGTCGCTCCTGATTTATCGCGAGCATATTTCAGCTGTGAGTTATGGCCTAAGAGGCATAAACATCATCGATGCAGCTGAAAGGCTGCCCTGGTACGCGTTACCCAACTGATGCACATGCTTAAGAGTACAATGGAAACCAAGATGGATTCTCACAGATGTGTTCATCCCTCTGGGCCGTCGAGCTTTACAGCTCCTACCATTCCACCCAAATCCCTTCCCAGTCCCGATGATGACGCGTCACTGAACAGGTCCCGCTGATCCTTTGCAGCTGTCCTGATTGGCTGAGACCTGACACAGCTGTGGCGATTAGGGGACTTTTCACCGGCTTGGTCGGCTTACTCTATGTCCAAGTAAAATTTATTTAAGCGGGTTCGTCTCTTGTGTCTGTTTATCTTTTCTTTCTTTTTTCCACTGAACGTTTTATTTTTTCTGTTTTGGGTGATTTATTCTTCAGTGCTTTTGTTCCGCAGAAGGCAGCTGTTTTTAAAAAAGTAAATCAAGCATATGCACCCACCCACCGCTCCGCAGCAGAGTTAGCGACTGGATGGTGTTGATGCTTTGTTTACAGCTTGTTGCGCTGCACCCAAGAAGCCAGCACAAATCTATGAATGCAGGTCTGAAGACAAATAACCGAAGGTTTTCATTCTTAATTAAAGATAAAGAATATAAAATGTGAGCAATGAAGGAAAGAAAAACAGATGTTTCTCTGGAAAAGGGGACCTAATGAGGTACTTTACAAATCAATGCTGGCACTCCCATTCTTCATTTTCACAAAGTGAGACGTTGAGTGTGAAGTTGAATATATATCCAGGCAGACGCAAGAGACCGATGCAGAAAGTGTGAGAGTGAAACAATACAACGGATTTTTTGGTGGGAAATTAATATTCATTCCATGGATATTCTGCTTTGGACGTAGAGCAGTGATTTGGCAAACTTACTACTGAATGTTGGAAAATATGTCCAAATCGTGGTGTTATTAAACCCAAGAAGCCTGTGGTCTCTAAAGCTTATGAAACTAAGGCAGCATTAGAAACTGGACACAAGGCCCCCTCTGCAGACACGTTAAGCAGATCAATGCTGTCTTTTGTGCTCCGAGTCTTTCCGTCTTCAGTTCTCAGAAACATGGAGCAGAGACGGGTTTCTTTTTTTAGCAAACCTCGAATAGAGCATCAGCGCCCATCTGCATGAGCTCACGGTCCGTCCTCATGCCATTCATTGGACAGAGAGAGATAAAGAAACGGAGGGAGACGGAACATGGACGCTGTGCAGATTGATGGATGCCGTTCTTTCCACCATGGGAACAGCCGCTTCAGATGATGTAAAACAGGAAATGACACACGTCTCAGGAAGCTGAGCACAATGACGGTCCACTGGTCTGTTTTTTAATGTTTTTTTTTAATTTGTTTTTTAGGGAACAAGATTGTATTGTGTTTTGCGCTGCAGCTATAAATGGCAGAGATCTCCCTGTTCCATGAAAACAAGTCGTCACACCTTGATTCTACCCATGGCTGTCATGGTTTTTTACTGACTGCTCAGGGACAGGATGGCGGCACAGAGGGGAGTGATGCGAACTCGGGAAAGATCAAAGACTTTGAAAATATTTCTACCAAAAGGGGACGTGATTGTCTATAACATGTGTGTGTATATATATATATATATATATATATATATATATATATAAATTATAAACAGATTTTCACGGAATGATTTCAATGTGCGCCTACAGTTGTGGTTCCAGCGGCTCTTTGCCCTGTAGTCTCTTGTTCAGTGTGTGAAGATTGTCAGTGAGATCAACTAATAGAGCTGCCAGCCATTAAGCCATTAAGGGTCGCTGCGCTCATAAAGAGTTTGGCTCTTCGTCTCTTTCAAAAAAACAGTTGATATTTGATCCCATGGAGTGAAACCCTTAGCCTGCGCACATCAGACTGGTAGAGTAAGTCCTTGAATTCATCATCAACGCCACGACAGCGCAAGTTGGAAAATGTGTCGCTCTCCGTCGGCGACCTTGATGATGTCATCGGGACCTTATCCAGGCCACAGTCCCCCGGCACTCAAGTACTCCTGCAACCTTGTGTGTATGTGGGCGGTGGTGACTGGCCTTGTGTTACTTACTTATCTGTAGCCTCGCTATGCGAGAATCAGCCAGAGCACATGACGCCGAGTTTAACAAGGACAAGCGAGATCAAGACGAGTCGACCAAGTCGGCGGTCTTCTGTTTCGTGTTGTGGCTGGCAGATTGCTTCCTTATGGGGCTCTGAACACATCCTTTAGCCTTTAGTGCGTCTCATTGAAGAACACACACACACACACAGTGGATGCATTCCACATAAATCCCATGTGTCCACTGGGTACTATCACAGAAGGAAGGTTGGGTGAATAAGGTGTAAACACAGTACGTCATTTGGCATGTGTACATTTCATTTGAAGAAATGTTATGGTCGACACACGGTGTCCTCGGGGCTGTAGGAAAAACGTGGCCAGGGTTGTGGGTTGCCATAGCAACGCCACGTGTTCTCCATCATGCCTTGTTGTGTAACATACATTGAGGGCCAGGAGCAGAGGAAATAATGTATTTATTCCACTTTTCCCCAAAAAAAGAGATGTTTTAAGTGCAGTTTTTTTCTATTCAGGAATGTGTATATCATGACAATAGTACCATTTTTTCATTTTTGACATTATACGTGACAACAGTTTTCCAGGGTAAAAACCATCTAAATATTCCATGGAACCAGGAATATCAATTCTATGTAAGTTACATGTTCACTCAAGATAGTAACCCGAGAAGCCTTTTACTTTCGCCTTCAATTAGCCTTCAACTGCCTCCCTATGTGGGAAATACAAAAAATGTTTCCATGCTGGCAAGATAGGACTGTGGGCTAAAACAGCTGGATTACATGAGTATCCCTGACACTAATGGAACTGGCCGCAGGCCAAGATCCCAGCTGCCTATTTCCTTAAAGATCTAACATTTCAAACCTTATTTTTCCTACGGCCATTTGTAATGCTGTTTTTTTAAAATGTATCTATACAAAAAGCTATTTAAGCTGGTAAGGCTAACAATTCGCTAGAGGTGTCCGACAGATATAAATTAAAAAAAGTTAGCAGGATCCAACAAATCTGCTGCAATTTCACTTGAAATGAAATGAAAAGTTTCTGGTTAATCAATCATCAATGCAACAAATTTATTTTATGTCTATATTTTAAATGTATGAGACAACTTTCTCCCCCTTCGTAGCTCCTGTGGCCTCTCGCACTGTTACCCTCCAAGTCAATATACATACCGCCGCGCCCTCGGGTGCGATGTCCTCCTTTGTGGACGTTTTATAAACCGCTCACTGCGTCCTGAGCCATCCGCTGTAGCAAGGCATGGAGAAGCAACACAACACACAGCATACTCTCACACAGAGGCAGACACACAAAACAGGCACACAGGTGGTTGGTCTCTGAGGTGAGGGCAACACCTCATTCGTGAGCGGCCAGATTAGCTCTTTCTCACACACAAACACACACACACACACACACACAGGCTGCAGCTGTGTCCTGTTTGGACACACACGTGCTTGGACCACAGACCAATGCGACGTCTTATTCTACTAACGTGAGGTCATAGCACAGGTGTCGGACCCCAGATGTCCATGCTTTTGTGTTCTCAGCGTGGGACCACAACCACCTCTCCGGCCTTAAGTGTTGATCCGTAACAACTCCATCTCTCTCACACACACACACACACACACACACACACACACACACACACGTACACTTAAGTCCGACCGCTGGCCTCAGCAGGCTTCCCTCTCTGTGGCCTCGGTCAGGCCAGATTCCTGGCTTGCGTGTGTGCACGTGCTCGTTGAAAGTGGATGCACCAATCAGCTCGACGTCTAAACACATTTGTTCTAATATGAAGTGGTCCCAAAGCAGCCGAAATGGAGAACAACAGTTTCTGATCTACGAGAAACAACGCAAGGGACAAGAAGGGACGGATGTTTGTCTGCACGTTGTCTGTTTTAACTCTCTCTCTCTCTCTCTCGCTCTCTCTCTCTTTGCGCTTGAGAAACTTGAAGCGGATGAGTCAGGGGAACTGTCGCACCAGCGGAGATGAGGACGGTTAAATGATGTTTTCACAAATCTGGTTGGGGGTCCGTCTCCATGGTAACAAAGCATGTCAACTTTGCAACGGATAATCCTTCCCTGGATACTGCTTTTTTGATATGTGGCTGTTACAGCTGTGGCCAGCCTGGATTTGTCGTTCTTTCTGTAACTCAGCGTATCATTTTAAATCCGCTATGATCCTCCGGGATCTTCGACGGCTTTCGGGCGTCTGACATGTTCCTCCGACCGGGAATAGAGAAGCTGACCTGCCTTGGCACAAGAGATTTAAACAACTGAATAGATATCTAAACATCATCCACAGATGTTTATTTATTCGGCCCGATTCCTCCTCGGGGCATCCAGTGGGGGAACCTCGTCTTCCTCCAAGCGAAGCCCCGAGGCCTCTCTCCTGACCCCTGACCCCACGCGCCGCTCCCGGGAGGCTGAGCCCCACTTCCCCCCCTGGGTATTAATAGAATGGGATGCTGTTCTTCAGGAAATTAGTCCAGAAGGATATATCCTAGAAAAACAAGAGCTGGGTTGCAGAGCACAGGGGCCAAATCCACTTAAGTGTCTGATCCCGATTGTGGGAGTGAGAGAGGAAGCAGACATGTATGTGCCGTGTTCCACCTCGCTGGCCTCCTGCTTCAAGCATCGTTTCCTCCGTTTCTTTCTGCTCGACTTTCCTTCAATTCTAAAGAGTCTCCCTTCTTTCCTCAAATTCCTTTTTATTTTAGCTGTTTTCACACCACCTTTCCTTCCTTCATTTTTTCTTTTCAACTAGACTTTCCTCATTCTCTGGTTCAATTCTTTTGTATTATTCAGGAAGTAGAGCAGTTCCAATCTGTTGGACCAGAGACTGGACCTCAGCATGCTTCACACAGGGGTCTGATCAATTTCCTATCTTTTCCGTGCAGTGGTTGGCCATGTGTAAGAAAGTATCAGGAGGGAGCTTCCTTCACAAACCCATTTTTTGTTAGTGGCAAGCATTCCCCATGTCCCATATGGTAAACCCTCAGCAGGCAGCTCAGACTGCAGACGATACTGTAGAAGTATTTAACTGTCATTAGCAGGTCCCACCTTTATGACATCAGGGGAGGAAGTTCACACTGCACAGCATCCGCCTCCCCTCACCACTGTCTGCTAAGATTCCAGCGTTATTAAGGAGGATTCACTAAATGTATATAAGCATTTGTAGAACTGAATACCTAAAAAGAGACACAGACCTGCTGGAGGACGTAAGCAGCAAAGACACGTGCAGGTGATTAGACACAGGTTGAAGCAATCGGGGACCAGACTGACATTACAAGGGGAGGAAGGGAAGTCCACTTTCGTATCTTCCTCATCAGATCGCGGTCGATCCGAGCTGGTTCATTCCAGATATGTGGGGAACGGTAACGCCTTGTTCTGTTTCGGCGCCACAGAACATCATGGCGTTTTTCTGTGATTTATCGTACATCTCATCCCCGTTCACTCTCTTTGTCTTTTAACAAGTAACTCTGTCCGTGTCTTGTGTAACAAATTACCAAATGTCCCGGTTTGTGTGGACAGACATATGGAATAACAGAGGGAGCTTCCGGCCGGTTGTTTATTGATTTATTTTATTCCTCTCTGAGGTCAGAGGTCTTTGAACTGGGCTGCGTGTTCCCATCCTGTTCTTAGGGAGTCGTTCCAAAACCGTCCACCCCCGGGGGACAGTTTGGGTCCAGATAAAACGTGTGGGTTCAGATGGAGGACTTTTAATTGGTCTGAGATTTAGGAATGAGAAATGAAAACACACCCACGTACACACAAGGGAGCGGACATGGAGAGATTATGGTTAATGCATTTTGTTTTCTCAGAGATTCCTTGACATACGTTAGACGTCATGAAGGCACTTGTTGTCTGCCAGCATTTTTAAATCCACCATCCGCATCCCATCATCTCACACCTCAGTCAGTTTGATCAGACAGGAAGGGTTTGTGTGTTTTTTTATGTGCATGTGTGTGAAAAGTGATTGAATAAAAATCAGCTAACCGGTTCTCTACGTATGCAAAGGACATGCACACACACAGACAGACAGACAGACAGAGATGCCTTCCTGTTTAGTCAGGTACATTCATCCCTGTGTGGTTTAATCATGTTATTTCAGTCTGTTGTTATTTCCTCCTGACGTTCAAACATTCTGTCTGTTAGGCTCTGTAATCTAATATGATGCAAGTGATAAAAGAGACTATCGCTGACTGATTTTAACCATGAAATGCATGCGTGTATGCCATCGACATTCACAGTGAAAATTACGTTTTAAAATGCACATTGGTGATGTTTCACTGCTGAGTGTGCAGCCAAACTCTGTCAAATGACCCTAAGAAGTAAGACATAGAAAACCAAATCCGCACAGCTAAAAAGCTGCTTAACTTTGTTTTTCCTTCAAAATTGAAAGCAGATGATTTCAAATGCAGACTGATGAAACTAACTCGACTCATTAGGATTATAGTCTTCCCCTTGGCTGCCTCAATTTCCTTTTCATTCCTCCAGTAACCTCAGTGCATTTGGCTGCTGATTGATTGCTCGTTGTATCCCATCATGAAACTTGCGAGACGTAAGGCCAAAGGTCTGACATGAGCAGACTGTGACAGAAGGAGAAAGACAAGGAGTTCAAGCCAGAGGGCAGCACGTGTCTCCTGAGCTCCACCACATGTTCATGACCGACCTTCAAAGAATGAGAGGAACTCAGACCAAAAACATAAATACATTTAGTGACATTTCAAGAGTCCTCAAATTCCTCTGATCCAGATTTCCGCTCTTTCTCCACAGGTTCAGAAGTTGAAGAATTTCTTATTCTTTCTAATTTTCTCATTGTTTTTTTGTTTATTTATTGTCTAGACGGCAATCTATCCCTCTCCTCAACAGTGTTTTGTCATCCCGAAAATCAATGACACATAGGTCAGTCTCCACCCAGGAGAGACGGAAGGAGAAAGAAAGAAAGAAAGGCTCAGGGGTGTGAGAGCACTCGAGAGCTCGGAGCAGAGGAGGGGAGGAAATCTAGTAGTGTGAGGAGATAAGGATGGGGGGCCGGGAAGCATGAAGGAAGTAAAGCTGTGGAGGACTGATAAAGAGGGGAGGAAAAGACAGAAGGCTGCTGAATGAAACAGACATCAATTATACCGTTATAAAGATAATACTTTTCCGCTTTGATTAACACTTTCACGTTCATCATTTAGGTCGTAGTTTGCGCTGGTGTTGAACTGGACTGCAGTTCATCAGAGGTGTTTAATGAACGGCTGGTTGATTTGAACATATTCCTTTATTAATATTGCGTTGCATTTGACAGACTTTGGCCAGAAGCTGTGTTGGTACTTACGCTCATTATTGTGCGTTTTAGTTTGTAAAGTTTGCTGTTAAAAATAGCCTTTTCAGGTCTAGCGCTTCCTGCTGTACTTTTAGATTTTGATACGGCATATACAGCTGTTGGTTTTGAAAGTACAAACACACTCACACACACACACACACACACATACATGCACATGTTTAGAGTGCGACTTTCGCTCCTCTCGCTGCCATTGTGTTTCCACTCCCGTCTGCGAATAACTGTGATTTATTACTTTGATGGGGACAATTTCCTCTTTATTAGGATGAATGATTGAATTGAAGGTGTGTATTGGTAGGGTTCACCTACACTAACGTCCCTTTTGCCAAAACATGTGGTTCCTGTGGCTGTCGCAAGACTATAACACGCCTTGACAATCACTTCATTTAGCCCTGAATTCTGCTACTTACTTCCACCCGAGAGGAGCAGGGAACACTGTATTTAAATAAAGATCACCAACCATAGCTACAAATTGTTTCTATAATCTTGGCAAGATGGTGCCAATAAATTATTCTGACTATGTTGCTTATAATTACTGAACTTTATCTCGGTAATCTAGACTACCGCCACCAAAGTAGGCAAATTATAATGATGTTAACATATTGTGTCCTTTAACTGTAAATGATGGTGGAAAACGTCCCAGCCCAGGCTGCATGACACGCCTCCCATTATTCAGGCAGCGTTGGATTTGTTTTGACAGCACTGTTGTCCGCTCTTTAAGCAACAGCTGCAGTACCGAGATGAAGACAAAACACACACCTCCTGTTACAAAGAGCCACTATGGCCAAAGCCCTGACCGCCACGCGCCCGTACTGCGAACACAGCCAGCAACCCGCCGGATTGAGGCTTTATCTCCAACTATCTGCTTCTGACTTGTCTGCGTGCTCGTTTGAATTGTTGTTAGACGTTGTTTAGGCTCCCCGAAGTTTTTTTAATTCCTCGGTGACCCCTCGGCTGTAGATTCAATTCACAGAGCGTTCACTGACCGGGGGTAATAAAACGACGTCACTGTTGTTGGTTCTCACAGGAACGCGATCGGGCTCCAGAACTCAGACCATGAAATCAAGCCCTATTCCCACGCTATCTTTGACCTCCACGCGTGTAATATGTGATTCCTCTAGAGATGTAGATGATGCCCGCAACATGGAGGTACACTTCATGTGTCCGTGTTTGAGGCACCCGTTCTTCGTCGCCACACAGCACAAAGGCACTGACCCTTCGCTGCCCTCTTTTTCAACAACGGAAACATGCGGAAGTCATTTTGGTGGCGTAGGTGAAGAAAGGACGCACACTCTACTGCCAAGTCGTTCAGACACACAGCAAAGCGGTCTAATCAGACATAAAAACGTGTGTGGCGGAGACTGGGCTACTCTGCGCGGGGTTCCCCTTTTCATGGGCACACGGACACCTCGGTCGGGCGGAACACCGATTTTATTGGTTGTTGCTTTTTTCTGCTGCCTCGCTGCTTGTCGCTGCAGTGAACTCCTCGGCCCCCGAGCGTCTGCTCCACCCTCCTGCCAGCATCTCCTGCTCACTGTTTCATACAGTCATCATGTGCCGCCGCAACGTGATATTTGAAAATGACGTCACAGCCTCACATTTTCCTGCTTCCTATCTGCCTCCCTGTCTTCTGTCCTTCATCACTCGGAGTATCTTAATCAAATTGGTATAAATAGCAAACAAAATCTTGCTTTAAGCATCATTTTTTTTTTTTTATGAGATATTTTACAGACCAGTTCTGACTTCATCTACCATGACTTCATCTTGTCACCGGCAACACTTGTGTTTTGCGCTCTTAAATAATCTTTCATTTGTGTTGAAGATAAAGAGGGGAAATAAAGTCAGCATGCAATTGATTTCAAAACGAAGAATATCTACAAGACAACAACATCTCTTCAACTTAAATATTTATCCTTTAGTTGCATAGCTTTGTTGACTTTTGTATGTCTGATTCCTGCAGTCAGTTCTTTATCTTTCAGCTGACAGGGACATGTATACTGTTTGACCACTGGATGGTGTAGAGTGTGCAGCCAATGGAGAAGATTTCACTAGAAATAAAGGCGTTTGTCTCCCTCTTGTGATGCAATCTCAAACTACAAGTAGACATTTGGAGACTAGATGGAATAGCCTTAAATATATATATATATAACAAATACACAGGTATGTCTACTTCTTATTGCATTGATGCAATTCCTCTTTTTCTAACCCTGCACATCACCAGAACAGTTTATTCGGTTGAAATGCAAAGTTCAACAGGTGTATTTGCAATACAGTTGACATTTCTTTCTCCCTCTCGAATCGCAGGGTCAGCCTGGCCCTCTCGGCCCTCAGGGCCCCAGCGGGCCTTCGGGGAGACCAGGGGATTTTGGGATTGAAGGCCCAAAGGGGCAGAAAGGTGACCGCGGCCGTAGCGGCATCATAGGTCCAAAAGGCGATGTGGTAAAGAATCCTTCTCACGTTCATCTACTTGTTCAAAGTCACGACGCGCTCGTCGGTTCGCTTGTTCAACGTGTGGTTGTTGTCGCTCCACAGGGAATGGCCGGCGTTCCTGGATTTGGCGGAAACGATGGCATTCCTGTAAGTCTCTCCAGCAGTCTGGACCGACGCCCCAGCGCCTCACTGCAGTGATTCCACCTTGGGTGCGTTCGTACTGTCTGTTCTGAATTGACATTGGCTCTGCAGGGCCACCCGGGACAAGCAGGACCCACGGGGAAGCCGGGCGCAGACGGCTGTAACGGGACGCAGGGGGATTCAGGGACACCGGGGCAACCCGGCTATAACGGCTTACCTGGTTTTGCTGTAAGTGCAACAACTGGAAGATAGTCACTTGCATGATGTGTAGTGTTTGTTTCTCCGAGTGACCATTGAGGGCTCTTGTTTTGTTTTCATCCCTCAGGGACAATCGGGCTGGAAAGGACAGAAGGGAGACTCTCTGGACGTCAGCGTGTTCATGAGGCGCTTCAGGGTGAGGAGGAGGAGGAGGAAGAGGAGGAGGAGGAGGAGGAGGAGGAGGAGGAGGAGTGAAACCACTCCTGGGAACCAAATTGCATAAGCAACTTGATATTGTTATAATGACACTATATATTATTAACCTTGTGAATCTCTGCCCATCTCTCCACAGGGAGATCCAGGCATACCAGGACTCCACGGAATATTTGTAAAACCCATTAATCCAACTATCCAATGCTTTTCATGAGACATGATCAGACAATGGGGTTCATCTATTGTCTAATCAATAAATACTATTCATGTTGTTGCAATTTCTCTCCCATTGTCTGTTTTTTTGGTCAGGGGCCTCAGGGAAAACCGGGATGGATGGGTAGCAGAGGCTTACCAGGACCAAAGGTGTGTGTGTGTGTGTGTGTGTGTGTGTGTGTGTGTGTGAGAGAGTTCATTTTACTTTGTGAAGCTCCGTCTATTATGATAAAAAAGTGCTTATTAGGATCCTGTGTGTTCCCCATTCTAGGGTCCCACAGGGCCTCCCGGCTCCCGTGGACCAAAGGTAAGGCAACAAGTATACATATTATATATATATATATATATATATATATATATATATATATATATATATATATATTCATGTAGTATATGATAGAAATGTGATGTATGAATACTTTAGCCTCATGTGTTGTTTTATTTTTCCTGGCAGGGCTCCGTGGCCAAAGTGCTGAAAGGATTCAAAGGAGAGCAAGTGAGTGGCCATGTTTTCCATATTTAATATCTATAATCTATTACTGCTGTAATTTAAATGCAACTAAATGGATTGATGTTACTGTAGTCATGAGATCCACTTCAGCTTGAACTCTTCATCTTTACATCCTCAAACAATTAATGTAGTCAATTTACTTAATTACCATGTTCAAAGTACTGTTGGGGGAGATTTACATGTAATTTAACTAGTAGTTCAACTAAATTTAGTAGTAGCTTGCTGCTTGTTGAACTACATCCATGTTTGTATTGTGATTTGAGTAGTTAAACTTTTTTGCTATTTTTCTGGTTAACTACTGGCATTTATCGTTGATATAGTTATAGAGCATTGGCAAAAGGGCCGCAGTGTCATCATCTAAAAGCCACATAAAGAAATTCTCAGATAATGCAAGACTATGGACACATTTCTTTGTGCATTGCGCAAGTCGGAAAAGGATATTTTATTTTGTATTTGTCTATGACCTGGAGGCACTTAAAATAATCTCCATTGAGTCACTTTCTTTTACCGATTTTAATTCATTTTCTATTATCAGATAATATTAGATTAGAATTTTTTTTCATTAAAAAACCATGATGAACTCAGATTATAAATTCATCCACACAATGTAAAACAACCAATCGTCCACAACAGAATGAATGGAGTGTGGGGGGAGTTTTAGCTTTAAATGAAATGGTTAAAACAAGCTCCGCCTCCACTAGCAGTAAAGTTTACGCATTCCAGCATCAGCATTAACAATCTTTTCAAACTTTTTTTTTAACTTCAAGAGAACAACTTGATGATGATTTGTTTCTTTGCGCTCGCTGACTTTTATTGCGTTTCCTACTTCCACCTCAGGGAGAAATCGGACAACCAGGGCCACAGGGAAACTTTACTCGTGAGCAGGTTTCCAAACCCACGGTCTGTACATGTTTAACATGTTCATCTTTATTCATCAATATGCTGAAATGTTCAAAGAAGGTCTCTGAAATCTGAAATATAAATAAGAGTGGTACGGACACTGATACACGCTCCGATAATATGGCCCCTTTTCATTATTCAAGGCACCTCCTTGGGAGAAAGGTCAGAAAGGAGAACCAGGAGTACCAGGAGACCCGGTGTGTGTGCGCGAGATACATACAAACACACGCATTCAACATAACATCTGGGAAGGTCCGTCCTTGAGCTCATTACTTCTTTTGTTGGCTTTATTTCAGGGTGACAACAAAGGAGAAACTGGTGTGACGGGATTACCTGGACCGCGGGTGAGCAGAGGCACATTACTACACGTTCCAGCAACCGGCTCTCCTCCAACCGCGTTAAACTGATCAAATAGCTGTTTATGCCGTTCTAGGGTGTGTTTGGCAGAGATGGACGTCCTGGGCCTAGGGTATGTGTCTTTGAAACTATAGAGATGTCAGTATAAGTTGCCAAATCAAATGTGATTTTATAACCTCATGATGACCGCTCTCTTTCAGGGGGATACCGGAGATCCAGGACCGAAAGGTGTAGAGGGTTCTAAGGTGGGAATACACTCGTTCTTCATCGTTGAACTTATCATAAATCTATGCATCTTGTTACTAGAACCTTATCCCGAATGGGCTGTTCAACATGATGTTTTATATAGTCAAGAATCTCGCGCAACGGTGTAATAAACATGCTATTATACACCTTTGCATCAACAACAGTTTGCATATGTTATTATCTGATACAAATATCTGTCAAAGCTGCGTCCAACCAGCGTGGGATTTCAGTCATTTATATTAAACCTAAAGTAAACCTTTAGCCTCTGAATACTGAAAGACTGACATTAAGTTAATGTGTTTCAGGGAGTCAGAGGTGACCCAGGAGTGCTGATATCAGAATCCCTTTGGCCCGGGTCTACAACAGGTGAGATCAGTTATACCAGAGAAACCTTCAAATAATCAGCACTGGAGAAGATACATAGTTTGAAGATGGAACCTGTCAGACACATGCTAACATTTCCTTTCAGGTAAATAGTTGTTGACAGAAAGGACAATTCTGTGGACGAACTCAATGGCACTACTGAACTTTAACAGACCACACTAACTCAAAAGCAGAAGTGTAAATGATAGAGGTGGTGCGTCTTCTGGATTAAAACAAATGTGGCAATGAACCCTTGTGACAAAAGGTGGAAAAGATGTCTCGTATTTGGATAGTTCCGTTGGTAATAAAAAAAACTGAACTATTTTTATTATTAATACTATAGTATTTAACTGAGGATGTAACTGGAGAAAACTGTTCATAATCCTTCATGTGAAGTGTGTTTGAGAGCTACAGTACATACAAGTGGATTAAATGGATTACAAGAAGTGTCATCCTTTAAAACGTGAAAGGCTAATTTGTGTTTTTAATTTTTTATTGTGCTTTTACTTTGATAAGCTGGTCCTCCCGGTCCTCTTGGTGAGCAGGGTCGGAAGGGAGAGAGGGGTACGGTTGGAGACCAAGGCTTCCGCGGACGTCCGGGTATTCCCGCCTCTGACACCCAGCAACAAGGTGTGTAAACCGATACAACATGTATGTAAACGGAACACGAGCCTTTATGACACTTCTGAGGTCAGTTTAATTTATACACATCCCAAAATGAAGTGTCAGTCCGTACATCATGTGACATCCCCGATCTTTAGACGCCTCAGATAAAAACTCTACAAAGACATGAAGATAAGGAATAGACATGAGGGATCACATTTCCAGGACAGCAATACATTGAATGTGTGTTTTACATACAGTAAAACAATCACAGTTATAATGACAATATTAACTTTAATTAATAAAATGATATCTACAGTCAAATGTAGAATAGTGGACAGTATCACAGACATCCTACAAGAATAAACACACATCTTTGACGGATCTTAAATGAAATCACCCTAAAATAAATTTAAGATTCTGTCAGAAGATTCCAATAGAAACCGTTAAAAGGTTTTAGGCAGCCGCGCCTGCGAGGTACAAATTGTTCTATTTTATACAAACCATCAAGTAGTCTTTCTATACCCCTTTGTGACATTGCAAAAGTAGTATTTAGTGATGAAATTGCACTTTCTTCCTTTTTGTTCTTCTGTGTTGAACGTGCATGCACTTATTGTAAGTGGCTTTGGATAAAAGCGTCAGCTAAATGACATGAAATTTAATGTAATGTTTACTGAAATGAGAACCAAACAAAGAAGATAACATACAACATGTCATTTGGTACTTTATACGTGACACAATGTACCCTGGTCACAACGGGGCCGCATCAGCAGGAAAGGACACCGCTCTCTCAGATAAGTTCAACCTTAAGTCACTTTCACTCTCCTCTTGCGCCTTTCAGTTTGGAGTTTTATGGGGCCATTTGGTATGAAGGGGGAGCCAGGAGAGAGGGGCCGACCAGGGGAACCAGGACTCCCTGCTGAGATTGCAGGACCCCCGGGCGACAGGGGGCGCCCGGGGGTCACTGGCCCTCAAGGACCGAAAGGAACATGTAAGTGGGCGACCGAGTGAGCAAATCAAATGTTACTATTCCTAATTCATACCATCTATTTTGACCCTCTGTCTTAATTTCTATGTGTCTCTAGGGGCAGAGTACTTCAAAGGGGCTCCCGGTGGAAGAGGAAGACCCGGCAATGCAGGCTTCAAAGGAGGGAAAGGTGCATCCTTAGTTATCCTTTTTCATGCTAACAAAGATTCTATTGATTGATTTTTTTGTGTGTGTGAATTCTGACGTAGTAATCCCTTCATTTAATTTTCCCTGGCTAAAAGAATATGTTAAATTATCATTTGTGTACACCATAGCACTTCATGGTTCTTCCCTGTTGTGGGCAACATGTAGGCGATCACGGGCTGTGTGAATGCGCTGTGGTAAACTCTTTACCTGGGCCACCTGGCCCCGCCGGTGATGGTGGTGACGCCGGGATGACGGGAGAGTTTGGTCGGGAGGGGGATGCAGGCGACACGGGTCCCCAAGGAAACAAGGGATTGCCAGTGAGAACAATCAAGCCGCAATCCTTCTTTCTCTTCCGTTGTTCATTTTGAGCCCTTCACCCTCACACTGTTCTGTGTCGTCTCACAGGGATTTCCTGGGGTCGTCGGTCCAACGGGTCAAAAGGGTCGAAAGGGGGATCCGGTGGTGGGAACACAGAAAGGTGCAGTACACCTGTGTTTTTATTTAATCTGCATGTCAGATCAGCAGCTGTGAGTCAGATAGGAGGCGGTTTCTCTGTCTGTGCATAATGTACTGATGTATGTGTGTGTGTGTGTGTGTGTGTGTGTGTGTGTGTGTGTGTGTGTGTGTGTGTGTGTGTGTGTGTGTGTGCGTTGTAGGATATCATGGAGATCCAGGGGATCACGGGCTAGACGGTAAGCCCGGCGCTCCTGGTGCTCCAGGTCGAAATGGTTTGCCTGGCATCCCCGGCAGCCGAGGTTTTCCAGTGAGTCCATCTGTCATATTGGCAGATTTATACTACATGAACTCCTTTCGCTCATTTCTCCTTATGACAAATGAACTCTGTCCTACAATATATTCATGCTAGTTGATGTCAACAGGGAGAAGGTCCCAAAGGAGAAGTGGGAAACAAAGGTTTCCCGGGCTTGACCGGCCAACCTGGTGTAACCGGGCCAGCTGGGACAGATGGTATAGTTCTTGGTGGGGTGAAAGGCCAACGTGGTTTACCTGGCGATGATGGCTTTGCGGGGTATGATGGAGTTCCAGGGACACCTGGCGCCCCAGGTAAGAGGTGTCTGACTGCCTACTTCTATCCTTTTTTATTTAACCTCAAAGTCGTTACAAAGAGGAGTATAATTTTTACATTTGTGTTTACTTTTCTGCCCTGATGCAGCGGCTGCATCCCTTAAACAAGCTGCAGTGACGCTTGTTTGAGATAATGCTTTTGCTTTGGAGTAACTCCTGTTTTGAATGCCTCTCTCTCTCTTTCTCTCTTTCGCTCTCTCTCTCTTTTATTCTCATTTGCAACTGAAAGGCGGCTGTAGTGAAACAGGAGATGGAGGACAGGTGGATGTAACAGGTAGCTGGTATAATAACATTTTCACCATATTGCTCTCTTTGTAACCCCTCTATTGTGCTTTTGCTTCTGGATTATATGACTATTTCTTATTGTTTGCAATTTGCGACTTTGTGTTATGAGAATTCAGCTAATTTAATAAGTATGCCATGTAGAGAAAAACACTCCACAATGGAATACAATCATATAATCACCATGTTACCCTAAAGAATATTTTACTCTCAGGTCCATGCGATGCTTTTCCTGGACCTCCTGGGCTGCTTGGACTTCCAGGACCTAGTGGACTACCAGGCTTCCCAGGTAACACAACAACAATAATCATAAACGTTGACTTCAGGGCTCCTGCTTTGAGTAATTTCTGATGGATAACCAACAGGTCTTCCGGGCCAAAAAGGACCAAAGGGTTCATTAGGAGCAATCGGAGAAAAAGGCGAAAGAGGAGATCAAGGCATTGGTGGGCTTCGTGGACCACCAGGTAAGAAGTGACGTGATAAGAACATGCTAGATGAAATTGCTTACATCTCCTCTTTGGTGGGTCATGATCATTTTTTTAAATTAACATAAGTGGTTGTCTAAAACAGGTTTCTCCGGCCCGCGTGGAGACTTGGGAATTCCAGGCAGCAAAGGCTCAGTAGGAAACCCTGGTGTGCCTGGTGCAAGCGGCCGGTACGGGTTGCAAGGTGAGAAGGGTGTTCACGGAGAGGTCTTTGGGGCATCGACAGGACCCCCCGGTGACCCAGGATTGCAGGGGATTCAAGGCAATAAAGGCCAGATCGGAGATCCAGGAGCAGTCGGCTATCCAGGTCAGCCATGTTCTCGCTCCTTCACTTACTTATCTTCAAACATCTTTGTCTATTTAAGCTGCCTTTTTCATAGACTTTCTTCTCCTCCTCTTCGCCTTACCTCCTGAATAAGCTATTATCTAAAGTTCTTCATCCGTTCCTTCAGGAATGCCTGGAATGCCTGGCATGATCGGCTTCAAGGGTGAGCATGGCCCTGTGGGCCTGCAGGGAGAGGAGGGGAGACCTGGGCCAGCAGGCCAGTACGGCTACCCCGGTGATCCTGGACAAGCGGGTCCTTTTGGGGCGCTCGGCAGTACTGGACAGCCAGGTGAGCATGCGCAGCTACGCACTCTTCTTCAGAAATGCTTTTGTTCATCTCTGACGTCCCTTCTACCTTCTGCCATCCTTCTGGCATCCTGCTCACCAGGTTTCACTGGAGAGAGGGGAACTGAAGGAGACCTGGGCCCACCTGGTCCAATAGGTTTAAAAGGCATCGCAGGGAAGTACGGTAACGATGGTGTTGTTGGAGAGTCCGGCCCACCAGGGGAACGGGGGCCACGGGGTACAGATGGACGTCCAGGACTTCCAGGAATAAAGGGTTTGTTCTTCTTCTTCAAAATAATCCAGTAATGAAATTAAATCAAATATCCAATCATATCATCTCTATGTAGCCTTATGATTTGTCCAGAAGAGTTGGCTTTTTCAGTGACTTCTGACTGTGCCTCTCTTTTCCAGGAAACAAAGGGTCCCCTGGCATGTCAGGTTTTGAGGGGATCATGGGTCATATAGGGGTAAAGGGCCCTAGTGGTTTTGCCGGAGAACCTGGAATTCCTGGACAAGCTGGATTAAAAGGAATAAAGGGTCGAAGTGGAGAGAAAGGTGAGACTCCGCTGTCATAAAATGTTGGTAAGCCCAGTGGACCATAAGCATGTTGTGTGACTCTTCGACTCACGATCTCTGTCAGGTGATCGTGGTTTGGAGGGGCCAGCCGGAGCGAAGCCTCAAATCCCCCGCCAGTTGGTTGTTGACATGAAGGGAGCCAAGGGTGACTTCGGACCATATGGAAATCAAGGTTTTACCGGGACGAGAGGTGAGCAGCTAAAATTAAATCAGGCCGCTCTTTACATAGTTTCCATGTAGTCTTCTCGCACGTCACTTCCTCAAATCTTAATTTTGTTTCAAAGGTACTAAGGGTATGCCTGGTGTCCCGGGCTATGGGGGAACTCATGGTCATCCTGGAAGCCCCAGCAATAAGAAAGGTCACCGTGGAGAACTGGGTGCAGAGGGGTTGCCGGGGATAAAAGGAATGCCAGGCCCAACGGGCAACAGAGGAATTCCTGGTTTTGATGGAATGCAAGGCAACACGGTGAGAAGATTCATACTGGCGGTCCATGTTGATTATTCTGCATTAAAGAGCCACTCGCTGTGTATTTTCTAGGTCTTGGCATTATGGCACTCACTCTGCCAATATTTGTATACTGTTTTATAACTACCAAACATATTCAATACATTTATTTTATTGCAACGTATTATGTAGACATTATATAGTTTATTGATAAATCAAGTACTCATTTATTTGCAGGGGATTAAAGGAAGTCCTGGTGCCTACGGAGCATCAGGAGACGCAGGAAGGAAGGGAGGCAAAGGTACTACATCAAACTCAAGACAGACCCTGAGATCTGGGTGCAAATTATGAAGTGATTCTGACAAAAATGTTGATCGCAGGTGAGAAAGGGCCACGCATGGACCTCCCAGGAACCCCTGGATTGAGAGGAGAGGATGGCCTTCCAGGAGAACCAGGTACAAGCGTTCATACAGCTTCTGGCTCTTTGCTTCTAGTGATGATCGGCACCACTGAACATTTAGATTTGTTGGTGATTATGATTTGTTTGATACCTCTTTCACAGGTCAGAAAGGTTTAACCGGTCAAACGGGGGACAGTGGTTCACCTGGTTTTAATGGCATAGAAGGGAAAAAGGGAGAGGCAGGTGATCCGGGAACAGGAGGGTACCCAGGCAAGAGACTCCCATTCACGTTCCTTATCTATCGGTATAATTAGCAGTGTAGCAGAATCACAATGCAACGTGTACACAATCTTGTGAAAAAATTTACATTTTCTGCAGGCAGGGATGGGCAGAGGGGGACTCCTGGTAACCAAGGTCTGAAAGGCTTTCCTGGACCTCCTGGAAAAGATGGAAACCCCGGGTTACCTGGTTTCCCAGGAAACAAAGGTAACCCAACCAGAGCAGCGGCTTCTCTTTCTTTCTCTTTTAAACTACATTTCTTTGTTCACCATGTTCAAGTTAACTATGCAAATGTGTGCAGGTTTCCCTGGGCTGAAAGGCCTTTATGGATTGGATGGACTAAAGGGACCAAAGGGTCTCCAAGGAACACCAGGTATTCAATCCAATTCATAAAAATAATCTCTGCAATTTTTTAGTTTCATAGATTATGTATCATTTAAAGGCCACTTCCACTTTTTATCCCCGCTTTGCAATTTGAGTAGTGGGCTCCAACATGAACAATACAATTGTCTGCACAATACTGCAAGTTATACAATTTTTAATTATTTGTCATGATAGATTTCTGAATGTCTGAGATCTGGTCCCAATTCATGTAAAGACCTCAGGAGTTTTCCTGTTCATATTTTCATCAGGTCGGGATGTCAGTGGAGCAGCTGGGGAACCAGGAGGCAAAGGAGAAAAGGGAGAGAGTGGCGACCCCAACAGCCAGCCGGGTGCTCCTGGCTCTGCGGGTTTGAAAGGCTTGCAAGGACCTCAAGGTCCGCCATTACTCCTTACTCTTCTGCATTAATATGAAACCGGCTGGGCTGTCAGTTGAAGAACCAGTGATGCACGGAAACGCGCAATGGCAGTTGTTCCCTGGTTTTAACCATGTGAAGACTTGAAACAATCGTATGTTTCACTCATTCAGGTGACCGCGGTCAACCTGGACCGCCGGGATTCCGCGGCCCTGAAGGGCCAAGCGGGACCCCGGACAGACCAGGACGCAGTGGTGAACCGGGCTCTACAGGACCTAAAGGGTTCCAGGGTGAGAAGATACCAGAGCTTCATCTCCCTCCCCTTCCCTTTTTTTGGTAGAACTTTTATAATATGAACAAAATGATTTACTCGTTGACTCATTCCCTACTTAAAAAAGAAAATGTATGATGAAAATCAAGAATTGTACTATTTTAAAGCATTTTGAACAGTGTCATCTGCATTTCATCACAGTCCATTTAACATAAGACATCATAGCAGTACTTTTTGTGAAATCTGAATCACTATCTGCCGCAAATCTTTACATGTAAATTAAATGGAAAAAATTAAATGATTGATGATGACGAATTATTAGAGTATTATTAAACATAATATTGCGATACCAAAGCAGATCAATATTTTCTACAACCCAAGAAAGTACAATTTTCTGCATTAAGAAAGAAGTGTACATTAGTTTTTTATTATTGACTAACTGCGTTGATGTTTAAGATCAATTAGTAAGGTAATCAAGAAGCTGAACTGTCGCTTATGCCTGGTTTTGATGCCGGTGATTTATTGTTTGCATGATCTAGTAACTATTTATTAATCTTAAACCATTTGTGTCTCAGGTTTCCCTGGAGCCATCGGGTTTCCTGGTGTGGATGCCCGTCCTGGTGTAAAGGGTGTGCCGGGATCAAATGGGTATCCTGGATTCCCCGGTGCGAAAGGATTCAAAGGAGATCAAGGATCATTTGGATACCGGGGGCCAGATGGTGTTTCTGGAAAGAAAGGTGAGCATGATTTTACAGATTTACAGTCCAATAACCCAAGTTCAATTTCACAGCACTTCAGGTGTTTTTTGTTTGATGCCTGAAATAAGTTTATTAGTTAACACAAGCAAGATATTTTAATTTTTTTCTACTAAAATACATTCGTAAATACTGTACTGATGAATTTAAAGCTTTCATATTACTCAAAGGCGAAACGTCATCACAGCAAACACTAATCTGCCTTTGTCTTAGTGGTAGTTTCGTTACATGGTGTAGATTGTTTAGAGCCTAATAGTCCTTACTTTTTGTTTTACATTCAGTTTAGATTTAGAATGGTACAAAGTGAAGTAATGCACTTTCCTGGCTTGGTACTAGGATCACCAGCTACAATCTGTGTACTACACCTTTGATATCCTCTTTACAGGCGTGAAGGGAGACCAAGGAGTAATGGGCCTTCCCGGTGTTATTGGTGTGAAGGGAGAAAGAGGGCCAGCCGGTCCAAAAGGAAACACTGGACCTAAAGGTAGATGATCCACTTGACACAGGCCGCTCACTCGTTACCAGACCCGAGCCTTTTCTCTCTTACTTATTACGGGATGTTTG
The DNA here is from genome assembly GCA_021346845.1 of Apeltes quadracus. Classification (NCBI taxonomy): domain Eukaryota; kingdom Metazoa; phylum Chordata; class Actinopteri; order Perciformes; family Gasterosteidae; genus Apeltes; species Apeltes quadracus. The sequence goes on along the minus strand of CM037932.1, from coordinate 7,802,189 downwards.
TGTTCTGCAGGTTTCAAAGGATTTCCAGGAAACCAGGGTCCTACTCCCATCCCTAATTTCCCTCCAGGAGAGAGGGGCCTTAGAGGACCACATGGTATCCAAGGACCAAAGGGCCACAGCGGGGAACCGGGGCCACAGGGGCCCCCTGGTGGTGCAGGTCAGGGTTTTTTTTATCATCACTTTCTTTATTGTAAACTATAGTAACCTGGTTCCAGGGCACTGTTTCCCCTAGGTTTGCAACTTCAGAGGGTGTAGGGGGCCCAGGGTGTGTAGTAACTGGGCGCGAGTATTTATAACGACATCATTGACTTACTCTCAGCGCTCTGGACACATGTCCTCTTTCTGTACAGGTTTCATTGGACCCAGCGGGCAGAAGGGCATGCCCGGGATTAGTGGTCGTCCAGGAACACCTGGATTCCGTGGAGAGTTTGGAAATGTGGGCCACCCCGGCCTGTTAGGAATGGAAGGTGGGTATGACCCTGTGGGGCGGACTTGAATTAGGGTAAACAGACCTGGATTAAAAGATTTAAATTTAATTTAAATTATTTTTTGTGAGTGTCAGTACAATAACTGAAAAATCATTAAGAGCAAGTAAGTAATCATTTCATTAGCGCCAAGTGCATCAATGCAAGTAGAATCTGGCGGTGCTGAGTGTATCAAGTGTGCATGTGTGAGTCCTTTATATAATAAATAATGAGTTCATCCCTCAATAGGTCGCCGCGGTAACCCTGGAATCCCCGGGCGGCCTGGTATGCCGGGCCGCAGCGTCAGCGTGGGTTACTTGCTGGTGAAACACAGCCAATCGGATCAGACGCCCATGTGTCCCGTGGGTATGTCTAAACTGTGGGACGGCTACAGTCTGCTGTACCTCGAGGGCCAGGAAAAGGCCCACAACCAGGATCTTGGTAAGTCATTGTGAGGTCCGGCTTCTGCCATCCAGCGTGAGCTTGTTACGGCACGGACCTGTCAGAACAGACATTGTGATCCAATGAAGCAGAAGCCATTCCAGAACAATCAAGCTCACCACATCTTACTGCAGGCATAGTTTGAACGGGGGACAAATCACACCACCAACTCGTAAGTTAGTATGATAGCCGTATGATGGAGCAGGAAAAAGAGAAAGTGACTTCTCAAAATATTCTGTCCTTTGAATATGGATGACATAATAGAAAGGTACATACATGTTTTATGTTTATATTAGTGAGGTAAAGAGGACAGTTGTGAAATACTGCTCTTCCCCACTGCTTGTTCTCACATCCTCAGTTTAAATTCAATTGTTGTGTTCCACTTCTGGTCTGCTTTGCTTTTCATTATCGTGATCACATTTTATATCTAAATGACTAAACGATGCATGAAAGGCCGAACACAGCTTAATGGAGCACTAATTTGTGAAGATCTGCTTTATATACTTTCACTAAATGTGAGAAATCGGCAGAAATGTATTTCAGTGCTTTTTCCACAGGTAACGCAATAAAGGGGGGGACTATTTCATTTTTGAAGGAAGAACCAGTAGTCTGTGGTAGCCAACGTTAGCCAACGCTGAGGTAGTTGTTTCTGGGTAATTGACAATACCATTGATACTTTTCTCCATCGATAATTTTACACTACAAGTTAGTCTTTGTGTTGTACCTGTCAGTTGTGGCACAGCGGACACCACTTTAAGTTTGAAGCAAGATTAACAAATAAAGCTCAGCTATTTGTATTTGTTGGGATTGTTTAACGTTGTGTTTGTGTGTGTGTGTGTGTGTGTGTGTGTGTGTGTGTGAGAATGAATTGTATTTTCAATTTGTTTCATTTGTTTCTCTGTCGTTTGTAAGGTTTGGCGGGCTCCTGTCTTCCTCGGTTCAACAGCATGCCTTTCCTCTACTGCAATCCTGGAGACATTTGTTACTACGCCAGCAGAAACGACAAGTCCTACTGGCTGTCGACGACGGCTCCTCTTCCCATGATGCCCGTTGAAGAGGCAGAGATCAAACCGTACATAAGCCGATGCTCCGTGTGCGAAGCTCCGTCAGTCGCCATCGCAATCCACAGCCAGGACATCACCATCCCGCAGTGTCCCGCAGGCTGGCGCAGCATGTGGATCGGTTACTCTTTCCTCATGGTGAGTTACGGGCTTCCTACTGGCACTGTACCAACGCTGGCTACTTCTATAAAGCCAGAAAAAACTTTCTATGAAGGGTACTTAAAGCTTGAGCCACGATAGTGACTGAAAGTCATGATGGCTTAGCCCTGCTGCTTCAGTTTATTTCGCAGTCCGTCCAGTTTAATGGAAGCACAATATCAGATAGTTGGGGGACCCATTCAGGCTTTCATATTGCAATATAAGCATTCCCTCTTGGTAGAAAGAAGTTGCTATTTTTCCTCCTGACCTCAATTGTGCGGAAGGATTTTGTTTCCTACTATTCATAATTTTGGGAAACATAATGCCCCACTACATCAAATCAATGTGTCAAATCTGTCTGTAGCTTATTCGGGCAACGTTTGCCATACTCACACGATGAAAAAAACAAAGAAATTTGTATTTGTCTGTCTTGATTTTCCTTACCCCTCTGTGGGACTATTTTCAGTGTTCCAAGTAACACTGTCGTGCGCGTTTGCTTTCTCGCTTTCCTCATCTCTTCCCCTCTCGCCTTTCGGTCCTTCGCAGCACACGGCGGCAGGAAATGAAGGCGGAGGTCAGTCCTTATCATCGCCCGGCTCTTGCCTGGAGGACTTCCGCACGACACCCTTCATCGAGTGCAACGGGGCCAAAGGCGCCTGCCACTACTTCGCCAACGAGCACAGTTTCTGGCTCACCTCCATCGACAGGTCGTTCCACACGGAGCCGGCGGCAGAGACGCTCAAAGCAGGCCAGCTCCTGTCACGCATCAGTCGCTGCCAGGTCTGCATGAAGAACTTGTGAGGGGACTCCACGAGTCTAGTGTCCTCTTGCCATCCGTGTACTAAAACGAAGAGGGGGGTCGGAAATACTGATTTCAATATTGTCAAACTTTCCCACCAAGACACAGGGCTCAGATTCACTATGACTGTGATGCCCTGAGCTGTGAGTGAAGTGTCCCACTGTGGAGAAGACAAGAGAAGTCAACAGCTTTATGGGAAAACCAAGTATTTTTGTGTTAAATGTGGATTGGTGCTTACTGTTTAACTTATTACCTCAGCTGCGATGACATATCGTCATCGATCAGAGACCGTATACTACAGCTGAACCAAAGACGCCCATGTGTATGCACTGCTTTAATCTATATAGGTGTTTTATTGTTTAGGGTACACAGCCCACCATAAAGCCACTAACACTGCTTCTCAGCCAGATGATGCCTCTTGAACAATCGCTTTTTTGTTGTCATTATTCACAGTATTATTCTGCTTTTTGTATTATTCTCTTCAAGCTGTTCATCCGTTTTATGCATTTATCAACTATTGCAAAATCGCCTGTACCTCTTCATTTTATTTAAGCACCATATGTTCACACAATGCACTGATTCTGTTTGTATTTATACCAGCTGAATGAACCCTGTCTAAAGGAGTTTAAACATGTCTATACTGCTCATGTATCACTCTTTTTCCTTTAAAAAGAAAAATCTACTAGTTATTGAACTGCCAACCGGACAGAATGCAAACGCCTCGGATCAAAGGTCGGACTTTAGCTGCAGTCACTGATCCTGAATATTTACACAATTTACAAAGGTCACCACTTCACCTAGCTACACTTATTTGGAAAATCCCAAAATGAATTTGGCTGGGGATATACTTACAATTAACTGTGGCGTGATTTAGGGAATTTTCATAAAGTGAATTTTTCATTGCAAGATTAAACTTTGTTATACTTCTGATTGTGAGAGTAAAACGGCACAATCTAAATCAGACCAGACTGCCTATAAAATATAAATCTTTATTTTGACAATATACTTAAAAATGTAATTAGTTTATCAACTATTTACACTCATTGAAGAGCTTGAAATGGGCCTTTAAGAAATAAAGATCTGTCTCAACGCTAGTAGCAGAGCATAAAAGAAAACACAGGTAAACATGATTTGTTGAAACCTTAAATAACAATAAACACATTGTGCCACATAACAATTAGTAATGTTACATTTGTGGAATTCTTAATCCTAAAACATTAACAAAAAGCATTGATTGACTTCTTGGGCGTGTCATTTGATCACAGGCACATCTTTTGGGATACTAGTGTGGTTTCAGTGGTTGTGGTGGAAGGTTTTCAAAGCGTAGAGTGATAAAGTAACACATTTGAGTCCTCTCCTTACAATGTTAGCGATTCAGGAATGTGCGTTTGTGCAAACGAGAGATCATTAATGCCGCTGGGTCTCAGTCAAAAGAAATGAGTAGAACCATCACAGTATGTATTTGGTGTGCAAACCGACGTGTAGATTGTCCTTTGCTGAGTCCCTGCTGGCGGCGGCGGCGGCGGCGGCCTCTAGCAGCAGGCAGACCTGGCCCGCTTGTTCCCGCCGCCGCCCCCCCTGCACTCCTCCAGGTCCACCGTGGGAGACTCCTGGTTCTCGTTCCTCTTCCTCAGGATGGAAGGCAGCACCAGGTCAAACAGCGCCTCAAACAGGACGTCCACGTTGTAGCCGGTCTTGGCGCTGGTCTCGAAGCACATCTTCTCTGCGGGCAGGCTGCTCTCCTCCTCCAGGCCCTTGTAGCGCAGTATTCTCCCGTAAAGGGCTGCTGCTTCCTCGGGGGTCACCTGCCTGTGCAGCGTCAGCCCGGAGAGGGAGGCCGGGGACGCGGGCGGCGTGGGGCAACCGGACGGCGCCTTCGGTACGGTCCGCTCCCCTTCGTACTCGTCGGACGCCGCATCCGGGTTGAGGGACAGCTGGGCCTTAGGGTCCGTGAGGTCGGCCTTGTTGCCCACTAGAGCGTAGATGCAGTCGTGGTTGGCGGTGTCGGTCAGGGACAGGAAGCGCTCCTCCAGCTCCGCCAGGCTCTGCCAGTTGGTGACGTCGTAAGTGAGGATGACGGCGGCGGCGCCTCGGCAGTACATCGAGCCCAGGCCGTGGAACTGTTCGCGACCTGAGGAGACGGGAGAGACGGTAAACGTTGCGTTACACAACGGGAACCCCCCCGTGAATGGTCCGACGCAAGCCGAGACGTGCTGTGCGAACAGCGCAGCAGGAGGACACGCAGCCGACCGTCAGCAGATTGAGAAACAGAAACAACCTTTGTCAGGCAAATATGCAGCGTTATTGAAAGGGCACAATGTGTGGGAACACTTTGTGCTTTGAATAATACTCTGTACCAGTTTATCAAGTAGAACTGGCAGAGATTATTTTGTTGATTAACTGAATGTTTTCATTTTTTCTCCTTTGATCAGATCCGATTACTTCACTGTCAGTAGTACTGCCATCTAAGAATGCATTCTCTACACTAATTCACCACAAACACACTGAAGATGAGTGAGTCAAATACTATTGCCTGAATGGCAAAAAAAGTGAAATAACTCAGTTCTCCTTGTTTTTCTGGAATTTTCTATTTTATGCAAGTTTGGAAAGCACGAGGAGTCAGATCCTTCCCTACCACACCAGTCGTATGACTGTTAAGAGGAAGAGAAACACTGTGGGCGGCTTGAATCCCACAAGACTTAATGGCATCAGTGGAAAAATAATTATCTTTGGCAACAGGCAATTATCTTTAGCAACAGAGCTGAGCCAAACTCCGGACATGTTTTAGTAAACAACCCTCATAACAGCCACTCTTCCAAAGCGCTGTGGCAGACGCGGATGGGTCTGCCACAGCGGCGTGGAAGTGACTAGCTGATCCAGCGTTTATCTTCTACCAAAGTGACCAAATGAAACGAACACAAGAGTCTGTCAGCAGAGGTCACGGAGTCAGGGGAACACAGACAGGAAATAGCTTACTGATGACGCGGTCGACCTTTCCCTGTAATCTCTGTGGCTCACCAAATCTACTTTTGTGCCGTGGGTTTTTGCTCTAGAGGGTTTATTGTAAGTCGTGTTTGCACAGTCCTGGAATGTGGTGCAGCTATAAGCGTATCCATGAGCGATAACCGGATGAATCACCAACACGAATCGCGCAAACTAGTATATTTGAGAGAGAATGTATCCAAAATCATTGTGACTCCTGGGGCTAATTTGGGAAAGACTTATTCAAAAAGCTTTTGGGGTAATAAAACCAGTTAGGTATGTGTATAAGAAATCTTCCAGGAAAAGTATTCATTACCAGGTACAGAGCATAAAGACTGACAATTGTGTTCCTGTAAATCAACAAGTGAGTCACCGTAACGAATATTATTTTTATTGTTTCCTCACTGAAAAATAATTTCAAGACTCATTTGAATTATCTAATGATAATAAGGCTTATGCAGTTTATCTGTCCTTGTGTAGGCAACAGCACGTGAAAACAAGATGTTTGGATGTTTTATTAAGCTTTCCATTAAAGTGTTAGTTATATTAACTTTGAATATTTAACTTGGCATTTTTGTTGGTCAGATTATTATCAGTAACTGTCATTCCTAAAGCCAGTCTCGCAACATTTATTTGAAATAAAACAGTATTGTGGGATGCAGAATAAGAAGCAGGACCTTAAAGGGTTTGTTTAGGAAGCATCAGGGTGAGTGTGAGGGATATTTTCTGGTCTTTTATTATCACAAAGCTACAAAACACATCAAATGGATGTTAAGCATAAGCAAGTCCCACTAAGACTGAAAAGAAAAGCCTAATTTGTACCAACTCACTAACACTTTCCAATTAATACATTTTTAAATTATTCTACATTATATCCAAATTGTGAACAAATCTTCATCCTAAATTACCAGAATCAAATGGGACGACACAGACATCAGAAACTAAATATTTACATTTTAAGGAAATAAACGCATATGACATTTATTTGACTAGAAAAGCACTATACAAGTACCGTCCATTTAACCATTGTTTGTGACATATATTCTTTGTTTAAACTTGTGACCAATAGTAAGACCAAGGTCCAGTATACTTTCCCAGTGGTCAATAACGTTGTGCCAAGACCAAAGGTCCTGTAAATGATTAGAGGTTCTCGCCAGCAACATAAGATAAAGTAAGTCTAATCGAATCAACCCGGCATTGTTTTCACGGCTTTGGGCGTGTTTGACCTGCATCGGTTGTGTTTACCGGGGAACCTTTGATTAATGAAGGCTGCATATTGTATTTCATCGTAGAGGGAGCGCGCGGTGCTGCGCCGACCCGAGGGGTCACGTGCTGGTGATTGCCTCAGGTGGGGAGATCACGCGTTACCAGGTAAACAAAAGTTTAATAAACAGAATAAATGAACCCAGAGTGCCAGAAGAGAAAAAATGGGGAAAAACAATGAACGAGGGGGGTATTACCGGCAGTGTCCCAGATTGAGATATTGTAGGGTCCCCACTGTTTCAGGAAAAACGCCCCTCCGACGGTGCTGACGGTGTCTTTGAATTTCCTCTCCGTGTACCTGTGGAGCAGAGACGTCTTTCCCACGTTCATGTCCCCCAGTAGGACCACCTTGACGTCGGGCTTCTTCATCTTCGACACCTCGGGCATGTTGCGGAGTCGTCGGGTCCCGCAACGCAACACGGCGCGCGCGCGTTCTTCTGTCCTCTGTCGTTGAATATAGAAACCCGATCTAGCTCAGCTTGATGTAAACGTCATTTTATAAACTTAATTCACTTAAATAAAGTTAATTCGCGACAGAGTGGCTGCTCTCCATCTGTTGCCCGACTCTGAACTTTGAAAGGGGACCGAGGGGAAACAGGAAGTAGGTGGTGTCACGTGGGGTGTTTTAACCTGAACTATAGACACATTCGTTTATTCCGCTGGTTCTCGAACTTTTTTTCTCACGACGCACTTTGGAGAAAGAATCATATTCACGACCCAACAAAATTGTATGTGTTGAATATTTATTGAAATAACATTTTTTGAGTTCTCCATCTATGCTTTTTCAAATAATGGAATAGAAAAATGATATCGCTCCATCAGAAAAAAAACAAATCTGTGCAATAATTACCACATTTGGCAGAAAATAGGTTATTATACCTCTGATTAACCTATTTTGCCCTGAACATCTTTTCAATTTAACAACAAGAAGGGGAAGCCGTGCAGATCATGTTTATAATTTAATGTTGGAAAGTATACGTTGCTAGCAATTTTTTAAGGGCCCATCCAATGTATTGGTATGATTTGGTGGAAGATCAACACACCAGCATCTGGCGGCCATTAGAGGAAGTGCAGCTTTTAAACAACCTCCCGTTTGGTCGCTTATTGCGGTACCTATTTCTTGACTGTGTCGATTTTGACCTGACGAAATCTAGGATTGTCCGAGGCACAAGTGAAGGCATCACCCACTCTTCCTCCCTGCACTAAGTTATTGGTTCAATGCGCCTCGTGATTGGGATCATTGGCCCTCGGCTGTCAGCGTTGAAGCGCAGTCCCAGTTTAGGTAAGAGGAACTGCTGCCATCAAACAACGGGATTTTGAAGGATGAAAACAACATGCCGCAAGATATGCATATGCTCGCCTTTGGCTTTCTCACAGTTGCTCTGTCAATTGTTGTCACGTTAGTCTGTTTGAACGAGAAAGGTAATGTGAACGAAACATTGTCTCATTGTATTTCATTGCAGTGCCCTGGTAGCTGTGATGCTAGCTAAGCTAACGAGGAGTTGACATGTCAAGTCCCAGTCGGTTGTTTAACCCGGTACCTCTTAGGACCCTTGCGGACACCTAACGTTAGCATTGACGGGAAAGCAGGCGAAGAACGGTGGAGTCACCCTCAGGCGGCTGATCGCAGGTCGGTTTTTAAATTCCACCAACCGCTGCACTGAGGCTGCGAAAGGGGCTGGAAACACCGACCCCCAGTCAGTTCACCAAAAGTACGGCGCTACGCATTTGGCAAACGACGTAAAATGGTAAACACAGACGTCTAGACCTAACTGGCATAGACAGTTGATCTGCACAAGACATTTTAATGGTTCCCAAGTTAAACACGTATTATTGCAACTACTCCTTCCAAACTACCTAAATGGCCAGTTGTTGCTGTTTGGGATTTTGGTGCCCCGCGGCTTGATGCAGCTATAAAACCAAAGCTCCAGACCAGACGTCCATTATAATCCGCAGTGTCCAAATCTCCATTCTACTCCTCGTGGAGCCGCTCGCTATGCAAGCGAACACAACGCGGGGCTTCCTGTGGTCCGATGTGGAGACGAGGACCTTGTTGAACATCTGGGGGGAGCAGGACATTCAGGTGGCGCTGGATGGAAACTTCCGAAACAGCTTCGTGTACCGCGACGTCTCCCGCAGGCTGGGGGCGATGGGCTTTGAGAGGACGCCGGAGCAATGCAGGGTTCGGATAAAAAGCCTCAAAAGACAGTACTTGTTGGCGAAGGAAGGAAATCTACGCAACAACGGACAGTATCACAAGATTTGTAAGTTCTATGACGCCATGGAGGGGATTTTGAGCAACCGCGCCGCCCTTGAACCTCAGGAGTTCATTGACAGCGGGGCGGGAGGAGAGGAGGCCGGGGATGGCCTGGAGGAGGATGGAGAAGAGGCTCAGGATGGGTACTCTGAGAGCACGGGGGAGGGTCCCTATCCTGCAGAGACTGAAGTGAAGCTGGAATACCCCGCTGTTCCCATCCCCATTCCAGTTAAGGTGACAGTGGGCAATAACAGTAAGTTCTCCCTCCATCGTCTACATGCGTTACTTCTTCTGTGTTTGATAGATGGTGTTTTCTAATTCTACTATGCAACTGCATCTCACAATGTTTCCCTTGTCTCTATTTTAGGCACTCCAATGAGACCCCACAACAGTAGCCAGTCGGTCAGTAACCCGTCGACCAGAACGCCCAAACGGCCAAGGAAGCGTCGCGCCAACTTCCCCATGGAGAGACTGATGGAGCAGTTCTTGGAGCAGAGCGCCCATGCTGATAAAAACTTCTACCGGATGGAGGAGCAGCGCCTGCAGGCGGAAGACCGGCGCAGGGAGGCCGAACACGCCAAGGAGCTGCACATGCTCCAGATGCTCGGCCAGATGTTCTCCAGCATCTCCACCGCCGGACCCGGCCGTACTGGCACTCCGTTCAAAACATCTCCACCAGGCCACTCTACCGCATTCCCCAGTGCCTCCCCGTCATCGACACGCGGCTCGTCCGGTCATCTGAGGCGCCCTCCGCCGTGGACGGACTGTTGCACCCAACAACATCAGCTGGTGAACCCAGATCCCCAGGGATTAGGTATTAGTTTTGGCGTCATAGTGCAGCGTGGAAGTTAAAGCTGTATATCAGCTCAGTGAGGGAGCTGTCACTTCACTACGCAGTTTTTCTTTAGTTAGGGGTTTCTTTGTTTTCCTTAATTCGCATTATATTGTGTCTTTTATATGTTGGTTTTAATGCCTCAATGTCGTCATCTTGTGTCCGTTTTTGGTCAAAGCGTAGATTAGACACGGACTCAAGCCGAGCAAGCGTCCCACTTTTTTAAACACTGTCACTTTTATTCCCTCAGTTTTTGAACGCTACTACAGTTTGGGGTCTACGTCACACAGAGTCATGGATGATGACATCCTGTCACTGGTAAAGAAAACAGTGCCTCCACTGACGTCCAAAAAGCACAAAGGACAAGATGGACGTATCGGGATCATTGGAGGATGCCAAGAGTATGTCAGAATCTTCCCATAATACCACATCATTCACCAAAAACTAATTTAATTCTGTTGTCCTATGTAACATTTCACTTAAAATGTTCATTTTCACACTCTAAAGCTACACTGGAGCTCCATACTTTGCAGCCATCTCAGCATTGAAAGTGGTGAGCAGGAATTCTGACAGATTTCTCATCAATCTTATCCAGTCTAAATTTACGCTTATGAGTCAATTCTGGAGAAGTGACTTTTATCTTTTTGTTTGTCTCTGTCTTGTTTCCAGGGGGCGGACTTATCTCATGTGTTCTGCACCAAAGATGCTGCAACTGTTATCAAATCATACAGCCCAGAGCTCATAGTTCATCCTGTTCTGTAAGTACAGATCCCCCTGGACCAATTATTACGTGAATATATTTTTGACAGGATACAATTATTTTATAGGATTTGTTCAAAGTATCAAGAGAGTAGGATATATACTGTATATAGAAACACCTTGTGCGTATCTATCTGCATATATTCCTGACAGAACAAATCTGAGGCCTTTTCTTAATGTATGGATTCAAACACGTCTCATGCGGGTTTGTCTTTATTATGTATGTGTCCAGGGACAGTCCTAATGCAGTGGAAGAGATAGAAAAGTGGCTCCCAAGACTTCACAGCCTTGTGGTTGGACCAGGTCTAGGAAGAGAAGACGCAATACTAAAAACTGCCAAGGCACGTCGAATACATTCCCTCGCTCCCTATTGCACTGAAAACAGTCTCAAAGACTTGAGAGAAAAATCTAACAGCTGCTAAGTTGACATTGACTTGCAGCCCTGCTTTAGTTAGATCGGTAAATTAACATGTTCTCTCTAGATAACCACTTTAACCTCTCTTTTTAGGAGGCTGTAGAGAAGTCTAAAGCGAGAGATATCCCTATAATCATTGACGCAGTAAGTTCTTATTGTTGAACAGATGGAATTTTATCGGCAAATCTGTACACAGCCACTGAGTGAGTTTGCGGTTTGTGTCTTTTGAACAGGACGGATTATGGCTCGTTACACAGCAACCATCTGTTATTCAAGGGTACCCAAAGGGCATCCTCACACCTAACCTCATGGAGTTCACGCGACTGTATGAAGCCCTGGTGGGTCTCTTTGCAAACGATCCCTGGCCACCAATGAATGGCATCCGACATGGGTTTCTGTGTGTTCATGAATGTTTGTCTTTTTCAGCATCATGAGCCCATGGACATCAGGGATCATCAACGCAGCGTCATGCAACTCAGTGTAGCCATGGGCAACCTCACTGTGGTGCTAAAAGGAGAACATGATCTCATTACAGATGGCAGTAAGGGTAAGTGCAACTTTTATGTACATTTTACAAATTAAACTATTACAGCAAACCATTTGACCTTTTTCCACCTTGTGCATATGACTCTGATATGAATCCTGACAAACGTAAGCGCTCTTCTTTTTCTTTGGTGAGTGAGCCATGCAGTGAATTCTGTTTTTCAGTGATCTCGTGCAGTGTTGAGGGAAGTGGGAGACGATGTGGTGGACAGGGTGATCTTCTCTCTGGATCTCTGGGAGTTTTGGCACACTGGGCTCATGCTGCCTCTGTAGCTGGAATAAGCAGAAGGTAAAGACCCGATTAGCTGCATTTGCTTTTCTTTTTAGGAGTATTCAGGACCTATTATAAAGGACCATGCTATCTTTCAAAAACATATTTTTTAGGATTGATTTTATACATTTTAGTTCACCCGTGATTTCCATACACACCAGTCATGCAGAAGGCAAACAGATTCCTTCAAATTTGCTTGACTTGCGTAATCTCCTAGTGAATTGATTTATTGTATGTCCGCCCTAACGTTTTGTTTATATTAGATAATTAACATAAAGTCAATCGTCAACAATGTTTTCCAGGATGAAATTATTATCTTTGGGATTGTTGGTCAGAAAAAGAGAAATTAGCTGTTTTTCAAAATCCCATTTGATGTATTGGGACATTCTAATTCTGTTTCTGTAGAACATTTAGTGTTTTGCACATTGGATACCATTGACTATGTCCCTGATCTTACCACATGATAACCTGTAGGGAGAGTTGTTCACCATGTTCTGGCGTTGTATAGATGAAATGATTAATCAAGAAAATAATCATCAGACATATATTGTAAATAGCCTTTAGTTGCAACCCTAAGTATTGTTATTGTCACATGGTATTGCTGTTAACAATCATTGGAAGTTAAACTACTACTATGCTCTATTAACAAGTAATATACAAATACCTGTATGTCTATGTGTGTTTTCTAATCCATATCCTTTGGTCCCCCAGTGTAAATCCATCAATGGTTGCAGCATTCGGGGCTTGTTCTCTTACGAGGCAGTGCAACAGTCAAGCATTCCAGCGACATGGCAGGTCCACGACCACAGCGGACATGATACAGGAGATTGGCTCAGCCTTCAAAAAACTATTTGAAAGCTGAAATCAGTAAATTCTACATGTTATGTTTTAAAAAGCTAGACAAATATCTACTGAATTTTGCATTTAAAAACTGCTATTATAGCCTATGACTATGTGAAGGTAGAGACAATGCTTAAATTCAAGCACACACTGACTTGTTGTCTTAAATGGATTTGGTAAGAACATTTTTTCGCATCTCACCAAAGAGACTCAGGTGGTAAGATAAATGTAAACCCTACATTTTTAAATCTTCTAATAAATATGGTTATGTGTGAGTGACTTTTTCAACAAGTTCTTGGATGCTGTCACAGCAAAGTGCCTTTGTTGACAAAACTACTAGGATCTCCTGGATTTAAGGCATTCACGTATCAAACTGATGAAGTAGCATGAAATCAACGTTTAAAGACAAACGGAAGTATAACATTATTATTATTATACCAGTACCTGCGCCCAGACCAAAGCAGTGGGATCCGTTCAGGCACTTTAACAGGCAGCTAACATAAGTCACCAGTGGACTCGTAGCAGGACCCCCTACTACCGTTACTGCTCGATACACGACCTAGCGTTAGCAACCGCAGCAAGAGCTGCATCACGGAGCGCTGAACCGCAGCTGCAAAAAACTAAGCGTCTATTATCCACACAGGTAAAGTCATCTGCAAGTCGCATAGCTACCAGCAAGATAGTAGATGCTTTGTTGAATTATTGATTTTGCATTGCCTCTCATGTGAATCGTAAAAGTAACGTTATGGGTTAAAGCTAACGTAAGCTAATTTGGCTAACAGAACGTTACATTAGTTACATTGAAGCGAAAATGGTGTACAAGACCGCTTAAAATGTCTAAATTATTGTCGGTCGTTATAATGAACGTAGGGACGTAAGGTGGACTTGTAGATGCAGCAGTTGAGTGTTGTTTGATTGTTTACGATGTGATTGAAGTGCCGCTGGTTATAATAATCTTTGTTTGACACGTTAACGTTGCGGAGCCGTTCGCTTAAACCCGCAACGGTCCGTAGGGGCTTGAAATCGCTAAAATAACAAATAAAAGCATTTTTGTTGGCCATGTAACTAACGTTAAAGTAAAATCGTCTATTTGGCCAAACTCTTAATTTGCGAGAGGACTAAGTTCGTAACCTGAACTCTTAACAGTTTGTCCGACATAATTACCAGGACTATTATTAGACACAGGAACTCTACTGTTATTAACGGGCGTATTCAATTTGACTTATTTGTGGTTGAGACGACTCGTGTGTCGTCTTTTCGTTTATCTGACGTTTCATGGCGTCAGATCATTGGGGAATCTAGCTAGCTTACCTAGCTAACATCCCTGTTATGCTAAGGGTCTGTCTGGGCGTATTGTTGTCTTCCTGAGTTGCGCTCATCGTAAACTTTAAGTAACTCACTGTTAACATTAGCAGTCGGACTTCTTCAGTTTTCTTCGCGAATATAGTCGTGATTCTTCGGCCCGAAACTAGTTAACGTTTGCTTTGTTAGATTCATACTACACGTAGCAAGTCCTTTCTAGGATGGCAGATCCCAGATCAGTTGCCCCCTCCCCCTTTCTCCTTTCGACTATTAGCGTGTATGTTTATGACTGATTTCAAATAATTTATGTGTGTAACTAAATGACAAATAGTTTCCAAAAACAGCACTTTGAAGGTGTTCAGCACATGTTTAATGCTGATTTGTTGTTAACAGGTGAGAAAAGGGGTCTGCTATGTTGAACCCGGCCAATGGCGACCCGAGCCACGCTGTGGTGAATTATGTGGAGGAGTACTTGGACCTGGTGGAGTCACTGCCCTTTGACCTGCAGAGGAGTGTGTCCCTTATGAAGGAAATCGATGCCAAGTATCAAGGTAAAAAATACAGGTCCACACAATCAAAATTCTAGCTGCCTGTCGGAACCCACTGGCCCTCAGCCCACGATTTGCTCTCCTGTCTCCTGTCTTGTCCACGTGGCACGCTTGATCAACGGGAAGCACCTTTCAACTTGTCAGTACTATTTGAAATGTTGAACTGAACTATCTGAACCCAACAACAACACTCCTTCACCTGGCTCAAACTAATATAATAAAATGATGCTTGCCCTTTTTGTTTGGTTCGTAAATTCATTATTCACTGGATGAAGCTCCCTGCGCAGCTCATATGACAGTCAAGAAAAATCATAATTAAATCTGTTCCCTTTGACATTATGTTGATTTTCAGTAGTCAATTTGTCCTCCTGATTTCGTCTTTGGCAGATGTCCTGAAGGAGCTTGATGATGCTTACGAACGGTACCGCAGAGAATCTGACTCCCTTCAAAGGCGAAAGCTCCAGTTATCCATTCAGAGGGCCCTGATTCGTAGTCAAGAGCTCGGCGATGAAAAGATCCAGATTGCTGGACAAATGGTACGTTAAGAGAGCTGCACAGCGGCTCACGGGCAAACATCCAGGTCTGACTGCGTGTGCCCAAACAAGCAAATTCTAGTTTTCAATGTGTTAAGTCATCCTCATTTTCTTCCAACAGCAGGCCCAGCGTCACAATCAATCTGTCTGTGTTTCAGGTGGAGTTGGTTGAGAACAGAACACGACAGATAGACTGGCATTCTGAACTGCTCCTTTCCTCTCAAGAAGTCCCAGAGAGTCACGTTCCCATGACAACCGCCATAGCAACCACTACAGTGTCCTTGATGTCGGCGGCCGCGACAGCGTCCACCCTTACGCCCGGCAAAACGGGCCACCTCGAAAAGAAGCGCGAAGAGGTCACCCCGAGCTCAGCCGGCGGAGACAAGGCGGGAGGAAAACGCTCCAGGCGTCAGAAAAACGGAGAAAATCGGGAAAGCTACGGGGGTCTGGATCAGGCGGAGGAAGCGGGGCTGGGCGCATCCCGGGAAAAGAGGGCTAAAACCTCCTCGAAGAAGAAGAAAAGGTCCAAAGGCAAATCTGAAAGAGAAGTGTCCCCCCCAGACCTGCCCATCGACCCGGACGAGCCGACGTACTGCCTGTGCGAGCAGGTGTCCTACGGCGAGATGATCGGCTGCGATAACGACGAGTGTCCCATCGAGTGGTTCCACTTCTCGTGCGTCGGGCTCCATCATAAGCCCAAAGGCAAGTGGTACTGCCCCAAGTGTAGGGGGGAGAATGAGAAGACCATGGACAAGGCCTTAGAGAGGGCCAAGAAGGAGAGGGCCTACAACAGGTAGCTCGCTGCGTCCGGCCCAACGAACACTTATTCAGTAAAGAAATATTTTATGTTTCGTCTTTGTTACCATTGAGCGGCAAAAAAAAAAGAATTGAGGAATGTTGTAAATAGTTATTTTTGTAACTTCTGTTGCCTCGTGGTTGAAACTATTTGTAAAGTATGGACACATTACAAGACAACCTGCATGTAAGTTACTACCCCTTTGTTTCCATCATGCATGCAACATCCCCCCCTCCTTTACATATGCTCATAAGTCATTTCAGAAATAAAATGTTTCTAAATAAAGAACTCATGTATGACTGACCTGCCAAAGGTTGAAAGGTTAGTTTTACACATTAATGTATGTCTTTATTTTTTCAGGTCCTATTTTGGCCATAAATTCCAATGAAAATGTATGGTATGTATAATTAGGTGATGTTGGCATATATAATTCTAGTTTATGAAATCATGACCTATTGGGACTTTTTCTAACATTTTATGGGTATTACTGGAACTGTTCAATAGGCTTTCCCGTGGGTTAAAAAATGAATATTTCTAACACTTCAAGATGTAAAATACCGTACCCTTAACTTTTTATAACATATACCAAGTTTTACTGATGGCATCCTTTGTTGTCCCCACTGCTGGGTGCGGTTATGTACTATCGTGAGGATTTAAATCCAGTTTTAAGTCGTAACATTACTCAACCATTGTCTCCCCTACGCTCAGTGCCTCAGAATAATTAAGTCTACGATGAGACTAGAAAAAGCTCCCATACAGATGGATTTGCCATTTTTATTTACAAGTGCTGAAAAAATGACAAATTACAACCAGTGTAAAATCTGTACATAAATTCAGTTGCAGGCTTCTTATATACACGAGTACTGAACAAGAACGTGAATACACTCTTTCTGTCATGCATGTAACAGAATTCAAAACACAGCAAAAGACACGGTGTAAAGATGTCCAATTTAGTTGTAGTCCGTGATGCTCGTTCTCCCACAGGAAGCATCACATTGGAGCTGACAAACTGTAAGGAGCAAAACGGAACATGACCCATGACTTAATTCACACACCCTCCAAGACATTTAACATAATAAGTCATGGGGGGAGGGGGGATTACAGCAAGAACACCAGAATTTTTGGGTAATGGCCCACAAGTCCATACTGACAAAACATCGAGGCAAGATTCAACACATTTCCTCTGACAGAAAAAATGGAAAAAATAAATCCCTCTTGACGGGCAAAAACCCCCCCAAAACACCATTCTATGAAGGGAGGTTGACAGTAAAGTGCATAAAAGCTTAAAAATCAAAGAAGTCGGGTAAAAGTAAAAGGTACTCCACTAAACCTTGCAGCACACACAGCTTAACAATGGAGAGAGCAGCTATCGAGTTGTCAGGTCAACTGTCTCTCCAGCTTTGTTCTACGATGGCAGACACACGCTTCTCGTACTCCCGCTTGTTCTCCTGGTACAGCTGGGCGGCCTGACTGTTGGCCGGACTGTTGGGGTTTGGTTCATCAAGCAGGGACTGTGGGGAGAAGATCAATACTGGATTGAAAATAACCAACCTGGGGCCTGTACCATGAAGCTGGTTCAGGTGGCTAGCCAGCTATGTTTCAGCTTAGTTTCCACCAACCCCGGGTTTTCGGTACCATGAAAGTGGCTCGGCTTCAATCGGTATTTGTTGCCATGGTAACTTACGCTGCACGGCTAACCTGCTCCGGGGCAGGTTATGTTCTGGATTCGAGGTCTCAGTCAGAAGTTTGACCAATCAGCAGTGAGCAAAGAAACAGCTGACGTAGTTAATTCCTAGCTTCTGTTCTCTGTTGCGATCATTGCGGCTTCACCTTTTCTTCCAAATCCTGTGGACATCTCAGCGCAGATTGTTAGAGGAGCACTTCGTAGAGTTTTTAGGGACAAAATCCCCTTGACTTTCCTGATACTTCCGTGTATGAAAGATAGATATTCCGCGGAAGGAATAACTTACATTTGCGAACTTGTTGAGCCGCACATAACAAATGTGACTCGTTGAAGCCGCACTTACTGTTCCGCAAATGGTTTGAATTATATATATATATATTTTTTTTTTAACTTGCGCATTAACTCTATCAGCAATGTTCCTCTAATATTGTTCTCTTGCTTTGGCAGCAGAGACGGTGTTACTGCGTGCTTGAAAAACATTTTTACATTCTTCATATTTCTGAAGAATAATTTCTCTCTCTAACGTGATTGGTTGTTCGGTGCTGGCGTCACTCTTTTATGTGCACGCGCGCGGAGTAATCAGAGTTTGAGGATCAAAGCCTGGGTTGACAAACTCAGTTGATAAGCGGCATCATGGTACCAATAAACCCTGATTGGTTTGGTTTGGTTTTGTGGATTCTGAACCAATTCTGCAACCCTGAGTTTGTTGAACCAGCTTCATGGTACAGGCCCCTGGATTGATGCCATTTATCTGTCTACTTAAGACACAAACCTTCCCAAAGGCATACTTTCTCATTGCGTGTTAAGATTATCAGTCAAACAGGGCTTCAGAATACTTGGGTAGTGACACCAGCATTTTCCAAAATGTCGTCACACTTGTAATCAAAAAAATGTTTTTGTGAATACATTTTCGAAAAGCGTGAAGATGAATTGAGCACATTCAACCCAAATAGAATATACATTTAAATATGAATGTGTCCATCTCAAATAAACGTTACACCTTAGTTATAACTCTGTTTTAAACATTGTTAATGCAAGAGTTATTTTCATATTTGCCGTCATCTTAAAACAAACGTAGTCCTTTAAGTTCTTACACTTAAATGTCACGATTGCTTTATACTTGCTATTACTATACAAGCAGGACTGTGGGAGGGAGAGACTCTGCGCCGTTAGCAGACAAATACTCTGAACAACTCCAACGTCAGATGATACGATGAAGTGACTGGTGAAGTTGTTTAAATTGGGTTTAAGGTTGCCCCTAAATGGCTTACTCATAAGCCATTAATTATAAGCTTTTTTGTCTTCGGTCATGCTGAGGAACCTCCACAACAACGGCATGCTGTGCGGGTCATAATACAACTGCTTGTGCATCTGTGTAGCCACACAATACTAGGCCAAATGACATGTGATGGTATACTCTGATGCAGGAGGCAGCACAAATGTCACAATGTGGCTGGTCAAGAAAACAAAGTATAAGACAAGTCGGCTGTAAGGCCAGACAAGCTGAAAACCGGCTTTCTAGTATAACTTTTAGTCTAACTTTTTTGGACTGTGTGTCAGAGAAAAAGGATACTAGAAGATGGAAGATTGAGCGATGGAAGATTGTAATACATGTGAGTTTTCTAACATTTCAAGTTCAAAATGTGGATAATATGAATAATCAAGAAAATCTAAAATAAATAATAAAAAAAAAGATTCCAAACCCATCAATCAGAATCACATTCCTAAGTATCATTTAATTTGATCACAGGGGTTAATTGCTTACAATTGCTTATGTGTATTAACAATTGTAGTTCGTAAATCGTTATAATAATTTAAGTCTATAAAGTTAAACACTCAATATAGGTTCAAATAAACATTATAGTTTCCCAATGTTAAAGATCCTCTGGTTTTCAATATTGAAAACTGAATACCGTCAGTTTTTTGCCTTTGGTAAAAGTAATTAATTTATAACATACATATAATAATGTATTGTATTGTTGTTTATTGACAATCTTTACCTGAATAGATGTAAGAATAGAGGACACATCATATGTTGGACTCCAACGATTCTGTAGGATGTCCAAACATATACTTCCATCTGCATAGACTGGGGGGGAAAAAAAAACAATATCAAACACTACACAAAAATAGCAACAATGTGATAAACCACAGGATAATACAATAATCCTACCATTTGGATGGAACATCTTTGAAACAAATCGTACTGTGGGTGGTTTGTTGGGGTATTCTTCTGTGAACTCTACAATGAGTTTAAATGTACCTGGAAAAAAGATAAAGCCACATGAAATAACTATTTAAATAAGGGACTTGAATGCTGTAGTATGTTAGAACAGTTTTACGTTCAATGAAGGACCACATGCCTTACTAAACAAAATAATGAATAGAGTGAGATCTTACCGTCCTCAAAAGGAGTTCCTTCAGGGCTATGGGGTAAAACAAAATATTAGGTATTTTGTCAATTTTGCACTTTACACAAACATTTATAAGATCTGTGATTGTGGGATAGAAATTATTCAATTCTACATGTACATTACGACTATGCGTCAACATACCCAAATATGACCGCATTCCACGCCATGATGTTGTTTTCAGAGGGGGCACCACTAACACCAGCTGGTGGGTCCTCTTGTAGCCTTCACAACAAAAACGAAAGGTAAATGAGTACTGCAGGGTCCACACGCAGAAAAGTAGTTGGGTCAATGTCGTAATCAAATTACCACTTTCTTTTTCACAATAAACCACAACAAATGTTCTATATTTTAAATTATGGATGTTTACAACTAAGGCGTCTCTGTAATGTGTGTGAATACTTATTTGGCACCATTTGTTACGTAGAAACAGCTTTATCCCCAATGGAATTTGTTCCTTTACCCTGCACAGCACCAATCTACACAAATCCTATGGGCCTTTCTGTGAGAGTTAGCAGACATTAAAGTTATAATTGATTATTTTTTATCCTACCATGGTTGTACCATTTATACCAGGGAACTTTAGCAAAAATTATATTTTTGTCAAATATATACATATGCCACATTAGCAACTAAATGCAACATCTCGTTGATCACAAATCAAACTGATTCGATTTGAGAGAACTGTGTTGGTGATGGAACAATACTTATTACTTTTTACCGTTTTAAAATAGAAACGCTGCTGCCAAAACGTCAAAAAGGGGTAATTTCAAACCCTTTGAAACGAACCGTTGGGTTCCATTTATTACTATTAAAATATAGAAGCATATGAAAGATTTTAATAACGTAACATTATTTTGATAAGGCGTTTTACTTTGGTAGGGACGTTTGGTAACAGAGCTAACGTTGATGTTGGTTAGCACCGTACACTGTGTGCCAATTAATGTTGTAAAAACGATAGCCTTAAATCCACGAAGCATTAACGTTGGAGACCTTGTTTTGCCAAAGTATAAAATTGCCAACTAGTATCTTGTGGGGCGAATTTAAACAACGTTATACTTAACGTTACCTATGAGCCGTAAACTGAAACCCTATCCTGCTGACGTTAACGTGTATGGGCTTTACACATCTACGGTATCGGCTAGCAACGTTAGCTTTTAGCTTAGTTAGCTGTGGCCAAAGCACTTTCACAAAACTAGTAAATTCACTCAAATATTGCAGGTTCTTAAAGACACGAAGGTATTTGCGTCACGTTCATATTCACGCTGAATATCGCTGAATCAATATGCCAATATAAAATTGGTAGCTATGCCCAGATAACGTAAGCTAAGCTAACGTTAGCTGTTTTTGACAAATCATAGCCCAACATTACCCGGTTCATTTTTACCAGTCGACTTACCGTTTAAAATCTCTCATGAGTCTCCTTCTGGCCGGGGTTGACATTTCCTATTTGTGAAACACGTATTGATAACCCCAATACGTTATCAGAAGTGTATTTGATCGTATATGTTATATTGTGTTGAATGGTTATTTTCACTGCTTCACAGCTGCCCGACGCTTTCCGTCGTTCTTTAGATAATCCTGGCTAGCTAGCTCGCCCAGCTAGGTTTACCAGACGATACCACACTCTGTAAAGTGGGGGAGACTATTTTGACTATGGAGTGTAAAATGTTCTGGCTCGGGAAAATCAGAAGATGTATCCTTTTGTCACTTAGAAAAACATCTCTATCAGTCGATTATATTGCATATTGGCAAAATACATTTATATATCACGTCGGTATGTTTGGCAGTATTGTTGGTCTCCCCCATTCGCACTCATAGTGACGTGGTGTTTGTGCAGCGCAGCTATGACGAAGGTCGCCACTAGTGACATGTGACTGTGAGCAAAATACACTGTTTTTCCTCGCCTGAGTGGGATAGCAATATTTAAAGCCTGATTATCGACCACGTCGGGCCAGCGAGGGGCCTATTGAAAGTCTCATTATTTGGGTTCGAGCACAAACAAAGCCCGAATGAGGAACCTTTTTTCCTTTCAATGCTATCAGGGCCCGATCACCGTTGAAGTCAGAGCAAAGGATCCATGTTCTTCTAATACAACATCGTCAATCTAAGGAGAATTCATGCAAAGGCCCAGAACATCTGCATATTTTTTTTAATTGATTTAATTTGGTGCCGCATTCTTCGTCACGAAAAAGTATTTTTAAAGGCGTTTAAAATTCTCAAAATACAACTAAATATGGCACACACATTTAAAGTCTTACATTTTGTTACGCTTTGAATCCTCCCGAGCAGAGAGTTGGCTCAATAGCACTGTTCGCACATGCTGCCCTGGCTGTACGCTTCACCTCCTTGTAGAGCAATATTTAGAATTTAAATAAGTCTCCTGGGGCAATGCACTGAAACCAACCTGAAGTTGCCCATTTTGAATTTAGTGAATTCCTCATGTCATTTTTCCCAGCAATTTCGAGGTGCTGTACTAAACTGGCCAATAATCACTTTGAATAGGGCAGTAATGTTCCAAATACACGTTCAACCCGACAAAAAAGTAACACATGGGATACCAACATAAGAAATATGAGGATTTAAGTTAGGGAGTTGGACAACGCCACAATTTCTACAAAATCTTATTTAGAATTTGCTTACCTGGCATCTTACCTTAATATGGGCTTATTTCACATAATATATAACTCTATAGTAAATGAAACTGAATCCATTTTAGATTTAGCAAAACTTTAATTGTTAATGAGTATAGTTATCAAAAAATAAGAAACAGGAATCACTCCACTTCAAGATGAGCTAGTTTAGCTATCAGGACATGTCTATATACAGCTTAATCAAACCAATAATAAACAGCTTTTTTTAACAATACAAACAAAAATCCCTTAATCAACAGTTACACATTTCAATTCAAACACAATGACGGTCCGGCCCTTTCCAAAAAAAGCAAACAAATAATTTCAATGAATAACTGGATCACTCAATGGCGTTAAGGCAAATTAATGCTGATTTAAACTGGTACGACATTCAGGCAACAAGGACAGTCTGTCAAAGAGAACCTCTATTCTTTAGGATCCGTGGAAAAGCAGCATGGTGGTGAAGAAGGCATGGTCATACAACTGCTCTTCCCTCACACACTTCTGGTGCTCCACCTGGCTGCCTCCTGTGCCGTTGTCGGATGAGTCGCCGCGGTGGGTTTCTGCTCCTGGGTAACACCCAAATGGAAGCTCTGCTCGATTGTGGCCATTTGAGGGAAAAGCCTCACCTGCTACTGAAGACGAGAAAAAAGGTCAAAGGGCATATATTGACTTGTGTAAATCCATTAATTCCTTTTTTTAAATAAATATAAAAGTGACAGAAGGGAAAATATATTGGTTTGGTACATCTATTGAAAGGGGAAATTGGTCCAGTTTGGAAGCGATTATGGAACTGCCGTTTAACAAATGGGTTTTTTTGTCACAAACAGTAATCAAATTGCTAAGTGCAATCCAAAGCCGTATGTAAAAGATCTGACATTGTGTTTTGAATAAGTTACTGCTGGAGACAATGACCTAGTTCTGTCTACACACTGGTTTTTAAGCTTCAAGCATCAAGTAATGAAGACCATGAATCTTTTCGATCATAATCTGCCATTCCATAATCTAAAACTAGACCAGTGCAACTAGATTCATGTATAAATCATATATATATATATATATATATATCACAAGTCTTTTGCATTTATCTGACAATTTCGCTTTCACCCCCCCCCCCCCCCCCCCCCACACGCTTTGCCAGTCAACACTTAAGACCTTTGGAACAGAAAATGAAAATCAAACATCAACATCAGACAGAAACATCAATAAATCAAATGTCCACTAGTCACCTGTATAAAATCAATCCACATTTAATCACACAATCAAGTACAAAGCTAAACCTGCTTGGTACTAAGCATTGAAACAAAATATCTTTACACTCAAACGCTCTGCCATGTAGGACAAAGTAAACAAACCATTCAACATGAAATTGTACTACAAAACACCGTAAGAACAGTTTCTGTAACCATTATCTATAAAAAGTTGAACATTGTACATCAAGTTACCCTTAGACTATTTAATTCAGCTCGAGAAAAAAGGCTTTTTGCGATGCAATGCAAATTAGCTTGAGCAGTAACCGTTTGTAAAATATCCAATTACCAATTGGACTATAACTGATGGATTTGCAAGGCCCAGTTGACCAAAAAAAAGAGAAGAAAAAAAAAAAACTTTCCTTACAGAAGAAAACATACTTGAGAATCAAATACGCACAAATAAAAATCAAAGGAATTGTCCAAATCCAAACCTATTGACCACTGTGTATGAGTACATGAAACCTATGAAACAATAAAAGCTGCAGTGACACATTTAGTCTACAAGCTACATTCATGTTGGAATATGCTTTGGCATAAGGCAAGTATTAATTCAAAACAGCGTCAACAAATGCGTGGTAACCGTAAACATCAGAAGATATTTCTTATGTATATTAAAGAGTGCTAATGCATTCATTTTTCATATAAATGTCTAGTGTTATCTAGCTAATCTAGCATTATTTAAATTAAAAGTATACCGGTACTCAATTAAATTCAACAATTTCAATGGGGGGGAATATGTTGCCATGGGAACTATCCAACCAACCGATATATATATTACATCTCTCATGTATAACCATTTCTCTGATGTAATTGACAAATAACCATTTTTTCTAACCTAGTCGGGATGCAAGTCAGACGTTCGAAACACACCAGAAACATCTTCATGACTAATGAAGTTCATCCTTTTGCTTTTATGCAACAATGCACAATTTCACAAGCAGCGACAACTCTGACCCAATTTCTCCATTCTGCCAATATCCACAGGTGACGCTACCGTGTCAGGGGGATGCCGAGTTTGTGTTATCTGGGATGTGGCTGTATAAAAACAAAGCTCACCCTTTTATCACGACTATAAAATAAAAAAAATATCACTACAATAGCCTGTATCTCTGGACGGAGCCATTAAATATAACTGACACAGAAATTGCAATATTTGTATCTATCCAAGTAGAATTAGGTGCACGTTAATATAAAATACAGTACACCTACGGTTATACATCTTTTAAATGTAGCTTAGCACAGAATCAAAATAAATTGTCCTCTTATATGCATGTGTTTTGAAAAAAAAAAAAAAAAAAAAAAGCCAGACAATTTCAAAAAGATATACTGCGAGACGGGCCCTTTAGCAGGACAGAGACACGCGCCTTCTACAGGTAGGCATAAGAGTTGGTGCAGCGACATGGTGTCTGCATCGAGGCAACCGTGATGACCTCGCGCTCTTTAGTGGCGGCGGTCGACCTGCCCAGTCCCCCCTGGTCCTCACACTGATCCACGAGCCCCGGCCCTTGTGGGGCCGCAAACCCATTCAGCCCAAATGCAAAGGGTCCTGGCCCACCTGAAGTTACAGCCGCCGCCAACTCCATGTTCATGCTTTCCATCTGGACCCCTCCACCGCCACCCAGTGGCCCATTCCCATTAAGCAATTCGGGTGGCGAGCCCAGACCTACGAGAACAAGATGCATACAAAAACGTTCAGGTGATGCCCGATGCTAAATATAAAAGTTTACCATCCAGTTTTAAGTGTATAGTAACTACAGGCCCAATTTTTTTCGAGTTGAACATATTTTATGTTGACTTCTACATGAAAGTCTAGACACAGACGCCACACTGAGCAATCTGGTTTGTGCTAATAAATGCTGTGTATTGGTCTTTAGCAGCCATGTCAGTACATGTGTCCAGCACGCCCGCATGTGCAGCAGTTCAGACCAACTACAGATGTTCCAGCTGGAGCATGCTGGCACGTTTTTTCATTTATTTTCTAAAGAAACCTGAAAAGAAAAAAAATCCCAAACGTAAACCACACAGATTTCATGAGCTTAGAGACCTACCATTAGGTCGGGCCTTTTTCCCCGCGTTCGCTTCCATGCCATCAAACGACCTCTTTCTGTTGGGCACGCCGTTAGAGAAGCTGCGTCCCTGCATGGTGGGACGAGCTGGGCCCCCGTTCAGAAAAGTCCCGTTATGGGACTGAGCCATGTTTTGTTGGAAGTTCTGGGCATTGGAGAGAATCTCGGCACACTCCTGGAATCCCTGGGCGTGGGCCAAGTCTGCAGCAGTCAGCCCACTGGCATTCCTTATACTGCACAACGAGAAAGACAAGTGTTAGGGACGCTCACGGCACCGTTCATTCACACAAATAAAAAACAAATGAGACACACACACACAAAACACATTCTCATTAAGCAAGTATTCTCTCTCTCACACACACACACACACACACACACTCAAGACCCAGACAGACAGACAGACAAACAGACAGACAGATGTATAGCAATAGCCTGTGCTGCTCTACCCCCTCACATCATATTCGTCATCCTCATGAGATGACGACTGATCCGCTTAGATCATGGGCATCTTCTATAAAACTTTGTACAAAGTTTCCAAATCAATAGGGAAACATTACTGCTGCGAGAGGACATGATCAAGACAACTGTAGGTATGGAGCAGTCTAACCCGGAAATAAATCTGACCAACAGGGCGACTGAGATGATTGAATCCAAAAGGAGAATTTCTGCAGGTCAAGAGCTTCCGGTTGTCTGCAGCAGAATTGCAAAATTGAGGAGGATTTTTTGCAAAGGGTCAAAGGTCGCCGTCTTCTCACATATCCACTGGTGATACTGCTCCGACGATTTTAGAAAAGCTGCATCAAGATCATTTTTACATGTGGCCAATGTATGATGCAAAACGTAAACCAAGAGTGGTGATCACGGGGTGCAGTCTGAGAAACAGACCATGAGACTGACAGTAAGATTGTAGTTCTTCATAGGCAGGATCATCCAAAAGAGGTCGCAACCGAAGTGGCGTCTTCAGAGGAAACGCCACAGAATGAAAAGCTGGGAGGAAATGAAAGTGCAGCGATTAGGGATCCAGGAATCCCCTCCTGGGAAGGTGAAGTTGTGAAGGCGTAGTCTTGTTTTCAAGAGGGATGAACAAGTGAAGGAAAAATGACAAATCCAACCGGAATTCGCCACAGGCTCTTGCACCACTATTCATCGCTCCAATTAGTCTTTGCTCTACATACAGTTGTGTCAATCATATCCAGGCACAGCAGGGCTAGCATGACTTTGAGTTCAATAATGAATGAGCAAACAGTGTTTTTCAATTTTCCGACTTGCACATGTCATTAAGTATGGAAGCAATGACACTGGAAAATAAAACCTTAGTGTTTGATTAATATGGAAACGTAATTCTAATTTAATTACGGTTAAACTCAACTTGTATATCTTTCAGCGACCTATTACTGCATACAACAAATTCAGTTTTCTTCTGCTGATGAGAAATGATTGTGGAAGCACAAAAGTCCGGCAGTCTTCCTCCAAACAACGGAGGCTTTTAGCTTAATGATGAGAGCGCTTCTCCTCGCCGATGGCCAATTAGCCAACAAGCCTGCACTTGTTCTGTGTCTAAATGTCATCAAATTGAGAAACGCGTTGTCGAAGCAAACAGTTGGGTCTTTGTACAGAAATAGGGACTGTAGCCCAAAGCCAAGCTTCCATTTGATATTAAAAATGTGAGGGAAACATTAAACAAAGTTTGCGGTGGGCTTTATATACTTATTGTTAAAGGGAATAGTTCCATCCTTTTTTACTAAAAAAAAGAAAACTGGGATACTTTGACCTAGTCGAATAAGGACTAGCACCATTATTGTTAACGGAAAACCAAATGACATTGACTTCCACACAATGAATGATTTTGAATTACGCCGTTGCTGTTTGCTCATGCATTTTGTTTAGAACGTTTTCTTCCTCTTCATATTCATCTAAACAGTTGTGCCAAAAAAAAGAAACATTTCAAGAGCTATTGCACAGTATAAACATTGGATTAAGAATTTAAGATTGAAAAAAACAAATCAAAATCACAAAATAACTTTTTGAAAATGAACACTTCCAAAGGATTTTCCCAAATGATTGAATTCATGTCAACGACCATGTTGTGATAAGGTAGATGGATGGTCTCACTACAAGTTGTTTTCTAAATGTTAAAATTTTAAATATTTTTTCTCAAGTCAATGATTCTAAAACAGAAAAAGTAGCACAAGTAAAAACTTACATTTTAAGGATGTCACAGGATGATCTTAAACGTAAAAGCAATCATCAGACACCATCAACTACATTTACTTTAATTATTGTTTAATGCTCCAAAAAGCACATAAGAAAGCAGTTAAACTTGTCCGGAGGAGGTATGCTGTTCAAGTTTGCAGCCTCTGGGAGATAAAATCCCACCAAAGCTACACTGGTGTTCTCAGTTTTCCCCCCCAAGCTTATAAGAAATTCATACTAAGGGGGGCGATTAAATCCACCCTTTATTTTATGATTTTAGGGAGTCCAAGATCTGACAGAGCACTCATACAAACTCCAGCGTATGTTTTGCTTATCGAAGCCCCGTTTAAAAGCTGTGTCTAAAAGAAATAAGAAGGGTTAAGACTTCTTACCCAGCAGATGTTTGGACGGATGTTTTATGTGTACGTCTCCCCAAAAAGACGAGCTGGGGACCTTCTGACTTCAGAGGCAAGTTCTAAAATACTTCCTTTCCTAAAGAGACCATTGTTGGTCACAGCATTTCTTTAGTGAGACCTGACATCTACAGTCAGCACTGATACAAAAATGGACAACAGTATAATCAGCCCAGTTTTGGTGTGGAAATTTAAAAAAGGAAGTGTTCATTTTTTTTTTGTAAATGCCTGCTATGCTTTGCTTTCCCGTCCTAAGCACAGAATACGTGTCTTCTCTAACTATCATCTAACCTTCCAAAGGCAACCTTTTATCATGCTACATGTTGACATGGAATTCACGTGATTAAACCTGTCCATATTATGGGCTCCTATGGTTAGTTCACAAAATAAAACTAAATCATAAAATAACAAAAAGGCTAAATATAGAAACAATCATGGATAATAAGCAAAGCATGCAGGTCTAAAACTTTAGTTTGAATTCATAAAAACCTAGCATTAAAACCAATCACCGCAAGAAATACCTCAACAGTTTGCCAGTGTGTAGATAGGAAGCGATAGTGAGAACACTCAATGCCACAACAGTGCGGCTATCCCAGGGAACGGGGCAGACTCAGCAGTGTCTATTCTTCCCCTTTCTAGGATTACTTGAAAAAACCAAGTCATTTCCAATTCAATGGCTGCAAAACATTAAGACGTACGGTTCTGTTTCAATATAGAAAACTTTTTTTTTTTTTTAATAATTGTCACTTTCATAGAGGAAAGGGTGACAAAGATCAGATGTCAAAACAGACTATGGTATTATAAAAGGTTAATACTGTGACATACAAAAGAAACATTTCTGTGTATGAAGTCAAATATTTGATACAGTGAAATGACAGTGATAAACCATTGCAACAGGATGATCGTTAGCATTACACAGTTCATTACATGATGGTAAGCAAATCTAACCCGTCTAACTCAGCTGCTCTACTTTTGTGTCTGCGTTGTTCTAACCACCGGCAGCCTCCAACACGCATTCCTCTCTGCTGCTAGCTTGCTAATGGACCACCGTCACACTGAGGCTCATGACAGATAATGGAAACCGCTTTTTAATGTCAAAATATCATTAATTTATGTTTTTAGGGTAACGTTAAGCTTATTTGGTTCCATTGACAGATATAGATTTGAATTTTATTCTGAATGTTTAGTTTAGGAAAAGTTTATTATTATTTTTTCCATTAAGATGAGCACACGCCGCGCATTTTGTCCAACTGCTTTTTGCTGTTGAGCCGACAAGTCCAAGAGAGCAAGTGAGGCCGTGTCTTCTTCGAGGCCGGGTGAGCTCACGAGACCTTCCCCCCCGAACTAAAGCAAGTCAGAGTAGTTCCTGCTGTCCCAATGAAAGCTTCTTCTCACTTTGTAATGGGGCGCATTACACGATCCTTCAGTGCAGGAACGTGCAAGGAAAAGTCAAAGTGTGCATATAAATCCGTGTTGGGGAGAAAGGCAGGCGGCCTTTAGCCAACAAGAAAATAGATTCCAACCGTAATACTGCTGCAATGTTTTTTAAGTTCCAGTTGATCTCGTATTGAATTTGTCGCCATTTCATAACACTGAATAAATGCCAATGAAGGTAGAAGCTTTAATAATCAGGAGAGATGGAAACCAGCCTGTGTACAGGAGTGTTTTGAAGTCAGCGGTGAAAGCAGATGGCCAGGGAGCTCTCTGAACTGCGTTGCTGCCTTATTGATCAGAAGTGGATCATTTAGTGCAGTCTCTTATTGTTCACTCCCCTGCCCCCTTGCTTTTCTTCTTCCTCACCGCGCAAAAGGCTGACTTTGTCAGTGAAAAGAAAAGTAGGAAACTAACAGCTGCTGAATGTTGTCCAATGTACCTCGCATACAGCTAAGCAGTAAAGGCCGAAGACCGGATAATTATGTTGTCTCACGAAGGCGACGCCCAGCTGCAGTCTTTGAGGTGTGTTCAAGAGCAACAGAAGAAGTAAGACGATGCAAAGCCTTTCATCAGAAGACGGAAAGAAATCTACTCAAGATGGAGAGCGGGAAGCAAGTAGGATATCGGCTAGTTTTTTTGAGTGGTTATATTGGAGGTTTAAAATGTTATCGACATACGGTTTAGTGTCGCTACTATTGTTAACAATGTTAAGTGATGTAACAAATGTTGGTGCAAAGCAATAAATAAAACTAGCGTCACTGTTGGTGGTCATATTTTGAGGATTTTTTTGGTACTGATTTTAACTTTGAACTACCGTTTTTTGCCGTCGAAGAGGGTGTTTTACGGAATGGCAAGTTTCAATAAAGTAGATCAAGAACTATTGAAATACTGGTCCTACGTAATGGGTTGAAATTTTTGCAAATTTTCCATATGACTGTGCCGCAGTGTGTTTATAGCTGGACATTAGCGCTTTAGTTCTGCCGATTGCATTTACAATTGCAGTTGGAGCTTTTTTTTGGTAATAATCCCTAAATTCCATAGTTTTTTGTAAAAGGAAGCAGTGATGCCAACTTTTGAATAACACTGTGCCTGCAGCACTATTAATAGGCATTCCTAAGTTGTGATGGGATATGTTTTCACGTAAGTAACAGTGGCAATGTATTATACTCATTTGGTTTAGTGAAATAAAACTATCATTTACATCTATTAAACAATTAAGCATTTATACCGAACTATATCACTAAAAGAAAATCAGAGTATAGTATATTAATTGAACCTGCATTTAGGATTTTGATGAAAATGACAAAACCTTCCTAAATAAGCCACAATATTTCTTACTATCCAATTAGTACAATAGTACTAAAACAAATTGTTTGCATTAGTAATATTTAGGTTTCAACTTATTTTTTACTTTGATCAAGCATTTTTGTTTTTTAATCAGTTTAGAACCTGTATTTATGTTTAAAATATAAGTATGAAGTTATAATTAGGATAACTATTTTTTTTTTTGTCTAAAGTTTTTTTGTCATGAGCCTCATTCCCACCCAGTGTGACTCTTAGTTCCCCTCCCAGTGGTGCGTCTATACATTTCTGGGTCATAAAGAAAAGTAACCTGATACTAAACAAAATGCATCTGTAGGAGGGAAAAAGAAATCACTCATCATTTCCATCATGAATATTACTTATCAGCTGATAACCAAATGCACATTACAAGACCTCAATAACAACTCAGGCCTACATGAACAAATTGGCTTTAATTTGTTGAAGCAGACAAAACAACCAGGAGTTTTGTGGAAAACTAAAGGTCAACTAAGAGTATGAAGCAAGTCCCATTGGTTGACATTCAGACTAACAAAAACCAAAGTGCTTCAGCTGTCAGGATCAACTGACGTGCAGGAAAATGTAGAACAAATTACACTTTATTTATTGCAACTATGGCCATGTTGTCCAATAAACAAGTGCCAAAGAGGTAAAGCAAATATTTCACAAAGGTAATTATAATTAACTATTAATTAATTTTACTGGTTTTAATTGCTGAATTAAAAACAACATTAAGCCCAATTTCTGTCCACACAAGAACCTTCATCTGCAAACCCCCTGGTTGTTTTGAGTCTCTGGCATCCGATCATCAAGGAAAGAAAGCCATTCAGCTTGTTGCAAAAAATGAAAGTGCAAGTAAATTGGTAGTCAGGGCTGAGAAGCTAACAAACAGGCTCATTAAAACGTGAACCTTTAATTGAAATTTGCTGCCAGGCACCTAGATCATATAATATTGCTACTGCAGCAAAAACAACAATGCTGATTTATAAAACTATAAAAAGGTAGTGTTTGCATACTTTGACAACATATGCACTAGGTTAATTTAAAGTGCATTGAGCTGTCTGTACATGACCTGGGGAACAAATAACTATCAGTTAAGATGTGCAATCAACAAAGAGTGTTACAATTGTTTGTAATTGTTTAGTCTCCCCACTGGTCTTACAAGATCTGAATTAAAAAAAACAGGAAAGATGAGTTGCGTCTCTTTAGCTTCTGTTGCATGCACCAACAAGAACCATGTAATCTATAAATGAACCAGCACAAAGGGAGCCGCTCAAAAGGTGTGACCGTGTATAACAATTATATAGACCTTAAATCTACTTCCTGAAGTACTAGTAGGAAACGTGGTGTCTTTGGTGGGTACCGATAAACTAATAAGGAAATACAACATGTGATAAAACAATGGCTGTTTAGCAGCTTCCTAAAATGTAAACTTTGCATCAACATTAGTGTAAATGATGCATTTTCAGTCCATGCAACAGCATAATAGCTTTCGTACTAAAAGTAAAAAGGACTTTAGAAAAAGTGGTAATGTGCATTTGGTCGTCATCAGGTAGAGTTTTTATATACATGTATATATAAAAGACACTAACAAAATAAAGGAAAGAAATCACACTTTAGGTTTAACAATGATCATGCAAAATGGCATACTATTACTAATAACAGTTTATCATCCTTTACATTAAGTTGTCCTCTTGTACGTGTAATAATTGTGCTGGATTTGCAGATACCCAATATTTAAAGCACTGTTCTGAGGTCTACTTATATTCATTATATAAAGTGTCTGCTAAACAGAAATGTAAGTTAATTCAGGAACTAAATATGTCTTAGCCAATATTATTACACAAAGAGGTCAATTTAATGCAAATTGTTGCAATGATAAACAACAATTTCGAGGACTAACAAAATGTGTAACGTTTTCAAGGGAGTACCACCAATTCTGTTTATATCATAATAAAATGCACGTCGTGACCCAACTGTCTTTGGTAAGTAGTTGGCCTACTAGCACTAAACATGCATTAGGACTAGGGCTGTCAACTAATTGATCGCATTTTGAAATGTATCAATTGCGCTTCGCCTAATGGTCCGTTTGCCATTTGTCATCCTTCTGACTGACACAAGAAGGAATTCCCTTCCTCAGTTCTCCGCTGTATGCTGCGCCGCTGTTGGTTTTACTTCCAACGCAAAAAGATCTGTCAATCGTCAACTACCGGCCCGGCCTCTCCAATCTAATCTGAGTGTTTCCTGGGTCAATGCACACCGGAAGTAAAATATTTTATTGCATTAATCGCACAGCCTAACATGTTCATTTTTACAGCACTAATTAAGACATTAAGGTCTTTACTGTAAGGATCTTAAAAAAGGCTCAGTCTGCACCCATTTAATGATGTCAAAAATATGCCGTGCACGGTTCACTGTTTGGTACACTTTACAGTGACAAGTGAACAAGTGCGAAGTTAGCATTAAATCCGCAGCTTCCTACAGCGCCACCTTCTTTTATTTGCAGAGTTCGCGAACAATCTAGTGGTCAATTTACTGAGCCACTGCATTTAAACGTTGCTGCTGCGGTTCGAGTTTGGTGGTGGTCCCTTGAAAAAGTGTAACTCAGATGTTGGATAGTACAGAGGAGAAGAAATGAAGGCACAGATCTGATTACAGGACTTACTCAGCTTTCGCTCCCTGAATCAAGAGAGCGTTGATGCACTCCAGGCTGCCCGCACGAGCAGCCTTGTGAATGGGCGACTCGCCCACATAGTCCTTAGCGGTAACAAGAGAAAGCAGTCACACATTAATAAAAACACTACGGTACTGTGCACACGAACAATAGTGGGAGCCAAAACACTGTTTTAGATTAAATATAAAATCATGTTTGTGTAGGTTAATTAAATATGCCCTCCCTAAGCACCTTCTGTCTCCATTTCCAAAATAAAAAAACAGGAGGGTGCAACAGGGTGTCAGCCTGAACCTTTCAATCAAACTACACACCCTCCCACACACAATTACAGTTACACATTAGTAGGAGGGAAGAAGGAAGAGAAAAAAAATCCACACTGTAAAGTGGGACGGGCTTAACACTGAGCTATTCTGCTGGCCAACGGCAGCCATGTTGAAACATTAGGAAGCGAAAATGCACAACGTGTAGTCTCACAACGTGGACATTTTCACATACGCTGAGGAACTCAAAGTGAATTGACAGAAATGCATTTCATGAGGAGGTTTTATGTCGTCGTGACCTACTAATCTGATTTCTCTCAGTGGTGCAGCGGAGCTTAAAATATAGCCTGGGTGCATGAAAACAGAGGGAGGGGCAACAAAGACTAAAAATAGAGTAATACACACAATGGCCTGAGAAGAAATACAGTCTAACGCAGCAGCGGCCGACTGAGAGGTTGCGACCCCACTTTAGAGTGATGCTTTCTTAAATGGGTCAGTCAGAGTTCAACCTCTCTCAGTGAAATACCATGTATAACTGCGCCTGCAGACGCCAGAGGCCGTTTTTGGGGGGGGATTTGATCTTTTACATGAATGTGTTGGGTAATGTTCAGCCACACGCAGTCTTTTACTCTGCCGCTTCACTTTGAGGAAGGAACAAGAGGGGAATTTGTCCAGGAAATGTCAAAGTTCAGTTTTTTTTTTTAAACACATGTACAGTGTGCAGACGTCTGTGCGTGCATCCGAAGTCCTACCTGTCTGTTAAGGTCTGCGCCAGCTCGCAGAAGCCATAACAAGCACTCAGGGTGGCCCCCGAACGCAGCAATGTGAATGGGTGTCTGTGCAAACCGGGAGGTGACCGCGTTTACGCCACTGCCCACCTGAATCAGACGCATCACGCACTCCAGCTGTGGAAACACGAGGTGCAGAGGGAGAAGTAGGCGGTTAATTCATGCATGAAGACATTTGGGCGGGTGTGGACAAGTGTTCTACAGTGGCAGACATGTGTTACTGTTGCCTGTCCTGGCTCGACCCGTGTGTACCCGAGTTAACTGCAGGACAGCCCTTTCCCGAGTTAACCTCAGTGGAAAACAAATGTGGCCATTTTGTCAAGTAATCTTACGATGGATTTGAACGTTGCAAATTACCGCATGTTTTTAAGTAGAACTTTAAATGCTTTTAGAAAACGACATAAGCGGATTACGGGCTATTGGTGCAGCTGTACGCTGCGCAATAATCACCTATCGGTAGTTTTAAGTGATTTAAAGTGTCTACTAAAGAGAGTAACTTTTTAATTAATTTAGCACTGGTCAAGTCATTTAGCTGAATTAGGTGGCGTTATGTTCTCCTCGTAGCGTTTCCCAACGTTTCATTCATTCTGGTTGTTAAAATGTTTCCCACTCGACGGGGATTTATTTTTATTGGCAGATAATCGACATACGCACAGAAACGTCCATTAACGGCTACAGTTGAACGACTACGCTCAACCGTCTGTCGCCAGTTAACGGCGGCTGCCTTTCGACATAAAAAAAATGCTTCTGCGCTCATTCAGGTCCCAATCGTGTCCGATAAAATGGGGGGGAGGGGACCCCGGCTAGCGGCTGGGCTAACCTTTCCGAAGTGAGCGGCCCAGTGGATAGGCGTCCAGCCGTAGAAGGTGTCTTCCACCGCGAGGTCAGCCGGGTTGGAGGTGGACTGAAGGAGGGAGCACAAGGCTGCGACGTCTCCATCCCTGCACGCGCGATGGAGGGGGAAGCGGCTGGTGAGCACCTCCTCGCTCGAGAATCCAGACTCCACACCGACCGACATTGTAGCGTGGTTGACTAAACAAAAACGCCTGGCTACTTCGAAACGGGCAACAACAATGGCTATCTATTGTTTAACTCTGGTCGCCGATGTTGTGCCTTGAGGATCGCGACACCCGCCAGTCTGCGTAATGTGTTTCTGCCTGACGACACGGACCAGAGCGGGGGGGCGCGGGGGGGGGGGGGGGGGGGGGTTGGGTCTGAAATTTGAGTAACGTGGAGTGGCTTGGAAAATGCGGTCTGGATTTAACAATCCGGACTTTTCTTTCTTCTCCTGGCGATGCCGTGTGTTTGAGTCGTAACGCCACCTATTGGAAAGTAAGGGTGCGTTGTGTGGGCGGCCCGATCTCAACCTTTACAGTCTATTTTATGACCACCAGGGGGCAGAACACCTTAAAAGATAAACTGGAAACACACTTGCATGTCAACTGTTTTCCATATTGTCCATATTCAATCTTCAATATCTCAATCTATTTTTCATCTTGATGTTGTTCGACAGTAAAAAATTCTTACATAAACGTTCCCATGGAAACACTCATTGTTGGCTCAAAGAAATGTTTACCTACCCATTCTCCTACCCCTAATCTGAAAATAGTTTGATTCTACAGGGTACTTGCTCCAAAAGATATCACTCTCGACGCATCTTCAGTGTAACTTAACAGGTTGTGTGGTTCAGAGCTTCCCTCTTACAGCTGGACTCATCCAGTGACACTAAATATATTTACCAGTGTCATGTTGCTTCTTAGCACCACCAGATGGAAGTATAGAACAATAAATGGAACAACACATGCAGGCTCAGAGGATCTGGGTGAACTAGTTTGGTAGCCAGAACAGTTTTCAGGGAAGTATTATTTCTGTACATTGGATTAAGATATTGACTAGAGACAGTCACTTTAATGTGTAATTTAATTGGTTCCCTGTTGAGTTTATGACAAGCCAATCATGGTTCAACAGCAACAACACCTGGTTTAAGTCAAGTGCTGTCATCAAGTGTTTGGATTCTAAAGATACACAGTTGAAGAAAGCCGCCACCGTTTCTCTGCTTAGTTCAGGGGGAGGTCTGTCGGTGTGCACTGGAACGGAGAGAATGCTGATGAACCACAGTGAAGTGCGTCACACTGATATTACTGGGATGATGTCATTCTCCACTTCATTGGGCTGTGGAGGCACTTCATTACCCAGTTTTCCCAAGTCACGTCAAAGTCAGCATTTAGGATTTTGGAAACATCCCCAAATCCAATGGAAAACAATCCAATTGGCTTTTTCCGAGGAAACGGCATGGTGCTGCTAACTAACAGGGCTGAGCTACAGAGAGACGTCATCCCGGCACCACTCTGCCAGGAGACCACAGCGTCTTTTGTGATTAGTGTCAGACAGAGGAAAATGACTTGCGTCTGTTAACGTCAGGGAAGGACACATAGAAAGTAAATTGGTCAAATAACCTTAGGAATCCTAATTGACAAACTATCTGTAGTATAACTGAGTAACAACACAGCATTTACTGAGCCTGGCTAACGTCATACCCTCATCTCAAATGAGACGGGATCTGGAAACCACATGTTAATTTCCTCGTATTGGAGGCGTGGCGTTGAGTTCTACGCGGAAGAAGGCGATCGGTCAGAGAAGGCGACTAGTCAAAACCCCAGATTGCCGTTTTGTCTTGGTCCTCATGTGTCACCAGTCGAATCGTCTTCCCTGATTCCTGATTGTGTCCACTTGCTTCCCCATAGCCCTCATGTGTCCTATAGTCTGCGTCGCCCTTTGTCGACTTGTTGAGTGTTTCCTCCACCCAAACCAGCCACAGCCACATTGAGCAGTCAGCCGATTCTTTTGCCTCTTGCCAAGGGGTTTTTTGTTTGTACGTTTTTGTAGATTAGTCTAGAGTTTTCATAGCCCCTTTTTGATAGCTTCCGTTGAGAGTGACTTTTGTTTTTATAAGATTTATTAGGAAAAGTCTTGAGTTCTCTTCCTCATGAAAGCAGTGATTTTGAGTTTATCATTTGAATTTATAGTTACTCCTCTGTCAAGAGTGATTCGCCGGTGAGAGATAATCCTTTTTTTTGGTAAACGTTTTTTGTAGATAATCCAGACATTTCATAGCCGTTTAATTTTAGTTACCAAAGATACTAAAAAAGACGGCCTAATGCGTTCACCCCATTGCATCTGAGTCCCCTTTTCAGTGTAATTCACATTTCTACTGTGTCAAGTCAGTCTAACGAGGGATCTTTCTGTCTCTTATTGCCTCATTTTTTAGTTTATAGACCTGTTGCCCGTTCCCATGTCTTGAACTCTGCCGCTAAGCCTGATTGCACACCTACACAGGAATGTCCGCTGATAGCTTATCGGCCTCGGTCAATAACCCACCTCAATAGCGTCTGTTTGCTAAGATCAGCATGACTCCCTCCAAGTTCAGGCACTATTGACACTATCGACACTATTCATACTGCTGAGGGGGGAGAAGCTCTCTGACGAAACCAGATTAGATTACCGCCTGTGAAAAATGCGAAAGCTGGCCAGCACAACCCGTCT
Organism: Apeltes quadracus; assembly: GCA_021346845.1. Taxonomy (NCBI): domain Eukaryota; kingdom Metazoa; phylum Chordata; class Actinopteri; order Perciformes; family Gasterosteidae; genus Apeltes; species Apeltes quadracus. The sequence continues at coordinate 7,763,273 of CM037932.1, read as the reverse complement.
GTCGTGCATTCAGACACGATGTTACAGGAGCACAAAGGCTGTCCGCTGCGGTCTGATAAATCCCCGCTGAGTCAGCTCCACACAGATGAAAGATGACGCCAAGGTGTTCAGCGTCGCTTGTGTAAACAGCAGCAGGTTTGGTGGGTTAAATAGATACTGGATTTTCATAGCAATGAGTGAGATCATCAGAAAGCACGCGCACACATAGCACAGCGTTCCACTCCTTTCTCAAGTTACAAAATAAATGTGGCCTACCTTTTCAGTTTGAAGTGCAGCTTCAGCAGCGGCTTTGTGACTGCGAGGACGGGCTTCGTGCGGGAGCATCGCAAAATCAAGAAGACATTCTCCCGAACTGAAGGACCACGCTATTGAATAAAGGGGCAACAATGGGCTGTTATTGAAGGCAAGAAATGACTCATGAGGAACATAAACTATTATGTTCTTGCATTTTATTTCCCTTTATTGTATGACATGTTATGATGTGAAGCACTTTGACTCTGCTTTGTGTATGAAAAGCGCTATACAAATATACTTGCCTTGCATATTAAGGGGATGGTGTCTTACTGTATAGATGTGTATAACTGAGGACATTGATTTGGTGCATTGAAAAGCAACAGAAATGCTAAATTAGTTCTGTCAGGTCCATTAAGTCAAGAACACGCATGACGATAAAAATGATTTAGGAAACATTTTGTCAGATAAATTGCATCCAGTATGAGTTCAGAATTAATCTTTGGCGGTGTGGCTCTGTTCAGGGAGTCCTCCGACCTTTCATGAGCACCATGAAGTAGCAGGGAGTCAGAGGACAGCAGCGGCATTAGGGAACGCTCACACCGTGTTAGGACTGTGTGAGCTGAGCTATTCCCCCCACATGAACAGAGCGGCAACGATGACATAGAAGCAAATGCCACGTTATGCATGACGAGGAGGAGCTGGGGAGGTGGCGGGCGGCAGAGAAGCGAGCTGCAAACAGGTAGGAGCAAAGCTGAATCTGCTTTAAATAGGGCGCCCTGTTTGAGTGTAGCCATTAGCAAGGGGGGTTTGACCAGCTAGTGCGCTAATCCAGATCAGCTGATGCGGCTCAGCTGGAGCAGATCAGCTGATGAGACTGTGTGTTGGCCAATAGCGTAGCAGCGCCTTGACTACCTGGCCTGCCAGAACTGACGCTGACGCTAAATTCATGGTTGTTTTCTTTCCTGTAGACATATAAGAAGCAAAGACCGATCAGGGGTTTGCTGAAAAGCGAATGGAAAAGTATCAGTAAACTTGAAAAGCATCATAACCCTAATATTTTGGTCACATGCAGATTGAATGCAAACCGATTTAGAAATTCCACTAAAGTGAGGCGATATATGTGCTTTTTTTCTGTTATGTATTTCTGACGTGGAATCCACGTCTCGATTTTCACACAACAAAAGAAGTTTACAACATGGATTAAGCATGCAGTACCGCAGGATCATTTCCTGCAACAAGCCCCTGCATTTCCCAATTATTTTCTCTTTCTGCCTTTCTTTATCTAGGTCAAAGGTGAAAATCAACCCCGTAAGATGCTTTTACAGTAATGTCCAAACATGTCAAAGTCACTATTTGTGTTATATTTGTTGCTCAGAAAGTTTAATAGCCTTTTCTTAGAGCTTCCACCATGCATGTTTTTATTATTATTCATGGTCTTTAAAACTGTTTTGGTTTTTGTTTCTACGTTGTCTGCTTTTATTGCTGTATACATAAAATAAAAGTTAATCGATTTCTGTTGATTCAATGCTATCAACAAAAATACTTTTTAGAATACAACAAAACTAGTATATTATGATGTATATTGTCACCTCATCACTAGTTGGTTGCTCTTCTGTGTATTTAAGATGTTCACTACAATTTCTTTGCACATGCTGATTCTTCCAGTCTCTGATTAAAAAAAAAAAATCTCCCCTTATTTGGTAGCTTCATCACAGATATACTGTATCAGATTTCATTAGATTCAAGTAGTCCTACTCTGCCAATTGTGTTTTTGGGTGATTCACGGTGTCACTGCTGAGAGGAAGTATGCTATAATGTCATGGACACACACACACACACACACACACACACACTCACTGTTAGATACCGTCTGCAAATCGATAGCATCCATCATCCATTTTTATATATTGCTTTTCTTCTCTCTGTTCTTTAACCACACATTTTGCATGAAGTCTTTGGTCTACAGTAAACAGTAGAGCTTGTGCAGCATATGCTCATTAGATTACAAAGCTTCAAAACACTGCGCTTGCCTTTAATAAAGAGACAATACTCGATAAACCTGTTAGAGTGGATGATTAGTCACTTATGTGCCGTGTAGACTGTCATCCAGTGAGAAACACAGCGATCATCGGGTCCAGCAGTGATGCAGTCTCTCCGTGTGCTGGAGAAGGAGGAGGGGGGCCGGGTGCAGCTTAGGTGACATTGGTTGCTTCTGACTACAGCGAGGCACCAGCTCTTACAACAGAGATTATGATTAACAGCTTTTTAAATTTGTTCTCGGCTTATCTCAAGTCATTGTCAATGCTTTTCTCTTTTTATTTTACTTGAATTAGCGTATACGCAATAAAAGGTCGAAGGCAAAATTCCCAAAGCATTTACATGTGTGCATATTGTGCTGTTTCTTTGTGTAAATAACTGAATTTCTTTCTCAAAATGTACATCCAAAAGTTATTTATCTTATATTCTAATGCGACATCAGAGGGAGGAAGAGAAAACAATAGTTTGACAGTAACATGAAGGGCTGCTCAGTTGATACAGATTCTTTTCCCTTGCAAAAAGGATCTTTTTTCCCTGAGAAACCTTTAACCCGTATCACATTAATTCCCTTTTGTGAATTTCTTTGCAAGTTTCCAGCACTTTTCAAGTTCCCAGATAATTAAGAGTGAGAAGTTAAAACCCATAATAGACGCCAATCTATGCCCATTTATGCGTCTGCAGCTTGGTGACTTCACACCCTCACGCACACTTTGTTGCACACTTTGTTGTTTTGCCGGCTAAAGCCAGCATAAGCCTGTTATAAGACACATCACTCAAACATGTGCACTAAATGCCACGGAGGATTATAGCAGATTTCATGTCATGGATTACAGAAGCTCGATGTACATGGATGAATCTTTTCCTGTCACCTGTGGAAATGCCACAGGGAATCACTTTAATCCCATGTGTGTGTCTGTGTGTCGGGTTGCAGAGGGTATCAGCGTGTCCGCAGAAGGCAAACATATGGTCCCTCGCGGCGTTTTTCTTTCTTAGTGCTGAAGCCTGTTTGGCAGACTCTTGTAGTATTGTAGGGGGGGAGGGAAGAACCACAGCTGCTGTCTGACGTAAATGCAGCACAGAGCTCTGTTTGTGTGGTCACAGCCCCTCCGACAGCTCCGACCAGTTAATGGCTTACCCAACACTCCCTTCCTCTCGCTCATGCAGTGGCACTAAACCTGGTGATGGATCCTAGTGAAGGTCTGAGCAGATGCAGAGAACCAATCAACGATTTAAGTGGAAAACAGTAACAGACTGTCTGTAATTATGACGGTTAAGGCCGCTGTTTACCCATGAGCTTGATGATGACGTCGTTAGGCAAAGCCAAGGCTTCCAATTTCACAAATGAGCATAAGTTCAGTTTATTACTTACTAAACATTGGCATGTTAGCATGCTGATGATAGAGCTGTAGAAAATGCTGTGAAGATCCAACACTTTTGGAGCATGATCCATACTAGTGACTTAAAGCGAGAATAACTCAGCATTTGAATTTGGGCTGTGTTTTCAAAGAATTGGAGTCTCACAAGTGAAAATTGTACTTTGTAAACTTAAACTGCTAAAGAACCCCTTTGTGCCAATGACAGAAGACTGGGATAGATTTAAGGAGGGATATGGGTACGCTCAATGCCATCCTTTCTTCTATCCGTAGAGGATAGGATTTGGATCAAACTTAAATAAACCCTGACTTTTAAACGTCCTTGATGACGCAAATGTTCCTTGCCAACAAAATTAACCATAAACTATCCCTTGATTTATGGCCGCCATTGACGTATTCCACCACCCTCTCTGTCTCTAATAACATTGAAACCAAACCAGTTCTTCCGCACCGCTCTCAGCGTTTATTCCATTTTATGATACAGTCAACCATGAATGCAAACCACAGCGCAGTTATTTTCACTGAAAACACAACACATCCAGCCGGACAACAATGCTACATTATCTTTGCCCGTAAACACAAGCAAGCACAAACAAAATTCGATAGCAGAAATCAAGGTGTTTATTCTTTCGTCGTCAAACGCCATGACCAACATGGAGAACTTGATGGGTTGGTGCACCTCATTAGGATTCAGTCACATACCTTTGTTCCACAGGGCACATTTAAGGTAACATATCCTTTTCCTCAAGGCCTTTGTATTTTTTCGCCGTGCCTGTCAATTTGCTTGCACAACTGAAAACACGTTTACATGCCTCTGTTAAGCTCGGGGGGCTTCACACAGAAGTCACACCTGTCCTCATTGAGAGATTTACCTGGAGGAGAAGATTGACGTGCTGACGTGAAGACGCACCACTGTGCGAATGCTGTTGGAGCGCAGTGCTCTCTATGGGAGGCTCAGCCAGGCTCAGGGCATTGTAAAAGTGCCCCTGAGACTTTGACGCAGGCTGCTGACATCACTGTCCAAACCCCCTGTAGACCAGAGAGGGGGGAGGAGGAGGGTGGAGGGGAGAAAGAGAGAAAAGGAGGGAAACTAGTGACAGGGAATCTGATGTACTAGAGGAACAAGTTTCAAATGACAAACAAGCATATTATTCATATTTAATCTAGACATATGACTGGTGGTATGTGGCATTCGGCCGCCCACCTGACCCCTACAACCAGGATATTTATAATCAAACCTGCAGGTATTTATGCTGGTTATGCCGTCAACACATCATGAACGCCGCAGAAATGTCACCATGAACCTGGCAGTAATTACACAAAGTGAGTATCACGCTGAGATAATGATGTTTGACTCATATTCTCGGAGGCCTGGATAACATGAAAAAGAGAAGGAACTTTCTTATTAGGGGGGACGTCATACACGATATGGCTGTGGAAGGTTTGAAAGAAATATGTTTTATTTAGTGGAGGACAATAGTTTTTCTAGCGTTGAAAAAAAAAACGTTTTGCTTTTTCAGTCAGGCGTTCATACGTATATCTGCTGCTAGAAATAGCCTGACGTCTGAAGGTGGAATGTGTGCTTTGAGCGGGATGAGAAGATGCTCAGAGTGGCAGGTGATTCCTCTGGCTGCTTTGCTGTCTTATATTTATTTTCAGTGTGTCACATGGTGGCTGACATTAAGTTGCTGCAGAGAAGATAGTGAATGGAGATAAACTACAGAAAAAGGGTGGGTGACAGAAGATGGAAACAAGAGGGGCCTTTGTGGTGCGGTCAATCTGACGTTAATCATTAAAGTGAGCTTTGGGTGGTCGGGTGTTGGATAAAGAGAGCGGCCTGTTTGGACGAAGAACAGGAATCGTTCCAAACTATCTGAGGTCTGCTTTTATCTCACAACAGCCCTAGCAACAAAACCCAAACACAATGCAAAACACATCCAAGCAGAAGTAGGGGCCTGCACTACAGCTTCCTATCAGTTGACGACACGTTGGACAGCCGCACCAGTGTGCGTGCAAATTAGGAAAATGTAAGACAGAGCTTCTTTTCATAATGTTGAAATTCAAAACTCAGCTGTTGAGTTAGTAAAATATAAATGTTATCTAGTTTGTCCGACACCTTTGACCTTTAACAGCGCTGCACTCCCACTGACACACCTAGTGACATTATCACTTACTTCTTTTAGCAGGAACAAAAAGGAGCAAATGTTTGGCTTGTATTATTTGCGTAAATCAGCACAGTAATAAAGTCTGCAATAAGCGCAATGTTTTGCTCAAGGTGAAACATTACCATTGACTCTGTGTGCAATCTGTTGCCATTCACCGGAAACATATATTCTCCAAGACCAAAGTGTATCGAACCATGACTAATTGCCTCCAAACCAAGTCTTAACTCTAGAGATGATTTTCATTTTGGGGACATTTTGTCCTCAAAAGGGAAGTAGTTCCTGCAGTGTTGAAATGAACTACATGAGTGATACACTGATGGTGTTTTTAGAAAATTATGTTCTTTGCTATTTTGTATAGTTTCATCTTCTAAATCACAGGAATTTTACCATGCATAGCAAAATAAATTGACCACTGACCGATTCCACAGTCTGGACAACAAATGAGTCTGTAATCCAATTCCCTGTGAATGCATGTCGACATATACTTTTGTTTTCCACCAGCTGTTGGTTGGAGAAAAAAAAGAAAAGTTAGAAGAACATATTTTGTTGCGCCCAAGACCACCTCACAACTCATCCTACAAATCACGAGGACTGACCTTTTGACCCCGGCTCTAGCTTTCCTTTTTTGGTTCTGGTGCAGGAGAGGATCCCTTCCCCTCCCTCCCGTTGGTCTGGAAGGTCCAGCGCTCACATGTCAACAACAGGCCAACACACAGATGTCCTGAACGTCAGCCTTCTGCCTCTCGGAACCCTCGGTCACCCAGCTTAGCTCCCTTAATCTACGCTTAGCTGCTCTTTTCTCTGGCAGACTTCTCTCAAACTCTTTACCCCCCATGTCAAAAAGACGCCCTGGGTAAACAATGGAATTTGACAATTTATTGGAATACGTATGTGCAGAACAAGTAATTGACAAAGTTCCCCACTCGATTATCTATTAGTGCCTGTGCCGATATCTGCACACTGCAGCGTGTTTTTTCCATAGAGAATTAGCACTGGGCGCTTGCTTCCTTTGACAAGTCATCCACTAACTTTGATCTTTGTACATATACATGTTTCCAGCTCCTTCGACACTTCCTTTCCTTCCTCTGATGAGTCAAGGGATGTTGTCCGGCTTTAGGGGCCTAGCTGAGAGACCATATGGACATTGAGTGGCATGGACACCTGGAGGCATAACTTGTTTTTTTTTCCCCATCTGGACTCAGTGTCACTTTTAGGTCATCCTTGTTGTTCGTCATTTGGCAGTATGTTATACAATATATCATTATTTCACGTGCAGTGTGGTGCAGTCTGGCGTAGCTGTGATGACTTTATTTGTTTTATACATGATTTAATCATGTCCTGCCTTTCTGCTGATTTTCCATTGTCCCATTTATCAAATACATGTCATCATGAGAAGCTCAATTCAGTAAATCCCTTGTCGTTTCATATTTTGTCTGCGTGTGTGTGGATGGAATGTAGAGACAAAGTAAAGTGACCCAGACTGCTAAAAAAGTCATTTTTAGCAGTTTTATAGCAGTTGAATAAGCAGCATTCTGCCTCACTCACAGCTTCCCTCTTTCTTATAATTTTCCCTGATGCACTCCTTGTCACTTAATTTTCTCCTTCACTCACTGTTTTTTGTCTTATAAATTGCATCAATTCATTGAGCCTATTTATAACAGTGCTTTATCTGGTTTTCAATGAATTCCCCATGTGAGGCTTACTATTACCTTTCTAGGTACCCCACATCCCCCCAGCTACCCCCCTCAGCTCTGAATAATAAGCTGATCCATTGTATGACGCACATGGCTCTGTCTCCTGGGGGGCTTTTGCGCACACAAGCATTCATAAAGGCGCTGTGTAGCACCGTGTGCCGAAAAAGGCGGTGGCCAGGTACTACATCTTGAGATAACTGACACCACAGGATTATTGTATCAGCGGCTGTGCTGATAGGAGGAAACAATACATGGTGCATTCCTTCGCAAAAAATGCCTTTGTTTTTGTATACACGGTGATTATAAAAACAGATTGCATTGCTACCGGGGGCCTTAAATTACTTTGCATATGAAGATTGTCTTACTCTTCCCTGTGTTTCAGGTTTGCATGACCTGATTGCCTTAAAGCCATATGAAGCACTATATATTGAAAACCTCTCAGCATATTGTTCCAGAAAAAGCACAGAGGTATCACCAAAACAATAGCAGAATGGCTGCAAAGCCACCGTCACAAATGAAATCTTACAATCACGTCAGCTAAAATAAAAAGAGACGCGTGTTTTTTTGTGGTTTCAATTGTTACTTGCATACCAATTGTCAGCTCACAGACAAACCTATGGCAAATTTATTTTTTACTAAGCAGCGTTTCTCCACCACAATGGCGTGTATTCCGACACTACAATGTTTTCTTTGTTAAAACGGCATCATACTAACCAGTTTAGAGATTTGTTGTTTGGAATGAAAAAGAAACAAGGTTACCCATTTGCATGTTGTGCTTCCTGAGTGGAAAGGTTGTGAAAATCAGTGACATAAATCAAGCCTTTTTTCCAGCTTTCTGCCCCCCTAAGGGCCTGTCCCACTAAACTGCTGCTGTGGAAAAGCAACCCGATATTCAGTCTATTACCTATGTGTATTTCCACAACCACACAGCACTGTGCCTATTCCTCGTCATTAAATGGATCCTTTTCCAGCTCAACTTTAATGAGCTTCTTTATTGTCCCGCCTCATACAATGATTTATGGGAATTTAAAACACAAGCCCCTAAGTAAGAAAAACATGTGTGAGAAACACACGGAGATTGTTTATTTGAGAAGTGCTGATGCCGGACCTCCCGGACGATAGCTTGGCGCATAAGCTCATGGGGACCCGTCTGCCAAGGTCAACAAGCAGAGACTGACCACTGTTAACTACCAAAGAAGAACGGTATCACTGTCTTCCACAGAACACAACGAGACCAATTAATTAAAGCTTTTGGCAGAAACTGATTAATAAAAGGCCTGATGTTCGTAGGTGGAACACCCCAGGTCACCTGATAAAGAGATGCCAATGGATGCAAATATCACAATTTAGAAAAAACAGAGAGAGAAGACTGGAAGATTGTGTCTTAAACACAAGCTTTTATAAACATAGCCACCTCCTTAACTTCTTCATAAAATCTCACCCGCGTTACACTTCCAAAACAGGAAGTTCTGCATCATTACCTTGCAGCAGAACTGGTATGAACTGGCTTAGCTGTGCTCCACTAATGTGTGTTGAGTATAAGCTTGATGGGTGTTTTTGTGGTGATTATGAAAGCTGGTCACAGTAGCCAAGAAGCTGTGTTACACATTCGACAAGGAAGCAGATATTGAAAACCAGTGGAGGGAGTGACCCGCAAGAAACCAGGACAGCAACATTTAGGGACAGGGTGCGATTTTTGGGGGGGGTGGGGAGGATTTCCCCCCCTCTAAATTATTTTTATCTCCGGCGGGGACAAGGATCACCCCCCGCCCCTTGATAGCGATAAATGCAACTTAACTGCTCGCCTACTTAAACTCTTGAAATCTAACGATCTTCAGTGTCAATTTCTGAACGTCATCCAACACAAACACATTGTAACATTTTAGTGTTCGCAGGGTGCGCGTGCGCTCGTGACGCGGATCGGTTTCCCCTCTTTGTGCGCCGCTCTTTGTTGCCTCGTAGCCAAACCGTCCGTGCGCGTGAAAGTGAGCATCAAACCAGTTCAACTTTAGATCCCATCGGGGGAAACTTTAATTGCGCTGAGGGGGGGGGCTGAGAGAGGGGGTCTCCGTAGCAAAGAACGGGAACCAGCTCTTTAATAATAAGAGCAGCGCGGAGCTGCATTACTGTGAGTGATGGCCTATTACTTTTGTATTGGTTTTGCATATTAACATGCTTTAGACATATTTTATTTGTTATTTATACTAGTAGCCTACTGTGATGATTTTCCACGTCCCAGATTTTTTGGTGCCCTCCCAGGCATTTGGTTACCTACGCGCAGTGCGTGACGTGCGTGTGCGGAGCGCCGGCACTGAGCATATCGTCTTAGGACCCAATAATAAAGGCTCAACAGATGTTCTCTGGAATTCACCGTGTCACACTTGGTGTTGAGATCTGCAGCACAGAGGTCACTGCAGTCAGTGGTGAGAGTTCTTTGTGAGGACGGTTTGTATGGAAAGTCAACATACATGCAACTATGACACAATGAAAGCATATCACAGCATATTAATAACGGCGTTCCGGCGTAGTTTGATTAGTATGACATTTACTTGTGTAGGCCATTATGTTTAAGATTATGTTTAGGATTTTCAGCTGTCTTGTGATCCCGACCTTGAAATCAAGATGGACCTTCATATGTGTTGTCTGAAAAGATCAGACAGGGCAAATGTGGACAGAATGAGATCTGATATTTGAACATAATTACATGACACCAGAATCTTTTGATATCCACTTTCTAGGAAACCATAATTTTGTTTTTTGATAATGTGGACAGCAGCCAGAATGAGCACTGGTGAAAGGGTGCAACACAGTAAATACCTCAGCATGCCTATGCAAACCACAAGCCCAGGAGAGAAAATCCTGACTAATTACATCCTGTCATACACCCCCTGTTTACTGTCAGGCTGCGCGGAAAAGTATGATTCCTCAAAACTTAAGTAAGAACTAAAAGAAGCGGAAGTACCTCCCTGAGTAGACCTTTGTCCACACACATTTGATAATAAAGGTAACAAGAAGTACAAGACAAAAAGAGCAAAGTTGCATGTGGCTTTCTCTTTGCTTATGAATGTGCAATAAGAAAATGCCTGATAAGTCACCTTCTTTTAGTAAATACTGATAACTCCTGAGAACAAAACATGCTTAACCATGCATGTTTGTATATATAATTTCTTTGTAGATACTCTTAACATTACTGATAGCAGGAATTTTGTCTTTTGTTCCTACAAACACAGAAAATACTTGCACCGTCACTGCTTGTATTTGGCAAGTGCTCATGTGCTCATGTCTAGAAGATGTGCCTGTGAGACTGGTTTGAGCTGAATGCGGTTTGGCTAACATTTAATATATTCACACACGTCTCAACTCAAGGGCTCATTTTATTTTTTTATGTCATCCACTTGAAAACTGAAATAAAAAAATATATCTGCATACAATCTGGTTTAGTTTTACTAACTAGCACCAACAATCAAATAAATTCAATTTATTTTATTTACATAATCCAAAATTGAAACATTACAAATTTGCCTTTTCAGTCTCCGTCCTGAAACCCTCACATCGGCACAGGAAAAACAAAAAAGGAAAAGCCCTTCGATGGGTAAAAAAGGAAGAAACCTTAGGGAGAATGTCAGAGATCGGATCCCTCTTCCGGAATGGACAGACCACAACGGATTTCATGTGGTCGGAATAGACAGCAAAAAAAGATGTACAATACATTTAATTTGACATACAATAAAAATGATTCAATTACTGCGACCAGTAAACCAGGTGGACGGTAGGACAACTGCAGGGACAACCACAATCAGATAATAAATACCACACACAGAAACCTGTGTGGACGGAAAGCACAAAGACTTCAGGAAAGAAGCAAAGCGGGTAATATTGGTTTATGATGAGAGTAATAGTAATGTGATTCATATTTATAATAAAAATGGTGGCAGATGTCAGCAGGTCCATGGCAGGAGACATGAACAGGTAGTCAGGCAGAACCATGATCCATGGAAACCGGTGAGGCGAGAAAGCACAAATACAAAGTTAGCGATGCACATTCATGTTCGCTGTATTATTAATGAGAATAATAATTGTGTTAGAAGGCTTACGAGACGTATAACAGCAGCCTGGTAATAAAGAGTGTCAATAATCCAGTCTAGAACAAACCTATGAACCCATTTTTCTGCCTCACTTTGAGACAGGAAGTTCCTCATTTTTGATATATTACGTATGTGAAAAAAGGAAAGTTTTGATGTCACTAAGACATTCTTAACGTCGAACAAGCTTGTCGGTGTCATCTGGCTTGATCCACAGATACAATTGAGTATTGTATGCATAAAAATCGAAGTTTATGTAGTGTTCTCTCATAATATCGTCAACAAAGGATGTTGTCAGAGGTCTTTTGTATATAAGAATTGCACTTAAGGAGAACTGTGGAGCAGCAATATATTATCTATGGATTTCATCTTTTAAAGTTATTTATTCTTTGTTACTGGGGATTACCAACATAAAACATGAGGGAAAATGGTCCAGGTTGAAAATACTGATTAAATCCTAAAATTCTGTTCATGTAGTTTGACATAATCTGACATAAAACAACAGTTGATAGAACTGTGTCTCAGGAAATAAAAAGACTGTAGGTTGTTTTGTTGTCACTGTGCATTATAATATTGCGTGACTTTTCAGCTGAAACATTTTGTATGCAATTCTTCTCTTTTTTAATTTGCATTCTACTGGGGTTGCTTTTTGGTATCCACACACACAAGAACGCACTTTCTGCAACAGACAATCTGCAACGTAGGCCAGATAGCACAAATTGTGTATTCCGTTCTCACTGAATAGTCAGTGCATTCATTTTTGAGAGTTCGGTAATATGATTATATTTCACATAGAATTGAATTTAATAACGGAACGGACAGAATGCAAAAAATCCACAACTTATGATCAAACAAATAAGGTATGGATATGCAACACATGTCCGAAAGTGTAGATTATCGATTAAATAAACATATGAGTGTGTTATATGTTACAATACTGAGTATGAGTCCCTTCTAGTTTAGATTATTTTTCAGGTGGAAGTAAGTTTAAAAAAAAAAACTTATCTGAGAATCACCAGTTGCTTCCTGTTTCTGTTTCACCCGCGCACTCGTGCTGTGAAATGAGAGCGAGGCAAAAGCCCGGCAGATGGAAACATCACGTGGTGTCACATCGCTACAACTGACGTCACCGTCCTCATCTCCAAGCAACCCCTCCATCAGCACGCACGTCACCGTGTGCCCGAGCCGCGCGGTTGCCCGGCAACCTGTGCCTTGCGCTCGGGCCCGGCCTTGCCTTGCACCCAGCTCGTAGCTCTGACGCGGGTGTGACGTTAATAAGGTGGGTATCAATTTGTTATGGCGGCGGAGGGAGGAGGCGGGGAGGGGTGGAGGAGGAGTTCCCCCTGCGAGTGCCGAAGCCCTCTGCTCTGCATTCCGGCGGAGCGCTCAGCCACACACCGGCCGCAGCCGAGTCCTGGGCCGAAAGACTTGTTGTAAAAAGTCGAATTATAGAGGCGAAAGAAAAAAGTTTCTTCTCGGATGTTTTCTACATTTATGTCATACTTTTCGCCGCTGTGTTTGTGGAATGGTTTACGTCTCTTTTAAAAGCTGTCTGAACTGCGAGAGAAGGCTGTTGTCCGTTTATTAAGGTAAGACGAGACTCCTCTCTCATTGGACTCGCTTTACTACCTTACGTTTTCCTCTCTGTACTCTCTCTACTCTTTTCTTACACAATCCAAAGACACGTATGTACTGGTTTTAGTTTCGTACGTTTTCATATGACCGTTTCATATGACCATAATTAATCATTTTAAAACCGATATATCTTAGTAGTGGTGGTTTTAGTTTCATACGTTTCATATGAAACTAAAACCATAATTTTTTTTGTTTCATATTTTTCATATGAAACTAAAACCACCACTACTAAGATATATCGCTCACTAACAATTCACGTTTTAATTGGAGCTATGGGATTGACATTAGAGAAATATGCCCGTATCGTTTTTTAACTGTGAAGAAAATCTCTCCGACTCCCGACCAGTACGCTTGAATTAATGTGTTGTACTTGAACGTGTTGCACCACAGACATGTCAGCCCATCGGGTCACAAGCTGTATACACTTACTTTAGTTGATTTGGACAACAAACCCCCCCTAAAAATGTCTGATAAAAAAATGTAAAATCTTGCAGTCAAATGAAGAGCACTGAAATACAGGGCTGCCTTTGTCTCTGCAGGTTGCAGCCTTTTACTTCCCCAACGCTGTAACTCCGGACCGTGGCTGCAACATGGTGATCATGACTGAGAGCAGCCGGGGCGCTCAGCCCAGCCCTGCCCAGGGAAGACCCCTGCAGGTCGGGTTTTATGAGATCATCCGCACCCTGGGCAAGGGAAACTTTGCCGTGGTGAAACTGGCCAAACATAAAGTCACTAAAACACAGGTCAGCACCTGTCCTCCAAACTCCGTGACTTGTATTTACACACTATCATAGTTGATTCTAATTTATTCCAATTTGTGTTTTCAGGTGGCTATTAAGATCATCGACAAGACCAGACTCAACCCCTCCAACTTGGAAAAAATTTACAGAGAGGTGCAGATTATGAAGCTGCTAAACCACCCCCATATCATCAAACTCTACCAGGTTTGTATTATCTTGCGTGTCTGCGTGCAGAAAGGCGGGTGCATGCATAATTAAGTTATTCAAATTGTCCACCGTGAATGCTGGTTGTGTGACGGCTCAAAGTTCATACATATGAGAGTAAAATGCAATGGGTACTTATGTATTACCCTCAGTAACTGACCATTGTGCCTCATTATTGTTGAAATAATGAGGTGCAAAATAAGGTGCATTCGTTATCTGATGGTTTTGGACCAGCTTGTTGGGAGCTGGGGACTCTTAAGAGCACATTGTGTACAGCACAACGGCATTAGTGCAATCCCTTTTGACCTCCCCCTGTGTGTGTGTCTGCATGTGCCTGTGTGAGTGTGTGTGTGTGTGTGTGTTAGAGATGCACTGAGAATAATCACGACTACCAGTCAGTGCAAGGCACAAGGTGTTTCCAGTTGCATAACCATTGAGGTGATTGTAGGTCTGCTGGATGCAGAGAAGGGTCTGAAGGCTTCTGGTTAAACAAACAGGTGTCTAAAGGTCTGACCATTGAGCCGATTAGCATATGTTAAAGATAAGGGCAACGTGTCTGCACAACACGTGAAAGCCCTACGTAGCACCGCTTTACTTCTAATCATATTGAGGACTTAGTCGGGGGAATCTGCTTTTTTTTCCCTCTGCTGGCTTTTCTAGCACTGTGGCACACGTCTGGCAAGAGGTACACAAATATTCACCCACGCAAACAAATACACACACAAAGGCCGCTGTGCCGGTTCCCTACTTTTGAGGGATTACTTGATAGCAGTTATTCAGCAGCCAATCGGTATTTATTACAAAATGATGTGTCTTGGCTAAAACATTAGAGGCATGATATTATTCTTTTTTACACAATAAGACAATGGAACTATTAACCAATTGACAGAAACTGGAAGGGAGGTAAAAACGGTGAAACCCTCCCCTTGTCCGGCTCCACAGTTGTGAGGATTTGCTTCTTTCCTTTCTTTCCTCTGCCTTTTGTAATAGTTAACTAAATATTATTACCGTTGTGGGTTCAGACAACCCGAGCAAATTTAGTCATCAAACTGGCAGATAATGCTTTAGGAAATTAAAATATTACCACTACATTTGCACAGCTGGAAATCTGGTTACAAAAACAATACATGTACAATAATATCAAGTAACCTATTTACTATTTTGAAGATGAAATGAATACATTTGTATTATTATCAGCCATGTCCTGTTAAAGATGCTATGACAGCCCTGATGTTCGACATGGATGACCTCTTTCTGTGTGCTGCACGTGATGCATTCTGCATCCTTTTTTCCGTGCCCTTGGGTTGGTGGAAGCAATGCTAGTGAGATGGTTTGGTCCCCAATGTCAGGACTAGGACCTCTGGCCTTATAAATTAGCTGCAGCTTCTTTTCTCTCATGGATCCTATAAGAGTAACATTTTATTTTTCCTCTCTTCCAGGACAGTTTTTGTTTCCGCCTCTCTTACCTTGCATCAGTCATACACTCCTCTCTAAATGTAGAACGAAATTTCAGATATGTCAGACTAAATTATAAAAAAATGTGTACGAAAATATTTGCATGTAATGGAAAGGAGCAACCATCCAACAGAGTCTTCGATTTGAATATTTCTTCGAATAGCAACAACCTTCGAGCTACTTCATGGAAAATTAAATAAAACATTTGCGTTCTAAAGGTTAATCTTCCTGGTGGTTGAGCTTAAGGGTCCTCGATGTGCTGTGCCTGTTCTTGAGAGCTGTGTGACGTCAGCTGCACCTCAAGGTGACAGAGCGCCAGGGAACTGCTCCGTCTCTCTAATAAAGACGGCTCCCCGCCTGGAGGGGACAGTGTAGTGAATCCTCCTTCTCTCGGCTTCCTGAAGGGGCTGTTGGACAACATAAATTAAACTGCAACATTCAGTGATATTTAATTAAATATGCCAGCAGCATTTCAGACAGGGCTTTGTCGTATGTCGAGCTGCTTTTCTGCTCAAATACGGCGTCCCTGAGGGTTCTTTGGGAAATTAAAGCTTTCTATGAGCTCCAAGAAAAGCATTGGGAATTGCGTCTTTCGTAAGTGATTGCAACTAAGGTGTTTTTTAGATACACTCGTCGGCGCGTGTGAATATGTCTCTGTTTTCTGTCATTTAAAGAGAAAAGAGATAATCCGTTACCAACTAGCCAGCCTTAGGGATAACTTTTAGATCCATTTATAATAAGTTGTCTGTGTATGAATGCATTTACCCTTCTGGGATAAATCCATAGAAAATGTATCAAGCCAAGAGGTGCCTGGAGCGCGCTGAACCGGGTCACATGAGGACAGAAGAGGCTTTTCCCTCCATGTTCACCAGCTAATGACACAATCGTTTTAAACTTTTCCTCACTCTCTTGTATCTCATAGGTGATGGAGACCACAGACATGCTGTACATTGTGACCGAGTATGCGAAGAACGGAGAAATGTTTGGTGAGTTCAGCTTTTCAAATATGTTTTTTGTACTTTTAAAATGACGCTAGCCTTGAACTAAAGTATCCTTCGTCCCATCCAGACCACCTGACCACAAATGGCCGTATGAGTGAAGATGAGGCACGAAAGAAGTTTTGGCAGATTCTCACAGCAGTGGACTACTGCCACCAACACCACATTGTTCACCGTGACCTAAAAACAGAGAACCTGTTGCTGGATGCCAACATGAACATCAAACTGGCCGGTAGGTCCGTGGTTAATCGTTAGAGACAAAGATCAAGGGTTTTTCTGGAAGGAAGTTGCAAGAATAACAATCCTTTCGTTTTTTATCAATGCTTTAAATTTGACACTTTCTCTTTTGACTAAACGTTTTATGAGTTGTGAATCCTCAATATGATCTTATAGGAGACACTGAAAGGCGCCCTGAGCTCTTCATTGAAGAAAAAACCTACACGTTTGAATAAATATTGTGTATCTCTTCCTGTGTACTTACAGACTTTGGATTTGGAAACTTCTACAATGCAGGGGAGCCTCTGTCCACGTGGTGTGGCAGCCCGCCTTACGCTGCTCCCGAAGTGTTTGAAGGGAAAGAGTATGAAGGGCCGCAGCTGGACATTTGGGTAAGCTTGGCAAAGGAGAATAAAGACAGAATTATTCAATCCAGCATTCATTTTCTTCATATGCAAATAATCTCCTTTTTATTTACAGAGCTTGGGGGTGGTACTTTATGTTCTTGTCTGTGGCGCTTTTCCGTTTGATGGACCCGGCCTTCCTGCACTCAGACAAAGAGTCACAGAGGGACGATTCAGAATCCCTTTCTTTATGTCTCAAGGTACAAAGGCAACAGCAGCGTGAAAGAAATACTGCTACCGTAATTACCAATCGTGTCTGAATAAAAATCCCCAAATAAAAAAAGCATTCTATTTCCTCCTCCAGACTGTGAAAACCTAATCCGTAAGATGCTGGTGGTGGACCCGGCCAGGAGGATCAGCGTGGCCCAGATCAAGCAGCACCGTTGGATGCTGGCAGACCCGACAGCCGCCCGCCAGACCCTGAGCCATTCCCTGACAGAGTACAACTCCAACCTCGGGGACTACAGTGAACCAGTGCTGGGCATCATGAACACGCTGGGCATCAACCGCCAGAAGACTATCGAGGTGACTGAACGTGGCGTCTTATGACTTTGTGAACGCTTATACTGAATCTCCAGGAAATAATTAACAGGGGAATGACCAAATACACAGTTATACCTGGGTTCCATTCAAAGAATATACTGTGAAGACAAGAAGAGTTGGGTGTAAACTTGCATTCAGAGCCACAGATGTAAAAAAAAAAAAAAAAAAAAACGCCACTCACCTGTTGCGTCTCCTTTTTCACAGTCTCTGCAGAGCAGCAGCTATAATCACTTCTCTGCGATCTACTACCTGCTGCTGGAGAGGGTGAGAGAGCACCGCAACCAACAGCTGAGCCGGCAGTGTGGGACCTGGGCCCAGAGGCCTCGGAGCACCTCAGACACCACCGGCCCAAAGGTGAGCAGCTTCAGCTGCGTCTAATGGGTTTAAAATTATACCCAGACGTGACGCTCGAGGTCTAAAACGTGGTGTGCTTTCTGCTGGCTTCCAGGTGATCATGGAGTCCACCGACAGCTTTAAGAGCACAGCATTTTCAATTCCGGCCAAAAGCACTCCTCAAGTCTACCCGGAGATGGAGTACGACCAAAGCGGGCTCTTTCAGGTAATTGACGATTAGACGCCATTAAGCAGCTCAGACGTCGGGAGGCTTCACCCTCTGGCCCTGATCTATTGATAATGCAAATACAGGCGCCTGTCGACGAGGGGCTAACGGTCCAGCTCCTTCTGTTTCAGCGCGTGGTGTTTCCAGTGGAGGCCAGTCTGAACAGGCTGCTCTGGAACCGCTCCATCTCACCCAACAGCCTGCTGGAGACGAGCATCAGCGAAGAGGTGCGACCCCGGGACCTGGAGGAGGAGGAGGCGACACAGACTCCCGGGCCTCTTCTCCCTCCCACCACCACCTCCCGCAGACACACGCTGGCCGAGGTGTCGGCCCAATTCCACCAGTGCAGCCCCCCATGTAAGTATGTGATACCATAGCAGTCAGTCCACGCTCTTTCAAGCGTACAGAGTCCTAATGTCTTCCCTGCTCTGCTTCTGCAGGTATCGTGGTCTGTCCCTCAGATGGTGCCTCTTCTGACGGCTGTCTGAAGTCCTCATCCAGTGCAGTTCCCACTTTGCAGGAGGCTCGGGGTGAGATGTCAACCTTTCTGGCTTCGGGGAGTAAGAGTGGAGCTCTGCTGCCTGCTGGAGCTCCCCTGACCGTCTCCTCCCACCTCCTGCCCCAGGGCCAGGCCAGCCTGCAAGCTGCCAGCTTCCAGGAGGGCCGCAGAGCCTCTGACACCTCCCTCACACAAGGTACAGGAGCACTCACAACAACAAGATTTGTTTACCCACTCTGAAATAAAAAAATAAGGTGTCACATTATCGGATTAAAGGACACTTGTGTAACTCTTTCCCATGTCTTTCCCAGGCCTTAAAGCTTTCCGCCAGCAGCTGAGGAAAAGCACACGTACTAAAGGGCTCCTGGGATTAAATAAGATTAAGGGTCTGACAAGGCAGGTATTTCCTCCACTCTCCAGTAACCGTGGCAGCCGAGGCGCCCTGGGTCCAGCTCACTGTGAGCACCGCAGCATGCTGGAGGAGGTGCTGCACCAGCAGAGGTGAGACACCTGCAAGTCTTTGCATACAAGCATTCTGCTATTTGCAAAGCTTTGATGCAAATATAGAGTCTGATCTTTGGTCTGTTCTCCAGGATGCTACAGATCCAGCACCAACCTCAGCCTCAGATCCAAGCTGTTCACACAGGACCTGCACCAAATCCCCTGCTCTTTCTGGCCCAGCAGCAGTCACCCTCTCCTCCACCTTCGGTGTTTGCATCCCCCCCCATGTTTGACACGCCCATTCCCTCCGCCTTGCCTTCGGTGGGCTTATCGCACGGCTCCTGGAAACCAACCCTCAAGACCTCCTCCTCCTCCGGCGGCTCCTCATCCTCCTCATGCTGCTACGCTTCTTCTCTGTCCCCCGTGGCCTCCGCTGCTTACCTTCTCGAGGCTCGTCTGCACATCAGCCAGCAAACACAACCTCACCCCCCCGTCAGACTCCAACAGCAGCCCCAGTTTACAGCACGACGCCCGTTCCCCATTGTGTCCAAGCCAGCATTGTGGAGCACGAGCTCGGCCACCAGCACCGACCCAGACGCGCAGGAGTTGGGTTCAGCTGCACAGCAGCTGCTCAGTAGCTGTGTGTTGGTGAAATGAAGGCACCAGCTGTCGAGACCAGCGATTGTTTCTGTCCGTGGAAGAAAAGAGAGCAGAAACAGCAGAACAAAAAGCAAGTGCAAGCGACCACAGTACACTTTATTCCACAACATGCGGTACACATATGAGAATGTGTTCCCTACCACGTGTGTGTTTTGTGTATTCTTTGATGTCATAAGCTATAGACTAAGCAATAACCAAACAATGGACACGGCGTTGAACCAGTGTCAGAGATCCAGAGGAGCAATAACAGACATAAAACTCTCATTAGCTGACTTGAATTGAACGAGAGCTGAAACTAGCCAACACAATTACTTGTCACATGTTTCTATTGTGTCTAAGTTCATTTTCTGGTTTTGTTGAATACAGGAAACCTCCTTTTTTCTCATTATATTTTAGACTCTTTTCTTTTTTCCACTTTTGTCCGCCTTTAAAAGAGACACTTCTCTGTAGCAGTGCAATGGACATCCAATACAATGCCCTGCGCTTCACTGAAGGACCTGATTTGTATTGAAACTGTGATTTTTTTTTCTGTTATTATAACTACGCAAATGCTGCTTTTACCTCAAGTTGCAAAAAGACTGCTACTCCCTTATCAGCCAAAAACGAAGGAAGAAGGTGTCTGGCTGGTCACCTTACGTTTGTGGATACAAAGACCACGTTTGCTTCGTTTGATAAGCACCTTCAAGCGAGATGCTGTTTCTACCTCCGCAGGCGAGAATTTGGAATGCTGTAAAAGAAAATACTCGCTGAACAAAAAGTGTTCAATAGAATATCGGAGGATAGACAACTGTCATTTAGACAAAATGAAGACTATGGAAACCGTGCAATATTTCACAGTTGAAATACAGAAGAACGATGGGTCTCTGCATAGGATAGTCAAAATGTACATTTGCCCGAGTTGTTTTGTGTTATTCCGTTTTTTGTTTTGTCTGTTTGCTGTGCTAGCTAGCTGACTATAACAGGTACCAGATATATAACATAATTACTTGATACTGTAAAATTGATAGAGACACTTAAGGCATTTCAAAAAACTGTTTCTTCACACAGAATGCTTATAGTTCTTTAACTGAACGGAAGAATATGGGTTTACCAAAGAGCGAAGAGCACAAGAGATGGTGATCCATTACAGATACACTACTGACTTTTCACCTTGAATGCTGTCTCAAAATGTAGCATGGTGGTTAGCGAGCATATAACTTAAATGATCTCCTTAGCTTTAGCGTTGAGAAAACTCCCGCTTACATCAAATGCTAATGCTTCACGTATTGTTGACATTTCTAGCTTTTACCATTAGGACCATAGAGGTATTTCTTTTTTTTTTTACTTTTCTAGAAAAAAAACTGAACATAGCAATACCATGTTGTGCTGGAAGTTGAGCTTTCTTCACTTTCTTTATAGTTATAAATGATCTACAACAAGTTGGTTTATTAGTGCAGTCTAACTCAGAGAACATATTTGAGAACTGCAATAGATGTAGAATAGATTATTGCAAGCTCAATTAGTTCTTTAGTTTAATAAGTTAGTTTTTGCACTCACTCCCAACACTTGTGCCTTTGAACAAACTCATGGTCAGAGGTCTACATCTCCGATCGCCACGCGGAAGAACGAAAGTTCAAAATCTACTCTGAACTCTCTGAATCGTCCCTGAATCTGACTATTGAACAGAAGCACTTTAACTAAAAAAAATGTTTCCTCTGATGAAACAATTGAAACACACTTTTTGCAAATCTGTAAGATGAACTATTTCTTTTTTTTTTTTCTTTATCTGATTTGTTAATTAAATTGTGTGAGTGTGTGCATTGATTTGTATTTGTGTGTGTGTGATTGTGTGTGATTGTGATTGTGTGAAGGGAAGAAGGAAGAAAAGAAAGTGATTGTTAGATCCAGAAGGATTGTTTATTTATGTGGCTATTTATTTAAATAAAGTTCACTTCCTAAACTATCGGTTTGAATGTTTTGTGATCATAACTTGGATATATTTACTGACCTATTGACTGTACATAACTTCACTGTAACAACTCTCAAACATTCATCACAACTGAAGTACTTCTCATATTTATATCGGTTTTCTTTCAGATTATCATTTACAAACTTTACAACCCATCTTTTAGCACAACCATATGCATCTATCTACTAACATTAAAAAAGCTTGTGATAAATACAATAACTTTTTTATTGTTAAATCTAACGATCCACTTGATGAAATGTTGTGATTTCATTCTGCAGCATGTCTAAAATAATGAAACCTTCTATTAGTGAAAATAAAGACTACTGGTAATAAATCTGGTGCAGCCAAACTTTCTGTTGTGCTCTCAAATACTGTTTAATTTATCATAAAATCAGTTTGATAACAGCTTGGTTAAATTATGGTCACACTATTGTGTACAGATTTTATACTTGATCCATGAACAACTGAAACAGAGTGAGAACATATTTCTGCACAATGTAGAAATGGGTGCAACCGTTTTTTTAATTACCCTTAATCCCCATCCACTTAGTGATGACAGGGCAAACCGCACCCTGTGGGAGACGCAGCGTGATGACGCATCGCTGGCTGCTCATAAAACGGAGTGCGGACAGTTGTTTGCATCAAACCGTCGGTGAGCCACGTGAGCTCTCTGCTCTCCTCTGAGCCGCCAGCTCCTTATCTCCGTTTCAACACCTGCAGCGGGACCGCATGTTCCAAACCTACATGTGCTGATGGATGCAAACATTTAACACATGACTTTTGACATTTGGCGTATGACCACCAGGCAGCTGCTCCTTCCCCATGCAGTCACCCAAAACACACCAGTCATCAGCCGCTGCCTGCTGCGGACGGGACCTTGAATTAACCAGCAAGCCGTTCTAGTAAATCGCTTTTCAACAGCACTCGGCGACATGTCTGATTCATGGTTGTGGGAAAACTCTTCAGTGTACAACCTTCAGCTCGAGATGCTGCCATTAAACCGAAAAGCAGAATGTGCCAACGTGAGACGCAGAAGCTCCGATTGTTCTTTCTAACAACTTGAAAACAGCACTTTATTCACTGTGAATTGTCTGTTTCCTCTTCAGTTGTTCATTCATAAAATTCAAACACCCAATTCAAACACTTCAGCAGGAAACCACGCAGTGTTTGCTGTTAAAGAAATGTTGCAGCTTTCTTACAGAGCTCGACTCCTAAATCGACAGGGCCGACGTGTCAGCTGATATTAGCCTATCACAGATAAGTCAGTATGGCTGCACAGTAAATACTTGACATGGGCTAATAAAGCATAACAAATGCAAAACAACGTAAAACACGGTTGTGTCATGTGCACTACTGTGCACATGAGTATGACTTCTATCCTCTCTGTGCCTCGCCGACGCACATGCACAAACAAACACAGGAAGTGACAAGAATCCACTGTTACGCACGGAGACAGCACGTCACGAAACCATCATTTAACTGGGTATCAAAAGTGACGTTTGTTGCGTGGATAGATTTCCCAGAATTCATTTGTGCGGACGAACGCAGAGGGGACAGAGGATTAGTACTTTCTTCTGTTTTAAAGTAGATGGGGAGAAAAGTACGATGGTAAAAATAGTTTTTCCTCCTCGGGGATCAGCTACAGATTACAAATGAAGTCACAAAAGAGAGATTTGGAGTGTAAACTATGTTGTATCGGTCACGGGATCTGTTACAAAAGTATTTCGTGGCACAGATAGAACACACGTAAACCCCACTTGCCCCTTGGGGAGCCTTTGAAGGGGCCTTTTCGGATTCCTCTCCTCGCTGAGTTCACCACTGTATGTGTGCAAGGGAGTGAGAAACGACTCACTTACGTCACTGCAATTTCTCAAGCTCCGCGGCTGGATGACGGGTGTGAACACCAGAGGATTTGTGAACTTTGAATTGTTCCAGAGCAAAGCAAACAAATAACCTTTGGAAGTGCAGGATACAACAAGAGAATCCTGCTGCAGGAAGCTTTTCGTTTTAGTTGCAGCAAGTTTGCATGACCAGCGGTGGACAGAGAAGACAAAAACTGCCATTTTCAACCATAAGCAACTTGTGTGTAAATGACCTGATGGAGCACTCTGAGCACTCTGAGCAGTACTGGTGGGGTAAAATGGTGCAGCACAAAGCAGTTAAAGAACGAGGTATTTCCCTTAGGGACCAACCATAGAGCCGTATGGTCTTTCGTTGTGTTTCTACATTCAGTCCATGACGACGGATTACGACGATTTGGTTTATGTACCTTCCCGTCAGACGTCAGGCTCAAAGGGTCATCCATGTTTTTTAAGAATGTTTTTTTATCAGTTACTAAAATAAGTCAAATGATCTATTGATACGGGCGCGACTTGCTCCATTGCATTGTTCCCAGTGACTGTAATATACTGACTCACCTGCAGCTCATGGGACCACTGGAGGAGGTGAATAACAAAGATAGGGAAGTCACTCTTCTGAGAGCGGGACGTGATGGTGATCACATGGCAGAAATGTCAGTGGGTTTTATGAGTTGAGAAACATCTTAACTAATTCTAAGTGTTAGGTTTTCTTCACTTCTTGATTCGGTCAGGCGTTTGAGCGCAACTTGCTTTGGAAATATTACCCTCTGAATCAATTTGGGTTCACTTGACGATCACACAGTTAGTTTTTATTTCTGTGACGCTTGAGTGGCTTGTTTTTGGGAGCAGCCTCTGGTTAAACATGACCTTTATGTGCACACACCCGTACTAAGAATCAGAGCGTAGCTAAAGATGGTCGCTGGGCAGCATCGTGATGTTTCATATGGAAGAAAGAATTAGTCATTTTCCCCGAACTTTAGCTCAGTTTCAAAGCAGCACACCATATGGGTATTTCTTTATGAAATGTTATGTTACATTCAGAGGACCAGAAACAAAAAAGTAGCTTGAATAAATATACTTTATACAGGAGTGGGAGGGTTAGGGTTAGGGTTAGGGGGTTAAACTGTTATAGAAAGAAACTGCTTGAAACTTCAGATGCTGTTTGACTGTAAATGTTCTCATCATCAAGTTTAGAACAATTAGAAGTTAAAATCTTTATATGACGCAATGAAACCAATTAGCTTCATTCTCACGCTACCATTTTTGGCACCAATCTCCCCACCCACACTGCACATTGTGTTAATGTTCTGACATTGTTCCTGCACCACCCAGGACTTTTTAATTTGGAGGCTCGTACATCAGCACAAGACTGGTGTGGCACTGCAATAGAGAGAGATTAAAGGGAAGCGCAGAACAGAGACACACACACACACACACACACACACACACAGGGTGTCAGCTGTGGCAGCGATGACGCACTTTGGGCTCTGTTAATATTGTGCAGCTGGCTTAGGCCTCTGTGTGAGCATTCCATTAACCGGCCATACATTCCAGCGCTCGCTCACACTCGCTTCCCTCAGCGGGGCGTGTGTGTTGAATTACACACCCAACTTCTGTCCCTAACAAATGAAGTAGCCGAGCCAACAACGCATCAAACAAGCATTGTCTAGTTAATGCAGCACATTTTTTCAGAGCTGCAGTGGTCTTTGCGTCAATAATTCCCATGGTAAGACAAACATTTTTTATATGCGCTTTAAAACACTCTGGAGTATTTGATTGCGTTTTGGTCAAATCAAATACTCCAGAGTGTCCGATTTATCATCCCACACAGTCAACTCGTTACCTCGAGGAACACGAGTACGGCCTGACATCAACGCAGCTGCCAACGTTGTTACAAGTCTACTTACAGAAATAAAAACTCTTAAAAGCGCATTCAAAGTGCTTGTTTTTACAGCCTCAAGCACCCCATAATTGAAATCTGCTAAAGCTTGTCCGACCTAGCAACAGTAACCAACGGGGGAAAGCAACGCTCTAAATGCAATTACAATGTGTGTGCTAAACTGTTTCCCCCCAAAAGATTAGCAAGCAACCATCACTGCAGCTCCTTGACCCCCTAAATAGAGATCTTCTGAAACCCTTGAGATTAGCTCAGATATCATGTGATGAGCTTCCCTTTTCCGTCTCTCTAAAAGCCTCTTTGTTTTTCCAAGCCCAGAGTGTTTCATTTATCTCTAATATGGGGAAGAATGCTCAGGGAGAGAGCGGTCACAGTGCCTCGCTGCACCGCGTGGTCGGGTCATGACACGGCCGTGTCAGAAGTTGTGTGTCTGTGGAAACTTGAAGGACTTGAAGTCAGGTGGGAGGTGCGTCACTGACTCCGAGGCCTCCAGCTCCTCTTTCATTCGACTTGTGACACCGGAGACAGCGCTGCTGCGTTGTTGCTACGTGGCCAGGTGTTGCAGGTGGGTATCGAGGGCATCACTGATGGTCGGGAGTCACCGGCTGCCTCTGGCTGCTTCCCATGAAACAAAGATAACCTTTACTTATCAGGACGTATCCAGGAAAACCCTGCAGATACAACTGCCGCTACTGATAAGGCTTCAAGGACTTCTCAGAACATCGTTGTGCCCTTAAATAGTCCTGATATATTTCTTAAAGAATATCTTTTGACTCCATAATGTCAGTGGGTTGGTTAGATGACATATTAAAAATAATAAGAAGTAAACATGTAAAAGTATGGGTATTCCAACTCTTATTAGATGAAATAGCCCTCAAGATTATAAAAAATGTCATAGAATATTCTTTTAGAAAACCTTGTTATTTCCTATTTCAGATTTTTCCCTGCAACTCTTGAATGACAAGACATTTAAAGGAAAAACAACAAAAAATAATGAGAGCAAAGAAGGATTTGAACATTCAATTTGAGTGACTGAAAATGTACTGTAAATACTACGGTTAGCTTAGTATTCAATTTTCAGTCACTCAAATTGAATGTTTAATGCATTCTGATTTTAAGTATCATTCCAAAAATGCAGAGTGGAAAAACTATTTTCCTTATCAAACATTGCTTCGTGAGTAAAAGCCTGACTGATGCTGTTTTTTTTGAGCTACCACAGATATCAATGTCTGAGCTCAAAATTCTGAAGATGAAATACTGGCAATGAGTAAGAAAATTGCACAATAGGTTTCAGTGGTCTCAAAACCCACTGAAATGCGCACACACGTCATCAGCCTTTATGGGGCAGCCGCCTCCTGTTGTACTGCGGCATTTTGGCATTTAACATTAGCAACAGAGCAGTTTTGCAATTGTTTTTTTCTGCAGTATGTAGATCAAATCTGGAGCCTGATGCGGCTCGCTGTTCAATCTGTGTCACCTCTGTGTGAGTCTTTCTGACCGTCACCTCCCTGGACTGCAGGGGACACATTAAGTCATCAGCCTGCACTGACGTCAGCTGCTCCGGCTCCACAATACATCCAACAGTGTGCAAGATGTTTACAAGGCTGTCTTTCATTACTCGGAGCGGTGGGTTATACAACATGCAGAGGGAGAGAGAGAGAGAGGGAGAGAGTATGTGAGCTTGTCTAAGTGGGTCATGTGTGTTTGCACAACTGCACAGAGGGCAGGGAAGTGGGTTGATTGTGAGGTCAGGGATTTGCCTCGGCAGCACACACGTTTGAGACAAGTAGAAACACTTTGATCCAGTGGCCAGCGGTCACGAAGCTCTATTGACTCGGTCCTGTCACGTGTTTCCCGGCTGCGCTGCACAAAGTCATTGCGTGACCTCAAGTTAAATCACAGGAACAAGAACTTCGTTCAAAGGAAGTGAGCGCACGTCCTGTTTACGTCATAGTCTCGGGTTCATTACTTGCCAATTCACTGAGGGGAAATAACTATAAGGAAACCGTATACCTCTTTGGAAAATTACCCAAACAAAACAGGCAAGGAAGTCGAGTGAATTCATCCTGGAGATGATTCAGTATTTCCGAGGAAGTTTCGCTCCTGTACATCCCGGTGCAGGAGCCGGTTCTGTTTGACGCAGACGGTAGCAGAGCGGTGCATGGCAGCGGCTCTCGAGGGGCAGTGAGCGGGGAAAACCCTTTTTCGCTGTGTGACAGCGTGGAGGCGTTGAGGTAAGACATGAATAAAACAGAAGGGAGGACAGGGGCTCCCGAAATGGAAAGGCTCCCGAGTCTGCATCTGTTCTATCATCTGGCGCAGACACATGATAAAATACCGTCGTCAATCATTTACAATCAAAGAGCTATTAAGATCCTTAACTCGAGTCGTATTGTTGGTCAAA
This sequence comes from Apeltes quadracus, assembly GCA_021346845.1. Taxonomy (NCBI): domain Eukaryota; kingdom Metazoa; phylum Chordata; class Actinopteri; order Perciformes; family Gasterosteidae; genus Apeltes; species Apeltes quadracus. Next base: position 7,735,226 of record CM037932.1, on the reverse strand, counting down.
TGCACATAAAATATGACACGTAAAAGTACTTTACAGTAAAATGGTCTTTGTGCAATGTGTTTTCTAGATAAACAGGATGACAGGAACTTCATCCTTCAGCTTATCACAATCATTAGAAAACAGCAAAATTGGAAATGAACTCTTAAAAGTAACTGAATATAAAACAAACAATATTTTCTCTGAGATGTAGGGTAGTAGAAGTATAAAATACGCCATAAAACGCCAATACACTGCAGATAAATTCAACACCAGACAACCTGCCACCTAGCTGCTATAAACTGATAGAAGATGTGTTTAATAGCAGCTGTGTGAGAGGCAACACACTCGCTACACTACACGCACACACACACACACACAGGCTTCTGTGTGACCCGTCTACGAAGACAGAGAGCGTTGCGGTTACATAAACATGTGGTATGCAAGGTCTCTGATAGCAGGGACGCAGTGAGTTCATAACGAGGCACAAAATAAGGGTCAGCAGCCCCCACGGAGACGTCGGCTGTTGTTGGCTTCACGCCAGTGAAGGGTTTCTCGAGGGTTTTTGTATCAATTAACAGCATACAGTGATGAGATAAAATGTCTTCTGTTCAGTAAGAAGAAAAACTATGGATGTATTTCAACAACTACAAATATGTGCGAGAGACTTACGAGCGGCTTACGGCTGACGATGCTGTTGGTTAGGCCGACGTTCCCGGCTGTAACAGCTGCGTCAGAGTGACGGCAATGGCATGCATTAAAGCACAAACACGTCAACGCATTAAGGAGAAGCTCAACAACTTCACTTGTTCCTCTGCTCAGGAACATTGCTCCACAAAATCTTTAGACAATTATCATTTTCTGCTATGTTCATGTTTGTGATGTTGAACAGAGCTCCTTTATATAAGCTACCAAAAAGGAAAAGGTGACCTGTTGGGCTTGTCTGTGTTCCTGACAGTTGTCTTTGTTAATGAAGTGTTAATGTATTTAGTTTCCATCAGCTTCATTGTCACGCCAAACGGTTTGGCATCAAAATGACATGAACTTGACTCAAATCACTGCTTAAGAAAGCAAACATCAGTGCGTTTCATTGTCCGCTGGCTGACGAAAGACCTTGATATATTTTTTTTTTACTGAAACACAGACGTAAGTGCTTGCTGTGACAACATCATGTAACGAGCCGTTCCAAAACAATGGGGGCAGAGTTAATCTGTTAATGGATGTCTGATTTATGAAACGGCTCATTCTTTGCCCCCTTCGGATGGAGTGCTCCTTTGTGTTGCCGGGCAGCAGGCGGGCGGCCCCCTCGCAGGTCATGAAGTATTGAAAAGCGGCGGCCGCGGCTCCAACTCTGGGTTTCTTAACAGGAAAAGCGCGCCTGTCCCCTGAGAGAGGCGGTCTGGACAGCGGCGTCTCTCGGAGCGGGCGGACGGACATGGCACCGGGCTCTGACTCACGGCAGCGCCACGCTCCATGTGACGCAGCACCTCCGCCCTTCACTGCACATCAGCCTCAAGCTCTTCTGAGAGGCCCGACGGGGCTTGTGTGTGTGTGTGTGTGTGTGTGAGAGTCTGTGAGCCGGTTGTCATGTGCTCCTGTACTCCTGACACTGTTGGATTTTTAGCACGAAGAAAGTGTGTGTGTGCGTGTGTGTGCGTGCGTGTGTGTGTGTGTGTTGCATCTGTTTCCTCCGTTTGGTCTGCAGTGCTGCTGCTGCTACTGTAACGTGTACTGATTGAGTTTGTCTACTCTGTCTTTTTTTGTCAAATTGTCAAAAACAAGAACTTTAGGCTGTACAAACCATCTGATGTCATTGGTTTTAAAATGATAGCTTATGGTACAATAAAAGTAATAAAAACTATGGTGGCATTGAAAGCACTCAGGCCCCCCGAAGTGGCTCTCGAACTGGAATAGTTGGACAAAGTGCTTTAGTCTCCCCAAAGGGTCACTGTAAGAAAGTGTGAGAAACAATAAACACATTTCGGCAAACAACACCACTGCAAACTCCACCCGCCCGCCTCCTCCCGCCCCTCCCAACAGAGTGCAAAGGTCACTTTGAAACGGCGGCGCTCCCCCCGAGGGGGCTCGACTGTGACGCAGAACCGGAGTCAGAGCAAACAGCTGCTTTGCCCTCCATCCGTTTGACGTTTGTCTCTAATTCAGTTATTTAATTGCATCCTCTCTTTGCGCGTCTTTCACTCTGTATCCATTCCAGCTATATCTCTTTTGAATCTCATTTAAATCTATTTTTTAAACGTATTTTCATGTAGCTGCAGGGGAACGATATGAATCAAGAGGACATTTACAGAGTAGAGGATAGGCGACAGGGTTTTACAAGACGACGCGCTTGTCAGTCGTACGTTCTGACGGAGCGTTGACTCAAGAGAAGAAAATGAAAACCAGAACTTGTCCTTCCTCCCAGCTGCCTCCTGGTCGCACGGCCTCACTTCAACCCTGTGATTCCTCCCCATGTCCTCCATTGTGCTCAGTTCCCGCTGGCTGGAGGAGGCATTTCCCTTCAGGAGTCCCAAGACCCAGGATCCCTTTTCCTGAAAGCAAAGTGATCTTGGGGGCAAAGTCATCTGAGCGGGAATCAGAATCCCTCTGTGAGATTGTTCTGACCTTCTTCACCAGCGGTAAATACGCAGAAACGGTAATTGCTCCGTTTAAAAAAGTAAGACCTCAAGTGCCTGCGCACGGTGAAAAGGTCAAGATGAAATAAAGGAGCCGTTTCTCTTTCACTCTGAGCCGAGAGAACTTCCTGTTTGATAGCTGCATGTGCGACATGTGGTCTCACAGTCCTGTTTTAACATTATTAAATATGAGTAGGCCGAAGAGGCATTCAGGTGAATGATTTCTGCGTTTCTTTACCCGTAGTAGACTACATGTTGTCCTTTGTGGTGAGCATGTGGATACCTGTAAATGTGTGCTTCAAATAATTGCTACAAGATTAATTGCATAATAAAAGTGAAAAGATTTCTGTTTTTTTGGCCTGAATTTGATCATTCCTTTATAATTAAAAGTTTAATATGTAATAGTTCATCAGATATTGCTCCACTAATACAGAGCTGTTTCCAAATAATTCACGTCCTCTCTTTTTAATGTTCCTCAGGGCGCATCCCCCCGTGTTGTTCCAGGAAATGCTGTTATCTGTTTATGTGTTGATACTCCAAAGCCCTGAAGCTGTTGAACTTTGGGTTGTTCAGTAGAAAACACACAGTTTATTGTTCGCTGGCTTTCCAAACACGTTGCCTTCTTCACGGTTAAACCCCAAACTGTGCTATTTCCCATTATAGCGAATGACAAGGACAACAGTTCAGAGTCCGAACCATTGGGAGAGCTGACGCAAGTGTCCTTCTCTCGACGATGGGGCCGCGACGCAGCGACTCCCCTCCCGGGGATGGATGACGGGGGCCGGCAGGTGTGGCGGGCGCCGCCAGCAGGGCCGTTACTGACGCTGTCTGCGGCGGCGAGGGGCCACAGTCCTCTCCGGGTGACATGACCGCGAGGCGACGGCCCGCTGACGAGGATCCTCCGTCACCGACTTAGAAACCCACGGGGCTCAATCGGTGCCACTTGGAGAGGACGTGTCATTCACACCACAGTGTGTGTATACGTGTGCGTGCTTGTGTGTTTGTGGGTGTGCGCGCCTCCGTTAAACGAGTGTTGACAGGCACATTTGTTACGCCTGCTGTGGATCTCGCCTGATTTCATGCACTCTGAACAGGAAATACACACCATTGTGTTCTAATGACGAGTTAAACCTCCTGTTGAAAACCGTTTCATTGTAACTTGAGGAACAATGTCATATCCGCTATCAAGAATTACTGTAAATGTATCTTCACACAGTCGGGCAAATCTGCAAAAATGCGACTATAAAAAACACTTAGAGTGTAAAGTACTAGCAGAAGGGTGACTTTCAAGCCACTGGGACACGTCCTCTGGGTACTGTGAACTTTTGTTTGGAATGTTTATTAAAGACAGAAGGGTCTGCATGTTGGAGGCCATAGTGGAAAGTCAGGTGACCACCAAAGTCAATACATTTTGTCCTGCGGGTAAAATGAATGTCGGGACAGGATACCATCTGGATCGGACCACTATGGGTTGACATATTTATATTTGGACAAAAAAAAAAGTGGGCCAATGTCGCCATAGAACCGGGTCGGAAACGTGGCTTAGATGTTTGTACACTTGGTGTACTAACCACCTTCTTTTGATCTGATTTAGGTCAACTGTCTGTGAGTTAGTGAGACTCAATAGAGTGCACTCTCCAAACGGTACATAGTGGAGAAATCTCAGAGGACGTGTTTATTTGTGGTTCATGTCGTGCAGCCGGTGCTCCAAACAAGGTTCTGTGTTCTTGCACGTAGCCGGCGTTCTGACGGTGGCTGTACGTGCTCGTACAGCGCTCAGCAAGCATCCCGGGTCAGGCTCAGTGCTCATCCCCAATGTGTGAACTGAGAAGAGGAAGTGGTAAAAAAAAAGACGAGGGGGGATGTAAACGTTACGTTGTGTACACGCAGGGTGCGATTTGTGGAGGGGATGCTAAATTATTTTTATCACCGTGGGGGACAAGGATTTCCCCCCCTAAGTAGCGATGAATGCAACTTAACTGCTCGCCTCCTTAAACTCTTGAAATCTGACGATCTTCAGGGTCAATACATCAGAGTAGCTGTTCAGTAGCCTTCTGGCAGACGGCGCATATTTCTGAACGTCGTCGAACATAAAAACATTGTAACATTTTAGTGTTCGCAGAGGTGCGCGTGAGCTCGTGACACGGGTCGGTCTCCCCTCTTTGTGCTTCTGCTTCCTCCTCGTAGCCAAACCGCCCGTGCGCGTGAAAGTGAGCATCAAGCCAGTTGGACTTTGGATCCCATCGGGGGAAACTTTAATTATGCTGAGGGGGGGGGGGGGGGGGGTTCGTAGCAGAGAATAGGAACCAGCTCTTTAATAATAAGAGCAGCGCGGAGCTGCATTACTGTGAATGATGGCCTATTACTTTTGTATTGGTTCTGCATATTAACATGCTTAAGACATATTTTATTTGTTATTTATACTAGCAGTCTACTGTGATGATTTTCCACGTCCCAGATTTTTTGGTGCCCCCCCCAGGCATTTGGTTCTCTACGCGCATTGCGTGACGTGCGTGTGCGGAGCGCCGGCACTGAGCATATCGTCTTACTTTACAGGACCAATAATAAAACAACTAAATTAACATTAAAAGGGTTGTCATGTTGTGATGGGGACTAATCCACGGACCCGAAAAAGGGCCGGTCTACCCTTTGCGTTCTTCTCCTTAGTTATGCAAGCTAAAAGTCCAATGTTCTTGTCTATGAATAATAATAAAAAAAACACCCCCCCTCTGCTTTTTTGTCAAATCACACCCTGTGTACACGTGTTTTATATTAGGAGCTGTAGAGGTGCTGGTTACCACATTCTGTTCCACACCGCCTTTCTAACCAGAGGAAGCATTTTACTCACCACGATATAAATCCTCTCCAGTAGTACTAAGTAATGTACTTGAGTATGATTTCGATTTATTTATATTGAGAGATACATATTGAGCCAGTCTGGCTTCGCTTCAGGCTCTTATTAGCATTACGGTGTACAGTGATTCCACTTGAGTCACATGTAAAGCCTCAGGTTGAAGGCAAATCATTAATCTGTGATTTTGCAATTATTCAACAGGCAAAACATTCAAAGGCGGAGAAGGAACCTGACATGCGCCACACTGTCATGAAGCAGTTAGATCCCAGCTGCTGTCCTTCCAAACTAAACCAACCTGATCACAGGCCAAATGGAAAACCTCAAATTGCATTAATAGTTTTGTTGGCGGAGGAATATTGAAGGAGGTAAAAGCTCACCAGGTCGTGAAATGAAATCAAGATAAAATGCTCAAATACAAATATCTTTGTCAAATTTGAGTAAGAGATGGATTCTGTTTGTCATAATGTTATAATAATATTTTAAGGATTTTTTTCACCTCTCACCTATTTGAATAAAATAATTAAAAAGGACAACATCACTCTCTGGTTGACCTGGTTGGTTAAAAGGTATTCATCCCGCGAATGGATTTAAAGGCTGCAAGACCTAATTGTGGTTTAGTATTTATAACTTATATACTGCAGCAGGTCAGATGAAATGATTTACATTCATTTTGACTGAAATTAGCGCATGAATGATTCATTTTTTTATGACTTTCAATAGTAAAAAGTCCGATTTCCGAATGTGTTTCACGGACATCACAAATCACAACAACGAGGCTGAAGCTTGCTGATTGTTTATGAGCAGAATGAGAAAGTGCCGAGCACGTCGTGAGGGGAGGAGCAGCAGAACTAGAGCCGCATGGCCCGGGGATTCATTTGGTTTTGACATTTTTATTTGTGTTCATCTTCTCCGTCACACGAGCACATAACAGTCGAGGACCTGACGGCTCTTCCATCTCCTCTGGTGCTGGTTGTGCTGTGTGACTAGTTTGCCCCCTGCAGAGCGGCCCTGTTCAATAATGTAGTTGATGGTTACAGTTTCTAGTTCAGCATGTGTCACCCGGTGTGGAATCAATATTCAGTCAGCTGTTTGTTCATTTTTTTCTCAGTCGGAATGACGGTTTAGTGAGTTTTTCTAAAAAACAAAGTCCTCTTAAAACCGCACTTTGGCTTGTGAAGATTTCAAGGTGAGGAATTAAACAACAGTAAATCGATGGACCCTCATAAAGAGATAGAGCAGATTCATTTAATAGAATAGATCTTAACATCTTAATTATTCTTTATGTATGCGAAGAAATTCATATATTCAGAAGGACATTGAATAACCTAATTGTTCAGTTATTTGTGATTTGAGTTTCTATTTACATACATGTACAAAACACACAGCAGTTCGGTTGAATCATATTCTTGCCTGTGTTTAGTACTTTTTAAAGATCCCTTTTTCTTTGAAAGACGTGGCCAGCTAAGCCTCTTAGGCCAGGAGCCTAAGAAGCCTCTTACCACATGAGGCCAGGAACAAGCGACCAGGGTGTGTCTGTATTTTTTTTCTCACATTAAATTGAAAGTCCAGACTATGTAAAAGGTTTATAATTCATATATAATATAATAAATGACATTGGTGATTGAGCGCTGCAGGTAGTCATTGGCTCTATATGGAAAGACCCAGTATGGTTACACTCGCCCTACATTGAATTGCAGAAGAAAAAACATAAACAGTAGTATATTTCAGATTGGTTGTACATTTATTATGGAAATACTTGCAGCTACAAGGAGGACACAGTAAAATGTGTATTCCCCTTTGCATACTCACCTTTTGGGGGAGAGATAAATGAGCAGACAAACACGTCTATACATTAACTTTGAATGTAATGTGTGTTTCTACTGAACTGAGTGTAATGCTTGCAGAGAACCTTTCTGACAACATCTGAAGTTTGGACCTTCACATTCCAACACGAAGAACAAAATGGTTCCCAGACTCACACTGTGGACACAAAATATTAGGATGAATAAGAGGATGTGACATACACACACGTTAGAAACTGTGTCTACTTTGTGTCCTTCAGCAAATCACCTTCTACCGAAGGTACTCACAACAACTCTGCAAGTGCACCAACACACCTACTAACAAAGTTTGGGGGGGCCACAATTAATCCGGACTGTGCCGGAGATTGATTCCCGTGACATCTCGTCCGACTCACTGAGCCCAGAAAACTGAACTGGGCTGCGATTCGGAGACCGTGCAGCTGAAAACATTTTGCAGTTGCAGTGTGTGAGATAGGGCGACATCTAGTGGCGGGATTGCAAAATGCAACCAACTGAAAGGTATTATACACTAAAGAAAACCGACTGCATCATCATATATCGAATTTATTCTAACAGATCCACACGGTCCCTTACATGTAGCACCAAACCTGATAGTTTGCTGTGCTTTGCACTGTTGGCCAGAAGAACAACACGTTTAATTTTGTCTGGATGAAAGTCAAACAGCTGCCAACACGAATGGCCACGAGCAACATGACACCTTAAGGTGCCTTTCTCAACAGCAGCCTTTTTTTTCTTCTCAAGCGGGAAGCCGAGGGGCACAGAGGCGAGTAAAAGAGCCCTCGATGAAAGCGACATCCGCTCCCCTGCGTGCGTGCATTAATTAAAAATGTCAGCATGCCTTAATACCTAAAACAAGTGCTTTTTAGCAGAGGACCCAGAGTGTGTTTATAAGGTACGACTTCACTCTCTGATGCACTGCTGCTGATCTGAAAATAACATCCAGCCGACCAACTGCACACCTCGACACGTCTCGACTTTCCAGGAGAACAATAAAGCAGTTTTCTGACATGAGAAAACAAAACTTTAGTTATGCTCATTTTGTGGCATTTAAACCAGCAACATTCTGGTGTGCAGACCAGACGCAATGGCTGAATCACTGTGGGGAAAGTAAAGCCTTCTTCAGACCTGGAAGAGTTAATACTCAAGCAAAAGTAACAGTGAAATACAGAAAACTACTAATTCAGGTAAACTATTGATTGATTGCATGATTAAATACAAATTCATAGTCGGTGGTTAAGAAATGTTCCCCCTGCACATGAAATACTCAAATCACACTGCTTTGAGATTGTAGGATTATGCGACTGACTCATTAAGTTTTTGTTGCATGTTTAATTGTTTCTGGTTAAATTCGTTTTTTTGTATATAGCTTTATTGATTTTAACAATTACTAAATAGTATTTCTAGATGGATTGGAAAAAATATGAACATCAATTATCCTAAATAATTAGATAACGATTTATATTAATTTCAAATCAATCCTTAATTTCAATAGAAAGCTTGTTCGCAATCAGCTACTCCTCATTTCAGTATGTAATTCCGTCAGACGTGACAAAAACCAGCAGAAAAAAAAAAACGTATACAAGCCAAACAACCTGAGCCCTCAAACCGTCTCTTCTGTTAGATGGGTCCGCTCGGGGCCTTGACCTGCCACTGCAGCACAGGAACACGTGCGCATACGCATACACACACACACACCTGCCCACACCAAGTGAAGGTAGCAGGTGTTGTTGCTCATATCTGACTTATTGCTAAGTGTTATTTTGCAATTAAAAAGGTCCATTCCATTGAGAAACTGGATTATCACTGTGTTGCCATGTAAGTAAAGGATGACTCTACCTCAGGCGCCGTGTGGTTGATATTTTAGAGAAGTTTAAATGTTGTTTCACTGACATCAAGGTGGTTTGTTTATCGGGGTATTTTTAATCACTTTCTCATAAATTATCGAATTTCTGTCATACAACTATTAAAAACTCAAAAGGTTAAAGTAGAACAAACGCAGCCCATTAAGGAAATGTCAAAGTCTGTGGAGACAAGCTTGTTCAGTGTAACTATATAAATAACAATTGTGTTTGTTCGTATTTATTTAGTTTTAATGTTTTAAACATTCTTGGTTGGTGCCATGTGTTTAAAATAAATATCCAGGACATTCAACTCCCATAATGCTTAGTGATGTAAGAAATGGGAGTTAAAAGAAATCATACAACCGCTGTGCAATTGAATACGTCTATTAAGAAACTAAATTATATATGTATCAGTTTTCCCATCAGGTATGGCCAGAAAATTATTTCAGTTATGTATTATCAGGTACGATACACGAATCAGTCACGTTAAGTAAAAATGTGAAATTTAATGGAGGTGAAAGTCATTTTCAGAAATCAAGAAAAAACGGTTCATCAATGCTGTCACAGCTTCAAAATCAGGTACCTTCCAATTATACCAACAATAGATCTGAAAGGGTACAAACATTAAAAAAAAAAAAAAAGGAAGCAGAAGAAGAAAGACTAGGGATGATACGGGGAGGGAAAGACAAGTAGTCGTGGCTTGTGGCTCAGAATCGTCCAGAACGCTCTCTGTCTCTGGAGCGGCGTCTCTCACGGCCGCCGCCGCCTCTGTCTCCGCCCCCGCCCCGGTCACCGCCTCTGTCACCACCTCTGTCACCGCCTCGGTCACCACCTCGGTCCCCGCCTCGGTCCCCGCCCCGGTCACCACCTCTGTCACCGCCTCTGTCACCACCTCCACCTCCGCCTCCGCCTCCGCCTCCCCGACCCCTGTCCCTGGAGCGGGAGCGCCTCTCTCTCGATCGAGACCGAGACTTATGGCGGCTGTGGAAAATTAAGGAGGCGCGATTGTCATTTCTCTTTTAGGTTAACTAAAGTGCATGAATGTAAAAAATGTTTTTTTTTAATAAAGTGTTCGTACCCCTTCCTCCGGCGTCCGTAGAGCTCTCTCCTGAGTTCACGCGAGATGGGCTTCAGATGCATGAAGTTACAGAAGCCCCCACGAGTGCATTCCCTGTGGAAGGAGGGCGACGCCCGTCAGTCACACCGCCGAGGAGCCAGACGGATGATGGCCAACGGCATTGCTACTTACAGCTAAAGCATTGGCTCAGATACGTTAGCATAAACAACAGGACAATAACTGACCACTGTGGATCAAATACTGATGTTTGAAGTAGATCAAAATTAATGTTTTCTTTCCTTATCATTTGAATTGTGTGATGATTTTTAGGAGGAGAAAACAAATTAGTATAACAAAGCAGATTAAATCATTTGAGTGTTGCCTTTGAGACCAGCTGCTATAATCAAACAAAGGATTGATGTAACCATTATGATTAAGAGTACAATGCCTATCAGCAGGTTTTAGATTAACCAAGGATAAATATTTAACAGTACATTTCAAAAGTGGCATACTTAATAAAATCGCTTAGTTATAACATTACGTGTTTTAATGCAATTTTGGTGAGAATTGGTGAATAATACAACCAGTTATTTGCTAATACATTGACGGTTTGTTTTTAAATAAGTAAAATGTTAAAGTGAATATTTCAGTTAATAGGCTCATCCTGAGGAGCGAGTGTTCTATTGAGCCTTGTTTCTAAAAAATCAGATTCTAACTTGCAGCACTCACCCCATTTCATACTGGCGACAGCAGGCTTCTCTGAAGTCCGTGACGGGAGAGAGCTCAGCATGGATGGGCTGTCCATTAAACCACCGATTATTCAGGTCTATCACGGCCTTCTCAGCATCCTCTTCGTAACGGAACTATATACATTTAAAACATTTTAGGTAAGCCCTGGATCCAAGCAAAAAGACATTACACAAGTGATCGCGTGGCTTTTACACAGAGACACCCACCTTCACATACACATTTCCTACAAGGTGGTCCCCGAGGTTGTCACATACGTTCATCTCCTCCACCTCTCCATACTTCTCCTCCATCTCAGTGAAGACTTCCTACAGGGGAAGTACAGCATAGCGTGACTTATTTTCAATTGACGTAATGTTGAGCAACAGTCCTATAAAGGAGTACATTTCCTTTTCTCGTTTAATTCATACAAAAACCGAGTTAAAATAAGCTTTTCCGGTTCCGTACCAGACAAAAAGTGAACCAGAGGTAAAAAGGTGATGTCAGAGAGTGCGGCTGACTTTCCCTACATGGGACGTTCAGAACTTACCTCAAAGAACTCATCATAGTGCTCCTGCATCTCCATGTCACTGATGGCACCTAGCGGTTGAAAGAGCAGATCATGTAGTTTATCATTGATTCAATGAATGTCCGTTAATACAACAGAAAACAAAGAGATGGTAAATGCCTATCTCAACAAATTCAGTCTGGAAGGACCATAAGGGCCAGTCTCTAAATGAATATTTATTTATATATATATATATATAAAAAAAAAAAAAAATTCTAGTTGCAAGACAAAATTTCAGCAAAGAATGCTTTTACTAACATATTGGTATATTTTTATACATTTGATCCCCTTTTACATCATATCAATACTCAGAAGACAGTATAGAGACACTCACAGGTGAGGCCATCAGCAGACTGGGCGCTGTTCTGAGGGTTCCGGTAAATGTTCAGGAGAGCAATTGTCTGGGGGGGAAAAAATGGAGCAGTTTCAGTGATTTGTTTTGGTAAACTTGGGGCGTGCCTCTTCTGAACGGGCCAAGCGCTTGTCCCGTGGTTCCCCAGCGATACATCCGCCAAGTGCGAAGTAGATTGGCAGTTGGTTTTTGAGATGTGCAAAGGGAACATAATCATGCATTCCCTGCTTTACAAAAAGGCATTACTGGAAGGCAATAAAGTAACAACATGTGAAAGAAAGGTCGGACTTTTTTTTTTTTTTTACTTAAATGTCACTTCATTCGTAACAGTAGGAGATGCGTATCGGACAATAGACACTCCAACCATTGAGCCACTGCGCAGACACTTTCAGACCTAAATCCTTCCATCATTTCCATGTGCAATTAAAACAATAGTTTACTTATAGTAGGACACCATAAAAGAAAACAAATTTACAATCTTACCTGGCTGAATGTCGGCTTATTGTGTAATCTGGAGCAGCGGTCGCCATGTCGACAAGCTCCAATTTTGAAATAAAAGGAGCAATTGACCCTGGGGAAAAAGTGAGAATACTGTGGATGAGGAAAAAAACATTTTTTTAGTAGACTTTGCCTCTATTGTAGCAGGTTTAGCCCCAATTTGGCTTGCACAGGTTTACAATAATACATTGATTAAAAAATAAGGTTTCCAATTAAATACATTTCAAATCATATATCCAATTCATCAACTAAGCGCGTCGGGTCTTTTGGTATTCATCTCATTTGATTTAATTCAAGCAACATTAATTTTCAGTGGTGATCATTTCAGAGAGACGAGGACACAACAAGATTAATGAATACATGTTAGTTACATGGCTTACGACTATTAAGTCGACATTTGGGAAACACTACTCGCTAAAAGTCAGAGAAGAAAGTTCATCTTGACGAGTTCCATAGAAAATAAATCAGACACGAATTTTGTTGAGCACCAGTTTGTCTGTTTCATTATTTAAACCCAAATTCACTTCATTTTATTGCAGTGTTCTCGGTTCTTAGAAAATAAAATAGTTGATAAATGTTGATTCCAAAAACTATTGTCGGTTACGTTATAACAGTTACCGATTTTAAACTGGATGACGTCACAATTGAGAGGCTGCGATTTTGAAGAGTTGTTATTTCAATATATACGTTGCGCTATCTTAGGCCATAGGAACTTAAAAAAAAGGAGCATAGTTCCCCTTTAGTTCGCATAATAGCAGCGTGTAAAGCCTGCTTCGTTAGTGGCAAACGTTACCCGTGTATTTCCCACGGAAACAAAGGTTTCTATGGCTTTCATACAACCCAAACTATGGTTAGCTAACGTATGGGTAACTGGTGATTAGCATATGCGTTTAAATCATATGTAACATGTAATGGGATTAATTTTAATTCAGAAGTCAGACGTATTTTTCAGGCCACTCTCGCACCGCTCCGGACCCCGATGTGGAGGCTAACAGTCGCAGCGCGGTATTTTACAAACGCTAGCTAGCGTGCTCTCGCTAGCTTAGCTGTTGGTCGCCGGAGCCGGTGTACCGTTCGCTGCTGTAGCCAGGGAACCCCGCTGAGTACAGTACTACTAGTCGGACTAGACATAAGCAGAACAATATTACAAAAACGCTGATAAATAAACTAAATAAACGTGAACTACTTACTTATCTTTCTCTGTCCCAAAAATGGACGCCAGGTACTCTGCCATCTTGGCTCGCCTGTGCTCAAACTGCAGCAACACCAACAAGACATCCGTCTCGTCTCCTTCAGAATAAATGTGTAATCTACAAATAAAGCGTTTTCTGAAGAAAAAAGACAATTGTGAAGATCAATAATATAGACTTTTCACTGTTGCTGTTTTATATATTTTAAGTTATGTTCATATACACACATATACATAAGGATATATATATATATACACATATATGTTTTACTTTTTTGTTGTCCATGTTTTTATCTTAAAAAAAAATGTTTGTTCATTTGTATAAAGAATTGTATAAAAAGAATGTGGGGAGGAAAGGAAAAACTGTAGGCCAATTCCATCTATATGTAAGTGTTGGTTTTAGAGTTCATAGTTCGGCGTTGTATGAACAGTTGTTGTTGTGTCAAAATTTTCTTGTTTAACAATTGTATCCCAATATTATTATTTACACTAAAATAAAATGTACCGTTAAATAGTATTTTTAATTTAATTTTGGTCTTATGTGTACGTGAAAAACATACTATTTTCCTTTCACTAGTCCCACTATTATTAAAACTGCTATCATGGTCAAATAAAAATAATTGTCTATGATTCTATTAGTCTATGAACACGTGTCTTGTTTCGGTAATAATGAAACCTTCATTGAAATAATTTAAGTTTGTGAAAAAAGGCCTGCTTGATTTCAGTTCTCAATACGAGTCACGGAAAGTGAGACATCAAACGTCCTATTCATATGTGCTTTCAAATGACTTTACACCAGTACTTTATTCTGAAGGCACGACACAATAAGCGGATACTTGTAAATATCGTCATCAACATGTCATTTCCGTCTTCAGCGTGACTTTCGAAACAAGAGCTGCTTTCTTACTGTCCTACACACGTGTAGCATCCCTGACCTCGAAACCCGTTTGTCAAACAGTAAATCACGATTTTGTATTCGAACCTGGAAATATAAACTTATTTGAGGAAAATGAATTATGTAAGTGCTGTAACTTGAGTGTAGAGGGCTGTTATTAAGGAGGCTCGCCAAACAAGGTCAGTGTTATATTTATTGCCACAAAGAGTGATAAATAAATTGAAAATAACTACGCATTATAACTCTGATTAAAGCTCAAAATATACACATGGTGCCATAGGATCCAAATAATCTTTATTACTGACCGCAACTTACTTATGTTTTACGCAAAAAGTGATCCGCAGGGATCAACATTTTTAAAAGAAAAATTTGATATTTAAAAATATCTTTGGTCAGACGGTTAAAGCAACAAACAATACATATTTATCTTTCACCAAGATTTTTATTAGGAAACACATTTCTGCTTTTAACTTGAGAAAATTCAAACAATAAGGGTTAAAAATATGACAACACGCAAATGATGTACAAAACGAATCCCTGCTGAATATCTGTTGTTAGCCAGTTATGATTCCAGAAACCCATGAGTCCAGATTATGTATATTAAATACAATAAATAGCTTCTTAGTAGACAAGCGATGCTACTTATTATTCACAAAGGTGCAAGGAGAAAAAAAAAGCAAAACATCAATACAGCCATCATTTATCACAGACAGAAAATAGTTACTATTGCGAAAAAAAAAGCAGGATCAAAAACTGGGGAAAGGGTAACTGCCTTGAAAGCCACATCTTGAACCTCATACAGATACTGAATTGAACCTCATACAGATACTGAATTGGTAAGACCCCCTGCACAGCACTGGGATGTTGTGGAGAGGGGGGGGGGGGGGGGGTGCATATTCAGTTTTAATACCTTTTAATAATGATAATTTTGCTCCACATACAGGGGAAAATGCTGTGGGTAATGTGTGTAGAGATGGGCTGAATAGAGACACACAGCTCGCCCTGTTGCAAGTAATCAAAACAATTGATTTCGAACTACTGGCCTGCTCTTAGAGATCCCGCCCCCTACTGTATATGCTTTATTCTCAATTAAACAGCAAAATTATTATATCAAAACCAAACTTCTGTCGGTGGAGGACACCTCAAATGTTAGTGACCTGGTGGAATTATTGGTAGTTTTTTTTGTTAAACAACTGAAGAGTTGTTAATTTAAATAAATAAATACCATGATATTTAAATCTGATGAGCAAACCTGTAAACCTAATTAATTAAAAAGCACTTAAAGTTGATATCTTGGACATAAAGTTAACACTTAAATAACGACGAAGTTTACCTTTTTGCATGGGAGTTTGGGGTAGCGTTAACGTGTTTCCAGTTAGTCTCCGCCCCTCCTCCGACAGTGTGTAGTTGACCAAAAACTTGCATGATACGACTCGACTGTGAGTTTTGACTGCTTATCTACCACAGTTTGAACACTATTGAACATCTTCTGAGGCCGACATTTAAAGAGGTACGGGTCTGTTTGAGATAAGCGTAGCTTCTTTTTTGCATGGAAGAAAGTGTACGGAAATCGTGGAAATACTGCGACTCAGTTGGTCGCGATTAGAGCCCTTCCCGCTATTTTGTGGCTAACTAACTAGCTCGCGTTAGCTGTTGTTGATTACATAGCTTCGTCGGGAGAGGCCGGCTACAATCGAGCTAGCTATTCGTTCTAAAACACACTCACGGAGGGAACTTCCGCTACGGCTAAGGCTAACGCTGGCTAACACCGCTTCTCGGGAGACTTCCTCTTTAATCTGAAAAAAAAACACCCGGCAGGTTCGAGGGGAAACAACAGCAACAAACTCTTAAGTTAAACGCCGCAGCCGAAGTGTGTTAGCCTGCGCGCTAACAGAGGTAAAGCGGGGCGGCTGCCGTGGCACCGATCGCCGGATCCAGCCTCAAAACACGCCGTGCGTTACACATCCAGAGACGATTAAACAAAATTGTTCTTTTAGTCCAGGCCGGTCTGGCTATCTGCAGCTGGTATTTAACTGAGCGTGTGGTCCCGTGCCTTTTTTTCCGCGACGTCGCAGGTAGGAGTTGTTTTTATTTTTTCCACGGAAGCTTGTGTCGCATTCATCGCGGCTGCTCTCGGAAGTCTCGTACTCTGTAAACCTTAGCCAGGATTTCCGGCTCCTTTCCATTTGCCCTATGCTGTTTTGTTTCCGTTTATTCTATTTCCGTTTTAAAACTTTTCTACGCGCAGATTTAAAGTGTGCTTTTCTGCTAAATGTGAATTGAAGTCACGAAGCGCGATGCGTTCCCGGGATGTTTCACGGGGGCTTGTGCACCGGGATCGACCGTTGTGCGACGGGCTGCCTCGCCCCGCGGGGCTTTTCCTTTTGCGAAAACGGCAGCTAACTTGCTTCGGCGTTGAGCGCATCCAGTGCACCGACGCGTGTGGCCCGATGAACACATTTCACTCTTATTTGTTCCTACGAAGATGCGTTCATGGTTTCTGAATACGTTCGGTTACTCGTTTTGGTGACTTTGGCCTAGCAGTTGGCCTTAACGTGCCAAAGCCTCGCCCTCGAGTTGGCTAACGTTAGCGGAGCTCCGTCAGAGAGGAGTCGAGGCTGGAAGGCCTTTTATAGGAGAAAAACCCCTAATTGCAGTTCCATGTTGACGTCATTGACCGTTATCCCACATTTACACCTTGGAGATGAAATAGTCTCTATAGTTAGGACAATTTTTTTTCTACTTTTTGGGGTGTCCTTTTAAGTGGTTTATGCTACTAAACTTTCCAACTGCAGGATAAGTGTTTTTTCCCAGCAGTGAGCAATGTATCTGTGCCATTTTACGACCGTGCAGTGTTATGAACATGTCATATGTAATTAAATTCGTTATGGTGTTGTGAAAAGAAAAACCGACATTCGTGCCCTTTGAACTTTGTGTTTCTGTTGGATTGATACTTTTGGGTTTCCTTACTGGCATTGGAGAACGTCACCTTTGGCCTCCAAAAGTGAAATAGTTTAATGTTAAGTTGTTACCACCAGCATATGTATTGTGTTGAATGGAATTCAGCCATCAAAATGAGTGTATTACCAGCGTTATAACTAAATAGCGCTTTAATTTAGTGCCTCACCTAACATGTATTCGTCATTGTCAGTTAATCACTGCGTTTTAAAGACGTTCAAATTGATTTGGTTGAAGACGATGAGAATTACAGTACAGGTAAAACTTATTTTTCATTACTTTCCCACAGTTTGGCTCTCTGTATAAAGCAGAATGTCTAAAAGTGAACAAGAAGAAATGATAGAGATCGAGATTGATGAACGGGAGAAACAGGCATGTCTGGAGGAAGGGTAAGCTACATAACATTGATTTTAAACTGCATACTCTTGTACCTGCAAATAATTCACATTTACAGCAATTTGCTTTTCTCTTAATTTCCAAATAGTGTCGAGGAGCCGACCATCACTGCATCAGACTTGATTCAACAAGATATCGATATAAATGAGCCCATTGGCAATTTAAAGAAGCTTCTGGAGCCCCGCATCCAAATTTCACTGGATGCATACGACATTTGCTTGCAGGACATTCAGGTTATTTTTGGTTCAATAATTGCAAGTGCTTAATGTAGGTCTAATGAAACGTTAAAGTGCAGAGTTGCCCCTCCTTTGAGCACTGAATCAACACTGTTGTTTTCCTTCTTGTAGCTTCACCCTGACCACAGCCTCTTCGACCAGGGAGTAAAGACCGATGGCACCGTGCAGCTCAGCCTGCAGATAATAACCAAACAAGGTAACGACCGGATGCTTCTACGGGTCAGAAAAGTAATAGTTTTATTTTTGGTGTTGTCCAAACTCAAAGTGCCACGTCCCGCCCCCCCACCCCATCCAGGTGAGGAGAAGTTGAACATCTTGGAGATCGTGAAGCCGGTGGAAACGGTAGAGGTGGTGATTGATCCAGATGCAGCGGGTGAGGAGGGCACTATGGTGGAGGAGGGCCAACTCATCGCTGTGGAGCGATCGGGCCTCTCGGACGAGACGTCGGAGCAAGTTACACGCTGGGCCGCAGCGCTTGAAGGCTACCGCAAAGAGCAGGTTCGCCTGGGCATACCGTACGGTGAGGAAATCTAAAGAGAGGATACATTTCTGTCTGAAACCCATTTTCAATACGGTAACAGGTAAATGGGATTGTGTGTAATCTCTCTCTCACAGATCCTGTGCTCTGGTCAGCTGACCAGGTGATCCACTGGGCTGTGTGGGTCATGAAGGAGTTCAACATCGACGAGATGGAAATCGGTAGCATTCACATCCCAGGTCGGGATCTGTGCTTATTCAGCCAGGACGAGTTTCTTCAGAAGGTGCCCAACGGAGAGATTCTCTGGAGTCATCTGGAACTTCTGCGCAAATGTGAGCGGCATAAAGTTGCTTTAGGAGAGTCGTGTCTATTTTGTAGATCACGAGAGTCGAGAAAAAGGCCAAAGTCGCATCTCCTTTCCATTATGGCCGGATGAATTGGTACTAACCGCTTTGCATTTATTTCAGATGTGTTGGCGAGCCAGGACCAGTCTGGAGGGGATGCCACCGTCACTATTGATCAACGTAAGCATTTGAAAAATCCTGCAACGGCAGATTTACAGTGTAGACTCTGTCTACTCAGGACTACATTTAGCCAGTCATGAGCTGCTTACGTTATTTATTTGTAGTTGTTGTTCCAGCCTACAGAGAGTGATTTAAAAGCAAAGCTCGACATTGAAGACATTCATTATAAATGGAAAAGCTCTTTTTGAAGCTGTTGTTTTGATCATTTATGTTCTATTGGTCTCTAACTTTTGTTCTGTGTCTCCAGCTGTGCATATAATCCCAGCTCAAGTGAGCACACCCACTGTCGTCAAGGTGTTGAAGCATAGCCGCGGCCCCAGAACTCCCCGTATATCTGGAGGAGAAGAGCGCAGCTCGCCCGGTAACCGTACAGGTAGTACTCCCTTAGTAACTCCTTCGACGGTCACGACAGTGTTTTATGTCATTTTTCTGCCAGAAGCATCTCAAATGTGAAATATTTCATTACATATATATATATATATATATAAACTGATAAAAATGAATCTTATTTTATACAAATGTAAGTTTTCTCGCACTAAATGCTGTGTTTGTCTGGTGCCAGGCAACAACGGCCAGATCCAGCTGTGGCAGTTCCTGCTGGAGCTGCTTACGGACAAGGATGCGAGAGACTGCATCTCCTGGGTGGGCGAGGAGGGCGAGTTCAAACTCAACCAGCCGGAGCTGGTCGGCGCAGAAATGGGGCCAGCGCAAGAACAAGCCCACCATGAACTACGAGAAACTCAGCCGAGCCCTCAGGTTGGTTTGTCATTAAAAAAATAATAATAAGTGTTGTTTATTTGGCATTCACGCAGCAAGATTTTGACTTTCACGTTCTCATTTAGGTACTACTATGACGGGGACATGATCAGCAAGGTGCAGGGCAAGCGCTTCGTTTACAAGTTTGTGTGTGACCTGAGAACTCTGATTGGCTACAGTGCCGCCGAGCTCAACAACCTGGTGACCGACTGTGAACAGAAGAAGCTGGCTCGCATGCAGATGCACGGCATCGGACAGCCCATCACCACAGTGACGCTGGCCACCACGCTAGAAAAAGAAAGTTAAAGGAGGTCGGGTCGAGCGCCCTCAGGCTGCCAAAGTTTGCTTTTCACCACTGACTGGGAAAAAAAACAACAAACTGCTTTTTCCTTTTTGGACACCACAATCTGATCCCCGATCAGCATGGATTATCAACTTTATCATTCTCTTTACAGTTTGGAAGTTTTACAGAGGCAGGTTTTTTTCTTTAACTCTAACTGAATGTGGTGGGTGAATGTGAGAAATGTTTTGCATCTGACTGAATGGTTGAATGTGTGACTGTAGTTTAGGCTCATTTCCACTGTATATACCGGTGTTTCATGTTTTTGATAGCCACCAAGACAAGTGTATTTTCATACTTTCCATTAATAGAAGACTTGTTTTGTATTTTATTTAGTGTTTGTTCCCCAAATGGCTGGACCCCTTTTTTGTCCACTAGAGGGAATAAAGTGGCAAGATTTTTGTATGTCTTTGATTCTGTCTTTTCAAAGTATTGCAACGTAATCCTTATATGATTTGAATTGTGACAAACGGAACACAATTTACATACATTCAAAATTTTATTCATGATATACAGAGTGTAGAAAGCTTTGTCTTACTCTAAGCAAATGGTTCATTTAACTACACACCAAGGAAGGTCTGAAACAATGAGGGGGGGTTAATGTAAGCATCCAAAGACACCCAGCCTGAAGATTGATACAAATTTTAAACATTCACCTGATTAAGAGCTTACGTTAGTATCTGTACACATGTGAGTGTAATGTGCAGAGAGGTGATATGTGTTGTTTCTGTGGTATAAAAGTACAATAAGCATGTCACATTCATGTACTGGAGGTGGTGTTGAAAACTTAATTAAGGGAGAGATGTCTGACGCGAGTTGTGCTCATCCTCCCTGTGTTGACGGCAATTCTTCCTCTACTGGAGGACTTAAAATACTTTATGAAATGGGGGCAAAGAAATCCACCACTTGACAAACCGAATGTACATGTATACATGGGAAATGTAGAAAAATAGACTGCGTATGGAATGTATTGAAGAGGGGAAAAAAGTGTTAGATCTCTAGACGCCCGACATGTCATGCATACACTGTACAAAATAGATGACACCGGCAGAAAGAAGGTAAACAGACAAAGGAGGGTTGAAAGCGAAAATGAAAAAGGACGTGAACAAGACAAAAAGAGGCTGACTTTCCTAATTAAAGTGGGCCGTTGAGAGCTGGATCTCAAATCTTGCAAAAATTTACAATTAAGAGAAGGGAATGGTTAACTTTCAGAAAGCCTCCATCCTAAAGTTTGACCTCCTCGTTGTGCAGCGCGTGAATTGTCAGAGGAAGAAAAGCAATAAAATTGGTGTTCACACTTAAATGAAAAGAGTGCATAGAACGCAAACAGTAACAAAATAGTCCTTCTGGATACCATTACACTTCATATATTACACATAGAGCATTAAGCCCATGCAGCTGACACGACAGTGAAGCATGGGGTAAGCGCAACAAGCAAAGATTCAGTTAAAGCAAGTCTGTGTGACAACAAAGCAGACCAGGTTCTGAATACGGGTTTTCTTCATATCACAAGATCACAAAGAAGACACAAGGGAAATATACAATCTTGCTAAAATATCTAATAAGAGGAATGCTCTGTTGAACCGTAACTTACTGAATTGGTCAATCAATATTGCCATGCACTACATATACTTACAGCTACTCTCTGTTTCAATATATTACACATACGAAATAAAAATAAATCAGAAAACAAAAACATTCAATATGCTTAAACTTTCACATACTTTGATGTTTTAGTTTTTCTGTGTATTTTTCTACTTTTTTGTAAAACAAACCTGAAACATTTGGGCTCCAATTGTGCAAAGGGCCTGAGAGAGCCTCTTTGTGTGTGTGTGTGTGTGTGAGAGAGAGATATTATATTGGATTGGACTGCTTGGATTTAGATGTTGATGTTTCAGCAGCAGAACTTCATTTCAAATCATCAACAAGTACAAAGATTTTGAAGTTTTGGTTGCAGTTGGCTGAAATGTGCAGGTGAAACAGAGTTACCCTTGTCAGATCAATTGCAGGTAAATACAAGCTCATGTGTGGCTCTTTGCCATCTGGGGATTTAATGCTCCATTTACCTTTGGCACAAAAACTGGAAAAGATTTCACCCATCTTTTTTTTGCCAAAGGCTAACAATTTTGCAGCACTCTCTTTTGCCCTTAAGCCAGGTGAGAAAATGAGGGGGCGGGGTCTGAGAGCAAGGACCAGAATGGAACCTGCGAGGGGGGGGGGGGGGGGGGGGGAATCTGGACCAGCGCCTCTTTAGTTCTGCATCTGCTCGAAGAATTTGTAGGTGGGATTCTCGTAGCCATTCTGCTGCATCTTCGCCAGGTGACGCTCCTCCGGTGTCACAGCTGCGTCCACCTACCAAAATAAAAGTGGATCGGTAAGGCGATGAGTTTCTTCCACTTAATGTTGACAAACTAATGAATACACTTTGCGTCCGTCCACTCCAAACCTATTCATAAAGGCCTTTTCATTACCTCAATCACTCCGTGATGAATAGAAGTATACTGTTTCTTCCTTAGCATCACCAAGGTGATGACAATGATAGTTGCTATGACAACCCCGCCGACCATAAGTCCAATAATGGCACCCTTGTTGGACCCCACATCCTCAGCAAAAAAGACCTGCCGTTGAGAAGGAAAACTAAACTGTTAATGTGCACAAAGCGGAGACGCCAACTCGGGACCGAAAATGAATTCAGTGTTTTCGCACCAGTTTTTGATGGTAAACCTCGTAACCAGCACTTTGCCTCTCTTCACTATCCATCCGCACTTCTGCCTTCACTGCAGATACTGAAATAAAATACACAAACAAGCCATTGACTTCATCATGAGGAAATTCTCCTACATACAATGCTATATTTTGTCCATTGGGATTTTATAAACAGAATGTGAGGTGACACCAAGGTATTTGCAACAGAGATATAAGGGATGGGGGCAATAACGATCACAGCCAAATCCTGAGAATACAAGTTACAACATGCAAGTAGTTTGAGCCGAGCTCTCTCAAATACTTTGTTGAGTAACACCGAACGTAAACATTTATTTTGTTCGTTTACATGAAAATTCCAAAAAGGCAATCTCAACCGATTTTTCGTAAGATTCTGTTATCAAACGGTTTTTAGCAGACACAAGGTTCTCGACGGCACGCTCGCACTCACCTGGTCGTGTGGGGTGTCCTCTGTCTGGAATTGGACGGGCGTCAACGGGCTCGACTGCAGGTGGGGGGAGGAATAAAAAAAAAAAGGGGAAAATTCCAAAGTCACAAGTGACATCCACATGCATTTTATGCAACAGACCTCTTTGCACGCAGTTGTTTTGTGCGTTACCGTGGTTCTCGGTGTTGGGCTGGTTGAAGCTCTCGGGGTGGATGAATCCCAGGCGGTCCAGGCCGGAGTCCATCGGAGCAGAGCTGTAGGTCTGATCGGGCATCAGAGCGTCATTACCGTAGCTCACCCTGCCGTTCACCTGCAACAAACGGGGCACCATTCTGAGGGTCTCCTTGACAACATCATCGCATCCAGATGAGCATCTGCTCTAAGGAGGTGGCAAGTCTGACAATGCCCACAGATGTCTTGTCTGTCCCCCGCCTAAAATCATATATTTATATACATCTTTGCACCCATCAGCATGCTCATCTGCATTTCTGTTCAAGGATCCTTTGTGGTTACGGTGATCTTTTTGTTTAATGACTGCCGAGTTCTTGTTCCTGTCAAGGTGCCGCATGCGCAAACTGCTTCAACGGCAAAAAGCATCTCCTGCGATCGCCTCTCCCGCCCCAGCAGGACAGCATCCGAGACCCGTAGTGCATGGCCACTGCACGTGCAACTCTTTCATCGTAGGACACAGCAGATTCTATTCAGTGAGACGGCGCAGTTCCTACGGGACTGCCTCCGGAAACGGGTGAGTGAGTGCAACCGGACTCACCCGCCTGTCGCTCTGCAGTGTAGAGACTTGCTGAGACCGCTCCGACTGAACCCTCTGCATTATAACAGCTAGCAGGGAAAAAGGAGAAAGAGGGCGTGAGCGGGTTGGATGCAGCATGAGGATGATGTGTGGGACGGAGGGACAAACGCCGTGTCCCGATAACTGAAGAGACAAACTAACAGTAGAGATGGCTGCAGATCACATGACCGTTAAAGTCAGCACTACCAGAGGTTGTGAGGGACTACTTAATTAGGACTGCACATAAGGTCTTAATTAGACAGTATTCCATTACGAGCTCATCTCTCCTTAAAAGTAACAAATCACAACATGACAAATGTTGATACTACCTACCATTGATTTTACAGATTTCTTTCCCAACTGATTCCCAACTAATTATTCAGACTATAAATCGAACATCACTATTATACCTTTACAGAGAGAAAGGCAACATTTTCAAACGTCTGAACACGTTCTTAAAACTTTATATTTTCCGTTTATTATCATAACGGACAAAGATAGGATGATAGTACGAGAAGCTGAACCAATATGCATAAACTTTATTGCTGTGGATACATTTTCTCTTGACAAACTAAGTAGTGATTAAAATGTCAGTCTTTCAACTCTATAGAACACCGACGTTAAAACTGTCTCTCTTCATATCTGATGATATCGTAGTCGCATAAACAGACACTTACAGACATGGCTTTGGATCTCATTCGCCACTTTGGGCACTTTGTAGAGCAGATCAACGGACTGATTCATCCTCTCATCAATCACACGCAGGTGGGTTAAAACCTAAAAAAGGTCAGAAGAAAGTCAACCGGTTACGGCATCGTTTCAGTTTTTACCGGACTAACAATTCACAAAGATTAGCATTTTAAAAATCATCCAACTTTAGAAACCTCTAAAAGCTTTTTCCATTGTGCGCGAGTGGGGTCGAGTACCTGAGGTCGGATCTGTGCGGCCTTCTTGGGATCAACGGTGCGGACGTGTTCATAATGTTTCAGCGTGTGCTGCCTGTCCTTCTGCTCGGCACGGACGTACTTCTTCAGCAGACTCAACACCTGACGAGGCTGGACATGACATCATCAAAACAGATGTTTAGCGCATAAATGCTTTGTCATACTTCCTGCCGGCTGTGACTGCAGGAACACGGCTGCGGTTATTTGTCGCTAGTCTACAAAAAAATACACACACAACTTCTTGCAACAGCTTGGTTTCCAATGAAAACTCCAGATATGGACATGGTCGTGTGTGTGTGTGTGTGTGTACCCGTGGAGGATTGGCCTGAAGGGAACCGAGGTACGTTTCTAGAGCCAGGCGTCGGCGGCTGTTGAGCAGAGCTTCCACGCGAGCCATGTGGGTTTCCACCAGCTGCTGCCTCTCTCCTGCGGCCTCCCGCTCCAGAGACTCCACCCTCTCCTGGAAGTGCTGCAAACACAGTACGATGCACAAAAAAAACAAACAAAAAAAAGGGTTGGTGGAGGAAACTATTATGTTGCTGAATCATTTTGGTCCTTCTTTGGAAATGAATGCCTGTAAGTGAGAACAGGCTTTTCAATTCCACTGGAGGGTTCAATAAATAAGGGTTACAAAAATATTTGAATTCAAAATCAATTATAAAAGCGCAAAAGAGTTGACTCCTATTCACCTATAAATGTATCCCATCCAAAATGAAAATTGTAATAAATAGAACTTGGCGGGTAGTGTATGCATCTACAGCCAGAAGAGAAATCATTTGTTTTAAAATAAAAACAAAGGAAGAAATGTTTAAATGTTTAATTGTCGAAATCTTTAATGATGCAAAAATACTGGTGGCTTTTCATCCATTTTGGCCTTGATAATGGAACCAATGTATTCTCACAATCGCCGTAGAAATAATCAAATGGCCATGAAATACAAAAAGATTTGTGTCCTACCTGGATGACAGCTTTCTTGTCAGCACGGGGAAGGTTCTTGGCCTGCCTCTCAGCCTCCTCCCAATCCCTCATCACCTGGACATGAAGCACCACACACAAACCAGATCAGACACCTTGACCAGGCAACATCCCGGACAGAAATCCTCAGGACCCACATGCATACCTGGGACATCTTTTCACGGTGTTTGGCCTCAAGGCTCTCCTTGGCCTTCTGGAAGTCAGGGTGTTCACTCTCCTCCCCTGGAGATTCGAGGTACCGATCTACAGCGTCTGCAGGACTGGGGGCCACGGTGGGCACTGGAGGAGATCGAAGAGTCACGAATTAATTGCAGACCACTAAAACGTAATGCAGGTAAAAAATAAATAAATAAAACATTCGTCCCAGTGCCTCCGAAACACACGGGGCAAGAGACAACAGTCACCAAGGAAAATCCATGTGATGCGTGACATCGAGATGGTTTTAGTAGAGAGACAAATCCTGGTTTTAAAAGAAACACCAGTCATCAGGGGACAAAAAGTGATTGGTTTTCCAGGCCATGTGCATATGTCCTTATTTAATGTGGGAGCTTGGAGATAAGATGAAAAGTGCGGAGTCAGGATCAGGGCGGCCATTGCACCACTAAGGGGTATGGGTGGAAACAGAAAATCAACCCATTGACCTTTAGCGACACCCTTCCCCCGTTCACACGCTCACTGTGACTGGTGACACACTGCAAAACTCAGCTGGTTAGGACATATTTATGACACCCTTAGAGAGCCACAGCTGCCAGGTCAGACTATCACAGAGCTGCAGAAGCAGACCGTCCTGCTGCAAGACATGCAAACAAACGTGTGTGTGGAAATCCATGCTGACGCACACCGACATTCAACATTTAGTAATATTTACGCTGCATCGTCCACATGCTTGAAGGAGTATCAGTTAGTGTAGAAATTATGAAATTAGTACTCAAGTGGATTGGAAGTAAATCCCTCCTAGGGATTCATGGGAGTTTTCCACAATGGAAACTACGGACTATTCATGTACAATGACTGGTCTCTCAGTTTCTTCAATGCTACGGCTAAGAATATTCTATTGCAGTGGACAAAAAAGCTAATGAATGGAATAAACTGCTCATACGACTGTCAAATATCTGTGTATTTGCTTATACCTCAGGAAAAAAAACCCTACATTGTTATCCAGAAACAATTAAATCTTTTTTATATTTATTTATATTGACTCTTGTTTGAATAATATTAGCTGACAACGACAGTTCGATTTTTAAAGTCCGGAACACATTTTATAACAATGCAAAAGATATGCATTTCTCTTGCAGAGAAAACAATACTACAATACTCCACACAAGACGGGCAAACAAATCCACTCATCCACGCTCAAAGCCATCAGACACTCGGGGAAGGGAGAGGCGGGGAAAGTGAATGAGAAGGAGAAACATCTGCAGAAGCCTGGGGACAGGAATCAGGCTCGTGGCGGGGTAAACATCACGGTTTAGACGGCTCCGGCCCCGGGACTTACACGAGCTGCTGCAGACCGCTAGGCAGTACTCCTCCGAATCAAAGTTATTCCTGTTGCCCCCACAGCCCCCAAACAAGAAGGGAACACAGCGGCCCTTCTCAGGCAGGAAGTACCAACGCTCCAGCATGGCATGACAGGGGCCTGACTCAGCAGGAGCCCAACAAACGGCTGAGATACGTACACACAGGCAAGAGCAAATTAAATGTCAACTTTAAAAGGAACGCAAATTATGAGTTTGTAAAGTAATCAGCAAAACGCCATGTGACAAATAACCCTAAAATGAATATGAATAAACAAAAAGGGGTGCATGCGCTTCATCTCTTACCTCGAACCACTTCCTCAACCGATTCGGTGGTGGTGGTGGTGGTGGTTGTCATGGCGATATTTGCATTGCGCTCATCGCTATCCCGTTCATCGATCACTTCGTTGTCGCCCTCCTCATCTTCATTATCATCTTTGTCTCCACCTCCATTGTCATCCCTTTCAAAAGTCTCAGTTTCTTCTTTGTCGTCTTCTTCTTCTTCTTCTTCTTCTTCGTCGTCCTCAGCAGGCGTGGCCTCTGGTGCTGCCGGGTGTGGCATGCTGCAGGGAGAGCGATTGGTTCAGTCCTCGTCTCATGAGCAATATGTGTCCATCACCCTGGATGAATGTATGCGAGCGACGGTACCTGTTGTCGGAGTATTCGGCCTCAGCTCCACCCCACCAGACGTCTGACTCCTCCCCCTCTGGCGCCGCGCTGTCAGAGTCTTGCTCAGCCTCTACCGGGCAGCAGACGAACTCCACACCTCGGAAACGATCAATACCACATGGCAACAGCATCCCGTAGTCATGGAGATTCATGGATCGGTCTCCACAGGACTACATGGAATGAAGCAGGCAATAATCATAATTTACAGCACTATACAAAAAGAAAATAAAGCAGCACAGCATTTGATCATCAGGACCTTTGTGACTGGAGATAAGGAGAAAAGCCCAGAAATAATAACTCTGCTTGGATAGACATTTTAGAATCATAATAGAGGCTTAAAAAAAAAAAATAATCCATGTTCGACAGACAGTTGTTGTCCTTGGTGACTGAAAGAAATGAAAAATCATATCCAATTTGTGTGGATGTTTAACAACATACAGGGGAATTAAGGAGTGTGGCATCATCTAATGAAAGTGAAACCAAAGACCAGATAGAATAAGTTAAAAAAAATGGCCACTAGCAGATCTAATGTTAAGGCGAGATAACAATAGAAGTGGATGAAGTGATATTGAATGCTGTGACTGTCTCACCTCTTTGGCCACAGTGTGCCAATGCAGATGGCTCTCACACTGGTCCATGCGCTCCTGGTGCAGGAACTTGCACTTGTCAGGCACAAGCAGGGCGTCGCTCACAAACTCCCCAACTGCAACAAGAACGTTCCTTTGCTCATTACAGGTTCCGTGTATATCCATTAGCAACCGTACAAAAAAAACCCCTATCTATATCACCAAAACCAATTACCCAGGCAGCGGTATGGCACCACGATGTGTGTGTGACTGCGGCATTGTTTGCGGCCTTTCTTGCACCAGTTCTGGATGCTGACGGGCTGGTTGGCCTCCACAACATTTGTAATCTGCATCTCTGGGTACACCTGGGGAAAAGGGAGAGATTTTATTGGTGGTTCTACGTACATACATTAGCTGTGTATCTCTCTACATGGCAGTCTCCCGGAGTTTGGATACCTCTTGGCAGTACTGCAGGATTCCCTCCTTGGTGCCGATGCAGCTCTTTGTGCCCGAGATGTCAGACTCCCATTTGCCACTCTGCACATTGATGTGCATGTTGAGCTTCCCGCAGAACATGGCCACCTGGGGCTCAGTAATCAAACCCTCAGCGTCATCAGCGGGCACCTGAACAGACAGCAGGAAAGAGAAGAAGATGATGGTGCTCGATGGGCTAAGATATAACTGGGCCATTAATATCTCCTGATGCAGCTTATGTCACAAGGGATGTAGGATAACCGTTTGCATTTAATGTTTTCCCATCCTTTTTATCAGTGGAAATAGTTTTAAGGAGTCCCAATGTATTGCGTTCTGGGCCTTGCATTGTTCTGGCAAAAATCAACTAGACAGATGTCACAGTTACTTTGCTGAGTAACTAGTTACTTTTACAATGTGGTAACTGAGTTACTAACTCAATTACTTTTTGGGAAAAGTAATTTGTAACTGCAACTAATTACTTTTTCTAAGTAAGATGACCAACACTGCAATTAAGTCACTAATTATGGCTTCATGACATATTTGCTTTTGAAGATCAAAATTATATTTGCCTTTTTGGAGTTAGAATTGTCACCTAATCAGCACGTCGCACAATGTCATCCATTTTTTATCTTATGCCATTTAATTTGTTTAATTGCAAACTCAAGTGTTGGAATCAAAAGCTTAAAATAGGAAGATCCACACCGGAGCAAAAATTAGTTGGTGCATGGATCAGTGTAAACTTAAACACAGTGCGTTGGAGGGTTTATTATAAAATATTTTAAAAAAAGGTGTTAACGGGCCAACCTGTGCTATAAATTGTTCCAGCCCGAGTACACGGCCACTCATCACCAGCTAAAGACCTTCAATCGCGTGTTCTTGAAAACACAAGACAGATATACATCAGGCCAGGTACTAGGCTACCAGTAAATTGCTCCTACGCTTGCTCGTATCGTATTACACCGAGACAACCAGTCAAACCTGGTCTTACACGAAGAAAAAAGCTCCAAAACCATGTGACTGAAGCGAAGAGTTGCAGCAGACCATCTCATCACATCGGGGTGTTTTGGTGCACGGCCCGTTGTTGTGTAAGCACATCGAACACATGCTCTCTGCAGCGGGCCAAAGGTTAGTTGGCGCTCCTAGATGCTGCATGTAATGACAGAGTCAATGCATGCATCTGTTTAGCATTACGCATCGTCGACCCTGATCGTCCTATTTCCAGCTGATCCTAAGCTCTGTGGTGTGTCGCCCTCTCCCTGCACATACAGCACCAGGAGCAAGCAGCAGGCGCCATCTTGCTTGTGTCAAAGTGAAAAGGAAAAAAAAAAAAAAGCTGCATCCTTGCTTCTCCCCCCCCCCACCCACATTCTCAGCAATTTCGCCTCTGTGCAGCTGTAACGCTGCTGGACGGACGTTCGTCGACGTGGGCCAGGTCGCCGCAGTAGCACTGCGAAATAGCATAAATACAAAAAAATATATACACATTTGCATTAGGGGGGCTTAACTTCTAACCACGTGTGCTTGAAGTGCTGCGGTTGCCCTGATGTTACCTATTTGAAACCGCCACCTTTATGTAAAAGGAAAACCACAGACCGACCACAAGAAGACAGACTGACTGCACACGTACGTCGTTAGCAGCGAGCAGCTACAGTTGCCATGCCAATGCGGTCCTTTTCTCTGGAAAGGGCTGACGTTGGGCTGGTGGATTAACGTCACCCGAGCTATCCAACGCAGCTTGTGCGATACAGCGACAACAGCGATTGATTACAACGATCGCAGAGTAATAAACAGGTTTTCTTTTCTTCCAGCCCGGAACCCATCAAAACATGTCCGACACCACAAGGCGAGACTGTCACTCACTGACATCCGACGGCACGCAGGCCTTGGAAGCAGCGATGATCATATTCGGTTTTGCTAATTCTACCCAGTAAATCTGTGCAACAAATCTGTTTTGCATGTTGAAAGAACAAGATGTGCAAAACTGTCACGGGAAAAAAACCCCTACTGATCCCGTTACTGGCTCGGACAAAGAGCGGGCCTCAGCAGAGTAATCCAGTGTGCCGCACGCACGGCCCCGCGTGACCAGCAGGACGCGTTAATCTGCGTTTGGAACAGTTATTTTTTTAACGTCTGTTCTTATCAGATTGCACCCGACGGTACGGCGCTGCGGTGGGTTCGATGGCCGCTGTGGCCAAAGGCCCCCGCAGACCAGCTGAACCCGGGAACGGCTCCCCGGCTGCCCGCTCACGCAGCTAGGATTTCCTCCGCCGGGTACGTCGCTCACCTCGGATGAAAGCGTCAAGGTCGCCACCAGTAACAGCAAGAACGCCGTAAACTCCCCCATGTCGTCCTCCCGGTGTCCAACAGCCTCGTTATCTTCACGATTTCCCCGTTGGAATTGGAAATGTGTACGCAGGCGATAATGTGTGTCGACTCCAGCGGCGGTTGCGGTGTTCCGATCCCGGTGATCCCTCCGTGTTATGCTCTCGGTGGTGGCCGTGCTGATCGGACGCGGGGCGGGCGGGAGGGAGCGCGTCTGACTGCGTGTGCGCGCTCACGGCAAATTATCGCTTAATGTAACCCAGAACCTCGGCACATGTATTTGATATTGTGTCTAAGACCTTTCAGGTAACGTCTGGGAACCAAACGCTAACGTTACTGTTAGCAAAAGCTGACATTGAGAGAACGTTTTGGGAACCATAAATTGTTAGCTGGGATGACTCGAGATTTGCAACATTGAATAAAATTGTATTAAATCACACGAATGAGGTCTGCCTATATTCTTGTATTATGTTTTGTAATTTTTGTTGGGTTGTTTTTTGTCCTTGCATACATTCTAATATTTAATACAATATATATATATATCACACCTATTTGTGGATACATATAGAGGCGGACAGAGTACACTGATTCATTACTTGAGTAAAAGTACAGATACCCTTTGCTAAATTTTACTCAAGTAAAAGTACAACAGTCAGGTATCTACTTAAGTAAAAGTACATACCGGAAACAAAGGGGAAATTATTGTTAACTTTAGCTAACTTTCTCTTTCGCAAGACGCCGACGTGGGATTCAGAGCCTCTTCTGAGTTGAGCGCAGTTATGCGCTTTGCTTCCATGTTCACGGACTGAGTTTACCACCACATTTTGGCGAATCTTTCCAATGCAGTCAAGACCACCACACGTTACGGAAGAGATCGGAATATCGACAGCCTATACAAATAGTTATTTACCAGTCTTTCCGCTCAACATGCGGAGCTTCCTGGGAATGTTAATGGTTTTAAGTGTCTCGGGTAAGTCTTCATATCATTGAAAGCATTTGTTTGGGTTGGAAACCACACTGTTTAATGTTTGGGATATCGCCAGGACTAGTCGCTACATGACCTCAATGATAAATAAATCTCTCAAATTGCTTTTCCTTTAGTGTACATCGAGAAATATAAAGTGAGAGTGTTGTATTCAGGCGTTCAACAGTTATTCAATCGGGTAACCTCAGTCAAACCTCCACAGTAATTAATAGATTGCAGGTTCATAATATGACCTCAATGTATTTGATTATAGCTTAACATGAATCAAAGATAACAGTTATTACTCAAACTAAAGGGAGAGTGTAGAAGCTAATAAATGTTCAATAGGTTGAAATATAATACAGGCAGCTTCGTGCAAGTTTCGCATGTGTATATGCTATAACAAGAGGAGAAACACAATGTACCAACCAACTGAAACTATGTGAAGTGTGTGTTTTGGTAACCAGCTGCAGTTACGCTCTAACTGACCACAGGAAACATGACCACAAACAGTCGCATTGCCGAGGGCTGATATGAGTCACACCTGCCAAACAGGGAGGCAGGGCGTGAATGGTTGCGCCCTGCCAGTGTGTAAAAGTTTCCTCAGAAATCGGTTGGACCACCGACATACATCCCATAATCTTTGTATTGCTTAGCAACCTTCAGTCTAATAAAAGCAGGCTGCTAGAGGAGGAAAGTTAGAGTTGATTGTGAGATGTGACAGGTTTGTCTCGTCTCCTCTCCACCTCTCCCCCTCTGCAGACGGGTAAAACTTCATCTCTGTGTCATGCCTTTTCTTTGATGCCTCTTCCTGGGTCTATTTGTAGGTTTTGAAAGTTAACAAAATTTAGCGAGAAAGTGAGAGTCGAGTTTTAGACCCAACAGAGAGACACATTACCAGCCTTGATAATTGGGGTCATTCATTCTTCATGTGTTATTGTAAATGTTAAAGGAATAAGATTCTCTTTACACAAAGACATCCTTAAATGTCCTTGATTGAAAAGCTTGCTTAAGCAACAGTGAGTAAGTATCATTAGCTAGACATCCTTAGAGTTTCCAAAGAAAAATGACTCATTGTTGAAAAGCCAGAATGTCAAATTCCAATTCTTCAAACCAAAACTAAAAATAAATCTTGAGTTCACAGAAATTGTTTTGTCAACTTTAGTGAACCTTTTTCTTTTTCTGCATGGCATGAGCAAAACTCACTATTTCTTTATTTCAGTGAACTCATGTTTTCAAGGCAGACCTGTTTTACACAAAACAATGTTTCAGAAAGAGTCTCAAAACAGAACTTATCCCAATTTATCTCTTCTTCTCTAGGTGATGACACGACTGTTAAAGGTGTCTCAGGAGACACTGTCCTCCTGCCATGCCACTGCTCAGGTCAGAATGTCGCAAATCTTAAGTGGCAGTGGAATGATAAGATGGTGGTCTTCCCACCCAACCAAACACTCGATAGGTACACGGGCAGGACCAAAACATTCCTGTCTGAGAAAAGAAATAACTGCTCTATTCTCATTGCCAATATCACACCGGCGGACCAGGGGAATTACAAATGCATTTTAAAAGGAGCGGAGTACTATTATTCCTATGTATATCTCAACGTTTCTGGTGACTCATTCATTCCTTATGCATGCTTGCACTATTTGATCACTCATTCATGCACCTATGAATTTAAATAACTGGTGTAAACTCTTTTGACCTTGAGTCTTCTCCCACCAGCGAGTTACAGTGTCTGTCGGAAAGAAGAGGAACTGAGTGGAGGTGTGAAGGTTTTCCGGTGCGAAGTGAAAGGGAGCTACGGAGAGGCTCGGATTCAGTGGACTTTGGATGGACAGCTTCTAACCAATTCTGCCACAACCAACATATCCCACAATAACCACCCAGATGCTGGTACGGGCATCTACAATTTCTACAGCCAACTCGGAACTAACCTCAACTGGACCTCAAAACCTACATGTGATGTCAAGGCCAACAACGTATCGACCACCCTGACGGATGGCTGTGATGGATCGGCTCGAGGTAGGAATGAAGGTTGACCGGTAGATCGAGAGCTTTGCCTTCCGGCTCAGCTTTCTTTTCGTTATGCGACGCTGCGGTAAAGCGATAGCGTCCCCCATGCTCCGATTCTTCGGCCAAACTCGCACTCCATCTTGCCCTCGATGGCAAGAAAGACCCTGAGGTACTTGAACTCTCTTTCACTTGGGGTCAGGACACATTCCCTACCCGGAGTAGGCAATCGATTGGTTTCCTGCTTTAGGTCATTTTAAGCAACTATCATAATGTTGTAACAAGTCTTGGTTATGATGTCACCTCAAATTATTTTGTAGTTGGCAATTGTTTTTTCTAATGCATCTTATTAATGTAATTTTCTTCCACAGAACGTAACCGTGGAATTTCAGAACGCATGAGGTCCGTGAAAGTCTTGCCTATTATGTTGGCCCTTGGACTTTCCCTTTACTAGTTTCACAGTAAGTTTTTGGCATAACATTAGAGATAACATCAACAATGGTTACTTGTATTAGAGCTGGTTAAACCACAGTTGCACAATACTTCTTGCAGCTGTCAAGTTGAGTCCTGCCCTTTTTGCTCTTCAGTGTAGAAAGGTCTTGTTCTAATTTGATCTCTCTTTCCATGACTTTTATC
The DNA here is from genome assembly GCA_021346845.1 of Apeltes quadracus. Lineage (NCBI taxonomy): Eukaryota > Metazoa > Chordata > Actinopteri > Perciformes > Gasterosteidae > Apeltes > Apeltes quadracus. The sequence continues at coordinate 7,700,114 of CM037932.1, read as the reverse complement.
CTTTATAGGGGTCTACAAGAAGACAGAAGAAAAACAAACTGCTTCTAAACACAGGAATAACCCAAATGTCAACTACTGTGGTTAGTTAGGATTTTGGCATCACGAGCAGTGCAATAATGACTTGAAGCTGGTTTCATTCTGTGTTTATGCCGCAAACGGAATGTGGTGTTTCTGAAAACAATGTTCATCCTGGAAGCTTTTGTGGATGTTTCCCAGGATTAGTTAATTATCTTTCCTTCAAGGACTATGAAATAAGATTTCCCTCTATGATGTGAAGATTAATTGATTTGACATTTAAGTGTCATCAGTTATCACCATCAAAAAAATCACGACACAAGCAAAATGCATTTGTGTATATACATAACACCTTATACCTTCAAATGTGATTAATACGAGCGTATAGCATAATCTGTTCTGTCTCTGTGATTCAGCTGCAGGTGTTGCATTGCCAGACAACTAGCACACAAATCCGAAGCAAAAGAGGATATTAAAGTAGTATGTGAATGCCTGAATGTCTGTATTTTTTAAGCTCATCAATGAGTTTAAATGTAATCTAATAACATGTTGCTGGGGAATAACTTTATTCTAACTAATTTAGGATTAGTTAGATAGTAATTATGGAAATGTTGACCACCAGAACCCCACAGCGTTGTCTGCTCAGCGCCCTGCTGTTCAGACTGCAAACCCACACATGAGGAGCAACAAGACTTCAGACAGACAGAAAAACCACAACCTTCAGAGTGGAGCACGGAGAACAACCTATATGGCTTGACTTCCGTAAACCAAAGAGTGAGTCAATGGAGCTGAGATGGGGCGACTAAGCAGCTTCATGCTCATCACAAAAGATCACTAACAGCCGTATGTCATAAGGAAACATAAGAAGGCAAATCCCCATGTCAAATTCCCTCAAATTGTATAAATATGCTTAATGTATCAAATGTGATTAAATGTAAATAAAATAATATATATCGTTTTAAAAAAATGTTATTGAATACCTAATAAAAGCTTGAATGAAAATAAAAATGAATATTCTGAATATTATTTGATGGAGACAGTTTCTCGTCAACTTTTAGAGAGGAGCAATAGACAAAATCTTGATGGTAAACAAACTCGCTGACATGGGGGATTTACGGTAGAAAACCAGATGGCGCTACAGTATGGAGGACCAAAAATGACTTAAGTATAAATAAATACATCAATAAATGTGTAAATAAATGAATAAATCTATAATGAATAAATATATGAATACATCTGTAAATAAATAAATGTATCAATAAATAAATACATTAATGTATTAATATAAGTTGAAATCTAAACAGAACATAATTAAATAAATCGATTTTTACATTTCTGTATTTCTACATTTATTTATTTACACATTTATTCATGTATTTATTTATGCATTTATTTACATATTTATTAATTTATACTTAAGTCATTTTTGGTCCTCCATACTACAGTGCGTTTAAACAACATCATTGGCATTTAATCTGACTATCAGTGATATGGATGCAGAGGGGCGTGGCGCTACGGGGAAATTGCGAGACGAAACACGTCCAAGCCAGAACTCGTTCTGTCCTCTATGATGTGGAAAGAGATACAACTGGACTTCATTACAGCGTACTTCCCCCTGGCCCTCCTTACTTCTCCTGCGCCCTCCACATACAATGATATTTGTTTGTTTTCGTTCTTTTGTAGCAAGTTGGGAATATAAACCAAATCCAGCGGGGTAGCCGTGTTGTACAATGACAAATATATAGCTCAAACGTCCCTACAGCAGATGTGCACGAGAGCTACATAGGCGCGTCACTGCGTCACACGTAGTGACGTAGTGACGCAGTCAGACACCAGGAAGTGCCACAGGCGTAGAGCTGGTTTACGCCTCAGAACTCGGGAGTAGAAATTCATCTAAATCTGAAGATGAGTTCTGTGTATGTTCATAGGCTGCAACAGGATTGACATTTTGTCCACGGTAAGACAATTGGTACATATAGGGAACCTAACTGCTTTCAAATCTGTGAAGTGGTTAACTGTGAACAGCGCTGGTTAGCGTGATGCTAATGTATTATTAACCCACGTTACGTCAAAGTAGCTTAGAAGAGTTGTCGTTAACATTACAGCAGCTACCGTTAATCTCCGAACAGGGTGCATATACTTGGTTTGTGCTGATTTGTGAGATTTTTGTTTGTTATGATTGTAACCTACTTATGTGTGAGTTTTACAAGATGTCACCTTGGGCTCAGAGAACACCAAACAATCTATAAATAAATAGCTGAAACCCTAAAATATAGAATTTCTGGTGACATTTAACAAACAAGAAGCTGATTCTCACATTTAAGAATTTGGAAAGAGGGAAAGCTGAAACCTTTTAACCAAATTACACTTGCTGTTCAAAACCTAACCATTGACTAATTTCAGTGAGGTGCACAGCCACACAAGGTGTCTACAATGGGCCAACGAAGGAGATCCCATGCTGGGAATGACCCTTCAACCCCGAGAGTCTGTGGAAGCTCCTAAAGGCGCTGCTGCGGTGCCCAGCAGGAAGCACAACATCTGCATGGTGTCTGACTTCTTCTATCCGAATATGGGAGGAGTAGAGAGTCACATTTACCAGCTATCTCAGTGTTTGATTGAAAATGGACACAAGGTGGTAATTGTCACGCATGCCTATGGCAGAAGGAAGGGGGTCAGGCACCTGACCAACGGACTGAAGGTCTACTACCTCCCCCTGCAGGTGATGTACAACCAATCCACAGCCACCACTTGCTTCCACAGTCTCCCTCTGATGCGCTGTGTGTTTGTAAGGGAACGCATCACAGTGGTGCACGCGCACAGCTCGTTCTCCGCTATGGGCCACGACGCACTGTTCCACGCCAAGACCATGGGCCTTAACACGGTACATGACCGATTACGTGCCAAGTGTAAAGATCATTGTGCCGCAGATAACGTGCGGCCATAAACCTAAAGCGTGTTATCCTTCACAGGTTTTCACTGACCACTCACTCTTCGGCTTTGCTGATGTGAGTTCCGTGCTGACCAACAAGCTCCTGACGGTGTCGCTGTGCGACACCAACCACACTGTGTGCGTGTCGTACACCAGTAAGGAGAACACTGTGCTGCGGGCAGCCCTCGACCCAGAGATAGTATCTGTTATTCCCAACGCTGTTGACACTACGGACTTCACCCCCGACCCCTCCCAGCGCCATGATGACAGAATCACCATTGTTGTGGTCAGCCGCCTTGTCTATCGCAAAGGTACATAAATATTGCTTTATACATTTTACTACGTTTTAGCTCATAAGTTCATATTTCTGCTGGACAGTGGGTGCAGCCGAATGTCATTGTAAATAGACAAAAAAATTGAAAAAAGACACAAAGCCTTTTTTTTCCCAAGCACTTGTAAGTCAAACCTGATGGGATGATTCAATATTTGGTTTTTAAGCACTCAAATATGAATAATAGTATCGGCTACATATATATTCAGAATCCGTCATGCTATAATTAGCTTTAAGTATGTATTGCATCGTCATCGTCTAAAAAAACTGTTCCTAATTTCCTCTTCTTAAGGAATCGATCTTCTTGGTGGAATAATCCCGGAGCTCTGCCTTAAGCATCCAGATCTGCACTTTCTAATTGGTGGAGAGGGGCCGAAAAGACTCGTGCTGGAGGAAGTGAGAGAGAAGTACCAACTACACGACAGGTACTGCTGGATGAATTTTTTTTTATGGGTACCATATATTTCACTAGTGCAGTGCACATTTGGGGATTAAGCAGCTGTAGCGGGCCGATTGCTTGATGCTACTACTGCTCATCGTTTGTTGAGTATGTTCTTGAGTCTAGAGGGGAAAAGGACCTTGAGGCGAGTTGACATGGCTTCTATGGATACATTGGTCTGAACCTGTAAAATCCAGGGGAGAAAATGATCATCTTGGTTTTTAGACTTACAATTCAAAAGTTAGCAAAACAAAGTTTGTTTAAATACCAAAATAAATTGAACCTTTTATTTGACAAAGCACTGCCTTTAGTCCCGAGCAGTGCAGCCAACAAGCGGCAATTCCTTGCTTTGTAGTTGGGTATTCATACAATGCAAATACAAAGCAGTGATGTGTGTGGAAATACGATGATTAGTGACTCTGTCAGGCACATTATCCTGGACCAACAGTCTGGTTTCTGGGTTTGTGGGGGACAGCAGCGCTCAAAGCTTCCTCTCTTTAGCTACTTGCATCTTGAGTTCTGGTAAAAAACAAAAAAGGATGTGAAAATGAGGATTTGAAAATATTTTTTACCAACCGGGGCACGCAAGTTCCCCCATTCACATGGCATTTAACATACTATATTGTTTTTTGCTCCTTTTTGAATTGGTGCCTCTCAGAGTCCGTCTTCTCGGGGCGTTGGAGCATAAAGATGTTCGCGGAGTTCTGGTGCAGGGTCACATCTTCCTCAACACGTCTCTCACCGAGGCGTTCTGCATGGCCATTGTAGAAGGAGCCAGCTGTGGACTGCAGGTGTGTTGGCATTCACACAATAGTTCAAGGATTGGAAATTATCATTCAGCTTCCATTTTCAAAGTTAAATTACAAGGCAACTTTAGGATTTTACTAATAGCCCCCTCTGGTGGAGACAAGAAAATGATGGCCGTGTATTGTATTGATGTAATAATTGTGATCCTGTATCTAAGAAATCCATGTGAAAGCAGCATTTTTACCTCAACAACTTTTAACTCGAGAGAAGAATACTGTCTCCCTGTTTGTCCCTCGCTGTCTCTCACTGGCTGTTTCAGTGAGATTTGCTTTCATAAGATTCTAAAACCGTTATTATTTTGTCCTCAACTTTTGATTTCACTATATGTCGCAACACAAACTATGATCAATTTTATATAACACGTCTAACTATTTACTGAGAATGGCTCTGAAAAGGTAACGGAAGTTAAAAATGTCCTAGTTTCAAACCAACAAGCTTTACAGAAACAGCCCTTTTCGTCTGAATAGAAGTGTTCTTGTCACAGATGTCCTGTGGGTGTGGGCATGCAGGCAGCTGCTCCACCTCAGTCTCATTACACTGTTTGAAATAAGTTTTCCATTCATAAAGGAAAAAATCGGCCATAGCTAATAGTTACCATTATCCAACACTGAGTTGAGTAGAAAACACACACGCGTCTTATTTCTGTGTGTTTGTAGGCCATGTCTACATTCAGTTGTTGTCTTGTTGTTCAGGTGGTTAGCACTCGTGTAGGGGGCATTCCGGAGGTGTTGCCTGAGGAGCTGATTACCATGTGTGAGGCTTCTGTGCGGGGCTTATGTGACGGCCTGGAGACGGTCATTGCCCGGCAGCGCTCCGGGACGGTCCCCTCCCCCGCCTACATCCACGCTCGTGTGCAAACGCTCTACACCTGGAGGAACGTTGCGGAGAGGACCGAAAAGGTAAATTCTCTATTGCGGAAAACCTGCTGTTCCTTTCAACTGCATTCTTTTCGTTCATTTGCATGTTCTTCCCACCTTCTTCTTTCAGCTTTTAGTATTTTTCAAAACGAGGCGAGCTACAGCTGAAGCTTTAGTTTCGGCGTAAACCAGATGTTTGATTAAAGGTTAGGATGTAAGGAACTCGTCATCTTAAATCACATGTCTTAAATGAAAGGTTCAATAGAAAATACTCTTTGTGAGCCAACACATATGGATATTAGTAGTTGTAAGTTTGAAATGGACATGAAACTAAAAAAATCCTTTACAATCAGATTTCTTCTGTGCGTGTAAATTGACCCAGCCGGGGGCTTCCCACTGATCATCATGTGTCCCGCGCTCCTCCTCCAAAGGTGTACGACCGCGTCGCCGGAGAGGAGGTGCTTCCCCTGGACAGACGTTTGCGGAGGCTGCGGGCCCACTGTGGCCCCGTGGCCGGCTCCATCTTTGCATTCGTGGCCGTTTTGGACTTCCTCTTCCTGCTGCTCCTGCAGTGGTGGGCGCCGGACCGGGTCATGGACGTCGCCGTGGACGCCACCGGCCGCCACGGACTGTGGAGGCAGGATGCACGCGCTGAAGACGTAGCTCATTCAAAAAAAGCAGACGATGCGATCACTCCATAACTCCGAAGTCACTCTCTTTCTCCTTGTGGTGGCAACTTATAAACAAGGCTCCCTGAATGCTGAATGTTCTCCTGGTAACTCTGGACATTGTTTACACTTACTTGTCCAAAGGGACCTCTTGTGAGAGGAAGCTATTTTTATATTTAATCATTCAAATGGAATTCTGTGCCACAAGCATTTTTTTTATTAGACTTGGTACAAAAGGAGCTGAACAGAGGGATTAAAGGGCTGCTTAATTGTATTGTTGGGAAACATGATTGCAATATATTATAGGCCTCGGTTTGATGCATACTTTATATAAATCACAGGTTTTGTGTGAAAGATTCACCGTTTGTGCAAAGCTGTATGTAGATGATTTTAAAATGATTACCACTCCTTTGTTTAATAATTTAAGATGTTTCATATTTATTAAACGCTCAACTGTTCTCAGACTGTAAAATAAACACTTACTTTCTAACGTTTTACGCATCTCATTGAGATTGTTCGCAGTATTTGAGCAGTTTCATCTTTCTAACAACTGATTGTGATAACTGAAGTGATACTGCTCCGCGTTGGAGATTTGCATTGCGTCGGGATTGGCGGTGGAACCTTGTGTCGTTCCTGCAAAAGAAACCTGAAACCACATCGCTTCACGTGGAGAGATGTAAAACAAATAACGTGAAAAGTATTAAAAAGCGTGTGAGATTTCTTTGTGTTGAACCTTTTTCTAGGGAACACGAGTCCAGAAGTGGCAAAATGATTTTGGGGGTGAAGGTATGTAAGTAACACAGGCTGGATAACACTCCTTTCGCCCAGATATCTAAACTGAAACTTGCCAGGATTTGTCCTCCCTTTGCCTTTGGCTGTTTGCAGGCACGTTTCTTTGTGCTCAAGTGAAGCTGTATCACCAGTACAGGCTCTTCCAAAGATCCATTGTTATGGATATACTGTGGACTGTATGCGTGGGCCGGGACGAGGGAGGTGGCAATGTGGGGAAAGTGGCCAAGGACCCAGATAAGAGGGAGGAAGGCCGGCATCAGGTTTCAGCCTTGAAGTCCTGGACCGTCTTTGAGGAGTCATCCGTTGTTTCTTTTCCATTATGGCTGATGTTCAGACAGAGGCTTCCCTTTGCTCACATCCTTGGCAGAGGCCCTTGTACATCTACCGGGGGTTGGCATGCAACTCGCTGATGGCTGGTGAGTTATTTCCTTATCCTTTTATGCTCACTTTGCTTGTGATATTGGAGAAATTAAGATAAGCAACTGGATTACTTCTGTTACTTCATACAAAAATGTAGAAACATTTGAGTCAGTGTGGTTTTGCCTTGCATGTATCTGCATTAACTAGAGTCCCCACAGTGCTTTGGTTCTTTTCAAACTTTGCATGTAAGTAATTTTGCCTGCAGTCTGCAGACGGTTGTATTTGTCAGCGTGTTTGGGTTTGGAGTGACCCTGAGAAACCGGATAAACGTGTATTTAAATGAGGTCATCCTAACATTACAATGCACAGATGCAGTGGGCCATTATTGCATCCGTGTGTTTCGTAAACGCTGAGAGGTTTTTCTGTCTCTCAGACTTCTCGTCCGACAGAACTCCTCTCCATGAAGCCGCCTACCAAGGGAGGCTGCTGCACCTGAGAAGCCTCATCGCTCAGGTGACCTTGTGTTTCCCTTTGGGGAGTGCACGCGGTGCACAGCGCGTTTGCGGTTGTTTCTGACCGGTCTCTGCTCCGATCTGCCCTTGCAGGGCTTCCTCGTGGACACGCTCACCATGGACACAGTCTCTCCTCTCCACGAGGCGTGCCTCGCTGGCCGTTACGCCTGCGCCAAGTTCCTGCTGGAGAAGGGTGCAAATGTAAGAACATCGTGTTTTCTTTTTGAAGACAAAGCTTGTGTCTATTTTGGAAATGACCAAATATAAATAGTTGGTATGATATTTAGTGGAGGTGTTTGTCCAGAGAGAGCAACTTCAGGATGCAGATGAGGGAAGATTTTGGAAAATCATAAATGAAACATTTTTTAACGCAAATTTGATTTAATTATCAACAATTTTACTATGGAAACTTAACAAATTTAAAGAACTCTCCTTTGTTTTGTTTGATACATGCAAAAAAATATTATTACATAATTATTAATAGCATTGAGCTTTCAATAACTATTTACAGGTTTGAATGAGTACTAATGCATTTGTTGGCCTTTTCTGAGCTGCTAAAATCAGAAAAATATACTTTATTTGACTCAAAATATACCTGAATTTATAGACACGAAACTATAAACATATTAGTAGAATGTTCACTGTGGCAATACATCAAGTAAGAACTAGGGTTGTTTACTCAAAGACTACAATTGACCTTGCTTGTCAGTAGAGAGAATGCAGGTTTTAAGAAACTTCATCATTGCTTTTTTCATTCACTAAACGGGAGTTTGCCGCTTGCTGGCACGACTAAAGGCGAATCTCAAAAAGACCTGTCAGAGGTTGGGTTGTATTGTGGGGGAGCCGGGTATCGACACATTTCAATTTCCCTTAAATCTCCCCGTAGGTGGAGACAGTGTCAACAGATGGCGCCACACCTCTGTTCAACGCCTGCAGCAGCGGCAGTGCTGAGTGTGTCAGGCTCATGTTGCAGCACCGGGCCTCCATCCACACCCCCAAACAGCTGGCGTCCCCCATCCACGAAGCCGCCAAGAAAGGTGCGTGTGTGTCACATGTGTACTGTACGCGTAAAGACCGGGTCGGTTTGTGCCCAGATTGTGATGCTGTGCCCCCATCAGGCCACAGAGAGTGTGTGGAGCTGCTGCTGTCCTACGGCGCCCACATCGACATGGAGTTGCCTGTGGTGGGGACGCCGCTGTATTCTGCCAGCATGGCCCGGGCCACCGCCTGCGTTCGGCTGCTGCTGCAGTCAGGTCAGTCAGAAGAGGTCCGGCACAATCGTAGGTCGTAGCGATCTGTTAGTTCCTCTAACAGCAGAATGCATGGAGTGAACAAAGCATCAAATACCTTCATTGTTTGGTTCCATTGCCAAAGGAGAACTTTGTTTACCAACTCCCCTTAAGATAATCAGATCATTTGTCTGTTTTGTCTCCGTTAAAGTCCGATTCAGATTCCAACCCTTTTACCCATTTCCTTAAGGGGCCATTTGCTTTACAGACAGCGGTCGATGCAAATGAACGACCCAAAGGTCCATGTCGCCTACACCGTCACCATGAAACATGCCAAAGCAGACAAAAGTTCATGACATTTGGATGAATTGTTGACTTAGAAAGCATTCAGAACCGGGAGAATCTGTATCAATAAGTGCTGCGTATCGGGGGGGGGCCAGGCCTCAGGCGTTTAACCGCTCCCGTGTGTGCACACCTGTAGGAGCGGATGTCCGGATTGGGTGTGGGCAGGACAGTCCTCTGCATGCGGCGGTCCGAGCAGGAGGAGCCGACGTTGTGGATCTCCTGCTGGACTTCGGGGCCGATGAGTGTTGCAGGAACTCGGAGGGGAAGACTCCTCTGCATCTGTCATCGCCAAACAGCGGCGTGAGAGTCGCACTACAGGAAAAAGGTGTGGTCTTGATGTTCATGCAAGTTACACGAAACCCGTTTTATTTATTCCACGGTATTGAAACACTCAATTTTTTTGGTCTTTAAATCCCCGCCCAGGTCCCCGCTCCCTGTGTCAGCTCTGTCGGTTGTGTATTCGCCAAAGTCTGGGAAGAAGTCGCCTCCACAGAGCCACCGGCCTCCTCCTCCCTCACAGCATGAAGGACTTTCTCCTCTACAAATGAGCCTCTCTGTGTGCCGCGTATACTGGGCTGTCCTTCCCATTTGTGCCTTTTCCCAAGTGGAATATATATTGCCGTAACTTTGATGCCTCCAGGTTTTTTTAATGACGTGCTTTGGCATTAATGTCTATGTGCCTCTTCTCATTCAGAATGTTTTACACGTCTGTTTACAGGCCCTAATTGTCTCGGTGCCTGCTTTAGACTATACCTTCGTAATTGAAAAGGAATTCTGGCTTTGCTTACTGCTCCTCGTCTGTTGAGCGTGTGAGGCTCCACCGCGCAATGATCCCGACTCCTCGCATACTGCTGCGTGGTGAACAGCACACCGGACTCTATCATGTAGCCGAGGCAATCGGCTTTGACAAAGAAGACTAATGTGTGGAACAGGAAGAGAATATCTACAGGGCTGCTGTGTTTCTTTGTGGGGTTTTTTTTGTTCACAAAGCTGATTTGGTCGGTGCTTGTTTATGGCTGATATTGATAAGCAGATTCTCACAAAATAGCTATAAAGTGTAAATGTCTGTATCCACATGTTGAAGAGATGACTGTATTGTGTTGATCTGCGTGGGAGAAAGATGGCCTGTGTCAGTGGTTGTGGACTCCCTGCAGTTGCTCTGCACACTGTCATTGCGTAAATGAACACAACAGGAGCTGCGTTTTCATTGAGCTGTGAGTGTTTTGCTGTTTTATCTGCAATTGGCTCCTTATTCCACAATTGCTCCTTGGCACACCGTCCTATTGTTGCTTGTAGTCAGATGTCTGATTTGTGTGGCACTGTAGTTCACTTGACTGTTGATATTGTGGTTTGTAAATAGTAATTTAGAATCCCTAATACATCTAAAGTCATTTGAGAGCTTTCTCAAAGGAGGTTCTGTAGATATCCTGCTTAAAGATTTCCTGCTGTGCGTGCACACGTGTATGTCCGCTGCAATTTACACAATAAAATCCACCAAACCGAGGATCCTCTTACCTCACGTTCTTTGAACAGTCTCCTTATCGGCCAACTCGCTAAATTATCTTCTATCACTACAGTCTTTGTTATACCAGCAGTTTTAGGACTTAAAGAAAAGAGAAGCGCTGTCGGATCTGACACATTGAAGGAGAAGGCCGACTCAAGCTGGCACGTGTGACATGTAACTAGCAGCGAAACAAAAAAGATCTGATGAACTGAGCGACGGTATTGAAGGCGGCACTGCTGAAGGGAAATGAATTGCCGGTCTTCAAATGTCACCCTGAAAGGTCACCTCCACAAAGCCCTGAGAAATCTTATTTGATCTGATTTAACTTGACGTGCCTTCATCCAAACAGCGGAGAAAAGCCTCGGCCTTCAGCAGAAGGTTTGAAAGAGGGATCCACTGCAGGCTGTGATTCTGTGTGCTTCTCTTTAGTCAGCGAGCTTTACCCAAACGCGTTCATCTTCACCTACACAGCGACCTCTGAACGTGTTGTAAACAGAGGGCCCTCTGGATCAAGCAATATGAATGTGGATATTTGCGTCAACGCCACAGTTCACACCGGGTTTACAGGTTATAGATTAAATACAAAGAGAATTTACAATGCCATTATATTCATGGTTCAGAGGCTACGAAGCCTCAATATTGAGCTCCATTCACTTCACGTGTTGCTCCGTGTTTAAAGGTCAGATGCGCAGCAGTTTTTCACTGCAGAGAGAAATGCAGCACAGAGACAGAATCCCATCTGGGTTTCACTTCCCTTCAGATCATTTTTTATTTAGGTTTTAACAGCTTAAAGTTCAATCACAAAACGCTCTCATGAATATGACGAGATGAGAAGATCAACTCAACATAAATACTAACATATTCCAGGTGAGGACGATAATAAAACAACCAGTGTGTTCATTTCATTGTCATATTACACTGTTAAACGGCTATCACCATACGTTACTCAAGCTCAAACCATTAGTCAACACAAAATAAATTACAACAGTTTCAGTAATCCTCCAGTTTCAGATTTCATGGCTTCACATCCAAGAATTCTTGAGATGGCCGGCAGCCACAGGGAACTAAACATGACTAAAAATGCAAAGTATTCACCGTGTCTGAATATTCCTCTTTCATCTTTTTCTTTTCACTGTGAAAAAAATACATATTTCAATCAATATTGCAAAATAGATTTAGTCTATATTACACGTTGACCAAATACTTGCTGGCATTTATCCATAAATAAGAATAGCCAACAAACACACAATCAACACAAAAATATAATTCAACAGAACCATCTCTTAGTACAAAATGGGACATTTGACAACACTAATGATTTAACATTTGACAAACAATTCGTAGGAGGTCAACACTTGTATTTTTACTGTGTTTACAGAAATGTGCAAATCCTTGTTCTGCCACAGTGGCTTCCTCATGGATACTCGACGGCTGAACACTTCACATTATGGTTTTTGTAATAAAAAAAGGCAAATGAAAAGTAAGATATTCAAGCCTGTATAATTGCAACAGTCTCCATTCAAAAGCGCTGCACATGCGTGAAACAAAGGCCAATAAACACGTGACGAGAGTCGTGCCGGTAGTTACGAAGATCCGACACGCGGATCGATGACGTCAGACGGCGGTCGTGTTCGTGCTGCCGCTGCTCTGGCTGTGCAGGCGTCTGGGAGGAGAGCAGCACGCGAGCTGCCGGTCGAAGTGTTTGCTGAAGCGCTTGCTCATCAGGTAGAGGGCGAACGGGTTCACGCAGGAGTTGGTGAAGGCCAGCACGCGGGCGCAGACGCTGGCGACGAAGTGGCCCAGCGAGGTGTCCGCCTGGCCGTAGTGGTAGCAGCGGTACAGGTAGATCACGTGACTGGGCAGCCAGCACACGGCGAACAAACCCACAAAGACCAGCACGGTTTTGGCCAGGCGCTTTCTGGATTTGATCTGACAGAAGGGAAGAGAGGAAAGGGACCGGCTGCTGCCGTTTAACAGACGCTCACGGCTCCCACTGACCTTAGTGGTCCTTTTTCCACCAACAGATTAGTCTTCTCTGCCAGCAAAACGCCTCATTTTAAAACAATGCAAACAAAGATTTATGTTCCTTTTTTGAGTTTGCTGCTTGTTCTACAACTTATTGTATATAATTTCACCTCCTAAAACATCAAAATCAAAGTAGTCATCATTTTTTTCATTTAACTCCTTAACCAGATCAACATTTAAAGTGTTACAGGATAGTAAACGTAGCGTTGTTATTCTACTGACATTCAGTGAGTTTCGATGTGTAACAAGTTTCTCTCGATACACAGTGGGATCACTGAACATGTATGGCATGTAAACACACAGTGGTCTATAAAGAACTCTTTGTAAGAGAGATAGGACCCTGCAATCTGACCTGTTTCTGGAGGTGCAGGTGTCCTTCAGCGGGGACGTCCACAGAGCTCCTGATCAGACTGCGAGCGATGAAGGAGTAATAAACGGATATGACCAGGAGCGGGATGACGTAGAAGACGAAGAAGGAGGCGGTGGAGTGGATTCTGGGGAGCATCTCGCCGGTGTGGGGGTACGGCGCGCAGGTCACAAACGTCTCGTTGCCGTAGCCGGTGGTGAAGCTGTGCAGGTCGGAGAAGACGGCCTCGGGGATCGCCAGAGTCACAGAGAGGAGCCAGATGGCGCCCGCTCGAAAACAGAAGCCCAGCGTAGCGCTGGACCGCTGGATGTCCAGGGGTCGGACGATGGCTTTGTACCTGGACACAGAAGAGCAACACTGATGTGTGGAGAGACCGATCCTCTGAGGATGATGAAGTGATTATCATTTCTTTATCAAGTTTAAAAGCCACTGCAGAAAAGGGTTTGTGACAGATAAGCTTTGACACCTTATCTGGACGTATATAGGTCACAGATAGAAAAATATAATTAGGATTTCAATGAAAGGAAACTACATAATAACAGCTCGCATGAGTTAATGGAGGATGATTTTTTGTTTTAGCTATGAGCTGCTGAAAGTACCGAGAGATGTTTGCAGCGGCCAACAGATTAAACCAACAAAAACACTGAAACTCGTGCATCTACATTGCATTATGGTTTAAAATGCATTCTGTTTGGAAAAGGAGCAGCACCTAAACCTAAATCTAAAAAGCACAATATTGTCAATTGTACAAATTCGTCCTCGGTTGGGAGACTCAGCTTAAATGAAATAAGCATTCAAACTGGAAACAAATTTGTGGTCTGACTTTAAAAAGCGTACACTCTCATCTAAAATGTTTCTTTTTTTAAGTGTCTAATACATAGAAATGTGCCATCTTCATCACAATATCACAGTGGGACTTTTACAATTAAGAGCTACATTTGTTTTTTTTTGTCAACTTTATTATTATTTGTTTTGTATTGTTGCAGACATGTAAGAGTCTAAAATGTACTCATAGCCTGTAATTGAATACAAATTGTGAAATCAGTTTTCGATTTTGAGGTTGAAAGTGAAGCAGCTACTCTCCCTACAGAGAGAAAATACATTGTGAGGATGTTTTTCACCCATCACGTTGATGCAAACAACAGACATCCATCAAATCGCATCTCAGTAAACCTCACGGCCGTGACGCTGCGTAAGAGGAGCCTACCGGTCCGCGGAGAGCGCGGTCAGGGTGAACACGGAGACTCCCACCGAGGTGAGCTGGATGAACGGAATCAACTTGCAGCCCACGCGGCCGAAGAGCCACTCGTCCACCAGGTAGCGGCTCGCGTCCACCGGGGCGCAGGTCACCAGCAGCAGCACGTCCCCCAGAGCCAGACTGGACAGGAACAAGTTGGGCACCGTCCGCATGGACTTCACCGTCAGACACGTCCTCATCAGCGTGACGTTTCCCACCAGACCCACGACGATGATGATCCCGTAGACGGCCGCGATCGGGATGCCGGAATGAAGCCAGATGTCGTAGTGCTGAGGCTCCTCCGTGGAAACATTGAGGACCAGAGTGGCGCCGTCCTCCTTGCTCATAACGACGGCGAGGTCGACAGGGAGAGACGGGTGATTTCAGCAGGAGAGCCCCGAGTTTATAAGCGAAGCGACCTCCCGCTGCTGCGCGCGTCATTTTGCGCGCGGCAGGCAAAACGCTGTGGGGGAAAAAACATGTGTACAGGGGAACAGGGAACAGTTTTAAACTCTATTGTTGGGAGGTAAACTCTCCTAAATGTATTCAAATGGTTACACCAAAAGCTCCCTGGATGGGATGTGATTGACAGTGTACATGCGGCTGGTTATGAGGTAAACACTGTTTTAAATGCCAGTGGAAGTGGCTGGACGTTAGAGCCTGAAGTTTTGCTGAAAAGATATTAAAGCACCAATTAGGGTAAAATGTTGTCTTATTTTTAAAGCAACATGTTGCTTTGATGACAGTTGCCTTGGAAGAGGACATCTTCAGGTGGCCGCTGTTCTCACAACATGATTCACTATATAGTTTAGTTTTTTCTAAAAAAAAGTATTTTTTGGGTGTAAAAACGGTGTCAATCCACATAAATGCATTCCTCAGGCTGCTGATGTCCCCTGCAAATCAAATGTTGTACCCTGTGCTGCTTAGGGCATGTGGGGGTGTTGCTTACCTTTGTCCTTGTGGGTTGCGTCAGTTACATTTGTATAATTCTTTACAATAAGCGGTATTTCGTGTGTTTGTCACTGTACAGCATTAATCCATAAAGAAAAGTGGGAGTAAGACCAAAATTATATTACTGACCTTCCAAGGTCTCTCAAAAGGTCAAAATGTGTTTTTTTTTGGTAAAAAATCTATACATTGTTAAAGGTCCTTATTTGTTGTTTGTGCATCAGATGGTGCCAATAAGGCTCAAAATCATTTTTTAATATAAATGCTAATTCAGTTTTTCCATTTCAAAGCATTAGATAATACAGATGAAAGAATGCTTTGAATTTCATTTTACGGTCTCTTCTTTGGGAAAATTTGATTTCAAATAACAAAATGGCTGGTAGTTCATAAAAGTAACCTCCCCAACCAAAAGAAAATGTGTGTTGAACTTCTTAGAAAAACGGCCATCAAAGTGAAAAGGCGGCTTGGACTCGATACACACTTTTGTGTGACCTCATCACCAGGAACACACTCTGGAAGCTGCTTATTCCACTGCCTGCTATTCCAAGTATTTTTTGAACCAAATTATATTTTTCAAATCTCAGAATGCAACTGAATCCACATCTGTTCTCCTGTGATGAAGAGTCGACCTCCTCAACGCCGCAGTCTCTCCATTATCCTTCCATTGTCCTTCCATTTCAACATAAAAAGATAGAAAGTTCTTTGTTCATTTTGAATGCACTTTAGCTCTAAATTCAAATGACCGTTGCTTCTGCTTCGGAAATGATTAAAGCTGTATCAGATATACCTCTGAATATTTCAAGTGTTTAGTCATTTTAAACTGAGTGATGCATAATGTTTTATTTTTACGACATGGTTTTGGGTTGCGTGTGTGTAATGTAACAAATAGAAAGTACTACAGAAAATGTATCTTGCGTTTGATACATTATTATTTGGACATTATTGGATGTTTCATGGTGATCAATGTATCCGCAGGATTTTAATAGTTTAAAGTTTTAAAGAGACAGGGTTAAGTCAGACATCAGGGAATCTAACGCATTTCAAATCAAATCAGAGGGAACATGGCTCACTAGTGGAAATATATATATATATATATATATATATATATATATATATATATATATATATATATATATATTCAAGCCCTTCAGCACCAAGGAGAGCAGACCCTGACGTCTGTCGCCACCTGGTGGAGACGATGCTGAACTGCGCGAACATGAATGAGTTCATTGTTTGGTTTTCCTGGAGAAATGTGTTGTTCTTATCATGACACAGATAGCTTGAAGTAAACATGCCACGTTCAGAGACCACTGTTTGCTACAGGGCTGAAGTCCTGCATATTAAAAAAACGAGGTCATGAGGTCAAACACCACTAGTGAAACCCTGCCAACACTAATGCCTGGTTTATGCTTATGCGTTTTCGGAGAAACGCAAGCGCCCCTTGCGTGTCCCTTGCGTAGAGTCCCGCACCCCCTTGCGTCCTTGCGTGTGTCGACCAATTTTTCCAACCCTTGCGTCTACGGATACGCAAGCTCCGCAAGGAAACGCATTGGTCTGCTTACTACATCCTTGCCAGAGTCTCGGATTTCCGGTTTCATAGCGCAATTCCGCCATTATTAAAACGAATATATTTTACGAGAGAATGAATCTGATCTGAGAGCTTTTGTCTGAAGAAATCAGTAAATATGACAACTTAGAAACACACGCGTCATTGGCAGACTATAAAGAGGCGAGGATGAGTCATGGACGTAGATTCATGGACGTAGATCCCCGCAAACGGCGGTTTTCCCGGTGCTGCTTAGGGCATGTGGGGGTGTTAAAGTTGAGGAGGAAATACGGGACAAATATGTCCGCGAAAAGAGACGAAGAAAAGCAGCAGTGTTGATGCACGGGGCAAAAAAAGTCTCTGATAAATTAATAAACAAACCAACGACTTCCACTCGCAAAGACGGCACTCTCCAGGTCGTCTTCGACAATAAACGTTACTCCGCCTGGTGTTCTGGCGGTGAATTGCTTTGCAACACACGAAAGCCTTTTTGAACCATGAATTGAAACACGCAACACGCAAACGCAACGGAGACGCCGACGCAGAAGCATGCGCCGGCCTTAACTCTGTGGCTCAGGGGGCAGCACTTAACATTTCAAGTAACACAACATGAGTTCTAATGACTTTTGTGATCCCTCGATTTGAGCGATCTTCTTGCACCCCCATAAGGTTTTAAACGAAAACAGTTTAACTAGCGGAGATGTTAAAAAGCGGCTCCTGCTTGATGAATGGCCACAATCTGTTTGAAGGCCTCAGGGACAGTTTGGTTTTCTGGTCCGACTCCTGCAGCCGAGCAGACCGGGGTCCTCTCTGTTTAGTGTCTTTGTAGGAATCGAGCCTGGCTCACTGCTGCCATGTTCACTGACATTAAAAAACACACTCCCTCCTCTCTGCTATACCCCGAGAGCTGCACTGAAGAAGAAGAAGCATAAAGAACCGAGATGGAAAACATGATCACAGTGAAGTTTAATTGTTCAACACGTTAACTTGTTTAGACTTTTGCCATGTTTTCAAGTAAACAAAGTTTGTTGGACTGCAGTCTTGTGAGATGAAAACATGGTGTCAAGAATGTCAGTTGGCAGAGGACTCCCTCACACAAATATGATAAAAAGCCATAAAAATGGAATTCTATCACTTGGATATGATCACACCAATAGTTTACAATAAAATACATGCAAAAACGTTTTACTGACCAAAAAATAGCTGCACAAGTGTAGTAGATAAAGTAATATGGCATTCTATTAATTACATACTTAAATAAAGATACATCTTTTTGTACAGATTTGTTTTTTTTTGTGTCTTGCTCACTCGATCAGCTCTCCATTGGTCACCTCCACACCGTCTGTCCCTCCACAAAGGGACAGACAGCATTGCCATTCGTGAGTGGAGGAGATGGGAAAGAACGCTTAGTTTACACTTAAACAAATACACGTTACAACACGAGTTCCTGGGACACTGCCGTGATTCCGGATTGATTGAATTATTGAAAGTGTTTATCACACACATGTCCCAGTTCAAGAGGTCACAGACCCTCTGTCTACGCACGCAAACGGTTATTTAACAACTCCTTGTTGTCTTTCCTCTTTTTATCTTTTCATCTTTCATTCAAATGGTATGAACTGGATGTGAAACGCCCACTGTGCTCTATTTATGTATTCACAATACAGGGCGACCAGTCTCACATTTAGGCAAATGTAAACCCTGCCCGGGGTTGGACATCTCCAGTCCCAACAGAAGGGGGTTTCCCCTCAGTGCCGGACGCTTCTCGCGAGCACACGGCGCACAACGGGGACCGCAGCGCCGCGTGCGCCCTCTACAGGCTGCATCCGGGACAACACCTCTCCGTGAAAAAAGAAACACACACACACACACACGAAATCGCAAATGAGCTGCAGCGGCAGCGGGGGAACCGCAACGACGCCGTCTCTTCCGGCAGGGCGGGCTGACCGACTCCCCGCTGGCGGCGGCATGGACGCCTGCGCCCAAATGGCGGAGTGAGCGAGGATGCGCCTCCCCAGCTCCATCTTTGTGTCGGTGTCTCTGTTCACGGCCGAGACCACGGCGGCGCTGTACCTCAGCTCCACGTACCGCTCCGCCGGAGACCAGATGTGGCAGCGTCTCACGCTGCTCTTCACGCTGGTGCCGTCCGTGCTGGTGCAGCTGACCCTCACCTTCATCCACCGGGACCTGAGCAGGGACCGGCCGCTCGTCCTGCTGCTGCACATCCTGCAGCTCGGACCCGTGGTCAGGTCAGTGCTGGCGGGTTTTCCTCCCCCGGGTGCACGGTTGCGCTCCCCCGCTGTGAATCCAGCTGCGCCCCCAAATCACGCGATTCAAGGTGTCGGGTTGTGTCATTTCACCGAGTGCATTGCGCACATGCTCTTGTTTTCATTCACTTCGGCCTTTTTTTGGGGGGGGGGGGGGGTGTGTCTCCGGCTGGCTGCAGACATGCAGCCGGTTGCGGGGATTGACTCCCCCATCGAGTTGGGTGACAAACAGCTGATCAATAAGCGTATCGATATGTTCCATAGACCGCAGAGCGGGCTGCCACTACAGGAACGGCTCTCACTAAGATCTCCTCTCCTGCGGTTCGATCATGTGCAGCTGTGGCTGATGTCTTGCTGACACATATGACGGAGGACCCTTTAAACACACAGGCCTGATCTGTTAAAGCAACTTAATCCTGCACGTCCAAAGCCTCCCTGCAATCAGGAATCCAGAGCAACCATGTTGTCACATATCAAACAAAAGACCACGTGGGGAGATGAAAATATAGCCAGACAAAGGACAAGTGGATTTATCGATTTTTTTTGTGGTAAAAAACAAGACTTTTGCGTTCTTGTTAAGGCGAAGAAGTCCAAACATTTAATTAGTTTAGCTTCTCAAATGTGACAATTTGCTGATTTTCTTTGTTTTCTGTTGAGGTAAACTGAATATCTTTGAGTTTAGAGCTGTACAACTAAAAAACTTGGACTAGTACACTAGTGGCAGCCCCAGTGGAAACCCATTATGGGATTGAAATGAAAATTAATCTTTCAGCCTGCAGCCCATTTCAGGATTTGAGTTTTCATTGATTTTTAGTCAAATATTTGCATGTGGCGGCATGCAACTAATGGTCACATTATAAAGCAGAGTGTAAAATAAACACCGACCCGCCCCCCACTTCCCCCTTTTATACATTTCAATAATGACTTGCGCACAGAAAGGAAAACATTATGCCTAATTCAGTAGGCATAATGTTTTCCTTTCTGTGTGCAAGTCATTATTGAAATGTATAAAAGAGGAGCGGTTGATAAACACATTTAATGGAATGCACTGAGCTTGGACTCGATAGACGCTGTCATTGTATCTGGAATCAAAATCAATAACTGTTTTTTATGCAGAACACCATAAAACCCCTCAGTTCTTAAATGTTAATATTTGAAGGTTTTGTGGAGAAAACCTTAGTCGCGTTCTGGCTTCTCACCATCCAGCAAGCCTTCAGCTCGAGGATAAACACTGACTGAAGGAGGCCGCTACATTCACGGCGTCCCAGAAACATCCATATTTGATGGTTTTCTCTGGTCGACCAGTTGAGCAAACGCGTTGACGCCCCAGCCGAGGCCTTGGTGGATGTGACCCCGTCCGGCCCGTTTCCCCTCCAGCGGCTTCAGATGATTACTATTGAGACGTTCACATCTTTCCTCAGTGAAGAGCCTATCTAAGAATAGCAGACGTTGGCCGGGGCTCCTTATCTCGGACAACACAACCAGGGAAGGAAACGTCTATGTCTACTGCCAACTTCGTCAACAAGCCACACTTCACACATCACTATCAATCAGCTAATTCTTTTGCATCATAAATGCAACGACACGGCTGCCAGGGCTGAAAATGCTCATCTTCAGCTCTTAAAAACGTATTTCTAATTCTTCACGAGAGTAGGATGGGATCGTGGGATCATTTTGTTTTTTACAAAAATCGACATAAGTTGACTTTATCAGTCTCTTAAGGGTAAAAATGGAGTTTGACTAGACAATCTTGACTCAAGGTCTTTGTACTTCCTGCAGCTTTTCCAAACAGGTGTTTTTCTTATCGTTCCTTCTCCTTGAAGAATCATAATGCAACATAATATCCGTTTAATCTACTGAAAGAGCGAAGCTTCTCTGTGCTCACCCTGCATCTGCACACTAGTCTGTCAGAGCCTTTCAGCTAAAGATAGCTGCCGCTGCTGATGAAAACTACAGGAAGTTGTTGTGAGAGAGGCTTTTGAGCGCTATAGTTGGATGTGTTTCTGCACATTGTGCTTCTAATTGTTCGGGGTGAAGAGATTTGTCTTGTTCCACGAGACACCAGTAGCTTATTGCACTGGACTGGGCTCCTTTTAACAATAACGTTAAATAGATGGGACATGACTCGTAGACCAGCTGCTATATATTTAAGCATCAAAACGATCCATAAAAATGTGTAAAAATAACTATCTAAAAGATCTTAAAAGTTATTGTTTCCAATCCAATCCACTCAGAGAGGTGATGCAATCCAAATCGTTAGTTTCTATGATCCGTCGCACCACTAATGGATTATAGCTGCTATAAATCAAGATTATTTTGTCAAAATCTGTTTGCGCTTTTTTTTGCACCTCAAACAATATGAATATCCGTTCAGTTTGGGACTGATCTTCATCTCCTCATCCCTTTGGTCATTTGTTTTCTACCACTAAAGAGCCACAGACGGACTCAGCCTTTCCACTCTTATTCATTTATCTCTACTTTAATGGAGTCGGTGGTGCGTTTGCCGTGCGTGCCACTCCAGCCGATGATAAACCGTCTGCCCCTCAGCATCCCTGTGGATTAAATCCTCCTGGCTCGGTGTTAAAGTGACGCTGTGCACCAGCGCGGCCTCGACCTCGTCTCGACCTGCACACATCTGACAGCTGTTCGGACATTTGAATGATCAGACGGCTCAGTGCTCGTGAACACGCAGCGAAGGATATTGATTGATATCACACGTTGGCCTAACTGAGCGAGTGTTGAAACAAAGGATTTAGATGGACCTTTTATCGTAGCTTTTTGGTGTTCAAATTGATCACGGTGGAAGACCTGAGAGACCTGAGAGTTGCGGTTAATCATTTGGACCAAACAGACAATTTTATATGATGTGCTCTGCAAATGCAATTGTTAAAAGACCAAAACATGAATTCATAAAAAATATTAAAGGCACTTTAATATTTGGATTATTTGCCACCCTGGATAAAACATTCATATTTTCCTGAATACATATTTGTCCTTCACAACCAACCTTGTCGAAGCTGCACAAATATTAATACTTGGCACACTCAGTGAGGTCGGTATGCTGAAAATGATCAGTAGGGGATCAGAAAAAACCCTGAAAAAAAAACCCTTGAGAACCTTCAGCAAAATCACATTCCTCGCACCGTGCTGAAACGTCGGGAACCGTTTTGAATAAGCGCAAATCTGGTTTTGCATCTTCATTTAATCTCTTTCTTCGCCAACATTTCCCCCTGTTTTGTAAAACGTTTAAACGTGGCTTAACCAGCGCCTGCTGTTTGTCTGCTGCTGCTGCTGCTGCTGTCGATCCTCCAGGTGTCTGGAGGCGTTCTGGATCTATGGCAGCGTGGGCCGTGTGGAGGAGCCCTATGTCAGCATCGTCAGGAAGAAGCAGATGCCTCGCCGGGGTCAGTCGGAGGAGGTGGAGCGGCAGGTGGGGCAGGCGGAGGGGAAGCTGTTTACGCACCGAGCCGCCTTCGCCCGCACCTCTGTGATTCAGGCCTTCCTGGGATCGGCCCCCCAGCTCACCCTGCAGCTCTACATCTGCGTCCTGCAGCAGGGGGTCTCCGTCGGACGAGGTGAGCAGGAGTCATTTCAGTGGCTCTTTAAAATTAATGTCACGCGTCCCCTTAATCCCCCGCCCCCCGCCCTCGCAAGTCCACAGCTCCACCGCCATGTGGGCCGATTAGCTAAGTGCCGTATTGGAAATAAGAGGACGGTGTTTTCATGAGTCAAAGTGGTGTTATGTAACCCCCTCTCTGATTCACAGGAGGCAAAATGGTGATTCTCTCACACCTGGCTGTCCAACGCTTCGAGGCAGCCAGTAGTTCTATTTCTGAGAGAGAGATTTATATAAGTTTCACACAAGGTCAAACTAAGGCATCTTGTCTTCAGGACCCAAATGAGGTTTTAGATGGATAAATCTTTTCTTCTGCTCCGGACCGTCTGACACTTCTATTTCACGCTTTCCGATTTAACAGCCTGATAGTGATGAAAGGGAGCTTCAGGGCTTTTTTAAAGGAGAGGTTCACAAAGGCAGAAATGTACAGTAAACGATGCAATCATCCATCCCTCTGTGTAATGATAATTAAAAGATCCATCCAGGCGATTTCAATGGATGGGGGCGCGGGACAAATCCGCAGTCACAGTGCACAAAAAAAGTTTATCTGAAGTCTTTTTAGTACCAAATCCCATCTTTTATGTTATGAATCCACTGCTGTGCACTAATAAACAGAAATAGACTCCATACACTGTAATATTGAATATTTATTTATGTATTTTTGTTGCCATATATTTTCAGAACAGAAAAACATGCATGATACCAACCTTGTATAATCTGCTGACAAAGACCAAAAAAATGTTTCTCTTGGGAAAAAATGAACCCAAATGAAGGACATACTTTCCTCAATTATCTCTATTTTACACTGTCAGGCACTCTGATGGTGATCTCCCTCCTGTCTATTGTGTACGGAGCGCTGCGCTGCAACATCCTGGCCATCAAGATCAAATACGATGACTATGAAGTGGACGTCCGCCCCATGGCTTACGTCTGCATTTTCCTGTGGAGGAGCTTTGAGATCGCCACTCGCGTGGCGGTCCTGGTTCTGTTCAGCTCTGTGCTGCAGCTCTGGGTCCTGCCTGTGGTTCTGCTCAACTTCCTGGTTTTCTTCCTGTACCCGTGGATCCTGTTCTGGCTGAGCCACTCACCGTTCCCAGAGAACATAGAAAAGACTTTGACCAGGGTGGGAACCACCATCGTGCTTTGCCTGCTCACCTTCCTCTACGCCGGCATCAACATGTTCTGCTGGTCGGCCGTGCAGGTGAAACTCAACGACCCGGACCTCATCAACAAGTCCCAGAACTGGTATCGCATGGCCGTGTACTACATGATGCGCTTCGTGGAGAACGCCTCGCTGCTCCTGCTGTGGTACATCTACAAAACGGACTTCTACAAGTTCTTCTGTGCGCCGCTGCTGGTGCTGCAGCTGCTGGTCGCCTACGCCATCGCCATCTTCTTCATGCTGGTCTTCTACCAGTTTTGTCATCCGTGTCGGAGGCTCTTCTCCTCCAGCATGACCCAGGGCCTTTGGAACTGCTCGTTCCTCCTTTGTCTCATGTGCAACTCTGCTCCCCCACAGAACAGGCCCACTGGAGTGGCGCCCCGTCCCACCAAAAGCACACGGCCGCCCAGCGACGAGGCCCCCGACTCAGCCAGCGACAGCGCAGACGACATGCCTAACGAAACATCGTACGACATGCTCAGTGACACGATCTACGAGAACGCTAATGAACTGGGCAATAATATTTGTGGTGGAATCAACGGTGACGTTAACCACAGTGTATCCTGCAACGCTTAAAGCATCTGTCGCGCTTCGTCAGACGGACAGTCTGACCACACCCGCTTTAACCCGCTAAGTGCCACATGAACACCTCCGCCACCGATTCCTCCTCATACGTCCATCTCAACTCTGTTCACCTCCAGAGAAGTCCTACATGATGTAAACGTGTTCTTAACTGGAGAGGGACAGTGAACACACCGTGTTCAGCTGTGACCAGAAGCAAAAGCGGTGCTCACATGCCTCTTCGGCCAAAATACAAACGACGCCTTGATAGGCTTACAAATAAAGTCATGGACCCAGCATTTCCTTCTATGCTGAATTATTGATGACAAGGCGCCGTGCATTTGAATTGATTGTATTTAATGTGTTTGGCATGGTGAGTGCATGTGTCGATCCTCGGATGAACTTCTGCAGGAAGGAGGATCTGTTTTGTACGGAGGGGGGAGGAAGTGTTCTGAAACTGTTTTATGGCTGCAAGCAATCAGCTTTTTTACTCCTTGATCACAGCTTTATCATTAATACGCACTGCTTCTGTGATGTATTTGTGATTGGTGATAAGATATGAATCTCGCCACATTATATAGAGCCTGTTTGATCACCAAGCCCTGCAGGTGTAATGTTTTTGCACGTTTACAAAAGGGATTTAAGTGGCTTTTGTTTTTAACTGCTGAGCAACAGTTGCAGTGATGTGAAATGCTTTTCAATGTGTTTGCATTTTTGTAATTAGAGCGAAGGTCTGTTGGCTCTAAATCTGTGTCTCACTGGGATAGAATATTTACACCAAGTGCACACTAAAATGTATTATCTTGGCATCTTAAATACGCCTGAGATGGCATTACGATTTTTTTTTTTTTCACCCTTAAATGTTGTACGAGAGTCTGTGTTGGTTTTTGCACTTACCTTTTCGCCATGTATCTGCAAATAGAAGACTGCCTCATGTATCAAATTAATTAGCCTGTTTTTTCAAAGATAAGCCCAAAAAAAAGAGCAAAAATGGAAAAGGCCTATAATCGTACTTAAATAAATTTATATTTATATGTGGAAATTGTCACGTTTTTCTAGTAAAGCCAAGAAGCGTCTAGTGGACAAGCACCCGACTGAACCATTCCTATTTATTACCTTGGTGAGACTCGAATCACATTCTTATATGAAAGATAAAAAGAAAAAAAGGGGCAGTGAAGACAAGGACCGCACTGGAGTCGCTCCAATACACTTCCAACGGATTTCTACAGAGAATGTCTAGAAAAACTGCAATTGCCCTTCTGCCCAATGAACTCCATCCTGGAAATACATCCCATATTCAGTTACAGACTTATCAATAAAGCACAAATTCAGACTAGAAGCTTTAATTTATACTTTATTATAGTAAGATTTTCACAGAAACTAACATTCAGGAATGTACTTAAATAAACAAAGACGAGACTGACAAGTCTATAGCCATGCTAGCAGAGGCTGTACCAACAGCTAACACATGTTTAGCAGGTATACATTTAACCATGTTCACCATCTTGGCGTCATAGTAAGCCAACATTTGATTTTAGTAGCTTTAAATACAATGTTTTAGTTCCGCAACTACCTGCTGACAAAACAAAGTACTGCATTCCAAAACTAATTACTAGTTTCACATTACTAGCATTCATTTAGATCTTAATAGTCAACAAAGCAAGGCGTCCGGCTTGAAAATACGTCCTTGGTCCTTCCGAAGCAATATTTTCTCAAACAAACCTAGGCTGTCAACTCAGAAACCAAAACCCTTTTTCTGCCTTATGTTCCTCAAACCTTTGGGAGAAAAAACGTGTGTCCATTCAGAGGGAAACATCTGAGCATCTCAATGGCTTCATGGTCACGCTGGCGTTTCAAGCTTCAGACATGACGCTGTGCAGAGGGAGCAGCTCAGAGCGCCACAGCGAACACACCGACCACACAGTGCATGGTGCGATTCTCCCACCTGACTGTGCAGCTTCCTGAAACACACAAACAAGCCGGAGAAATTAGTGGCAGTACGGTTTGAAATTTTTTATAAATAACCACACAATTTCTGAATGACTTAAAGCATGCAGTACCATTGGTATGACTGTACAGATGATCACCACTTTCTGTTGTGTCCCAATGAAATAAGTCCTTCATTGTAAAGTAGTGCCGTGAAAACCACCCCACAATCAAAAGACATTCATTTGGTAACTGCAGTGAAACCCAAACCAAATTTCAAAAGCATTGCAGCTCTCATTATGGAATAACCTCTCACCATCAGTGGCCGTGTCCCAGTAGCAGGAGTTGGCGGTGTGGAGGCCGGCGCCACTCTTCTGCATGATGGTACAGTTTACTGTAAAACATCAGACGGCAGTCTTACTCAGTGTGTCACATGTCAACGTTGTGTCCTGAGGTCTCTTGAAGGGCAGTTAGTTCACCGATGTATTTAAATGGACGTCCTTGCTTCACCAGATGAGTCAGTGAGTTCTCGACTATACCGGCCGTCCACTGGTTCACTTTACTCTGGTTGTAATCGGTTCCACCAATAACACCATCGATACACTGAGACAGAGCAAAAGAGAGAGAGACAGAGGAGAGATGTACACTGCCATCACACTGAATAGTTTATTAACCATTAAATGATGTCTTAATGTTTCCAGAAGTAAAAACCTACCTCTTTAATGGAGATGTTGACATCATCAGCATTGAAGAGGGCCTGATGTGTCAAAGTTCAAAAAGAAGTTGGTGGCATCGGTTGTTGTATATAAAAACTGAAACTTCCAAATGTGATAACATTTAGCATAAAATGTTATTGCAGATGAACTGCAGAGATTTGCGCCATTATAACGCACACCACTTACATTTATTTTAAAAAGAAATTACATATTCATTTCAATAACTTGAATGAATTAAGTATATACTTTCCATTAAAAAATAAAAGGTAGTAATATTCCCATCATGTTATGCTTATTTATTTAACCCTCATCGTTAACGGGAGATGTAAAAGTATTGACACTGACCACACCTCGATGCTAGTGGATTTAGCTAGCCGAAGCTAACGCTAGCTATGACCGCTTCCGTGGGTATAACGGTGGGTATAACGGCATAAGTTTTACGGAGTCAGATTAAAATGGTGTACAAAACAAGTTTACCTCATCTCCAGAGTTATATTCCTCCATCGTTACTCACACAGAGGTAAGTTACGATAGTTAATTATACTTTATATAACCGGCTCGGTTACAGTTTCTTGTAGCTACTCTTACTTCTTGTTTTCCTGAGTCAACGAGCGCAGACAAGCCGAGTCTTCTCCTGCTGAAGCGGTGACTGATTTCCCTGCGCTGCCCCCTTGTGGTGGAAGTCACACATAAAAACCAGCGTCATAATTGTCGGACGTCTCATTCATGAAAATACTGTAAACCTTTAATCTCAGAAAAATAAAGGAACCATTAGAGAAGAAAGAAATTGGCAAACCGAATGCCTATATGGGAATATATTACACGTTGTTGAAAATATAATACATTTTTATTTCACCAAATAGTTGTAGGTTGTTGCAAGCATTGTGTATTCTAGCGTTTATATTTCTTTCTCAGCCCCCCCAACAACCATTGCTTTCCGCATCTGCGCACGGATCGCATCAATCCCCGGGGCTTTGCCACTTCTCTTTCACCACCTTTTAGTGACTTGCATTTGGAAAATTGACGATGATCCCTCCTCCGCCTCCAGCTCCACCTCTACCAAAGAGGGCGTAGTAGTTGGATTCAGGAGTTCCTCAAAGTGTTCCTTGATCCGCCCGATAACCTCCTCCGTTGCGGTCAGCAGGGTCCTTACTGCACAGCTTGGATGATTTCCCGTTTCCACCTCTTGAGGTGCCGGATGGTCTTCCAGAAGCACTTTGGTGCTGACCGAAAGTCCTTCTCCATAGTTACCCCGAACTCCTCCTCATTTACAAAATCGATCTTTGACCTAGGGCGCTGTGGTACCACGTACCCTTACGAACATCGTTATGTTCGAACATGGTGTTTATCGACAATCTGTGACCGTAGCAGAAGTCCAATAACAAACGACCACTCGGGTTCAGATCATGGAGGCCGTCATAGGGGGTCTATGACGCCTCTAGGAAATAGTTTTATTCGTCGGTAAGTGAATTTTTTTTTAGAAACAGCTGTCGCATTTTCTGGAATAATCCTATTAGAGGATTGAATGACACGCACACGCGCACGTACTTACGAACAAACATACTCTCTCTCTCTCTGTCTCTCTCTCTCTCACACACACACACGCGCGCGCGCGCGCACGCACACACACACACACCACGCCCCCTCCTGTCGGGAACACCCTGGCTGTGGATGTGAGCTTTCAGACGGTGCCGAGGCGCACCGACACGCTGACGTACAGTCACTGATCCCGGGACGGGCTCTCCCAGCCTGCCGTGCTTCCCTTCCCGGTTCGGGCACCAGGTAAGACAGACCGCCGCTCCTCGAGGCACCCGGTAACACGCCGGGACACCCGACACCTGCGGCTTTCCTCCGGCATATGGCACAGTCAGCCGCTGCCTGCTCGTCCACCACGTTCCGTGTGCTGTTCGGTTGGTGGTCTCGGGCGGTCTATGCACCATCGCGACCACGACCTTGGGGGATTAGTCACGGATCGACGGGTCCAGACAGCCCCACTTCCCAAAGTTAAGCGCGTTAGGGCAGGTGCAATGCAGTAAAACGCTCCTTTTCAGGCTCCTCGTTGCCTCCCGCTGGGTCGAAGGTATATGAACCTGCAGTCAGGTCGACTCACTTCTATTTAATAATCTGCCGAGATTGTGTTGCATGAATTAACTTGCTGTCCCGAGAGGTTTGAATGCCATGATGTCATGAGATGACGGCCAGAGGTCTGGATCTATCGACCATTGGGGCTTTGAGGGGCTTCATATAAATCCACTTTACGCTATGACAGCAGTGGATTAATGATGTCTGTGTCGGTTTCATGAGGAATCACCAGGATATCCCTCTGCTCCTCGGGGAGGTGTTGCTGAAGAGGTGGCAGACTCACGGGGATGCTGCCTAATGTCTGCAGGATTGGCTGAATGTCTTGCTCTGTTTTCTGAACATGCACCAAAGCTGGAGACGTGGCAGGTGCAACCCTCATTACGGTTCATCATCGGATTAGTTGGTGTTGTGCTTGTGTTTGATGCTGCTTCGCACAGCAGAGATGTGATATGCAGTTTAGGATCAAGTCAAAGTGAAGCTGAGACGTTTGAAGCCTCTGTTGAGGAACCAGAGTTTGCGTCTGGAATACATGAGGGATGTTTATATTGGATTGTTGGGTTGTTGAGCTGACATGTGTTCTTTGTTTAATCAAATACGGAAGCAGTTAATGGTTGTAATTTCTCACCGATGACTCTGTTAATGTTTTTGATCAATCATTTGACCTGTAAAATCTCAGAAAACGATCCAGACGTGACAATCAATTAGCCCTTTCAGCTTTAAATTGTATATCTATTGACTCATTCTCTCACGGCATTAATCTTCTCCTCTCAATAGCCCCCAAATGTTTATTATCTTTAGAAAAATAGTATTCTTTCCAGCACTACATTTTGTAACATTTGGTTAAATTTGAAAAACATGGACAAGAGACCGGTGGACTAATGCTTAGATGTTTTTTCCTTATTCACTGCAGTCATCTGGTCATTAGCCAGTCCAAAGAGCCAATGTAGCCTGAACAGGACCGTTCTTCTTATTGAAGGTGCTGAGACTGGCGGCTGTGTGGCTACTTACTCTGACAAAGTAGCCACAGACGACCATTAGCAGCGTTTTAGAACCATCAGCTCTGTGAGACTGGAAGAGCTGTAAATTAAAACAAAGCAGTTGAGATAATTAGTAAAAATGCATTATCCACAGTTTCATTATGAAACAAGTACATGTACCATTCAAATAAGAAGCGTCTTGAAGGTTTTTACAGTATACACTTCACAAAAAATAAAAACATTTACGAATACCTGACCAATTCTACACTGCTGTTTTTTGGTTGCTTGTTTTTATTTTTTTGCTGGGTAAATCCGCCATGTAATTCGTCATCGTGACACGTCTTTAAATGGGCTCATTTGGCTCGTGGAAGCTGTGTCTGCTGCAGAGGCTGTTTTTTAAATTATTGTCACAGGGAGAACGGCTCGCTAATGACAACCAAGCTTTTATACAGCTCACACACACACACAAGGCTGCTGCCGGGGGGAATAGATGGGGGAGGAAAGGAGGAGAGACGCCAGGAGACGCAGGGATTCCCTGATTTCTCTCCCTGCAGCCAGCCAGCGCTCATCCAGCGGAGCAGAAAGCAGCCCGGGGGAGGGAAGTCACGCAGCACTACACGTCTGCGTCTTCACCATTTGCCAAGAAGAGTGCGTGTGTGTGTGTTTGTGTGTGCGTGTGTGTGCATGTGTGTGTGTGTGTGTGTGTGCGTGTGTGTGTGTGTGTGTGCGTGTGTGTGTTTCATTATGGCAGACGTTTCTGTGACAGGCTGCAGCTCGTGGTGCACGACGATGTACTCTGACCCACAAAACTATACATTGCTTAACTACATTTTGGTTTTACATATAAATGTGTATTTATATGTAAAAGATATTAGTTAAGATTACTTGATTATTTTATCAAATTGAAATCTGCATAAATATTTACATGAAAAAACACCTATCAAATATGCATTTAATCCCTCCAAACAAACCCACTGAAGGGACGGTGTGTAGGACTTGGAGGCATTTAGCGGTGTGGTTGTTGGTTTGCACCCAACTAAATTCCCCTCCAATCATTTCCCCCCTTTTCAAGAGTCCGGTAACATGAGCTGCAGAGCGGCCCTCCATGCTGTGATAACAGAATATTATAAGACGGCAGCTGGCGGTACCAAGGTGTTGTGCTCTGCGGCAAGCGCCCCTATGTAGGGTTCATTATGAAACACAAAAAGCAAACGGGTCTCTGGGTCAGTGGATGACACACACATGAAAATGGGTTTCATATAATGTTTTCCATCTCCAAATGCCACACTCTGGCCACTAAAAAGAACACATTCTTTTGGCAGGTCCTGTATTTAGGTATAATGGAGCCTAAAAGAAAAGCAATGCAACATTTAAATGTTGGCGTGGAATAAATTGCCCGACTGGCCGGAAAACCTAAAGTCCCTTTTGTTAACACCAGTGCTGCCTTCTGTATTTAAATGGCAGCAGTATTGGCAAGGCATCAGTCCGTCACACGAATCCTGTCTTCTCAAAAACAATTCATTTGGCACATTTAATGGAGACTTAATAGCTGCCTTTAAAAGATTGAATATTAGCGCATTGCACTGCATGATTATATCAAGATTAACTCGGTCGATGACCTCGGCTGCTGCAACAAAGCGTGTCTGTGCTGCTGCATTCAATAACTCTAAACTCCGTAGTCCTTTGTTGTGCAGGGCTTCCCTCCCACCCACTCACTGATGCGTCTCTGTGGCTCCCTGGTGCATACACCCCGTTTGGTATGCAGCCTATAGCCCCTCGCGGCCTCAGAGATGCTACTCAAACCCGTTCAGTCACCGCGGCAGCGAGGCAATCAGTGGAAGCCCGTCCGTGCACCAACGGGGGGAGAAAACACTTCAACGAGCAGAAAGGAAATTGGAACGCAGCGCTGAGAGGAATGACTCAGTTGGGTAACACATTTTCTGGTCAGGAAGTGATGCCTCTGTTCCACCCTTTTTAAACCCGGAATGTGTGCGGACGCGTGACGCACACTCGACACGATGTGATGTTGAGCTGAAGCTCTGAGGGAGGCACCGGCTCGGGAATAGGATGATGGGACACTTCAACCTGCAAATGAGGCAAAAGTGTGAACGTACCGAACAAACCTTTTCATCCATAACGACATCATTATTGTGTTATGTCCTATGTTGACTGGGTTTGCTGTGTGGAAAAGTCAATATGGCAGAATGTACATCAAACACTGACATTAATTAGATTAATTGTTTGCAAGTCGTCCACAAGGTGTTTATTCAGTGTGTGTATTTGAACAGCTGTAAGGAAATGAGTGGGAGTCACAACCTTGATGTTTTGTTATTATAAATCTAAAACCGACAAACGCTGAGTGAGAATTTTTTTTTAAATCATTAAGTTTTAAAGTATATTATTAAAATTGTTATTTAAAATGTTTAACATGCTGTTTTGGAAGTGAAAAATGCATGGCGAGAGAATATTTGTTAAAAAGATAATACAAGGCAAAGAGTATAAAGGTAGAGCTGGTGAATCTGCTTATTTAAGACATGACTTTTCTTCACTTCTTCATCAAGTCAAACCAAGCGTTTGAAACACACAGTAGAGGCCCACATTAATACTGTCATCGGAGGTGTATAAAGGTGTAGGAGTAACATTTAGTTGTGAGTGTCGTGAACATTTGGATCACATCATCTTGAGCGTCAGTCATTGGTCTCGGCAGAATGTCCCGTCCACCGTGCCTTTATTTGCAGGAGGGGAAAGTCCACATTGAAATGTCCGTAGTCAAGTATTGCTTCTTATCAATGAGTCAAAGTTTGTTTTGGAACACCTGCAGGGTGCCGGTGTTCCCTTCCAGGATCATACTTCCTGCACAACATCTGGATCACATAAAAAAATCCCCAAAATGATCTTTATTAAGTCCTTCAGCAGGGCAATTCATTCATAAACAATATTATCAACAGCCTTTTAGCACCAGCCAAAGGATTTTTTTGGGAGCAAAATAAAGCCCAAGCTGCTGAAGCATCTTTCAACGCCGTCAGTATTCTGTCCAAGTATTGTTCCTCTTGATTCCTGTGGATTTCACAGTTGGAGTTGGACACATTTTCCCTTGATTTGGGTCTTTTCAAATTAATTCTTCTGGTTTCTGATCAGTGTGAGTGGAGCTTTTCCACATTCATCCTTGTAAAAATCGAATAGTGCTCCAAACCTGGAATCCATCTGCCTGAAAGCGCAGCTCGTCTTCCCTACAGGATGTTTATTCACACATCCAGACATCCGGCCCAGAAACTTTGTCTCCTTTGTGTTCCGGCTCTGCGAATTTACCAACACGCCATGTAATCAAACCCAAAGCAGCAGTTAAACGGGAACGAGTGCTATGAAATATTAAGCCATGTTGGTGGAAGGAGAGAGAGCTGATTATGAACCAAACGCCTCTCTCTTATTCTCTGTGAAGAAGCAGCAGAGGCCTCGACTGAAACTGGGTTAATGAGACCCGGCCTCGATCTAGAAACCTCTCATCTCTTGTTTTTGAAGCGCTTATCAGTGGAAATCTTTAACACGCTGACAAACCAAGAGGTTTCGTTCTGTTATCCTGAAAGACTGGTGTCGTAAAAGATGAACTGATCCTTTTTATGTTTTTGTTTTAGCTGTTGATACTGTCTTACCGAGTTCCTCAACGATGTGTTTTCCTTCAGAATATGTGTAACATGTTTATCCAACAACCAGATTGTCTTTACTTGAACTGTCTCACAGTTTCCATCGTGAGCTCCAACAGTGCCGGCTCGGATCCGTGGCGCAGAAGGCAGAGTGTGTCTTGAAAACTGGAACATTTCACTAGTGTTTCTGGCAGGAGAAATTGGCCTGTTTCACGCTGCAGTCACAGGACGGAAGATGAAGGGAGAAGCTTCACGCAGAAAGCATTTGTCCCGATTAATCCCATTAATAAATAAGCTGATGTATTGAGGATGAATTAAGGACATTGTTTGAGACGCCTTAAGAATTTAGTTTGAATTATGTGGATTTTTGAAGCAGTGGGAAATATTTTAAGTTTCCTTTGCTGATGTCATCACTCGTCAGGTTAATTCTTCATGCAAAGAACTTGTGATATAATTAAAAGGTGCAAAAAACAATATTAGAACTGTAAGCATTAACGAAACCATCCAATTATCACAAACTACATGCATACAGGTGATTTAGGTCGCCATGAGGTCATTCCTATGTTCCCAGGCTTCTACTTTTCCAGTGTTTTATAGACTCACGTTGTGAGGTTTTGGCAGTGCACTGAATGGTTTAAACCGTTCCATGACCAACATGAAGATTGTTGGTTTCAAGGAGCTTAACATATGTAGTCTATGATCTCTTGGTGGCTGATGTAAACACACTGACGCGGGGACATATACATTGAACATTTGTCCTCTGGACAGAACATTGCTGAGAGCATAAAACCCTTTGAAAGGTCTTGTCGTGTCATATAGTGGGGATACTGAGTTGAAAAGAACCCTGCGAACACAAGCTGCCCACTATTTCAGTTCATCACCAAAGACCTGCAAGGCTAATGCATACGCATGCATTGACAGACGTCAGCATGCTAACAGGCTATAGTAAATATGTTACCAATCAGCATATTCAGCACTGAATAAATCCGTTACAAACATGGTGGTAAGCAGACAGTCACTGTACAAATTAAACCCAATTTAACATCCAAATTAATTGTGGACTAATTTTAGAATCATGCAGAAAATGGCGTCGGTCGTTGTTTGACATTTGGTGTGAGCGGCGGTTATTAGTCATGGTAATCTCTGACTATATGAGAATATTCAAATATCAAAGGCCTGAAAACTGGAAATCCTTTTTAAGATGGCTTTAGACATCAGAGCTCAGTAAAATGAGTGATTTCTAAATTTGATGATGCCGTTTGTATGTAGCTATGCAGTATTAAAACAATGTTTCAGAAGTATTAACTTCATGCAACAGTAACCAAAGTACTTCTGATGTGTTTTAATCCTTTAGGGGGTGAAATTATTTTTTGATGTTAGGGGCTGTGACTTCTAGAGCTAAAGTAAAGCTCAGGGTACCTGACTGGTAACAAGGTCATCATTGAACACCTGATTTGAGCTTCTTGCTCGTCTTGTGCTTAAAGTACAGATTTGATATCATCTTTTGTTTCTCCGTTCACACTCAGTACCCAACAAGACAGAAACCGGATTATCCCTTTCTCTCTGCTCGTCCGTACAGTGGAAGCCTTTTTCCTCAGCCCACGCTTAGTTTGGGGAAGTGGAACCAACAAACCATTAGTGTTCGGACAACTGCAGGCTGCATTGGGATTAGACGGATGCAGGATAGTCAGAAAGAGGTGGGAGGAGCGCTGGAATAATATGAGAGGACATGTGACAAGTAGCTCTGGTTTTTAAAAGCTCTAATTTGTTTTTTTCCCCTATTTTCTGCTCCATTGCGCCGTGCAGGGGACTGTAGAGGCCTGCAGCCCTGATGGGTTACTGGTGACGGCTCCTGTGAGAGTTGTGATGTTACGGGAACATGCAGGGGCATCGCTTTCAGTGTTTGTCATGTCTGTGATCGAATTGCCTCAAACAACGGCGATGGTCAAACACAAATCGAAAAACAACTCTGAAAGGCCTCGGTGGGTAAATATTGTGTGGTAGAGAAGGATATTAGGTAAATAAAAGTGAACCACTCGTATAACCTTTTTTAAACATATGCAAAATGTAAATAAAAAAAAATTACGTTGTGCAACGTAAGCACGTAAGCTAGCTCAAACACACCAGAGCCGGCTGTCAGAGCAGGTGGAAATGAGATCACTGTTGAACTTTGTTTAACAATGCGCACTGTGTGACTGTTCAAATGGCTGCGTGGTGTGTAACTAGGCTGACGCACATGATCTGATGTGAGTAGATGTGTGGAGATTGAAATGAGATAATTTGAAACTAGATTCTCTCTCCGCCCCTTTGGCGTGAATGTTAGGTTATTCAATCCAGCTCCCTAATTCCATTTTTGGAAAGATCTTTGACCATCATACATGGACCACAATGGAAGCAGACACTTTGCAATATATTTATCCTTCTGAAACGGACATTCCAACGACATCTCAAATGATCTTCCCCGTCTACATATGAGTGCCTGGCTGCCTTTCATTGTGAGACGCTGTTTTCCCCACTTGAGAGATTTTTGTCTCTCGCTCCTCTCTGACATCCGTCTTCATCCCCAAGGCCTCGAGTGAGGCTCGTCACTGCAACTCCAATCAGACACGTAAAGTAAAGTAGTTTGTTTCCAGTGCACCGCAGCCTTTGCAGAGTTGCCCCGCCCCCCCAAATGTGTAGTTTAGAGATGAGGGCAAAGGATTGGTTCTTCCCCTCAGCTGCAGTCTGACAGCATCACCCTTCCACTAGACCTACATTCAAAAGGCCAGACGTGGTGAGGACAGAATACAAGTCACCATTGCACACGTTGGCAGGTGAGGGATTTATTTTGCCTTAGAGGCTGCAGAGTAATTAGCGGTTTCAAATTGGATTCGGATCGACCAGCCAAGATGGTCTGCATGTGTCTCGGCAGAGATACTGACAGCGAGACGGGTCCTGAGGAGGAGAAGGAGTATTCGCAGACAGGTCCTCGCTTGATTAGCGGTGACACAAACCGGGTGGCTCTCCGGGCTGAGAGAGAAGGTTATTGAAACGCTGCAGTGGTGCGGATGCGTTATCTACCTTGATGTGTGTGTGTGTGTGTGTGTGTGTGTGCGTGACTCTGTGTGTGTCCGAAAGTAACAAAGCAAGCAAGAGAAAAAAAGAGACGGACAGAGGTGGTCCAAAGGTACACATAAGAAATGATACTTTCCCCGTCTGTAAAATGTGCCATATATAATTGAACACGACGCCGGCTCCTCCTCTCTACTCTCCTCCAGCACGCCAGATCTCATCTCAAGCTTTGTGTGAGAGCGGGGGGCCTTCTATCGATTTCACACCTTGCCGTGGACTCAGAACCCACATCCGATCTCAGGAAGCAGATTACATGCAGGAAGCCACACGGCTGAGATTGCAGGACGAATCTCATTTGCTTCATTTCCTCTGAAGGGAGATAAGGCTGGAAAACGTTTGCAGGTCCAAAAAGGACCAGCAGTGCACTCTCAAACGCCGTGCTTACTCCTTTACTAAGAGCACCCTCAGTCTGCAGAGGAAATGTTTGACTCACTACAGCTACATCTGACTCTTTAAGTCCTCTGTGCTTCATCTCGTTACTTAGAATAGCAGTTTACTTTTGTGTCGAGAGTTGCTGTTGTCGATCAGCATCGTTGTTGCTGTGATCATATTCAGGCAAAATATAGATTTGTACTCTATACTCCACATATTGAACAGCCAGATCAATTCAATGATTATTTTTTTTTTTTTTACTGAATCTGCAAACAACAAAGAAATACACAGTACATCACATCACCAAGTAGGACATATTTAAGCTTTTATTTCAGTTAATCACGGCCGAGGAGTCTGCGGTAGGCTGGTAATTACGATAACTCCCTCATTGGATGAACGCCGCCCATGAATGCATGCGGCTCCTACTTGATACAGCAGGAATGATATTCTCCAGTGTTTGTGTCAGTCACATTTCACATCTTCCACACTTAATGCATGTCTGGTGTTGTGTGTGTGTGCGTGTACCAGGTAATAGTCTGTCCTGGCTGAGCTGAAGTGAACTGCTGCTTCATGGTGACTCTCTCTCTCTGCCACTCACTGTCCAGCTGCCGTGTCACATTAATGATTCAAGAGGAAAACACACTTACCGCAGGGGGACGTCGGGGTTCTGCATTAACACGAAGCAGAGCCGTGGTGTGAAGGCACTACACATCGAGACAGAATGATGGTCCACGCGTTCGTGCTGCTGTCTGTTGCATTGAACTTTGCATTGTAGTTTGTGTAATTATCTGCCCAGGCTGCTTTCAACATTGCTTGGTAGTGAATACGCTTGAAAAAGTAAATTATCTGGTAAAGTGTTGTCCTCCCACGAGAGACAGGATATGCTGACACAAGGATAAAAAGCTACTGAATTATTCATTATCTTTAGAGACCGGGAAAATTCCTTCCGCCCCTCGTTGAAATAACAAGACGAAAGCTCATGTCAGAGCTGATACATTTTCAATTTAAAATATGGGGGAGGCGTAGACTCGGGACACGTCACACAGGTACGGACAATTATTCACATTCAATATAGTTTGGACTTTGGGACGAATCTGGAGAAAAGCCAGAAGGGTGAAGGAAGGGAAACGCTTCTCTCGACTGCTTCTTTCCAGTTAGCAGCAACTCTCGGTAACTAGAAACGTGTGTGGGGTCAGTTCTTTATAAAAAGAGAAGCTTACACTGTAAAACTGCATTTGTTGAAATAACAAATGCGTTTTATTAATATCATGTTCAGCCCGTGTTCCTTTCTCATCCAAGTCCACTACGCGTTGCTGCCAGCTGTCCAGCTGCTCTCGCCGCTCCTGGGTTCCCTAATTTGCAGCTCGTTTCTGCTGCCTGTAAGGCCGGCCACCTGCCACATCACACCGCACCGACAGGTGGGAAGCGGCCACAGTTACAAAAAAAATCAAGTGGTTTACAGAGTGACTTTTGTGGCCAGATGGAGCAAAGGGAAACCGTCCACTTCTTGTTTGAACGATGTGAATTGTGGAGAAGATGAAAACGTTGGAGAAGGTCACCAGGCCTTTCTTGTAGTGCAGAGCTGAGATGTGAGTTCGAGTTTAACCGTCTCGTGACTCGTGTTTGCTGAGGGCAGCGAGGGCAGCGGCGGGAATGTGTGCAGTGTGTGCTCAGGGAGGGCCGACGCCTACTGTAG
The DNA here is from genome assembly GCA_021346845.1 of Apeltes quadracus. NCBI lineage: Eukaryota > Metazoa > Chordata > Actinopteri > Perciformes > Gasterosteidae > Apeltes > Apeltes quadracus. Next base: position 7,661,076 of record CM037932.1, on the reverse strand, counting down.
CAACTCAAACTCTGAGCTGCTGTAAAATGAAAGATGCTCAGATAAATATTAGTTTTGCTTTGTTGATTGTTGAAGTCCAGTCCAGTGAGACAGGAGTGTCATGTGGCACGGTTGCTTGGCTACTAGAGTTGTCTTCCGTGCTACATAAACTACAACTTGCCGGATTTTTAAAGCGTAATTCAGTATAATGTGACAGTGCAGGATGTTGGCTGCAGTATTTCAGTAGTCGTAAAGCCAGGAAGTAAGACAAAAGGCTCATTACAAAGCTACTTTAAGTAGTTTCTATTTATCCTCACTGGCTCTAAATGGCAACAACTGCTTCTCAACCAACCACTTTGGTCCAGATTAAATATTTCAATTTGGTTCGTACATTCAGGCACCCTGGAGGATGCCCTGTTATGGGTGGTAATAAGTTTATTTTATTGACGCGATCAGGCCAAAGTGCGCTACTAATTAGCAAATATTAGCAGGCTATTACACGAACATAACACAGATCCTTAAACATCGACATGTCAGCATTTTGATCTTGTTAGGATGCTGACTTTAGCATTCAGCTCAAAGCACCACTGTGCCTAAAAGAGCCTGTCATAGCCGCTATCAAAGCTCTGGACCCTCCAGAGACGTCACAGTCAGGGAATCATGAGGGTCGTCTATGTCGATCTTCAGGATTTTAACGTATCTTTAAATCTGAATTATTTCCTAAATAAAATTCTGTATCGGAAAATCTCTTCATTGGCTACAATATATCTGCAATTTAGCTTAAAATCACTAATGTCATGGTGTGCCTTTGGTTTCTGAGGAAACCGAAATGATGTCTGCCGGTTCATTATGGCTAATTATGTTAAGTGAAAGGAAGAGGCGAGAGAAGAAAGACCGAGGATGAATGAGACAGTAATGAATAAGGACTGCAGGAGGCTGCTATGGGCTTATGCAGATCCCTCCACTTTCATTTTTAAACTTCATTTAACGGCAGAGTACCAGTTTTTGATATCCGCAGTCGATTTTATTCAAAGCATGGATGCCAATTTCTGTGCGAATCAGGTTATTCATTTGGTCAGGCATAGCAACTATTGCAAATCCTGTATCTGTGTTCATTTAAGTATTCAGACTAAAGAACCACCAGAGAAATTGTTATTTGACTAATGTTTATATGATTTTGTTGATTAGATTAATTGACTTAATAGACGGATCCGTAAAACTGAGTTTCTGAACAAAGGTTCATGCAAAGGGACAACTTTAAATCTTCATGTCACTCAGCATTAACACTGACTAGTACAATTAAAGACAAAAAGGGTCAATTAGTTGATTCATTTACTAAATCAGGGAGCCCTGGATCCATCCATGTTGCTAAAACATATTTCAGTCAGGACCAAAAGTGAAGCACCTGCATGCTGACATTTCCATCCCTCTTTCTGCAAAATATCTGCCAAATTAGTGTTATTTAACTGAGTGGATTGACATTCAGGTGTGCAAATCATCAGGCGACGGCTCTGCTAGTAGAAGCTGAGACGTGAAGGTGTTGTGCTCTGAACGCCCGGTTTGGAGCCTAATTGGGAGCTTGCTAAGCTGCAGTACAGCTGTCAAATGTCCTCCAATTACTTGTGCTCCCTCTTGTAAACCATTGTCCCATTTTAATAACTGCTTTAATAATTTTTCTATATAAAAGCACTTAAACCAAGACTTGTATTGTCAACCCATTTTTTAATTTATTAATGCGTTACTAATGTCAGTCGTGCTTCACCGAGTTTCTTTCGCGTCTGCTTGACCTCATCTAGGCTTCCTGACAGCGGTCCACTCGTCTCAGCTCCCCTACGAAACAGAAGACCAGAGGAGGAAACACGAGGAGACACACACTTTGGAGAATGCACGCACGAAAAGAACAACAACCCAACTATTAGCAGAACGTTTTTTTGAAGCATAATGTAGCTCATTCCGACATCTTTCCTGCAAGATCTTTGCTTTGGTGACTTCACCGGCCGAGCGTAGGCTGAGGGACAAATGGAGCCGGTCGGGGAGGATCTGAACCTCTCCTTTCTCCTGGAACATGAAAGGGACATGATCCTCAAGGTGCTGCAGAAGGACGAGAAGTTAAGGAAGCGAGAGGAGAAGAGGATACGGTGAGGACTGCAGTTTTGCCGTTTTTTTTAACGTCCATATCAATGAGTTGTTTTAATGTCCCTTGAGCTTTTCCTCGTTCTTTCCCCCGCAGGAAGCTGAAGAATGAGCTGCTGGAGATCAAACGCAAAGGGTCCCGTCGGCCCCAGGAGCCGGAGGAGCGGCAGTGCGCCCGCTGCATGAAGAGCTTGGGCCTCATCTTCGGCCGCGGGGATCTCTGCAAGGAGTGTCAGCTGCGCGTGTGCGACGAGTGCCGCGTCACAACTCCCAAAAGACACCAGTGGAGGTGCAACGTTTGTGCCAAGATCTCGTAAGTGCGACGCCTCGCAGCGATCAGAGCCGCTTATTGCATAAAAGAGCAATGGAATCCAGAAGGGTTGGATCAGGTAGTCAATGACACCACGTTTGTCAGTGAGGGATTCCCGTCTTTTCAGTCTTATTTTAGGGGTTAATAGGGCTTAAATAATAACGCTCCAACAAAACCCACGTATGGAATAAAGAACTTTATACAGGTGGTTTATACATTGAAGACGAATAAGTGCAATCAATCAGCACCTCACATTCACAGTAAGAAAAATCAATCCCAGAATTACTAATCCCAGTAAAACGTTCTGTGTGCCAGTAGCAACGTGTTGCCATAAGCATAATTAACAGGAAATGAGTGTGAAGAAACAAACTAAATTAGTACAAACTGAAGCAGACAAATGGGAAGTAGAGAAAGTGGTTGAATCAATCAATCTTCATCGAAGGTATCTGCAGGTACAATAAAAGTCTTAAAACCAAAGGCCTAATTCGCAAAGGCCTTAAGTATTTTGTACCTTGCAGTAATCAGTAATGCTAGTTCTGAAATGTTTGGAAAAATGAGCATGCTCTAAATATGTGCTCTAGAAATAGATTTGTCTTTTATTTATTTGTCGATCCATTTTCTGTTTATTCAGTTGTTGCCAAATGTTTAATTAATGATATTATTATTATTGGGAATTGTTGTTATATATATTTTAGTAAGTACTGACAGCAATGTGTTGTCAGTACCTTCATGCACTTGGTAAACTTATTATTCATCAAACAATCCTGCTGGCTTGTTGATTATCTTCAAAATTAGACCGGTGTCACTGTGACATAAAACGTCCATCATCTGGGACATCGAGTACTGCAGAAGCACTGAGAAGCTACCCCGTGCTGGCGTCCCGCGTGCTGGCGTCCCGCGTGCTGGCGTCCCGCGTGCTGGCGTCCCGCGTGCTGGCGTCCCGCGTGCTGAGCGTCGTGTTTGTGTGTTTGCAGCGAGCTGAGGGAGGTGACGGGAGAGTGGTTCCTGGTGGAGCGGTCCAAGCGCTTCGAGCAGGGAGCGCCGAGCGGCGACGTGATCAAACAGACGATCATGAGCAGCCCGACCGGTGAGTTCCACCACCGTGCGTCCTGTTTTCCAAACCGTAAGGATGAATGTGGAGTCGGGATGTTTTCTGATTGCATCAATAACACGCTGTCGGTTACCAGTCGCAGACAAAAAGTCCACAGAGAACCTGTCAACCCCTTCTGAGGTGGAGAAATCCGACACTCCAAGATCCAAAAGAAGTGCAATAGTCAACATTGTTGCCAGGAGGAAAGGGTAAGCAGAGGAAGAGCCAACCAGCAAACACGCACCGGTTCCCCATATTAGAGGTTTTGTTTGATTAACACAGCATGAAAATGAGAGATGCAAATGTGCACATGATGAAATCAAAGGCATGAGAACAGATAAAGGGGAAACTCATTTGAGATTAAAGAGGCTTGGAATGCATTTTTAATTATATTTGGCAAAGCAACACGGCAATTACTAGATTATAGCAGCACAAGTACATCTTCCTGAAGGCATGGCAGGGATTCAGTCTAAAAACGCTAAGAAATAATAAGAAGCTGTGATTATTTCATACGTTATTGGACTGATGATGTTGTCATTAAAGTAAATATTAAGGATTATTGCGCAAACAACTATATTAGGAGGGAGGGGCAATGTTGACTCCTTTTATATGAATCCTCATCTGTATCATCCACAAACAGTCGATTGTCCATACCGGGATTCATATGCCACAATTCTGACAACCAACTAAGTACAATTGCAAAAGACAATTAGAGAAAAACTCAATAGTCTGCACATTGCTGGTTCAAACTACATTTTGTTTTTGTTACTTGCACGTTTATATGTGTTATTGGAAAGGTACAGTACTCCGATTCTACATTTCTATTTATTCATTTCTACATTGTTAAATATGAAACCCCCTTGAATCAGCCTTCACTCTACTAGTGTGACACTCACATATCGGCATATCGGCCCTCTGATGTTTAGCAGGTAGAAAACCACTTACGCTGAGGAAGTAATTTATCACAACAATGCACCGGCTCCCTGTTCTAGATTTCCTCTGCGGGAGGCAACCTGTTGACTTGTGACTCAGATAATCTTGATGAAGCAAAGACACTCTGTGCAACAACGGACATGACTGACTATCTCTAGTAAAGAGTCGATAATGGGCTTCCTGCATGTGTCCGTGTTTGTGTGTGTGCGCGTGTGTGTGTGTGCAGGAGGATGAAGATGGATAAGAAAGGCAGCCGGTCGGCCTTGAAGCCGGAGAGTGGTGTCGACGTGGCCAGTGTCCAGTCTGCATCGGATGGAGACGCTCAAAGCGTAAGAAGCGTTCGCTCGGCACCGAGTCCACGTTCCAACAGGTGTCTATCTTTACCTACGAACAGACTGATGTGTGTGCTGTATACCACTTATTTAAAATAAAATGTTTTATTCCTACACAGGATCTAATGACGAATTATTTCAATGGAATGAAAACTGCAAAAAAGTTGTTTTGATCTTTTGATCTTTGATCTATTCATGTTTTTGGATAGATAATAATTCTAACTTTTGTCAACATGTGACGAGAGACTTTCATTTTGTGCATTCAGGTGCTCCGTTCACAACTGTTGTGTCTAAAAAGTCAACACATGAATGCATAAAGCCAAATATGTCAATAGAGAAGTAGGTTACGAAGGAAAGTGAAGTGACAGTGACACTTTACTTTAACAAATCTCTTGGGTTACACTACAATGTAAGACTTGAACGTAATGTTACTTCATGAAAGATCGAGGGAAAATCATATGTGTTAAACGCTTTGATGACTGGTTTCTTTTGTGTTTTCAGGGTCGGCACCGAGGCCTTGGAGTCCTCAGGGACGCCCACCGTGCCTAATAACCTGCGCTCCCAAACTCCAGATGCTCCCAGCGACAACCGGAGGGTCAGGGTCAGCAACGGATACACACACGCACTCATGTGTGCAGTGCCACGCTGGGGTGTATTGTGCAGTTTAAATTGCTGTGTCAAACCTCCTGGGTGTGTTGGTGTTGATTTGTTTTTGCACGCAGCCGGATGGAGCGGAGAGCGTCGCCAGCGTTCACTGTGGTGACGGCGTGCCGGAGAAAAAAGCTCCCGGGCATCACAGAACCAATTCTGGCACCCCGACAATCTCCGTGTCCAGGGCATCGGTTTCGTCAGGTACCGCTGCCTTGTTGGGTTTGCTCGGTGTTGTCTCACAGCGCATTAGCTCACAACCATTTTAATATCTGAGTCACGGTATTCCGGTGAGTCAGAGGCAGCCGTATCATATCAAAGGTCACGTTAGACGGTTCAACCAAGGCTGCGCACAAAACCTCAGCCGGGAGCACAAATAACATTATTAACTTGCAGCGAAAAACAAGTTAACTCTCCACTTTTTCTAAGTGTAATGTTCTCCACTTTGTCTCTTTCTGCTTCAGATGCTTTTATCTCCACTAGTGAACTGCTCCTCAGAGGGATTTTCTCTAAGTGGCTCAGTTAGTGGCGTAAGCTGTGTCAGATCGTTTAACACTTTTAAACAGTAGAGGCGACCATTTGGTGTGTCATTGTATTTCTAGCTTGATGACTTCTCTCTGACTGTATTGTGTTGTGCCCTAACGATGTCGTTTGATGTGCTTCACATATATAGTTAGTCTCTGGAAGAGTCCTCACATGTTCTCTCATTTCAAACATTCATGCAAGTTGCCTGCTGCAGATTCTCCATCTTATTTACATTGTGAAATCTCACTCCCCTTTCGTTTTTTATTGGCCCATTTGTATTGAAGAATGCTTATTTTGGCATATGCGCCCACGTGGTAAATATTTACTCATTAACTTTTCTTTTCTTTAAAAGTTAATATGCCTTCCAGCTCTGAAGTGCGTTTGAAGTTGATCTGAATAAGAGAAAACAAAAGCTTTTTTTAACCACAAAACCCGACCCAAGCAAAGTGCGAGGGAGGTATTCAAGGTGCAATAAACATAATTCAGAGCAAAGTAACTCTCATACGGCCAGTAACTGCAGCGCTGGTGCGTCTGGTTCCCCCCAGCCAGACACCGTTGGCTGCGTCAGCTCGCTTGCTGTAGCAGCGTGAATAGAAACCCCAGTTTAGTTTAGTTAAAGTTATAATTGACAGGCCGGCACCTAGAAGTGAGAGGCAGCCTTCGTTCCAGCTGCTCTCAGCGGTGTTCCCAAAACCTGGAGAGAACAATTACTCCCTTTAAAAATCTTTTTTTTTCGTCTTTCCCACACGCCCGCCGCCTCCCTCTCCATCCTCGCTGCACCAGATCACAGCCGCTCGGAGATGGACCTGTCAGCTGCCGGGTCCGAACCCAGCGAGGACGCCCTGAGTCTCAGGAGCCGATCCGTCCCCGGGCTCAACGAGGCGGTGAGCCGCTTTCCTTCCTCCTCCCTCAGCCGCGACTCTTCGCGCTGATTTTGGTTCCTTTAAACCAATTTTTCCCGGCAGCGCCACCGCCGCGTAGATTTTCCAGTAACCTTTTAATGCATACGTCCACGATGCTGCGCGTCCGCATTGAGCTCTGAATCTGGGCGGATGAAGTCAACTCAACGTGAGGCTTCAGATGTGCAGATGAATGTTAATTTAACCCCAGAGCTCACTTCAAAGAGCACGACAAGCCGCTAAACGGCTGTAGGCTGACGACAGGTGGAGGATCTGATGGTCGATACGGGGCTGCTTTGTCTCCTTTTTACTCAGTGATCATTTGCAATCACAGTGCAGGCACACACACACACACACACACACACACACACACACACACACACACACACACACACACAGAGAGCCACATTTATTTTCTCGCTCATCCATTTGTGGTCACAACTTTGATGGAAACCCAATGGGATGGGGGCTTTTGCATGTGAAAAACAAGTAAACAAATTACAGTACCCTGCCCTGACTTGTCTGGTTGAATTTATGGAAGCCGGCTGCTTCCACCCACACAAAAACTGCGCTTTGGCCCGCTTCCCAGACGGCGTCTCCTTTCTGATTAAATCCGAATGTCGTCGTTCGCAGGAGTTTTCTGACGAGGATGTGGAGGAGGACATCGACGCCCTGATGTCAGCGCACAGCAAGACTCCCAGCCGACGCTTCAGCAACGCGGTGTCAACGGTAACGCCCGTGAACAGCCCAGAGCAAACATAACGTTATCCAGAGCAGCCTCTGGGAGGTGATGTGTGCTCACGCGCAGTGCAAACACGTCAGTGTGCTGAAACACTCAACATCACCTGATCCGTGAGGACCTGCGTGCCGTCCAACTAAACGTACGAAGCCCGCTGCGTTCATGTAACGTGACTAGTAGTGTCTTAATCTGGAAGATTTCTGTTACGCTGACTGTTATTTAGTTATGCTAATATTTTTATGTCCCCAAGTTTTATATTATCAAGAAAAGTCTTGATTTCGCATGTTTACACCTCTGGCCTTTGAATTGTTGACCCAAATAACTGGTTCATGTGCTGACTGATGACGTTGTCATTGTTCAGTCTGTGTGTGTGCGTGCGTGTGTGTGGTTGTGTTTGATTTGAGAAGTCCCCAGGAAAAGAGGCGAGTCAGACGTCCTGCTTGTTGGACATTTATAATTCCCCCCCTGAGCTTCTGTTTTCAGTGGAGATAAAAGAGGGAGGAGGATGATGGACATTATGGAGATAGTTGATCGAAAGTACACTTAGCCTTCTGTTACATGACTTGCCTTATGAAGGGCTTTGTATAGGTAATGAAAGCCCAAATGAGTACTTGTGTCATTTATTTAATAGTACAATTCCCTTCACTGGAGCGATTCACTTGCCTTCCATCAAAGAAAGCGCTATCTCTGCTATTTTAACTATTCTTATTTATACAGATGGACAAAATAATAGTATTAAATAATAGAAAAATCTGATACAAAAGCTTAGAATTATGGGAATATTACTTAGTTTTTTGGTGTTATAAAACAACTGGCAGAATAAGTGGATCCGTCCAAAAGGCATTTTACTCCAGAAAGCATGAACTATTTCCATCAGGTGGATAAAATGTCCGTAGATTGCAGAAGTCAAGGATTCACCCTCTTGGGACCTTCAATGTCTGTATGAAATGTAATTACAACAGTTGTAAGTCTATTTCAGTCTCCATCATCACTTGGGCTAAAACTTGAATTAATTATATGAATCAAACATTTTTAATAATTATTTAGTAAACATCACAAAGGAACTACCCGTCTTCCTTATTCTGACTATTGCCCTGTTCGTGTGTGTTAATGTCCAGTGGTTACAGAAGAGTCTTTGCGGTTTCATCTGATAATCGCCATGGTAACCATATGTAATATGGTTTCCGGCCGTGCTGCTGTAGAGGGGGTTTCTGTATCTTCTCCTCAGGGGCCGGGGGGCTTGTGCTCTGGGTCTGGTCTCACTGATCAAAGATCTCAGACCTGTCTTCTTTTTTCTCTTTTTCGTTCTCCCTTCCTGCCATCCGTCCTCCTACCTTCCTCTCTTCCTTCTTTCCTTCCTTCCCTCCTCTATATCTTATAAATGAAAACGCTGCTAGTCTTCCACTCCTGCCTCAGAGAGAAGGTGGGGGTACCTCAATATCCCTGACTCAGATGCTGAGACTGTAAGTCTTCCGTGTCCACCTCTCTGCATGCCTTCTTATTCACCACTGTATGATAAAACAATACAATGCAGCAACAAAACCCCCACGGCACACGCACCTAGCATTCATTAATGTATGCAGAGTATAATATTGAATTCAGGATGCGCTCACGCCTGATTTTAAAATGTAAGCTACATGTATTTAAGTCTACGCTCCCTACATTGAACTTTTGGTCATTAACCACACGGGTTCCCAGCATGACTGAAGCGAGGTGGAACGTCACAGCAGGAGAAACACACTGTGGCTCAAATCTGTTTCTTATTGCCGCCTCCTCCGGGTAGCAATATTATTATCAGTGGATTGTACCGTTTAAATCCTTCCCGACAGCCGTGTGCGGTACGAGAGCACCTGCTGGCTTTGTATTGATTGGAGTCTTTTGTTTGTGAAATGGGTTTTGCAGGGACTCAACACGAGGAGGCAAAATGCTCTCTTCAACATCTCCAATTCAGCAACCTATAAAACTCAGTGTCCTTTGGGATGTATAGAATGCTCAGTTTTTCAACAGATTTTGTAAAAACTATTTTTACTATTCCTATTCTTTTTTTTTAAAGCAATTCAATCAAGGTAGTTATTGGAACTAAAGAATGGTCAAAAGTATATAAAAAAATAAAAAGAGAAAGGAATGACACACAACTATGAAATACATAGTATAGGTATATATAACCCCAGGTAGAAATCAGGCTGCTTATTTACTTCGATCTCATCCTTTCACTAGAAACCAGTCCAGGCAACCTTCACTAGGAGTAAGAATCATTGCGACACTACATTACAGGATACAATCAGTATACAACCTTCTGGGGATGCGGATGCAGAAATGTAAAAATTAATCTTGTTTTCTTATTCTCAACATTACCATGTATTGCAACAGATTGAAGATCATAAAGGGAACTGTTTTATTTCTACTTTCTTTCATCAGCGTTCTTCAATGCTTTAGTTGTTCTCTTTCTCTTTAATGCTTTATACCTCATGCACCCTTTTCTTTCCTTCCATCTTCATCTCTCCTATCTTTGTTCTTTGCCTAACAGAGTAGTTTAAACAGCATGATGAGCATGTACAGTGAGACCGGTGACTATGGCAACGCCCGGGTGAGCGGCGAGATCCTGCTGAACATCAGCTACAGCTACAAAACCGGTGCTCTCAACGTCCTGGTGAAAGAGTGTCACAACCTGGCAACAGGAGACGAGAAGAGGCAACGCTCTGACACGTGAGTGCAAAAACACAACGGTTCACCTGACGGCTTCCTCGCTTTTCCAAAGTGTCTTTTTGTTGTGTTGTAGTGCGACTGGCCCAGCGTGTGTTTAGCACGACGGCCCAGGTGATTGTCCATGTTGTCGGATTAGAAAAAGCCTGATCGAGTCACTGTGTTCTGTCCATGGCAGATACGTGAAGACGTACCTGCTGCCAGATACGTCACGACATGGCAAGAGGAAGACGAGCATCAAGGCCAACACCATCAACCCTGTTTTCAATGAGAATCTCAGGGTCAGTGGCTGAACAAGTGCAATAAACTTGTACGAAGGAATCAAACTGACAGCATTTAAGACTTTTATACCAATAAGCCTGTGCCTTTTTGCTGTGTTGTGCAGTACGTGATCAGCCACTCCCAGCTGGAGACTCGGACGCTGCAGGTGTCCGTGTGGCACCACGACCGGTTTGGACACAACAGCTTCCTGGGGGAGGTGGAGCTGACCTTTGACTCCTGGGAGTTTGATTCCCAATTAGAGGACTGGTACGCTCTGCAGCCCAAGGTAGAAACCAGGATCCGAGCGTTATCACCCATGCTGGGGTTCTTTTCAGCTACAGTGTGAACTGTTAATATTGTGAACCATGTTTGTGTAGGCGGAGAGTAATGTGGACTCCTCAATGCAGTACAAGGGAGAACTGACTGTCGTGTTGAAGTACATACCTGCAGAGAAAAACCCCAATCTGCCCTTGGACCAAGTACAAGGTAAGGGTATTATTGTGATGATCAATATATGTATTACATTATACTCCATTATGTTTTTTATAATAGTTGAAATTGGCTACTAATAGATAAGATTACCGTAACAGATTATTTTATCTCAAATAAAACACTTCCTTCATCCATACACATATATAAAATGTTTGTAGACAATTTAATGTTTATTTCAGATCATGTATTATTTATTAATTTTTAGACAAGTTTTTAGACAATACTGCAAATACATTTTGGCATGCCAAGTTGTGAAAAAATCCTTTGACTGAGTCTGAATCTGAAGAATTTGACCCTCTGGATCACCCAAGTCCACATATTGACATGTATTTACTTACAACTGCAGACTTTATACTTCAACTCTTACTTAAGCAAATTTGTTCTCGTTAACATTAACGAATCAGTGGATTTTTTAACTTAATTAATACCAAAACGTTGGTTGCGTTTATTTATTCAGATACATATTAAGCGTTTAGATTTCTTCCAACACTTTTTTATCGTTTTACTTTAAATTAAGGGCGCTTTGTTTTAATATTCTGTTTTTGTTTGATTATGTGTCTATGGGTTGAATTTCTAGCTGACGTATCTATAAAGAAGACTAAATATAAGTCACTCTTTTCTGTGTTAAAATCACATGATTATTCTATAACTATCTACTGTATGTCCTGAATCCGTGCTTTGCATATGCACATGCAAGACCCATGTGCATGTCGCTGCAGTGTTCTCCTCGTCATTTAAAGCACTTTCTTATGGACGCTTTTGTGTGTCTGCTCCCTCTTTCCGTAGTGAAAAAAGGCTTCCTGAAAAGCAAGAAGACGAGCAGCTTCACTCTGCCCAGAGGGGGCATGGTGGAGCTGCTGGTCAAAGGGGCCAAGAACCTCACTGCGGTCAAGTCTGGAGGCACTTCAGATCCGTTTGTGAAAGGGTGAGACGGTTTCTTCATAGAGTTGTAAACTTTTGTAAGTTTAAGTCAGAAATTACAATTGATATATTGTGTATATGTATGTGCAATTGTTCTTTTGTAATAAATTGATTCCAAATAAAGGGCAGAACCGATTGGTTGGGGGGCATTCCGCATTCCATATCTTTAAAGACAGACAAACAGACGATGGGTCCTCACCCGTACCACAACGCAGCAAAACCCACATTAATGAACATCTGCATTGATACAACAAAAACAGATGTAAACATGCCGGAATATAGCCGCAAGGCTAATTTGCATCCGTAGTCCCTACTGAACACGACAGAACAAATTTGTGCCCACGCCTTAATAATAACCTTGAGTGCCGTGAAGTAAAACCGTTGTCGTTTTCCCAGATACCTCCTCCCTGACACCAACAAGTCAACTAAGCACAAGACGGTGGTGGAGCGACGCACCGTGAACCCGCAGTGGAACCACACCTTCACCTACTGCGGCCTGCAGCCGGGAGACCTGAACAACGTCTGCCTGGAGCTCACCGTGTGGGACAAGGAAGCCCTGGCCAGCAATGTCTTCCTGGGCGGAGTCAGGCTCGGAGCCGGTACAGGTGTGTGAAGCATTGACAGCACGAGACACCGTGAGCTGATAAGATGATAAAAGCCTCCGTAACTTATCTGTGTGAATGATCGGTGCTGTGGTGTTTTCTTCATAAACACAAGCTTTGAAAGGAACCAAAATCGTTGTGTGTGGATACCAAACAGGAGTAATTCTCCCCTCAGCTATTGATGTTTGCAGAATAAAAAACAAATTTATGAGCTCTGTGATTTGGGAGAAATGGAAAGGGAGGGCCTATTTTCTTTTGTATTTTACACACTATAAAGACATCCAATTGGTGTTTTGTCCTCATGAAATGGCCTGACAAAACCCCCAAATATTTTGGTTTGTCAATGAAGAAAAATTGTAACGTTTAATAAATGTACATGTGTTTAAAGGAACCACGCGTTGAGCATCTAACACAAAATTAAAACCGTTTTTTAACTACAAATAGGACTTTATGTTTTATCCCTCAAATGTAGTAACACAAATATTCTTTCTTCCCCGTAAGGCAAAAGCTATGGTAATGATGTGGACTGGATGGATTCATACGGGGAGGAACAGCGGCTGTGGCAACGCATGATTGAAAACCCAGAAACCCCTCACGAGTGCACTCTGATGCTGCGATCCAGCATGCGCAAGTGCAACACATGAGCAGGATGGAATAACAGACGAGAGAGCACAAAGAACAACCAAAGTGAGAGTGAGATGTGACGAGGAGGCAGAGAGCTGGAGAAGTGGAACGCTCAAGAAAAAAAAGAAACTCGCCCCAGGACTTAAACACTCATTAGGGAACAGAGATCGTGCTTCTGCCCACTTATTTCCCCTGATAAACCCTGTTCAGCCAGTCATGCCTTACATACTCCTTACATCCATAACCCCCCCCACCATCCCCCCACCCCCACCTCTGCCCTCCAAAGCATCTCGTTTTTGACCAAGCACTGCTGTTCATAACTGTGAATGAAAAACACGTGTTGTATGTACTTAGCTAGTGAAATAAGCACACGCTGTGGGTCCAGATGTGTGCGTCCTCGTCTCTGTGCCTCATGAACCAGAGTCGTATCTGCATGTAGTCACGGCCGGCGGAGACCTTTTGTTAAGCCGTTAGATCCGACACTGATCTGCAATGAAGAGACTTAGACGTTCCCTTTATTAGCAACCCGCTGCATCCTGGGTCACATGACGAGGATGGAGTCATTCACTTATAAACAGAGGTGGAAAGCGACCTGCTCTTGTACTAATATCCTCCTCAAGTAGTAGACTTAATTATTACAGAGGATAACAACGTAGTTGAAATTACGTTACTAGCACTTTGTTCGATTTTTCTCAGTCTTCTTTAATCTTCAAAGTAGTGACCATCTTTTATTTATAAGTGTTGTTTTAGATCTGAAATAGTAGTGTTAATAATTGAGTATCTGCCTACAAGCTGCTGTGATATTGAATGTGAGGTGAAAGTATAAATACTCATTTTGGAGTTTCCTCAAAAACAAAGACTGCAGCTAAATTTGTAGGGGATGTTGTGGATTTTAATCAGTCACTTTAAAACATGCCACAAAATGTGTAAAACAACAGTTTTCCAACCCAAAGACACTAAATTTACAAACAAATGAAACAGCACAAGACAAAAAAATCTTTGATTTGATTTGAGAAGCTTAAGCCATTATATGGTGAGCATGTTTAGCCACACTAGCAATTATATTGATTATTCATTTTTTTGCATACATGTATTGTTCTAAATCTCAGATTAAAGAAGTGTCTTTAGCAGGGTTTTTTAGGCCAAAAGTAATGATAATGTTTGTACTAATCGTTGAATACTAGCACGCTAACAGGCTAAACAAAGTTGATTTTATACGGGGAACAATATACCTCCTAAATATAATTGTAAACTTGTTAGCATGCTGATGTTAGCAATTACCTCAAACCTCCACCGTGCTTATTCACAGCCTCACAAAGCTACTGGCTGTAGAAGTAGACTTGGTCAAAGTCTAAAAGCATTGAAGAGATCTTGCTTTCCACCTCTGGTTTTCAAAAAAAGAACCTGAAAAAGGGTCACACAATAACTAACGCAGATGTAAATGATCACCGTATCAGTGTGACAATAGAAACTGCATGGTATTAGAGCAACGCAGGTAGAGGAACAAAAGGTAACGCACTGATCACCAGTAAAGAAAGTGCAGGAACCCTGAGAGAGAGGCTGCTGGTTAAAGAGTGAGTCGGCACTGCCTTCATCTCAGGGGGGGGTCATAATCATGAGAACGTCTCACTCACCTTGTCCCTGCTGGTACTCTGCCATCCATCCCCTTGTGGTGAATCTCAAAATTTCACATTAACCATTCAAAAGTGAATCCCTGAACAAGCTTTTTCTCAAACGGAATGCTGATGTTGTCGTGCTTTTACCCTCTGCTCTCAACTCCCTGATCCCACAGCACAATTATAGTAATAATACATGATGTTTAATGTACAACATACTTTAGATGAGAGGCTCGTGCAATACCTGATCACTGAAGCAGCTCTTGATTTACAGCATGTATCTTTGTTGTGTCCGGTTTCCAAGCGTCAAACAAATCTGTTATTTTGAAATAAATCCATCTTTCAATAGACTGTTTGCCTTTTCTGTTTAGCAGCTGTTTTAGATGAGCGTTGTCTTGGTGTAGGCTGATCAACCAATAAAGTGTTTATTAAAGCCCACTAAATATGAAGCAACACTTAACCAGGAATGAACGAGGAAATGGATTTTGGACACTTTTGTTTTATTTAAATAACTGCGCCTTTGGGAGTTTCTAGGTGCTTTCTGAATGATACTTTGGCTTCCAGCTTTTTTTCCACTTATCCAATCAGGAGGAACTTGTAAATGAATTCGGGGCAAAGGTCTCTGGTGTTCTCCTGTTTTTTTTACATTGAAGCTGTTGTGTTTATAACAACAAAAAACTTAAAAACTGAGAAAAAAAAATCCACATTACTTCCTGCTTCTCTACATAAAATTTGATCCTTCACACGTCGGACGATTTCAAGACTTTTTTTCCACAAGAGCAAACGTCCTTACTGTCTTTTTGGAGTTGGAACAGAAAATGTCTGCCTGTGAAACACATTTCATTTTCTATCCATTACGTCACAAGTCCACAATTAAGTTTAGTGAGTTCACATTGCATAATGTAATAAAACCAGCGCGTCAAGGGAGTTTCTGCTGGTTGTTTGATTTTAAAACACATTATTATACTTTCATTTTGTTTCTTGTGTATTTTTGGGAAAACAGTTGAGAGATTGCTTTAAAGACCAACAATGAAGCCTGTGGTCACATGGACAAGAACATGATTTAAAGGAGGTGTGTGTAGGATTAAGCGGTACGTAGCAGTGAGATGGCAGATACACCCTTCAATTTTCTCTTTTGAGTTGTCCTCAGAGGACCATGCATGTTTTTTGCACTCACATTGACACACTGAGGATTACATCATAAATGTTTAATTTATGTTTAATCCAAGCATCACTTTCCCAAATACATAAAAACACACACACATTATTTCAAATAGTGTAAATTATTATTATTGAAAGATGTGAGGTATAAATATTAGAGGAAAAGTGGGCATGCCAGTTCAATAACTTTTTGTATAAAATAATAAAACATATTCTGCTTATCGATAATAACGAAACATAGATACAGAACGAATCAATATGATTGTAATGTACTATGTGACCCGTTCCATGTAGGGAGATCACACTCACACCTTCTGCAAACAGAACTGGATGAGTTCCGGCAGGCGGGTGTGACATGAGAGGATAAAAGAAGGAGGTCTGTCTGCTGTGACCGTGGAGGAGAAGGATCAAAGATGGCCGACAGTCCGTGCTCTACGATTGGCAGGTCTGGCCCGCTTCCTGCTGCAGCACCATCTCGTCCTTGCGGAGGGGGAAGGTGTCAACGGTGGTGAATAATTCAGCTGCTGTGATCGGGAACGGGTAGCGCTGCTTGTCCATCCCCTGCTTATCTACCAGCACCATTTGGAAAGACCTTTGAGGAATCTGAAGCAGTAACCTAGGAAACGCACAGCAGCTCAGTGAGCGTTGGAGAGTAACTAAAGTACATTTACTCAAGTATTGCACTTACGTACAACTTGTATGTGCTGGTATTTACTGCACCTCAGCGGCAAATGTATTTTTACTCTTCTACATTTGTTAGACAGCTTAATGCTTTGCACATTACAAATTTCCATCAAAACAAAATATGTACGGAAATCTCTTGAATCAGCAGGAAAATCTATAACCACAAGGCTGAAAAAAGGTCTGTTTCTATTTTAATAATATGTGGATCTCACAGGACAGCTGCTGTACAAAAATATGATGTCATAGAATCTGATAAAAGTCCCATCAACATATACGTATATGAATTCACATCAGCAGAACCTTCAGCATCTACGACTACGGCATGACAATGCAACAAATTAAGCCAAAAACACCGACAGGGACCATTTTACTGCAGAGTGAGTACTTTTACTAGATTGCTGCTGCTGGTGTGTGTGTGTGTGTGTGTGTGTGTGTGTGTGTGTGTGTGTGTGTGTGTGTGTGTGTGTGTTGACCTGAGCTGCAGGGCCAGGGCTGGAGGGAGCAGCCTGTGTCGAATCCGGCCGATCTGTGCCGGGTAGGTGCCAACCAGCTCGATTACTGTGACGTGCCTCAGGTCAAGTCCACACTGAGCGTGCTGGGAGGAAGATACAGAGCGAAACGGTTACATTTAGCATTTTCATTGCTTTGTTTTTTATTTCTATCTTCTTTACTGAGGATATATGCATTTATATTAATTTATTTAAATTAAGTTCACCCAGGTTTTACTTGTTAAGTAAAAGGAGTACACATAATATTAATAACTTTTAATTTAACTATTAAAAAAGATTCTAAAAAGTTGCCGTCCAAACAACAACCCAAAACCCAAAGATAAGCCGTTACGATGGAATAAAATAGCAGCCAAACTCCACTTGTTGATCAATTTACTAATTCTTCTGACTCTGAAGGAGAAACAACAACTCACAGGGAGACAGATTCCCAGACGGATCACTCAGGTTGTTCACAAACTTTTAACAAGGTCTCAGCTGACGTCCCGTCACTCTAAAAGGTCAGGCGTCTAGAGACGGGGCTAACGAGTGACGAGCCGTGGAAACATCCAGCCTCAGAATAAACCTTATCAAAGCCTGTGTCAGTTTCATTTAATCATTGCCGTGACATTTTCTGTACCACCGCGCACACGCACACACACACACACGTATACACACACGCCCTACCCAGCCCTCCCCCCCGCATCCCTTCCTATCTATTTGGCTCTCTGCTTTGTCCCACTTACGCAGCAAAGCGAGGAGAGAAAAATCAAACACACATCTACTGCCCTTTTAGACACGCAAATCACTGCAGCGTTGACGTCCATCGCCTATTCCGTCCATCTTGGTTACGCAACTCGTGTTCACGCTGTGAGTTGTGCCCCACCTGTAGGTTTGTCATCTGGAAGCGGTAGTTGTGATTGGCAGCAGTTGGAGCCGAGATAACGAGGAGCCTTCGTTTCTCATAGAACTGCTCCAGCAGTGCGGCAGCCGTGCGCACTCCCACGTTGATGTTCATGGCTGCGATGACATTGAATGTACAATTAAGGGATATGAGAAGTTGTGACGCACAGGACCAAAAGAATACAGAATCACATTCAACACAGCGAGATGCTCTGGTTATTTGATTATTTCAGTCCGTTGAGCAGATGTCATCATCGAAGGAAAGCTGCTCTTGGTATAAATGACTAAGTCTTGTTGCAACACATTCTCTCCCATCTGATAATTTTTCTCACAGAAACCGGAATTTGATGGATAGAACTTGGAAAATCAGTTTCAATTGATGGATGGTACAAGTTGGCCCTTTTACCTTTCATGTGGATCCAGTTTAGCACATGTAGCACGAGACTGTTCAGAGCAACGGTAATATTAACTTAAACTAAATAGGAAGGAGTAGCTCAATCTGACAATACTGCAAGAACCTGTCAGTCATAAAAGGAAGGAATTCAAATGGAATAAAATTAACAGATATGTTTTATTCTGGAACCAAACTGTAAATTTCTTTTTTTTTTTAAATAATGTTTTGGGTTGTAAAGATTGCTTTGTTTCTGTAAGTATGTGTGTGTATGTGTGTGCGTGCATGCGTGCGTGTGTGTGGTTATGCGCAGGTGTGTCTATCTGCATGCATTATGTACCTTCACAGGTGGTGTCTGTGCCGGACCAGGTGAGTCCGTACTGACACACTCTGGCAGCGCTGCCCCGAAGCTCGTAGCCACCGATGCAAGTGAACTGACAAGTGGTACCGTAGTTGTCTGCGTCACTGTCACACTTCATGTAACCGTTGTCTGGAGGAAACAGAGCGCTGCAGCGGCGCACTGCGAAAAAAGAGGGCAGGGTATTATATATATATATATATATATATCAGAAAAGACAGCGGAAGTTTACATATTCCAAGTATTTCTTTAGCCATACTAAAACAGTTATGTTATGATGAGAAATTAGTTCTGTTCTGTTAAAAAATGAAATTGGTTGTAATTATCTGGAAATGATAGGAATTGACATGTCCCCGTAAAACACAGTGTTACCAAAAATCCTCCTCCCCAAAATGATCGAAAAGCTTTCATTAGGTCACCTCGCACTCTGACTGAGAAGCGACAGGAGCCTTTGTTGCCTGCGCGGTCAAACACCGTGTAGGACATCTTATGGAGCCCCTCCGGGAAGTTTGAGTTTGGAAGTTTGCCTTTCAGGATAACGCTGCAAAAGACAGGCTCTGTTTTAATCTTTCACAGTGATCTATTTGTTCAGAGTGGAACAATAACCAGCAGGAATACAACAGGCCGGGTGCATTGAAGGGTGCTGCAGGTGAGACCGACTCTGTGAGAATGCCGTCTGCAGTGTCTACGCCCTCGGGTGTGTCCCAGGTCACCCTCGCTGTCAGCTTTGCTGGTTCTGCCCACTTATCCCTCAGATTAGGACACTTGATTTTTGGAGGATCCACATCTGTTGACAAGGAGAGTGAAATAGTTCTTAAATGTTTAAATACATTTTAAAAAATTAAAAGAATAGCAAATATGAATGTATTTGCCAGAAAGAGTAGCTAGTGACTTTTTTTCCTGCCTTGCACTACAGTTAGTGATGATCATGCTCCCACATAACACTCATTTATGAAACAATTTGTTTTCAGACACGTTGACAAAAACCACCTTCTTTTTTCAAAAAACGTTGCTAACCTGTTGCTAATAAGCAAACTACTCCACTGTGTTGGTTTGCGGGTCACTGTCTTGAATATAAATAAACATGGCGGTAATTCACAGATTTATTCAGGGAATTTTTGATTTCATTTTAGATTAAATCCCAAAGACCCAGAGACCAGACAAAAAAATCCCCATCCTCCTTCTTTCGTGGTCCACTTAAAAAAACATTGTGTACAGCAGTGTGGAGAAATGCAGTAACACATAAGTTATAACTAAGGTTGCCTTGGAGGTGATATTGGTTTGCTACTGTGGGGCGGTGAAAACTTTTGCAACTTAAATTATAACCACTAAACACAACCACGCACATTGATCCCACAGAACACCGGAAGCCATGAGAACATTTTTGTGAAAAGTTTTGATCTGGCCAAATATTTGCTTTCAGGGTCAAAATAAGTGGAGAAACTTGATTTCTCCATGAGAGGCGGGTACGGTTTTTATAGCTGTGGTGCGGTGTGATTGTCCACTGTTACCGAGGACACAAGGCCACTCAACCAATTCTACAATCCCCTGTAAGTGCAGGTCCTTAAAGCCCAGCTTTAGTCATGTTCAGCATCAGACTGCAGCTGCAAGAGCGTGAAAAACATTTATCATTCTCTAGTGATTACATGCACAAGTCAAGAGGCTTAGTTTTTTTCCCCTCCAAAACATGAATTATATAACCTTATATTATGAGGAATACATTGTAGACTGCAGCTCACATTAAACCATTGGCGTCCCAGGGAGCTTCAGGCTACAGGCCTCTTTGTGAAAAAAAGTAACACATTCTCACCAACACAGGTAGGCACTGCAGCACTCCATGTCTTGCGGTACTGGCACGTTGCCGTCTTCTGCCCCATCAGAATAAATCCCGGCGAGCAGAAGAACTCACAGCGAGAGTTGAAGTAGGAGCCGTCGGAGCACTTGTAGCCGCCGTTGACGGGCATAGTGAGTTTAGCACAGCGGATCTCTGTCAGAGAAAAGGACTCGGTGTTAAAGGGCTAGTAAAGGGATGATTTTCTCAGTTCAATATGGTTCAGGTAAATATAATGCATCTAGGCTGATGCATCTAATAATACAGGGAACTTTCATTGCTGGTCCAATTGGATTAAATGTTTGAATTACACAGCTACCCAGAAGGAAAAAATGGAAGTGGAGAACCGCTTAACCTGAGCTGATTCTAGATCAGCAGTGCGAATAGCAGAGGTATTAATAGTAGCAGTAGCAATATTGCCAATAAACCTCCACGGAGAGATTAAGTGGGCCGGTGGAAATACCATTTTCAAAAATACTTTCACACCCTGCAGAGAATAGACATCCGGTAGATGATATTCATCAATGCATTTACACATTTTTAAAATACTTAACATCAATGCAGTTTTAATTTAGGACCAAAAAACGACATGTGGTTCACAGCTGTGTATAAACTTCTATGAAAAAAATGTAAGAACTACCATCGGCAATCCCAAAACCTTAGAAACGTCCGTAAGTGTGTATACAGTATGTGTGTGTGGATGTCTGTTTCTACCTTGGCAGGCGTAGCTGGAGGACCAGTACTTGTTGGCCATGCACACCACCTCCGAGCTCTGGGACTCGTATCCCTGCTTGCAGCGGATTTTGCAGCGAGTCCCCATCACGTTCCTGTAGTTCTCTCCTCTGGGCGTACGACAGCTCACGTCCCCATGCTTCACCTTAATGGGCGCGCACCACGGGGTCCCTAAGAAAACGGAGAAATGCAGCTGCAATGACCGACATCGAGGCCATCGTGTTTTTCTGTGAGGCTTTGGAGGGAGAGATTGTCAGTGTTCGGTGATGAGCTCTTACCTGATGACTATAAAAGCCAAGAAAGACTTAATAAGTTTGGGAAAATTTGGGAAACCCTCCCATCATTTGAGTTCAAACTGATACGGAGGATTTCTTTTTACCTTATCTGCAATTCCATTATCCAACCGTGTCTCATGAGCCAGAGAAGATCGTCTCAATTGAGGGAAAGACGATGTGAAGAAAGCACTTTGAGGTGTTGAGAGTTTAGCTCTTTCCTTTTTACAAAACAAATACTTCCTTATTGCAGAAGTTAAATAAGGAGTTTGATACAGACTGTGTGTAAAATATATAGACCAGTCCTTAAATACATATGAGAATCTCATTTGGCTTTAACTTTGCTCTTCTCTTGGTGGACACGTCTGCCCAGCTCAAAAAAACGTATAACAAAGATTCGTTGTTATATTCAAAGTATGGGTGGCTATAAATTTGATCAAAAATGTGCTGTTTATTTCCTTGTGGCTGAGGACCGGCACTCGGATCAACACACACTTGAAGAGAAAACACACTAGACTAGGCTGATTTCCAGCTGGAATAAAAATGAGTATTCATTACACACTGAGCCTCCCTGGCTGCCTGCCTCTCTCTCCATGTGTGTGTGTGTGTGTGTGTGTGTGTGTGTGTCTGTGTGTTGGCAAAGTTTCCACAACCCTTGCGTAAGAGAAAATAATACTACATTTGTGCTTTTACACAGTTTGGTTTGGCCTGGACAACAATGTTCCGTGTCTTACTGACCCCGAATCTGAGGCTGGAAGCTACTCTGACTGTTGATTTCTTTCAAAAGAGACTTCTAATACTAATCCTATATTTCTGTGTTAATTGTTCAGCCATAATTCCTTATAATCCAACTATTTGATCAGAAAAGAAGGCTACTGGATAAAAAATAACTCCCTTTTGTCTCCCAAAATTATTGACAACTTATTTTAATGAGTTGTGGATAAAGGTTTATGGTTTATCTCTGACTTATTTATTCATCCATTGTCCTTCTTTTTCTGATTTTTCAACGCTGAGGATGCAAGCTCACATTCTCATGGCTTCGTATGGTGGTGTATGTTTACAATGTATTGGCCGTGTTCGACTGAGCATGTGTTCACCTCTATATCTACGGGAATACCAGTCCTCGTCGTCTCCATGTGGGTACTGTCCCGACCCTGCGGATGGAAGAAGAGAAGAAAAAAGCCACGAGAGCCGCATCCAAGACGTTAAGCAATGTTTGAAAGCGTTTTCCCTGCTTTGCCTCTTTTCTTCATTGCAAACAGCACTTAAACTGGCTTACAAATATTGCTTAACTTTTCAGCTGAACCAGACTCCAGGGGGGATCTGGATCTTTTAGACAGGCAGCATGCACAAGTAATACATCACAAAAGATCCAACCCGGTTTGGAAAAATGAATCTGTTTAACACGCACATTCATTCTTATCCATCTAGTGTGTTTTTTCCTTCTTCCTCTTCTTCTTCATTTTTTCTATTGCATTGGTTAAAAACGAAGGGAGTGAAACCATTTTGAAGCTTTTTGTTCAAAAACAGCTCACATAGATCACACTTACCATTTTAATCAAACGTCACCAGTGAACAGATGACAGAGAAATTACATTTGCAACCATAAAATGGAAGCTTTCAAAGGGAAGTGAAATATTTCTCAGTGGTGGCTGCAGAGCTGGTGGGGACACACTTGAGTGAAAGTCCTAAAAGACAAATGTGGTGGGGGGAATTATAATGAGCAAGCAGGATTATTTGAGAAAAGAGGACAGAAAGAGGAAATGTGTGAGGAAGGGGTTAAAGTAGGGGGAGGAGTGTTTAACATTGGTCCGGGATGTTGTGAACCCCACAGTGAATGTGTCCTCTGTTCAGGATCTTCAAGAGAGGAGTGTTCAAGCCTCCTTCAGCTACATGTAGTAGCCGCATGCCGGTCATTGAACCTGATCCGAAGAGCCCACCTCACGTTCAATTCCCTCCCTTCCTCACCATGGCTTTTCTCTCACTTCAATAAAAATGGTCTGGACCGAAACCCGAAAAGTCATCTAATGCAAACTCTCTCACGCAATCACACACACACACACACACACACATTGACACAGCATTTTAAGTTTTAAGACTCAGCTCACACAGCATGGATTGTACAGAGGAAACCCACATACTGTGTGAGTCAGATTTAGCAGTCTAATGGGAAAACTTCATCGTCTGCTTCTTATTGGGGGGAGGGAGACACAGAGAGGTATGGGAAAGAAATTACAGGTGTGAGATTGCGTGTGTGTGTGTGTGTGTGTGTGTATGTGTGTGTCTCCTCCAAAGTGAACATTAGTTTGGCTTTTATGGGCCGGAAAAATAATGAGTTCTGTAAGAAATTACAGCCATTCCATGCAAGCAAACAAGATACAAAAGGTTACACCCGAGCCGAATGGAGCCAGAAAGACATTGGCTGAGAGGAAAAGCTTACTCTCTTTTCTTCAGAGGCAAAAATCCCCTCGAGAAACTCAGTCACGATCCTGCCATAAAGCTGTTAATACCATTAATGTGCTCTTTTCCTACAACAACCATTTAATGTATTTAGTGCCAAGTCAACCGTTGGTGCTCTGGATTTAAGTTGTCTACACTTGTGTGATGGATTCACAGGAAACAATGGATGCATGTTAACCTTTGTGTTTTTGTTTCATTGACATCATCCCTGCTGTGCACTCTGCTACCACCATGTTTGAGCTGTATAAAGTCAAAGCTCATGCTGCTTAACATTTAAACCATGCGAGTGTGAAGCAGCACCCAGGAAACAATATATTAGTGCAACCAGTTCTTCAAAAGTATGTCCACAAAAGATTGCGTACAAAGGATTCATAGCAGCAAAATGAATATTTGCAACATAAAGACATATAGTGTAAAAATGTCTGCCGAAGCAGAGGATGAAGGCTGTCTTCTCCTTCTGTGTGTGTGTGTGTCATTTGTTGTTCTTTGTTGACATGGGTAAGCTTTTTAGTGAATGCTGAGCGTCTCTGTGGCGCTCGTGCCACATGTCAATAATAGTATTTCTGTATTTGAAGACTGACATAACACCCATATAACCGTCATTTACAATATTTAACTGTATATACTCGTAGATTCACATCCTCAATAAAGGACCCTAAACACTGTTCTAAATATCATATAATAAATCAATTGTGCCACACTGGCCTCCAGTGGATATCAAATAAAATAGATGTATAATTCAACTTGTGTTGCAAGGCAGTTGCCGTTGACCTTTTTCACATTATAATTGTCTGTAGAAATAGCCAGTTGTTATATCTACTGCTAACAATAACATAGTAACATGCAGGATGCTTTAGTCTTTGTTTATAATGAATCATCTTGAACTGTTTGTTTTGGGTTTCTTCCTTCTCCAAAGTAACCAAGACAACAAGAGACATAGGAGGAGACTCAGAGCAGTATGTCCTAATATGAAGCACAAAATGCGCATGAATAAAAAAAACTCAAACCTTTCATTTGTGTGAGGTCTTCTTTGAAAAAGTCTATCATATATATTTTGCAGGGTTGAGAAAATCCTTAATGGTACGCATTTTAACAGTTGCTGCTGTTACCTTTCTAGCCAGGTTGGGCTGCAGCTACGCATTCTGATGGAATTGACAATGCCTGGTTAGTCCCTGTTAATAAAAGCACTCCAGATCTGGTAATGAGGTGGGATCAGCGGCCAGCATCCCTTTCCTGTTCCTCTTCTTCAAATTGGATCTCAGCATGAAAGATGTCAAAATGTTAACTGTGCAGGAAGCGTGTAAAGCCCATCTTCCCTACAAACCTCTGGGAGCTTTGAATTACAGGGACTGATAGCCCAATTAGCCTTTTTTCTGCGTCTCTGTAACACAAGCCGTCATTATGTGGGAGCTCATTGCCTGTGAGTAGCTACAGGCCGAAGAGAGCAGAAAATAATCCTTTAATCGCTCGATTCAAAATGCTGCGATTACAGAGTGACATTATTCGTTTTTGGAGCACTAATGATGTGCCACTCAAACTGGTTTCTTAAACACATCAGCATTTTCTGACCTTGAGGAACAAACTGCTGCTGTTTTTATCTCCAATAGCACCGTAGACCACAGTGAGGTTTACCACATTACAGTTAGAGTCTACAGTGTGGAGAAATAGCCAGTTGTAGCAGAGGGCTTCAGTCTGTACACTTGCGACATCCTCCGTCCCGAGACCCTTACATCG
This sequence comes from Apeltes quadracus, assembly GCA_021346845.1. NCBI lineage: Eukaryota > Metazoa > Chordata > Actinopteri > Perciformes > Gasterosteidae > Apeltes > Apeltes quadracus. The sequence goes on along the minus strand of CM037932.1, from coordinate 7,635,258 downwards.
GCACAGGAATAAAGTGTATATGTTTAAATCAATTCAGTTCATCAATATTTATTTCTGAACGGGTTGCTTGCGTAGGATGAGGGATTATGTTACCTGAAAGGGTTCGCTAGTGACAAACATACAGTGAGTTGCCAGCTCACTCTGCAGTTCCCAGAGTCAGCAACGGACCAACACATTGCACACACATCCAGCAACTGATGATGGATGTACATATGTCTTTATTTCTGGCTCAGACAAAACACTTATTAGAGAGACTGTTCTCCAGGGGTGGAACTTTGTGGCCTTTCCCTGAATTACTCCCCGAGTGTGGATGTACAGTATATTCCCTGACTCAGCCCAGGAATCCTGGTGGAAAATGTTGAAAACCTTTAGAGTTTTTCAGCAGTAAGAAGCAAACTAGAACCTAATCCGGGTTTAAAGATTTCCATTGTTTAAAAATAAGAGCTCGAAAGGTGAAAAGGGAGTCGTTCTGAAGCCCGGCCGGTCAGCTCTGGAGCATGCACACGCACGCTCAACAACTCAACTGGTTAATGGACGCAAAACACACCCCTGTAAAATAAACCCCTCATAAACACACACTCGCACAAGTACAGACCAGAGACTACTGGCAGCTCCTTCTGTTCATGTTTCAGCCTGCGTGATCACACAGCAGTCCCTCTACCACTGCCACTCTGACTGCCACTGTGACTACACACACGCGCTCAGTTCAATCAATGAATTATCAATAAAAGGTGAGAAAAGGGTCAATCATACAATATCCATGGTAACATGTTTTATCGACCCAACATGAACAAACCCCAAAGATTCTAAACTCATAGAAATTACAGCAAAACAGGAAACAACCCCACAGAAAATATGTATTATATATGAATGGGGGTTTTGCTGTATTTTGGATTGCTAAAATGACTGCTGATTGCTATAATGATCAACTCATCCTTCGAATAATTCATCAGTAGAATACAGAAAGCTCCTTTGCGGTGGTTAAATCCGAAGAGTCGGTGAAAAGCTCGTTCTGAGCTTTGCAGAGAGAGAGAGCGAAAACGTGACTCACACAGCAGCCACAGTCGGAGGGCTTTCATTGGGACCACAGAGTGAGTTCTGTGCAGAGAAACGTCCCCCAGATGCACACTGCACTCCCCCCGCTGTCCTCCCCCTCCACGGAAACACCCCCTCCCGTTCACCAGATAAAGAAAAAGAAGAAGAAGAAGAAACATCTGTGAGGGTGAAGAGCCTCAGATGAACGCGACAAAAAAACGAGTATAAAAAGAGTTTCATTTAAGTTTACCCTAAACATCTATCCCATCCCATCCGCTGCCACCAGACGAGCTAAAACGGCTCGGTTACGTCTCCCCCGTGCGTGGTCCCCGTGCGTGGTCCCCCGGGGGACGCGGCTCGGGACGTCCCGGAGGCGAGTGAGGCTCTTTATTGTGACTTCCTTACCTTCGTAAGCGGAGCAGAGGCAGAGCTGCACGGACAGGAGCACCAGCGGCCACACGTCCATGTCGAGAGCGTGTGAAGGAGGGAGGGAGCGCAGGAAAAGGTCCAGCGCATTCCTGCTTCCCAAAGGCCCGCCTCCCGCTCCCCATCCGGAGCCGGGCCCACGAACCCCGGCAGGACACGCTTATCTGCTCATGTAATGAGAGACTGCGCTTATATGCTCTTTAGTGGCTAATGTGTGGTCAATCTTGTTAAATACTGTAAGGGAAAGTCTGAGGTACGTTAACTGAGGGGCGGGAGAATGATTTAGATCATTTGCGGGAGTAAAAGTAGAAATTATACTCTCGGTAAAAAATACTCCATCAAAGGCCTGGAGGTCTGAAATAAAAACGTAAAAGTACTCAGCAAAATTAAATTCAAGTATCCACGTGAAGGTAATTTTACAGACCGGATCACTTCACTTTGTCATATTATTATAGATATTTTAGATATTTTGTAACCTATGCGGTACTGCATCTTGTATAAGCTAAAATGTCAGATAAATGCACGGGACTAAAGTGTATAGATCCCTAAAACTCAGTGGAGTAGACGTGCAGCCTACAAAGTAGCAGAATAAGAAGACACACAACAAGTCAAGCGGTCATGATTGTACAACTTCAGTACTTTTGTTTGGGATATTGCAGCACATTGAGATTGTGTGAGATTGTGCTGCTCATACTTGAAATGTTACAAACTTAACAACACCTATAAAACTCAGCAGTAACACATTGTAATGGATTAATACGTTTACTACGTGTTCCACTCTAATGATGTGAACATTTTAAGTTGTTTCCCATAACAATCTTATTGTAATCTTTTCCGTATTAACATTTGCACGGCAGTCTTTTACACCTGATTATCAGTTTCATACACTTAACAAACACAAAAACACAGAAAGAGCGACAGGCTCTGTGGTAAAGCTGATGGGGGGGCGAGTCCACACATGAAGGTGTTGGAGGGTTTTTGATTGGTCAGATAACAGGAAGATACGTTTGGTGAAGAGACGTAAGAGCATCTCCTGAGCTGTAATTGTGTCATGTGACTTCAGTCAACAGTTTAGCTGAAATGTTTGAAGTCAGGTGATCAAAATGTCCCTTGACTTAATCTTTGCTTTACTTCTATGTGGTGTTATAGCCAATGACTAAAAATAAGATTTTATTGTCTTTAACTGTTGTTCTCACAGACTTACATTCAGACCCAACACACACAAGTGCAGTGAATGACACATTAGTGGGGTTGGCTTTAGAGTTTGTAGACATTTAGAGGCAGACTGATGCCTGACCAATGAGTGTTGGTCGTTAAATTGAATTTGTTGACAATAGGATCAATATACCAGCCGTCCTGCATGGTCTTTGTAATAGTTCTTCGTTGGTTCAGTGCAGATTGAGGTACTGAGGCAGGACGTTGTCCCAGAACTGCTGCGACTCGTCTGGTTTCTTCTCTCCTGCAGCGCTCTGCTTCGTCCTCGGTGTTGGTTTGGGTGTTTCTTTATGTTCTTTGTATTTACTGTCGGGAGGAAACTCCTGCATGTTTTTCTTTTTGGTTGATTGGGCCTTTTTCTCCTCTTCCTCCTCCTCCTCCTCCTCCTCCTCCTCCTCTTTCTCTTCCTCCTCCTCCTCCTCCTCTTCTTCCTCTTCTTTTTCTTCCTGCTTCACCTTTGAATTTCCCTCTTTTTCTTTCTCATGATCCTCCTCTTCATCATGTTTCTGGTGATGTTTATCACATTTGGCGTTTGCAGCATTTCCTTCTTCCTCACTCTCCTCCCCCTCATCTTCTTCATTAGTTTCTTCCTCACTTTCCCCAGAATCCCTTACTTTTTTTTCTTCAACACACTTCGTTTTTTGATTTTTGAGATTTGTCTCTGACTTTGTTTCATTCTCCTCTTCCTCCTCCTCCTCCTCTTCTTCATCCTCATTATTGCTCTCTACCATCATCTTTTTCGCCTCAATACTTTTCTCATTCATCTTTATTATTTCTTCCTCATCATCTTCCTTCTCTTCCTCTTCTCCGTCCTCCTCTGCTAACTCTCCTTCATCATCTTCTTCCTTCTCACCCTCTTCTTCCTCCTCTGTTAACCCCTCCCTACTTTCATCTTCCTCCTCATCCTCTTCTTCCTCCTCACCCTCTTCTGTTCCCTCCTTACGCTCTTCTTCCTCTTCATCTTCTTCCCCATTCTCTGAAACCTTCTCATTTCCTTCTTCTTCTTCTTCCTCCTCATCCTCACCCTCCTCACCCTCTTCTTCCTCTGTAAACCCCTCCTCGCCCTCTTCTTCCCCCTCTGTTAACCCCTCCCTACTTTCTTCTTCCTCCTCATCCTCATCCTCTTCTTCCTCCTGACCCTCATCTGTTCCCTCCTTACCCTCTTCTTCCTCAACTTCTTCCTCATTCTCTGAAACCTTCTGATTTCCTTCTTCTTCCTCATCCTCCCCCTCCTCCCCCTCTTCTTCCTCTGTAAACCCCTCCTCGCCCTCTTCTTCCCCCTCTGTTAACCCCTCCCTACTTTTTTCTTCCTCCTTACCCTCTTCTGTTCCCCCCTTACGTCCTTCTTCCTCTTCCTCAACTTCTGCCTCATTCTCTGAAACCTTTTCACTGCCTTCCTCATCCTCACCCTCTTCTTCCTCATCAGCAGTCGTGTCCTCATCTTCTCCCTCATCTACAGATGGTTCAGGTTCACAATCCTCCTCCCCTTTCCCTTTATGACTACTTTTGTCTTCCTCAGACTCACTCTGTCCCTCCTTGTCATCACACGCTTCGTCCTGCGTGTCATTCTCCTCCCCTTCTTCTGAGTTGTTCTCTTCCTCCTCACTTTTGGGGAGATGTCTCTCTTTTTCCTCTCCATCAACCTCAACTTCCTCACCCTCAATTTTTTCTTCTTCTTCGTCAGAATCTGACTCTAAAGCGTCACCTTCGTCTTCCTCCTTCTCCTCCTCTTTGTTGTTGCTGCTGCCAGAGTCCTCAGCGCCAACATCGTCCTCATCCTCACTCACCTCACTCTCCTCTTCTTCTTCACTAGATTCTTCACTTGCATCCTCCTCTGCTGCCTCGCCTACCTCAGACTCACTTCCTTCTTCCCCTGCTCGCTCACTGCTTTCTTCTTCCTCATCTTCAGTGTCATTGACGTGAGCCTTCTCAATTCCTTCATCCTCTTCCTCACTGTTTGAACCTGTTCCCTCCCCATCTGCCTCTGCGGTGCCGTGATGTTGCTCTTCCTCGGTCGCCGCTGTAACCCTCTCCTCTAAGTCATTGCTACTTTCACTTCCCTCCTCTTCTTCTTTGTCTTTCACATTGCTTCTACTTTCTCCATCCACCTCCTTTTCCTCGTCTGCAGTACCTGTTCCATCTTCATCGTGACCTGTGTGCGCCTTCTCGTCTTCTTCGTGTTCCTGCCGGGAAGTTCCCTCATCTGTGCCGCTGCTCCTTTGATTTGTTTGAGAGAAGTCTTCGCCCCCGTCCCGTTTCCTCACCTGCTGCGGTGACCGAGTGGTGCCACGGCTTTCCCCGTCTCGAACCACATTCTTCTCGACCAGGCCGTCTGGCCTTGTGCTTCCTTCTGGCGCATTTGAACCTTCTGTGGAAGCGAAATGTGACGACGTCGGGGAAAACGAAGGTTGCGTAACTGCGCCCTGCTTTGTGAAATGTTTCCCCGGACCCGGTGTCTTTTGGGGTGTCGAGGTAACTGGTTCACTCTCAGACCGGAGAGTCGCTGCCTCACCAAGCAGCCCCACCGCGGCCGCCGCCATCCCAGCAGCAGGAAGAAGACAGGCCGCGGTACCGAGGATCTCCCCCCAACCCGGCGTTTCTTCAGCCAGGCTCTGAGTTTCTTCTCCGCGCGTCCCAGAAATGATCAGATCCCCAACGGGCGCTGAGGCTCGCGGGGATTTCGCCCCGCTGTGGGGAACCACCTCTGTTCCCCGGGTTCTTTGTGAGGAAATGGGTTCCCCCCGGCGTTCACGCGGTGGATCCTGCTGTGATATCAGTGAGCTGCAAGCTTCAGTCCTTTTACCCCTCGGTTTGGCCCTGGTCGTAGCTTCAGAGTCGGCCTCTCGGTTCACTCTGACTTCATCTCCTCCTTCTCTTCCCGTTTTTCTTTCAGCCTTAAGCTCGGACTCTATTGACTTAATCTCATCATTTACTTGAGCGCTGTCACCTTCAGGTATCTTCTGCTCATCTGCAGTTACACCTCTCAATTTTTGACTGTTTGACTCTTTTTCTAAAACGTTTCGTTTGCTTTTACTTTTAACTCGAGTGTTTCTCGAGTTAAAAGTTGGATTTTTGCCTTGTGCGGATTTTACTTCTTGCGGTTCACCTTCGGCTTCCTCGGGTGTGGATTTCACCCTTCCAGTTTTCTTAGCATTAATCCGAGCATGTGTGGTTTCTTTTGTTGTGGTTAATTTAACTCGCTGCATCTCTTGTTGCATCTGCACTTCAACAGGTTTGACGTCTGTGGTTTCACTCTGGATTTTTTTATCTTTTTCTGCAGGGCACCCACTTCCACTTTGCACAGATGGGCTTGTTGTTTCATTTCCTTTAGTGATCTCGATACCATGAGATGTCTTTTCAAAAGCTGATTTATTTTCCTCCTTTTTTTTTGTTCCCCCCAAGTTTTTCTTTAAAGTGATGGCCTCCATTTCCTCTTCGTTTGTATTACATTTTTTCACAATTCTTTTTCTCCTGTCATTTGCCTTCACATAATTCAGTCCCCATCGTGCTTCAGTCAGTGTCTTCCTGACAGATTGTGGAGCCTTTGGGCTTGACTCAGATAGTTTTGGTGATTCAAAAGCAGAGGGTTTATTTGGAGGTTGTCCGTGAGTTTTGACTTTATTGGACTGCTGGGTGCTGTTCTCTTTGCCTTTAGGTGAGATGCTTTTAAATGTGTTTTTTAACAGTTCTCTCTCCAAACAGCTTTTCACGAGCACTGTGGGTGAGGCCTTGGGAGTCTTTTGTCCTGGCTTCCCGTTGAACTGAAACAACTCTCCTTCGTCTGGTGTTCTTCTGAGCGCTGGTCCTTTCTTCTCCTCCTAAGCCAAATCACAAAGCAAATAGGGATGTAAAAATGATGATACTAAAACCAGCACAGCAGCAGACCTGTAGTCAACATGACTGGATCTGTAGTTGTGGCATTTCATGTTTTATGTGTTTTACTGCCAGAAGCAGGGCAGTGCTACTTTGACGACGCTGTTTCTTTAATTCAATATAATTACCAACATACAAACTGTTTGCAGCAAAGTATAGCTTGGAATTAGTGTATTTACTTGTAATAAGTAGAATTTGAGATGTTTCGCTATGTTGCTGCTTTATACTTTACACGATGGCTTTTCTTTGCAGTATGGGTACGGTGGTTTCACATCATGCGGATTACTCATAAACATCTGTCGTCAGGCTGAAATACAGATGTGGGTGTGAGGTAAGGGAAACTTTGTTGACAGTGGAGAGAAGACGAAAGCCATCCTTGTTTTTCTGTCTACATTTGACAGTGGTTCGTTGGGGGTCGCTCGGGTGTAGAAAAAGACAACTGTCACACATGCAAACCCACGCATGACTGAACGTAAGCACTGAGTTGCATTTGTTCAAGTAATGCAATTAAATAAATATCGAGGTACATGTATTTCAGGAATGAGGAGAATCATACTTTATCATTATTACAGTTTCTATTATATATATTTTACTTTCAAACTTGTTAACCTTTCAGCTAGATCAGTAGTCTAGTAAGATAATGAAGGCTTTCACTTTTAATGAACCATTAATTGTTTTGTGTGGTACCACAACTTTTATTCCTTCCACCACTGGAGACACAAGCCCCTCCAACACTACAACTAAGGCAGCGACGGGTTGCTGGGCACCGCGTGTTGCACTGTGACACGCAACAACGCAGGAGACTCTCACAGCTCGCTTCATCGCTGTCTGTGGAAACACTGATGAGATGTGGTGAGATTCCTGCAAACCTTCCCAGAGCATTAAATGTGTGTGTGTGTGTGTGTGTGTGTGTGTGTAATCTTGTGTAAGTCTGCTATGTATCTTGTAATTAGCAGAGGCATTCATTTACATTTCTGAATCTGCTATGAGGGGATTCATCATAAACATTTTGAAAAGAAAAAGGTAAAATTGAGAACCCATATCACTGAATTTAAGGCGGTATGTGTGCTGACCTGTGCACTGAAGTGCACGTAATCCAGCCTATAACCAAGAGGAAAATAACATCCAACTAACTAATAACCAATGACTCTAAATAAAAAGCAATTCATCAATTACTGTTTTACAAGTTCTCTTACCATGTTTGGCAAAAAATCCGGGCCGATTCCTTCTCCCTCTGCAAAAAAAGACAACGATTGGGTTATAGAAGCGTCTGCACACAAGTAAGTAAAAACTGGATGGGTATGGGTTGAAGATACCTGTTTCAGGCAAGGCAGCATGATGGTTATTGTAAATATCACTGGAGGGTCTGGTGGGACTGCAGGGCTCTTGCGGTGATAAAGGAGATTCTCCAATTAAGGCCTTTTTGGCGGTTGCCACTCCTTGCAGTCTTCTTCTTGAAGACCTTTTATGAGATGCTAGGGTGCTATGTTTACTTGCAGTCTTTGGTGATGGTAAGGCAGAAGGGAGCTCTTTGAATTTGGACTTAGAAGAAGCAGCAGTAGAGGATTTAGTCAGAAAGGTGTCTGATGATTGAGAATGTGGGCTCGATGGTTTAGAGGATGAGATTTGAGATGTGCAGGAGGGTGGTGGGCTTAATCTCACTTCTGATTTTGGAGGAGATGGAGGAATGGCTAAATCCTTTGAGGGTGTTTTTGGAGTTGAGATATTTCTGGATGTTTTCCAGGATGTGTTGAGGAAATCTGGATTCAGACGTGGAAGGTTGTGAAACATCTCTCCAAACTGCTCCACAGAGTTTCCCTGAAAAAAAAGAAAGAAAAAACAAAAACATGGTGTAAAAGGTTTGAAGAACATAGATGCCCCCCAACCGGCTAGTCAGCAGCACCGTAGCAGAGCTACAACCTGGTGTAATACTGCTTCCTACTGGAGTTAAACTGTGATTACAATGATCTGAAGCTCAGACAGCAAACGTTCTGCAGGATTCACAGAGTAAAACATTCTCATACTACATACATACAATTTAATACTTGTTCACATAATATAATATAATAGTATGATGCCAAACCAGAAAGCACCATTGGGCCTTGAATTATTTCTTATTATATCACAGATTTTCCCTATTTCAAAGCTGTATTTTAATAACATTTCCATTTATAGAAATAGTGAAATTAATCGGACCCGAAACAAGATACCTGCAAATAAGTACTAAGGTGCAAGATCTCACTTTGTCTCTGTGGCGGGCTCGAGCAGCGAGGGCCGTGGTCGGGAACATTGGATTAGGATCAATCAAAGTGTCCAGCAGCAGCATTTCTGTGTAACCTGGTTCCAAAAGGCTCTCTATGATGGGGACGTCCTCGCCCAGCCTGGGTTTAGCCAGCACCAGCATGTGGTTTCCACCGCACGACACCTAAACGGGGGACACGCAGTGACTCCATGTTCCTTATTGGCGAGCGTCACACAGGATAAGCCGCCTATTGCAGCCATAGAACTGTGCAGGTTTAGTGTTTTGATGAAGGACATTTAACAAACCCACAGGTGGAGGTGAGGGGAACGCAGGCCACCCTGAGCCTTTTCCTCACATTCACTTACCAACTGAACACTGTGCTTGAGAAAACATGTGCAGAGTGTCGGTCTGAACTGGTTGATGAAGTTCTCCACGCCTAATCCCAGTTTCCCATGGCGACCATCACCAAACGTGTAGAGAAGCCCGCAGTCTGTGGAGGACGGACGCTTTATATCAAGTTTGAAACCACCGCTTAATTGCTTCACATTTAATTCAGATGATCAGTAATACGCACAGAGGCAAACAGGCGGGGTGATTTTTAGACACGAGCATAATGATCTTCAGAGATGACTTACTCGTGATCACAGCGGTGTGGTTCTCTCCACAGGCGATATGTTTGATGCTGCTGTTACAAAAGTGCTCCAGTGGTTTTGGCAAATCAGCTTCAAACAGAAATGTCCCGTGGCCCAGCTGGCCGTACTGACCTCTGCCGAACGTGTACACATTGTCCTCTGGCACGACAAAACAGACACAATGCGATGGACCGCTTTGACGGCAGGAGTAGAAAGTATTTTCATAATTCTACAGTGGGAATTGTGTGTTTTTTGAAATTATCTAAAATAAGAGCAGACTATTCTGCATTCAGGTATTCATTCATATATATAAAAAGAAATTCCAAACGGCCTGTCTGCATAGCACTTTTACTAGTGAATCTAGCTTTTCCCTCATGATGTTGTTCACACTTCTCCAATGAGGATCTGAATACTTCTTTCAGTACCAACATGTGTATTTCTGATATATATCAAATATGAACAGTAAAAAAGTGTTACGTCTAAACCTACCTGTGAGGGCCACTGTGTGCTCCCCTCCACAGCACACCTGGGTGACATGACCCAGGAAGCCTTGCACACGCTGCGGGACACTGTGATTGGCCAGCTGCTCCACCTGGAGACCAAGCCTTCCATTGGCACTGTGGCCAAACGTGTAGAGACCTCCATCCGCTAAAGGAGAGCCGAGACAACACTGGAATGTGGAGGCTTGTTAATTGAACCCTCAAACGGCCTCATGTGCCGTGTTTGGTTGGACTGTGTCGTACCTGTGACAAATGCTGAGTGGTGATACCCACAGGAGACCCACACCACCGCTTTCCCAGCATCCACCTGTGTGGGTTCTGCTGCAAAGCTCTCGTTCCCTAAACCGATCTGACCCACGGCGTTGTCTCCCCACATGAAGAGCCTCCCGTCCTCTAACAACACGATACACACACACAGTATTAAAACAAATATCACACACACAAGGAGTTGGCACATGTTGGTCTGACGGAGGCTTCTGTTACATTATTAAGTGTCAACGTTCGGACCTGTTAAGGCAGCTGAGTTGTTGCATCCTGCAGAAAGCATTTTGATTGGTGCATGGTCACAGAAGGAAGGCAGCAGGCGAAAGGATGTGGTGTCGTTGCAGTGGCCCAAACCAAGCTGCCCCTCCTGGTTACTGCCAGTAACAAACACACTACCCTTCCCTAGAGACACACGAAAGCTTAATTTAACACAAATTAAGCCCTTCTGTATTTAAGGATGTTTTTGAAATTCTGATAATATTTGTTAATCATCTTACATGTGCAGACAATTGTGTGATGTCTCCCACAAGCTACGAGTTTCACCTTCTCAGACTTTAAGGCTGAAAGGAAAATACAGTTTCATATACTGATTGTTAAAGTTAATAGTCATTATATGTTGTATACAATAGTACAATATTTTCCTGTTTTTCAGTGGAATAGTAAAAAAAAATTAAAAAAGTATGATAATTAAGTAGTTATATGTAAATCTACGATGTTACTATTTTCCTTTTCTGCTGTTTTTTGGAATTTCACTCACCAGGCAGTTAATGAATTACATAGTATGTAATAATAATTGAAATCCTTATTTACAGTTATGCTGTCAAATAACTCACCTTTCACAGTTTCCGGTTTGGTAGCTGCAGGCTTAAATCCACGCCCTAGTTGGCCCAAGGTATTACCACCAAACACGAGCAACCTGCCATTTTCTGCTGGGAAAATAATGATTTAATTACTCAAATATTTAATGTTGAATACAGTAAGTGTTTCCTTTTAAAAATGTGCATGGCTTGTCTGCACCTGTAATGACAGCACTGTGCTCTCCTCCACAGGATAGATGCACTGGCTGGTCATTCTTCAACCAGAATTTACCAGGCACGTTGTCACCAAAACTGCTCTTTCCAAATGTGAAGATGGCTCCTGCTGCTGAGGACAAATGTGTGATCGTTTAAAGAAGCGCTGAAAGGTATAATTAACCCTGCAGGACTTAAAGGAAGCACTAACACACTTTCCTCTAATTTAACACCGGCTAAACCCCAACCTGATGTCTCATGTCAAGCCATTTAAGTAGCTGCCGGACAGAAATAGCTACAGGTCAACCACAGACACACAGACACACACACGGGATATGTGGAAACCACTAGTTCACTGGAAAGGTAAGTACACCATTCATGAAGATATGTGTATATCCTGGTTGACTGTATTAAGTGCTCTCACCGGGTATGTCCCCATCGTCCTGTCCCGTCATCTCTGCTTCTCTTCCCCCTCACACATCCTCCCTTGCACCGCTCCGGCCGGCGCTGATTGACCAGATGATCATGATGACGTAGAAGAGGGACGGGTGAGAGCCAGAACTCAACATGGAAATAAAGTTACTCATAGGTGAAAAATATTAACATTTATATTTGATCAAAGGAGAAAATTCATGGTGTAATTATTCTGTGTTGTGACAAAACTCAATGAAAAGAAAACAAAAAGACGAATTATGGTTAGGTTATACATGACTTTTAAAATGTATCAATATCTATAACAAGTAATAAGTGGCTTATATTTGCAGTTTTTTTTTTTTTTTTACCGGCAGACTCCCCCCCCCCCCACTTCCTGGTTTTTCTGTGACGTCAGGGTTAGCTCCAGTTCTGGTTGGCTGTGAGCCCTTTCCCAGCGAGCGAATGAACTTTTACTCTGATGAAACTTTCCCACCGCGTTTCTTTTCCATTGAACTCAACCTGAGCTACAATGTCTACTAAACTACTATCTGCAAACAACACCGTCTTCAAATGCTTTAAAACTCTTTCGTCACGAGGGTTTGGGTAAGAATCTCCAGATGACTTCATTTCGAAATTAGCATGACGTTACTTAGGTTAGTCAATTCTATTAGTAACCTCAGTATTGTCGTCAGTACTGGAACCACTAAACTGAACCGCGTCGTGTCCCGGCGTATTGCGCTCTCAGCAGCGCGGCCGCTTCCCTCGGCTCGATTCACCTAAAGGGTCGCAGCTGTCTCACCCTGAAAGACTTCAGCGCGGATGAAATCAAGAGGCTCCTGTGGGTGGCCGGGGATCTGAAACATCGGATCAAGCAGCAGAAACAGGTAGCTGTAACGCCAAGTAATGGCTTTTACTGTCACTGTGCAGTCAGGGAGGATCATTTAAATGTAGCTAACCTTCATTTCTATTTCAGTATCTCCCTCTTCTGCAAGGAAAGTCGATTGCTATGATATTTGAGAAGAGGAGCACCAGGACAAGAATGTCCACAGAAACAGGTGTGTGCATCAAGTATGTGCTTCAAATACAGTACAAATAGTACAAATAACTGATTTCAGTCAAGTAAAATAGTGGCAATAAGATATTATTAATAATCCTTTAGAATAACGATTACGATAATGATTTATAAAAGAAAGCAATGCACATGAATGAGATCAAGCTAATGGAAATGTAGCGTCTCACGCTGTTGGGTTGGTACTCTTCGCCAGTGCGTTAAGGTCAATGTGAATATGGACACAAAAGAACTGCTGAAAGGCCAATTTCCGTCCATCGCAGGAACAAAGCGGTGTGCAGCCCACTCCCCTCTTTCCCCGCACTGCTTCTCATCTACGCTTACACAGGGTTTGTTGTATTTATGCACCAGCGGACCATTTGGAAAATTGTTTCAACATCACAATTGCAGGTTTTGCTTTGCTGGGTGGACACCCCTGTTTCCTCACTTCTCAGGACATCCACCTTGGAGTGAATGAGAGTAGCACAGACACAGCAAGGTGAGTTTCATATGCATGCTGCTTTCGCTCTTGGGAATAAGATTGAATTAATGTCCGTCGGTTGATTGGAACCAGCCTTCTTTTTGTACTTGTTTCTTATGTGTTCATCAGGAGAAGTCCTAGGTTGCATGGTATTTCTTGTCTCACTTACACTTGCATGTCCACATCTGGAATTGGTAAACTCCTGCCTCAGGGTTCTCTCAGGGCTCTGTGATATTGTCTTGGCCCGAGTGTACAGCCACTCCACCCTGGAGGAGCTGGAAAAGGAGGCCTCCGTCCCCATTGTTAACGGCTTGTCTGACCTCTACCACCCAATCCAGATTCTGGCGGACTTCCTCACCTTACAGGTACTGCGACTCCCACGTGTGCTGCAATTTTCACCCAGTAATTGATGATGACATTGTGTGTTCATTACCACTCTCCCCCAGGAGCATTATGGTTCCCTTAGTGGTCTAACAGTGAGCTGGATCGGAGATGGGAACAACGTCCTCCACTCCTTCATGATGACTGCAGCTAAATTGGGAGTTCACCTTAAGATTGCTACACCAAAGGTTTGCCTCATTTTTTTTGTCGTGAATTACATTTGGTCTCTCTTTTAGCGCGCCACCTCCACCGTCTTGCAGATCCTTGTTTTGTAGCTGGCAGGTATAGATGCATGCTGTCAACCTCAAGCATCAAATCCATCCCAGTCGATTGGAAAACAAAGGCCTGTGGTTCTGATTTGTGATGCACAAAGCTAAAGCTGTATTTTGATTCGCAGGGGTATGAGCCAGAAAGGAGCGTTATTGAGGAGGCGCAAAGACTCTCCAAAGAAGTAAGGTGGTCTGCAGATGTCATTATTTTAAACACTTCTTGTCAAAGGACTTCTTATTCATTCACAACGTTGCATTTTGTCTCAGCACGGGACCCAGCTTGTTCTGACCTCTGATCCGATGGAGGCTGCTCACGGCAGCAATGTTTTGGTCACGGACACCTGGGTGAGCATGGGACAGGAGGAGGAGAAGAAAAAGAGGCTCAAAGACTTTAAAGGTTACCAGATCACAATGCAGGTAATTTAAAACATGGTCACATTTTCTGCTAATTGTTTGTATGGTAAACATGCATGGCATTAATCACAGACTTTATCTGGCTCATAAATCTGCAAGCAGGCTTTAAAGCAAATGATTGCCTTGAACATGTATCGAATTGATAGAATTGTCTGAAAACAGGTTACAGTAATGGCAAGTAAATACTTTCTAACGTCACCTGATGTCACTGAGTTTGCTTCTGCTCCACTGCAGACGGGAAGTGTGGCCGCACCAAACTGGACCTTCATGCATTGTCTCCCCCGCAAAACGGAGGAGGTGGACGACCAGGTGTTCTACTCGTCCCGCTCCCTCGTCTTCTCCGAGGCCGAGAATAGAAAGTGGACGATCATGGTGAGCAACCTGGTGATAATTTAATGCATAGTCCTGTCAGAATGGTGTTCGCCTGGCGTTTGATTCTCCATCAGCTGATCGTCACTCCTGTCTTCTCTTTCAGGGTCTGATGGTGTCTCTTCTGACTGACTACACTCCACAGATCCCCATGCTCAAGTTTTAACTTTCATACAAGGTGGACTTGTACTTTTGTGTCATGAAGTATGAAAGTCCATATTCAGGTGCCTCTGAATAGTTCAATGTCTGATTTGACCCACTGATAGTATCCTCATGACACTGCGTGGGTTACCCGACAGTAACGGTGTTTACATTGTTTAATGCTTTAGAGCCTGTGTCGCACGGTTTACTTTCCCTCTCTGTTTCAAAGATGGATGTTTACATTCTACTTTTACTGTGATAACAAAAAGGGATTGGAGGTTATTGGGAAAAAAGTTTGGCACTGTCAAATCAGAAGATCAAGATTATTAGTTTGTAAATAAGTAAAAATTGTCTTGCATCATTGCAGTATGGATAACATGTATTTCATACCAGGTTGTTGGTGTGGGTATCCTGCTGACCTAATGGTCTCTAAGATACCAAGATATAACCACAAAGTCTCTGGTTTCATTATAAAACCTCTCTTCCATCCATGTCATTCCTCTGTTTCTCTGATCTACCAAAAGCAAAATGGCAAAAGCAATCTCTTAAAAAAAAAGGTTTTACTTGACATACCAATTTTGACGTAATTTTACAAAAAAGGCAGTACATTGTTACCATTTACTACGGTTAAGAAACATTTTAGGAAATGGAAAAAAAAACAAAGCAGGGGAACGTGTTGCAATACTCTCCCCGAATGGTTAAATGTAATTTCCCAGTGTGAAGTCTGAAAGTACACAAACGGGCCTCATTCACTTTTATAATGCGCCTTGAATTAAGTGATTGGGATGTTTAGAAACTATTAAAGACATTATGCTTCATCCAAACTGTTTTAATTATTCTTTTATGGTCATCTAGAAAAACAAGTTGTTGAGCAGGAAAAAAATAATGACAGAAAATAATCACTTCTTTATTTGCTAGAAAATAAAGAAGTTATCTCTGTGATAATTATACATAAGGAATAAATGTCAACTTCTACTAGCAGTGTAAGATCATTTTATTCTGCTGTATAATTTGACCACACTATTAGGCGGAATTTGTTTGATTTTTTAAATATAAATATTTACGATATAAAACATTACAATATTAGCAACCAACTTAATGATGCTCTTTTGAGTATTCATAGCTTACAAAAACAAAATAATATTCTATAAATGTTTAACATTGTGAAAGAAGCTATTTTGCTAATTTGCTGATGATACCTTTTGAAACTTTTAAAATGTGTGACTTACAGATAAGGCATTATATTTAAACTTGTTTTTCTACTTGCAGGTAAAGGATCTGAATATTACTGCTAGCAGGAGATTTTCATCTTTATTTTTCTGTTTGACTACTTTTTCTCACATCTCTTAATTGTAGCCCTTTAGAGCACAACTCTCTTTGCTTATAGATTGTTATAGAAAGATCTGCTATATTTTACATGGCATTTTTCGATTCTATTTCTATGACCGTGCTCGCGTTTGGAGCACAGTTTTACAATGTGATGTTCATTGCTATATGGATATTATTGGTTTTGTTTACCTCCCTTATCGTGTCGTATACCTGCATGGATGCATGGAGGCGAAAGTGCGCCGTCTGATGGAAGCATTCGGTAGCTTCCCGGCTCGTTGATTGGACGACGTCAGACGACGCGTTGTTGATGTGCGGGAATCTTTGATCCACGTGGGTGGTCCCCACAGATGAAAAATGATACAGACCACTTCATTCATAAACACGACCGGCCTTTCATTAAGGAAGTATACATGCCCACATATAACTTTTTGTGACATCAATACAAATGCCTACACGAACTACACGTTGCATCCGAAACACAATAACAATTAACAATTAACGAGACTTAATGTTTGTGTCATGGTGATTAAAAGGCGCATAGCCTGTATGCAGTGGCACAACTAACGAAAGCTGCACATAGGGGGTCGCTGAGACAACAATGGCGAAAGAAGACCGTTCTCAGTTTGGGGAAACGACCACCCACCCACCGAAGGAGCCTGCGAGCAGTGCGAGTAGACGCTGAGGTGGGGAAGGGGGAGGACGCCATTGCAGCCGCAGCTGGCCGTTCGTGGCTTAATGAGGGACTAACGTTATTCCACCTCCGCAATGTCGAGGAGCGTTTTTTTTTTCAATAAACATTTTCCCCGGGACTCAACCCTCAGCCTGCTGCTCGGTTACTAGTGTGAAAACAGGCAAGTAAGGATGGACGCTTTGCCTTTTGAGGAGGAGAAAATGTGGAGCCGCCGCGCCGAACCGAAGCAGGTAAAAAGTGTGAGAGGGAGCGCTGTGTTTCGGGGGCACAATGGGGAGAAAGTTGGAGCTAGCCCGGGCTAACGGACGTTAACGGCTGGACGCGTTAGCCGCCGCTAGCGAGCAGAAACCAGCGGAACACTTCAACCAAGTTTAGCGTTTCCCAGCAGGGACACAAGCCTTTCACTTTCGCTGGACTAATGGAATAAACTTGTCATTTTACGTTAAGTCTCTGTAAAGATATCCGAGAAACGTGAACGTCGAAGTGGGAGAATATAGTTTCTTTCTGCTAAAATAATGTTAATGGAAGCTAATGGTAGATAAGTTAGCTAGCAGTGGATTTAAATTTGAAAAGCACTTCCACTGATGTTAAGGTTACCTTTCTTGCCTTAAACTTTTAACTCTAAACGTGCCATTTGTTTTATTTTGGTGTAAAAAAAAACTCTTCGTAATTGCTCATAACTTCACAACGGCACAACCTTTGCTCAACATTACCGATGGTGCTAAAATGTAAAAGTTGTTCTACCCTTAAAAGTAACCGCACAACATTGAGAAACCACATCAAGCCTTTCAAGGTCTAAAGCGTCATCGCAGACGTGTTGTCGGAACCAGAACCCATTTAGAGCGAGAGTGAATTCAAATGGGTGCATATTGTTTATTAGCCACAATATTACATCATTTTTTCAAAACTACTATTTAATAACTTTACATACTGCTGGAGAGTTTAATCTCCATATTTCAAATCTACAATTTGTAAAATGCTAACAATGTCTTGTATGAATATGGAGTAAAATGTACAATGGTCCTGTTTTGAAATGTGTTGGTAATAGTAAAAGTATGAAGTAGCACAAAATGGAAACTGTAATTCAAATACTTATTATTTTTTTAATCCGAGTTAAATAGTTGTAATGTGGTCATGCAGTTCATACATCTCAGTGCATAGGACTGTATTGTAGCTGACATACAATTTAATCATCAGAAAATGGACAAACCTTCTCTGGTTCCAGCTTCCTAAATGTGAGCATGTGCAGCTTTTACTTAAATAGCAATGGAAAAACTGTTGGACAAAACAAGAATGGGAAAGAATCCACTTTGGGTCTGGGAAATTAAGTTACGTTTTTAAACCATGAAAACGGTTGTTCTTTGCTCCCCAAAACTGTTTCCACACAGCAGCGATTTAGCGTTCTTTGTCAACGGTCAGATTAGGGTTTTCTGTAATATTATCATTTTTAACTACGTCTTTTCACTAGCAGTCGCCAACCCTTCCTGCACCCGTCTGGTGGCCCAGCCTCACACCATGAACGTCAGTAGGAACTGCACCGCTGTGGGGAATGGTGAGGGTCTGGCCGCCCTGGAGTCGGTCTCCATTGTAACCATCACACTCCTGGCCTGCCTGGGGAACCTCTTGATAGTGGCGACCCTGTATCGCAGGCCTTACCTGCTCACGCCCAGCAACAAGTTTGTGTTCAGCCTAACCGTGTCCAACCTGCTGCTGTCCACGCTGGTGCTGCCGTTCGTGGCCGTGAGCTCCGTAAAGCGGGAGTGGGTGTTTGGGGTCGTGTGGTGTAACTTCACTGCCCTGCTGTACCTGCTGATCAGCTCTGCCAGCATGCTCACCCTCGGAGCTATTGCCATCGACAGGTCAGTGCTGGATGATTTATTGAAGTCTAAAGTACAGATATTGGTTATAACTTATTGTAGTTTGTTACTGAGGGCACCTCATACATTGATCCTTTGTTTAATAGACATGACTGATGCAGCTTTCAATTTAACGTGACATTATATTACAACTTTTATCTTGACAAACATTGACCTCATGGTTACCAAAACAAGCTTGTTTCTGGACTTTGTTCATGTCGTCTCTTTTTTGCAGGTCACTTAAAATCGTAGCTGCTTACTGGCCAGTGGTGGTACTTTGCTGTTCCCTCGTATTACACTTTTGGAAAATAATACGACATGCATTCAACTAATCCAAGCAAAGCACAGATGAAAGTCTAATTGTTTGAAAGTTCTACCAGAAACCTTTTTTTGTTAACAATTTGATTATTGAATTATTTGGGTTATTTATCAAGCAGAAATGGTCACTTCAAACATTCCTTCGCTCCAGGTTTTTAGTCTTAAAGAGATTCGACAATATCCCCCAAGGGCGCTGGGAAATTCTAAACTAATAATCTGCTAGTTAATCTGTTTTTTGCACCAGTGAACATGAGTGTATTTGTAGATGCACTTGAGGTTGGTTTAACTGTAACTTCACTTATGTAAAATTACATTGTTGTTCCTGTTATCGGGATCAGTGCAAAGTGTGGTTAAGATTTAATGTAAATTAGCTCTGTAGCATAAAGTCCTGTTCCCTCTGCTCTCCTAATTACCCTCGTCACCTTTGGGAGTTTGTGATTACAGTGCATGTTTTTGTTCTCCTGCCAAGCCTCCTTTTCCATTGTATGCAGCTTTTTTCAAAAACACTTAACAGCATTGTTGGGGGGATGAGTGCAGCTTTCAGCCCTTAGCTTCTGTATCACTAATTGAAAACCAAGTCCGTCCTCCTAGTTGGACCATAGTGCCCTCTTTCCTAACGGTTTGCCTCTCATCCAAACAGGTACTACGCAGTTCTTTACCCGATGATCTACCCCATGAAGATCACGGGAAACCGTGCCGTCGTTGCCATCGCCTACGTGTGGCTGCACTCCCTGGTGGGCTGCCTGCCGCCTCTGTTCGGCTGGTCCTCCTTTGAGTTTGACTGCTTCAAGAGGACCTGTGTGGCGTCTTGGCACAGAGAGCCGAGTTACACGGCCTTCTGGGTGATCTGGTGCATCCTCCCGCCCTTATTCATCATGCTTGCCTGTTACGGTGTCATTTTCCGCGTTGCCCGCATGAAAGCCAGGAAGGTGCACTGTGGCACGGTGGTTGTGGCCCACGACGACTCCTCTGGCGCTCACAAGAACGGACGTAAAAACTCAAGCACCTCGACCTCCTCTAATGGAAGCCGGCGGAGCCTCGTGTACGCAGGCAGCCAGTGCAAGGCCTTCGTCACCATCTTGGTGGTAGTCGGCACCTTCCTGTTGACCTGGGGGCCGTACGTGGCGGTGGTGTGCACCGAGGCTTTATGGGGACACGGGAGTGTGTCTCAGGGCCTGGAGACTTTGGTGGCATGGCTGTCGTTCTGCAGCGCCGTGTGCCACCCGTTCATCTACGGCCTTTGGAATAAGACGGTGAGGAAGGAGCTGCTGGGGATGTGTTTTGGCGATCGCTACTACAGAGAGTCGTTTGCCACTCGGCAAAGGACGTCCCGCCTCTTCAGCATCTCCAACAGAATCACAGGTGGGGGAGCGGAAGTCGCTCGCTCTGTCATGCAAATCAATCAAACATAATGTTGTTTTCAAAACTTTATTTATGACTTTATGTAAAGGTAACAATTCATAGACCAAAAGAAAATGTTTGGAAAGATAAATATAGACATACATTCAGCACAAGGACCACAAAGCTGTACAAAGATTAAAAAGCGCAACGTTATGTACAGAGAAGGTAGTTACACTTTATTTACAGACTAAAATGGTTTTGTGTACTGTAAACAGACCCACTAGTAAACTTGCTGGCATTTGTTATTGTAATAAGTGGTTTAAGTTTTAAATGCCCGTTTTTGTTATTCAAGTTTATTTAACATGTTTTTTAAGATCTTGCTTGTGTTCTTTCAGATTTGGGTATGTCCCCACACCTGACCGCTATGCTGGCTGGTGGAGGTCATCTGCTGGCTCCAGGGAGCAGCACTGGAGATACTGGCTTCAGTTTCACTCAGGACTCATGTAAGTGCTGCAAGCTAAACCACCTTTGACTAACCGATGGTCAGAGAGTTGAAGTGACACATTCCATTAATTTCCTGTTGATTAATTAAATCATACAGTGTACTGTCATATGCCTCAAAACCTGTGAGATGGAGCAACATCCTAACCCTCAAGGATATTCCATTGTTAAACAAGTTTACAACTTTGATAAATGTTGACACGGTAGAAGGCAGATCTGCCAAGACTACATGTTTTATTGAATGAATACAGACCACAAAAGCATACGCTTGGTTGAGATGAACAAACTGATCCATTTAAGAAGCTGGATCGAAATAATGACATGGTTTACTTTAAAAATGAGAAGTACTGAGTATTATCTTCAGGAACATTACAGCCTACTCTTCAGAAATTTAGAAAAACATTGAGATATCCACTTGTGTTCCAGTTATCGTGTTTCTATTAACTTATCGGAAGTTTTTCCACAATGATTCCAATGTGAGTTAAAATATCCTTCTCAATTGTAGCCCCGCTCTCTTTGTGCATTTTGTAATTAAGAATGTCTACTTTTCCATTTTGCTCTCGGTTGACCCTCCCTTTTCTCTGTAATGTTTCCCATAAAGGCACAGACGTGATGCTGCTAAACGACTTCTCCACAGACGGCTCGTCCCACCCACAGCAACACGGGAATCCGTCCGGAAGGAGGAGGAGCTCGGTCACCTTTGAAGACCAGGTGGAGCAAGCCAAAGGTATCATTTCCAGCGCTACAGATTACAGGGGAAGGGAGTTCACTCCATACTCACTGGGGGTTTGAAAAGCTACTTTCAAACTACCAAACATTATTTGTCTGATAGTATCAGTGTTTTTTTCCTCAGCCGAAAACACGGCCACATCCTCGGTTCAAGTCCACGCAGAGGTGCACAAGTCGCTCGACACCTTCGCCTCCTGTCTGGCGAAGGCCATAGAGAGCGACGCCAAGCTCACCCTGTTTGGGGAAGGTCTGGCTCTCCCGGGGGGGCTGTTCACAACAAGAGCGGCACCAAGACCCAGATACCTGGACGGTCAGAGACTGAGGCTGGAGAGCATCGACGAAGGGATCGTTAAAGATGACGGAGAAGAGGAATAGGAGGTGGAGGAAAAACCAAGCATGGACAGAAGAAAGTCTGGTGACGTGTTTTTACACTGTGCGCACACAAAAACACACTTCTACATGTGACCATTTTGAGGGGTGCTTGTCCTGCTCGGGGGTGCAGTTTATGAAGGTTGATCTGTCTGCACAGGATTACTATACTTGAAATGATTAGGAAACAAAGAGGCACATTAATTCCATTGTCGAACCAGGTGCGCGCCATCAGTGTCTTCGCAAGCTTTAGTATGGTTTCATGTAATCAATAGGAAGCCTTAACTACTGTAACCTAAAGGATCACATGGTTATAGTAATTTGTTTATTACTCTGCATTGTTAAAAGGTCCTTTTTAATTTGCCCTATGTTTTCGGATAGTTTAAAAAAAGTTTAAAATGTCTTATTACATGAAGATCCCAAAGCCAAATTAATAATTTATATTCAGGTGCAGTGTGCTGGCAGAGCACACACACCTGTTTTCAGCATGCAGAGTTGGACATGTGACAGTTAAATTCTGATCATTGACAGTGACCCATAATATCCATTATTTGGGGTTTGCATTAGCTTGAGTGACCAGCGTCCATATTTATTTAAAATCAAAGTAAAATATATTGGAGGTTTAAGAAAATGATATGACCCCATAAGTAGAGTTCTTATCCGTCATAATCGGTCAACGGCCTAATGGAGGAGTTTTAAAGGGAGTGTTTAACAGCTTGTGGGAGTAAACTGCCTTCTGACCAAGTAATGATTAGCATACAAATTCTTGAATTAAGCCCTTTTTTAAATTAAGTGTTCTTTAACCATCCATTTCTAATCAGGGTTAAATCAAAGAGGCCCTTTTGACATGTCATTGCAGATTAAATGCCAGTGACTGGATTAAATTATGGTTCTATTCTATTTGGCATGTCAGTCATTGCAGCAGTGTTTGCTCACGGTCGTGTTTTATTGGGACACTTGCAACAGAGCCCCCGTTGGTGTTATTAGTAACACCTGTGGTCTTCCTGCTGTGAGGAGTGTAAATGTTTGCTGCCTATTGATGGGGGTTGAAGAACCAAAATAACCTTTACGGTTTTGTCTGACTTCTGCCCCAGTGCATGCTGGGATAACTTCCCAACCATGACCCCGAGGGGCAATTTTGTATAGGATACTATTTTCATTGGAAAAACTTCCACAGCTTAATGGGAAAACACCTGTGTTGATTATACATGTGCAGAGGAGAGCCGAAACGAGGATGGTAATGACATTTCATTATTAACCACTGCAGTATGTGATCGCTCACATATAAACTACTCTCATTGTGTAAGAGTATTACTGCAGTCAGACATTACTGCTTCTGCCATGTCGCTGCGTCAACGAAAAACTGGTCTTAAATAAGCATTGGTAAATGTGGTTTACCTCAGTTTTTACCCTCACTGTAAAAAAATCACTCCCTTTAAAGTTATGAAAGTAGTAATAAGATAAAAAGTTGTAATAAGTTGAGTGCTTCAGTCTTACCTCCATCTTTTATATTTTTGAATGGTACTATACAAAGTGATGTAACCTTTTTGATTTTCACTATACTGGTATTAGAAATATTTGCATCAAAGATTGTTCTATTAAAATGTTTTCATAAAAATTCTGCACTATTTCCATTTTTTGCGGTTGTGAAGCTTGTGTCGTGTTTAAATGGCGACCACCTGTCTTGCAGTAATAAACTGAAGATGTTTTAGCATTTACACAGACAAATACCCAATTACTCATCTTAAACAGCTTACCAATAATGGAGAGTAGAAAGCTTTGAAGGAGTAACAAAGTGAGCCTGAAGTTTTATCTTGACCTTCATAAATACTTTAACACTAGTTATGTCTGTAGAGTTGTGACAAGTTAGCATTAAGAACTAAACTATTTAAATAGTGCAGGTTTACCAGAAACAACGCAGACTGATCCGGCTCACTGCTTCCTTTAACAGACCTAACCCGTTCCTCATTGCTACATTAGCTGCTACACAGGTGCAGCTGCTGAGTTTCTGCAGTTAAATGGATTTTAAAAGCAAATAAGTTCATTAGTTGAACAGTTGTCTTGAGTTTTTTTTTTTCCCCCCCAGACATTTTTGAAATGCCATGGCTTTATTTTGGTTATTTTAAAATCCTGTAAAACATTATTTTGTGTATTGGGAGAACCCCCGCTTTGTTTCTAACAAAATTGAAAGCAATCTCCAAGTAAGTTTTTACTTAAAGTCCTTGTGTACATGCGGAACTGCTGAAGCAGCACATTGACATTTCTCAGCTTTGTGCTACAAATTCAAAATGTCACACATAACACTGATCAAAGCTCACTTTCGCCTAACAAAATAATATTGCACTTAACATCCTTACACACCAGCCACCATTATTCTCACACACTATATATATATAGACGTTGTTGCCTTTTGCATTCACACAGATGTACTTTATCCTCATACAGAAACATCAGTAAGAAAGTCATCTTAAAAAAACACAGGGCTAGAAATTACACTAATTTTCAAAAGGAAATATTCTACACTATACCTTGTACAAATCAGTTTTCTTTTCAAGTGCTATACAGCGAGAAGAAAGTTCTTTCAAATAAAATGCCAGCGGGCTACTGCTCGTCCTCATTTTCCTGTCCTGAACCTTCGGAGCGATCGCCTTCTAGCCGATCTGCAGGAGGGCAAAGGCGGATGTTAGGGAGGGAGGGGGGAGAAAAGTGAGCATTCAGTCTCCGTACTACCCGCCCTTTCACAGGCACCGACGTTCAAATGTTCAATGTGCATCCAACGGTGTACCTGATCTGATGTGATTAAGGGAGGCCAGCATTCGGAGCATGAACGAGGCCGGGACTGTGATTGTGTTCCTGGTTTCCTCGAGCATCAGCTCGTTCCGAGTTATTACCTTGAAAGGAAAGATGGCGAAGACCAAGAACGAGTGTGAAGGAAGTTCAAAAAGGGAAAACTGTTCTGACGTCAATGTCAGTTTTTTTTTCCATTGGCCCCTGTGCTGCGACTAAAATATAATGCTTCACCTAAAAAGGTTTGACAGTTTTTGAAGCCCGATAAAACTCCAACAGTGATAATCTACCAGCACCTCAACTTATTTATAACACGTTAAGTCCCCTAATTAGCATATCGCTACGTCATATAGGACCAGGCAAGAGATTGGACACACTTTCTTATTCAATTGATGAGAAAGGGTGTCCAAACCTTTGACTGGTACTTTATTGTCCACTACCAGATATTATTCTGTGCAAGAGTAGTGAGGGCGAGGGCAATTCTCTTCTTTGGGGGGATTAAGCTGTTATACAATGATCCGTTGTTTGAGGACAGTTGAAGAACCCATCAGTTATCTTTTTCAATCAATAGAAAAGTAAACCAGCCTTCCTTGACGGACACAACCATTGTGTCAGTTATGTGAAATGTACGCATTTTAAAATCGATTAAAACAGATCCACCCAGTGTCGTACCTCATTGGCCAGGACTCTGTTGAACGATGCCGACTGTTCCAGTGGCGACCAAATCTTGATATCGTAGTCAATCCCTGAAGAAGCCAGAACTGAAAAGGACCACAAAAATCAACATTACCGTACTGCGTGACGTCGTCAGATCACCTGAGGCGGGGAGGTCGGGGGGGGCGGGGACTCACTGGGGTCGTATGGGTGCGGCTGCAGGCAGTTCACCACGTGGTTGTCGGCTTCCAGCAGCATGAGGTGCTCTGCTGTGTGTCTGTCCCAGACGAAGATGTGGCCGCAGTCTGAGCCGCTCATTACAAAGTTGTTCCCCCAAAAACAGGACTCCTTTATCTGCACAAATAAAACAAAAAAAGCGTTTTTTTTTTTTTTTTTTTTACTAAAATCGCCCATTTTGTGCAAAGCTATCAGCCCCCAGGTTCACACTGAACACACAGACACAAGTGGTATCGAGTTTGTCAATTAAGATGGCGGCGTACCATCGTCCTGGAGTTGCGATGGCCTTTGTAGACCATCTTCACTGAGGGTCTCCTGATATTCTGCGTCTCGCTCTCCTCCATCTCCCTGCGCTCTTTCCTCCTGCGAAACAGCTCCTGGATACGAGCGGCGGCTGAGCGTCTGTAAAACAAGAAAAACCAGACATGATCATAAAGTAAGCAAAACGACAGAAGAAGAAAGAAAGAATCACAAACCCATGCTGCCTCTGATGAACCTCATGCTTTGAATCTTGGGTGAAATTTGTGCCGATAAAATTCCATTCAACCAAATGAAAAACTCCAAGCTGGAAAGCGGACACTTACAGGCAAATTATATCATAACTGAATCAAGCTCCTTATATTGTTGTTGTGCAAAGTCTTGTCCATTAACAACGGTGGAGTCACTGAATGGAATCAACAATATGCACGTTGAACACTAGTCGGAAATAATCTGCCTCCTCCAGATGATATCAAAACCACAAATCTGTTTGTCCGGCTATTTTCCTTCATGCATACTTTCTTTGATCATTCATCTCTCCAGTACAAAGTCTGCAAAATGTGTCCGTTATGCTGCTGCTCTGTGGAGTCAGACCTCACATGCACGTCACTCTCACGCTGCCGTTAGCTGTGTGTGTGTGTGTGTGTGTGTGTGTGTGTTAGTTCTTTGTGAGTGAAATGACCAAACCAAAGCAAAAAAAAAAAAAAACGCTTTTCTTCATCACGTTATGCTGTTGAGTTGTGATGCTCTGCTGCATGGCACACACCTGGCAGGTTAGATGGTTTTAGTGCAAACACTTTACCTGATCATCCTATCTCCTACTGCAGATCCTCTGGAATTTAATCTATATTTGTAGTAAAACAGTCAATGGGAAGGCATCACAGAGAAAAATCAAAATAACCTCCCGTTAAAAGTGATAAACAAATCACAGATATATCATGAGGGCGTTTGTCGTGCTTGCAGCGAGTGAGCTGAAGCGAGAGCGGCCTGGCCTGCCTACCTCTGCCCCTGACCTCTGAACCTCGTGGACGGGATGAGAATCGGGTCGTCGTCGCTGTCGTCGGAGTCCTGGTGGCCCCGTGCGGGCTGACTCTGGCCCTCCTCTTCCTCCTCCCCTCTTGGCTCCGCCCTCCTGCAGCCTCCCGACGCGTCCTCGGCGCCCTCCGGCTGACCCCTCTCCAGCGGCGGAGGGGCCGTGGCGCCGCCCCGAGAGGAGCCCGCCGCCGAGCCGCCCAGGGCCCCGGAGCAGGAGGCGCTGCAGGGGGCCTCGGCGGAGGCGGCCGCGGCGCCCTGCTGTCCCGAGGACACGGGCGCAGCTGAAGGGGGAAGGCGCATCGCTACATGTGGGACTTTACAGGATCATATTAATTTCTTACTGATTAAGATGTTATACTAAAGTTTAAGAGCACTTAAACTGTTGGATGAATGATTGTGATGGACAGTGATGATAATTGTGTCGTCAGTGGAGTTTCTCCAAACGCCACCACCACCAACACGAGTTAAAAATGCGGAACTCGCTCGTCTCTTTCAAAAACAGTGACTTTTTCTATTGACTTCCTGTTGTGCCGAAAGACTCACGTTGCTCCGACACTGAACTCTCCGTCGACAGACTCTCTCTGCTCTGGATGACCACGGCCTCGGATGCTTTGGGACCTCCACCACCCATTGAGCTGGATGTGCTACTGCTCCTGTGGAGGAAGATGGAGACAGTGACTGAGAGTCCCTCAACCCTGGCGGGGGTTTTATTTATTCCTCAATGGAGGACTGATCATCATGTTCATGATCGGTTTCCTCAACATTTCCACACACAAATTCTTTTTATTCTGCTTTGTAAACTCTTAAAGAACCTGAAGTGATACAGTGTTGGACCAAGCTACGCAAATATGATGATGCACCAGGTGCATATGACAAATTTTCATCATGATTCCATGTTTGATGTATGTGGCAGAATATCAAGGACCATAGTTTACTAAACGAGCATCATACTCTATTGAAGATTTGAAACTAGCGATTTAGACCATAAATGTTACTTATTTATTTATTGGCATGTGAGAAGTAGGGTCCCACGTGTCATGGACTTTCATACAACCAGTTATTTTTGCAGGAGGAGTCGCCCCCTGCTGGCTATTTGAACGAATACACGTTTATGACGCTTCATCACTTTTCAGAATCGGTAGGTTGCCGCCTGCTTTCCGTTTGAATGCCATTAGCATGAGGCATTGCCTCATTATGCCCCCCTCCCCATCCCTCCCCCACCCTCCTAATTGATTTGCTGTGATGAGAAAAGCCTGCGGAGGTCCATTATCACATGCGTCTCGAATAAAAGGGCAATTATATAAAGACACCGATTCCAATAGGTCTTTTATCTCCTTGTACTCTAATCACTCACCACTCATCGGTGAAGTCGAGCTTGATCGTGCTGGTGGTCGTCCCCTCTGAGCTGTAGTGGAGGCTGAGGACGGGCTCCGCGCCGCTGGGTCGACTGGTGCCGGCCATGTTGGCGGAGGTGGTGGGTGCGCTGGTGCCGACTGGTGCAGGAGCAGCTTGATCGGGACTTGAACCTGCGGCTTCTGCACACACGGGCAAAGGATTCGCTGTAAATCTGTTCTGCCGGTACCGACGCAGTTCATGTGTTGTTGGTTATCTTAAAGGCCTACTAGCATCATGCCACCGTCTGCTGCAAGACTGCTTCTCACTGAGAAACAACACAAACATGCAGCTGACATTTACAGGGCTGACAAGGGGGAACCATCACCAGCTACAAGATACAAACTAACACGGTACTTTGGTCTCAGCCAATACACAGTATGGATCCGGTGCCAGTGTTCATTTAGAAGCTGTTGGCCTCACTATGTGGAAGAGACTGGGATAGTTCCGTCACAGAATGACATAATATCACATTATGTCAGCGGTGAACGGCCAATAGCAAAATAAATGATTCCCTTGATGATGATGATGTTGATTATTATTTTTGTACACCAACTCTGGATGGATCATGGGAATTATAGGGAAAGTAAAAGTAGTATATGGAGAGAAATAAGAAGCATGAAAACCACACGGGACAGACTGGGAAAAGGGTTGAGAGAAAGTGTTGGTGTTGAGGAGGGGGAGGAAGGAAAGCTTGTGGCAGGGAGGAACCAGAGGGAAGGGGGGGGGGGGGGGGACGCACCCTGCTGTTCATCAAGAGTCATGGATCCCAGCTGTTTGTTTACCACAGACGAGGGGGAATCTGGAACACAAATGAGACCGACTAAACATCGGACAGGGCTGTCAAACCTGAAGGCTCACGAGGGGTTAAAAACGTCTACGTCGCATTAAAATCCATCCCAAGGCCAAGCAGGGGAAGCTGTAAAATTAGCCAAAGGAGGGAGGGGGGAGCGGGGCGGGTGGGCTTCATCTCATCATTCCATGTGCAAAATTAGATTATCAAGTTCAAATTCACTCGTTCATGCTCACTGCTGGTACAGTAAGTGATTGATCCCTGCAATGTCACAATAACCATCAAGCTCACTGAAGCCACAAGGGAAAATGCAAACATAATAATTAACATATTTGTAAATTCTAAAATAATTCTTCTAACTTCGCAAATATTTTTGAAATACGTTGATAACAAACGTGCCTACATGTCATCCAGTCATCAGTGCAACGCGATTTTAAACATAAAGAATGCAAGCAATGGCCCTTTAATTAATGACGAGTTGGTCTCGGACGTCCAATGAATGAATGAGATGAACAAATCACTTTAGCGTAAAACTCGGAGCCTAAGTTACACTTAACCGATCGAACCATAGTGGAATCAGGTCCAGCAGTCTAGAGCAGGGGTCCCCAACCAGAATGCTTGATTTGGAAAATTGCCTGGATTCTCTCCTAATTACGTGGGCTCGCCCCCAAGCGTCACCAAGCGTTTTCATCCGATGCAATGGTCCACTACTCGCTGCGCGTGGCAGTTCCGCCCACCAGCGGACAGAGAGCCCACAACTACACACACCCGCCCCCCCCGACCAGTATTTGGTGGTGATGATCCGCCACGCCACCAAGACCGGTCTGCAAAATATCGCCTGGTTGGGGACTGGTGGTCTAGAAAGCCGATCAGCAGGTATCAGGTTGTTGTTGTTTTTTTAATGGGTGAACATCACATGAGCCGAAGCAGAGCTTCATATTGTTGCCACTGCGGTGAAAACTCAAGCAACAAGTGGAGCGATGAAGTGAGAGCGTTAGTGAGGGAGGGGCTGAGTCGACAGTGGAGAGGCGACACAGCGACGCCTACAGAGGTTAATCGGTACAAGGTGCATCATGGGGGAATGGAAAGAGGATCACCGAGGGATTAGTGGTCAGTTTTATCAAAGCCGGGTCTCTACAAACAAGACATGTCCACCTCTCCTCCATAGGAGGGGAGGGGAGGACGGTAACCTGCGAGGGGTTGCGTCTCAGCGGCAGCTCCCAGTGACTGCCTCTCAGTGGCTGCAGGAGAGGAGGAGGAGGAGGAGGAGGAAGGAGGAGAAGAGCGGGCGGCGCGCTGACCCTGTCCCGGGGGGTCGGCCAGCCGCAGTAACCTCTGCAAACGCCTGCACACTAAACTTATGGGCAGCCGATGAGGGCCGTACTCTGACAGAGAGGCAGAGGGAATGCACGATTAGAGGAATGATGCGGGGGTGAGGAGAGGCAGAGCGGAAAGTCAGGAAGTAAAAAGGGGGAAGAGGACAACAGGATGCTGCAGGAAAGAAAGTGACGTGAGGCTGCGGCTTGAATGCAATGGCTCCGACAAACACACACAAGTACACAAACACACGCGCGCATACACGACAGTTGATCTAAGGCTACCTACTCACTGTACTAAGGAGTAATAAGTCAACAGCCGGGACAGTTGTGGGCGTTGTTTTCTTACCCGAGAGCGCGGCTTCTGAGGTCGGCGTAGGTGCGGGCGCTGAGGTTGCGGGCGCTGAGGTTGCGGGCGCGGCGGCCTGACCACTCTGCTCAGAGTCGGGCGAGGAGGAAGGAGCCGAGCTCTCCACCGATGAAGAGCCGGAAGGAGGAAGTGCCGTGACGGTTGACGAGGACCCTGAGGACGAAGTGGGGGTGGATTCAGGAGCGGCCGGTACCTCCTGGCCGATCGACACCACGGGCCTCTCGGGGACGGCGCCCGCGGCGGCTGCTGGAGTAGTCGACGCCCCTTCAGGACCGATGGCTATTCCGGAAACAGTTTGATTTTAAGAATTGGAAGATTATTATTGATTTATGTTCCAATACTACATGAAGGAATGCATTAGACAGGCAGTACACAACGCAGAACACACACACACACACAACTCTTTGTGTGTCTGAGCCACTTTCACGGTCTCACCTCGGGGTCGAGCCTGCGGCCGCGTTCCTCTGCTGCTCTGAGCCTCGCTGGCCTCCTCGAACCAGCGAGACAACATGTCCGACATCCTCTGCATCAGAGACACGTTGGGGCTCTGCTCACCTGCAGCAGCAGCAGAACACAAAAGGATCACGAGTGCACCGGAAAGTATTCAAACAAACAGTAGGTTTGACCAAATGTGGCTTCTGTTGATCAGACTCATGTTTTGCAATTTGGACAATTCCGATAATTGATTAAATTGAAAGGGTGCATTGTTTATTAGCCTTGTTTTGAGCCTTGCAGGAAGCGTAATTTTGTAATCGTAATGACCTTATTTCTTATAAATAGGGATTAAGAAATGAATGGCACACATAATGTATAATGAATACATTTATAACACGTGGGCGGGCGTCTCGGAGGCCAAATCCGTAGTCATAGACCGCAGCTCTGAACCCAACGAGTGGCAGCACATACGCGCCGCCTGCTGGCATCTTACCGTCTCTCTCCCTCTCACTCTCGGGGCGAGCTCGGGGTCCAGTGTCGGACCAGTCACCTCGTAGACGGAGGCGCTTCACTGGAGGCTGCCTCAGCTGTGGAAACACACGCGCACACGCACACAGAAAGATTAGCAGTTTGTCAGTCAAAGCATGGTCAAAAATAGCTCCGCTGCCAAAGCAAAACACTGTTCGTCTCTGTCAGTGTCCTCTTTAGAGCCGCCCTCCCCCTCCCCCCTCTCCCCTCTCCCCCTCTCCCCCTCTCCACCTCTTTCTGGCTGCACAACCGAGGTTGCCTCCACTTTCAAAGTCCCCTGGCTCTCTTTACAGGGCAACAGGCCGGGAGCCAAAAATATAAAAAAAGGGGGCTCTTAGTGCAAAGACTATCAACTGCTTCGCTCCGGAAACGTCGTCAGGTCTGATTGTGGGCCGGAGGTGTCGATAAGCAGCAGATAGTAGGAGAACACACTTGAAAGGAATTAGCTTACAGGTGGAGGAAAAGGCCAGGGGAGGTGAGGAGGGTGAGGAGGGGGGGGGGCGCCCCCTCCACCTTAGCCCGAACTATTTTGGAAGGTAGCTGAGCGCTGCCTGCGTCGGTGGCTGTATTTGGAAAGGAATGTGTGCGGCGGTTACATCTCGACACAGCTGAGCTCACCACGAGGCTCCCGAACGCCGGCACACTCAGACACACGTGACAAATCAAACTAAATCAAATTAAATATAAACATTTAATACTTTTGTTTAAATCTATAACCCATTGAGCCTTTTCATTCCCAGTCAGAGGAACGAACGAACATGAATCGAGTTTTATGGCATGACACCCCCTCTCCCCCCCCCTTCCCCAAAAAAGCATCGGGGCCCATTTCACCTCCTCCCTCCTCTCCTCCGACGGGCCCTTCAGCTCTCGGGCCTGGTCGTCTTTGGGATCGAACAGGTAGATGTAATCGGAGGAGTAGCTGACCAGCACCTCCTGGCCGTCCTCGCTGTAGCAGAGAGAGGTCACGCGACACGACTTGTTGGACAGGTGAGCGGGAACAAACCTCACGCACATGCCCGTCGTCCCCCGGCCCATGTAGTTACCTGTCGACGTGGAAAGAAAAAAGAAAAAAAAAAAGAGAGAGAGAGAGAGAGGGAGAGAGTCCCTGAATGGCTGAAAATAATCTGCTGGATTGCTGTCAATTGGACATCCCCAATGACATGAAATGACCTTTACCATGGGATGTGATAGAAATATACCAAACTAAATCTATTTTTTCTGTAATATCTTTTTGAGAGTTTTCTATACAAATAAACCTGCCCTTTCTAAACTGTTGTTTATCTGATCATTACTTATTTAAAAAACATCTATAAAAGGATGCTCTATAAGCAATGTTTCTAATGAATTCAAGTAGTCTGTAGCTTTTCAGAACTAAAAACCATGAGAGGAACCCCTCCATGTTAAAGCGACGTCCCGGGGAGCCGAGTGGATGGCGTTTACCTGTCGCTCTGGTGCCCAGCATGCGTCGGTCGTAGATCCGCACCGAGCTGTCGGAGCAGCCGACGGCCAGGTAGTACGGCACCAGAGGAGAGATGGATATAGAGGTCGCGGCCCTTCGACAGTTTATCAGAATGTCCTGGAAGCAAAAGAAGAAAGAAACAAGCCAAATTATGGGACACGGTTCTTCTCTTCTCTGGAGTCAATGAGTCCTACGCTGACACAATCAACACATGTGGCGTTTTAAATACACAATAAAAACAAAAGTAAAAAAAAATATTTCCACTCGATTAGATATTTTCCAGCTGCGGATGTTGACTTGAACATTAACAGGCTGTAGGGTAATTAAGAGAGAGGCGACACGGGAGGGCCGAGGTCCCAGGCAATGATCTCCTGCACGGAATACGAGAAGATGCAACACACACGCACACACGCACACACACACACACACACACACACACACACACACACACACACCCAGTCTGGCCTAACCCAAGCAAGCTGTTTTCTCCATGACATTATATAGTGTAGAATGCACATGAAGCTGGAATTCATCCTCTTTAGACACACACACACAATGTATTAAACATTTCAAAGACATTTTGAAAAAAAACTGTTTGATTATATTATTTCCACCGTAAAGAAAGCCCTGTCCCCCCCGTCCCTCCGATGACCAGATAACCAGCGTCACCGTACATCTTTGCAGTCTTCTTTAGTGCAGCTGGTCTTCGTGCGCAGGTCGAACCACCGCACCGTGCCGTCCTCACCACACGACAGAAACGTGTAGGGGTCATTTGGTACCGTCATAATCTGACGGAACAGAGAGAGAGCGGCCCGGGGGTTACGAGACGGGACCAGTGGAGACGGGAAGGCGAGCGCTACGCGTTCCACCCGCCGGTACCTCGTAAGCCGTCCCGTAGTGGCAGGTGAACTGACACTGCCGGTTGTGCTCGGGACTCTTCTCCGTGTTGGTGTAGTAGATGATGCCGTCTCCGGAGCAGGACACGATCTCCTGGTCGTTGGTGTGGGGCATGAACTTGGCGCTAAAGATGTTCGCCCGATGGCCCGAGCGAATGGACTTCTTGACCTGAGAGGAGGTTTAACGTATATAGAAAATACTTTTATTACTAAATGAAAATGTGCTTCTTCATCTGTGATGATTTACTTTGATTTTGTTCTGCTCCTTTTGTTTGCCCACTGTTTTTCTTCTGTTTAAGAGTGAGTAACAGCGACAGTTGACCCGCTTCATTGACCTCAACCTACCTTCTTGTTGTACGGGTTGGAGATGACCAAAAAGGTGTCGTCCGAACCAGACAGGAGATATTCTCCGGTGTCGTTCCAGGATATTGTGTTGACCTGAGGGGAGAGTCAATACATCCGATTATGCAAAGATGGTAACATCAGTTAATATTAGTGCCAAAAGGATGAGTTGATTCATTGTTTTAAAGAAAAAAGAATAACAAGTGATTAGAAAACGTCCCTTTGGCTCTGGGACAATGTCACAATTTTAAGGGACTGAAGCAGAGGATCAATGACACAAGATATCCGTTCACACGTTTCATTTATCAGTGATCCAGCCGCGAATCGAGCGTTTGCAGTCCCTCGACCGATATTTCATTCATCAGCGTTTTGTCATCCTCACTGTTGCTCTTCATTTGCAGACTCACCCTGCTGCAATCAGGGAAACGGCACCGCCTGCACGCCGCTCTACCAGATCCTGCCCGCCCAAACGCCACGCTCGATCTCAAAACGAGCTACATGTGGAGGATCACTATTCCTGTTTTTATTTATATATACACACATATAAATAAAAACAGGAAGAGTAATATATATATTTTTTTTTTTTGCAGTAACAGTTCAAACGAAACTCCCTAGTCACACTTTTTTTTTTTAAAACTCTAACAAGTTTTAAAATATATCTCTACACTAAACCTGATATATTCACAACATGCAATACAAAAAATGTTGTTGTGGCGTCGTGTTGGACTGACGTCCGGGCCGATAGTGTGACAGGACGTGTGACTGTTGTGGCAGCGTCGGGTTTCTCAGAGGTATTAACCACCTGGCCCGGAGTCAGAGAGCTGCTCTCAGTCACTAACTCCGGCCTCACAGACGCATGAGGAGTGCTTTCTTTTCAAGGTGAAACAAAGATTTATGTTCTTATGGAAACAAAGAGAAAAAGAGAACCATTGCAGGAGAATCTGGGGCACTTACACAGCCATCGTGTACATTCAGCGTCCCTTCAAGTTTTAGTCTTTGAACAAATTCTCTTCTACCTGTAAAAAGAGAGAGAGCACAAGTGTAAAACAAAGATTTATTTATTATTCTATTGAATAACAGCTCGCTCTATCATCTGTGCATCCATCTGGACTGGTTTAAAATGTAATGAAAGTCTTATTTATGCCAGAAATGCCTTCCTTGCATTAACTGGTAAATAGAAAAACTATTTTTTCTAAAGTTTTTCTAAACTAAAAGAGACTATTTTATGAAGTGTTAATATCATAATACAAATGGCAGGAGTAGTGTGATGATGCTGATGATAAATCTTCCAGCATTAACCAAACTGATTTGTTGTTTGAGTGATTTGTCACGTATTAAAGCCGCTTTGCTTTAAACAGTTGTAACTCATCCTGAGCAATGATGAAGTTATTTTGTGATACTTCTCACCACATTGAGACACCGACTCCAAACAGTTTCGTCTCGTTGTTCACATTGTTAAAAGGAGACAAAGCACAGTTCTTAAAACGCTCAGCAGTCAGACACAATTCTCCCACAATGCAACACACAATGCTAAATGGAGGAGGTGTTCTTAGCTGATGAAAACAAAAAATACAGAGGAAACAGAACAACAGCTTCATCTCTTCAGCTCTTTGTTTAGTTATGATTGTGCATTTACACTTTTATATTTACCATCAATATCATTTAGACAAATGTGTATTTGTCATTGTTTTCAGTGTCAGTCTTATGTACTAACATGAAGAGACACAAAACCTATATTATTACGTTGCCTTAAGTTCTAATACATTATCACATTCTGTATTACCGTGTCATTTGCAAATGCATCCTTATTTCAAGTGTTAATCGCACAGTTTCAGGTCGTTAAAATATTTAAGAATGTTGATTTTCTTGTATTCTACCCACAAAAACAGTGTACCATTTTGATTATTACCGTACATACTGAATATAGAGCTAATATCGTGTAATAACTGCTATAACTTTCCTTCGCTGTATGTGGGAAGGATGTTTTCTTTTTTGTTAAAGGAAAAAGTTGTAAAAGCCACAAGCTTTGACTCGCACAGACACGTTGCATTAGCGCTGCAGGAATCAAACAAGTCTGAATTTGTAAAGGATGAGCTACAGGCTCCTCTGAAGCTCCCAATCAAAAAGGACAAATAACAAAAATAATAAAAAGGTGTGAAAATGAACAATATAAAAACACAAAGGTTAAGCATAGAACATGTTTCGAGGCAATGCGAATCCAGACCTGCCTGTCAATGAATTTAGTAGTTTTATAGTTTGACACAAACGTTAAAAACACTTTTCCAGCTTGTCCAACTCATTTTTGCTTAAATCTCTCTCCAGTTGACAGACAGCCCCTTAACATAACCTCCCCGGAAGTGTCTTCAATGTAAACCACAACCCCCCCTCCCAGCCCGCCCCCCATTGAAGCTAAATATATCCCACAAGAGCTGTGACCCCCCACATCACTGCATGTACCTTCTACCCATAACACAGTAACAGCTCCAACCATATCTCAGTCAAGCTAAATGCAGCGCTGACTAAGCCTGTGTGGCACCTGCCCCACCTCGCCCGGCTTACGCGTGTTCAGTCAACCTGCGTCAGGTCTGATGGAGGGGCCACATTGACCTCGTGGACCTCTGTTGTTTTTAATCGGGTGTGGTGCTCTCATAAGGAGCACGGACATGCAGCCAGACACACAACGGTCTCGTGAGGAGTTCGGGTCGCAGCAGGTTAGATTGGTCAAGTTTAGGGCAGGAGCAGCGGCCTTCCTTTATTCCCTGTAGACACTTTCTTTGGAGACGTGTGAACAATTATGTGGGCAGTGTTTTTTTGATGCACTGGCTTGATGTCCTCAATACTATTTCACCATTCACTGCACGTTTCCTCAAATGTCGCTTGTGTCAGTTTGCGGCTGCTCACAGATCAAAATGTTGTTGTTTTCCACGGTTCTGATGATCTCTTTCACTTTGGATAAACGCAAAATATTCTTTATAACGTACCCCTATTTGTGAATACATTACAAGAATGATCCCCACTTTTGACTACATTTGTAGTCATTTGTAGTTCAGTTACATAGACATGATGATGATGATGATGATGATGTCTGTAGATGACAATTCACCCACAGAAGTATCATCTATGCCACATTTCCTCTGCAAAAACAATGATCATCCGGATGAAGGAGATCAATTTTATTTTTCCCGTAGTTATTGCATCATAACAACCAGTACTATTAAGAACAATATATATATAAAATAAATAAAATCAAATAACAACAATATTGAATCCTCATCCATCTAGTGGGGCTGCTGCGCCTCAACAGAAGGAAGAACTTAGCAGCCCCTCGTTATTCGGCAGATCGGCTGTCAGTGGATCCCAATCGGCACCGCGGAGTTACCGGTGTATATTTCCAAATAATAACACCCGTATCCCCCCAGGTTTCCGTTAGCATCAGAGAGGGTCATTTTGTTCTTACCCAAGTAGTTGGTCCTGATGGTGTTCGGCTCGTTGTATCCGATTAGACGTTTGTTTACATCCCAAACCAGGTTTCCAGACCAGGACATTGTGACCATATGACTGTTTGAATTAACAATAACATTGAAACCAAGCTAACGCGTTCCCGTTGATGTCGCCTTTTATTGGATCGTCGTTCGGCTGTGCCATCGATGTCGCTCCCCCGCGGGTCGGGACGGCGCTAACGTTAGCCGGCTGCTACGCTGCGCGTCCGCATCGCTGGCGGGGAAAGACTCGCTGCTGTCCCTGTCCTCGCTGTCCTCGTTGGTTTACCTGCACTGTCCTCCGGCTCTCTGTGCTGCTAACTGTGCGTCCTGCTAGGCTAGCCAGGTTTATTTCTTCTAGCCAGGCAGCGGTCAGCTGTGTGCAAAACAACGCGATAAACGACGTGTTTTGACTGAGAGGGAGCGCTCGCTATCCCTCTGGCGCGAAGCAGGCGGGAGGAGTGTAGCAGGGGAATGCTTCGAGGCAATGAAGAAAGGATTTGGAATCATGGTGGAAGAGGTGTTTAAATATGTAACTTATTTAAAAGTGTCAACACCACGTTGGACTGCAGATTGTGGCACTTTCCCTAAAAATAGAATAATAAATGGCAGTGTGGTAATTTGATTCAACATCTTAAGTCCTTTATTGTTCCAAAAAATAATGCAGAATAGAAAACAGTTTATACTTTAAGACTGTACAGACTGGAACAACGAGGGCTTCTGGAGTTCCCTAAAAGAGCAGTGGATTGTGTTTAAAATTGAATTGAGTGTCTATGTCATATCTTAGCTCTTGTCTTTAACATAAGAAATCATGCATCCTGGGCATACAGATAATCACCTTTTCCATTTAAAGTCTGAAAGAAAACTGAAAGCAGGCTATTTTAAGACAACATGCTTCTTGTCTTAAACCTTTTCATATTGCCGGATTAACCAGATTAACCTGTTTGGGGCCAATGGGAAAAAACGTGTGTTGGGCTTTTGCGGAGCAGACCTGCCTTTCAAATCGCATACTCGCATTTAGTACATACTGCAGCTACCCTTTACAGAGTACATACCGTTGTGTAAGATATGCGTTCACTTGGGACACATTACTATACACTACAGAAAAATTGAACTGTGAGCTTTGAACCTCCCTCCTCTCACATCTGATATGCAGAGGATTGTGTGGAAATGGCTGGAGGACTGCAGTACAATGTTGGTATATATTTGACAACATTTGGGACATACACAACTTTTTTGGTGTCCTAAGTTGTGTGGTAGTATGGGTATTGTAACCCTCTGCTAGATTTTGTTAAAATCTGACTATTGCAAGACCTGCTGTTGTTGAGGCTGTCTTTGGAAGGTTTGAAGGGATAGTGTCTGCTTTGCCCTGTCCCAATATGGCTGTTTTGCATGCAATATGCCTTGTTTTGTTGTAAATGTTTTATTATCCTCGCATGGTGTGAATCGAGTGTTGGATTAAAAAAGAGTCTGAAAAATGTAATCAAACTCATCCAACAATTAATATGGTTACAATCAATTCAAATATTAGTGAAAAAACAATACGAAAAACACAGAGAAAACAAATATAATAAAAAAGATGAGGAAAGATCACATTTTAGGTCTGTCATGGGTACAGTTGCAACATTTTGTTGTGTATACAATTATAATTTAAATAATACTAAAGATAAAATGTTTATGTAATATAAAACATAAGCAACACTATTTAACCAAGTGACATTTTTGGAGCATAACATTATTATTGGTATTGTATTATTTAAAACCGCTGTCACGTGTTTATTATGTTAAGAAATAAAGGTTTCTATTTTTCGTTTCTCAATAAAGTAAGTCGTTAGAGCGGTGAATCGCTTTCATACATTGGGATACGCCGGGCAAGAAAAGCAACACTCATTTTCGAACCAATGATTTCGGGGCTGGCACCAGGCGGACCAATCGGAACAGGTGACACATCTAGCCCCGCCCCTCACGCGGTAGGTTGCGTTGTACAGAAAGTCACCTCGTCGTGTCGGTCAGTCAGATGCTCCTGAGAAGCTACCAGAGCTAGCGCGGTCATAGTGGTTCGGGGGCAAGGTCGAGAGTAGGACAGCAGCATCCTCGCACATTGTTTAAGCAAACGTTATATGTCATTTATTTATCTGACAACTTCGCGCAAATACACGAAGGCCAACGTTAACCAAAGCCGAGCATACAGCTTGCTAACCATTTAGCGAGCTAGCTTGAAGTTCCGCTCGGTGTCCTTACTTCCATCAGGACATCTAACGTCACAGCCATGGCCGCGCTGAGAGCGAACTATCACCGGATCCTGGACAGGATCGAGCATATGCTGCCCGGCAAGCTGCGACCTCTCTACAACCACCCGGCGGGTAATGTAGAGTTTCTCTTCTGGGTGTTTGCTCAGCACGCTGGGTCTGTGTTTGGGATGCCTCTCGGTGGGCTGCTCACAGATGTGGGATCCATCCAGCTGCTGGATGGATCAAACAGCAGCTCCTGTCTGTTGTTGATGGGTCGACTGTGTGAAAGTTGTTGTTTTTGATGCGTCAGTGTTGCTCTGTGAGACCCCGATCTGCCGCAGGCTCATAGATGTTTAATGGGGTATGAGTTTTGTGAAACGTATCAAAATGTGCTTTAATTTCCAGCGCAGTTCCCTTTTTTTGTCATCATATCAACTTGAAAAAGTAAACAAACAGTTTTATAGGATCTTGATATAACACTAATGTATAATGTATTTTTACTAAGATAAGATACTCGTGCATTGGTTCCTAGAGGCCATAATCCGTTTTGCAGCAGCACAGCCACAGAACAGGTAAATGTAAAATAAATGTAAAAAAGCAAAAGGTCAAGTTACAGTACAAGGGATTTATTGTGTATCTGCGTATTACATTCAACTCATGCAAACGTATGCAATAAAATGTGTAGTTTAGAAGAGGGCCCATGACTTTCTCCAACTAAAGCAATGTAAGACACCCGCCTTAAATCTCATAAATCTCACCTTCATGACAGTATATTTTGGCAACACACTTCCTACGAGGACACCGTGCAGACTGATGAATGTAGACACATTTCCCACTCAATGCAATTCGACAGCACCACAAACAAGGATACCAAGATACTAAAAAAAACAAAATCGAACACCTTCACCTTCATGAAGGTGGCATTCATCGCATGATACTGTGTTTTGTTTGGATTGGAGTACATAATAAACCAAATGTATTTTCAGTGTTCTGCAAGTATG
Organism: Apeltes quadracus; assembly: GCA_021346845.1. Taxonomy (NCBI): domain Eukaryota; kingdom Metazoa; phylum Chordata; class Actinopteri; order Perciformes; family Gasterosteidae; genus Apeltes; species Apeltes quadracus. The sequence continues at coordinate 7,594,197 of CM037932.1, read as the reverse complement.
ACTTACACACACACACACACATTTCAACTGTTATCATTAAGGAGTCATTAAGGAGTCGCTGGCGTCACTGGGCACTTTGTGGTTGTCAAGGACAACTCCCTGACCAGGTGAGAAGGGGCGGAGACTAAAGTTGCCTCCCTCCTACTAATTCAGCTCATGCTCGATGCTCACGACGCATCTTCATCTCTTTTCTTTTCTACTGTATTACGAACATGTTGTTATACGAGGGTGGTCAATTTAAGAGCAGCAGGTTTTATTTGTGTGTTTGGACACTGAGGCCTCCATGTATCTGGATATTAGAGTGATAGAAACTGAAGAATTACACTAAATACTCTGGTCAATTTTTTTCCCCTTTTTTCTTTTCAGGTCCCAAAACGGTTTTCTTCTGGGCACCGATGTTCAAATGGGTACGTGCCTTTTGTTTGTATTCATGTAAACACTGGCGGGTTTTAAGAGACTAAGGGCTTAACCTCACACCATGCAAACGGATCCCTCAACATGCAGTGAATGAACGCTGTGACAAACCCTGTGTTTTCACCTCACAGGGTCTCGTTGGAGCCGGTTTGGCTGACATGACTCGACCGGCAGAGAAGCTCAGTACCTCCCAGTCTGCAGTGCTGACCGCCACAGGTAGGATGAAATAGATTTATAAAGTAATTACCTTTATGCCTCTGGAGGCATCATTTCTCTTGTTTTGGAACATAAATGTATTAAAACCAAGTCGATGTCATCTGGTAAAATATGATGGGTGGCAGAACACCTCCCAGATGAATGGAGCCACAAACAATCCGGTTATCAGTTCCCTGGTCAGAGATGTTGACCCGATCTGGGCCAAAGGTTGTCTGATGCATCTGTTTTTGCAATATGTGTCTTCCAACCGATCTTATCTGCTGCTCTGTGGCCGAAACGGACAGTGTCCTCACGCCGGTTCACCCTCAGTGTGCATAATCGCCGCACTTCCTGTTGTCCTTGTTCCACCAGGCCTGGTCTGGTCCAGATACTCGTTAGTCATAACCCCCAAGAACTGGAACCTGTTCTGTGTCAACCTCTTCCTCGGCATGGCAGGAGCCTCCCAGCTCTACAGGATCTGGAGGTTTGTGTCTTTTTTATAAAACATTTATTGTGGTCAATTCCCCAGTAGAAATGGCCTCATTGTCTCTGATCGCTTACAATAAGTGTGCGATGAGTGAATGTATTCCTTGAACTCTGCGAGTTAATGTTTGAGTGTATCGCCAGGGACACGGCGAGCGTCGTGGTAAATGTATAACCTTCAGCAGTGTTTCATCTGTATGTTTTTGTTTTGCGATTTCAACCATTAACTGAACGCTGTCAGGATCTGAGCTGAAGCATTTACCAGTTGAACTCAACTATAGAATAAATACAAAGACGTTAAGGAAGTGGGACGTTATCGGAGAAAAGCCTCGACCCCCAAAGGAAAGGAAAAGCCCTGGAGATCCATGCGCCAACTGTTAAGCAGTTAAAGTTGTGCAGTTGAACTTATCGAGTGTGGAGTTCTTCTGCTCTTCTCACAGAGAAAAGGGGAAAATGCACATTCAGCATCATGTGACTGATGACACTCCTCTGGTCAGTCAGAAAGGAGTCTGCTATTTAAAGCCCCACTATGGTCACTATCACTATCTCTCTGATGCGTTGAATCTTCTCCTTGCGACAGGTACCAACAGGATCAGAAGGCAGAAGTCAAAGAGGCTGCCGAGTCCTGAGTGCGTCTCCACTTCCCCCAGTGGCGTGGACGGAGACGTCACACAAAGCAGCCCCTGCCCATCATCTCCACACATTGTCTCCATAACAACCACGCCAGAACCATCGTTGTGCCACAGTAAGCCTGCTGGAGAGGTGCACTTCTCAAGTTTCAAACTTCCTCAGGGTGCTAAGAGAAAAGAAGAAAAAAAAAACAGACCGAGCCTTCATCAACGCACACTCAAGAATCATCGCCACCCGCGCACAAGTTGTGGTTGTTTAACAACTTTTATGATTGTAAATTCTTCCATTTGTTTGTCTTGTGCTCTAGATAGGAAGTTTTTTCTTTTTCGTCCATAATTCATACTTCAGGTGTAGCAATCAGTACCTCGTGCATTGATTTCCAGAAGCGCGTACGTCTTGAACGCGGTTTGAAGGAATGTTTCCAAATTAAATTAAGGATTGTCACATTAATCTTTTCATTTACTTATTTATAATTATTAAATAAGTTATAACCATAGAATAATTTCTTCAGTTCGAAATGCTTTAATCGGTGACAGCTAATCATTTTTTTGTTGAACACTGTATAGAAAGATGTTTGTCGGAAAAATGTAAACCAATGGCATGTTTAGCCGAAATACACTGACATGCCAACAGCTTCGTTTTAAACATTTTAAAAATCAACATCCTGCCTTTTAAATTGACTAGAAACGTGTTTTTATATTGTGTAGGTAGTCCTCATTTACATGTTCTCAACATACCTTAGCAATAATGGGTGTTATGACTTTACTAAACTCCCTTAATCTGCTCACTGTTTAAACAAATGGCACTTTGATGGTTCTCATTATGGCTGTGAATAAATCATGTTGACACCTGCAGCTGATTTACAGTAGAAGTGACTAAACATAGATCGGTTTAAAACACGTATTTTCACCCAGGCAGCACTAGATCAGAAACATCTACCATTGAGACTACATGACTGTCCTTAGGTGACTAAAGGTACATTTAACATTAACAGCACATGCATCTCCTTTATGCTCATGGCTTAAAAAACATTACCAGGACATATGCAGCACCGAGTCAAAGGTTGGTTGAGCTACAATAGAAAACTAAGCAATCCATTCAACAACGGTTAGTTGTGACCAGTGTTCCTAGTCCTAAGATTTACTCAACTTACAGCAGAACAAGCAATGCTTGTCAAGATACCAATGGGTCTCCTTTCAGGCACTTGGCATGAATTACAATACAATCTTCAACCAGATTCTTAAATGACAAACACATATGGTGGTTAAGCAAAATTGTTTTATTCACAACCCTAACAGAGAGTCAGATTAGCGTTTTCCTCCAACACGAGGAGCGTTAATCTTCATGGTCTTGGCAACCTTGGGTTTCTGTGCGGTCTTTGCAGACGTCTGGAGGAGAAGAAGAGATACAATAAGTACAGTGACCAAATTACTTTATAAAACTAATGTTCAAATATACAATATTTGCCTCAGTAAAATGTTACCTTTGCACTTGCTGCAGCGGGCTTCTTTGTTGCCTGCTTTGCCTTCTTGACCTCCTTGGCAGCTCTGAGGAAAAAACAAGGAAAGGATTGTGAGAACAAGTTACAGTAAATTAGTTTTATAAACACAAAATATAGGGACATGTACGATGGAATTAAAAAAAAATGTTAAATATTTTGCCTCTTCACACCTACATTTGTCAAACACTGCCAACAACTCAAAGATGTGTTTTGTTAATTTCCTTCACATTGTCACTTGAATTCGCTCATTAATTATAAAAACAGACTTCGGCTGAGACAAATTGATTCTGAAGTTCATGTTTGTCCTGATCATTGTATAAAAGGAGGTTGCCATATTAGACCTTGGCTACCACTGAGGTGGCAACACTCAAATTTATAAAACAGACAACCTCTTGATACGAGTTAACCAACCATTTTTAAAAACGACAACCCATTTAATATGATTTGAGTCCTCACCTGATAGCCTGCTCCCTCTGGGCCTTACGGACCTCGGGCTTCTGGTTCCTCTTGGCCATGATTTCAGCCAGGGAGGCCCCTGTGATGGCCCTCTGGAACTTCACTGCACGGCGGGTACGCTTCTTGGCCACTTCTTCCTGTTAAACAAAAACAGTAGTTTTTTGTAACAGTAAATGCTAAATATCTGGAACATATTGAGCAATAGTGAGACGTTTTGTATTGTGTAGGAGAATTTGGAGGCTGGCCAATGGTGAGTTGTCAATAAAAACGTCAAGGACCAGTACTATGATCTCCCCTTATTCTATGGCCGCAGGTGTGGTGTGAGCACTGCTGCCCAGCCTGCAAGACACAGTCAGGCAACAGCACATAACACAGACGGTCGCTGTGCACGCCGTCCACCCGCAGCCAAACAAGTATGTGAGAGAACTGAACTGACTGTTTAATACTCAATGCCAGTGTAGGTCTACTAAAGCAAAAGACTGTGCCTCATCCGCCACAAAGACATGTAAAGTCTTTGTAGAGATCTTAAAACAAATGCAATGGACTATTTAAACGGTTTATTTTAATAAGAAACAACCAGTACAGATATACGCACCAGTAAACAACGGACCAACAAAACTCTTAAAAGCAGATATTGGCTGCTGTATCCCGCGGTTAAGACAAGCCATAACAAAATCTGGTTAGTATTACCAACAGTCGGGTACTTACAGATTGGCCCTTCTTGTGCTTGCGCCTGTAGAGCACGGTCCAGTTGATCTGTCTGGGGTTCCTCTTGGACAGGAAGGCGGACTCACATTTGCCATTAAGAAACTGGAACACCTATCAAAGATCGAAAAATGACACCGCAATATGAAACAACAAATCCCTTTACGATGGACATGTTAGTACCTCGTCTTTCAGAAAGACATTCAATACCCTTAAAATGAGTTAGCGTTACAATATAAATGTCGCCCAAACAGCTTCTCACTAACTAACAGACAGACCGGGTTGGTAACGTTAGTTTTATCGGTTTACGCTAGCAGCTAATGTTAGTAAGTAGCATAGCACTATGAGTCGACGGATCGATTCCACACAATGATTCGGTTACGGACACAGGCACAGCAGGAACTAAACATGTAACGCGGCAAATTTTCTTAACACCGTAACTAAAGACGGCGTGGCTGTGAAACGTTTGAGGGGCAAATGGTTACCTTTCCGTCTATCCTGGCGTATCGGCGGCCATGGCCGGGGTATATTTTATACCCGCTGAAACTGCACAACTCGACCCTGAAAACAATAAATAGCAAGCATCACAAAAAGAAATAGCATACATTGACTCTTAAAAGACATAACTTGGTAAAAATGTTTATTTAAGGGCTAAGATGGACTTTGATAGTATTCTGTACACTCACTTCATGATGGCTAGGAGAGGGCACCAAACCGGAAAGAAAGATGACGGATACGGAAACGGAAGTTGCAAACAACAAATGGATATTTATTAAATAAACAGTAACACGTATTGTTAATACCCTGAGCATAAAAAAAATCACATATATGTATAGAATCGTTGCTTTTGAAAACATTAGTCAAATTATATTTAACCGTTTATGTCCAACGGTTAGGGCAACGTCACAAGCTGATTGTTACCTAGCAAGCGCAACAGTAAGCGGGAAAATCGTAATTTACTTCCTGATTAATTAAAGTGATTGTAAAGAGGAAAATCAAATTAATAGAAAAAAATGAAAAGAAAAATAGTTACCACTACATCCAGGCCTGTTAATGTTATCGGCTAGTTTCTTTCTCACTTTATTTACTACCACCTAGCTTTGCGGTAGGAAATGACTATAATTGTAGTCTTTTTAAGCCACAATTACATCACTGTGATGAGAGAGGCGGCCTTTAAGAACTACATATCCCAGTGCCTCCTCGGGTAAACCGTTTGACAAGCGACAGACGCTTCTCGTCTTTGACCCCACGGTCGGCAGCTTGTTAGCTAGTGACGTTATTTAACATACGTTAGGTGTATCCCTAGGCGACAGGATGGGTGTATCCGATTTACAATTCGATACAAATGCGGGTAAGAAGTACATATTAGTCTAAGTTTAGCTTTTTGAGTGTGTTTATTTACATAATAGCCATTACCGGCTAGCGAATGTGAGCTAGCATGCATCATCCCATACTCCAGAAAACTGCTGTTGGTCTCAGAAGATGCGGATCAAAGTATCATGGAGCATGTGTTATGTGCGGTCAAACCTATGGATTGCCTGTGTAGTAACGTTAGGTTCAACTCACAGTAGTTGTGAAATACTCGTTATAAGCTTTCTGCCTCCAGTTTCAGGCAGGCTTTCTGTAACCTTTTTGTAGTTTTATGCAGCCTAACCTCGATCACAGTAAATGGAGTGTCTGACACCAGCTTTACTGCGGGTGTATGGTTGCTTTAAGCTATTGTGTGATAGGTAGCCATGGTAATTTTTATTTAATCCTCACCCTCTTTGCTCTTGTAAGGAGCTGTGGTGGATCTTTCGGCCAGAGGAATGCAAAAGCTGGATCAGAGTTTCACCTGCTCAGAGGACACCCACACTCTCATTCTGGACCGTAACAATATAATGAAACTGGACCATCTGGAAAGGAGCCCAGGCCTTCAGCAGGTGGTTAAACCCTGTTGAACTCTTTGCACTGTTTTCTACCTACTTTTTTTTACAGGTGTATAGCTTATTCACTGATAACTTTATCCAAGGCATTGTGTACAATCTTTGCCTTCTTCCCCTTAGCTATCTGTAGCCAGTAACCGTCTGGTGAGAATGATGGGCGTTTCTCGGCTAACAGAGTTGACAGTCCTCAATCTTCCAAACAACAGTATTGGATACATCGAGGGGCTCAGAGACCTGCCACATCTCAAATGGTTGAACCTCTCTGGGAACAACATTAAAGTGAGGAGAAATTCTTACCTATACCTGACTGATATATCATATCTCATTCATTTACACTATGTCGTTTCACAGATAAACTTGTCAGTTTCAGCACAATGCATCAAGATAATTATTTACTTTTTTACTCAGGTCATCGAACAACTCAACAACTGTGTTTCCCTTCAACACTTGGATCTGTCGGACAATAACATATCCACCATTGGTGATGTGACTAAACTGGTGGCATTAAAGGTGAGCGCTGGAGCCTTTGAGGTCAAAAGTAACCCTAAACAAGAAGGCAAATAATTCCCATTGAACAGTTTCAGTGTCAGATTTCTTTCATGTATCTTTGATGAATAATCTGTCAATTCCGAAGACGCTGTTACTCCATGGAAACAGCATTACAACACTTCGTGCTGTTCCTGCACACCTACCTGCCAACTTATCCATCTTCTCCCTGGCAGAAAATGAGATACGGGATCTTAATGAAGTAATTATCTAATTTCTTACCATTGATGACTTTACCTTCCATTTGATTTTCTAGATGCAAATTATCCTTGATTTATTCCGTAGGCATCTTACCTGGCCCCTCTCCGTGAATTGGAGCAGCTGTCCATTATGAGCAACCCTTGTGTTATGGCAACACCCTCATTGCCAGCTTTTGACTATCGGCCATACGTCATGAGTTGGTGCCTGAGCCTCAAGGTTCTGGATGGCTATGTTGTGTCGCAGAAAGAAGGGTGTGTACATTTTTACGCCGTTACAAATTGCTTGTCAAGGTTGATGGCATCAAATTATTGAAATCTCTCAATTTATTGTGTGCAATTGTCAATAACAGCCTCAAAGCCGAGTGGCTTTACAGTCAGGGGAAAGGACGTTCGTACCGCCCAGGTCAGCATGTTCAGCTGGTTCAATACCTGGCCACTGTTTGCCCTCTGACGTCATCACCCGCCCTGACGACGGCAGAAGATGCCAAACTGGAGAAGATCCTAAATAAGCAGAGGTATAAATCTGAATTTATACCTCCAAACAACAGAACATGCTCACTTCATAGCCCCTATGACCCTGCCTTGAATCGTGTATTAAAATGACCTCATTTGACTTTATTTAGGTTCCACCAAAGGCAGCTTTTAGAGGAGACGCAAGAAGGCTGTCCGAGCCCACCTCGCCCCACTCAGCTAGACGTGGAGAGGCACAGTCCCTCACATCCAGTCCCACAGGGGGGGGGCAGAGAGGTGAAGCCTGCTGCTCCACTAGTACAGGAGACCGGTAAGAGGCCGTCTTTGCCTCTCTATGGGACAGTTCTGTTGCATACAGTTTTATTGTTTCTCTTTGCAAATTATGTAATTTCTTTGTTGCAATTTTAACGGTTTGGCGCGGTTACTTTGGTACAGAGCCAGTCGTGCAGTTCAACACCTGGATGAGCTGTGATTCCTCTCACCCGCCGCAGGCGGTAGTTCGCAGCCCGCGGCTCGGAGAGGAGCACATCTATCTGGAGGATGTTCAGACGGATGAGGAAAAACTCAACGGCAGTATGCTTTCCTCAGAGTCCACCTTTCTTCCCTTCACATCTGATCTGGAGCCACACACAGTCCACTCTGACAGCGAGGACGAGACGGAGACATTTGAACCTGATTCCCTGGCTCCAAAGCCGCCCGCACAGCCCAAAAGACACAACACAAACGCAACTCATCATTCACCCCGGGCAGATGGGCAAGAGAGGGGTCTTGCAGAGGAAGTTATTTTGGGTGCAGCTCCACTAGGCGTCGTAGTAAGCAAACCTCAAAGTGATCTGGAAACTGACTTTGGGAAGGCAGAGACAAAAGAAGCCCCAAGGCAGCAAAATGTGTTTATGTGTGCCAGTAAATCCAGTTTGATGGAAGCAGACACGGCAGCGGTAAAAATCCAGTCATGGTGGAGGGGGCAGCACACTCGCTGTGGTCACCCCGTGGCCAAAGAGGTGCGCAGTGAAATTCGCCTGCACAGGATGCAAGAGTACATCCTCTCACTGTCTGGGCAGTTGGACAAGTACGTGTCTATTTTCTGTTTTACTTGTTGTTAAAAATGTTGCATATAGTTGTGGATATTCAAAGAAGTATCTGATGATAAAGCGGTCAAATACGGGTTTTGCTTTGCAGGGTCCAGCAGCGGTATGAAGAAGAGAGGTTACAAAGACTGGTCCAGGAGGAAGCCGTAAAGTTCCTGTGGAAACAGGTCTGTGTGTGTGTGTGTGTGTGCGTGTGCGCGCGTGCACAATTACTCCTGAGGTGAAAACATTACACTTGTGGCTGGTAAAAATGGCTTTCCCAAGATGATGCACCGTAAAAATGTCTGTTCACGTCATTGTATATTTTCCCGTGGCTGCCCAGCTAGTTCAACGGTTCCTCGTGTTCTCCTCGTAGCTCCAGTCTATGCAGCAGTGGAAGCAGTCTGTGGAGCAGCAGCTGGCGAGCATTAGTCAGTCTGTCCTCCCGGCTCAGGTCTCGGCTCCAGGACTGTGTGTGGCCGCCACGCCCATCGCACCGAGCACGGCAAACCCACCCTCCACAGGCGCCTCGTTCCCCGACTCCGGCTTCCAGTCAACCTGTGATCAGCAGGCAGCGCAGGACGACAGTTTCCTGAGCAGCGGGACGGCAGATTCTCTGAAGACGGTGCGAGCCCTCAGCCCGCTGCACAGCGGCTTCACCGGTGTGGACAGCGCGGACTGCAGCCTGCTGGAGCAGTACCTCTCCTCTGTGCAGCAGATGGAGGAGGAGGCGGAGGAGGGCATCAGCGATAGAACAGAAACACCGCGGCCCGTCTCTGCAGTGTCTCCCGGCAAAAACACACAGTCCACCTCTCCACCTCAGAAGACGACAGGCAACCAATCGGAGGTGCAAAAAAAAGATGAATCGGCTCCTGGCCTCAAATGAGGCTCTAGAACCCAGAACTACTGAGTGTGAAAGTTTGCACTGACTTTTAGGATCAAGATGGGTTGAGATGAGACTCCTCTTTATTATTGATCCTGATCATCTAGTAGCTGTGCACTTAGTTTCACTTGTTTATCAAGACAACTCATAACTGAGATGAACTCACCGCTGTGTACATTTCCATTTCAACCTGTTCTGTTGTTTCACATGTTCCGCTGTGTCTAAAAGAAATGATCGTGATGTAGCTTCAGAATATATTAGTATCTTGAAAGCCGTCATACATAATGGAAAACCGAGTAGATCCATTGGTTAAAAGACCAGGTATTGGACACCCTCTTCTCTTTTATCAACATCCACTGTATTAAATACAACATGTGATAAAACTATTAATCAGATAAGAAGCTGATGTGTGACATAGTGCACTTGTAACCACAACTACTATACATAACAAGCTTCTATCAATCGATCGCATTCAAGAGCGGAACCGTTTTATATCTATTGTTTCAAGTCTAGATCACATCATTGAAAAATGTTGTAGCATGTTTAGTTTAAAAATATGTAAATAAATCTAAAATTATTATGTTCCAATTGTTACTGGGTTTCATGTTATTTTAAACTGATGATTGCACCTGTGCTTTTCCTATCATTGGTCGGTTTGGTATAGCTTGATTTAATATTTACTGTATAATTTGTTGGCAGGCAGTGGTTGAAGACTTATTCTACGACCATCAACATGCCACAGTATAAAAATATAATATAAAAAGGTCCACTTGACTATCAACCTGACTATGCAGGCTATTTCAAAGGCATAGTCATTTATATATGTATATGTAAGTGGTGCAATATTGCAATTGATCTAAGTTGAACTGAATTGAATGACTTTAAACAGGTTTGGCAGTTCAACCTGCAAGAATGGGTCCAATTTGAATATTTGCTCGCTGAAATGCAACAGTGGTAGTGCGTAGATGGAAATACTCAAGCCGTGTAGAAGTACTTGAGGCTGTATTTAAGGACATGGAGTGAAGATTGTAACTAAAGTTCATTACAGCATACTAGTAAGTTAATATAAGCCACGCAAAGACGGAACACCAAAGTATTTAAATGCATATAAATGATGTATGTTTTATCTTCATAGCGACAATTCTCTTAAATGTCATTACTAACCGCAACAAAAGTGAACTTTTTTTTGACCATGTTGGAGAATCAATTCCACTTTGTATGCGCGCTGGTTTTAAATTACTGACCACCAGAGGGCGCAGCGAGACCGGGCGTCCCCCCAGTCCTCTCCGTGCCGCCTGTCTCTGTGTCAGACGGGCGGCTCGTCCGGGACGAACCCCGTCTCCCGCCCCATGTTAGCGGCCCTGGATGAAGGATAATCGGCCAAGCAGATGGGAAGTTATCAGGACGATGAGTCTCGCGCTCCACCCGGTCTATCTATCGACGTAATAAGTGAGTGTGTGTGTGTGTGTGTGTGTGTGTGTGCGCGCGCGCGCGCCTGCAGGGCCAGCAGTGACGTTAGCTAACATGGTCACGGGGGGTTTGAATCTGTGCTTTTGGTCCCCTCCGCCTCCGTGTTGTTCACACGCGATGGGAGCAGCTGACCGAGAGGAGCCGTCGAGGTTTCTCAAGATGGAAGATCGACGGAGCGAGGAGACCCGCGGGGAGGATAACGGTCACGTCCAAAAAGCCATCGGCGCGCGACACACGGCTTTCTAATCTTCCTCTTTTCGCTGATTTAAGCGGGTTCATGAGCTGCTGCACATCCGCCTTCATTCGGAATAGATGTCGTGCATGAAAAGGATTTGAACTTACAACGCTTCAAGGTAACCAACCGATTAAACGACAGGAAGTTGATGCATTGTTTTGAACATACACTGTAAGACTTTGATGTACATTTACAGTGAAATTCTAACAGTTACCTACTGTATTGTGCGATTACAGTATACTGCTGCAAAAGCAAGGCATTGGTAGTTATAACGCTTGCTTCCATGCAGACCAATTGTCAAGTTATCCAAAATACTGAATGGTATTTGCACATTCCAAAGACGTGACAAAATATGAGGAGAGTAAGCGTTTTTATTAGATTTTGATAGCGTGTGAGTGTTTGTCTGTGTGTGTGTGTCTGCATCAAGGGCATTAAGACTGAACTGCCTAACTGTCTCCATCAACTTACTACAACTAACTATATGATGCTATACTTCCTGTTCCTCATTCTCTTTGACAGATTTTGTCGCCCAGTATCAGTTTCTGCATCATCGCAGTTATGGCTACATTGAGTGTAACAGGCCCTGATCATGGGATGCAGAAGGCCACCATGTGCCGATATCTGTCCAAATATGCCTTCATCTTCATCTTCCTAGCCCTGTGTGGCCTCATCTTCCTGCTCTGCAACATCCACACTGTGGAGGTGAGCGACGATTGACACATGGGTTGGAAACGGATGTACCTGTTTGATTTCACCGTCAGAATGCAAGGGGAGTGGGGGAGCTGTGGGGTTCGCAAATCTCTCTGCTAGTTTGTTTTGGTACCGTGCGCTGTTTCCGCGTATTCAATTCTGACAACGGCGAGCGGAAGAGAGAGGATGTGGTTGCAGCTGGAGTTAATCGACAAACGATCTCTTTCCGCGAGTTGTGTGTCATTTGGCAGTCTTTGGAGTGCGCTGAGGAGGAATTGTACAAATGGTCGTACTTTCGTACTTCCTCAATCCAACGTTCCTCAATTTGGTCCATCATTGAAAACAAACTGAAAATAAACTTTAAAACTGGCAGTATAGCGGGAGGGGGAAACCGGAAAGGCTACACTCTGGGAATGATGTAAACTCTGACCAAATCAGCCTTAACACTCCCCCCTTTATCCTCAGAACTGGAACTGCCGCACTATCTCCACCCTTTACCAGCTTCAGACCAGGATCCAGGCATCCTTTGTGGATCTCCCCACTTTTAATCCCAACCGCACTTTCTGTGCTCACCTGGGCCAGAAACCGTTTCCCGAAGATGAACTGGAAGAGCGCTACCTGTTGGACTCCATCGCCTGGCCCGGGCCCCGGCCCGGCTCCGCAACACCCGCCCTGAGCCAGACCAGCGACCCGGTGCACAGCCTGTTCGCCATCCTCCCCACTAAGGGACGGAGGGAGTGGCACGTGGGCGACGAGCTGGAGGCCCTCGTCCAAATGCACGACTTCCAGGGTCGTCCCAAGCACTACGGCGGGGATTTCCTTTTGGCCAGACTGCACTCTCCGGAGCTCGGAGCGGGCGTAGCGGGCAAAGTGGTGGACCACAGGAACGGCTTTTACTCCGCGATGTTCCCGCTCCCCTGGGCGGGGTCGGCGCAGGTTGAGGTCACCCTGGTGCACTCCAGCGAGGCCGTCTCGGTCCTGCGGCGGCTGAGGGAGGAGCGACCGGATCGAGTGTTTTTCAAGAGTCTGTTCCGCCTGGGCTTCCTGTCCGAGACGACCGTGTGCAACATGTGCCTGCCCTCCGACCAACAGCCTCTGTGCAACTACACGGACCTTCACACAGGGGAGCCCTGGTACTGCTACAAGCCCAAGCTGCTCAGCTGTGACACCAGAATCAACCACGCCAAAGGGGGCTACCTGAAGCACCTCATCAGCAACAAAGAAGCATTGCTCTTCCAAAGGTTTGTACTGTAACAGGCCGTTATATCAGATGGATTTGTGTTATAGTGAAGACTATGTCAGGTATAGCTTTCTATCAGCACATGTAGCACATTATGATGCACATCAACCAACACAAATGGCCTGTTTTTCAAAGCTTCACATTTTCCGTATTCAGTGTTTGAGAGGGACCGACTCGTTGTTGATAGTGACAATATAGAACTTTATCAGACTCAAACGTTACTATTGACCTTAAACACTGATTCCTTCTGTGTCCTTTGTCTTAGTGGTGTAAACATTAAAGTGCATGTGCACGCCTCAGGACCCGACAGGATCAACGTGCTGCCTCCCAGGGAAGGTAAGGCCGCACCTGCAGAGTGACGCGTGCGGTTTGTTTGTCGTGTGGCACGCTTCGCTTCGATTCAGTGCGTTCCTTTTTTGTCTGCAACATTTCTCTTGCTGTGCATCAGAAGCAGAGGTGGAAAACAGCAGCGTGAACCCAGAGCCCGGTAAGCTGACGCCGTCTGGGTATTTCTACAAAGACTCGTGGAGGCCGCTGGGCGACGTGACGATGCGCCAGTTCAACGACTTATCCGACATCACTCAGTGTTTGACGAACAAGGTGATCAACATGTACGGAGACTCCACCGTCAGGCAGTGGTTCGAGTACCTCACTGCTTTAGTGCCAGGTGAGTTATTGCCTTTTTAGTTTTAGAAACTCCTTCTTTCTCAGCGCAACTTCAATTCAATCCGTCTTAACATCTCAGGGTTGAAGGAGTTCAACCTGCGCAGTCCTAAGAACGTCGGGCCCTTCATGGCGGTGGACAGCGACCATAACATTCTCGTGAAGTACCGCTGCCACGGCCCGCCCATCCGCTTCACGACCGTCCTGTCCAGCGAGCTGCGCTACGTCTCCAACGAGCTGGACGGCCTCTCCGGGGGGCCCGACACCGTCGTGGTGCTCAGCGTCTGGGCGCACTTCAGCACCTTCCCGGTGGAGGTGTACATACGGCGGCTGCGTCACATCAGGCGCGCGCTGGTGAGACTTCTGGACCGGGCGCCGGGCACCGTCATTGTGATCCGCTCGGCGAACCTTCAAGCCCTGGACCAAGAGGTGAGCCTGTTCAACAGCGACTGGTACTCCCTGCAGCTGGACGAGGTGCTCAGGTCCATGTTCAAGGGACTGAACGTGCTGCTGGTGGACGCCTGGCAGATGAGCCTGGCGCACCACCTTCCTCACGCCCTGCATCCGCCCGAAGTCATCGTCAAGAACATGGTCGACATGCTTTTGTCTCACGTTTGCCCGTGGAACAAGAGGAGCTGACTGATGTGGTGGGTGAGGGACTATTGTGGGACTGTGGGAATCCATGGTCCAGGAAAAAAAGTGTTCCCCAAAGCTGCACACCTTGTTATATTTACTATTTATTTATTTTTTAGACTTTGGCACAGTGATTGTTACGTCCCATCTGCTTTTGTTACCAAAGTGTGCCACACTGTTTGTGTGTGCAGAAGTTTCCCGCATTTGGAGTCTGTAGCCTTTCAAGGTTGGAGCTTGAACTTCATACACATTTGTTTGTTAGTGTTGAAAAAGTTCTTATTTTCAACATTTTTCCATAAGCTGTTAAAGATGTGTTCTTGTGTTCTGCATGTCAGGCGATTTAAATGAATACAGCTTTCTGTGATTGCAACCTACAACATATTTGAACTACATCATTGAATCTCATCTATGTCCCCAATTTGGTTTATAGTTTTAAACGTTATTTCAGTTGATTACAGTACACAACATCAGTGCATCTCATTAATGACAGTGGTAAAATGCCTTTACTGACAGTAGAAGACTGCAGTCGCCATGTCTGGAATTTTTTTCCTATTTTCTTTTTCTTTTCTGGTCTGTTGTTCAGCTTTCTATTTGGTTGTCAAATGTATTCTTTTCTAATTGTTACTGAGCAAGAAAACATGTCTATATATAATTCACTATATATGGGGGAATGATAATTGTGTGAAGATCACAAGATGGTGATGCATCTTTCATCGTGGCTTCCTGGTATTAAACTCTTTGCTGCAGCACAATAAACTAAACTGAAATCACTCTGTCACTTAGGTTTTTAGTGAACTTGTTATTTTTTTCTTTATTCAACAGCAAACGCTCTTGTTAAATTGAAAACTATTTAAAAAAAAGACCTGACCCAAAGGGAAGGGGGAAAAAAATCCTAATCAGAAAGAACATGAAGAAAATGAAAGAACCTCGCAATATTAATGCACAAGACACTAGTTATTGTCTCACTTTGATCCATTTCTGTTCACAACATGAAGTATAAACTATATAAAAAAACATCACAGTGTCCTGTAACCTCTGAAGTGTGAAAGATAAGTCATTAAAGTGACTTTTCACTAATAACCACGGGCGGATGCGGGCAGAGGAGCTGCCGGTAACGTGAGCTGCTCGTTGTGCATTTGTATTTGTTCGGGGAGGGTGAGAGTCGAGACAACGTTTTCACGAAGAGCAGATAAACTAAGATGCAATGTTATCAGAGCTGCCAACTTTTGAAAGATTAAGATTTGACCAAGGTAGGTTGATTGACATTTTGATTGCCCCCTCACTTTCAACTCTGCCCCCCCCCACCTTTTTCTAACTCTGCTTCAGCTTTTATAATTTCTGCATTTTCAGCAATTCTTTCAAATTCATTTCAGCATTTCTCACTTCCTTTCAGCTTTTAGCATTTTCAGCAGGAAATTCATTTTCTGGTTCTCCCAGTCGTGCCTCCTGTGGGAATGTGTCGAGCAGTAAGAGGTGGATGTAGAACATAGCACTCATACTAACAAAACAGATGTGATGCGTCACCAGCAGAACATCCAAAGTGAACAAGGTAACAACGGTTTAGCAATTCCTCACTGCTTGTGTGGCCTTAAGAAATCCCAATAAATAATTCAGACAGCAGTGTTTTTCGGAGCTATCAAGAAAGACAATCCAAAATGATCCAAAAACTGCATGAATCTTTAATATTTCGCTTACAATTTTATTTTAAAAGTTTCCTGTTCCCTTGAAAAACATTTGAGCATATCTGCCAATACTAAAGCTTGCAGAGTATCATGTTCTTTAGGAGTCAAATACAAGACACGGTTCATTTATAACTTTGGCTAAATCACCACAACAGGATGAGATCTCTGTAAAAAACTAAAAGAAAAAGACATCATGGTAATAGAAAAACATCCTGATAGCCGCCCCGCCCACAATGCCTCGTCTAAACACATTAAGGGAAGTGGCGCCCGTTGAGAAGGACCTCTCAAAGGGAGGCGGAGCCTCAGACACAGTTTGTAGTGCGTTTGAGTCTAAATGTGGGCAGATAGATAAGAGTGTCGCGTATAAAGCTGCAGCTACAGCAGGGGAACCTGAAGGCAAACAGTTAGAGGCACTGAAAGTTTGTGTTTATTTGTATCTGTTTTTTTTAAACTTTATAATGAGTCTCCTGTTTTGACAAGAAGAAGCATTGTGCGTTATTGTTGACCAGCATATATTTTTCTTCATTACACCAACATTGATTCATTTCTGAAAAAAAAAAAAGAGGAAACAACATCTTAGCTGGATAATCTAATGTGAGGAGTGTAGTTCATGTTGCTGTAGGTCACGCTTAAGATATTTAATATGCTGTTCATGAGTGTGATAACACACCTCATTGTATGGGGGGGAATGACCTTCAATCACGTACGCAGAACTGATAAGACGGAAATACAACTCACTAACATTTATAAATGAAAGACAGAAGCAAAGAGAAAGCTAACAGGCAAGGATCATTGGCAATGCAGAAATGGTACATGATATCAAATCAGCACAGCGCGTTTGGGGAGCGAGAGGCAGGATCACACGTCCTGCACATTCATGGCTTCCTGTGGCCAGCTGTACGTGTCCAGAGCGAAAGAGTCGTAGTCGGGACTGTAGATGTGAGACAGCACAAAGGCCTCCTTGTCTTTCGGCTCGGGGTACAGTGAAGCTATGTTGTTTTCGTACGCATAGTTGACAATCTGCCAGAGACGGGGACAGATGGAAGAGGGGTGAACAACATGCATTTGTTATTTTAGTAATAGAGATTCTTACTACAGGTTAAGGGATCAAACATGAACATATGTACTAGTAGTAGCAGCAATATTTAGTGTCAATCAAATCAGCTCAAACTCACATGACAAACACATTCCTGATGATGATCTTCATTTTAATCATGTTTAGTTTTCCCTCCAAATATAATTTGGTGAAAAACACAATATAAATCCTCTTTAGCAGATGCTTATTTAAATTAAATTAACAAATACAATTCACATCTTAACACTTCTGGATTACAACAGTTACCCACAAAATCACAGCATTAACTTTTGGAAAAAAATATTCTTTTAAGAAAGTCTCCATCTTTTACTCTACATAAACACTAAGGGATAATCATGGCACAATATTTACACCCCATGTTATTTGAAACTGGACTGAAGTCACATTGTGTTGCATTGTGGGGAATGACGGGAGACCACACAGGAACTTACCTTCACTGCAATCTTGAAGGACACTTCCCTTATGGTCTTGAGAGGAGGATAGAGTCGTCCCTCTGCCAGGTTCTCCTCTGTTACCATACTAGCTATTGCCTGAAACAATAGGAGTGATACAAGGTTGGAATACATTTTTTTTTGTACACAAGTGTGTACAATTCATATTGGTCACCGCTGAGTTTTCACTTGATAAAACACAGGCTTATTTAGAACTGAAGTCTTCATTAGGCAGACGGTAATGTTTCAGCGATACGTGGTAGAAAGGCAAAGGCAATACCTCTGCTGTGGTGAGGAAGATGTCATCAGATATGTGGCGCACTCCACAAGCAATGACACCCAAAGCAACGCCGGGAAAGACGTACGCATTGTTTCCCTGACCGGGGACAAAGGTGCGTCCGTCAGCCATTGTCACTTTGTCAAACGGACTTCCACTGGCGAAGACGCCCCGGCCCTGAACAGGTAAAAAGGAGGAAATGGCATGAGGGAGGAAAAAAAACAAAAAAACAAGAAACAAGAACCACATACAGAAACTGCTCAGATGTAAACCTGGCAGTTTTTATAATGTGCCGTTATTTAAAACTAGTGATGGGTCTACAACAGGGAGAACAACAAGAAAAGCCAGCAAAATAATACATCTGATACAATTATATTTCAAGATGTTGTATATGAATATGTATTCCAAGTTTGGTTTTTACATCTCAGGCATACTGAAAAAAAAGACTGAATAAAAGCAAATTAACTCCATAATGAACCGTAAGCTTGACTCCCTGCAATCAGCATAGACTCTGCTACTGACCTCCGTCAGCTGGTAGCACTGCTCTGCGGTGCACTCCGCCTTGCTGGTGGGATTACTCAGGGCGAAGATGATCGGCCTCTCATTGAAGGACGCCATGTCTTTGATGATTTTCTCGGTGAACGCTCCAGCGATGGCTGCCACTCCTTCATGAAAGCAGAACAAAAAGAGATAATCCATCAACTAGAAATCACCTAAATATCCATCGCTCCAAAAGAAATCCCCAAATTGTAGTTGTTCTTTTTAATCTAAGGACCCGGTTCTACTTTCAATAATTGTCTTTTGATTTCTTGTTATGTTGAAACAATGCTGTCCTGTTTACACAGTGGTGCTACAGTTTTGATTGAAAGTCTGATAATGTATTATAGTTCATACTAGTTATAGTATTATAGTTCATCACACATGCAACGTTTGAATTTAGACAAATAAAAGCCAACATGTACATTAAGTCTTTGAAGGGGTTAGTTGATTTGGAGGAATCTACCACGTTAATATTGATCCGAGCAAAGCTGGAGGTAAAAACAAATTCACCTTTAATAGGTTTCTCTGTTTTTCCACAACTGATGGAATGGATGAAACAAACAATGGGAGTTATAAAAAGTTTATTTTAATACCATTTTAAAAAAAAAGGACAACGTGACCTGCAGGTCCACTCACCTATGATGGCAGTGGGTTTGACGGTGGCCACCACTTCCTCCAGAGTCTTTATGTGCGGGTGATCGTGAGCAAACTCTTGCTTCTCGTGGTTGAGATTGCCTCGTCCCTAAATACGTGTAAAATGGGTTTTATTCCGTTTGGTAATTTACGGACAACTGATATCCGGGGAAAAGAGTGTGTTTACTGTACCTTTACAATGAGACCCTTTGAGTCCACCATCCAGATTCTCTTGGCAGCTTCTTCTCTGCTTATTCCCTCTTTGGCCATGGCCATCATGAGCAGGTGAGCGATTCCCAGGGCAGCCTGGGATAAAAGATAAATAAATTCTCCATCCATCTTGGTTTCTTTTTAATGGGTTTAATTTCAGTAGTTTAATTTCAGGAGACAATAAAACCCAGCGGGCGGGAAACCGTCTCACCTCGCCCGCCCCCTGGAACACAACGGTGTGGTCCAAGAGGGTGTTCTTGGTGATCTTCAGAGCAGCCAACATCCCGGCAACGGCTACAGAGGCCGTGCCTGAGGAGAAAAAAGAAAACATAAAAGTAATGCAATTCATATACGTTGTTTTCAGTTGGTGGTCCTGTGATATTTTAAGTTAAAAGAAATTAATCTTCTTGTGTGACTTAACATGATAATGATACAACTTGGAAATGTGTTTACTGCCTGTTGCATCAGTTATAGTACAATATTTGTACTTTTTCAACGCTTTAGTGTTAAACGTCCTCCTCACACCAGCAGCAGTAGTTACAAGGACTCGAGCACACTGCTCAGCTAATTGGCACTAATTACACAAATAATAATAATAATATATCAAGTTTTATTTATATCGCGCTTTACATGTGAGGACACATCTCAAAGTGCTTACACAAGCAAAAACATTAAAAGAACATAAAAACATTCAGAGGTAGCTAGAAACAATTATATTAAGAGAAAGCAGTAAAAAATAAATAGGTTTGTTTTTAAAATCCTCTATAGACTGTGGCCCCCTCAGGTGGTCGGGGAGGGTTAGGGCCACCTGGAAGGCCCTATCTCCCATGGTGCAGAGTTTGTGGCTATCAAATGATCCAAGGAAAGTTTGTCTCTGTGCATCTTCATGCAAATACTCCCACTATTCACTCTTACGTAAGCGGGCTCCAATACTGAAGTTATTTGAGCATTACTCACAACTGTCTTGCCAAAGTTATTTATGGTGGGATGGTGACACAAAGAAGACAAACATTGTGAGTATACAGCTGTGTGTTCGCGTACCCTGGATGTCATCGTTGAAGGTGCAGTATCGATTCCTGTATTTGTTGAGGATGCGAAAGGCGTTGCTGTTGGCGAAATCCTCAAACTGAATCAGGCAGCTCATCCCGTACCTGCGGAGCGATCGGGTCAGACCACAGGAAGCGCTCACGTGTTCTTTTCTCCTTTTTTAACTCTACTCACTTGTCCGTCACTGCCTGCATGAACTCGTCAACCAGCTCGTCGTACTCCTTCCCTCTGATTCTCTTGTGCTTCAATCCAATGTACAGGGGGTCGTCCAGCAGCGTCTAGAACGATAAATAAATAAATCAGTCGTTGATTGACAACAGATATTACCGCTCTGTTTTACGACGGATCGGACTGTGATCCAACGCACCTGGTTATCGGTGCCGACGTCCAGCAGCACGGGGAGACACTGCTGGGGCCGGACGCCGCCGCAGGCTGTGTAGAGCGCCAGCTTCCCGACGGGGATGCCCATACCGTAGGTTCCCAGGTCGCCCAGGCCGAGGATACGCTCGCCATCCGTCACCACCACGGCCTGCAGGGGGACACACGGCAGTAAGCTGGGGATCGTATGGTGTTAGTTTTCTGTGTGTGTGTGTGTACCTTTATGTCTTCCTCAGGCCAGGAGTTGAGCATGGTAGCGATGTGGCCTCTATCGTGGATGGTGATGAAGAGTCCCCTGTGAAATAGGTTTTGTTTTTATAAAAGGCAGCAGTATTGATTTGATGGTGCGCAGTAATCCATCAATTAAAATGACAATAATTAGATGGAACATTGTAAATGATCTGAAACTAGGAGTGACAGAGGCCAACAATTACTCTTATTTGTAAGATCAATGTTTTTCCACCGCTTTATCGTTGCGCTCATTTTTTTTTAATTCCCTGTACAAGTGACAGCTACAGCGTGGGTGGGATTACTCTCACCGGGGCCTCCTGAAGGCGTGGCCGTACTGCTGGCAGGCCAGGCCCACCGTGGGAGTGTACACGATGGGCATGAACTCCTCGATGTCAGAGGTCAGCAGGCGGTAGAACAACTTCTCGTTCCTGTCCTGCAGCGTCATGAGCAGGATGTACCTGAGACACAGAGCCGTCGTCACCATTTGTCGGCATCGTTCTCTCAGATTTACGTTCGTTGGAACTGAAGTTGAAGTGTCCTTGAGCGAGACACCCAACCCCTCATTGCTCCCCAGGTAAAATGTAAACCACGAGTTAAAAACGAAAATATAAGTCGCTTAGGATAAAAGAGTGAGCTAAATGCTTTATTGTGAATGTCGGCGTCGGTTCCCTCACTTGTCCAGAGGATCGGCGCGCGTTTCGTAGCTCTTCATGACACGCAGCACTTGCACATCCTGGGAGAGGAAGCAGGGGGGCAGCAGCCCGTGGATGCCCAGCTGTAAGCGCTCCTCCAGGGTGAACGCCATACCCTGCACAGAGGAGCAGTTATACAACATTACAAAAAAAATTAAAAAAAGCTTACACAGGGCAAGGCCCACTAATGGAATAAGGAATCAAACAACCCCGACCACACTGACTCATGTGTTAGTCATCACGGAACGGTTGTTATGACTCACTCCCGCGCCCGACTACAGTGGTCTTTTTTATGTTTTCTCCAAATTATGCTTCAGTTGCCATTTGGTTGTATGGAAACACTGGTCAAAACACACATTTAAAAAGTCAGACAAATGCTTTGTTCACTTAAAAGGTGTAAACGAGACGAGGAAAAGCTTTTATTCTGGAAAGCAGCCTTGTTGTCCTCTGCCTTCTGGTTCGCGCCACTACTCCTCGGTCTCGGCATTCCTTCCAACGAGTGACTGGAGGGGAGTGTGAGGTTTAATCTATTTATTCTGTCCAATAGTGCGGGCGCCTGAGCCCACTCCCCTGGTAGCTTCACTTCTCAGTCCTCGTCCCTGCTGCATCGCTATCTCCGTTTCCACTCTATTCTCGCACAGCAGAGGAAACGCTGACCTACATGGGGAACAAACTGGCCTCTGAAGGTCGGCTTGAGTTCATTTTTTTTTTACTGATGGTATGTGACAGTATCCGAACGCACCCTTCCTTGGACTGGCAAAGTGCGAAACGTGATATCACGATTAGATATCAAGTTTATAATAGTGATTGGAACTAAGTCCACGGTTGTCCCACAAGCTGCATGCTCTCCAGTAAAGGTCTGCCTGCCAGACGGCATTAAAAAGGAGACACTAATTAACATTAAAACCGCAAACTCTCAAAAGTCTCACCTAACAAATGAGTGCAAAACATTTCCCATTTAAAAGATGTGCAACAAATGTAATCTGGATGGTCACAGATTAACAGACATATGGTAAACATTGCATGCAATTAGATTGTTATGATCCAATTTAGAGGTGACTGGAAACCGTTCAGCAAGTTTGCAGAAAGAAATTTACTTTTCTGTTTTCCAATCAAAGAGGGGCTTAACTCGCTGAATGGACCTGTAAGTCAGCGTGTACAGTAACTTTGGACCGGGGCGTAAGGACCTATGACTGCAACTTAAACCACAACGAGGAATTCAAAGTTGTTTCCATCTGTCCTCCCATAGTGAGGAAGGCAAAAAAAAGGAATTCCTAGAAAAACCAAAACCCTTTATGAGTCACTTCTCAGGTCTGCAACAGCTTTTTCCACCTGCCTCCAAGCATTTATATTTTATGTGCTAAAGCAGCGCAATCGCCACACTTAAAACGTTATGATTAGCTTAGAAAGCATTATTTGACGTTTAATTAAGATGGATGTATACATAATGCCCTCACGTGTAGACCATTGAGATAATGCCCTCGCGGGGTGAAAGGAACGTGAGCTCACCTTATTGAGGTGCGGGTTCCTCGTGATGTCGTAGCCCCGCTTCTTGGTGCTCGTGCTGCCCTGGCGGCTCGTGCCGGAGTGGCAGACGCGCACCGCCCGGAGAGAGGCCCTGTCCGCCGGCGCGGCACCGGCAGGGTGGCCCGCACAGCCCGCAGAGCCCGCGAAGACCGTCATCCCGCCGGCCGCCGTGCGCCTGCACAGGGACAGCGCGGCTCTTCCCGGGAGCGAGTTCATACTGACTGCGGAAGACACAAAAGTACACGTTCCTTCATGCGGATGCGAACAACCCGTTTCAAGTGAGGCGCCCCAGCTGGCTCTGTGCTGTTGTCATGGCAGCACCAACATGACAACATGAAAACACGGGTTTTCCCCGTGTTCGTATTTTATGGTTGCAGCGTTTGGCTAAAGCTACGTTTAGCCAAACTAAGCTAACCTCCTGCTAGTTACCCGTCGCGCTCTCTCTCTCAAGCTGCGCGGTTGCTAAAGCTAACTAGCCTGTGGCTAGAACGCATTTCCGACCTGAAAACGGTGCGATGCTGCGGGGCCTCTGACTTGGATCTTCCGTTGAGGTGGTCGCTGAGCCCGGCTATCAGTGGATGTTGTCGGTGATCGACAGCGAACAGCTGATCCAGGATCCTCTGACTTTGACAATCTCACTTCTCTTCCTCCCCCTGCGGAGCAACCAATCAGAGCGCAGCATGGCGCGCTCACAAATAGATGTATCTATGAGCTCACAGGCCCAATCCCCCCTCCACCTCCACTCAGTCAACAACAGCTCCATCTTCAGCTTCTTCATCTCCAAGTTACTCAAAATGCAACATAATTGTATTTAAACACGTCTGATCATTTCAAAGAACGTGCCTTGGTGCTGTTATGTTTACAAAATTGGTCATAAAACGGTGTACACCAGGGGTGTCCAAACTTTTTTTCCATGGGGCCTCATACAGAAAAATATACTAGGACTGGGCCACTCACTCGACGTGACGTATACCGCCTCACTTCTAATCCACTAATATTTGCGAAATCAATCAAATGCAGGTCAATATTGTTTGATAATGTTTGGGAAAAACAGCCTGCATCGTAGCGCTCCATCAGTAGATTTTCATTTTATTTTTTACATAAAGGTTGCCATGTCATTCTCTCAGTGAGCCTCTGATTGACTGAATTCTTTTATGAGGGATGTGATCACAGACACATATTCTCCCATTTTACCAGAGCTTAGCGTTTGGAAACGCGCATTTGATTGGTCAGCGTGAGGAAGTGAGCTACGTTGAAGTTTCAGTTTTAACTCGAGAGACTGGCTGCACTAAAAAGATCTCTGTAAATGTGAACCCTCGCTCACAGAACGTCAGTCCGTTACAATATTTTTAGAATTTCATGCGGGCCGTCGTTTGGACAACCCTGGTGTACACCATTTGATTTCAGTTGACTTCATTCCTTCTGTTTTTTTTGTCGTTCGATTAGTTTCTTAATTTGATGAAATGCAACTTTATTTAGAACTGCGAACCATGGGACTAAGATAAAATCAAAATGTATTCTGATCATGGAACTACATTTTGAAACAAGGACCAAGTACATATTTTGCTTGGTGCCGACAAATCGTTTGATTTATGCAATTGAAAAATAAATGATATGAATGATCCACTTGACACTGTGAAAAGTTCATTTAAAAACATACACGATACAAAAGAAAATCTGAATTCTGCATTGATGTTGATCATTCAAGTCCAGTGAGTCCACAAACTGTCAATCTTCATACATTTAGAAACATGTTCTATTGTTGTAGTGCTTTTATCAATTAAAGATAAAAAGGACGCCTTAAAAATAGCACAAGAAATTATGCAAAATTCTGAAAATATTTTAAAATCCTTCACACGTTGCGTGTTCAAAATTATGAACCTAAATAAATTCTAATCCTAAATAAAATCGGAACTACGGTTCTATAAATCCTGTTGAAACTGTTGAACATTTACTTCAAAAAAATACAGAAAAGAAAAGATAATTGTATCCATCACCAGATACAAGTTACACAACTCTAAACAGCTACGACAATAAGCGCACGCAGGCTTAATAACATCTGCAGCTCAAAAGGATGAATCAAAAAGCTTTTCTTCATGATGTTATTTTGCAGATCCATGCGGTGCATTCAGAGAGCAGAATATTCATTAGTTACATTTCACAACAACTATATTTTTGTAGGCTGGACAAATTAAAGAACTAACTATTAGTCTTCATTTTCACCGCTGAAATGCTTCAGATGACGACGCTGGTGCCGCTACGGGAACTTCTATCCTACGAGAGAAAAGTGACAGAGGAGGAGTGAGGTTAAAGAATTTCATGACGTTACTAAGTACAGTGCAATCATGTCACATTGCATCGCCATTTCATGCTTTATTATACAGTGCCACTACTTTTATTTACTGTTAATTCTTACACAAAAAAAGGTTTTTCAGTTTGATATCACAAATCTACCGAGTAGAAATGATAAGTGTGTCTCTGCTAGTTCAACAGTAAAATTTTCTTACATGTGCAATATACTGCAGAATATTTAAGTACATTTTTAATTTTTTTTACACTGAAATAAACCATGCTGCATTATGAGTACATTTACCTTTGATACTTAAAATACATTGAGCTGATAAAATGACAAAAGCATTAAGTACTTAAATTAAAAAAAGGTTCCACGGCAAATAAAGGATCAAAATAACAGAAGAAATGTGATTAAATAATTCATATTTAGCCTGAATACTTTGAGCCTGTTTTTAGCTCAGTACCAACTAGTTGCAGAATGCATGGAACAAAGGCGGATAACTGGTTTGGAGTCAATATCAGTATTTGGATCTTACCGAAAAGCGGTCGTAGTTCCTTCGACCGTTACTACGCCCCGGCTGGCTCTCGATGGAGAAGTAACTGGGGGGCTTTTCCGGCCAATCCTTCCCTCTACCTCCTTTCCTTCCGCTGCTGTCCTCCTCATCATCTGAGCTCCAGGGTCCTTTGCGCCGCTGAGGAGGAGAATAGCTCCTCTCCCTCCGAGCCGCGGTGCCGCGCGGCTCCTCCATCAGGTCGTCACGACTACGAGTCCGCTGTCGGGACCCGCCTCCTCTCCTCCCGGCCGAGCCTCCTCTGTTGTTCCTCGAACTCCCGTGTGGCGCTCCCGCTCGCCGGTCCTCCCATTCGGAGTCGTCGCTGTAATCGCGCAGGATCCCATGTCTGGGTCGAGGGACGTCCCTGTAGCCGCGTCCGTCTCCTCCGCGGCGGTTCGTGCTCCCGCTGGACTGGCTGGAGGTTCTCGGAGCGTCTCTGGCTCCGTCTCCGCTAGCCGGCCCCCTGCGCGAGGGAAAGCTGGGCCCACGCTGGATGATAGGAGGCAGGGTGATGACGCGCCTCTCCAGCCCTCTCACCCCCATCTCATCCAGGGCCGACAGCATGCTCGGCGGCCCCGGGGTGTAGGGTACAGCTTGGGGAGCCATCTGAGGCTGCAGCGGCAGCATCGTCTGGTGAGAGTAAGGAGCCGTTTGGGGCGCTCCCATATCCAGCCCCCTCACCTGGTTTTCCAGGAAGTCCAACGCGGGACCGGGGCCGCGGTGGCCGCCGTGTACACTGTTGTTCACGTGGTTTGGATGAGGAGGAGGTTGATGCTGCAGGGCCATGGGGGACAGCTCCATAGGAGCCATGGCAAAGTTTTGTTTTGTGGGGTAGTCAGAGTACGAGCCTGCAACAAAAGTGACAGAGAAACACATGAATAATCTGCACCAGCTGACTTTTGGCCACATGGAGGCACCAGAGACAAGCAGTAAACACAAAGTTGATACAATTTCATGTGGCCGAGTTGAGATGTTGTGAGCACCAAAACCAGTTTCACTATGCTGGGTTATTTAAATATATTAAATATCTGCATAAAAGTGGTGTTCCTATAGTGTCGAATGTGTCCTCCAACTACTGAAACCAACCGTACGCCGTTGTTCTAAGGAAGAACCACGCATCACGTTCAACAAAGCATTAAAGTATTTGGCGTGTCCCTCACCGGAGTACAGCATGGGGACGCCCTGGGAGGAGGCGTTGGAGGCGATGGGAGCGTAAATGGGTTGACCGTTCATCCAAGGAGACATAGACTTCTGAACCTCTCGAATCATCCGGTGCTGCATCACAGCTGAAATACAAAGACGGAGTCAGGTGGTTTAATTTGTCTCGGTTAAGGACATGGCAGCCATTTGATACGTAGGCTTGAGCGAATACAGAAGCTGCGAGAGACAAAGTTCGGTCGCAGCATGAAAGTTTGTGTTAAACGATCTGTAGAATGTGACGCAGCGTGTGGTTTTCTCAAGGAGCACTGGAGTGTCAGCGGCCTCTCGTACCTTTCTCCGGGCAGCAGCATGTCTGTGGACAACATGGGCAGCGAACGTAGCAGCAGCACTTCTGAGGACAGCACTGGCAGCAACATATGCAGAAGAGCGTGATGAGCAGGAGAGCCCCGAGGATGATTAACAGGACGGTCAGCCAGTCTGCAACGAGCGAGTGGCAACATGATTACTGCCGTTTTTACTTGCAGGAAGCCTTTTTTATTCAGGCTGGTTGTGACACTCGAGCACCACGAGCTGAACCGGGGAAACTCACGGTACACGATGAGTTTGACTTCTCGATCAGAGTCGCCCGCCGTGTCCCCGGCAGCGTCGATGCTGCAGAAATATACGCCGTTATCCCACCACATCACCTCATTGATGACCAGGTCCGCCTCTGTTTGCAGAAAAACGTCACATTACTTTGGAATAAAATAAGACACAGGTATTAATGCTGAACTTGATCCGAACTGCATCGCACTAAAAAATATTCAAACAAATAGATGTTCAATACAAACACAAAATATTTGAAATGCAATGCACTGAAATACTGTCTCAACATGGCATTAAACTCACTGTTTTGAATGGTAATTTTGCGTATTCGGTATTCTACACCCAGCGTGGGCTCACTAATGCCCCTCTTCTGGATCACAGTGCGGATGGTCCGCTGGCGGTCCGGGCAGTCGTTGGCGGGGTCCTGACCCAGCCGCAGAGAGGCCTGATAGGCTTCAGACACAGACAAAAATACAATGAAATATTTCCAATTCGTTGCATATTATTTTTCTACCAGATTGGTCTACCTTTTGCAACTCAAACAATGATACGTTTTGCATTAATTCATTCAAAAAGTACTAAATCAGCCTCTCTTTTCAGTGGGTTAATAAAGCTGAATCGCAATTAAACAGCATATATTTTATAAAACAGTAAACTGTGGGGGGGTTTGTTTTTCAAATTATAGCTCATCAATGATTGTATTTAAAATAAAACCATAAAACATCAGTTATACATAATTACAGACGCACTTTCAGAAGAATATCTTATACATTATACATAAAGACCTCGGAACTGTTTTTCACAGCAAACCCGTTGTGATCATAGCAAGAAGAGCACAGCTGTCACCACTTAACATTAGTGATGGCAACGATACAACTGGTGCTGAACATCGTAGTGTTGCTAGTAACACGTGTGCTGTTCCTGTTATGACAGAATGTCCGCGCAGAAACAAAACATCTGGACGCTGTTCTAAGAAAGGAGGTGTAACGCAATCTTGGACTAAACCTGAACTCTGAGTCGTCTGATCCTGAGTTCCAGTAGTTAGGCTACAAGTTTGCATTGAAAGTAGAGATATTGTATATGCACAACTTCATATGGACCGTAAATATGCATCTTAAGAAAAGCCCTGAGTCACAGAGAGGTAAAAGGTCAGTAAATGGACGCAAGTATGTTTTATTCAAAGTTCTTGATGCTTTCTTACTTTCACTCACTGGGATATTTACTACACCTGCTTTATGAAACAAGGATCTGACCAAATGTTAAACTGAGAAGTGTCGCTCTGTCTGACCACTTCATCCAACTCATGTCTATATCAGAACGATTTCAATTTCACAAAAAAAGACTAAATGATAAAATTATGTCCTCAATTTCCTGCTGCATTCGTTTGGAGGCTTTTAAAAAGGTTCCAGGAAAAGCCGAACAATGTCAAGTGTGTGAAATGCTACTCTGAACATAATTTATAAAAAAAACACTTGTCATGCTTTAGATAATACCAGAACATGCTGTATTGGAACACAAAGTATTATAGTAAAAAAATAAATGTATCAAGTTGTGAATGAACATTTTGTGAGGGATCTCTTCATTGAAACATTTAACCTTTTTATTATTTGGATAAATGCGTTACAGGGAGACAGAGTTCTGGTTAACAAGTAGCCGTGAAGAAGTTACCCAACTAACACAATTCGTTTGTCATCTTTTGAGCATGACAATATAATAAAACGAGTCTTCTGAGAATATAAAGCTACTTTGATGAGGGTCAAAGTGCTGTTCATGTACACTACTACCGGTTTGTTTTGGTTGAGCTGCACTATCGCACATCAGTAACTTCCTCCAGTTGCAGCCTCACCTGTGGAGTAGTACTCCAGCACCGGGTCTTTGCAGAAGGACTTGAACCTCCAGGTGACGAGCACTTCCTGAGGGTTTACTGAGGTGGTGTAGTCGCAGCGAAGGATCACAGAGGCAAACAAAGTGGTGCTCCTCTCCGTCTCTGGAACGAACACCTGGATGCACAGCAGCTCTGACAAAGTAACGACAGGGTGAAATAACAGCTCCTGCCAATGACACAATATGCAGAACGGCTTTGTTCTTGAATGCCTGATAAGAAAGTGACTAGACTGGTTTACAGTTTAAAACGGCAGTCATTAAGTGTGCACATTGTACTCTACACCAACACTCACGATCAGCAATGTGGAATGAGAGATGAATACGTGCTGGCCGTTTTCCTTTTGTTGATTCATAAATTTAAATATTTTACCTTTTATTCATCCAGACGAGTCAATGGCGAACCAATTTCTCCTTTACTAAACACAGGCTAAGTCCAAACTATTTTTTGTAGAGGATATTTTGAAAAGCTGACATCCTATCTGACATCATGATCCGTTGCACATACATTATCTCAGCTGTGTGTATTTGATCCACTTAGAAATTCATTTTAAAATCAACAATTCTGCCTTTATTTACTGAGAATATAAAACTGAACAAACTCCTGGGAACATATTATATTATCAATCCTGCCAAGAAAACACATGTAAACATTAAAAAAAATGGAACCATGGTTAAAAAGAACGGAACCGAAACGTTTGATCCAATTCATTTCTTCGTAATGTAACCTTTACAAAGCGAGAATGTTTCCGCTGCAGTGTGTATATTTTTATTATTCGATCATAGGAGTGTATACCAGCGGTCACGTGACCGCAGTCGGCCTTGTCCTCTTTCCACCTGTAGATAATTAACTCACACACACACACACACACACACACACACACACACACACACACACACACACACACACACACACACACACACACACACACACACACACACACACCACTGTCAGCTTCGCCTGTTTGCTCGAGTGGCTTCACCTTAAATTCCTGCGCTTTCGCTGGGAAAAAAAAGTGCGAAAACAACCAAACCCCGACGTAACGGGACAAAAGGTGTTTCCCTTTAGCGCCATTAAGAGCCTCACCTGTTGGCAGGTGAGCCAGCAGAAGCGTCATCAGTATCACATTTCCCATCTCGTCGCTGCCGCTGTTCCTCCGCGGAAGTAAGTTCCCCGCTTCTCTAACCTGCGGGCCGCTCGAAAACCACCCGAAACCCGGCGTGTTTGTGAGAAAGCGTCCGGCCTCCGTCGCTGTGCATCGTGACTCCTCTTTACACTCCGGGCGCCATGCTGGGGAGCCTGTGTCTGCTCTCCGTAGGCGGATACAAGTGTTTACAGACGACCCGAGGCACAACACCGCCGCACGGAAAGAGAGAGAGAGAGAGAAAGAGAGAGAGAGAGAGGCCGATCGTCCCCCTCCCCCCTCTCCAGGTTCAGGTGACATCATTGACCCCGCCCTCGCCGACAGGTGTAACGTGGGGAAATGAACAGAGGAGCAGGATCAGCCAACAGAGGAGAGGTGGATATTTCCCAAATCATCCTGTTATTTTAGTCAGTCTCCTTTTTTTGTAATAGGAGAAGGGTTGAGACGAGTGAAAATAGATACAGTTTGACGTTTTGTTTATGAATGAGTTGTTCAAATGTGAACCGGCAATCCTAAAGCTCGCTTCAACCATGTTGAACCAAAAGAAGGGATCGTCCGAATACTCTGAATGGCGTATAAACCGCTCATTCAGCGACTTACATTGCATTTTATGTTCAAACGCAAAGTTCCTTCTAAGAATGGGTCTCATAGTTGCAGCTCTTTGTGTGTGGATGTTTACAGTCCCTCCTCCAGAAAGTTGGATCCCAACAAGCTTTACTGTTGACACAAAAACAACGCCCCCGGTGCTGAGCTCGAGTGCTGCTCTCAGCTCCCTGAAGTGCTCTCGAAACCCTGAGAAAAATGCTGCCTTCATGAAAGGTTTCGCCATCACGTCTGTGTCTGTCTCCCCTCTGAACCTGGACACACGCCAGTTCTTCAAACGCCTCCCTCATCGGTATCGGGGCAGGAACCTTTTACCCGCTAATAAATGTTCTCAGCAGTCTCAGCAGAAGGCGTTTCAGGTTGCAATGGCTACCCAGAGCCACAGAACAGGGAAGAATTGCAAAAAGACCACAATTGACACAATTTAGTAACTCGCAGTTGTCCTGTTAATGTTAGTTGTTATCATTGCGATCTGCCAGTTAACACATGCTGTACACGATAAAGTGTGCGGTTTGTGTGATTGAAGCTCAAGTGTTTTTTTTTGTTGTGTGTGTTTTGATAAGCCTCGATAAGAAATACACCTGCTTTATCCGAGGTACAATGCACCCACTTTATCTCATGTACTGTTAAACCCAATGAATACTCAAACATCCAGTTCTTGTGGTCAATTTGGAGGCATTGAGCACAAGTTAACACTCAAATAAAACAATGAATTTAGACTCCTGAAAAAACATCCTGCCTATAACGTCCTTAAACTCACCCTCCCATCTGAGTCCATACTTGATAGTAGAGATAAAGGATGATCTATATAATTGACTGAAACATCAAACAATGGTTTAAGAAAACCTGCTGAAACTGTTAACAGCTGTTTCTTTGGGATCAGTTGGTGCTTTTCTTTGTCCTATGTGATTGTGAACCAAATATATTTTGGTCTTGCTGTTGGTGGGACATTTGACATCTCCCGTTTTTTAATTTTTTAATATTCTATAAATCAATCGCTAAATGTTTGTTTTGATAATGAAAACATTCAAAGGCAGAGCTGTATTCTCTTGGTCGAAATGATGCACACAGATTTATTAAGACCACCGAGAGATCTTCTTCAAAGTTCTCTTTATTGAAAAAGTATTTAAGCAGTGCAAAAAAATCTGCAGATCAAATTCAAGGTACAGTACTTCCATACAGTACAACGTCAACAACAGACAAATACACAAATACAAAGTGAACCTGAGTTGCAATGTACTAAGTGAGTGAGAAGTGTTTAAGTCTGTAAGAAAACATAAGACTGTGGCATTGTGCCGATAAAAAGAATTGGCAACTAATAGAAAATATAAAAACACTCAAACAAATAAACACATACGCAACATTTGTCAAATACACGTGCAGAAACACCCAGACACAATTCATGCACACGAGTAAAAGCGTCCTGTACAAAGCGCACACGCATTTTCGCCACGTCCGATGCACTACTGCTGTCCTCGTGGTGCAGCTGTTGTCACGGAGACGAGCCGGACTCGTGAAAGCTCGTCACACTATGAGAGAGTCCCTGCTCAGCGCAGTGCTCTGTTAGAGAAATACACCGAGAGCCACACGTTAGGAACTCATGCGAGGTAAAGACAGTCTGCTGCCTCAGCGCATTCACAGGAATCATCATGCAGCTCAGCCGTGTCAGTAGTACAGATTGGAATACAGGTGGTTTTTTTATGTTTAGTAAGCCAGTTAGTAAGCGTTTATAGCAATGTGGACGTTGCAAAGACTACCAGATTATACTGTACGAATAAAATAGATAAAATCACGTCGGAAGTGAAATGATATCGGTTCAGTGTTAAGACTATAAATTGTGCATTAAGATGATGTTCATAAT
Source organism: Apeltes quadracus (assembly GCA_021346845.1). NCBI lineage: Eukaryota > Metazoa > Chordata > Actinopteri > Perciformes > Gasterosteidae > Apeltes > Apeltes quadracus. Next base: position 7,560,964 of record CM037932.1, on the reverse strand, counting down.
AGTGTCAAACATTTTCAAATGTCAAAATACAAAGCGTTGTTTTCTTTTTATTCATGTTGTCAACAAATCCCATGAAAAGACTTAAACCAGTGACGACTCTCAGTAGGTTCGACCTCTCTGTGATGCTCAGAGCAGAAATCAATCAAGTAGTAGTCATTTCGGCAACATTATTTGATTATAAAATAAGTAAGAGCGCATTTTTTGGGAACAATTTCCAGCCGTGGATTAACAAACATGTATCAGTCCAGAACTCTGTGACCACTGGACTTTGAATCGGAACCAAACCTCGGAGGATTTAGTGAGCAATGAAACAATATGTTTCATCAAGAAAAGCGTAATTTGAAGGTTAATAGTTGCCATTTTGTTATCGCCGTTCAACGTGGGGCAGTTTGTTCTGCAAGTGTCCTTATCATGCAACTTCAACAACACAGTTTGAACTGCAGCAGGTCATCGGTCGGTCATCCCCACCCCAAAATTTACATTATCTGAGCAAAAGTGAATCCACAAACAGACTAACAGGTTACACCCACTCTACTGCATCTTTCTGCACTTTATCCTCCAACCAACATCAGAAGTGAATTCATTATTTATTGGGACTTTTCATTGGATTTGTTGTCAATGAGAAAAACAAACCTATCAGGCATTAGATGCTCTTTCTTGAAGAAGGAGGAAGGAAGTCCTGGTTCCTGCTACAAGTAACTCACCAGGTTTCGGCTCCTGTCCCTCTCCTCCCGGCCTCCCTGTCTCAGCGTGTGGGACGCGCCCTGGTGGGGGCGGGTGTAACAGAAAGGCCTCGCGCTGGGGTCAGTGGTCGTGCGTAGCTCCGATCTGTGAGGCTCTGCAGCGCGGTGTCGGTCTGCGGTCGGGTCCGCCCTGCGGTGCCGCTCCGCCTCCCGCTCAGAGTACGGGGGCAGAGGGTCCTCCTCCTCCGGACGGTTGCTGGGCGACCGGCTGTAGTAGCTGTCGCTGGCCTTCCCTCTGGAGCTCCCTTTCGAGGGAGTGTCACTGTCCTCGTCCGGTCTGCAAGCCCCTCTGTCCCTTCCCCGCCCCCTGCTCTTGCTGTCCAGCACGCTACTGAGGAAGGCGTCGTCGTATGCGTTGCCCTGCGGGGGTCGACAGGGACGATCGCTGTCCCACGTGTCCCTCCTCTTCTGTGGGAAAGGGGAGGGGCTGCGGCGAACCCAGCCGTCGTCCTCGTCTCCGTAGAAGCGCCTCGGAGGGCTGTCGTCCCGCTCGTAGACCCGACCGGGAGGCGGAGCGCGCCGACCCCGGGGGTCGTAAGACAGGGCAAAGTCTTCCAGCTCGTCCAGGGAGCCGGTGCGCCCTCTTCTGCCCAACGTCTTCCTCTGCAGGTGCTCTGAGTGGGGGTTCCACCTGCGGGGCAGGACGAGCACACAACTCAGCCCACAGAGTTAAACTGTTTTCTACTGGTGAAACAGTTCCTCTGCCGTAGAAAGCTTTGCTCCCTCTCATCACGTAGAAACAATCGCGCGCTAAACAACACCGTCTTTATACCTTCTGTCGAGCTCATCGTCTGAGTAGTTGCCTCTGATCCGTCTGGGCCGGCGGCTCTGTGTGTGGTGAGCTGCTCTCAGCACCGACTGATCGCCGAGGTCCACGATGGGCGGGAGCGCCTTCATCTGCACCGTCTGATAGGTGTGCCGGAAGTCTGCGTTCCCTCCGTCGTGAAGGGAGCTCAGCTCTGAAAAGCTGCTGGCTGTTGGCACAGACGCGTCAGTGAAGCGGCATTTGCCGTTTTCCTCATAAAATTTCAAAAAAAAAAATCAATTTGAAAACATTTCTTATCCTGCCAGTGAAAAACACTGTGAAACGATGAAATTGAACATAGCTGTAAGTGCTTTGTAGGTGTTTGAGGAAAGAGCTCGGTAAATGGGGGCGCTGTGGCTATATAATCATGAGCACTGATTATAGCTGACTGTAGATTACTGAGTGCACTTATGTTTCAGACCCTGTAAATTACAAGTCTAGAATATTATTTTTGACAACCATATTGTCAACAATCTAAATGTAAGTACCCAATCCAGCAAAAGCTTTGCCCAAGTAGGATGAAGCTTATTTCCCTGTGTTGTAGACCCTCAAATGATGTGCAAAAGGTATACAAATGATGAATCAATCAATTTCTACTGCGGACGGAGGCCCTTTGACCATTTATAATTTCGGGTGCAAGACCAGCCGATCGATAGATAGAAACACATTTTTCTCCTCTAAGCGAGGACCGTTAGATGTAATGAAATGAATGTAAGCACAAGATGAAAACAAGCACCAGTTCATTCACACACGCCACGCACATAGAACACCACCACATGAACACACAGCCACACAGAGGACGGACACCGGCCCAACCGGAGCAGGCTTACGTTTGTAGGCATCCATCTCCGTGGAGGGAAACTGAGCCAGCTCCTTCTCAATGTAATACAGAACTTTCCCCGAGTCCTGGTCTGGACTGGCTTTCAGTCGATAACCAATGCCGGCTGTGAATGTGGACACACACACACACACACACACACACACAGGGACATGACAGGGACAGGTCCATGCGGGGGACACACAGATATACATGCAAATGTCCAATAGACATTCTATCAGTGGGGACATTTTAATCGCAAACATGCATGTTATAAACAGATATTTCTCTATTTTCTATCCAGGCTGAAGACAGAGTTGGGGGATGATGGGTGAAATGAGGGTTAGTCAAATCAGTGTAGTCTAAAGTAAATAATACATAGCTTCCAAGTATCTCCACACCTTCTAAATCCTCACCTCCAGCCAGGTTATTCTCCGCCGAGGGGATGGAGGCGATCTTTGTCTCGGCGTGAGATGAAGGGGCAAGAGGAACAGCGGTAGGAACCCCAGGAATGTAGTAGGGATACACAGGAACCTGAGCGGGCAGACCACCCTTAGCCATCTTCCCCGCCTCATACACTGCACAGCGAAACAGCAAAACAACAAAGGACTGCTGTCAGGTGGATACTGAGCGTATTGTGGTCGTAATAAAAGACGGTCTGTGTTTCTCACGGTGTCGCGGACAGCAGCAGGTGTCGGGACAGCAGCAGCAGCTGACGTAGCAGCAGCAGGAGTGGGGACAACATTGGCACCAGCAGATCCCCAACAACAGCAGGAACAAGATGCTGCCGAGGACCACAGACCCCACAAAGGCCCACTCTGGAATACACACACACACACGCACACACATTATTCCTTCCATTGGTTATGTACTTTAGACATGGGACGGTTCAGTTAAAGATATGACATTAAACCAATTCATGATGACCTGCTAAGATGTTTCTGTCTCCCGATGAGACAGTTGGATTTCTCTTCGTCACACATTACGCTCCCTCACTAGCTGAAGCTACTATGAGACACTTTTGCTGTGTGTTGATTTAGTGTTTCCAAGCACCAGATTCCCTTTAGAAAATCCATCCTTTCAATGTGCCGGTTCTTGTTTACGCCTCCCTCTTGTGGTTTGAGCAATGCAGCGTAGCCTCACTGATGATCGGGAGAGCAAGGAAGCTCTGCTCCTGGGATGAGGAAGAGGAGGACAAGGAAGAGGAGGAGGAGGAGGTTGGAATTCTCCTCCTCCAGCCCGTGCCCCCGGCTGCAGATTGGATTGTGTGGAATACGGCTTTGTTGCACCGACGACGACAAGGATTAAAAGATAACTATGTAGAAGTAGACCATCTCCTCGCTGTGGTAAACACTTGACAGTAGTTTTTAGTAACTTTTGCTATTTAAAACATGATTTAAGTTTGATCTAAGTTGGTTTCATACAACACAGGCGTACTTGTTAACCGTCTTCCTTTAAAAGCTCGATAACCTGGGGTACAGGTGATGAGGTACTTTACCTAAAAGATCCAAAGGGGCAAGAAATGTAAGGAGTCAGAACATCAGTAACTAATAAACTGAAGTAAATTTTGAGGAAAAAACAAAAGCAAAGTGTAATGATATTACCACCCAAACCTCCACTGCATAAATGCATAAATGCATCACAGCTTACAGATCCATCTCTTTGGGCTGTAATACTCTATGTTGTCTTGTGCAATGAGAAGTTATCACAGACATTTTAGCCTTCACTTCTGATCATTCAACGACTTGTGTTTCTAACTTGTTGGAATGTTGGAATGATCTTCCCAGATCTCATCCAAATGTATCATTTGCCCAAACAGAGTTCAAAACCTCACAAATCAAAACCAAGTCTTAAAAAGCCGTGCCGACGTTTCACTTATCCCTTCAAAGAGACCACAGAGCATTTTTCTAAAAAATAATGACACTTCATTTAAGCTCAAGGGAACTGTGATTAACAGTTATCCATCACCACATCTCTGAAGTATCCGGACCCCAACAACACACTTCCTGAGGGTGTGCCCAAAAGCCAAACCCACTCAAAACTACAAAACTCCCTTGTGGAAGTTGCATGACCAAAGATAAAGAGGGTGTGTAGTTCCAGTTTCACTTGGACACAACTTTCTGTAAATGTTTCCCTAATTTTATTCAGAACGGTGTAAACATGCGCTCGTGAAATTTGTTGATAGCAGATTTTTGATTGGTTGGTGAAAATGAAATGTCAGAAAGCATAAAGGAAGCTGGCAGATGGCAGGCGGTGAAACGGAAGTGCAGTCGCGGTGCCGTACCTGGCATAATCTCCACATCAAACTCAGGTAGGATATCGTCCTTCTGACCTGTCCTGCCTGCAGAGAGAGGGAGAGCACAGGTGAAGGCCGGCAGAGGAAGCAGCAGAGAGCGAGAGTCAGAAGCGTCGGCCCAGTGGATGTTTAATGTTAACAGCGGAACTGAAGTGACAAACGACTGTGGTCTTGTCGTCACATGGGTCACACTGACATCGTTTTGGTGTCCAGAGTTTATGCTCATACAAAATTATGCTTAATAGTACTTAAATTCAAATATTACCGCGTGAGCATTAACATAAGTCATGTCAGCAGTGCTATATTTCTGTATCAAAGTCCACAGCGCGCATGTTCCTCTCCAGCGGATTTGAGACTGCTCAGAAATGACTCTACATGCATACAACATGCATACAGTCCCACACACACAAACACACGCACACACACAGGTCCCCTGAGAGTCCGCGTGTGAGGACAAAGAGGGGTTTTTTTTGGAAACTGGGGCACATTCTAGGGCGACAAATTAGCACGGATGGAAGCCTGTCAAAAGAGTTGTGACACAATCTCAGTGTCTTTATGCTTTACTTACACGATAAACAGGTCAAAAAAAGGGGAAACACTCGAGGGAGTTAGAAAAGTGTAAAATAGAGAACACTAAAAGGTCTGAGCCTGAGGCACCGCTGCAGATGTTTTCAGGGACTATAATTAAAGCGCAGTCTGAACTGTCTGACTAAACACCCCACTGGCTCCAGAGAGTGCCGAGTAGACTGCTACCACGGAGGCGGGGAAACAGTGTAACCTTTCCACCTGATCAAAAAAACTCATCTTGGTTCCCTGGCACGTCCATCTACATACCATGAGGCTCAGTAACACTGGGTAACCTGAGAGGGCAGAGGAGCTATGCAGCCCTCAGAGCTTGTGAGGCAGCGAGAGATGCAGGAAGGAGTAATGGAGGAGAACATGGAGAGAACACTTGTTGAAAAAGGCAAAGGAGAAGGAAGAAAATCAATCGAAGAGAAAAGAGCAGGACGTGATGTAAGAACAAACATCACAACCCGTTGCTTATCATTTTTACATTTTAGAAAATAGCTTTTGTGCTTCCTCGCTGAGGGTTTGGTGGCTGTTTGTGCGGTAAACTAGGAGCTGGAGCCAGCAATGGCTTAGCTTAGCTTATAGCGTAAGCACTGAAAGCACTGAGTGTGGTGTCAATGGGATTCTCTGCAACAATGCAAAACAAATTCCCCAAAAGGCAAACGGTTAGATAACTGTACATAATTGGTGTGAGATCTGAATACATAATGACATGCTGTGATCGGACACAGTAGTGATTTTGCACACTTTCTATTTCCATTGTTCTCTTTGCAACGTGACGCTGGGGCAGTCTTCTTACTGTCACGTGTTTAACTTCCCCTCTCTCCTGTGAGCTGATTATAATCGGATCAGGTTCAGTGGAGGAGGACTAATACTACAAGAAACATCAGGGTCAGCCTGAGTTAAAGGGGAAAAAACATTTTCTACGTCTGTCATCTCGTGTAGACGCCAGAAGCAACACTCAACATGTTTCAGTCTCCTCTGTAAAATCCCATCGCCATGGTAACAGCTTAAGGAGTGGCTTTGGCAACAATGGCCTCTACAGTTTTGCTCTGGAGGACTGCGGACCGGCTACTTTGAGTGTTTTTATTGACAGAAGAGGTTTGAATCTTCGACTTTAGAAACAAAAGGTTGGCTGTTCATTCATTACCAACTGAATACAAGTAAATATGATCACACACAAACAGCCGAGTGTACCTTCCCTTGCAGCTTTAGCCGACTGCACACCTCTGCTATTGTGCACGGCACTTTTCAAACACTTTACTTGAGTATTTCCAAATTAAATTCCACATCGACCCTTCACGCCATCTGGCCGTATCCCTGGAAACCGTATCACTTTGGAAAAAAAAAACCTTTACCAACATATGGAACAAAACATCGCTGAGCTCAACATGAAAGGTCGACGTGGTCAGACTTCTCTGCGTCTTTCTGTCACTGTATTTTGATTGTAAATAAAGAGAAGGTATACCGAGCACCAGTAACTCCAGCTGGGCCTCGTTCTTTCCCTCCAGGTCATCGGCAATGACGACTTTACAGAAGTAAACTCCACTGTCGCCCCACTGCAGCTCCCCGATACGCAGGTCTGCTTCTGCACAGAGACCGGAAACAAGGTTAAATGTGCTGCAAGGAGAGAAGTCAGGTCATGTTCACAAAGCCGTTTAATAGTGTTTAATAGCAGGAGTTTGGATTCACTTGATTAACTGGGTAACAAAAAGACTATGCTGACATGTTTGACAGCTTTTGGGACCACATTGACACCTTTGTAGTGATGAATGACTGATGATGGGTTTTGGTACATTTACCAAAAGGTACAGTATTTAAGTACCAACATGTTTTTCATCATTTGACAAAAAAAGCAGAATGTCTCAAATCTTGAAATGATAGAGGCCTTTGATTTAAAACAGAAACTATGTGACAAAAGTGGTGAGTGCAGATTTTAACTTTTTCAATTCACAGCAGTTGACATATATTTAAGCCTCTTGTTGTTAAATGTTACAAACTGTGAAAATATTATAAAGCCAAAGCAAAACAGCATTTCTGTGATAAACACAGAGAATTCAATTAAACTGAGGGGATTATCGGCATGTATTGATTCCTCATGTCGGTGAACCTTTTTCCTATTCACTGTGTTAAACGAGGACAGCCGGCATTGTTACATGCTGGTGTGTCCCATTGACACATCTGGATAGAAGACGGGTGTTTTGTCTTGATAAGGCCTGAGGTTTTACAACGAGTCATACTTGAATAGGAGTGAGAGCAGGAGGTCATGGCTGTGTGCGTGTGTGTGCGTGTGTGTGTGTGTGTGTACTCTATTGTGAGACAGAGACAAAAGAGGTATATTTAGAGAACAGGAAACACAATACACAGTCAGCTCTGAGTCCCGAGAGCAGTTATCAGTTATCTGCAGCAAATCCTTTTTCCTTAATTCATAACTTTTAAGAGTGACGGCATTACTGTTGACGATGGCGATGTCGCGTCCTTTGTAGTGCTCCGCCAGCGTCATGGAGGCTCCCTGGGCCGAGGCCACCACCCGGACCGTGCGCCCGTTGTCGGAGCACTCCAGGTGGGACGCCGGGCCCAGCTCGGAGGCTTGGACGCCCAGACTCTCGGGCAGGGTGAAGGACTCCCGCGTGCGGTCTCGGCAGTAGGACTTGTACCACCACTGCACCACCGGGTGCTGGGTGGAGGCCGTTTGGTACTGACAAGGGAGCACCACGGATTGGAAGAGCATCGCAAACCGCTGCTTCTCCCGCACTGTGACGTGCACGCCATCGCACATGCACACTGGCAAGGGAGGAAAGAAAGGAAATGGGAATGAGTTCTGCCGTTGAGACAAATGGGCCTAAATGTAGAGGTTCTGTCCACGTGAGAAGTGATTTGACTATTTAGAAAGTGGTGAAAATACTGTTTACATGTGTGTAGTAGTTGTGCAAGTTCAGCATTTCTCAGCGTTGCGAAATACCAGGTTCACCGGTTTGTTTGAGTAATCAATACCAGGTACCTTCAGAGTTTGTTCACTCATAATGTAATCGCAGGAGTTTCTCACGCAGTTTGAACATTAGAGGAGAACTGTTACCATCCATTTATTTCTAAATTATGATTTGGAATAATCAGTGAATTTTATGGACCAAACGTTTTTATTAACAAAGGAATTTCCTTTATGGACGAGGTGAAATAATCTAAATCCAAAAGCAATGTTTTCCAACGAATAGTGAAAATCCCCCTCCGTTTACAATGATAGGAGAAACGTTAGAACACAAATCCGAACATTTGAGAAGCTGAAATGTTTGTTATTTCTGCTTCATACATGATGAATATTTCTACTTTGGTTGAAACGGGTTTTAAGAGGTTTTGATTTAACTGGTGCAACGTTGAATTGTTTTATTAAGAGCCCATTCTAGGAAGGCCATTTTTTAATTAATTAATTAATGGTCTATTAAAGGATCAGGAACATTCTTGGTACCATTAAAGCTTAAAGGTGTCCAACAAACAGTTCAAAACCTGAAGATATTATCAAATAAGATCAAGAATAGCAGCACATATTCACAACTCAAAGGCTGGAACTCAAAATGTCTGCTTTGAATTAAAAATGTTGCGGGCAGTTTTTCTGTTGATCTCCAAATACATTATTCAACTAACCACTTGCGCTCTATAGTAACATTCAGTCTACCGCCATAGATATGAATGAGGGGAGCAAATTATTGCAGGACTGCTGTACTAAACTAAATTTGAGCGTAGACACAAACAAGAAGAAAAAGACAGGAAGAGGATGCAGAGGACATCTTGACAACGCAAGCGAAACAGCTGCGCTTCTTCTTTGGCTGTGTGATTCACTGCACCTGGGAGATATTTAGCTTCATATTAAACCAGGAGTAAAGACAGGAACAGGGATTAGGCTCTGCTGCTCGGTACCAGGGTCGGGGAGGTTAAATTCCAGTGAGCGTGGGGGGCTGGGGAGCCTTTGGAGAGGCAGGGGGTTGTCAACACAGAGAGGGAGGGGATGTAGAGGTTGAGCGAGTCGTATTAGCTCTAGGTGGGGCAGGAACTCCCTCTAAACATTACCCAGAAAGACAGGAAATCTAAACAAAACAAGTCCATCAGCCTGACTCATCTTTCATCTAAAATGAACTCAAGGCTTGCGTAAATCCAGACTAACCTATGGAGTGCACCTAAAATGTATTCCTGATTAGCAACAGTACAAATCCAAAAGACTTTACATTGCTTTAAAACTGCGGAGTCAGGTGACTTTGATAATGAACTGAGTCTGGTCAGAGGAGGATCCTGTGGTTTTCTTTCCCCCTGATTAGACACTAAACATTATCTGCATATTTCCAAGTGCAGGGATACAGCCAGATGATTTGTGACGGGATAAGAGGAAGAAGAGGGGTGACCGAGCTACAATGTTCCTCCCACGAGAAAGCTCTGGTCTTCCCTTTGTTTCCTTTTTTCATGGACCAGTCCTTTGTTAGGGCTAAAGCTGCTCCCTCTTTTCTGTCCCACTTGAGGAGTCGAGGGAGGGGGGAGGAGAGGGGGAGCGGGGAGGGCACACACACTCCCAACCAATGAGCGCGTCAGGCCTCCTCCAGCTGGGGCGTGAACACACCAATTAAGTGCTAGAGATTCAAACCAAACCGTTACTTATGAATGCCGTGAGTCTGAGGTGAGAGGATGTCCTGTAAATGATTGTTTTCGTGCCGTTTATCACCGGGTGTGACTCACTGTAGGTTAATGAACAGGTTACAGAGGCTGCAGACAGTCACCTCGTCACCCTGCATACAAACTAAAGGCCCCGTTTCAGTATTAGATCCTCCCTTCTAGTGTGTTGTGACAAATTAACTCCAGCTCAAAGCTCTGCCGCTGGGCGCCGCATGTTTCCTGAACACGGTGGGACCTTTCCTCCCCATAGCTGTCACATTTCCTGCTTTTTCCGGCTGGTACATTCCTTCACATTGAGATATTGGAGCCAACAAAGAAACAACGATAAGACTGTATATAGTGTCCATGTTTGGGGAAGGATTTCAAAGCAATTTAACAGCAACACTCATACAGTTTGGGGCAAGTGGAAGAGAGTATATTTGTCAGGGTGCTATGTGCCGATTCTCATGTTCATGTCCGCCCCTCATGAGACCTTATGTGCACTCTGTGGTACCTAAATACAATTTTAAAATTATTATATTCTTAGGCTGCGTCTATTGCCTTTTTTTTCATGGTGTCTAAGGTCAGTCTCTTATACATTTGATAACATTTGTGTCTAACAAGGTTATTGTTTGCCTGTGAAATAGAGTGCCGAATGAATAATCTGAATAACTGCATTATCGGTCGATTTATCAAGTAATCCTCGCTCATACATATTGCACCTTTAAAGTAGGCTACAGCTACCAAAATCATAGCACACCCAAAAATGTAGAATAACAAACTGTGAGAGCAAAAACGACAAGCCCCTCGTCACAGTGAATATTATGATCGCGTTTGTGTATTAGGTCTACAAGGCAAAATCAATACCAGACGCTATTAATTCCATCATTATGAGGATCGTCACATAAACCACCTAACTTGTTACTAAATCGTTTAAACACGATTCAAAGAATCTCTCGCATTCATCTAACTGACTTCACCGATAAAAAAAAAGGAAAGTTAAAACCATGAAATAAGTTTACCGAGTATCGCGTCTGCATTCGGCGATGCATTTATACGAGCAACAACCTGTTGCGCTGGCGTCGTAAATATGACACATTTTAGTAAAGAATACACACTAAAGTGAAGGAAACTTACCCACTGCTGCCAGTAAAAGAGCCACTCGGTGAAAGTTCATTCTACAGTCCGTTTTGTAGGAAAGTGCACTTTATCCGCATGTTGGTCACTCTGGTTGTCCGCTATCTGCGGCAGTGAACGGGACGCACGGACTGCGCGTAACGGGACTGTACCACTTCATAGGTGGCTCCAAACACCGCTCACCCGCTATCTAGCACGGTCACACCAAGATTACGCAAGATTGAGTAAATGTATTTCTTTAGTTTGTATATGTGTGAAGGCTCATCGGGATTTCTCGCAGCGGGTGTGGCGCCGGGGCTTCTCCGGGAAGGGTCGAGAGGTTTTCGCGGTGTGGAGGTGGCGGAGGGAGGTGGAGGAGGAAGGGTGGAGGAGGCAGGGGGGCTGCTCCATGAGTAAATCCGGTGACACTTGGCTGAGAATTATGAGGAATTTCACTGCACGGAAAGTTTGATTCACCTATTTTATTGAATTCGTTTTTTTATCTTATAAAAAACAATACATTTTATATTCTAGGGAAAACATTGAAACAAGGAAAACGTTCTAGACAAAAAATCACACAATAAAAAGTTACTAACCGGCTCGCAGACGTTTTCCACACATCATGAACATAAGTTTAAAAAAACGTGTGAATCTAACTTTACGGTACAGCTGCCCTTCATTATTCTCGATCACGAATCACAGAAGATAATGTACACAATGGCTGATTTAAAAAAGAACAATCCCTTTTGACTGAAATTACTTCAGTATTATTCATAGATAAGTGTCCTGAACATATGAGCTATATTTATTGGCTCGTGTGTTTTGACTAATTAACATTGATTGACTTTAAGGAAAATACAAAGTAGACAAAGGTGTAATGGCACTATTAGCATACATTTTAATTAAATACCTTTTGTATCCATGTCAAAACCCAAATAGTTCATTGTCTCACATGTATCGAAATCATCATCATCTTAAACACAATTACACTTAATACAATTTGGGAACTCCTGGTAACCATAGCAACCACACTAGCACTCACCAACATAAGTTACCAGTTAATTCACACAGGTAAAACAAACAGCTTAGGTATAATAAAGTGTTAGTCCAATGCGACAGGGTCAGAAGTTAACAGGTTGATTTGTTTGAATCACATTTAGTTGGCTGACCTTCTTCTAAACACCTGGTCAGACCTGGACTAACAAAACTTAAAAAAATAAAATTCTGAATTTTGCTGAATGAGAAAAGAAAAGAAAATGCAGCTTTTATGTTGGGCTGGATTATTTTAGAGACACTTTTAATTTTGACGGTTGCCCTGGTGATTAATTGAGCGTTGGCTTTTTTGATGACAATTCATAATATTTGCAAAAATGTGTAAATACACGAAGCTTTTGTCTTTCTGTGAGCTGGCACACACACAATGCAACACGTTTTCTTACCAATAGTCTTAGCAGGTGTGCTTTCGAGACTACTACTTGCACTGGCTTCTTTGCAAGGGACATTTGCATCTTCTTTGTTGGCAGCTAATGACGTAGCCCTGTTTAAAATTTTGTCGTCTTCCCAAACACCCAGTATGATCGCATCGTGTTTGAGTGCTTGAGGTCAATACCTAAACCTAGTAAAATATTTTTAGGGCATTAAAAAAAAGGTGTTTTCAAGGAGTGTAGACGTTCAGTAACGCAAGGTTATTCATACTGGCTTCTCTTTTAATCGTCGATGTAATTAAGATGATCGCGGCTTCCTCCAGGCCGATAAGGCCTCTCGTCGAGTCGATCCCGACTGCCTCGGTAAGCATCGCGCTGATCGTCGAGTCGATCCCGACTGCCTCGGTAAGCATCGCGCTGATCGTCGAGTCGATCCCGACTGCCCCGACAAGCATCGCGCTGATCGTCGAGTCGATCCCTACTGCCTCTGTAAGCATCGCGCTGATCGTCGAGTCGATCCCGACTGCCCCGATAAGCATCGCGTTGATCGTCGAGTCGATCCCGACTGCCCCCGTAACGATTGCGCTGTTCGTCGAGGCGATCGCGGCTCCCACTGCCATGGTTACGTTTGTCATCGAGTCTATCGCGACTGCCACTGTAACGATCGCGTTCAACATCAAGGTTATCACGACTTCCACGGTGGCGATCACGCTGGTCGTCCTGGTAACGTCGAGAGTCGACATCACTGCCCGGGCCATCGTGGTTTTCTTTACCACTATTATGACTGTCTTCATCGTCCTCCAACTTGTGTACAGCTCTATTAACGATGTAGTTATTTTGAGGAACGATGTCTTGGTCCTCATGCTGGTTGGCCTGCTTCGTCACGCTGTTCGACTTGTCATCCCGGTACGGCTCTCCAGCTTCAGAACCATCTCTGTCATAATAAGCAGTTTCACCAGGGTCACTAACAGGCAAAAGGGGGAAGAGAACGTGGTTAGGTATAAGTATCAATTATTGCATTAAAATGACAAATGTCATGTAGAGTGGCAGAAACACCAAACGCACATACCCTTCGGCATATAGTTCATTTTTGCCCTTTTTCTTGCAGCAGCAACAGTAGATTAAAATCCCCAGTATCACCACACCTACGAGGACTCCCCCAGCTATAGCTGCAGTGGACCCAACGCTCATACTGCCTGGAGACATAGGTTGAAAGACAAATAGTTTTTACACTTAGAGCTGGGGCAAAGATTTCCAGGTGGATCGTGTCAAAACACTCACCGGCGGTCACAGCTAAAGTTAAGTTGCAACTGTTAGAACCGATCCGATTTGTCGACGTGCAGATGAAGAACCCAGATGTATCACTTGAAATATTGAAGAGGGATAGAGCTCCATCCTCTGCAAAGGCAAACGACAAAAATTAGGCCGAACCATTCTGAGACGATGGGGCATTGTTTCCACTCACATGAATGAGGGGAAGGCCCCAGCCACCTCTCAAAGACGTATTCTTCAAAGTAACACTTGGATGGTTGAAAAGGCATACTTTCGGTTGCTTTTGGTGGAAGTGGTCTGAGAATGCTTTGGACACTGTAGCTGGTCCATGCATATGAAGGCACGGGTGATCCCTCCTCAGACATGCAAGTGAGAGTAATGTCCCGAAAGAACACGGCTTCTCCCTGAATCCCGCAGATCGGCTTAGAGGGAGGCTCTGAAAGAGACAACAAAAAACTTGGTCAACCAAATATAAATGCAATTGTAAACAAGACGTTAGAAAGATAAGCTGACAGAGCTGTCAGATAAACTGACTTCCAACAGGTTAGTGGTTAATTCTCACCCAGGACCAAAAGGGAGGTGGTGGCAGATGCTGTTCCATCGCCTGGGATCATGACACTGCATTGGTAGCTGCGGTTGTCCTGTATGTTCACCTTCGTCAGGCGCAGTGTGCTCACTTGTTTGTTGATGTCCACCTCCACAAAGGCTCTGCCTTTATAATTAGCTTCAATGTTGATGGGTTTGTTGAGAAAGTAGGTCGACACTGCGAGCTAGGGCGATGAACACAAATATATTTTATAACACGATCTCATCGTTATAATACAACAATACAATATGGTGATAACTCATTACTCAGTATTCATACTCAGTATCTTAACAATACTATGAATGAGATGCAACATTTGGACATTTCATTACATCGTGTTTAAGGACCGTTTACCGTACACCAAAATGTAAAATATACATATAAAGAGGTTAGACATTATAAAATAAATCAGATAATGAGTAATTAGTATAAAATATAATTAAACTAAGCATTTGTGAACAAATTATTATTATAAAATATGATTGAATTATTATTGTTTTTATTTCCTTATAACATTTTTCCCAATAACACTTCTATTTCCATCTACAGCGGTAGCCGGTTCAGAATAACTTTAACATTGTACTTCATCTGCATTATTCAGTTTCCCTTTTGGTCATTGTATACCTTTTTGCAACAATACTTCAACTTATTTGTTTTTGTACAATGTATCATCACTATTTGTCAAATTACACAATTATCTGTCTAGTGCAACGTCTTGCTGTATGAAAACTGTAACATCAATTCTGCATATAATAAAGACTAAAATGTGCAGCAGTGCCAGATGCAATCTTGACTTATTCATAGAACAAAAGTCATGACCACCAGTGTTGGGAGTAACGCATTACAAAAGTAATGTAATTACTGTAATGTATTGCTTCCTGGTGTAACGTGGTAATGTAAGGCATTCCACAAAAAAATGGGTAATATTTACTCAGTACAAAGGTCAGTAACGCGCGTTACAATGCATTTTCACCTTAACCTTCTGGCAGACGGCGCATATTTCTGAACGTCATCAAACACAAAAACATTGTAACATTTTAGTGCAGGAACTTCGCAGGGGTGCGCGTGAGCTCGTGACACGGATCGGTTTTCCCTCTTTGTGCTTCTGCTTCCTCCTCGTAGCCAAACCGTCCGTGCGCGTAAAAGTGAGCATCAAGCCAGTTGGACTTTGGGTGCCATCGGGGAAACTTTAATTGTGCCGAGGGGGGGCGGGTCTCTGTAGCAGAGAATAGGAACCAGCTCTTTAATAATAAGAGCAGTGTGGAGCTGCATTACTGTGAGTTTGGTTTTGCATATTAACATGCAGACCCAATAATAAAACAACTAAATGAACATTAAAAGTGTTTCCACGTTGTGATGGGGACTAATCCACGGACCCGAAAAGGATCTGTCTACCCTTTGCATTCTTTTCCCTAGTTATGCAAGCTAAAAGTCACATGTTCTTGCTTTTTTGTCAAATCGCACCCTGTATATATATTTCCAGTTGTTTTGGTGAAAGTAACTTAAAGGTAATGCAGTAGTAGTGTAATGCCTTACAATTCAGAGACAGTAATATTATAATGTAACAAATTACTTTGAAATGACAGTAACAAGTAATACATAATGTATTACGTTTTTGAAGTGACTTGCCCAACACTGATGACCACCATACTATAAACGCTAGCACTATAAACGCTAGCACTATCACTAGAACCTACCAGTACCAGGTTTAGTTAAAGCACAGAAACGCTTCTTAAGGAAACAGCGTTTTGCCACAATGAATCATTGTCCATTTGAAGACGTTTGATGATCCACAATGTTGATATAAATAATGTCTGTATAACTATTTTTTTTAAAAGCCTGGTTCAGCATTTGCCTCCGTGAGGGTAGCTCTCTGAGAATGTAAATAGAATATAATAAATAGAATAATGTCAAAATAAATAATTATGTTACTATTGGGATTCTGTTTATTACAGTTTAGTGGCCATTTGCGAAACCTACACTTCCCATTATGGCGCTCAAATGCAGACACTCCCTGTTAAGTAAACACCCACGTCTTTCACACCCCATGCTCCCATTTTGTGTGTCCGTTATAATTGTGCACATACTGAGATAAAGACATTATACAACTGTGTTCACATGCTAAATACAGAGCGAAAAATGTCAATTGAGCAGATTTCCCTGTCTAAAGCTGTATTTAGAAGATGTTAGAACTGCACATCGTGGTCGAATCTCTTACCATGGGGTCACCAGATTTGTCTGGGTAACCTTCCCACGTCAGGACGAAATTATCGGAGATTGGGATGGCCGGGATGAAGGAACAGGTCAAAGTAATATCACCTCCTTTTGCAACCTCGTATTCTTTTTCTGGAATAGAAACCTGCAAACTCATGCAGAAGGGAAGTACTGAAACAAAAAGAAATATGAAATGTTGCTTAACCATTTAGACAAGTTTATTTTGTATTTTTTGTTTCTCTTCATAGTAGATTAAAGAAATGGTTTGGTTTCTTTTGGGTTCAACACAATACTTCCTGTATAGTAGCAAGGAGTTGGATTAATGATTAACCCAGGTCATAATATAGTTAAGGTGTGGCAGTGCTTCATAGGAAAAAGAGAAAGAATACACGCATTAAACCTACCTGTGACAATCAGAAATAGCTTTCGCCATTCAAACTGCCTCTTTGCGGTCATTGCTGAACGAGGATGAACGTGTCCGGTGAGTAGAAATTCCGAAATGGACGGTCTCAGTCCAAGAGAAAGAGTCCACCTGACCTTCACGGTGAACTCACAGATATGAAGAAGGAAGCCTCTCTAGGTAATGAGTCAACGGCTATAGGTCACATGTCGCCAGAGAACCAATCGTTGACAAGCGTTGTTACAGAGACAGAACATATAGGATTTTATTGGTTGGTGATACAGCCTACACAGAGAGACATGAAATGGTATGGACACAAATATAATTCAAGGTCAAATGATTGTTAACAACAGTGTACAAAAAATAATATAGTAAAATAGAAATATGTAGTTGAACTAATCAGTAACCAAGTTGCACCTTATTTCAACGGATTCTGGCCTTTGCAGAAAGTTTGTGCTTCCACACCTGCGGATTTACTCGGTTTAACCTGCAGGCCGCAGTATTGCACTGACAGGGATGCTGAGATATAAGATCCAAAGATCTTATATCTCTACAATGATCTTCAAACCTTTGGCAGATGTCCAGTAATACCATTCACAGAGATGAAAGAAATATTCTGATACTTTGTATAAGTTAAGTACCAATATCAAATACATTACAAGTGAGAAACATTTTAGAAACATTTTAAAAAGGGAAAGTACCCATTTTGCAGCAAAGGTTTATACATTTTTATTCAAGACATTATTGCTTGAATATGTAAACAGTGTCCGTTTATTTTTGCAGTCAGGTAGTTTAATATATACTGTAAATATTTACAATTTGTAAAATCTTAATTTGAACTACTGGCTGGTAGCTGTTTGATAAATATAGTTACAAAGTAACAACTGATTCTCTTATTTGTAGTGGTCTAAGCATAACATTTAAATACTAATGTGCAGAATACAAAATGTACTTAAGTAGAGTACTTACTTTCCACCCTTGTTTTGAATCCTTTTCCGTTTTTATAAATATAAGAAGTAATGAATGCTTTTGTGAATTTTTTGGAAAGTATGTAATGTTCCTACTTTTGTATGCTGGTTTATGTAAAATGTTTGTTGTCTTCTGTCCCAGGTGCTTGTAATGTAAATTAGTAAGCAGTCCCGCCCAAGCGGATTAAAAATGCAACCGACAAACAGTAGCTGTTGTGACCCTATTAACCCCCCCCCCCCCGCCTTACCCCCCCTCTCCCCTATCCGTGTGTTGGATAGGTACCCTGTGGCCTCTCATCATGTACAGTGATCATAGTCTATACATAATAACCTCCAAGATATACCAAGAAATGTAGTAATAATCTTATACGACACAATACTGACTGGCAACAGGTTTTCCGTCTGTTGCTTCATGTTTTTTTTACCATATTCATGTAACCATGAATACATGCAATGTCAGATACATTTCCATGGGAAAATACCGCTTTTAAACTCAATTGTCCCATTGACCAGTTGGTAATCAAGCCTTAAGGTGGGTTTTGGGTTAACTATCAAAGGTTGTGTCTGCGCTTGTTTTTGTCGTGTCACCATGTTGTTGCATTGTTGTGCAGCTCAAATGCAAGGTGTTTTTAAAAGTGTCTTTTACAAACTGTTTGCAAACTTCTTGTTCACTGAGATGTCTGCACAACACATTAGAAGCCTAACAATAGGAATATAGACAATGTTAATCCTGTTTAATCAATAAGAAGTTGTAGTGGTTTGTAAAACACTAGCTGTGAGAAGATCCTATAACATAGAATGTCAGTATGATATTTTATTTTTTTGAGTTACTTTACTTACAGTTAAACATCACTGCAATGCCCAAATAAATCATTTTAGTTACAAAAAACACTCATACTTTTTAATAGATCATTCAAATGTAGGTTTAAAACCATTCATAGACATGATCAAACCGCATGATGGTTTGTGCTTAAAAATGTATTCTTGAAGAAAACGGGGAAGGGGATGTAATGCAATGGCTTTTCCTTGGTATAAGCGGTGCAGGTTAATGAGCAAAATGTAGGAAGTGGCTGTGATAAAAGGAAACATGCCTCCACTTTCCATCCCTTCATATTAGAGAAGTGAATTATTCCTTCTCTGGCCAAGGCAAGGTCGACTCACAATTGTTTTTCTTTTCTGGATGGAAAATATAAAATTAAATTAATTGATTTCTTGACTCACATGGTCGTCGCGCAAGAATGCCGTAAGCATGTTTTCCCTACTATGTAGGTTGAATAGAAGTAAGTTTTAAAAAGCTTTCATTTATGTCAACAAAAGTCTGAGTATTCTATAAAATAACATTGTTTTTAAATATATTTTAAATATAATTAAAACGTTTTTCTAAGAACAAGCAACATGTTGTTACTAAAAACGACGGTGCGTAAGTGTTTGTCGTTTCACGTTCACCAAAGTGTGCGCGTGTGCATACAAGTACATGTGTGCGTGCGCGTGGCACTGGTAGGCTCAGGGCTGGGATTTTGGGTTAAATATTCAAAATGGCGGACGGAGGAGCAGCGAGTCAAGATGAGAGTTCAGGACCAGGTAATGATTACAGCATTTTACATATTCATATTCAAACTGTCTTACTCGCAATGTGCGACGAACGGAGTCCAGATCAGACTGAGTGCGATACGACGGACTCTCGGGTGAGGAGGTGTTCAGCCATGTTGCAGTTTACACGCAGCGAGCCAACTGTAATTTGACAGAGGAGGAAACCAGCTATTGCAGTGCGATGGACAAATTACATGGAAACATGCCTCCCCCCTTTGTGCCTTTAGACTGCTGTACGCCGCTACATATTCATACCTCTGCCGACAAACACAATTTAGCATATTTTATTAGTAATCGCCGACGCGAGTCTGGGTTTCGCACATGACACATTTATACATTTCGCTCGGGCAAACTGACTGAAATGGGGATGCTAGCAGGCTAGCGTTAGCTCCGCCGCTAGCGCTTTGGCTTTGTGTTGATGCACACACCGAAGCTTTTGGAAGCGGTTTGCATATTCATTTTTGGCCAACCGGGAAAGTGGATGCAGGGCATTTTTTTTTTGGTGTGTGTGTTTCTGAATTAAAATTATATTTAGAGGGAATAAGAACAGAATGAAGTCACCCTGTGTTTTCGTTATATACACAGTGTCACCTCGGCGCCCCCCTCACCCCCCCTCAGCCTTTTGTGCTTCGCGCAGCGGAGCCTCAGCAGCCTGTTGTGTTGTTTCATGCGGGCCCGACTCGACCCGAGCGCGGAGTTCCGCTGGTGAGCTCCACCAGACGCAATAACCGCATGTCAACACGCCAGTTGATGTGTAAATATTGAAGGAAGAGTCTGTAAAAATAAAAAATGAAGACGTGTAGTGTCCGCGCGGGCAGCGGCTGGCTAACCGGCTAACTCTCCTCCATAACTGGCTGCGGTCGGTCACACACTAACTTTACCGTAGCCCTCTTTTTAATGGAGATAATAACTATAAACGTGTAAATGTCGCTCGGTTCAGTGTCTTGAAGTTGTAACTAACTTAGTTTGATTGAACTTTTTTTTAACTTGAAGTGGGAGTCGCATCGACGCGGATGGCGAACTGTTCGTCTCTCTCATTAGAATATTTATTTAATTTATTCGTACAACTTTTAATTGAACGAGCTGTTTCGGGCGAAGCTTGTTCTTAGTCCGTGCAGGCTGTCGTCGTTGCAGGAGTTTTGATCGAGTCTGTCTGGGCTGAATACAAAGATTTACCTGTGAATCCCCCCAAGGCCCGGGGAGGGGTTGTGAGGCCCACTTCCGGAAAGCCACAATAACAACAGGCAGGGCATTCTTACCATTCACTCTGTCGGCTGGGCAAGACTCAGCTTGATGGCACTTTCCCCCCCTTTTTAGCTCTGCGAGGTTCAGCGTGCTATTTAAAAAAAGGAAAAGGAAACATTTTTTTATTTTACTACACAATTATGCTATATGTTTTACTTTTTACAGTTCAGGTTGCATTTACAGAAAATCCAAAAGTCCCTAATGCGAGAGTGTATGGATGGATGTGCTTTATTTTTTTTTACTCTTCTTTTCATGTCAGAACAGAATATCTGATTTAATTACAGTTTGCAGTGATTCTTGTTATATTTTTAACAATAAAGTCATCCTGATGTCTTGGGCCCCACTGTTTATTTGCATTGTATTCATTGTGATACAAAGACACTATGTGAATACCCTTGGCACAGTTGTCTGTCTGAGTATCACAAGGGTAATGATAAAATCACATTACTGACTATAATGTCTCTGAGATGGGAGACTAAATTATTTCCCCAAGCCATGTTAGCATATTGCGAAATAAAGTATGCCCACTGTCTGAAAATAAGCTCTTTTACCAAAAAATAATTAAATTTTATACATATAAAAATTACTGGGCTTCTTTAAGAAGTCGAAATGCAATTCTGTCCTCTCACTTAGGTTACTTTTCTCATTTAATCAGTTTTTCAGTTCCACTCTCATTCCAGCCTTGTAGTTCCATCATGAATATTCATTACTGTAAACACAGTTGTTATGAATAATGCATCATTCGCAGTAATACATTCAGGACATGCCATCTCAAAGTACTGGGAAGGCCTCCACGAAGGCTGCAGTCAGTTGAGCTTTTTCACTGTGGAGGAAAGTATCACAGCTAATCTGTGCTGTGAGGTTTGCTCAAAACGGATGACCACTTGTCTGGTGATCTGTACTCGAAAATGTCCAATTGGGAATATAGCAATGTAAAGCAGACATCTGCCGAGGGATGTGACATTATCTGTAAAAAGAGCGTTTGTTTAGCAAAAAAAACAACCATATGATTAACTGTTGGGTTATATCAGGCTATACGTTTGGTAAGGGGGCCAAATTTGGTAACCCCTTTTTTTTTTGCGGCTGAATGATGACATAATCCACATAATGGAGGCCTTCACATGCCGTAACCCAGAGGGGCTTATGTGCGGAGGATGTCTTTATCATTTGTCTTTCTGTCCCCTAGGACTCTCTCGTGTCCGCCATGAGGAAGATCACTAATGAACATTTGCCCAAACATTTTTGTTACTAAGAGTTTTAAATAGTAAAGCAAGCACAAACCACTTGAAACCAGCAGTTATTTCTCGTATCCGCAACGTATATGGTGTTTTTTTCATGTTTCTGGATTCAAACTGTCTGCACAAACATACTGTAGCAGTGCATCAAAGCCAACCTCTGCATATGCTGTTATGAAGGAGTTGAATACTCAGACTCTCCACTCCCGAGAACCTTCACTTTAATTTAGTTAGATTGAATTTTCCAGCTGGCCTACAGACATTTAGCTAATGACCACCCATGAGATAGCTCTGTAGCTTACAGTGGTGTTAGCTGCATTACCCCCTCATCAAATTACAGCGCACCCTATTTTGTTCATCCTCTTGCCTCTGTGCAGGGTTGCTTTTTGTACAATATGTTGTCAGATTGTGTCGGTTTAGTGACAATATTTACAGTAATGTTACAGTATGGGTATTTATTTTGATTCCGGTTTAACCAGAAAGGTGATTATTTTTGTTTGGTTATGAATGGTGGACATGCAGCTCGTCCAAACATGTCTCAGTGCTCAGACCTGTCCTTTCTAAGGGGATGGGGTCTCGATGCAGCCTGTGTTTTTTAAGATGAATGCACGTAGTAGGGGAGAGAGTGGATGTACTTACTGAGTTTAGCCCTGTCTCATGTTAAATCTCTCCACTCATATTAACGGCTGTGCAGTATTCTGCCAGCCTATCACGGTGCTAATGAGATATCTATTTAACATTCCTTGCAGGATATTTGTTAGAGATGTTCTGATACAATTTTTTCCTTTCCGATACGCCTCCCGATACCAGTGTCCCCTTAACTTTGGTAAATTCGTCGTGCTGTTTAGCGTGACGCGTCTTCAGATGTTTGATTAAGTTGCTGGTGTTGAAATTTGCAACACTCGTGCCACCTCTCGAAATTGCTTCTTTGCACTTCTTGCATCTCGGCGTCTTACTGGTGGGAAAAGCCACTGTAAAGTATTGCCAAACCGCCGGCATGATGCGCTAACGTTAGCTCCTGAGCTAATGTGCAAATGACGGAGAAGACAGCCCGAGCAGCACCAAGACCAACAGCCGTTTACAGTAGCGGTTACCGACCCGGATAAGCGGACCCGGAACAATAACAGTTCAAATCTAATGTGTTGTTCGGTACAGCAAAAGTTGCCCGAGACGAGTGCCCAGATAGCGTTAGCTAGGTTCGTTTGCCGTGCGTGAGGTTCCACAAACCCGCACGGCATTAGCTAAGGCACTAACGTCAGCTCCTGAGCTAACATTAGCGCCTGACCTAACATTAGCGCCTGGCGTCAGCTCCTGAGCTGGCGTTAGCGGCTGGCGTTAGCTGGCGTTAGCGGCTGGCGTCAGCTCCTGAGCTGGCGTTAGCGGCTGGCGTTAGCTGGCGTTAGCGGCTGGCGTCAGCTCCTGAGCTGGCGTTAGCGGCTGGCGTTAGCTAACGTCAGCGCCTGAGCTGGTTGGCTCCTTTTTTAGGTGAACAATTCTTCGCCCCTCTAAAACAGCAGCTGCTGATGGCAGCACAGCGCAACAAAGCGGCGAAGAAGAACCGCGTCAGCGATGTCGGAGCATTATATATATATATATATGTCAATGGAGCTAACCAGTAAATGGATTCCTAGTTCTATAAAAGTACGTGGTATCGGATCGGTGCCTGGACTCCAGTACTCGCCCATACCAATACTAGCATTGTCGGCAGTATCGGAGGCTTTTCCGATACTAGTATCGGAATCAGAACAACTCTAATGTTTGCGTAATGCCTTGTTCCACAACAGCGTTTTTCAAACAAATCAACCAAGTACCTCTACATGTGTTGCAGTGCATGGCCAATCTCCCTTTGTTTATCGTTTTTGGGCTGTGATTGTTGAGAGGTCAGTAAAATGGACCCCTTGGAGATCCTTAACACAGACATGGACCTTAACCCAATGCAACAGTAAGCAATTTATTAATGTGGTATTTCTTTAATGCTAAGACTGTTATTTTCTTCTACAGGTAGCAGAACTAGTGCATACGTAATACATTTATGTTGTAATTTGTAATATGAGGGTTGTAGACTTTTCTGTTCGAACAAAATAAAAATGCCGGAAATTCCCACCGAAAAGATACTTTGTGTCAACTTGTGAAACCGAGGTAGCAAAATAAAGAGAAAAGGGGTTAAAACGTCTAGTTCCTACAAACCAACCCATTCAGCAAAGATTATTAGGTCTAGCATCAAATTTTGTCACAGCATATCGGTTATTTAATCAATTGTATATGTTTAACCATGTAGATGATTAACAGAAAATGAATCGGCAACTCATTTATGTACTTCTAGCTTTAGTGCCCACTGGTTCCAGTCTTTTCAATGGTGAGCATTTTGGTGAGGTTATTCTGTGATGTTTATTATAATAGACTTTTTAAAATTCCCCTGTAGCTTTATAAAATGGCCCGAGGTGTTTTCTCTACACTTTCATCCAGTTGATATTAATTTCCCACGACCACACTTTGAACATGAGCAGTGTTGATGATGGTGCACTTGAACGCACCCGGAAAATACCAGGAACCACCGCTGGTTCAGGTGTGTAGTTGGGCTTCATTCAAGCGCGCTGCTGTTTACACACCGCTGCCGGCGTTGCTTGGCGACGAAACACTTGCCCTCCCCTTGTGCCGCGCTGATAAAGGTCTGTTTGTTCTTCAGCACGTTCTGTGTTGACGCCACCGTGCCCCCTCGGCACCGTTTGATCCGGTCAGCTTTGGTGTAAATGCCTTCCGCCGGGTAACGGGAGAAGTGAACAAGTTGAGCTCTTATTGTGTTGTTGTTGTTGTTATCGTGGATCAGCAACGCCGCCCGTTCCTTCTGATTCACTGGACAGCGCTGCCGCGCCGTAGCACGCCCTGTTCCCCTGCTGCGGTAACTCACAGAGCATGCTGGAAAAGAATTTTAAAAGAGACCCGAAATGAAATACTAATGGAATGTAAAGCTAATCTAAATATGCTAATCCCCGAACACTTCATAAACATAGACGGCAACAGCCCGCCGCCCACCCTCTGTATTCGCTCGCTGAGGAATGCTTTAGCCACAGGGGGTCTAGCAGTAATGACAGGCTTGTGGTGGATTAATGTGAAGTTATTTATTTCCGATTGAGCGCCCCCCCCCCACCCCCCTCACACACTCATAGCCCAGACCACCCCACCCCCTCCTTTCTTTCTTTCTTTCAGCAAGTAGGCCCGGTCTTCATGACTCCTGAAGATACTTCCAACGAGCAGTCTGAGACGTCCTATTAACCCGGTCCACCTTGCTAACATGTGCAGACCGTTGCCAACAGGCCTCACATTGCATTTTGGGATACCTTCCGCCCTTTATCTGCTCTTAGCTAATTACTTTTTACCCGTGCTCTCGCACAATAATTGGCCTTGTGCTGCTGCCGGCACTCCCTGTAGTAGCCAAGTGCTACTTTGAGCCCTTCCACCCCCCCCCCCCCCCCCCTCGTCCCCCCGCCTGTGTGTCGTTCTTATTCCCCTGTTTTTTATCGTCCTCCAAAACCCATCCAATTAATATGCTAATGAGCTGATAAATATTTATAGGGATTTAAATTATGCAGAAAGCTTTCAGAGCCCGGTGTGAAATGCGCCGCTCGCAGGACTTCAAAGCCTTGCATTGCTAACGAGGAAGGGGCAAATTTGCATATGGCTTTAATCAGCTGAATACTGATTATGCTTCATTATAGAGCTGGAGATGTGGGGAGGGGGCGGCGTTTGGAGGAGGCCGCCAGCTGCACTTGTCGGTTGTTTCATTCCAGCAAGAGAGGTTGAAGTTTTTCAGAAGTACAGACAATCTCAGAGCGAGAGCAAGCGAGCGAGAGAGAGAGAGAGAGAGACTATAAGGAAAGTACAGAGAGAGAGAGAGAGAGAGAGAGCTGTTTGCCTAAACCCTGTTGGCTTTCCCAGTGTTGGTCAGTGGACCGTGTGGTGGACAGTGTCTGTGTGTCGCTCTGCTTGCACTGAACTGACCAGTGGAGGGTGAAGAGTGGGAGGAGGAACCGGACGCCCCGCCGGTGGGTTTGCCTGGTTGAGGCAGTTTTCCATGCTAGTCTTTGCAGCCATGCTGGAAAACACGGCCGGAGTGAGCGCGGGTGAGTTTGTTGAGGTTGCGATGGATTTGTTGCTGTTTTGGTGCCTTCGGGTGGAACGGCAGAAGTTGAGGAAGGCTCCCTCCTCATTGAATGTTGCGTGTCGTTATGTCGTTCCCGCTGTGAATGCAGCCAGTATGTGTCTGTGATTTGTGCTCATTAATCCACTTTGAATGGTGAATGTGACAGAAATGTAATGTAACGAGTTGGAATGCCCTGCAATTTTGGGCTGCCCTCCTAATGAGAGTCCTCCTCAAGTCACAGAGACAGGATTGTTACGTTTTCACCGGCGGTCTGTGTGAGTTTGTCTCACTATCTGTCTCTGTCTGGCTCTTCCAGATGCTAAAGTGAATAATCAGTCAGGAACTACTAAATGTGCAATGGAAAGTGGTGACGGGAACACCGGTGAGTGACCTCCAGCTTTTTCTTTTTCTTTAACGGGACACAAATCAGGCTTTTCAATTTAATCACCTCATTCAACAAGTTTCAAATTCCAAAATGAAAATGTCGGCAGGTGTGCAAATCGGAAAAAAAAAAAATCCCTACTGTGCCTGTACCCTGTATTAAGACATGGCAGCTTTCCAAATTCCTTGTTTGCAGTCTTTGTCAAATGCAGAGTTGTCCTCACTTGTGCCTATCGAACATTACTCTGATTCTGCTCTGTGTTGCTGCTTCACTGAGTTTGTGTACCAATGAACAAACCCAAGGTGAAAATTGGAAACTGAGTGTTCATCTTTTAATCGTCACTGACGTGCCATTATCAGTGTCATCGGTTAAATTCGCCAACCAAATTCATGCAGATGTGTAACAACTTCGCTATCACAGCTGCTGTCAGTGTTAAAACAGTGCTGTCATGTTCCGCTCAAGCACCTCATTTTCCATGTTGAAATAACAAGAGCGTAAATTATGTTGCCAATTAAAACCACAATGAAGAAAAAATCTCGTCTGTTCCTCTGTCGGCACGTTTCATTAACTGTATTTCCGTCCGCAGGAATCCAAATCAATGGGTTTGACTTTCAGAGGCAGACGGTGCCGACCACAAGTGCAATCACTAATGCACACGCACAAGCCATCTTCCAACAGGTAACACACGACGCGCATGATCGCATACTTAAACACCAGTGACTTTTTCTCATCGCGTTTTAGCGGCAGGAGTATCCACAGATAATGTTTCTGTGTGACCACACATGTTAATCTCAGAATTACAATGAAATTAGGTCTGAAGTTTGAACAGAGGTGCGCTGATCCGCACCCACATATGCACAAGCAGAAGGAGTTAATTTAAATGAGCTGGGCTCTCCGTGTGTCGCCTGGCAACACTGCAGACTAATCAACCCTGTATGCTAATTAGCTGCTCTGCGGTTGCTCGGAAACAGATGGCAGAGAATATGCAAATCTATGCAGAATTTACATGCACTGCATAACAGTTATTTTAATTAGCATCTCAACTCTTCCACTCCCTTCCCACTCGCCTTCCTTGTCTCTGAAGGCTGCAGCGCACTTAAAAACTCCCCTTGGCACTTTGTTAAATACCCCTCCTTACCCAAAGACCAGACGCTCATCCTCAGAAAGCCACCCAGGTAGCACAGAGATTTCACGCCTCATTGTATTATTTGGTGTTTTATCTAGACTGCTCCTTTTTGTCTGAATTACTCATTCATTCAAGTTGCTGTCAACGCAAATGTGTAAGATCTCCTTGCTATTTCTTTTATGGTAAGCCTCCCTCTTTGCTTTACCTCCACTAGTCTAAGTCTGAAGACTCGATCGCTCTTCCGACCGCCGTCCAGCAGAGCGTTTTGCCTCAAACCCAGCTAATGTTGGCTGGGGGACAGATTGCAGGAGTAAGTCGCCCGTTGCTCTTGCGTTCAAACGTGCTCGCGGCCCTGCCTTTGGGCCTCCACCTCCACATTGTTAACCTTTCGCTGAAAGATTGGGTGATGAAATGGCTGCTCGCCCCGATCCTGTGGCGGTGTCTGCCTGCTTATCAGCTCACCGGCGCTCGCTCGGGTATATCCAAACTCTACCTGTCGCAGAGCGCTGAGGTCGGTTTGGACATTGCCTGGTCAGGCCGACCACACCACACATTCCATATCCATCCATGGTCTCCTGGGGGTTGTGGGAGGAGGGGCAGTGGAGAACGCCGGCCACGTTGAATGTGTTTTAATGTTTACCGTGCATGTGGATTTGGGTTTGAGTGGGACATCGACATGCTCTTCTGCCATCGTGCCTTTGCCTAGCTGCATGACTCTTCTCCCCATTTGCCTGTCTTGGCTCATATTAGTGTTGCCACAATAACAGTTTTAGTACAACTTTGATACCTAAATAATTCAAGATGAACATTCAGAATATTGACCCCACAGCATGATGGTGAAGTAACTTTAGCGTCTGTCTGTTAAGGACATTGTAGTTCATGACTGCTGGCAACTGCATCAAACAATGTAATCCCCCTGATGTTGAAGTGAGTGATAAATAACCCGTTTCATTTGGGTACTGAGATAGATTCTTAGCCCCCATGTCAAGGTGCGTCAAAGTATTTTTTGCAACACTGATTTTTTTCAATATGCCATTGTAGTTATCTGTAAGTTAAATTTTAACCTTTCAAGTGTATCAAAGCCAAAGCTCAAGTGTTGTGACAACACTAACTCATCCCATCCGTGTTGTAACTTACCACTGATTTCCTTACGAGCTACTTGAATCCTCTGATCCTCCTTTGTCCCCTCAACCCCTCTGACTCTCTCTCTCTCTCTCTCTCTCTCTCTCTCTCGCTCTCCCTCAGTTGACCCTGACCCCAGCGCAGCAGATGTTGATCCAGCAGGCCCAAGCTCAGTTCCTGGCGGCAGCTGTGCAGCATTCAGCCAACCAGCAGAACAGCACCACTGGGGCCAGCATCTCGGCCTCCGCAGTCACGCCCATCAGCCCGCTGCCCCTGTCGCAGCCCATCCAGATCGCCTCTGTAAGCTCCAATCAGCCGCGGGTGTTTTTCTGCAAATCCTTAATGTATATTTGGGACCACGCTCACAGTCCTTAAAGGCTTCGACTGTCTAAACCCATTC
This sequence comes from Apeltes quadracus, assembly GCA_021346845.1. Lineage (NCBI taxonomy): Eukaryota > Metazoa > Chordata > Actinopteri > Perciformes > Gasterosteidae > Apeltes > Apeltes quadracus. The sequence continues at coordinate 7,531,877 of CM037932.1, read as the reverse complement.
CGTGTGTGCCACAGAAGGTCATTAGCTAGGAATACAATGACAGAAATACCCCATGTATAAGTTTTACAGTAAAGTGAAAAGTGTGGCAACATGTTTAGCTAACGTAAGAAGTATGGTGGCTGTGTTACACTGTTTGTTATATGCGATTAAAGACACAGGACAAAACCTTAGGAACAAGGTGTTCCAACCCATACAGGACTAATGGTATATGTGAACTTCATGACTTTTCTTTTATACGGTTGCTGATTATTTTTCCTTATTTCTTGAGTCGGCTTCTGCATGTCTTTCTGGAAAAATGTCTTGGAAACCATGAAATATAAATATATCCCGTATCTTTGGTAATCGGCTCTTGCTGGGATATTTGCTTTAAGTTCATCACAGTAGAGTATGGCGAGGACTGTTCTTTTCTCCACAACAAGTATGCCACCGTGATAAACGGCTCGTTTCTCCTACTCATAACTGTTGCCTTTCTTTCAGCAGCTACAGCCGCAGAATCTCAGTCTGCCTCAGTTCGTCCTGCTGCAGCCCGGCCACCCCATCGCGACACTACAGCAGCCTACTCAATTCATCATCTCACAGCCAACACAGGCCCAACAGGGTGAGCTAAACACATGGACAACAAAGATCAAACATGTGTGTTGAATATTGTATTGTTATGAAAGTATTATTCATATTTATGTTTTTACAAATCTTGTATTTCCACCCTTTAGGCATATTGCAAGCCCAGAGTCTTTTAAATCTACCTCAAAGCCAAGCTAACCTCCTGCCCACTCAACAAAGCCTCACCCTTGCAACTCAGGTTGGTAATGATGCAGGCAAACTCTGAGAGAATGTGTTTCAGTAATGCCGGCGTTGCTTACACGTTGCCCACAGTAATCCAGGTATTTGAACATAATCACATCACAAAGCCAACATTCATATATTTGTTTGGTGCATTTTCTTTTTGTATTTTTCTTACGTTTACAAACTCTTCCTCAGCCTGATAACGATTTCCGTCCTGTATTTTGCCGCAGCCTGCCACTCCAACCCGCACAACAGCATCCACACCCATTCAGTCCCTGTCCCACACTCAGACGACACCCAAGCGGTTGGACACGCCCACTATGGAGGAGCCCAGCGACCTGGAGGAACTGGAACAGTTTGCCAAGATCTTCAAACAGAGGCGCATCAAGCTGGGCTTCACACAGGTGCGTGGAACTCTGAATAGATTGATTATCCTCGCAATTTCTGTTGTTTTTTTTTCCTCCTCAGGATATTTTTTCACACCAATTCATATTGAATTGAACAATAGTCAAGTCACATCAGTGGAGAGTCTTTTCTAAAAGCTTTCTTTTTGTTTTGTTTCTCGCTCCGTTTCCCTCCTTCTCACCAGGGTGACGTTGGCCTGGCCATGGGGAAGCTGTACGGAAACGACTTCAGCCAAACCACGATCTCCCGCTTCGAGGCCTTGAATCTGAGCTTTAAGAACATGTGCAAGCTCAAGCCATTGCTAGAGAAGTGGCTCAACGATGCAGGTGTGTCCCTGAACCCACCTGAAAACGACCAGAATGCTGTGATGGCCTGCATAGGGATCCCTTGCAGTGCCTTGTCTTTACCTCTCCTCCCTTCCTTTCGTGTCGGTGCTGTTTGTGCAGAGACCCTGACATCGGACCAGTCCCTGTCCAGCCCCAGTGCCCTGGGCTCCCCGGGCATGGGCATCGAGGGAATCAACCGCAGACGAAAGAAGAGGACCAGTATTGAGACCAACATCCGAGTGGCCTTAGAAAAGAGCTTTCTGGAGGTTAGAAGCACATTTTCCTGAAGTCAGAAATATTGCTGGGTGCTGGGAAAGTTAGTTTAAGCTTTACCATTCAGTGTTTAACAAGTGACAGATGTACAGTCAATGTACTCCTCAGTGCTCACAGGGCATCTCTGGCTTTTTTGCCCCCTTCAAGCAGAACCAAAAACCTACCTCTGAGGAGATCACCATGATCGCCGACCAGCTCAACATGGAGAAGGAGGTGATTCGGGTCTGGTTCTGTAATCGCCGTCAGAAAGAGAAGAGGATCAACCCTCCCAGCAGCGGAGGAGCAGGAGGCTGCACCCCCATCAAAACCCTCTTTACCCCCAGTAGCCCTTTAGTAAGGATGCACACATTCACGCTCAATTGTTTCTCCATGTTTTCTAGATTCTTTTAGTGTCTGTTCCGTTCCAGAAGATCTGTCACTCTGTTGTTTGTAGGGTTACTATGACATGTGAATTGTCATCATTGTTCTCTGGAATTGGCTCCAATGCCAGAAGGTACCTTTGTGTTTGTGGCTGTAGTTTATTGCGCCGTAACACCACAGCTCATTCGGTCCTCATTCTGTTGCCCAGGTGGCCAGCACAGCGAGCCTTGTGAGCAGTCCCACTATCAACACACCCACCACTCTGACTGTAAACTCAGTGATGCCTCTCACCAGCACCAGCGTCTCCAGTCTGTCGTTCACAGGTGTGTACAGATGTGTTTGCCTCTAAGATAAAAAGATTGTCAAATCAAACAAAAGGACAAGAATGAATGCTGACTTGTCTTACTTGAATACCTTTTTTTTTTTCTCTTCTCTCCCCGCGCGCCTAAAAAGGCACAAACACCGCGTCCGTCATTTCCACGGCGCCCATATTTACTACCGCCAGCTCTCCGTCGCTAAGTCCCTCGCCCACCACCATTCAGTCCGGTAACTCGGAGAGCAAGGTACAAACCATCCTCAACCAGGTCCCGACATCCATAGCCACCACTTTGGGGACGGGTCAAGTGATGGTGTCGGCGTCGGGGCTGTCTGCGGCGCTGCAGGGCGCGCAGTTACCCGGCAGCTTTGCTGCTATGGCTGCTGCTGCCGGGCTCAACTCGGGACTGATGGCATCCTCACAGTTCTCTCCGGGGTTAGTGGAGGCCTAGTTGATCCCGGGCTCCGTTGTCCTCTCTATTGAATTAAATGAACTTGTCCTTGTGTCCAGGGGGGCCCTGCTCAGTCTGACCGGAGGCCTTGGCGGCGGTCTGAGTCCTGCCCTCATGAGTAACAGCACCTTGGCTACCATCCAAGGTGTGTATCAATGTATGTATATTCAATTATTCCTCTACATACATTTCTTTACTTTATACAGTCTTGGATTCAGGGCTTTGTATGACTGGAGATCCCGACCTTTTTAGTGTGATGACAGCAGAAACACTCAACGGTGTTTTGGTGGTTTGTCTTTATGACAGAGAAACGGGAAAGGCGAGACAACTTGAAAACCAACATAGTTTAGAGTATTTCATATGGGTGACTTCTTCAGATTCCAGTATACAAAAGTAACTTTTTCTGTAAAAGTGGAAAACATGGTTTGATTGTTGTTTTTAAAGCTAAAGAGGGTTCGCAAGGATTTTTCACTTTGGACCAAAATAATTCTAGCCACGCCCACAAGGATAATGTTGCTGAGAGAAAAGAATCCTCCTGAGTGATGATAGTTTGAAACAAAAAAAGATGGTAACAGTTGGACCAATAAGATCCTTTTCTCCCGCCCCCCCCTCTCCTCCACAGCTCTGGCTTCGAGTGGCATCACTTCCCTGGACGGCAACCTGCTGTTCGCCAACACCTCTGCCGGCACGCCGATCTTCCTGACCCCCCAGAACCTGTCGCTGCTCACCAGCTCCCCCCTCAGCCTGGTGTCGGCCGGGCCGGGGGGGCTGCAGGTGACGTCTGATGCTCATCATCAAGCCAGCGGTGCCGCGGTGCCGGTGCAGGCCTCGACCATCACCGCTGCCTCCAAGGCTCAGTGAAGGCCGCCGGGCTGCGTCCCGGGGCGACGCCGGGGTTTTCGCGCCGTGCACTACTCTCTCTCGCCTCGCAGGGGGGCTGTTGGGTCTCGGCTGTGCGCCTCACTAACCACCCGACATTCTTTCCACTGTATCAATCATTATTTAATCCTTTTGCTGCCACCAAAAAGAAAAGTACCTCGAGTGAGGTTGACTTTTTATTTTTATTTAACTTTTTTTTTTTTTTCTTTTCATGATTCTTGGATGTTTTTTTTCCCCCACCAACATTAGCCAGATGGACGCAGTTGTTGACCTGTGGCTCCTCATGAACCTTGAGGACTGTCAAGGAAAAAGTCTATATATCCTCGGCACCATCAAGCTGTTCACATTGTGTTTGTGTGTATATATAGATCTATACATCTATATATCTATAGATGTATATCCTCCAATTTCCAGGTCAGAATTTTGTCCGAAATACTAACCAAAAACTTTACGATTTTCCTCTTTTTAACATTTAAACTGACCGATTTACTACTAATTTCACTATATTCATCATCACTAATGGGGATTTGTGTCACCCAATCTTTAATTAACTTTTTATTTTTAATTTAGACAACCTTGACGTTAATCATATCAAAGTTATGTAGACAGACACTTTTTATTTCTTTTGTCCTTGCGGTCTTTTTTTTTTTTTTTTTTTTTACATTTTCAGAACTTTGTAAATCTAAGTTAAGATTTAACTATACATTTTTAATCGTGGTTATAAGGCTTTAAAAACGGCTTTAATAAGTGGCCGATATAAAGGTTATCACTGCTTTAAGGGTCGGAGGGGCGACATGACGTGTCCCTCCGGGTCTCTCCTTCTGGAAACACTGAGTTTTACACTTTTCTGCGGTGGCAGAGTTGCTTTTGTAAACAGCGGTCTTCAGAGCGATGCTGTCATGGACGGAGGACTGTGCATTTAGTTCGGAGTTTGAGGTAGAGACATCAGCATGCGTCGTCTACAGTTCAGGCAGAAGCTGAGAGTTGGGTAGCTGCATGATCCACAAGGCTGACCGGCCTGTTTTCGGGGAGGAATAGTCGGGGGGCGTGTGGTCAATATACCGAGTGTATGGTGGCATTGGCTAGGTGAGGTTTATTGTGTTGTGTTTTTTGTTTTTGTTTCTTTGATAGTAGTACCGTCGTATCTACTTGTGCACAGTATCTGTACCAAAAAACTGGATTGATGAGCTGCAGTCTGCCTGTCTTGGGAGGAATGAAATTCTTTTATTTTTCTGCAGTCATTCGACTGGCTTACGTACTTTAAGATATACCAAAAATATTTGTTCAAATAATTGCTGTGTGTAGGTTAGTGTAGTCACTATATTTATGAGTACAAAAATCTCTCCATTGTCAACAGAATAGAGATGCAATATTTTGATCATTATTTTCCAAAGAAGACCTTTTATTATTAAAAAATTGAGCGATGAGACACTTTGTAAATTATTTGACAAAGTTCTCATTGCTCAACTTTTGAATTGGCAGCACAACCGACCAGAAAGAGGTCGACTGGTGGGTTGGTGCATGAAAAATTATTATTTTTTCATCACCCAACGCCTGATCTTGGTTATCGCCCGGCCATTTGATGGTTTTGTTTTCCTTTCTTCATCTTTTTTTCTCTTTTTTTTGGTAGCAGTTTGGGACTTTTCTGAAGCGTTCATGGAAGAGTTTTGTTTTTTGGGGTTTGTACTAATATTCAGCCATAAAACGACAGCTTAAACCAAAGTGGTTTTCCTCAGTAGTTTCTGTACCTGTCCGAGCACGCAAGTTGACGTTCACGCGATCTCTATTCCCCACACTGCTGATAAATTATTTCCTCTCTTCTCCCACCGCCGTCGTTGCCGCATATCCCTGATTTGTTGTTGCTGATGGAAAAGGATCACAGAAACTTTAGCTTTAACAACTTGCTGCCGAAACTCCGGGAGCTGTCGAGAGGCACGCATGCTCCCTTTATAGCTTTATGACGACACCGAGTGAAATCAGGCTTTGTGATTCAGAAACGTATGAATTCATCCATCCATCAGATAACCAAATACTGCCCCTCCTCTCAGCGCCGTGCAACGTAGCCTTGCTGTGCTACGGCCAAAAACAACAATAAATCACCACCGCAACGATATCCCTCGAGACCGTAAGCAGCGTAATCTGTCCGTGTTATCCTCTAGTGTACTTCTTTTCTGTTGTTGATTTTATTTTGACGGAATATACCTCAGCAGCACTTAAACATAAGGTTCACCTTTAGGCATTTCTGTGTATAGAACCACGTAGAATGTGTAATCATTGTCTGGCTCGCCATTCAAACTTTATACTGATAAACCACACATAAAAGGACAACCTACTACTGCTATTTTCTAGTACTACTATTTATGGGGTATTTCCAGGTTTAATTATTATTTTGAGATCCTTCTTGCCAAAGTAAAAGCCTTTCACTTTGCAGCTTGGCAGGTGTCTGGCTGCCGTCCTCGGGGCCCCGGCGGGCCTAAAGGACCCGGTCCTGTTCCAGTGCTGTTTGTAGTTACTAAAGAGTTGAACATGTGCTCGCGAGATAAACCAGTGGCCATCGGCACCATAGGATGTTACTGAAATATTTATCTGAATTGGAGAAACGAGCTTTTCTTAATTCTATACATATAAATATATATAAACCCTTGTAAGATATTCATATTTTATATTTGAACCAGTATGTTATCAAGACTGAATGTAGTGTCATGCTTACTCGAAAAAGAGGAAAAAAAAAAAAAAACTCCCCTCAATCTTTTTATTTTTCTGCTATTGCAGGAATCTTTATCATTTTTTTTAATTCACAAAAACTGACGACCAAAAAAAATGAGAATAAACCTGAGACGACGCCTCAGTGGTGGCACGACGCCTGCAAGGTCTCTTCAACAGGAAGCTCCTGACTGCAGCGTCTTAATCTTTTAATAGGCTCTTTTTTTGTTGTTGTTGTGGACTTGATTTGTTGTGCTGTCTTTAACAATCATTTAAAATATTTTTTATATTACTTTATGCCTTAATTGTTTTGTATAGTGCGAGAGGGCAAGATCACTGGCTTTCTTAGTTTGACAAAGAAGATTAACATTATCATTTATGCCTTATTGTTACGTAGAAGACATGAGCATTGTAGCATTGTGTGTGTGTGTGTGTGTGTGTGAGTGAGAGAGGGAGCGGTGAGCTCACCTGGTGCATTGTTTTTACTGTAACAAAACCGTGTACTTTGGGCATTTTAGGAGCGTGGGATGATTATGTTGCTACCGATGTTTTTAGGTGTGACTCAAACCTGTTGAAGATACTTATGAGAAAAGCTTTACTAATAATTCTAATAAAGTGTGTTTGAGTATCTTTATAAAGAGGGCGGTCTGCAAACCCTTGTGGTGCATTTCCATCTGTCATTGGGTGTCCCATAGTGATTTTACAAGCATGGTGAGACATCAGAGTACTTTTGTCCAGAGAAGGGGAGGAGCCGGAGGGAGGAGTGATACTGATTAACTAAAACTTCAAGGAAGCCCCGTTTATGGTTCAAAGTCCAGTTTGTGATCACAGTTAATCTCTACTAGTGATCTTAACTGTCAAGTGACGTCGTTTCTTCTTCATCGCTGCGTAATCCAGAGATTTCTCGTGGATTCGCCACAAATCGAGTTGTAGTTTAGTCAACCTGCCACACTGGCTGTTTTTTTTTTTTTTTTTTTTTTTTTTAAGGTTGACAAAAGGAAGTGTGGAGCACCGATTAGGCGACGGAAGCTGTATACCTCATGTCTAACTTGGGACTGAGTAAAACATGCTTTAATCTACTAATGACATAAATGAAAAATATATGAAAAAATATATATATATAAAAGAAACGTAAATAAAGATGAAAATATAGAAGTTTGTGTCGGCGGAGAAGCCCGTTCATACCTGTACTTTGTGAAGGCTTGTGGGAAATGCCACCACACGGGGGAGACAGATCACATCCAGTACTGCTCAATGTTTTGCTTTCACAATTTGGTGTCTTCATGCTGCACACTGATGTATTTTTCAGCATTGGATGGAAATGATTTGTTGTAACTTGAGATTTAGGTTTGAGTATATTGTATTCCTTTTTACTGTCTGTTTAAAAGTCACTTTTTCTCATGAATAGACGACCCCTTCACGTTTGAACACTTAAGTTTGACAATCCTGTTTTGTTGTCCCCCCCCTCTTACCAAGTACAGGTATCTACATGCCTTCCCACACAGCGGCGCTCCCTCGCTTTCCTGTGGTACCAACATTAACCAAAGACTCCTAACTTGATTGTATATGAGCGATGCCCCCCCCCTCCTCGACGCTCTAAACCGTGTCCTCGATTCATCTGTAAATAGTTTGCTTTTAATTGCATGCGAATGTGTATCCGCCCCGGAAACACTCGGCGGTTTCAGTGCCTGTGGGCGGGGACTAAAGATAAAAAGGGGGCGGGGACCTGAGACTACGCAGGCTTCTCCGAAAAGACACACAAACCAATCGGGTGGTATCCGGGTGATGTTTGTTAACACGCACTGAGGGTTAATCCCGTGCACACTGTTCACGCTCGGGACTTGTGCTTTAGCTGTCCTGAGCGCTGTCGTTAGGGCGCCGCCCCATTGCCACTGCCCCGCCTCTATCGCTCGCTCTCTCTCTCAAGGACGGGTGTGAATCCTATTCCCGCCTCGCTCAGTGTGTCCGTCTCGTCCTCGTCATCTGTACACTGTATAGTCCAGAGCATTGACCCTGTTGTCTCCCAGGAATACACATCCTGGGCTCTGATTTTTGACTCTCACTGCTGTGTCCCCCCCCCCTCCTCCCGTCCTCCTTGTAACGTTGTCTCTTCACTACGGACTCCTCTCAGCTGTGACACTATGCATCACGGTCCTCCTCTCTGCATGGACTGTGTCCCTCCAGCTAAGACCTCTGGCCGACGGGCTTCAGTGACACTTTGTGTAACGCTTTACTCCGGCTGAGGTTGTAGGACCTCACGAGCGCGATCCCAAAGCAAAAATCCAAATATTTACCTTTTTGACAAATGCAGATACCAAAGAGATATCTCTGTCCTGTGTCTTTCTCTGTTTTCTCTCCTTTCCACCCTGCAGCATGTGTATTAAGAGACAAACCCGGCACTGGCACTAGTCCTAGCCTCAGTAATTCCAAAGCTAGATGTATATTTTGGTATATTTCCTGGGAAGAACTTACGTGGAAAGCGTCTGTTTCTTGTTCGTTTGTTGTAATCTCTTTTTTTCTGTCGCAGCATGGAACTAATTGCAGAACTGTCTTACTCTTGGTAGGTGAAAGATATAGTATTTTTGTATGTTTTGGGATTCGTCATGTGTGTGATTATCAGTTCACAGCCTAAGTGACCACAGCTTTCAACAAGGAAAAATGAGAATGGGAAAAAAAAAAGAAACGCCAACCATGTAAATATTTTGTCTGTGTATCTCAAGAACTGCATTCTGTAAAACATTTACTTCTCGTGTGGAAAGCATGGGCTCGTCTAGAGGAATGTGTCCCCGATTTATTCTCCCTTTTTCTTATTCTGCCGTCTTCTAGTAAATGTCTCTCCAGGAGTCTTAACGTAAAGACTCCTGCTTTCCATCGTGGACAAATCGCTGAGACACACTGCTCCAAAAAGGACAACAAGGAAAATGAAACCAAACTAAATTGCCTCTAGTCACGGCAGCGAAGAACTGAAAGGTTGTGTAGGAGTTTTAAGTATGTGAATCAGGATACATTGTAGATTTTTGATGCATTTGTCTGCTGTATTTTTGTTGGTTTGGTTTTTATACACATATTAAAATAACATTTTACTGTAACTGTACAGTTTTCTTTTGTTGTAAACATCATTAAAACATTTTCCAAGTGTTTTGATTTTGCTTCCACTTTTAATGCCACTCACTTGGCGAAATCAAGCATACTGGTGTGTTGATTCGCAGCAGGAACAAAGTTGTAGCCGTGCTAAAATCTTCTCTCGTCCAAATTGTAATTTATAACAAAAGTAACGAGACTAACCTTGCTTCCGCTGTAACCTTTCTGCAATGTTTGACCCCGATCAGTAAATGATAGATTGCTAACGCGCCAAAATACCACGTGGAACCACATGCTTGATGCACATCTGTATGCAAAGTCACCATTAGCGTGCCGCTCCATACTCGCTAGTGTGGCTGTGAGAGACGGGGATTGCAGAGGTTAGTAAGTAAGTAAATTTAATTTCATTCCACTGACCAAAGTGCTGTACAGAGGATATGGCTAAAAAATAGAAAATAAGAAAAAATGCCCACTACCATACATTCGTGGTACTCGTCTTTGCAGAGAAAAGCACCACGCTTGATTTTATTTGAAGCATGTTTGTCATTTTTACTTGATATGTTGATAATTATTTGTTCTGTAAAATACTTGCACTAATCGGATCACTAATTCGGCTAAATGTACCAGATGAAATGAGCGATGCTGTCTGAACCCTGCTGGGCTTCAGCGGGGAGACAGAGGAGGTGCAGCGACGCCTTCGGGGATCAGGGACGCCGCTTGGGCCGACTGGAGGAGAGAGACTTCAGTTTAAGATCTTCGAATACGAAACATTGCAGATTATTATCGGTTTGTATTTTCTTTGTAATAAAAGTTGGGATAAATTTGACCCTGGAGGAATCGACGTGACAAAAACATTTCTAATCAGATCAACTTAAATGCACAGTGATTGCATATTCCACTAATCAATATTGAAGAGAATCAGGGCATCTGGAGAAACATTCTAACTATTTGAGATGCTTTTTGCTTGATGCTGCAGATGCTTTTTTTTCTCTTTCATTTTGGCCTCGTCCCACACGTTAAACACTGTGACCATGTGAGTGATTAAACAGTCTTACCCCAGTCTGGTTTTTCTTGGCAGCTTTTTTCTGGAAGCGATGAAATAAATACAATGATTGGATGCTCAGGTAACAGAACAGGCTAGAATGTGACCTTTAAAAGTCCCACTTACCTTTTTTTTGGCGGGTTTAAGCTCTTGGTATTCATCGGTATCTTTTGGTCTCTGAAGCTCCTGTAGAGGAAACGTGACGTTATGATGTAATACTTTCCATCAGAGCAGCTGAGTTAAACAGGTCTGCTCATCAAAGGGTTTGAGGGTTTCTCTTTACCTGGTAAATGCAATCTTCCTGTTTAGTCAGGTACACAAAAGAAAAGGGGGGAAAATGCACATATTCAGCACATACACATGAACTCATGGATAGAAACAGTTTGAATGAATCAATAGGCAGAGGAAAAATGGAGAAACAACGATACTTACAGGCCCTCGAACCGATCGGATGTAGGAAAACTACAACGAGAGAAAATGAACGTTTTAAAGAGCAGGGCTTCACCGTGCTGAACTATTTAATTGTTTGAATCATTGATTTAACATAAAAGCTTAACCAATGTAAAAACAATAAACGTCTTCCAACGAGACTGTTCTGTGAAACCAGTTTTTAAGTTATCTAAGCGTAATCTGATAACTAAACTAATGAGTTGACTCATTCTTTTGGTAGCTGATTGTCGTACCTCCCCTCCTGTGTACAGCTCACCTTTTCTCTGAAGAAGAGCGCCGTGGCCACGATGCAGTAAAGAATCAGTATGGAGTCCAGGAGGTAGCAGACCCCCGGATCGTTGAAACTAATCACTGCGGGACAGAAGAAGCCCAACATTCTTATTTTATTACTAATGTGCAAGGTTCTTATTACTACTGTATCGTGAGATGTTTTCTTCCACTGAATAAGTATTTCAGTGGGGTTTAATCTGATGGATGAGACATTTGCTTACAGCAAACAGATCCATATTTTAAAGGTAATATCAGTTAGGACTGTAGAATTATCTTCGGCAGGGAAACTCCCATTACAGCTCAAAAGCAGCCTGAGGGGTAAAGTGAGTTAATAATATCAAATAACTGGCATCGTAATAACACCACTACCATCAAGTATATACTGTATATCCACTATTTGTGCACATCTACATGACAGTACTTTCAACTATACAACACTTATTGTGTAACATTTTCTGTGACAACGCCCTTTTGGTGGTTTATTACATAAATGTATGTATAGTACATGAATAGCTTTGTACATTCACAGAAGAAGCCCACTGCATTTGTTTGTATATCTATATTTTGTATCGGAGTATTGAGTCAGACACCCTGAAACAGGAAGTAAGAATGTACGTATCTGTATTTTGGTAGATCGGATGTCTTCCTCTCAGTTCGGGGGGCTGCTCTGTGCTTTTAGTGAGACCTGTTTATCTCGCTTTGCGGTTGGAAAGAGCGGCCATGTTTTGAAAGGTTTTCTAGCTGCTATGCCTTCTATAGCTGCTTTAGGACGTAACATTTTTTTTAGTGAAAGTTTTTTATTAACTGTTCCAGAAGGAAAGTAACGGTCAGTGAGTCAGCGAAAAAAAAACGGGTCAAATGAATTAAATAAACGGGGCGATATTGTTACACACAAAGACACACAATTGAATTTTAATGGCGATTTTAAAGTAGAAAAAGAACAAAGAAAAAAAACCATCAATGTGTTGAAACAAAGAACTGCAACAAGCAGAAATACAGTCAACACGTTATTGAAGAAGATCATTTTTCTTGTATTCCTGTCATAATGTCATAACTGTCTAACGATGTTAGAGTTAGCATACGCAGACAAGCAGCAAAGCATATATACCAATGTGGTTGTTGCAGAAACCCTGCTTAAAAAAATCTATTGTGAGTTCTTCTGCTGAGGGAGTTTTGATGTTTTTAATGTTTAATCCTCACATGCTGCTTCGGAGATTCACCTGTAGCATTTTCACACTCAGCATCGTGTCTGGAGGGAGGTTATTTATTCATGCTCGCTTTCTTTCATCATGATGAATGTGACAGAAATACTTAAAGTGTTTTTTAGTAATTTTGAATACATATTTTTGGTAAAAACATGGAAAACATCAGATACACACAAATTTCCCGTCGTGAAAACTTCTCAAGTTAAACCCAAAGGAAATGAATGCAGTGCATTTGTGATATAGGAAGAAGCTTTTGAAAACAATGGGAGGAATAAAATAACTAAAGCTCCCGCAGTATGTGAAATTCAAAAGCAGTACACATCATGTTTAGTACGATGCTCCATCAGCATGATCGACTGTCGTTTAACATCCAGTGTTCCATGTACTGTAAAATGTGATTACTCTCACGACAAAACCGTAAACAGGTAAGTTTTCCGCCAGTTATCGGAGCAGAAAAGGCCTCTGTAACAGGCGTTACTGGTGCTGAGTATTAAAACGCATCCTGGGTTTCGTCACAAACTGAATTAAGATCAGTCTCTTAAACCCGCTGCTGTTTTGCAACGGCGGTCAGGTTAAATGGGTGACAAACATTTCGGCCTGAACTCAATCAGAAAGTCAAGAAACGGGCTTACCGGCAGAGGCAACGGGCATCAGGAGCCCAAACAACACCAACACACCTGTCTTCATCGCGGCCATGGCTCTCCCTCCTCGTCTCTCTCTCTCTCTGTTCTGTGCAGACGCGCTTGTCTTTCCTTCTGTCTGTCTTGGTTGCCTCTGGTTGCTTCATACGTTCCGCTATCAGAGGAAGTGGCTGAACTGACTACCTGCCAATGGACTGAGACGTTTGCTGCGGGACCTTCAAAGCAAACAACCGCCAACCCCCACGTGAAGTTCACACTCCTGGAAATAGTAGTTATACTAAAACTGTAATACTGGTTTACATGTACAGACAACTCACAATTTTGCAAAACAGCCAATAGTTTTGTATTGCACAATATTGTATTAGATTTAAAAGAGCGTATATATTAGACAACAATCTAACTTATGGTAAATTTTGTTTCTTAACCATTAGAACTGCGTTGCATCCGCTTTTGAAGGTACTTGTAGGGAAGAACAACATTTTAAAAAGCAGCATATGGCACAGGCCTGCATTTACAAATGTGGCAGGAAGACTAAAACAGAAGTTATCAGAGTAGAAATCAGATTGTAGAGATTGTTTAGTACAAAATGCGCCTGTTGGTGAATGACTACAGAGAAATGTAATGAGTCCATCCACTGACTGCAGGGGGATTGAGCTGGTTACTGTCTGTTTAAGTAACTGTGTTCAAAAGGTCAAAAGATAAGTTGACCCCCCATTATACGTAAATGTCAGTGTGTGTCTGTGTAAAGAAAGAGGTTACAGAAATGAGACCTCTGCACTTTTCAAAAAGTTACGACAGTCTCCAGTTGCGTAATCGCACAGATCTGTGACACAAAGGCAAAAGCATTTCAAATTTCAGGAAGTTGACTTTTTTTTACATTTAGATGTAAAATGTTCAGGGTTCAATATGTTCAATATCTATTCGAAGTAGAAGCAAAAAGCCACAGTACAAAAATAATGTGTTGTCAACATTGTAGACTTAAGACAAACATCGTGTACTATAACTGGATAAAGGCATGTCAGTGTCGTGTTTAGACTTACTTACAAAGAATAACTAAATAAATGTTTAAATGAGAAGGACGTGTCTGCTGCTAAGCACGTGACTTTCTGGGTGTGTCTTAAAGTCACATGACCCTGATGTTAGACGTCTTTGCTGAAGCGGTGATCATAAAGTGTGAAAAGAGGAGCTAAGCTAACCTTAAAGCCAGCGTATGTCAATATAAGACGTTTAGTAGTGTTTCTTTCTGTGAGTTGCGCCTCATCATCCTAACAAATCCGTGCGCTTGACTTTTATTTCTCATTTTTTCCTTGTTGCTGTTAAGCTGACGTTAGCCGGACTAGCCGCTACGCTAACGTTAGCTACCTCTTGTTGTGTTGCTGTGATTTCTCCCCGACGAGCAGCCGGACACGAACCCGAGGAACATGACGCAGATCGGCGGTGTGCAGCTATGGCTCCTGGCATTGACGTTGCAGATGATTTTAGGTGACTATCCATTGTATTTACGCTGTTTTTTATTAACGATTACCTAGCGAGCGAAACTGAACCGTTACCGAAGGTCACAGATAAAATGCCCCCAACTACGCTAACGCTGGGAAGAGCTTCGGTTGGCCATCGTTTCATGGCGTTGGTGTTGGTGTTTCATGGCGATTTAATCTGTGAAGACGGAAATGTCACTAGATTATTGTAGCATTTAGCCTGTCGGACCAACGCGCTTTTAATATCTAAGTGGAGGTTTGGGTTTCTTGGCCTTGAAAGTGCAGAATTGGTTGAGTCAGTTTCTTCTATAATCTATTAAAAATTGAGCTGTGTTATTTGTAATGGTGGAACATAACAATTGCCTACGTATGTTAATGTAATGTTGAGTTAATTGTACTTGAATACAGTCCTTAAAATGTATAAAGTAGTGACTGAATCCAAAAGTAAAATGGCCTAATTGATTTATTTAAAAAAAAAACAATGGCATCTGCTCTTTCTCCCTCACTGGAATTTATGATGATATAGTTCACGTCAAAGGTTTAAAAAAAATCTCTTCTACATCACTGCAAAAAATGCTCTCTGTAGTTAAAGTGAGCACAGTTAAACCGTACTCCTTCAGAATATGAGTTTAAACACATTATTCTACTACCAAACTCTGTTCTGTAGAGTGAAAAATACAGTATTGCATATTTTATTATGCTGCTGCAACTTCACTGGATTTTTGTTGCAAATATTATACCTGATAAAATTTGGGACAATAAGTTGTTCAAGTTGACAGAAAAATAATCGGCAGAACCGCAACTTTTTGTTTTCTTTGAGATGATTTTTGCTGTGGTTTGGTTCTGGCCTATGAAAGGAAATTGTCCCCTCGTGCACCTCCTCCTCACTATTTACTCACGTTTTATCGACCGAACAATTGATCTTCAGCCCTTTTCTTCCTCACTAGAGCTCTCTTTTAGCTGTAAATAAAAAACTTCTGCAAGTAAAAATAAATGTGTTCTACTAGTGTGGTACGTACTAATGAAAGCTTTGGGCTATGATGAAGGTTCAATACTCTTCCTTGTCACGTTTTCTTCAAGATCCAAATAAATGATTTGTTTTTAGATGTCCCTGCAAGCCTCAACGCTCTGGTATCAAATATAACATAACTTTCTTTCTTTTTTTTTTTCAATTTTATGTTAACTAGTTAAGGGTCTAAAATACTTGTTTTACCTGATTGAGCTTGTCCCATCCAAACCTAACCGGACCAAGAGAGAAAATGGCTATTTTTAGGTAAAAATGGAAAGGAAAATGTTAAAGTTGAATTCGAAATGGAGTCTTTATCCACTTTATAGTGAAATCTTGTAATCAAAATGAGCCCATCATAGGGATCGAAAAAGTGCCTAAGCCTTTAACTTTGTCAATTCAGAAGTTTATTATTTATTACTGTAGGTTCAAATCCTGTTGATGTAATGCTCATCTCAGTGATACCAGTCTAGACTCTCAACCATACGCTTCTTGCAGCGGCCTTGCTGCAACAGGGTTTGGCTACGGTGGCCCCGCCCACAACATCCCAAACCACGGCTGCACCGCACGAGGACCCCGGCAGGCCTGAGAAAGGACGCTACGTGGTCACAAGTAGCAACGGTACAGCCTGTCTTCTGGCATCCATGGGTCTCCAGCTCAACGTCACGTTCCACTCTGTCTCACAAAATAAGGTGCCTAAATATAACCCGCAATGCCAATGCCTGAATCCCCTTGGAGCTAAATATACAGACGCATTTGCAGTGCTAAAGGTTAGCTTTTACTCATCTGCAGACGGTGCAGGAGGTTCTGAACCTTCGGCCCAATGTGACAAAGCCCTCCGGGTCGTGTGACCCTGACAGGGCCTCCCTGCTGCTCTCAACGGATGCAGAGAAGACCAACCTCACCTTCATCTTCACTCTGGTAAGTCACTGAGGTTATTTGTCACGCACTTATTTTGGGCCTCTGCGCTCCACACTCCTCAGACTTGCCATTCAAAGTGCATCTTGAAGTGCATCCCGATTCCTAAAATGCATCTTGAGAATCTCCTTCCCTCACAAGCATGTGCCCTAAACCCCCTGTACTTTGTGAAATAGCCACTAGGCGCCAGCTGGAGCTTCCTCTAAACTCCCTTCACTGCAACATCACTGACTTCTTGCGGTCTTCTCTCCAGAATACCACGTCCAACAAGTACCACCTGAGTGAGGTGTCTCTGTCAGCCGACCTGCCAGACATGAGAGGTGAGTGCAATAAACCCGCCAGTTGCTATGGTAAGTACTTCATCTGGTTTAATAAGCACGTGATCCAACTCGGTTGTTTGTGATGTAATCTGAATTTTTGCGGTTTCGTGCCACATGGGACAAACGGAGACCCCACTGACCGTGATTCTGTGTTATAAACTGCTTTTAGCGGTAGGACTCTTTTGACAATGTACTTGGTAAATACAAATGAAGCGTGCCCTCTCGCATTTAACGACTTCCTGTATATTTTTAAACCCGGTAAGAGGTACACTTCTGATACACTTGCATGGATAGAGTTGTCACAGTTCTCGCCCCCTGATGATGAGTTCAACTAGACAGGTGGTCATAAAATGCTCTCACTGTATCCCCCAAGCTAAGGGGTTGCGTGTCTATTTAATCTTTAGATGATCTGGATGACCTTTGCAGTCAACTGGGCAAAGTGTGGCCATGTAAATGAGAACGAGAACTTTCAGAGGATGCTTAATGTTTTATTTTAATACAGAGGCCTTTTATTTAGTAGAAAACCTGTCCTGTATGTATCATGTTTCGTTGGTCCCTTGACTCCTCGTTCCCTTTTTCTAATGAGTGCCTCCCTGTTGTCCCGCTGTAGGGCGCTTCTTGGCCACTAACCGCAGTCTGGACTCCCTGCGGGGAACCTTTGGGTTCTCGTACATGTGCCACAAGGAGCAAACTCTGACCGTGGCCCAGAATTTCTCCATCAACACCTTCCAGCTGCAGGTGCAGCCGTTTGGCCTCAGCGGAGATCAGTTCGGAGCAGGTAGGCCCCTCGCCCTGTCGACTCGGGATTCAATGAATCGGCTCTGTCTCGCTTTAATGCTTTCCTCTCCGGTGTTTGCCCCCCCCCTCCCGCCACTCTTACCCTCTCAGCGGAGGAATGCCAGTTGGATGTAGACGACATGTTGATCCCCATCATAGTCGGCGCAGCTTTAGCCGGCCTGGTCCTCATCGTGCTCCTGGCGTACCTCATCGGCAGGAAGCGGAGCCACGCCGGCTACCAGACCATCTGAGGTCGCCGCTCGCGGCCCCAGAGACCAGAGCGTGCCGATCCAGACTCGTAAGATTAACCGTGGTCCTACGAGACCTAACACCCCCTCTCCTTGCATCTGTGTGTGCTGTTATTTGCCCTCATGAGTAACACTAGTCATTGTCACTTTGTGGAGGTTGATAAGCTGTTTTTTTCTGAACTGACGAGCTCCTTTTTAGAAAAAAAAAGGGGGCTTTGTTTGGAGATGAATTCGGGGGGGGGAAACTACTGGTATTACGTGAAAGCTGAGCGTGGATGTTGATCAGAGGCTCAATAGGAGTTCTCATTGTATTCCACTATTTATGATTTCTGTGAAAGGAACTTTGAGGGATTGTGTGATTTTGATGGAAAAGCTACTGTAGCTTTTCTTTTTGTTTATCTGGTTTGAAGACTCTTTTCGTGGTCTTTCCCTAAATGAGGTTTGTTACTATAAAGGGAATATTTTTGGCTGTAATGTAATCCACTTCATACGGGAAAGATCTGAGATGTCTTTTCATCCCTAGTTTGCAGATTGTGTTAATGTACAAAAATCACAATGAACTAATCTTAAAGGACATGCAAGGAGTCCTTTTTGGAGTTAAAATGCATTTAGGAATGTCTTTTGGTCACTGGGATGGGTGTGAATTTGTCCCTTATTTCCCTCTTCAGGGTACCAGACTGACTTTATAGGGGTTACTTTGTAAGATAATTGTTTTGGGCCTAATTGAAGGCAGAAATTTAGATTTTCCAAAATGTGACACTATTTGAGGAATGATGGTTGCCACTCGTTTGGAGTCTGTTACAATGTTTGCACAAAACAGGAGTTGCCCTCAAACAAACTAAAATACACTTCAGTCTTCTACATGTGTACAGGTGTAATATTACTCTGGACGTTTTTAAATCCGACTGGTTTAGCTTTTGTTACCTTTTCCCATAAATCTGGTTATACCGTGGACTTTTTTTTTTTTGTCTTTTGTGGAAGAAGTTGCACTAAAGTGATCTCCAATATTGTCTTCAAAGAACAAAAGTGTCCATGAACATGTGTTCTGTGTTATTCAGTGCCTTCCCAGCTGTAACCTAGATGGGATTAAAGTAAAGCCACTACCATGGAGGTACTCGTCCACTCACTGCTGCCATGCCTGGGACACTGCCCGTGTCTCCCGTAGCCTTCATGTACTGTTACTACCACACATGTGCGTCGTTTGATGCAGGAGAAAGTGCAGATTTTTTTTTTTTTGTTGTGTTTTTATCCACTGTGATCTAAATGTCCATGTAGTGATTTAATTGGGTTTTAATTGATTTGTTTGAACTGTTTTCTAAAGGAGAGGTCAATAAACGTGAATGAACAACGATTTGTTTCAGCCGTCGCACATTTATTCATCAGTTGTCAAACTGGTTTCGGGTTTGTTTGGACTTCATAAAAGAGTTGATGCACTACTCTAGAACAATAATGCTGTTGAATCCTGCAAATGCACCAATAGTTTCGAGCTCTTTTTCACATTATTGTGTAAGGAAACCAATTTTATAAATTTGTGGACCCTATTTTATTGTGAAGGGTTTACGTCCTGCAGGTGTGAATGACTGATTATTGAAATGAAAGCCGGTAGGACTGTGATCTCTTAACGTGTGACTGTCCCGTCAGCCATAATCTCTTTTTATAGCAGCTGACATTTTTAGAATGCAAGATCACAAGCAAAACAAAAAGCTCACAGTACATCTGGTGATGAATCTTAATAATATAACTTTCATCATAGTACAGTTGTTACATGAGGGGGGGTGAATCCATCCATCACTTTACGGCCTTCCATTCTCCTCCTCCAGTATTCTGTGTCTACATTTCTCTCGGAGTTTGTCGATCGTCGACATTGACAAACTCCCAGGTTCTGTGAAGATTTTCTGTGAAAAGAGTTGAGTGAATGTCACCAAATCGATGAAGGTTCAGGATTATCCCTCAAGACGTTTACACAGGCAAACTAGAAGGCAGACCGAATAAGCTTCCGCTTCACCGTATCCATGATCAACAGACTAACGAGGATTTTACATTCCACGAGTGGGTCAAATCCCTCAATCTACTGATTTTTCTAATTATTATACTTGGGTAAATCTATTCTCCTCTGTGCAATCTGTCAAAGATGTTTCCATGGAAGAATTCCCCACTATTTATACTGTTACTGAGTCTTTTTTGATAACAATTTAGAATAATACAAAAAATCTAAATGACTTAATACATGTATGAATTTAACCTCTTTGGTCACAATCAAGCTTTTGCTTGCTTTTAGTCTTGATCTGATAATACACTGTATATTTCTGTCTGAGAAATCTCTAATGAAAAGGTGCTTAATGCAGGTTGACCTTTTCCCATGTTTTGACCATCTAGTAAGTTTGCTTTCCTGTCGCTTCGCACCTGCATGAAGGTGTGGCAGTCCAGAGTGAAAGCTCCGCAGGTGATTTGTTTAAAGCACTCGCACACGTCGGCCAGTGAGCGAGCTCTGAGGATCTCTGCCTGGTGGTGAATGATCAGAGTCAGAGCAGTGCGGAAAAGCACCTTGGAGCCCTCGTAGAAAAGGCAATCCCAAATCCGCAAAACCGTCTGGCAAGAGACCAGAAACTATATTCAGGCGCCTGTAGAACATCACCGTGGACTCCTCATTTGTCTCTTGCATTAAAGAGAACATTTCCTTACCTCAATTGGGAGGATGTCGATGTAGAGGCAGATGAACCAGCGTGACACCAGGAGTGTCCATATGCCTGGATACTGGGCCATGAGCTGTCCCACTGCGGGAGCTTTGGCCTTCACCAGCTCCCCGAGAACCTCCTGGTCAGTCTTCAGGCCCATCATGGCCGGGCTGTAGAAGTCTGCAACACTCACCGAGTAGATGCTTCCTGAGTGCAGTAGTGATCGATTGCTGTGCACTGCCCCCCCCCCCCCCCCCCCCTCCCCCCTCCTATTTCTAAGATGAAATCTAAATGTTTCATGTTGTTGGGTTTGTCCAGAAGGTGAGAACTGGAGCGCTACGCGCCTTTAACATCACAACGAGTTAGTCATCATATGAGAGCACAATTCATCTGCATTGTTATGCACAACTCTATACAGTCATTACAAATATGTGACGTTAGCTTAACTACGCTAATATTTCTGTCATCAGTGAACCAAACCCTGCTCCAATTGCACCAACAAGTAAGAAAAGGATCACTTTAAGCATAATAAAATTATAATCAACACATTTGAGTGACAAGTGGTCGAGCAGTGACACGATCTGGGCTTTCTTCCCCTTATACAGAGGAAATGTATGCAGTCCTTTGTTGCAGGTGGGTTAAATTAGTGCACTGAACCACTGCAGGACCGAATTCTGTCTCTGGGTAAAACAAGAAACGGTACCTGGGAGCATTCTGCCCAACAATGCATCCATGAGCCAGAAGGACTTCTCTTCATCCTTGGTGATGATCATGAGGTAGCCCGCAATGAAGTTCATGCCCTGACGTGAACAGAATCCCTAGCTCACTGATTCATTCTGACAGTGAGCCGCATACAGCCAATAACATGCTAGAAAATGTTAGTGAAGGATGTCTCACTACTATGTTGTCAATATAGTTGCATGTCTGAGAAAACGTGTAAATGTACTCCTTTAATTCTTTACCATTAGTAAACATTCTCTACCTTTATTTGACTTAAAGATGTTGCAACATACACCTTATAGGGTTTTCCTTGTTGTTTTCTATAACAGGAAACAAAGTGAACAAACCATTCTGAGAAGACTCTTCCCACGTGTATGAATAATAATAATAAGGGACTAGCCAGTCCTGTTCTTTATTCTTTAGGCAAACAGGTGCTGTTTAACAGAGGGATCTATTCACCTGACAGTATCCCACCTCCGTGTTGTGGTGTCCGTAGGCCAGCAGCACGTTGTACAACGCCCCCTGCAGGCCGGGCTCGGCTCTGCTTTGGAAGAGGACGTTGTCAGGAAAGGTCCTGTGCATGTCTGACGGAGTGGGGACCGGGGACACGAGTGAGCTGAGGACTCTTTTTTCACTTTTCATGTGCTTCTAATGACATTGGCGATGCCTTTGCTGTTGTCACCCTGAAGCCAACGCAGCTGAATGGAAGTAAACCTTCAAAAATGCCTTTAGCGCGCACCTGTATGGATGGTTTCCTTCAGCTTGGCGTCGTGCTCCATGGCCAGCAAGGACTGGTAATGACCCGGCTTGCTCTCCAGGCGCTCCTGTGCACCGCTGGCTGCCATCCAAATCCTGGCCCGGTGCTCGTTGGGCACACCCTTACGCACGTACCGTTTCACTGCCAAACATGAGCTTATAGTTAACGCCACATGTCCAGCACGAAGAGCACCGGAAACCAAAGGTTTGTTTGTTGCTCAGTACCTGTCAGGTTCTTGTACACATGTGGTTCCTCTTGAAGCAGCTTGGACCATCTCGCCGACCTGCGGTTCAGGACGGCTACGTACTCGTTCATCATGTCCTGGTAGGAGTCAAAGTCGTGAGGTCTCTCGAAGCCATACGGGTCGATCCTGAGGAGGCAGATCCACGAGGTTCAGCACCGTGCGCGTATGAACGGCCGCCATCCAATTAGCACACCTGTGAAGAGGCGGCTGACATCTGGGGTCACCCCCCCTCACCCCCTTTCCTCCCTCCCTCACCCCCTTTCCTCCCTTTCCCCTCGCTCCTATTGCCCGATGACAGACAGTACCACAGCCGCTAGGGGGGGTCGGGTTTCTGCCGGGCGGAGATCAAGTGTTCCGGCTGGATGGTTACTCGGTTTTAAATTACTCCCAGGTGAGATTGGTAGCTTAGAGGAACGTTCAGGCTCAACAAAATAAACGTTGTGTTTGACCGTTGAAAACTGCTTTACATGTTGAAGTAAAAAAAAACTACAAAATACAAAGACTTGATGAAAAGAAGCTGAACAAACACTTAAAAACCATTCCCAACAGATCGGCACGAAGTCACAGTGAACGCCGCTTTCCCGGCAAGCTCACCTTTCACTGCTGTTATCACACGGAAGAGGCTGAGAAGCGGTTCCTTTCATTTCCATTGCGCCTTCCGCTGCAGGGAGAAGGCCACCGAGGATATTAACAACCGGCACACAGGAGCTTATTTCATGTCTTCTCCTTAGACCCGGCTGCTGCAAAGGTAAATAACAAAGCACTCGGAGTCTCAAGTGTCTCACCTTACTGTGAGAGGAGGGGCTAGTTGGAGCAACACCCAGGTGAGCTCCAGGTATGGGCTTCATTTGCGTGCAAAACCATTAGAGGAAGAGAAAAAGTCACGTTTGATTGTGTGTCACTTTGCATATCACTATCCGTGATTTACCAAAATAAGGTGTTGATGGTTCCCTTTTCAGGGTCTTAGAAACAGAACACAAATCTCTTCCTCCTCCCTTTAATCCTCCTTTAAAAATACCCATTTGTTAAGCGGTTTCATCTCAAAAGAGCTTAATGTGTTTGAACTCTGTCTTTAATATCAATGCTGCTCCCGAGTGGCCCGGAAATCAGCGAATCAGGCCCCTAAAAAGGTTCAAACAGAACATAAACTTACTGTGATATTGTTACTCAAGAGACATGCTTGTTTCAATAAACGACGGTCTACAATGGTTTGTCTTTGAGAACAATAGAAAGGGCCAGTATGTACACTGTGACAGGTTTAGCTTGTTGTGAATATTCCCTCTATTTACACTAGACATTCTCCCTCTTTTTCCGTCATTCTCACTGGTCTAAATCCACTTTTGCGAAAGACAATTTGTAGTTGTAGTCTTTTACAAAGGACGGCCCAGCATAGTGGCATAAATATCACCTGACCTGCCTCGTGTTAGGAACCACAGTGGGGGATTGACAGGTCTATGAGTTCCATAAACCATATTTCTGAAGTTGTTTGCTGGAAATAGCTTGTAGGAAATGATTTTTACCTCCCTCAACTTCCCTCTGTTTCAGCCCCTTTCAGAGTGTGCTGTTTTCTGCTGCTCATGAGCTGCAGCTCATTTGGCCACGCCCACAGCTGGTAGGCTCGGCGGTAGCGGTCGGCAGGCGGAGGGGGGGTGGCGGCGCCGGCGGGCTGTGATTGGAAAACGGGACTGGAGGGGGTGGGATTATTCAAACATCTAGGTTTGTGACGTAGAAAACCTTGAGGATTTTGAACAAACCCGTATCTCACTCAAAACAGCATGGATGGATTTTCTTCCAAGTTTGTATGCGTGTGGAAGCACCAGAGACACACAACAACACCACAAATCCCACAAAAAAAGTGATTTTTCCATAATATGGGCCCTTTAAAATGTTATACTACCAGTCTGATGCCAGAGACATCTTCATCACCTCATTCTTTACATTAATATACCGCTAACATATTACATTATAAAGTTGCAACAGAAACTAAACAGAGTAACAAACAACATGTAACAGATTCATGGCATTTGTTGTTAAAACCCCTAACATCAAATGTACCAACACCACATGCGAGTATTAATGACATATTGTTAAATGATCTTTATTATTAACAATTAACAACATGGAGGGAAAATCTGAAAAAAAGAGGGTGGGGCAGAGGGGGGTGGGGATATGAAGTCTTTCTTTAACACATTCATGTTTTTTCACGCTCTGGCTACCATAACTCTGCTTTCCAAACCCTCCCGAGCAGCTACGTGGTTCCCTTAACCAACTGATAAAAAAAATAACTATTTGTGTGTATGACTATGGGAAAACTCATGCTTTATTCCATCTTTCTGTGATGAACAATATACTTCAGCTACTTACATGATGTATTAACAATATATCCTAACTTTCACAACTGTCAGTAACACTGGACAGATGGGCGTGTAGGAAATAGAAATATTGAACGACAGATATTTATTCTTAAGGCTTACTTTTTCCACCTGTTGTTGCCCTCTTTAGTGTCCTGGCTTCTGAAGTTAAGGCTTTGCACCGTCGTAACATACAGATATGTATCATGCAATCCTACGGGACAGTCACTTCTTCACTTTCAATTTAATTTAAATGCTGCTGGATCGGAGGGAGACCAAAACTCTTCCCTTAACAGTTAGAAAGAAATGGTCTTTTTTTTTTTTGGTGCTGTGGACTCCGCCCCTTGACGGATTCTGACAAATGAATACCACCAACCAACATCAGTTTTCTAAATCAAAGCCTTGCCTTGTATCTGTGAAACCAGCCCGGGGGGCGTAAAAAGCGTTCTACATGCTTTCAATGAGAAGCTCACGATTCCATGACTTGACAAATCCATCGAACAATTAAACCGACAGCATATCATCCACTACATTGAGGCGTCCCGATAGAGATCTTAGCATTTACTGTACATAAAATAACCACCATCTGCATTTATAAATTGAACGTATTTATATTATTCTTCGTATAGCTCTCTTCGTAAACTGTGCCAATAGATACAGTATGTACAGTAAAAACTGCAACAGTTCTGTTGGCGCTGGTGTAGTGAGCACTCTGTTCTGAAGTTTGAGTAGGACAAAGGGAACTTTGCACCGTCGCCCAAAACTTTGTGTAACAAAACAAAGCTGACGAGTCTTAAAACACAGTTTTTGCCTCTTTAGGAGTCCAAACAGCCGATGAACCTCCCCTCAGTGCAGTGTCCCCCCCCCCCCCTCCCGCCCGTCCCCCACTGACACATCACGCTCCTCCTGGAGCCGAGCAGAGGGACGTCCGGGACCCGGAGAACCGGAGAGACATCGCTGAAACCGGCGGTGTCCGTGTGACCCCTCAGAAAACATGGCCACTCCAGTTCTCATAGTGTCCAGTCAGCTTGCTGGAAGGTGTTCTCCTGACGGTTTCAAGTGCTTCCGTTTTCTCTTTGAAGTCTACAATGTACATTGTTTTTCTTTTTTGTTTTTTTGTACAAGTCTTTAAAAAAAAAAACAACAACTCTGAAGTCACTGTAAAAGAAACAAGGTTCTGGCTTTCCAGTCGGGATTGGATTTAGAGAGTTTTACGTTTTGATCCTGTTACAATTGGTCGGGCGAATTCCACAAAATCATCTATAAGGACCGGCCATGCTCCTGAGGAAGCACGAAAAACGTGACATTATTAGTGACACGACAACAACCAAAGTTCATATTCGCAGCATCACAGAGAAGACAATCATGTCAGCGCCAAATCTTGAGGAACTTTGTCACTCAAAACTCACCTTCCTCATCATAGTTTGACATATCGTCTGCAATCATGCTCCCAAAGTCCAACAATAGGTTCCATGTGTCCTTTGGGATGGATCGTTTATGATGTTCCTGTAATGGACAATTGCTGGTCAATATACATTGATATATGTATATGTTTATATTCAGCATTATTGTGTTCATTTTTCCCCCTTTCTCTGTGACCAAACACTGTAGATATGTTTGCCACTACGACGCCCTGGTTCTGGTTCTAGAGGACAAAGTCTTGCAGATTGGAATTCAGACCAAATACAACAAGTACTCACGTGTATTTCAATAAGGGACGCTAAAACATTTTTAACTTTCAAATCTCTATCCTCAACTATACAGAACAAATAGTTGTTATATTCTGTACAGTACCATGAAGCCAGGGCTTACTGTGGCCTTGAAAGATGCCCGCCATGACTGTGTTGATTTAACCAATGGAGGACATTGTATTTCTGTCCGTCACGCTACGGGCACAAGCTCGCCTGCTTGATAAGATCAGTGTTTGCATGGACACCGATTCTGATTTCACCTTGACTCACCAAAAGGAATCGGTTCCAAAGGTCGAGGAACTTAAATCTCCCCGACAGAACCAGGTTCCAGTAGGCTACAGCCATCTCCAGGTCTGCACACGGACAAAAAGCACAACACTTCATTCAGTGACAGCACTCAGCAGGCTGCTGTTGTTGTTGTTGTTACTGTCACTCTTCTTACCTAGACCCTTCTGTCCAGGATTTTTGGCAAAGTTAAAGGTGAACTGGTAGAAGTCCTTGAACTTCCCACTATCTTTGAGCTCTTGTTCTAACCGCGGCAAGAGGGCCTTCAGTTTTTCGGGGCTGTCACACCTAGATCGTTTTGGACAATATAAGCAATAAATAAAAGAAAAATTGAAAGAAACAGAAAAACACCCGAAAAAAAGTCATGTTTTTCTTCATGCACTTTGACCCGTGAACCTCAACAGTCAAAACACAGCAGCTCTTCCAGCGAGTCATTCCACGAAGACACTGAATACTCAGTCTGTGGTGGAGAGGCTCTATATATAGACAACCTTCCCTCCCTGCAGCCACACTATGCAAAGATACTTGGGGCACAGTGCAGATTTTCCACTCTGGAGCGTGCATCGCGCCGATGCTGTAAACACTCACCCCAAATCGGTCATTCCATCCAGAAACTCCTTCTTGGTGAACTCGCACTGAGTGGCAGCACGAAACTTCCACGCGACGACAAGCACGCTGATGCTGGCCGGATCCAGTGACAGGTCGTCACAAAACTGTTGGATCCCATCAATGCCAATCTTATTCTCATCCTGGGGATCTATCAAGGGGGAAACAACGGGAAAAGCAACTCTATTCTAGAAAATATTTTGTGTCACTGCAGAAGAGTCCCACCTACCTTTGTAGCGATTGTAGAGCTGCTCCAGCCTTTTTCGGTCCACTGACGTTTTCATGGATTCCTTGCAGTAGAGATCTGGGTTCTGAAAGTAGTTGTCTGTGGCCACTTCTAGTTTCCAATCATTCTGTGTGAGGCAGTACACGGCGGTCTTCTCCCCGGCCTGTGTGAAGGACATGAACTGCCGTACCTTGTCCCTCTGCGACGACTTTAGCTTGTGCTGCGTAAGTACAGGACAAGGGCTGTCAGACACTGGTGCGATCAGACCGGGGAACACCGACAACAGCACGCAAACACAGACCGAAAGACAGAGAAAGACACACAGCGACACACACACATCCACAGGCATTCAGGCAACGGCGACGACCGGGAGACACTCAGGAACACTCGTATATCAAAAAAAGTTAGTCCGTCACACTGACAGGGACACAGTGAGGGACACAACGCAGGGGATTCCGTCCTATCCAGCAGGGGCTTTTCTGAAGGGGCATGTTGTGGATTCTCAGAGCACATGCTGTACCCAGGAGGGGGTGCGGAGGGGGGGCCTCAGATAACTACAGTCATAGGTGTAACATGAGTAGGGAAACGGGACGCCATCACCCAACAAGTGTGTTGGTGTGTTCCACAAAAACCCTGCTGGGAATACACAGTCATATGAAAAGATGAATCAAATTCTGCAATGTTGCAAGAATAATGTATATATGGATATTTTAGGAGGATTTCACAGTATAAACACTTTTATTGAAAAGATTTTCTCGAGTTAAGAATTGAAGTCAGAGGGGGCCTTCAGAAATAAGTGTCATTAAACTGGAATGCAGCTTTTAAAAAGACCAGTGGCAAACATATAGTCATACTTTAACTTAATTCAAGACAAAATATGCTTAGCCGATTCATCAAATAGTTGATTGATTGAGCATTTCATTGGGATTTGGTTATTTCCATTGTCCTCTTAAGATATTGAAATTAAGACCTCTGAGTTTTGGACAGTTTGTATTGCACAAAACCAACACGTTTAAAGTCCTGTCCTCGGGGCTGTGGGGGAACGGCCATGCGCACCTTTAACGATTTGACTAACGACCCACAGCGCCGGTGGTGATCCGAGTGCCTCCACACTGTGTGCACGAATCACCACGCCAGCTGCATTATATATGGCCACTTGAACAACACTGAAGAGAAGCATTTCCTGAAAACCGGAGACCAGATCTCTGCGAGTGCATCCGGCTGCTGCTCCACATAGTACTGGTATTATAACAACCGCGCCGGGTCAAAGGGCTGGCACTGTGCAGGAGGGCAACGACAGGTTAGCGATGTTACACTCCACCAGCTGGTAACTTATGCCGGCTAATGTTAGCCGACTTAGCCGAAATGCATCACTGACATCCGCGACGGGGACAGGCTGTCAGCGTGGTTATGGGTTGGCCGGCATTTGAGTCAAACGAGAGCGTGTGAGTCCGTTTTCGGGGTCTTATAACCACTGAACCCGATCACGGCTGAAGTTACCAGACTGCCAAAAAGGGGGGACGACTAGCTAGCTAGCTGCTCTACAAAACATCAACTGACCTTCCCTGTGATGGCAGCGAGCACCGGTAACTAATCGCTGAAAGCTTTCCAAAACGCGACACGGCGCGTAGTTTAATACTACGAGGACCGTCCTCACCGTACGCGTTGGTGGCACCGCAGCCAGTGGCCGGGTTCGTGTTTATTTTGGTTACCTACCATTTTCACACCCGCTGTTTGACCAGTTCGGCAGTCCGACTGTCGCTCGCTCTGCGCCTGCGCGGAAGTAGTCGAGCAGCTTTTGTAGGTCTCTAGTCATCTCTAGAAACGTGAGGCCTTTGCAGTAACTGTACAGGGCAAATATTTGCTTTTTTTGTTGTTGTTATTTGCCCAATTGAGTCCATGCGCTTGAAAGCAAGTGAGGTCGTTTACACTAGTTTTGTAGGCTACACTGTGCGCCACAGGACTACTCCCCAAAAACACTTAAAATGCAGCTGAACCCCACCTTTCGTCCCATACTCATACAAACAATCTGACTACCACCATGACAAACACCATCGTGGATTTCCTTTGTGATATTTAGTCCATTCGCTTTACATGACAGTGTGCCCTGAAAACATGACATAAAATGACATAAAATGAACTTGATTATAGGATCAAAAAGTGGATATGCTCAATGACCTGAAATGCATCCTCCATAGACAAACAACCAATCACTAAAAGAGTGTGGGTGTCCTGTTTTTCGCACTGTAGTATACAAAGCATATGCATAAATGAGTGTGTTTTTTTTAGGCAAAGAAATATACAGACATATAACAAGTGTACAATTTACACAAATATTTTAATTTAGTATAACTATAAATTCATAGCTGCCCATGAATTGCCCCTTCCACTCTGGTAAGATATTTGTTAAACATTGAGGGAGTTTATACTGCATGTAACATGAGCAGACATAGTCTACTGGGTGGACTTTGAGTTTTATCTCATGTGAAAATGAATACTCCCTTCAACAAATGTGAAGGGTAGAAAACTGATAAAGTATCTTTGCATGTCAGTCTTTCTTCTTTGTGGTTTTACATTAAAACTACATGCATAAGCAGGCGGATTTTGAAGTCTTGTTATTCACACCAGTAAAACATATCCATAGGTCATTATAAAATACATATTATAATATAATTATGTAATGAAATATTTAGTCTAACCTCAAATTGTGGAAAACAACCCTCAAGATCTTCTCAAAATAAATTGTGCAAAATGGATTAGTTGTTTTGAGCTCCATGACGATGTGAGAGTGAAGATAACAACTGGTTCGATAACATAAAGCTTATCAGAGAGACTTGTTCAGCATGGGAGACAAATGTCCGTAATGCAAATCAACAAATGTACCATTGTTTACTATCAATTAAATGGTAGCTACAATTAATTTACAAGGTATTCAAAACTTAGGAGGTAGGTTGTTGATTACCATTTTGTTTGCGCAAGAGGTTCCTTGGAGCAGGTGGTTATGATTTCAATAATTTTGAGTGGATTGATGGATCTGAGACAGAGTTGGGTAATAGACTGTTTATATTCTGAGTGCTTCAACATGAATGTGTTTTTTTTTTTACCTCTACGCTTGTGAATAAACTCCCCAGATCAGATTCAATTGGTTAATTGATAAATCGGTACAACTTCTTGACTATAGCCACCTTTAGACAAACAGTGTTGAAGAGAAGCACATGATGTCAATGGTAGCCTCACACTCCTATGCAGCAGGGGGCGGTGTATGTACATTTGAAGCTTTCTGGCATCCACGAGATGTGAGTTGTGGGCATGAACCACGCTGACTCGTGTGCTTTCGTCTCATCGATGCCGTCCAATCAGACTTCGCTAAATCGAGACACCGCCAAGATCAGATTGTGAGACGCGCTGCTGTAGCGAGGCTAACAGGCGGAGCATAGCGGAGGCTAACAGGCGACTTGCTAACTTGTGAAGTGCACCGGTAAGCCGCATTTATACACTTGTGGCTCGCTACCCAGCTCGATATCCATGTTTTATGTCCGCTTTATCTGTTTTGGGGGGAGGGGGGGGGGGGTAGTTTAAAAGTCTTGAAAAGATATACTGCCAACCGACACAAAGCCAACATAGTAAAACGGCAGCTAATTCTGTCAGTGTTGTCGATGACAGCTGTGGATTGGCTAGCTAGCTAGCTGCGACAGCTTGACAGTTGGCTAACAAAGCACCGGCGATTCTGGCGATTCTGGCTTTTAGAAACCACAAAGCGACTGTTCGCTTGCTGCTAAAATACTCCACAGGCATTGCTAATGATTATCACAATATCAGTCACAGCCCCCCGACTTCATCCGTTCCCCTTAACATACCCTCTGACAACCCGCGAAGTAAACGTCGGGGAATGAAGCAAACGGCGGCGGGGTCACCGGCAGAGCTCCGGTTACTTTAACTGTTGATTGTGATCCAACTGCTCGCCAGACTTTGGTCCTGCGTGATCTAAAGGTACATTTGATCAATGCGTTCAATGAGGAGGACGTCTGTGTTCGGAAACGAAACGAAAACAAACCGATACACTGTGCGTTTTCACAAGTATGTTCACGCAGTTATCCATTTTAACCCCGATGTCGTATTTACAGTGATATATAAATCAGCCTAACGTTCGTTAGGGAGATACATTTATTATAATAAATAGTCTTTCTGAATAAACTTCTGGTAGGTGTATTATTTGCCTCTAAAAAGGCAGCCGACAGTATCTGCCCACTAGAGCGCCAAGATTGTCAATAAACCGCGATTACACATCGATTAATAATCTAATCCACGGGAAATAACGGATAAATCAGACATTGTGTGGAAGTATTTTTTGGGGTGGGGTGGTTTCAGTTTCAAATGTTCCGTTGCACCATCTAGCCTCTGATGAAGCGTTGACATTATCTGTTGATTTTCTTTAGGTGGCTCGTCTGCCTGTAAATTATGACTTTTTAATAAAGCTCCAATACTCGACCAAACAGGCCATTCCGGGAAATTACTTCCCGGATAACCGCAACATACCGAAAGTTAAAGAAAATGAAGCATATGCTTTAACACTGGGCACTAATACATTTCTCTTACAGTGGAAATGATCTTAGAATTATCAAAAAGTAGTTGAACAACGCTTAGTTTTGTTTCCTGTTTGGTGGGATTTAGACCTCCTCTTCCTCCATTCTGAAATGCCAACAACAACAGCCGACGAAGAAACGGGAGAGTGCACTCGTAAGTGCACAGAATCGTTATATTAACTTCACCCACCGTGCGAAATGCTTACACGTTTCTTAGTCGTTAACCCACACTCAACGGTGTCTGCAATCCGCAGCTCACCACCAAACAATCGCTCAATTTTGTGTCAATCCTTTCAAAGCGTGCACGAGCTAGCTGACTAGCTAGCTAACGCCAGCGAGCTGATCCCAACGCTAGCAGTGAGCTAGCTGCATTCAGCGGAGGAGGGGGTTGGGAGGGGGGGCTTGTTCGTTGCTATCTTTGTACCGAATGAATGATGACTGTACCGCGTGTGACCTTTTTTAATATCCGTAAACACGAGGCGCTTTTACTTTGGTCACATTATTAGTTGTGCGCTGGTGTGCTAAAGTTAGCATCGGTTGCGTGACCTGTAGCAGAAGTTGGACGATGCCTCTCCTCCGGACGTGCTCGGTACCTGAAGTAGGCCTTGGGCACACTTAGCGCAGTAAAAGTTGTGCGCATCAATGGATGGGCTATTGCGCTTCTCCGCACTAAAGGGGCGTCCAAACATTTCCGACAGAGATTTATGCGATCGAGATGGTTCGGAAATATTGACATTCTCCGTCAATTTCCCCCTGCAGGAACAATACCGGGTGACACGAGCTAACGATAGAGCTGTAGCTTTGTACAGTGTGCTGCAGTCCAAATGGGCCTCAACGTGAACTTTAGTTCACTTATACACAAACAAATTAAATAAATCAAAAGCTCTGAAATAATATGGAAACATTATGGTAACATATTCTCAGTTTGTTTTCTTCCATTCTGTCCTCAGGGGTCTGAAAAGTGTCAAAAAGAAGACTACTTTCTTTTTTAACCTGAAGCTCAACTCCTCCGGTCCTTTGGGATCATGGCTAAAGATGTAAGTAACTATTTTTAGCTGATAGCTATGTGACGGTATTTGTGATAAGTTTATAGATGCATCAAAACAGAAGGTTTTCTCCCCTGGAATCATGCAGTGGCTTTAATGTGATTTATCACTGCATTAAGTCCCTTTTCATTGCAGGTTGGTCTGATAGAAACAAACGGAGAGCTGAAGGTTTTCATCGATCAGAATCTGAGCCCTAGCAAAGGTATACATCGTTTTAATCATGTACTCTTGCAAATATGGCAAAAGGATGCTACATTGTCCATTGAGATCTATTTCAGTTGGTATGTATCCAACAAGCAGACTGTTTAGTTCAATTGATTGCGCGTCCCACAACTGGAACAATATTTCTTGACATTTAGGCCCAAGTGCTTGTTATTGGACGACAGGGGGCAATGCCGTATCGATCAAGAGCTCCTCTAATTACTGCTCTCCTCATGTCCTCTACTAGGTGTCCTATCTTTGGTAACGGTCCAGCCTACAGGTGCCCCTGTGGCCAAGCAGCTTCTACCCAAAACTCTTGGGCCGTCCAACGTAAACATTGCTGCACATATGCCACACATGGTGAGTGATGCTCCACACACCCAACCACCACACAATATAATGGATAATTACAGACTCCTGGGCTTTCTCGACCCCGTTTGTATGAGAGCTCACAACTTCTCAATACAATAAGATTAAATTTGGGCTTTCTGAAGTGTCCGTGTCTCGCAAATTCATTTGTGTATAGATTTGTCTTGCTGGATGTCTTTGCTGCATCTTGCTGTTGTGTAACCCTTCCATTATCACAGTGAGGTGACCGGGTAGCGGGTAGAAGGCAGTTGAGCCTAAGCTTATCAACTCTACAGTCAGCAGGATTACACTCATCATCCCATTATGTACATGGAATGTATATGTAACGAAAATCAGCTTAGATATCACCTTAGTGAAAGAGTATTTCACCTGGCTCCTAGATGCCTCTTATTACTAATGAATATTGAGGACAAACATTTTAAACAATTCATTTTATTAGTCATTGGCCACGTTGATGGCCGATATTTGCTTTATGAGAAAATGAAGATGTATGCATTTGAAACAGAGCAGATTCACAAACCAAGTGAATATATTTTTTGTCAGTCAACGAGTTCAAAGAATCAATGCGTTGAACATAAAAATTGCTCATAATGTCAACCAAGAAATAAAATAATTGTAGACTTAAGGGAAGCAAGGGACCTATAACATGTTCACATAACCAGTGATCTCCAAGTTGATAATTACTATGCTTTAATATGTTCTTCCCTTTATTTTTGCCTGTCTGTTTTGTAGGTGATAGGAACCCCACAGAGGCCTACTGTATCTAATACCATTTTGGTAAACAGTCCACATACGCCCAGTTCGCAGTTCCTCACTCAGAGTCAACCTTCAGACGCCTCTCCCTGGTCATCGGGGTAAGTTTAAAAAATATTGGTCATTTTGGATTGCTGTTGAAAATAAATGATTTTGAATTTTAATTGAATCTGATACCGTGTGAGAAAATGTAAAGCTGTTTATCATTGTGTATTATATAAAAAATTGAGTTGGGTATTGGTTCTCTCTGCAGAAAACGAGGCAAGAAAGGGGAAAAGAACGGGAAGGGCCTGCGGCATTTCTCCATGAAAGTATGTGAGAAGGTGCAGAAGAAAGGAGTCACCACCTACAACGAAGTGGCAGATGAACTGGTTGCAGAATTCAGCTCTGCGGACAGCCACATGTCGCCCAATGACGCAGTGAGTGATGCTGCGGGAAAACCTTCATTTAAGTGCATCAAGTGCTCTATTTTCATTTAAATTCTTTATATTAATATTTTCTTAAAATTGCAAAATGGTGTTGATATTTTTAATGTTTTTCCATTTTAGCATGTGTATGACCAGAAGAACATTCGGCGGCGTGTGTACGATGCACTTAATGTGCTTATGGCCATGAACATTATCTCGAAAGAAAAGAAAGAAATCAAATGGATTGGCCTTCCCACAAACTCGGCGCAGGAGTGCCAAAACCTAGAGGTACCAAACGGGGGAAGACTATTCTCACTACAGCTCCTCTCGAGGATCCGTTGCCTTTCTTGATGTAATCCTTCTTGTTATTCCTACTTTTAACTGCAGGTGGAAAGACAAAGGAGGCTGGAGAGAATTAAGCAGAAACAATCGCAACTTCAGGAGCTCATACTGCAGGTGGGAATACACCAGCTTTATCGGAGGGTGGGGTGGGGGGTCTATAGGAAAAAAATATCCCTTTATTAGTAAACATGTGGCGAAATGAATACCTCTCTGACAGTGTCGCTCAATACTTAACAGCATATTTGTGTAGTGCGAATCAATGGCAGAGCTGGCGTGTGGTATTACTTTGGCATAATGAGCAATGCAGAGCATCAACAATCGACGAAAAACTCCGTGCTGAGATACAATGTCGGCTGCTCCGTTGCAGACCTTTACTGCAAGACTAAAGATGAAAGTTTTAATCTTACTTTGACCTCGTCTTCCAGCAAATAGCTTTTAAGAACCTGGTTCAGCGGAACAGACAGACGGAGCAGCAAGCAAACAGACCTCCACCCCCCAACTCCATCATCCACCTCCCCTTCATTATCGTCAACACCAGCAAGAAAACGGTCATTGACTGCAGCATCTCCAATGACAAGTATGTGATCGTGCTACTGTTAACATAGGCATTGAAAGTTTAAGTTCAAGACCCGTGTTCATTCAAATTGATGGCAAAAGAACATTGTTTTGTCCTAAATGAGCCTGGTTGTGTTTCATGATGAGGTTGATGAACTGATACTTTCTTGAATGTGACAGTTCAGCATGTTGTTGTTAAGCAGCTGACGCGGAGACTGTCCATCGGGCTGCCAGGATGATTAAGGCTAATTGGGGGGGGGGAGGGGGGACAAGGGCATAGGTTTACATATTGACTATATTGGAATGTCCCTACTTACGTTTTGGAAGGAAAGAACTGCAGCGCGCTAAGCCCACCGCGTTTCTCCTCATAAGAGCTGTTCAAATCCAGCGTTTTATGAATGAACTGAAATGGTTTTCACGTATCGTTGAGGAATAGGTGCCACAAGCAACTTTTAAAGAGGTTGAAAAAATAAAAGCGTGCACGTCACCGGTCACCCTTCTTATGTCTCCTGTCCTTACTCCCTCTCATCTGCAGGTTCGAGTATTTGTTCAATTTTGACAGCATGTTTGAGATCCACGATGACATCGAGGTGCTGAAGCGTATGGGCATGGCGTGTGGTTTGGAGGTGGGAAAGTGCTCTCCAGAGGATCTGAAGGTTGCACGTAGCCTGGTGCCCAAAGCTCTGGAGCCCTACGTTATAGGTCAGTGCCACAGTCACACGGTGTGACCCATCCGTCAACCGTTTGTTGGCTACTGTTGATGCAAGTAAGCTGCTATCTGCAGGTGAAAGACTTTTTATTTTGCAGTGACATCATCTTTATAGGAGAACACTTCCTGTTTTAATTTCCTTTATTCAAACAACATGTTTTGTTACCGTTTAATTAACTCTGTCTCTGGCTCACTCACGTTACACTGATGGCTTTGCAGAGTCTGTAGGACAGTCTACTGACATGCTTTTGTACCCTTATAGTGAAACAGAAAGTCCAGTGTGCTCGACTCAAAGTCCATTCATTCATTTTCTTCGGGCCATTAGCCTGTCTCTTTGCAAGGCATGTTGATTCCATAAGTTCTGCACAAATTCTATACAAGACCTTCTAAAATGTTTAGGATCCTTAAGATTGATTTGACCCAGTTGTTATAATCAGCAGATTAAGTAATAGTCTTACCTTTTTGTGCCCCAAAACATATCTGCTATCGTATCTTCTCGTGGGTCAGCTTGCTTTCACTTGTTAGAAGCACAGACCCTTGACACTTTTGCTTAAATCTTTGTAGTTTTCTGTATTCATTCTTCATCCTTTTTGCCTCCAGCCTTACCCAGCACAGTGTGAGAATGTTGTGGAAATTAATGGAAAAGTACTTAATCATACAATGTTGGCAGATGCAAATAATATTTCAAATCCAAATGTCTTTATTATAATGTAATTTGTTTCTCCCCAGAGATGGCAAAGGGTCCGATCAGTAACGTCTACATCACTGGAGGTTCCTCGGCAAATGGAACCCGTTACCCTGCAAGCAGGTGAGAAGTCCTCATCGTTACTCTTGACCCCCCGTCCCCCACAAGGTGATGGATCGCGTCCCTGTTCCCTCCACGATTTAAAATCCACTCCTGCTCTGCCCGTAGTGACGGCTGCACCGACAACACCATGGCCTCCAGCTCGAATGACTCTCACTACAGCGGGTCCCGTGTGGCGACCCCGGTGTCTTACATGGGGGACGAGGACGACGAGGACGAGTACGACGAGAACGACGACGAAGACTAACCCGCCTGCGCCTCGCCACTCCCAACAAGCACAGTCCTTCGACCCAGCGTCACCGCGGGGGATTTAGACCCCTTTTGTGTCTGTGCTCCTTCGACCCTCCCCGCCCCCCGTTTCTCATGCCTGTATTTCTGTCTGGCTTTCTCAGGGGTGTAGATGAATATTGAAAGAACAGAGGTGTACGTTGCGACCGTTTTTTCTTTTTGTTTTGACCCTGTATCACGTGCGCCTGCAACGAGGCCTTCGGGCAGGCGTCGTCCAAGGGACTGTGGTCTGTGGCCCAGCCCCCACGCCGAAGTCTTTGTATGTTTAACCCACTTCTCAATAAGCCATCCCACTAAGAAAAACCTCTGTAAAACCTACTGCTGTTGGAGAATGTTTACCGTACCCGTTTGAAAAGTTATTCCTATTACTTTGCATCTGCACGTGGCAGACTTGATGATCAAAATGTTCGAGGTGGCCAAAGTGTCCGCTTTAACATGCTGTGTTCACGCAACACCGCGGATTGTGAATGACCTAATACGGTTGCCATGGCAGCCCAGGATGGGTCTCCATCAGAAGTGTTGATACTTTTTTGTTTTGTGTTCCCGGCAATAATTTGAAATAGTTTCTTAACCTTCATTGTGTTGGGCCGGCTTCCTTCTGTTCTGTAGGCAGCTTCTTTCCTGATCTTGTTTGCTAGTATTTTTTTATTTTTATTATTTGTTTTGTATGCTGAAGTTGAGGAATTCTTCATCACCGCCCTGTCAACGCCTTGGTAGTGTTTACAAAATGATGGCACCAGCAAGGTAAAGACTTTTTTTTTTTTTCAACCCAGGCTCCTAATAGGTAAATAAGCTTTGTTTGTGAATTACGTATACGAATCCTACGACGATTGTAGCTTATAGTATCCTTTAGAGGCCAGTGGTAAAGATAGCTCGTATAAAATTATTGATGTAACAAAATGTGTGGTTGCATAGGTCTTTATGTATTCCCTTCAAAGATCTCCCTTTTAAAACTTGGCAACACATGTACTGACTCTTCCAAAAACCTTTTCTGTAATCTAATATAAGTTTGCAAAATTAAAATATAGATTGTTTTAATAACTTTGTATCTTAAAATTTGTGGCTTCTATTCCTCAAATATTTGTTCTGCCTTTTTTTTTAAACTGAAAATGATTGCTTATAAAACCCTCAACAAATTCTAGACACGTGGTTCTTTTAACAAGGAGCCAATGGCTGGAGACTAGTTCCCAGACTTCAGTGTGCGGTTGACAGGTTTTGGGAGGCGTTTGCTTCTCAGAGGACGGCTGCAGGAAACATGTTCGACTCTCAAACGGATAGCTGGGAGGTGAGAACGACATTGATTACATGCTCCTTTACGCGCATTATGATACCATCTGCTTTTAATTTCCATATAAGGACGGGAGTTAACTGGGCGCTCGCTGTCTTTAGTACTCTGCCCTTTAAAAAAGAAAAGAGGTGCCCACATGTTTTTGACATGGAGAATCGGTGAGGGCCAAGATGGAGGCCGTGCCGCGAGTGGATGATTTATTAAGTCAGAGCCTGACGCACCAGAATGTGTCAGTGCAGACGTTAAGCAGGTATTTTCATCTGAAAACATGGATGCATATGTACATTGAATGTCATCTAAAGCAGTTTCAATGTAAATGATGATGGGGGAGGGGAGGGGAGGCTTAGTTCTTTGGATCAATCTCAGCTGACGCTGATATTAGTCTGAGATGGTCGAAATAAGTGCGTGTCCTCCTGAACTCCCCATTTCTTCTTTCACAACACATGTCCTTACTAATCTGCCGCAGGTTATTGACACAAAGCAGTGATTCCATCTTGTAAGGATAATGATCAGCTGGCAGGTGGCCTTCAATGCGAGTGTGAGCCGTCGTGGCGAGGACTTCAGCTGGAGCACTCGGTGTCAGGTGACCCTTTCTGCCTGTGGACAGAATGAAGACCGTCTGAAGAGGGCCGTATGCGGGTGGGAAGTTGTGAAAGGTCCGTTGCATCCTCGTTCAACCCATTCAAAGTTTCTATGAACTTGAGCTGACCTCGAGGATCGTTCTACTCAGAACTGCGGCTGCAGGGTTTGTCCTCCATCTGTTCTGTCCTCGGTGGCCGGTCGGACCGGACGAGCCTTTACAGCGACCCACACGGGACCTCGTTGCTAAAAGGATCCCACCAGCCGGGATTCCGATTGGGGCCAAAGGGCTTCGGGCACGCTGTGATCTTTAAACATAGCCTTCATTTTGATCTCCACTACAAGTTTCAGGTGTAAAGTAATTGTATTTTGAGAGTTGGTGATGCTATTGCTTTAATGCGATCTCTCCACAGACGTATACATACCCGGGAAAAATAATTAGTACTTTTCTAACAGTTTCTGCTGCAGTAGTAAAAGTTGAAACTAATAGGTTACACATTACTGGTTAATCTCTTAATAATAGAAAATAGTTGCTAAATAAATAGTTATTTATTGCATTTTAAGTCACAATGGCCACTTCTTTCTACCCAGCGCTGTGTTTTTGAACGCTGCCTTCCTATAGATCCCAAATGCACGCCTGTGTAATTTTGTGACTGCATCATGCACAGTTGTGACACTTCTCGGACTGAAATACACACGTTACTGAAAATTGCATGACATTTATTTTGTAATGGGATTATGTAATGCTCTTGCATGCAACTATTTACTCGCCACCCAAGTAAAAACCACCCGAGCCGTAGCGGCCAGTAAAGGTGCTGCACATACTGCCGTGTGTTTTGCACCGATGGACATTCCGTTGTATTTTGGTAGGTTTCCCAGTTAATCACCTGCTCAGTTAGTGGACATGAGTGCCCCCCAGCTTGTGTTGTTCTGTTGCATCATGTTCCTGCACACTTCGTCTGGGGCATTAGGGTGTTAATGGATTACCAAAAGGTGTTGACTCAGGTGTGTGTGTGTGTGTGTGTGTGTGTGTGTGTGTGTGTGTGTGTGTGTGTGTGTGTGTGTGTGTGTGTGTGTGTGTGTACGCAAATGAGGGCGATGCAGTACTCTGTGTGCTGGGATCTAGTTGAGATAAGTCTCAAGTTCCCATTTCTCTCTCATGCCGCCTCTCTCATCCCACTACACTGTGATCTGTGCACCCTTTTCTCACTTTCGCTCCATTCTTTTACCTCCTCCCTCCTGCACATTAGCAGGGAGCTGCTTTCCCCTACATCAGTTTTTCTCTTTTTGTAATGTCTCTCCTTTGCGTTGCCTAACAGTCACCTGCCCTCAACATGGATATTGGAGGACTGACCACAGTGGTGGCTAATTCTGCCTACATCAATGCTCGTGGAAGCATCGATGGCACCAGCACCGCAGCGTCCCGGGATAAGAAGTACCACTCTCGCCTCAAACTGCCCCACATCACCGTGTGCGAGGACCTGAGGGATACCCTGGATTTGGCCTTTGACACGGTGTGCGTGGAGCAGCCTATAGGCAAACGCCTCTTTAAGGAATTCCTGGATTCGAGCGGGGAGCATCAGGGGGCTTGCCGCTTGTGGAAGGACATCGAGGGTTACGACCTGGCAGAGGACTCTGACAGAGCAAAGAAGGCCTCAAAGATCGTTGATCGCTACATGGACCCCTCCGCCAAACACTACTGCTCGTTCCTGTCCGAGGACGTCGTAGCCCAGGTGAAGGAAAGGCAGGGGGCCGCGGGCGACGATTTGTTTGCTGCGGCGATGGCCTCCACGTTGGACTTTCTGCGGGACGCCCCCTACACGAGCTTCCTGGAGAGCTTGTTTCTGAAAAGGTACCTGCAGTGGAAGTGGCTGGAGATGCAGCCCATGGACGCAGACTGGTTCCTAGACTTCCGTGTGCTGGGGAAAGGTGGCTTTGGGGAGGTGTCTGCCTGTCAGATGAAAGCCACAGGGAAACTGTACGCCTGTAAGAAACTCAACAAGAAGAGGCTGAAGAAGAGGAAAGGCTACGAGGTGAGCAAACAATCGTCCCCTTTTGCTGATATTCAATTAAATCCAGGTCAATTTGGGAGCCTCACATTGGGCGCACCCTTAAAAATTAAGGAAGAAATCTTCGGGAGAGGATGGATCCTTTCCCCGGATGGCCAGATGTAATATGTTTATATTTGAATGACAATCGTGTCATTTTATTAGAAAGTTCTGAAATAGAGACGACGTTTAAACTCATCAACTTCGGCCAAACATCAGAAAGAAATGATATACAGTTTGGAAATATATAATATTTTTTAGTGTCTTGTGTGTTGATGACTTTACCAATATAATTATCAATAAAAAATAATCTCGAACATTTCCTCGCATGTAGCTTTCAGGGAAGCACTGAGTTGTTTTGATTGCGATGCAAGCAGCGATTTGATGAATAAGGGCATTTTGCTGGCGTCGTACTTCAGAGAAAGGTTGCGATGGTCTTAACGTCGTTATCGCTTCCTCCATCTCGTTTGGCTTCATCCTGCAGCATTAAATACTGAGACAGGGATAGAGTGATTACTGGGAGCTTTAGTGAAAAGCTCTTCTGAATGGAACGTCTTGGCACGGTTACATTTTTCCCTTGATTTTTTAAATATATATATATATTTTTTTTTGTCAATGTACCATTGTTGTGAAACAGAGGTGCTTTCTAATGTCTCTCTGTAGGGTGCGACGGTGGAGAAGAGGATTCTTGAGAAGGTTCACAGTCGCTTCATTGTGTCTTTGGCGTACGCCTTCCAGACAAAGGAAGAACTTTGTCTGGTCATGACCATCATGAACGGAGGAGATCTCAAGTAATTTCACACTTGTGTCTCAAAGCACCTCTTTACAGCGTTTGTAATTTGACAAAAGGAACTTTTTATTTAAAAATAAATATCTGATGCCAATAGAAGGTGTGCGCTTGACAAAAGACAGATATTTTTGATATAATCCTAAAATTTAGCTGAGAAGGTAGACGGCAGGTTGTCTTCATTCAAATAAAGCCTGTTATTTAAAATCACATTTGAATGTATGCAGACTGTAGTTTTTTCAAAATTAGCTCATAAGGAGAACAGCATTCTAGGATGCAAATACAACTTGGATTAACTGTGCAATATTATGCTGAGGAGCCAAATCTCACCTGCTCCGTGTTCCCTGAAGGTACCACATCTACCTGGTGGATGAGAACAACCCGGGGTTTCAGGAGCCGAGAGCCTGTTTTTACATCGCTCAGATCATCCAAGGCTTGGAGCACCTCAACCAGAAAAGGATCATCTACAGGGATCTCAAACCAGAAAATGTGCTCCTAGATAACGACGGTAATGCATTTTAACCGTGATTCTATGATTTTAACAATAGAAAGCCCTTGTCTGTGTATAAATATGAACTAGTTAAGATATTTTCATCTTGTCCAACCAGGGAACGTGCGCATATCTGATCTGGGTCTTGCTGTCGAGCTAAAAGAAGGAAAAACGCTGACCAAAGGATATGCTGGAACTCCAGGTGGGTCTCCTCTGTATCTCATATTGAGAGGCGGGATTTCTCTGTGAATGTACTCAACATCTGATTTCAACCGTTTGGCTTTGTCTCTCGCAGGGTACATGGCTCCAGAGATGCTGAAAGGAGAGAAGTATGACTTTTCAGTCGACTACTTCACTCTGGGAGTGACGCTGTTCGAGTTCATGGCTGCTAAGAACCCCTTCAGAAACAGGGGGGAGAAGGTCAGTCGCGTTTCATCATTCCGTCAAACCGCTGGACACAATATGGCCGACCTTGTGAAACACGTGAGAGGAGTGACATTGTTGACTATCGTTCTCCTGTTTAGGTTGAACGTGATGAGATGAAAGAGCGCATGCTCACCAGAGTCGTCACCTATCCGGATAACTTCAGTGAGAACGCACAGGCGCTCTGTGACGCGCTGCTGGCTAAAGAGGCTGAGCAGAGGCTGCGTTTTAAGAACGAATGCTGTGATGAGATCCGAGCTCACCCATTTTTCAGGGACATCAACTGGAGGAAACTGAACGCAGGTACTGTTTTTTCTTTTTTCTACACATTTGTTTCTTGTTGGTGTATTAGCCTGACGTAGTCATACTCAATTCTAGTCAGAATGTGAGTCTGATACTGCCCCATTGAGCTGTGATTATGGGGCGTGTTTCAAACGAACCAGGAAAAAAAACTGCCTCTGCACTCAATCGGATAGACCTACAAGCAATAAGAGCAACGGAGTGTGTGACGTGTGTTAAGCGACGCCTAGTTGCCGAATTCCGTATGAAGGACGCCAAAAACATCGTTCTTGTCAACAAATGCCTTGATAGCGTTTCTCGTGATCGCGTTTCTTGATTCGTGTTCCTCTTTTAAAATGAATTCGCTGTCGATATCTTTCAGAACAGACCTGATAGCAGAATCTACACACCTCAACTCTACAGCGGCAGCCAGTGTTGTTGTAAACAAATTCAACCCAAGCGCTCTTTGGTGACGTGGTTGATTACGTTACTGATGATCATCTGTCCATCATCGTATAAAGCCCGCCCTGACAATTTGATTGGCCTGCCTGATTTCGGGCGAGCAATACTCGCGCCACTATGGAGCAATGCCAGACCGGACTTCCCGACCAAAAAACGTTGTGGGCGGGACTTAGTTCGGAATGGCACCCAGGCTACGTTGTGTATATCTTAAAACAAACATTTTTTTGTCGCCTCTCCAGGTATTCTGCCTCCTCCGTTCGTCCCCGACCCCAAAGTGGTGTACGCCAAGAGTCTGGACGACGTCGGGGCTTTCTC
This sequence comes from Apeltes quadracus, assembly GCA_021346845.1. Lineage (NCBI taxonomy): Eukaryota > Metazoa > Chordata > Actinopteri > Perciformes > Gasterosteidae > Apeltes > Apeltes quadracus. Next base: position 7,487,664 of record CM037932.1, on the reverse strand, counting down.
CTCGGTGAAGGGAGTGGGATTGGACGACGCCGACAAGACCATTTTTGATGAGTTTTCCTCGGGCAACATTGCGATTCCCTGGCAAGAAGAGATGATTGAAACGGGCATCTACGGAGAGCTCAACATTTGGGGTCCTCGCGGCGGCGTCCCCAACGATCTCCGCAGGGAGTCGATCCTCGAGCAGCCAAAATCATCAACCTGCTGCGTATCGTAGTCATTGAAACACCTTGAAAACACATAAACCATGAATACATGTGCTTCTATAGTGTATGCCATTTAATAGAAAGGGATTTTCTTTTAGTTTCAGCTTATTAAACTTCTGCTGTTAATACCAAAAGCTGCTTTGCCAGATGTTTCACGATTGCTGATAAAAAAAATGAATAAAAAATAAGCGCAAATAAGTTATTTTGTTCCTTTTTGTCATGAGTCAAATCTGATTTTGTTTACAACAAAACATTTTATTTAAAAAAAACAAAAAAACATTGTTGAATGAATCAAATCAATTGTATGAAAGAGTGCTGGCAAATAAAAAGAGCTTATTGAAAGTAAAATGAGCTTCATTTCTGCCGGCTGTTTGGATGTGGTTTTGCATTTCAAGATTAGCAGTGGCAGCTTTGGACCTTCCTGTTGTTACCCGATGAATATTAAGAATGAAAGGCGATACCATGAGCCTCTCTGGCCTTCTGCATGACTTTCAAATATTTATTTTTCCCAAGAACAACATTTCTCTGCATGGGACATATAAAATAAAAATAAAAACAGACTTTTCTCTAGAGTAAAATCAGTGAGAGGAAAACCATTTGCATTTCCCCCCGTTTAAAACTCTTTTCAGTGTCAGGAATCTCCCCCTCCATCACTCCTCGGCTGTGGCCTTGTAGATTCTCACCTCCTGCTGCGGGAGCTCGAGGACCAGCGTGCTGTTGAAGCTGCTCTTAAAACACTCGGTGAACCTCAGGTCGGACTGGAAGCGCACCTTGTTGGCCCACAGCAGCGTCGTCCGACTCCCCGGGCGGCAGAAGTGACGCATAGTCCGCAGCAGCTCCTCAAGGCAGCCGTGGGGATACACCACGTCTGCCGCCAGCACGTAGTCGTAGCGGAAGGACGGGTAGGGAAAGTCCCGCCCCAGGTCCTGGCCCCAGGTGAGGGCGGCCACCTGGGGGGCGTAGCGGGACCGGCCTTTGGTGTTCCGCAGAAGGTTGAAGGTCAGATTGGGCAGGATGTCTGGCAGGTCAGTGGCTGTCACCCAAGCACCTGGCAAAGAGTGTAAAAAAGGGAGGATTTAAAGGAGCTGAGGAACCCAGCAGACCTCCCGCTTTCTGGAGGTTTTTGGAGCAGAAAAACTAAACGCTGGTTCTGCATGTTTAGTTTTGACTCTGAACATGAATTCTGCTGACTTTGGTGACTCCTGACTCTTCCTCTAGCACCACCGTGAGGTTGTCATTTGAAGTATTGAGTGAAATGTCTGTTGGATGGATTGCTGCGAAATGGCTTATACACTAATGTCACCCTCAGCATTAATTGTAATTACTTGAAGTTATCATCCAGTTCGATTTTTTAAAATATTGTAAATACAACTCTAAAGCTGACTGACATTATAGAATGCGGCTGTGGCGGTTAAAGCAGTCGCCCTATCTAAAAGGATGCCTCAGTTTGTTATGTGTGCGTGATTGAAAGATCACTCTGTTTCTCAGGAAAGGCTTTACAGTTGCGGCGTGCTGGCATCAGTGTGACGCAAAGAAATTGTTGTGGGTGGATATTCATGTTCCTCAGACAATGAACCAGTGTTTTGGTGACCCGCCCGTGTCCTCCAGTTCCACCAACAAGCCACATTGTAAAAATGTAATGCATGAGCAGTTACCCATAAGATGTTCAGTGTATATTAATGCAATTTATCCCTGTATAGCTTTTCCTTTAGTACCACAACTGTTTTTTGATGACACATTTAAAAACCAGTTCTGCAAAAATGTCACTATCACAAATGTGATAAATCATTGGGATTTTGTTTTTACTGCAATAAAGTTGGAACAAAGTCCCTAACTGTTTCAGTGTGGAGATGCCCTGGTGTGTTACTGTTTTCCATGCTGTGTAAACCGCTCACCCAGCAGACCGGCCACTGTGGACAGCAGGCCGGTCCCGGCTCCGATCTCCAGCACCGCCTTGTCCATCATGCTCATTTGCTGCTGGTTGTTCTCCAAGAAGCGGCTCAAAGCGACGGCCTACAAAAACAACAAAACTCTCGTCACCACGTTTGACCCCGACAGAGTTAAGTGGCGAGAATGTGGCGGCACACACACACACACACACACACGCGGCGCACGCACACCCCCGGCCAGATCAGAGCACCGTACGTATCCATAGATTCGCGGATGCTGATGTCGTGACCAGCGATTAAAAAGGTCTCCCTGCCCAGCCCGTAGTAGACACTCGGCTCCCAGATGTTCCTCCTGTCCAAGGCCTCTCCTGCCATCACCTTCTGGTCCGTCAACGCTGCGGGGGAGAGGAGGACATTAAAGGCGACAATGCTGCAGATTTATAGGACTCTTCGTTGGAACAAATCCATCTTGTTTGCATCTGTTTCCCCGCAGCGCAGACGGCAGACGAGTGATGGCAGAATGATGTAGAACGCAGAGATTCACCTTCCATCCAAGATTACCTGCATCTGTGGGACTCTGCTCCGCCAGCAGTTTAGCATCCTGTTCATCGTCCACCTCCTTCTTTTTGCTGGTGACGCTTCTGTCGGACATGTTGGCTTTTCCTGAATCATAATATGGTTTCTTTTTAACTAGGTTTTCACATGCAGGTCATTTCTAGAATAGAAAAATATAGTAACAAACATAAGAAATGTATGATGTATTTGTTTCAAATGATTATTAGGAGGCAGGTAAATGTTCAAAAGGTGTTTTTATGAAGAGTGTCTATGAATAGAATAAGGTCTGGTTACTGATCTTTATGAAAGTAAGAACATCGCGGTGTGGAGGGACCCCCTGAAGCTATATGACTACATGTTTTTTCTATTTCGGTATTCGGATTGTCTGCAATATTTCAAACATACTGTATGCTTTACTATCTGTCATTTTAAGCTCACTTAAAAACAAAAACACTACTTAACAAGATTGCAATCTTTTCCTTTTTGTTCATCTGGATTGTACCAAACAAATGCAATGTTTCCCTTGCTTTGGATTGTGTTTTATAATTAGTGTGCATAATTACATTAATTTAAGCTCTGTATAAGTTGGAATGGGTTAAGAGTCTAGATTTAGACTAGATTTAGTCCACCGTCTCATTGGCTGTTATTGAACCCAGAAATTGAATCACATTCAGTTCTCACAGCATATTTAAAGGACACAGTTTGATGTAATCAATACAGAATACTTATCGTCAGAACTTAAGTCAATCACTGATTTTTTCTTCTTCTCATTCACCTCCAAACCTACCTGTGTGGTGCAGCCGTCTGCGACTCCTCTTTTCCCTTTGCTGTGGTGTCCGTAACAGCAGCGTGGTCGCTGACATACAGCACTGAGCCAGGTGGGGTTATTGGGGCAGACAGAAGCAAGCGCACAGATTTATATTCTGTGACAGAGAGACGAGCATCTCCCCCCCCTTCATGTTTTCTCTGAACCCTCCTTGTGTCTGCAGCCTCTTCCTTGTATTATAAACAATCAATAAAAGAAGAAATCAATATTACTTTGGGCCGTTTGTTAGCTTCATTAAACGCAACTGGGGAGGGGAAATTAGTGCGAGAGACAAACAGAAGCTTCTCTTAGTTGAGATGCTGCAAACCCTCAAATACATGAGGCAGATTTGAAAAAACATTAACATTCTGGGAAGAATATTATTGAACATCCTGCTCTGCCCTCCGAAAAACTACCGTCCCTTCAGTCAATGGATCTACAAAACGTTCCCCTTTCCCTGACATCCGTAGTGTGACAAAAAAACACATGCAAGCAACTGCATCAGTAAAGAGAAAGAGTCACCACTGATTAAGCGCTACACAACTTTCACAAATAACTTGACAGGTTAATGGGCTGCAAATAAAAGATCTGAGTGATTTTTAACAGTCTTTTCAGAGACTGAAGTGGACATGATTTGTAGAGAATTGGGATAAGCTTCAACACATATTTTTAATCATATCCAAACATCCATTACATCCAGTCTGTGTTGTATGTATGCATGTGTGTATATATATATATATATATATATATATATATATATATATATATATATATATATATATATATATATATATATATACATACATATACATTCCCACCATTGATTTTCCATGCGTTTCTGATGACATGCATCTGAGAAACACTTTATTGTTTGTTTTGTTTGCATGCAGCAAAACATAGCGATTAGTACCATAGTTCATATCTGCACTAAAAGCCTGACTCCAGTCCAGTCTGAGAAACAAAGTTCATGCCTGAATCAGACACTGTGGCATTCGGTGTGCTCAGTCGGGAGGATCCACAGCCTCTGTGCCTGAACAGACACGAGTCAGCAGGCAGCTGGCGGTGAAGCTCAAAAATGACTTGAACTGACAGATGGTGAGCAGCACCACTGAGTCACTTACTCCTAAACAGCAACACTACAATAAGCAGTCAAGGTATTTGGGGATTTCCAGAGAGCTGCGATGTCAACACCATAAATCCAACGTCAGCTACTTCATGCATCAATCATTAGAGCTGAATGGTAGGATCTCACAGATGTTCTGTTTTTTTTTTTTGCCAAAATGGCTCCTGTTTTATTGACATAAACTGTGATCTCTTAAATCCAGCAAAAGACATTTTTCCAGGTAGTGGAACAACGGAGAATCTGCAACGATCACATGCGTCCATTGATGGATTGTGACATTTTCACTATAAGCAAATGAGTGTATGTGGTGGTGGTTGTATCTATATGTTATGTATTTAAACGGGGAGAGGAAGAGCTGCCGGTCATTACTTCGGAGGCTGAAATCCTCACCTGCGCTTCCAAAGGTCAGGAAAAAGGTGACGTGGCCGGTGGAAAATGAGTCAGAGTCCTGCACTGCAGCATGTGAGCCCCTGCAGGATTTACATTCGCATGTGCAGCGCGAGTGGGTGTGTATCAGTTAATGGCAGCTAATGTACTTTACTAAGGGAAGGCATGGTTGGAATTCCGTGAATCTAGATGCAACTCTGACAGAGTCAAATCGGCATAGATATCCAGACAGCGATGCTGCAGACGGTAAACCTGAAATCTGAAATCTCTTTGTGAGCAGCTTTTATCGGCTTAGCACGGCACCAGAAGGATGACGCAACCGACTGGTGGTTGTGTCACTGCGTCCTGACAAACCCTCATAGCCTGAACCTATAAGACCCCCCACACTTAGATACTGAGAACACATTGAAATTATGTCTTACACAACATAGTAATAAACACAACAAGGTTTAAGGATGCAATGTTTTTATTAAAACGAGTATAGTATAATGTAAGTCCTGATTTTCCTGTTGAATTGAATAAACTGCTTCATGTTTAATTCATTGCCTTCTAGTCGGCCAAGCTGCATCAAATTGGACAAAGAAGCACCTAATTCACTGAAAAGGGTATGAGCAGATAAACGGCTGAGCATCCCAGCATGTGATGTCATTGAACTTTCCATTTCCTGAAACAATAAGCAGATCAGAAAGTCGGTTGATATTCTTCCTTAGTGTAACATAAAAGCATTTTTGTGCCTCCAGTTCAGCTGCAACATTGTGACTCTCACCTTGTGGCAGCACTTCCACACAATCCTCCAGATCGGATGTGTTATTGGGCTCCCCTGCCAGCCAATCAGCGTAGCTCCAGTGGGATCCATCCAGCCAGATAAAGCGCCCAGTCTGACAGATAACAGCTTGTAAATTGACGGGTGACCACATGAGGAGCTTGTTAATTCAATTTAAACACAGCGATGAAATAAACCGCTTTTGATTATGTGATTAGTGAAGGTTGGGAAGACATCATGAGCAGATTTAAGACAAGTTACTCCTCGACTCATTACACACACACCTTTAAATACTGTAATCCTCCGATCCAGGTGCGAGTGGGAATCCGTTTTGCTGCAGTATCATGTTCATCAGCTCTCTGTAGACGTATTGGCTCGTGATGGAGGCCAGGTGTCCCGCGGCGAAATGCTTCTGGCAGAAGAACTGCAATAAAAGGGATTCGATGGAGCGGGATTATGAGCTGCTGTGTGTCGCTTAAGAAGTTTAATTTTAATTTCCGTGAATCTATGACACACACAATGTTAATACCTCGGCTTCCGAGGCCGGCTTTGGCCCTGTGAAGAACTGGTAACACATCCCCTGGATTATCACACTGGGACAGTAGCGCTTCCCTGTGGTCAAATGTGAAATTACAGCATTGTCAAGTTGGATTCAAAATAAAGGATAGGTTCACTTTTATTTTCCAAATCTTACACAAAAGTCTTGTGTATACCTAACAAAAAACATTTTGTATTTGCTGCATTTATTTCCTCTTGCCTCGCTGTGTTTATGCGTGTCCTTTACCTTGATTGTCTTGATTTGGTGATGATCTTGTTCCTTCAGGGTTTTTAACTCCCTTTTTCAATGCCACACTATTCTGACCTTCATCAGGAACCTCTTACTTGTCTGGGAGGCCCACTGAAGCCTGCTTCTCCCCCGTGAAATGTTCCCCTAAAAATGAGGTCCACTGCCCCATAACGTCCAATACTGGCCCTTCTTCCACTGTTAATTATTTCCCTGTTAAATAGCAGCAAATAACTGGCAGCAGGGTTACCATTATTTTAAAGTTATTTTAACAGTTTATTCCTGTTAATGTTTTTTTACAGGGCACTCGCGTAATGTTTTTTAACAGGAATTTAACGCGAATCACAGAAAAAACAGGAAACAACAGACATCAGGGTTACCATTATTTTCATGTTATTTTAACAGTTTATTCCCGTTAATGTTTTTTTTTTTACAGTGCAGTCCCGTAGGGGTTACCATTGTTTTCATGTTAAATCACCATTTATTTTGTTTCCATTAAATATTGCTTTAAAAATGTATAGTTAATTATTTTAGCATAGTAATGTACCATTGATTGCAATATACATATTGTAGCTTGTGTTAATACAATAATATGCATAATACATCACATTACACTTAAGTGAAAGAAAACAAATAGTTCCATGTTGAAATTAACTTATTTATTGTAATCGAAACACTGAAAGTGAAATACATACAAATGTAGGCACACATAGATCGGATCAATCACCGAAAAATACAGTACATCATGTCAATTGCTGGCATCTAAACAATTGGGGCCCTATTTTAACTAGAACCTGGCATGACCTGCTGCTCTTCCTCTTCAGGCACCAGCTCCATGATTGGTGCTTTTTTCAGGAAGTGATCAATATCACCCGTATTTGGGACATTGACAGACTTGTGATTCTGAAATGCTGCCATCGGAGAGTTTTCCACTTCAGAAAACTGCATGTTGTCTTCCTCTTCAGGCACCAGCTCCATGATTGGTGCTTCTTTCAGGAAGTAATCAATATGATCCGTATTTGGGACATTGACAGACTTGTGATTCTGAAATGCTGCCATCGGAGAATTTTCCACTTCAGAAAACTGCATGTTGTCTTCCTCTTCAGGCACCAGCTCCATGATTGGTGCTTTTTTCAGGAAGTGATCAATATCACCCGTATTTGGGACATTGACAGACTTGTGATTCTGAAATGCTGCCATCGGAGAGTTTTCCACTTCAGAAAACTGCATGTTGTCTTCCTCTTCAGGCACCAGCTCCATGATTGGTGCTTCTTTCAGGAAGTAATCAATATGATCCGTATTCGGGACATTGACAGAATTGTGATTCTGAAATGCTGCCATCGGAGAGTTTTCCACTTTAGAAAACTGCATGTTGTCTTCATCCAGCGGTTCCAGCTCCATGATTGGCTCACCCATACCATATTTTCCCTGCATGTCAATGTGCCTCTCTTTGACATCCTGGCCCGTTTCACGGTTCTTTTCAAGGTTAATTTGCGCCATCTCAACCTCCGGCTCGGCACCGGCGTTTACTTTAACCATAACTTCTGGATTAAGGTGAACTTCTGGCTCCACCTCAGCCTCTAGATCCTCCTTCACATCTGGCCTTGCTTCAACATCTGGTTCTTTCTTAATCTGTGCGTTGACTTTGCTCTCTTGTTGCTTTTGCAGCACACTCTGCTTCACGTCTGTTGGCACCGGAGACAATTCTTGCTTCTTCTCCTCGGATCCTGGTCTGACCATGTGACCCTGCACAGGAACCCAGTCTTCCAGCAGAGGACTCAACTCTGGGCTTCGCTTCACACCCGGAGCGGATGGTGACATTCCCAGAGCCACTGCAGGGACCAAATAACAGATGACATTACTGGTGAAATGATGCAGATTCTCTCACCTGCCGCAGTGGAGGAATTACTAGAACGCGGGACTCTGGATGCAGACACTCTACCCCTCAGTCGGTAAAACACAAACCTGCTAAGTCATGTTAGGTCAGGTTGTGTTTTCAAGAGTGACTGTTGTCATGCACCAAACGTCAAGGTAAATTCCTTGTATGTCTGACATACTCTGGCAATAAATGTTTTCTGATTCTGATTCTGAATTTGACCAATTTTCCAGCAACAGGCTCTGGCCAGTGATCCATCCACGCCTTCACTCATCATCACATAAAGCAGGACTAGAGTCATGTTGTTGCGCAGTTCATGTGGAGTACAGCATGAATATGATAAAACACCAAAACAAAATACAACCACATTTTGTTTTTATAGCATTGACTCAGTTTTATGTCTAATAAACAATAATAAAAATGGTTTGTACATGTGATGATGTAATGAACACTGCACCTTTTTTTAGGGAGGTTACAAAACCTACCAACTAAATCATATGTAAATGCATTTTAACTTCAGTGTTGACTAAATTTGCAAAATGTAAATCTTGGAGAACACATTTGAGGGGAAATGGTGTAACAAAATGTCTTACCTGCCAGGCTGAGTGAGAATAACGCCAGCGTCTTCATCGTGATCTGTTTGAACCAATCTGTATTTAGGATAGAAGACTGGGATTTCATACGCGTCGTGCTCCCGTGAAGTATTATCACTCGTTTATGGGCTCTTCTCTTTGTGTCTGATATTTATCTGGGTTGCATTCGTCTTTATGAACACTATTAGTCCTCCCCCTTCTATTGCACTTTAGTCTGCGAGTCATAAACCTCAGTCTTCCCGTAATCAAAAGCTCTTATTTTTTTCTCTTTTGCTTCCTCTTGACATCAGAATGAAGGAAGTAGAAAGCAGCATTTATTGATTCTTGAACTGAAAATGGGTAAGTAAGTAAGTTTGGTTGGAGACACAAGTAAAACTTTTTAAAAACAACATATAACATGACTGATAAAACAAACCTTTGCTCACAAACTAGCAACAACACTTGAACACTTTTGTTGACCTGCAATTCTCACACCGACCTTCCTGTTAGATCTGGACTTCGACATGGATTGACAGTAATTCAGTGATGTTATTAGTCACTTATTGTCATGTCTGTCAATGAACTCCTAGACAATTGCTATTTTCTCCTTCATAAAATAACAAGGTGCCACACTGTTATCAGGAGGAAACCAACCGGCCCAGAAAATAAAAAACACATTTAAACCTGTTTATTTTAGATTTGTGTCAGCTATTCATGTTGTTCCTTAAACAGGAAATTATACGGGTAAAAATATTTATTTTGCATTGAGGTTTGCATTTATTGATTGATTTACTGGATCCCCGTTAGCTGACGCTTAGCGGCTGCTCTTCCTGGGGTCCACAGGTGTTATGGCGTCAGCTAAATGACATGTAATGTAATGTAAATGTAATGTGTGCGCTGCGCAGAGGACTGTGGATCAGGAAAAAAAACCCGACAACAAAGCTGGTGTGCATACAGCAAGATGCGACCGGAGGAAGAGCAGCCTGCACATATATTTATTAGGACGTACCAGTTATTCTCCATGAAGCCCGACAGGTTTACATCCGCGTCATTGCTGATTCTGCAACTCCTCTCACACATCAAGAGAGGAAAACGCACCGGTGCCTCACACAGTTTGGAGGAAACATGTAATTAAACCTGGAAACTGTAGTAAACGGTGATCCCTGTTTTCAGATTGAAGCTGCCCCTTGTCAACACTGCCAATTGAAATAAAACACATAACACAACTTTTTTTAAACTACTTACACATTTAGTAAAACATCTTGATTCTGCGGATTTTAAACAGATATGTTTATGTATATATCAAAACAAACTAGGGCTGCTAACAGCACTGGACGGGTCGAGGACGACCAATGCGGTCGAGGACGCCTGTCGGATAACCCTTTCGGCCCTTAGTTGTCGTCAACCGCAGGCGTCCTCGACTGCATTGGTAGCCGTCCGACCAGTGCTTCGACGTGCGGGGAGAGGATTCTCATTCTCATTTCTCATTTTAAATGAAAATGAATCTAAAGCTTGATATTAGTAAAATCCCTAACAGTCAAGAACTGTATTAAAAGATATTAGCAAGACAGCTGACGTGGTGACGCCATCAAGTCGGCTGCTGTCTCTGTTCTCTCGTACCTGTGAGTCAGGACTCCAGAGTCCGTCTCCCAAGTCTATTATCGCCGTCTAAGGTATTGAGAAAGGGCCGAAGAGCTGGATCTGCTTAAATCACCTGGATTGACTGACTAAGGCTACGTTCACAGTGCAGGCTGAAACGACCCAATTCCGATTTTTTCGCCCCCCCATGCGACCTGTATCTGATGTTTTCATAACAGTCTGAACAACACAGAACCGATCTTTTCAAATGCGACCCAGGCCACTATTGGTACGTCGACCCAATTCCGATACGTATCCGATGTTTTTAAATGCAACTTCAGTCTGAACGGCTATGGAATGCCGTTTTAGCCATAATTAAATAAATGAATAAATACATAAATACATGAATAAATATGAAATACATTTATTTATTTATAGACACTTTTATTTCATAATGCCGCATTTATATATTTATAGACACTTTTATTTCACAATGGCGTATTTCATAATGCCGTATTTCATAATGGCGTATTTCAAGACACATTTCACATTGTTATATGCAAGTCACGGGGCGTGGCTATCTCTCACATTCTGTTCCGAATGCAACAGAGCTGGGACAAGGGCGTCGGTAGCGGAGTCTCTCCCGGATAAAGTGATCGATTTTCGGACACTTTGGGCGAGGGTTTATCTCTGAAGCTCACTGAGACCACAGAACAACTTTCTGTCTAAAATAAAACATGTAAAGGGGGCGCAAGAGAACCATCCTTTCATACCCAAATGCGCGACCCATAAAATATTACTGTTTTTCGCAGGGCCGGCCCGAGGCATAAGCGAACTAAGCGGCTGCTTAGGGCGCCCTGGCCACCAGCCAGAAACGTGCTCAAAAAGTGAAAGAGAAAAAAAAAAAAGCTGGTCCCAGGCAGGAATCAAACCCAGATCTTTGGCTCCCTGAGTAGACACCTTATGTCTGAGCTATCATTCACACTTGTCAATGCACACACGTGAGCCGTCTCGTCTCGCCGTCTGGTCGCACAGGCTTGCGGTTCGCTGGCTGCTTGGGTACTTTTCACTTTTCTAGGGGGCGCTATAGAGACATTTCTTTACACCCGTGGCAGGGTCTTTATCTTCATGCCAAATTTAACAACTTTTTAACATGATAAAGCCCCCCAAAAGGCCCTTAAAGTGTGAGAAGTATAATAATAATAATTCCATCAAATACAATAGGTTCCTCTCCGACGAAGTTGTAGCGAGGATCCTAAATAATACGTAAACCTGATCAAATCAATCAGGTTTACGGCGTTTGGTTGAACTTTGGTTGTGCAGTCGAGTGTGCGTGGGACGGACAGCTGCTAAAGGACTCACACTGTCCCCAACGATCACACCACACTGAAAGTCACCCTTCGTCCACACGAGCTTCATCTAACGGGGAGGAGTGTGCACAGTGCAGAAAAACGTTGGGACGCAGTTTCTCATTGAACTGGATGAGAAAACGTGTCCAAACTTTAGACTGGTGCTGTAAATGCGAACCATGTTTGTGTGAAGGGAGCAGTGGGCGCTGAGCTGTGCTGTTATGAGTGTGTGTGTGTGTGTGCACCGTGACAGCAGCGTGTCCAGCACACAGCAGAGCAGCTGGGATCACTGATTGTGAACAGGTGCCGCAGCAGCCATTTGGCCACTTTGTGTTCCTCTCGTACGCGTACACGCACACATGTCTGCATGGACGGCCCATGTGTGTGTGTGTGTGTGTCTTTGTGCGGACATGTGGCCACAAATGTATAGGCATGTGTGCACATTAACGGGAATGAGCGACAATGAGCTGTTGTGTGGCCGGTGGTGGTGAGAAACCTAATAGCCAAGGACACAGTAGCTCAGCCAGCAGCTGTCCCATCTCTGCACCTCCTATTACACCACGGCGATGTTTCTCTGAAATTACATTGAGGATTACTTGTTTTTAAGAAAGCTATTCAAGCATATTGCTTTTGAGAAATAAATACCTTTATATAATTATTTGTTCTTCTAAATGAACAGGATTATTATCTTGGTAGTTTCTTCTTCAAGATCTCAATACCACTTTATAAAGCTTTCTTCCTCTTCTTGTTTCTCATGTCTTTAGATCAGTGATTCTCAAAGTGTGGTACGCATACCACTAGTGGTACTCCAAAGAATCACTGAAATAAATATAAATAATAAAAATATATATATTTTTTTCTTCCTATATTTAAGCGCAGTCTTACTGTTGAAACTGTGTAAAATGTTACAATGGCTAACAATATTAAATATACTTCTTTAGGAATAAAACCTCTGCCTTGTTTTTGATGAATACTTAGGCATACTACGCTACTGTATAGTATTGATCACTATGGTGGTACTTGGAGAGCCAAGTATTTTCTGAGGTGGTACTTGGTGTAAAAAGTTTGAGAACCACTGCTATAGATAATATATGTTCATTGGTTTTGTGCTTTCGAGATACGTGGTGACTCAAGAGACAATCCAGCATTTAATCCCTCCCGTGCTTTCACATCTCCGGCTTCACGTTTCAGCCATCTTGTTTATTGAGAAAAAAACAACCCTAGAGGTATGTTGGCATGTTTTTACTCTACTCTATTTGGTCATTCCCCTGCCTGCGCTGCCTGCTTACACACCGCTGGTCTCCCCGGCGACTGAGGGCAGCAGCAGCAGCTCTGCACTGCTGTGCGCGCTCCCCGACAGTTGTCCAGCAGGCGCGCGACCTGCTGCAGATGCAACTTGGAGAGGCTGCTGAGAGTCCGGAGTAAAACTCACCTCCCCACTGAACAGACACACGCGGACCATCAGGACGGAGCAGGCATGGACACCATGAAGTTATTGGCGTTGCCTCTTCTCTTCACTTTAATGCACAGTGAGTTTAGCTTTATTCAACTGTTTGTTAAACAAACAGTTGATTGTTACACAAGAAGAAGTTGAATGGGCTTGTAGATTTAGGGCGTTGATATCAGAAAGGCTTTTTAGAGAAAGAAGTAGTTTAAGTTGTGCAGCAGGGTAAGTGTTGGTCAGTTTCTGCTGTTAATGGGCACGTTTTAAAATTCTGCTCATCTATAGTTCGGTGTGTGCTTTGAACAGGATTCTCAAATCCTCTCAGATTGATAAGCCTTTCTAAAGATGTGCAAAAATGTTTCAATTTAACAAAAAGACCACCAACAGGACTAAATTACGTTTCCACTCTGCTCTAGTTTTAGAAGGACGATGAATAACCCTCTGTCATTTTTCTGAAATACATTTCTTCCTAAATATGTGGCACAGTAGAAATAATGAAAAATGATGCGATTTGCAAGAATCATTGTCTTATAACAGATTGGTTTTGTCTAAGTGATGCATGTTTGGCCTTGTGCAACCGATTAACTAGATGATTACAACTCCTAATGATTTCAACATGAAGCAGACTGATTGGTGTGTTTTTTTTTTAATCCTTGATATGTACGATGTAATTAGTGCATGTTCAGTGGAGGACCTGTGATGTGTTCCCGACCTGCATCGGAGGGTGACACTGTGCAGGGAGTGGCAGCTTTTGGGCTCCCTGTTTACGTCAAACTCAAGATCTACAGGGTGATGAAACACATCTCCCGGCCCAGTGGAGGAGCCTCAGATCCCAAAGTTTCAGTTTGAAGACGACCCCCGGCCGACCCCGCCGCTGATTGCACTCAGATAAAAACGGCAACTCGCTATCTGGAGAAATGCATTTGAAGTCGCTGTGGGATTTCCAAGGGGCAGAGTCTCCTTTCTGAACAACATGCTTTATGTTGATAATTGCTGCTTTACTCATGAGGACCAAATTCAGACGTCCTCAGTTGGGACAAGGCTGACTGAAACGTTCTTTTAGTGTCGGTAAATACAAGTGTCATGCTATTATGATTGGTAGTACAGCATTTGAAAAGGCGTAAGGGTTTTTTAAACAGTGCTCCTTAATATAATTTGACATTTCAGTGTTACACGTCAATGACGATATAGACATCACGTCTCCAACATGGCCTGAAGGCATACTGTTGGTCAACGTCGGTTTATTGCAAAACAATTCGGCTCAACGTTGAAATTCAGTACCCGCTTGGACTGAGGGTCGGGTTGAAGGTTCAATCACTGCAGGGCCTCACAAGTGTGTCGTGCAGATTTCTGGGGGTGTGTTATCGAACCAGCTGGGAAGGGTAGGGTTACTGTCACAAAGAGCGGCTTTGTCTGCAGAGGATGTGCACGTGTGGCAAACACACACACACACACACACACACACACACACACACACACTCACTCACCGCCACCATGTGTTGACTTCATAACGCCAAAACAGACGTATGGTTTGATTTTTCCCAAAATAAAAGTCTGCAATGTAAGTGTCATGTTTCAAGTAGTTATGTCCTGCACAGGGAGCAACAGCTGGATTTATTGCATTTTAAGTTTGCTGCACAAAAAAACACACACTTTTCATCAATTGAAATATACTATTATTTAGTAATATTTTGGTAAAGCTGGTGTGAAAACCACCAACAAGGGATACAAGCTGGCTACAGTCGCTGGATTTTTAAAGATTTTGGTCATTTTCAGCATGTTTTGTATATTTCTATGCATTTTTGTGGGGGGACATAATGCAGCCTGGGTGTGTGTGTGTGTGTGTGTGTGTGTGTGTGTGTGTGTGCTGGTGGGACAGAGGTTATCACGTCGGAGTAAAGCTTCTCGTCAGACAATCATCCATCACCCACATTCCTGCACACCATCGCTCCTGGTACTACCAGGATGAATCTAAACACACTGTGTGTCTGAGGGTTCATGTGCGCATCCACAAAAAAAGAGAGCACACGTGCATCGTGGATTATTACACTTTTTGTCGCTGATTTGTGCAGGCTGATCATTATTCTCATGGAGTTTCCTCCCTGATTGCACTGGAGTTCATCTGTAGACACTTTTCACACGTCTAACACAGCGAGATAAGGGGATTATTTCTCTCTGTGAGCAGAATAAAGATGGTTGAAAACAATTCACATCCGCTGGTTGGTCGTCTCTCCCCTGCAGGTCCCGTCTCCGTATCGGTGACGGTGAGCAGCAGCAAACCCAAAGTGGAGGTCCACGAGCACACAGGTGAGACTGTGACGCATCGTTCATTTACCCTTCAAAACCACAACTGACCACGACATTATACAATGTGTCTGGAATATTTGGTCTCTTTAAACATTTATCTTACGTTTAATGTTTTAAAATAGGAATAAAAAAGTGGCTTTATGTCACTGTTTTATCAAATCCACCATATTTTCCAACGGGTTTTTCCATCCAGTTGATATAAATGAAAATAATAATGACAACAAAAGAAAAGTTCTTATTAGGTTTTAGGTGTCTGAATTGTAATATCAGATGAGTGGAGTGTTGAGTGGCGTTGATATGTTAATATCCACATTCAGGACAGCAAAGAGGGAATAGTGGGAGAGATATCTCTGATATCTCTTTTTTGGAAACAAATAAGTCAAATTAATGGAATCCAAATATATTTAATCAATCTTAAATGAGAATACCAGACACGTTGCATGTTTTTGAATAAGTAATGCAAAGTGATTGCTGCTGTGCTCACAAAGTAATGTTTGTGCTTCGCTTTCCGTCCTCAGACGCTGTTCTCACCTGTGACTTCCGGACCGAGAAAGATCCGAACCCTCGAATCGAGTGGAAGAAAAAAGGAAAGGGCGTGACCTTCGTGTACTTTAATCACAAATTCACTGGTCAGTGATCGACGATTACAACACAAATATTATTCATTCCCTGAGCTGAACTTGCTGATGCGTTGCTGCTTTCCTCCCACCATCCTTTTATTATTACCCTTCGATTCATCTTTTTTTTTTTTTTTTACCATTAGTTAAGCTTTGTCCTCCAACCCTCCATCACCTTCCACCACAGGGCCTTATACAGGACGGGCGGAGATGGAAGGAGCAACGCTGACTATACACTCTGTTACTCAGAGAGACTCTGGGGAATACCGCTGCGAGGTGACTGCTGGCGAGGACCACGTCAACCTGGGGGAAGCCATCGTGACCCTGGATGTGCTCGGTAGGAAGGGAACATGTGATTTATGCACATGTTATGCTGACTGTATCTTGACAAATGAGTCAATTGAATAATCAGATGTTAAAAGAACAGGAAAAGAAGAAAAATACTCAATATGATCTCTAACACATAGAAGAATGAACACTCGATTAGCTGCTTTCAGTTACAGTTACGTGCTGCACACGTACCACAATGCTAGCCTAAAACTGGTATTGAGTTTAACGTTTTCCGCGTTTCAATGTCACGATGAGCGGAGATCATTTGCTAGATTGGCCGAACGAAAACGAGCATTCCTATATGGTTCGCTTCAGGGAACGATATCACAAACACTGCAAGTTGGCAATTCAATCAATATGTTAAAAATCTAATTTCACAAGATATATTCACACCCATTTGATGACAAACCTTTATCATCAGACCCCCATCAGAAACGTAAGTGGTTTAGGGTAGACAGAAATGAAAATCCTATATTTATGTAAATGTGGTTGTTGTTGTAACGTGAGGATCCTCTCTGGCTCCTCAGTGCCTCCTCACGTCCCGTCCTGTGAGGTCCCGAGCTCCGTGTTCGTGGGCTCCGGCCTGGAGCTTCTCTGTAAGGACAAACTCAGCATGCCCCCTGCCACGTACCGCTGGTACAAAGACAACAAGGCTCTGACGGCCGCCACTGATTCCGCATACAGCGTTGACACAAACAAGGGCACGCTGGTGAGCTCACACTAAATCATGGGCACTCGATGCACCAGGGGTTCCACAAACTGTGTTATCTGATACATGCTCTCGTCTTGTGTTTGTGTGGAGCAGAAGTTTAAGAGTGTGTCCAAGGCAGACGCAGGGATGTACCGCTGCGAGTCTTCCAACAGCGCCGGGGCGCCCAAGAGCTGCGTGTCCCAACAACTGAAAGTCATTGAATGTATGTGGTGTGGGTGGAACTCTTTTTTCTCGCACTCTCTTTCAAGTTAACGCTCATCAAAGACTGCTGAACTTCCTTCTAGATCCTTGGAATATGGCGTATTTGATCACAGGTGCTGCAGGCATTCTGGCGCTTGTCCTTTTCTGCTGCATCTGCGTGTGTGTCTGCCGACACAGAGGCTGCTGCAGGAGTGAGTATCGCGCTGGATGTTTAATAGACTTTATATGAGGCGGGTTGTTTGTATGTGTGAATGAGGTAATCGTTGCGTTTACATTTGAGGCGTTTGCATTTATAAAATATAAGCTGGCGGGGAGAATCCGGCGAAATTGTATTAAATATTCCCTTTTCAGTCCCTTATGAAGTTGGTATTTCTATTTTTAATTTTCTGTCTTTGTTGGACTGAAGCTGCAGCAAAAATAATTTATAATTTGTCTTATGTTGATTGTTTCTGAGGATCCCAGACATGTGCCCAGTAACACAGAATCTGTTTTTTGTTGAGTAACTACCAGGCTTTTGGTCGTGTGCATCGTAAAAATATTAAACTTGAAACTGTAAGCGAACGAATGGCTTAAATGAGTGTTGTCTCTGTACAGGTTACAAAATATTGTGTGCCAGTAGCGTCCAACATAGGGTACGGGGTCAGTCCCTTAAGTAAAAGTTAAGATGAAGTACGAATACCAAAAAATGTATAAAAACAAGCAACTCACAGATTTATGTACCAACCCTCGATGCAGTTTCCAGCTTTACAGAGTGTTTCGTTTCGACAACAATTTAAGTAACTGCTAGAATCAATCTTGCTCTGATAAATGCACTTCACAAACACACGGCTCCAAGCAGCAGACGGACCGGATCACCCCATGATGTAGCGCAACATTTAGCTGCTAACTAGACAGAGGGAGAGTGATTACTGAACTTACATTATCCAAGTGAACAGAAACAATAGTCTTAATGCGTGCTTGCATCAATTTAATTAATACAATCCATCACTGACAACCGATTAGGAGTCACGTGACCCTTCTTTGGCAAGTATCACAATGATCATTAATGTCCCCCTTTCTTCTTTCTTGTTTCCCTGAACAGAAGACAAGAAGACAAAGAGGTTAGGCTTTCACTTGTCATTTTTTTTCTGACTTTGCCTGTAGATGTGTGTTATTTGCTGCTAATGAGCTCAGACTGAAGTGCCTCCCTTTGTGTTTCAGCAGCCATGTCCTACAACGCTCCTCCTCCTCCTCCCATCCGCAATGTGAGTGATCGGAGGGATCAGCGATGCGTTTTGTTCACTGGGTGGCCTTTAAGTTCTGTTAGGTTGATGATGATGCTGGTGCCTGGCTAATTCCAGGAACTGACTCGATGTACGTGTCTATTCTCTCTGCAGATCAAGCATTACAAACAAACTCACTCCTTCATGATCTGATCACGCTGACTTCAAACCATCCGCAGCCGTTTGGACGGCTCAGTGCTTTCTGGGACGGACAGATCTAATCACTAGCATTTATGGGTTAATAGTTTGAAAGGCAGTTCATACTACAAACTCACAGTTCTGTAAATATGGGTTTAACCCCGCTCTTTCAAACGTTATAACATGCTTCCAGTTAAACTCAGACTTTTATAACCAGGTTTTCCACCTCATCACGTATTTTCTCTCTCACGCCACCTATAAGTGTCATTTGTACAAGACACATACTGAGCTACTGTATAGATTGTATCCTTTTTATTGCCCTTTGTTTATTTTTAGATACAGAAATGTTGGTTTATATCTGTAGGTTTTTTTTCTCTATGTCACTTTTGTTATATGCTTGTTGTGTTAATCTCATAAATCTTTGGTTGTGTAAATTTGAATGTGAGTTGAGCAACAGATGAACGGGTGTCTGCACACACTGAACGATGCTTTGGAAGAATTGTAGATACTTTTTAGGTTATGTCTTGTTCAATAAAGAAATATGAAAGCTACAAAAGGCCCAGGAAAGAGTCTATTGACATATTGCTGGAACAAAGCCAGCGAGAGGGATGTTTAAAAACAGCACCCGTGCTACTTTTCAATATGTTGACAATTTGAACAACTATCCACAAGAAGAAATGTGGTTAGCGTCTATAGTTCTGTTAATCCTCCTTCTATCCAACAGCTTCCCTTTGACCAGAAAACAATGCAGTTTACTGTGATCAATTCTTCTGTGATGACCACTAGGTGGCGCGAAAGCACCGAGTGACTCCACTGGTACCAGCCAGTCTGCACACGCCGACAGCTTCACCCATTATCTATCTGTGAACAGCAGCACTATTGTTGTCCTCCTTTTGTACTCATTCTTCTGCGTATCTTGCCACTCATAAATTACATTTGTTGAAAAGCACTGATATACTGCAGCTCGACTTCCATGTTTAGAAAAAGGTGCATCCTCTGTGAATGGACTCGTGATTCAAATATTGGCCTGGCGTTCGTGTTAATGGTCACGCATTTGGATATTGTTACATCTGGCTTGTGCACGATGTGTAACGTTCACGTTACAGCCAGTGACGGGAGCCGGTAACAGAAATCTATTCTCGTACACGCTCATAACCCACTCTGATGACGGCACGAAGAGCATCTAATTGATCCACGGCTCTTTGGTAGCTCAAACCTTTCCGATCAACCACTCTGACTGCAAAGAAAGGACTCCGGTCCTAAGATATGCCAATGTTCTTCACCGGTCTGTGAGACGGCCGCCCCCTCACTTTGAGCACAGTGACAATGCAAGTTGACAACTTATTTGTTACCTGATATAAATTCTCTGTTAATGAAATTACAAAGTACAGGTATTTGGCAAAAGTGAAAAAAAACAAAACATCAGAGAACAAGGAACAGCTCCATCATAACGCTAATCAGGTCATTTCCTTCATCATGTGTGGTTTGCGCAGACAACTTTTTTCTTGCAATGTTGTGCAAATGCTTGAAAAAGACTAAGATCTGATTGAGACAACCGATGTCACAATGGGGACATCGGTTGAGTGTGAAGACCAACGCCAGGAAACCTGTTATCACCAAAAGGAACTATTGCTGCGTTGCCTTTGTCTTTGTGTCAGGTAACGTTTGCTCTCCTGTGTTTTATATAAACTCGTTCTTGTCTATTCAGCAGCAGTGCAAACCCCTGTATGCACTCCAATGCAGGTTGGAACGATCGCCTGTGCGTACCAGAAGGAGGTGAGACGCAGATGCAGGAGTTTCCAAAGAACAATAGACTTTATTAGTCAAACAAACATGACAATGACGCGACAACAGACTCACAGAGCTTAAACACACAGGGGAGGTGCAGGTGATCCGGCACGGCTGGGAACAATCATCGACGACACACTATGACGAGGGAGACAGGACAAGACCGGAACCCTGTATGTACTGACACTACAGTAAATAGTGACCAACAACCCCGACCCGGATGAAGGCCTCCAACTGGAGTTCCTGGTTGTACTTTTCAGCGGTTGCACAAACAGCGCCACGATCCTCCTGCAACATGACGAGGCGAGGGCTCGGTAATAGTTCAGTTTTCATGGTTTCCTTGATGGGTCTTTTTTATTCATACTCATATACTCGCCCTAGATTAAAGCTCAAGAGGGATGAACATCAAGTTTTGTAAAAGTGTGGTTATCTTTCAGATAGCGACAGAGCAAAGAGTAAGAGAGAGAGAGAGAGAGAGAGAGAGAGAGAGAGAGAGAGAGAGAGAGAGAGAGAGAGAGAGAGAGAGAGAGAGAGAGAGAGAGAGAGCAGTTGAGCGGGAGTGGGCGTAGCTGTCAGATAAAATACATGTCACATATTAAATGAATCCCCAAGTTAAGGTGCATCCTTCGTCATGCGGTCTTTTAGCAGGAAGCCCTCTTCCCTTAATGCTTTGTGTGCATTGAGCTTCCCCCAAAGCTGCCAGGAGCAATACCCATCTTTTAACGGGTGGCCCGATGCTCACAGCACATTGCACCAACACCCTTTATGTTGTCCAACAAAAAAATAAAAGGCTCTTGCATTTATTATTCGTGAGGTGAGGTTTTTTTTCTTCTGTTTTTTTGTTATTGCTCATTCATCACCCTCAGTTTTTGGCAGTTTTTCAGCTCCTGTATCCCTGCACATTATTGGGTTATGCAAAGCTTACACTGTACAGACATTTTTGTATTTATGCCTCGGGACAAATCGGGGGTTGCCAAAGAGCAGGAAGCCCACTTACCAAGGGATTACCACAGGAAACTGTCTCTTCTCATGGTAGAAGAAAGAAATAGCAACATTTAAAAATTCAGGAACCACCAGACGACATCCCCTACAGTTTCATTAAATCTTTATACTGAGCTTCTCTTACAATGCTGTGTGTTTTTGTGTGTGTGTGAGCGTGTGTGTTTGCGCGAGACGAGAAGTTATTTCTGCTCTCTGTTTCCTTTTCTTGTCTGAACTTGCTGTTATTTCGCACGGCTCACTGAAAAGACTCTTATGTGGAATTACAAGAGTTGGAGCACAGACAGGGTTTGGCCAGCACACACGCACACACACACACACACACACACACACACACACACACACACACACACACGTGAAGGCTACTATCCTCCTGCATAAGCTGTCTGTGCTGCTCATTTGAGCCCAAAGAGGAACCGTGCAGGCAGAGTGTTGTACAGATGAAATGTTTTGTCTGTGCATGTGGCAGCGTCTCTGATGTGAAAGCATTTTTGCTTCCTGTGCCCTGAATGCCAAGTCGGTGACGTGTTGATAGTAGGCGTGTTCACGCAGCGTGATCAACAGGTCAGATTTCTATCCCAGACCGAGTTGACGAGATACGTAAACTTGGTTGGACAACTTTTGCTCTCATTTTGATTCTCTTTTGAACAAATTATTGGTCTTTACTTTTCTCTGATCCATGCAATGCAATGCAGCCAGAGAACACCGTTGGGAGATATTGCATTGCTGAAAGCTTTTTTTTTTATCTCAATGAACTTAAAAGCAACATTTCTCAGTATAGGTACTTAACTGAGTCACACTAATGTCACACAATGTCTCATAGCTTTGCATACAAACATCTCTATCTTCTGCATCTCACAGGAAATTCAACTTGCTAATGATGCCGATGTCTTGAAGCCTTCTGTAGATTTCCACACACACAGACAGACAGACACACACACACACACACACACACACACACACACACACACACACACACACACACACACACACACACACACATATAAAGTATGCAGACTTTCCTCTGCTCCTCACTGCCCATCAGTACCAAAGATCCTGGGCTGCATTGTGCTATTTGATTAGACTGTTTAGTATTCAAGAGGTATCCCGAGCACTCAAGTGCTCCCAGTATTATGCTTTTAACTCATTTCCCACAGAGGAGCAGAGGGATCGAGAAGAGAAGAAGGGATGGAAAGTGAGGGAAAAACAGAAGGATCCTTGAGGGAAGAGGGAAATCTCACAGGACAAAAGCTTGCTCTCGAATTCCTGTCATGATTCGTTGGACAATCACTGCCGCCATCCAGCCCTCAAGACACATTTAAAGGCTTGCTCAACCCCACTCCCATCTGAATTCTCTGGCTGGAAGTGCGTTGCAGCATACAAGTGGCTCCACTGTCCCGCCACCAGCCAGATGCCACTGCACGTCCCTGTGTTGGATTAGACTCTTCGTCCCCTGAGCAGAGCTTAGAAAACATCACAATGCATTCCATCAGTATGTAAAACGTCAAACAACGATGGCTTCGCCCACTTAATGGACGGATAATGTCGAGCGCTGTTAGAAAAAGAATGAGGCAGGATGTACCTGGGTGTTAATCCTGCTCTGATTTCCCGGACCAGAGGAGCGACGCTGCCTGATTGCGGTGTGATTGGAGCATCCTCAGACCCTCGGCTCGTCAGTGACCCGCGCAGCTCAGCCCTGTGACACACTGCGGCAGGACGGCGGCATCAATATTCATCCAAGCTGGTAAAAAAATGGCACTGAACAATTTGTTCATCACAGAAAAAACGGGAAAAATGACAAAACTCTCCTGGACACAGTTTCAAAACAATGCTGTGATTAAAAGACGCGGCCTGCATGGGATTGTAACAATATGAAGTTGTTTGAACAAACTCCCTCGCTGGACACATGTTCATTATGCTGCGGCCGATTGTTGAATGAAAAGACAAGACGGTGTAGTTGAGTGTCACCTGGATTAGAACGTCTCAGCTAATCTGCTGGGATCCATTAAAACACACGGCCGTGACAATCCCATCCAGCAGCACTGCTGACGTTACACTTACACATGATATATTATACTAGTCCTCAGAAACGACTCATCTCGTCCCCATTTACTTCCTCTGCCGTCCTCAGCCCAGTGAGCTTGCTGAAGACAGGAATGGAGAACAACCCCCCCACCTCCCTCAGAGCTTATTAAACCCTCCGAGTCTACAGGAAGAATCTTTCATACGGAAAAGATTTATGGAAAAAGGAATTCACTTAATTTTGTCCTCATTTCCGTGTGCTGTGAACACAAAATCCCCTTTTCTTACAGCATTGTTGAGTCTTGCTTTCCACAGAATTGCTCTGGCATCCACCAGCTTTTCTCTGCATGTCTTCTCTCTGGCAAACAGAGCGTGCCTCTTCCACAACAGGCCTCGTTTGATGTGCTGGCCTTGATGAGAACAAAAACGACCCCATGCACCCCTCCGTCCAGACCATCCGGCCTTCTGTCTGTCACTCGTTCTCCCTTTTTATTTTTAAATTCTCACCCCCACAGCTCCCTTTTGTCCCTTTTGTTAAAATCCCTCGCTACATCGCTATGGGTTTTTTTCTCTTTTCTTTTTGAAAAGACATACGCCGGTTGTGTATGTTTGATTACAGACCTCTTGTCTCAGCGAATGGTGTCGTCTGACTTTGACAGAACCAAAGAGCCAGAGATCGTGACAGATTCAACAAAGTCTTATCTGGTTGTAGATTAACATTGAAGAAGCTAATAGCTACTGTGAAAAACGATGTGTTAAAGATATTTTAACAAAACATATGATTGGGTACTCATGAAAAATGAATGCATGAATGAAATCATAAATGACTGTTGCTCAGAATTAATTACCGTACCTCACATCTGCAATTATGCATAATGCAGAATAAGCTAATTCTTTTCCTCCAAAGTTCCCTCCCTTGTATTCACATGTACAACAGCAGACCTGAATTTCTTCAGGCAATAGTCTTTTTGTCCATGTAGGGTTTGTGCTCCTTGGAACAGCATTTCATTTTATTTTCATCCTGCCGTGCATGCTTGCAGAGCTCATCCCACATTGATGATATGAGAGCATATGGGTAGAGAATAGATATCTTGCCCTTGAACATTTGGCAACGTGTTGAAGAATCTCAGGGATATTTGGAGTCTCTCTCCCCCCTTCTTCTCTCAGGCCTCTCTTGCTGATTGCACGACTTATGATTCTTGTGCAGCACCGGCAGGAAGCCATCAAACCTTTGGATCAGCACTGTGTGATATGTCCACAAACTGTGGTACAGGCTCAAAGGAAAGCGACACAATTAATGTTTTCCCAGAGGAAATACATTCTTCCCCTCTCACTGTACCTGCTATTCGCCCAGAGAATACAGCCCTGAATGACGGCATGTTGATGTCATCAGCTGCACTGTTCACAGGCTGCAAGCTGCAGATGGACTGTGACTGACTCATTAACAAAAAAAACACAGGCAAAAGTGAATATCTTTAAGCGGGATGTGATTTTGGCCTATAAACGGGGGTCGATGTCTCTGTATAGTGTGTCCCAGGTCTGCTGTTGAGTTAATGGAGGATGAAGCCCAGATCACATATCGGTTGTTTTGGTTGAATATCCTTCTAACAACTGACAGCCTTCTGTTGATGGTCAATTCATTCTCACACCAAGTACAACCAAGTAGTACAGCTTGGTTGGTGACAATACTCTTCAAATGTGACACTCGTGTCAGATTAACACGTCTCAGTGACTGGCGTGTCAACACACACCCGTTACATCCGCAGCATCTCATCCAATAAACTTTTATCTTCAATGGAAAATTAGGCAAAAAAAAACCCCACTTAGGGAGGTTTAGGAAAAAGATGTTGGTTGACCTTGACTTGATTGTGCAAGTTACTAAAGCATGTAAATCAAGCCAGTAACGACAGAGAGAGATTTTTCCTGTGAGTGAGACACTGAAGGATATTGTACTCTTATCTATATTAGAATGCTTGTATGTGATAAACATCGACATATATTCTGTGTGTTAAGCCACTGATATTGTCCTCTGATACGTTGGGAAAGTGGCGTGGACAGAGACCACTGACAGGACACCCCAGGGAAGCCATTCAAGAGGAAGTCTTGCTGCCACGGTAAATGGGTGCAATCTATCTTCCCTTTCATCGCTGATGGCTATAAGTCATCAAACATTCTCTTTTTCATCTTCCCTCCATCTGTCATACCCTTCTCGCTACATTTATCATCCACAGTCACTGACTGTACATGCATCTGCTCTTCCACCTCCCAGCTCTTCTGTATTCTCATTGTTACTCATGTGTGTTTTCATCATTATTTTACAGACATTTCTGGATAAAAGATGTCCTTCACTGGCGTAGAAGGACATCATTTTCACATTCCATATTTCCATATATTGCAGAGAGAGCTGCAATGGTCATGATTTGCTATTGATTATCTATTGTTACGTCCCTCTGGCTCCTTCTCTGTCTACGGGTGGAGCTGCAGGAGACTTGTTAAGGTGACATAGTGCACCTGTGGGTGAAGCTGGCCAGGTGTTAACCTTCCTGGTGCCCAGCCCGTGATCTTTCTCTCTTTCCAAGCCCCATTTTGATTTAGCCTGTTGTACATTCATATTTTGTTAGTTCTCGAATAAAGGCTTTGTTATTTCAACGTGTGGATTCCCCTGTTTGTCACTTTCCATAAGCCGGGTTGTGACAAATGGGGGCGCGTCAGGGATCTGCCCTTGGTTTTTTGGTGGGTTAGTTTTGTTGGCTATTTGGTTGGCGTTCGTTGGCAGTTGCTTAATGACTCTTTGTTTGTGTGCGGCTGGTCAGCCACCATTTTGTGTACGCTAGTTGTAGCCTTGGCTATTTTGGTGTTCCCCTAGTCTGGTAGTAGTTCAGCGCTATTTGGTGACTCTGGTGGGTCTCGTGGTTACATGTTGACCTCTGTGATTGTGTTAAGTCACAATTTGTTTGGTACATTTAGCTTTTATGCTATTGGTTTGGTTACTTGTGTAAATTACAAGTTTGGTTTGGTGCATCGGTGGCGAGAGGTTTGCAAGGTCTCTTTTCCAGTTCTGGATCGAGACACAGTCTCGTTTCCTGTTGGGCCATGATGGTAAGTAGTCTTTTCAGTGTATGAGTGTGTTTTCCTACTACCAGTAAAATAAAAACTAAAAGTAAAATACAGTAATTTGAAACAGAAGTAGTCACGTTAAACAAGATTCTATTTTCAATGCAAAATGGTTAATTTAAAAAATATGATGATGCTACTTTAAAGTAGGTAAGAAAGTAAAGGTCTTGCTTCATTTGAAAAGCTAAAGTTAGTTTTTTTCCCTCACATTACACACACACACACACACACACACACACACACACACACACCTACCCATCCAGACGCAGGGACACAAACAAAACCAGATACCAGTGCAGTTTTTTTTATGACTATATTAACTTTCTGCTGATCGGTGTCCGTTGTGTTCCCTGAATAAGAAGTTGACATGAAAAACCCCTTTATTCTCTCTTCCGGTGAGAAATGATTAATGAATTCCCAGGATGGGTTACCTTAATCTGAACGTGCTGTGGAATCATGAGTACATGCGATCCCAGGAAAGCACAGCCGCTGGATTGGGTTAGGGTCAGAACGCAGTGCGCTGCCCTGTGGCTGCAGATGAGCTGGACCGTAAGGTCATGTTCCTCACCGCACCACGATGCTTATTCAGCCGTCTCCCTGTGGTGCATCGGTGGAAGTATCACAAGCGGCAGCCAGGCCTTGAAGGGAATGTCCGTTTCATCCAGCTGCTCTTTCATGTGACTGCAGCTACATTCTTTCAATCCCTGCAGAGCTCTGTTTTTTTTCATCAAGGTTAAAGAACGCAGACACAAAATGCAGCACAGTGTCCCGGTCTGGAGGGTTTCAGATGCATATATAATCCCCAGGAAAACCCCAGGAGGATGAATAGCTCGAGACAGGAGACCGTGTCATTTGGTCGATGCTGTGGTGTGACAGCAGACAGATTGCTGTGTTATTAACAAAAAAACTGTACAATGTGTGAGCAACCTTATGATTGATCATTTTTTTAAATGTTTAATCAAGGTTTGCAAAAAAGGCACTTTTCCAGCATGTTTTCACATTGAGATTGAGATTTAATTTGTAATTTGCCAATACGGCAGCACAAGAATGTCTCCCTGACTTATCTCTGAATTTGAAAATCAAGGCATTAACGTAGCAACAAACCATCCTTTGTTCTGTAAAGATTTAGTGGAGTACTGTTCTCCCTCTGTGTGAGCGTGTGCTGATCTAATCTGTGCTTTGTCGACCTATCAGGGCCAGTTGCACCTTTCTTTCCGTTGAGCTGGACGGCTCACGGCTGCCGCTCTGCACTGTCCCCAGTCGTTGGTTACAGCTTATGGCGGCTTTGTGAAAAGATAGCGACCACCCTCCCGGATCAGGTTAACACCGAGGACTGTGGAGGCAGCAGGTACTCTCACATATTCGAACAGTAAAAAAAATCATTTTCCTTTTCTTTTGTTCGAGGACATCTTTTGTTCCTCATAACAAGGACCCGTCTCTGCAGAGCCAGGCTGCTACACTGGTTTTGCTTTCTGCCTGAATGTAGTAATGTCACTTAAATCTAACTTGAGGGCACCTCAATCCAGCCACTGTTTATGTGATTGGCCGGCTGGGCCATGGGAGGACCCCTGCTCGAGATATTCACACAATGATTTGCTTTATTTATCATATCAATCCACCAAATATGAATATTCTTGTGGATCATTTTGTGGATCGTTTGTTTTTTCAACCTAAATCCGCCGCACATACTTGATGTTGCTGGGATCTCGACTGAAATCTAAAAATCTGCTTGGTGTGTTTGATCAGTGTTTGGCAGCACTGCATGCATTTGTAATGAATGACCAGCTGGCGGGCCGCCGCCAAACCGTGTTCATTTCAAGTGTTCCACTCACGTCAACTTCTCCTCCGTCACTTTCTTCAACCCAGAAATCTAACATTGGTGGTGGGTCCGGATTAATTAAGAGCCGGCATCAGACCTTAGATTTCTGAGCAATCCTTTCGTATTTACATGAACAAATCAAGGTGTCAGCGATTCAAACCACACACGGCATCGAGTGGATGGTGTCAGTTCTATTGTGAGGTTGTGAAATGATGGTTTAGTGTCTCAGAAATATAACATTTCTTTGGATTCAGTCCAGTTGGAACAAAGAAAGTTGGGAGTTGGGCCTACTAGTTAATAAAATAACACAACCCTTTATTTTTGATGGATTTCAGCAGCAAAGGGAGGCAAAAATCATGAAAATCCTGCGCTAATGGAGGCCAGCTTTTGGAACAATTACCGTGGTAGAGCCACTGTAAATCAAGCTTTCATTCAAACCGAGGTCTTACATGCATCTTTCCTCCCTTCTCTCTAACACCTCATACGATACAATTCCTCTCCTTTCCAGAAGCCTGAAAGGAGAACACACATAAACTTGGTTTCAGCTTCTGTAGTTTGTACTGTTTTCTCTCGAGGTCTAAACAGCCAAGGACCGACTTGTTTCCTCTCAGGGTTTTCCTGTGTTTGTGTCTTTGTTTCACATTTTTAATATGCCTATTTTTCTCAACTACTATTCAACCATTGCAATAATTATAGTAATAACATTGACATATTATGTATTCCCTCACAACCCATCTTAGATACAGATATATACAACTTTACAAACAGCAGGTATTTTTTCGAGCAGTTGTTGTCGTCCAGATACGACTGATTTACCTACGAAGAGAGGTCTCCAAAGTGTTGGATAATATATCAGTAATCTGACTATATGTGCTATGGTTGTGACTGGCCAATGGCAGCGACTTGGATAATATCTGAGGACAGGATTGAATACGAAAAGGTCTGGCAGTATTGAATCAACCCCAATCTTGTTTGAAACAAAGTGCTTTTGTTGCTCACATCCAAACCAGGCGCAGGAGTCACGAGGCCTCCTCAACTTTTGTAGAAAGTTCTGCTTGCTGAAGAGCACGTGGATTATGTTTTTATTTCAGTCAGATTTCACTATTCTTTTGGCTCTTTTCTGGTCTCAACTGAAATGTTAGTAGCTGCAGAAGGAAGGTGACGTCTTTCTTACTGGCGGCTTTGCGCTGCGCTGGAAAGGAGAGCGAACCCGAGTGAACGGTGAAACGTGAAATACAAACAATGGGCCGAAAGACACAACAAATCTCTGTAAGATGTGAAGAGAAACTACAAAGCAAGGTGACTATCCTCTGTCGGTTTGTATGCTTCCGCATTTTGCTTTGACATGCGAGTGCATACGCAACAGTGCTTTTGTTTGTTTTCATTAGTCTCGCCTGTGTGTTTATTCACCCATCTCGACTCGAGGTGAGACAAAATGTAATTAAAAGGTTGAATCTCAAATTTGGCCTAGTCTCAGATAAACACCACGCGTGTCGAATGAGTGATCCTCCCACACACCTCTATAATCAATGACACACGGTCTCCAAAACAAAACAAAACAAACTTATCAGTGGAATAAACAGCACCCCGCAGTGAAAGTGGCTGATTTAAACGGTGTCCCTTCCATCCATTACTTACCCTTTTTTCTTATTTCTTCCCCTGAGGCTCGCCCCAACCAACCGGCCTCTGCTCCTGCCGTCTTCTGCAACCAAAGCAGTGCAGCCAGGCATGAGACGGCTGTATAAATGTTATCTCATGGACGGGTGACCTTTTTAGGTCTGTGGCTGAAGGCCCGGAATGTATCTGTGATGACCCATGTGCCCCCCCACACTCCCCCACCCGGTCGTCACACTTGGAGGAGTGTGCAGAAAGACCTCCTCATTCTAGGCCTCTAATGGACCGCTCCCAAGCAGGGGGTGACAGGCATGCGACGGGAAATAAAAGTCGGATCCAGCTGTAGCTTTACTGTAGCTGAGATTTGTAGGAATGGATTTTCGGTTGCTGCAGAACCAGAGATCAATCATGAGAGATAAATCCCAGGGGCTTGGTGCCAGCTACCTACATGGTTAAGAAATCTTACGCAATGTTGACATGAGCTTGGTTATTTAATGTCAGTATGATGCGGGGGAGTTGTATGGTAATACATGAACAGTGAGTTAAATTACCAGATGTGGCGCATTCATTATATTAGTGTTTTTTTTGTCGTCATTTCTATCACACAGCTTGTCAGATGATGCATTTCTGAAGTAGACCAGTGGTGTCACATCTCTATTACTCACTGTAGATGCATCCGTCTGTCTTACTTATTATTTTAATAGTGACAACAATAGCGGCAGTTAAACATTAAGTTTAACATTGATAAATAAAACTCAAGGCAGATGTTTTCTACCACATGAGAAACGTTGCGTTTGGGACGGAAGCACTCAGCATGGCTGAAACTTCTTCACTAATCAGTATTTTGTCTCACTGGAAGAGGAGAACGAGCGGGGCTCTTAAAGGCAAAGGCGTCTCGTGAGGCAAAAATCGGACGCTGAAATATTCCCTGGCTTCCTTTTCTACAGCTAAATAAAGGTCTGCTATCGAAAATGTGTCCTATTACTGTCTTCCAATCTCTAACTCCGCTGCGCTAAATCAGCCCTTCTGTCTCTTTTAGTACCGGGGAGTCTTTCTCATTACCGTTTCAGAACCTCTAGTTTGGCTTCTACGTTCCCTCATTATACCTGATGGGGAGTCAGAGGGGAGGCCGAAGTCTTTACGGAGCTGCTGTTCAAAACCAGATACTCATAAAACAACAATAGTTCACTTGGTGGTCAAAGTGGTGACACACACCATGTTTACTGATACATGTGTCTGTGTGTGTGTGTGTCTGTAGTTGACGTTGCATACGACACTGTCTCACAGCAGAAATACTCCCGACTCTGCTCTCCAATGACAGTCAGCTACACTGGGAATGAAGACTGCATACTAACAGCGCTGACTGCCAATTGCATTGCACGCATGCTTTACCTTTTGTGCTGTTCATGCAGAATAACAAAATGACGCTTTTGCTGTGAAATCATTCAGAAGACCACGACAATTTCCTCCAGTCCTCTGTCTAATTTTCCCAGCATTTCACAACATTTGTTTTGTCACGCAAATCCTCACCTGTAGGCCTAGAAGAGAATATGCAGTATGGCGCAGCATGCATTGCCTTGTGTGCTAATTAGAGAGCTTAAGTAAGTGAAATGGCCAGTAAAGAAAGAATGTATTTTCCATCTTAAATGTTTAAATTGGATTTTTTTTCTCCCAAATATGTAAGTATTGGTGATGAAACTGCATCAAGTGTCCTCTCTTGTGTGTGGGAGTCCTGCTCTTCTTATGAATACCTGACCAGGGCATATAGTGTCTGTGACTTCCAGATGTTTAGTGCGCAAACGGTGAAACATTTATTCTCTTCTTTACTTTACAGTTAAAGTTACTTTCGCCACAGTCTTTTTAGTGTTATTACCTGAGTGGAAAACAAGTGATGATACCTACATGGTCTTCATGCACTGTGCAGAGGGACGAGAAGATGAGGGGAAAATATCATCCTACTTACAGAGTAATCCTTCAGAGCTTTGCGTTTCACACTCTCATACATCCTTTTTGAAAATAGCTAAAATAGAGAACGGAGATTTAGAGTTATTTCCCATCCCTTCTCAGCATGAAAAAAAATTCTAAATGCTACATTTAAGAGGAAATTCCGTTCCTCAGGAAATCGGAAATTGCTCTGAACAAATACTTAAAGAGTTTGAAATCTTTCAAAGTGTCTGTGTGGATATTGAGGATGAATATCCTGTTGCACTGTTGTGTTGCACTGCACTGATTTTCAGATTGTTTACTTAAGTAAAAGTAAAATCCATACAAGATACAATGTAAACGTCCTGAACTGAAATATCACTGTGAAGTGATGTATTAGCTAAATGTACTCAAAGTATTAAAAGAAACATTGCACATAATGTAGAAAAATATACTCGGTTATTGTTACAAATAAAGTAATGTAAATACTTGAAACAAAATTGCACTTAAGTTTAGTAGCCCTACATGAGTAAATGTACATAGCTGTACATCATCTCTGCACATAACGTCGCACAATACATGCTGATGCACACTGCTGGAGGAGTCTCAGGAACATAACAGGCTGCCATGTTTGAATCTGCAGCCCCTGTGTTTGTTTGTTTTCTGTGGGCTGTCTCATAATGTGAAGCAAAATTTCACACGCCATTTGTGTTACTGTGATGTAGGAGTGTAGAACTGGCTGCAAAAAATATATCATGTGGGCGTTTGTACCTATAAGTAGACAAACAGAGTTTGGTGTGTGAAATGTGCAATCCAAACGTCACAGTTGGTGAGACACCGACATACTAAATCCTTAGCTTCCCGTTTAGATGACAGCAGAGGGTGGAAGCCCCAACAGCGGACTGGCCATTGTACACAGACCTGTCCATCAAATACATGGTCGCCATGGAAACAACCTAGTTTCAAGCTAGCGCAAGGCGGGCGCAGCGATATAATGGACGACCAGACGGAGCCGTTCCTGCCTGGGGATGTGTCGCTTTGCAAGCGACCACCCTCCTCCACCTCTTTTTTTACAAAATGGGACTGGAAAAAGAGAGAGAGAGAGAGAGAGAGAGAGAGAGAGAGAGAGAGAGAGAGAGAGAGAGAGAGAGAGAGAGAGAGAGAGAGAGAGAGAGAGAGAGAGAGAGTCACACAGTATCTGGCCACAGTACCAAAAATATGCACAGCTAGAAAACCGGCTGATGTCGGGCCAAAATCCCAAACACACGGCACATTCATAAGTGGTTGCTTTTATTTTACATTGATGCCGAAGCCACATGACACTTCTTCAGAGAAACGGCAGGTTTAGAGAGGTTAATAAAACAGCTTCAAAGAGCTCAGTAAGGCTTATCCTATCAACAACACGTAATCATTAAAGGTATTACACCCGGCTTACATCAGTCAGATAACAGGCCGAGATTACAGGCAGAGCCAGAGAAGATGAGAAGAAGACGTGAACAGGAAAAGAAAGACTGAGTCAGGAAGAAAGAACGGAGCTGAATTAATTAAAAATGCAACACTAAAAGGACGACACAGTTTCTGAGGGATTAACATCAAACTGTCATCTTATCACTATGGGGATGACCTCCGACTGTCACACAAACAGGACGCAGCACTGCTGTATCGAAGAGTGTGAAGCCTCAAGGAAATACTGTGACGAGAAAATAAATAGGAAAACAAACTTGAAGCCCGAGAGAGAGAGAGAGAGAGAGAGAGAGAGAGAGAGAGAGAGAGAGAGAGAGAGAGAGAGTACTGAAAGTGACAAAAGGTGAGCTGACGGAGTCTGCCATTGCCATACGGGAGGCTGACAGGTACAGTGTGAAGAAATCTCAGGGAAACCGTAAGGGATTCAACACTGCTGTGAAAGCAGCCGCACAAACAAATATAGCTGCAAGTGACAGCCTCTGGCAGGGTTTCAACAACTGGGGATCAACTTTAATAAGAAGCTACTTTCAAATGGGCTGAACTTGAGTGTTCAAAGGTTTTTTTTTTATCACGATGGCACATTTAAATCTAGATTTAGAATAAGAATCGCTATGTACAGCTATACTTTGAGAAGTGATGATTTATTTGCCGATAAACTCGTTTATTGACAGTAAATGAACAGTGACTGTTACTGTTGTTTAATTTTTTTTGTATCTTTGTCTGTGTTTCATTGAATTAGAATGGGGCCGGCCGAATTGGGCAAGACACAAATGCAAGACCTTTGAAAATGTTCCGTTGGGCCCAGTCAGTCGGTCAAAGGGTTTGTTTAGAGGCCGTCCCGGAGCTTTCCATTGTAAACGATCCTTCTGGGCCAATGGAGTTTGTCCAGTTGCCATGGATATGTAAATGTTCCAGATCTTCGCGTCACATTAAGTATTTTGTGTCCATGTTGGCGTCACACTGAACCGGACAGAACCAGCTCTCTTGTTGAGTCTCCTGCATTCTGTCTTCACCCACTGTACACTGTGCTTTAAGTATAAGATTACAATTTGAAGCCCTCATTAAAATGGATGTTTTATGAGCAAACCTAGTAACTCAAAAACTTGTTTGTTATGGCCGAGTCGATCAGCAGGAGTAAGGAACTAGAGTCAATTACTGTATGTCATCCATACTATACCCTTTGTTCTAGGCTCTCTCTATTTTCATTGTGTGATATCAGGCATTGTTAAATGAGGGGAAGAAGAACACAATCTACAGAGGAGGCTTTTAAATTAACTTCCACAAATGCTCCAGACTAGGCTTATTATCATCATTGCAGCAACATGTTTCTTTTATGAGAATAAAGCCTGTCTAGTGCATCATAACTGTGATGGAAGATTTTTGCACAGACAATCGTGGAATAAGAGATGAGGCTCTGAATCAAGTATGTCTTTTGTCCGTTTATTTCCTTGCAAGGGAAAGAGGTCACTACAGCTACGTGCTCCGCAGACTGTCATGAACTCCCTCCGTCCTTGATCAAGCCAAGACGTTCTTATACTTTAGTTCAGTCACTGGTGACGTCAACAGGAGAACATACTTTCAGTGTGAGGCACATTGGTTAGTTACAGGTCACGTCAACAGAACAAAACTAACTCAGAACGCCATCTCAGCACTTGCAATTAATCAACTGGTTATACAATGAAGCATTTATAAAAAGAGTTACATATATATTTTGCCATTACACAAGGTAACCTGAAAGTTAAAAAGCTGCATTAGTTTTAATCAAGTTGTGAATGCTACCTGAGTGATTGAATTGCCTCGGATGTCTGACTGGAAGAGGTTGGTTTATAAAACATGGCTGATCCAACAGTCTTTCCCCCTGCCACACGGACAGAAAGGGTTTTATGACATGTTAACAATGGCTGTTGTCTGCTAGAGACAATGGTCCAAACACGGGTTAATGGCTCTATAATGGAGCTCCAAAGAGCTCTTTCTTACATGTGGAGCGCATGCAGAGGTGTCCAGTTATTTTTCCATATTTTCCCATCTCGGGTGTTTAGTGCATCCATCGCTGTCCAACATCGTAAGAAATGTAAAAAAGACCCCTTTGCATCCATCATCAGGCACAAGTAATATTTAGGTGGAACAAAGAAATGTGGAACAAAGATGGTGAACGGTACATAATAATGCAGACGGCATTGTGAATTTGTTTGTCTGTATCTGCCTATTTGATAAGTTGTTCCAGTGGGGACATTTCAGTATTTTTCATCCATTAATTAAGGTGTGTTGCAGCGTTCTGATTCATAAAAGGAGCAGTGCGCACAAATATTATCATATCATATTTTCAACTAATTCTGTCTTTCCATTAATGAAACCCACGTGGCAGCATGAATATCTGAATGTGGGGCTGGCATCTCTCAACGTCACAAGATTTAAAGCAAAGGCATCTCCCGTCCATCTCCTCCCCATCACCCGCTCTGCGCTGTGCCCATGCACGGACACCGGGGAACCTGGGTGGGATGCTGAATGATCATTCATCCCTAGTTGTTAACATTGCTGTGACATTTCGCTTCTAACATTAGGAGGACGCGGTTGTCGGCAACCCAGGAGGCGATGTAAGTCCAGGTTGTTTAACTCACACGTGCAAATGGTTCCGGCCCATTCTACCCCCCGAGACATGGGGAAACTTTGCACCTGACCTCAGCTATGCAAACAGTGGGAAAGACAGTGGGGTAAAGGTGGTAAAGGGAAGCACTTCCGGGGTATAAATAGGTCAGTAATGAAGGTTGAGGCAGTGATGGAGTGTAGGAGGGAAGAGGTAGTGTGGAGTAGGTTAAGGTATGGGCACACAGGGTTGAATGGCACGTTGAAAGTTGTGGCAAAGCATGACACAGGTATGTGTGATAGCTGTGAGGTGGTGGAAAGGGTTGAGCATATGTTGTTTGTCTGTGGGAGGTATGATAGGGAGAGGGTGGTTTTGTATAATAGTGTTCGGAAACTAAGCGGGGTTGGGACTTAGGTGGGGTGCTTGTGGGTGGGAAAGGGAAATTTTTCCCCTTAGTTGTTAAATTATTTACTCGCATCTAACTGGCTACGTGTCTTGTCTGCGTTTGAGTCGCAAACCTAAACATAACAGAAAGCAAACATTTGCATCGTAACGGTACGTTGCAGTGCACCCCGCAATGCTGTGCAAAAAAACCCCAATAACTTTTAAACAAATGCGTTTCAATGAGACACCAGCCCTGATGAATTTGTTCTAGAGAATTCACAGCAAGCAGCAACGATCATTTGGATTCTCTTTCTTCTACGGACACCACCGAGACGATAGGATCCATCACATGGCCGCAAGTTACCCACTGGCTGTCATTTTGCAATCAGTCGCAGTTTACTTTTCTCTCTGTACTGTGCAGGGATTGACTGCAAACCTGATGAAAGGCTCTCAGAGGCTGCATCCTTCAATCTGTCAGCCCTTCCTCAAACACCTCCACCAGCATTTTGTTGACGTGAGCGAGCCCATTAAGTCGGCGAGGCTACCGCGACGTGTTGACTCACATAATTCCCATTTATCAGTCGAGCCACAGCAATCAGGGGGAAACAGATGGCATGAAATGACCAGGACATTCAAACGGCAGAGTACATCAGCTTATCACCATGGAGACCGTCACGCTCTCACAGATTTCTAATGGCTGCAATTAGTTGAGGGGAAGAGCAAAGTGTGGTTGATGAGAGAGACGGCCAGATGTTCAAATGTGATTTCAGCGGAGAGCTTTGACTGATTCATCTAAATCACAGTTATGGGTCTTAATGATGATTACGCAGGTAGTGATGATGAGCGTTATGATGGTGTCTGTGCTTTGGTGTGCAAGCTTTGTGCTGTTTGGTTTTAAAACACGGACAGAGGGACGTCATGCTTTAAAACCTTTTGTTGCCTGTCGGAAAATGCCAAAACGTTGTACTCTTAAACATGTACAAGTTGTTTTATTTTGGCACTCTTTTGGGTGGCTAGAACACGTTTCTAGACACATTTCTTTGCTCTTGTGCTGGCAGTCCTGTTTGTTTCTCTGAACTGGGGGCCTGCAGACCGCCTACCATTGCAGGTTATACACAGACAATGAATAAGTGCCTCATACAACACCACCTCATGAATCTATCCCTTTAATACCCCTTTACAAGTGTTGATAGGGGTCCGCAGGAATATGGAGGTTTCAGCCATCTCATAGCAAGCAAGACATGACACTTGTCATTTCAGATGGATAAATGCAAGGTCTTGGACTCAAAATGAAGGGCTGCTTTTCTCTGAAATGAAGGACCAACTGTTAAGAATTCAGAACCGTCCTTTCACTGTTCCTGTCGACTGCACGCTAGAGTGGTATTCTTGACACCTGCATAGTCCATAGTGTAGAGGGGCATAGCAAAGGGTTGATTGGTCCTTTTGATCCAAGTATTTTCCGTTTGAAAAGTGCTGCAGCTGGGCAGGATAAAAAATGTAAATACACTTTCAGGCACACACGCACACGTGCGCTCCTCTTCTGTCGTAACGCATGCACATTTTCACCTCTTCCCTTCCATGGGAGATCCTATTTCTTTGTCGTGCACTACAAAGGCTGCTGTATTATGAAGTTCGGCTGACTGACGGACACCTGGAGAAGCCGATAAGCGCCTGAGTCATGCGTTCAACAAAGAGCTGCTGACCTGCTGGGGAGCGGCTGGGACGAGTGAAGGAGACACCTCGGCGTAGAAGTATTAACATATTGCTCTGGGCCAGAAACACAATTCCCAGAGCCCACTCACATTCTCCATATTTCCGTCACTGTCTCTCAGCACGCCAGCGAGTTTGTGTGATTCATCTGCCTCCAAATGCCCCACAATGGAGCTTTCTTTGAAGAGACCAGCAAGTGTGCAACGGCCTCTAGTTTTATTATTTTGTGGCAGCAGTTTGAGTCTACATGATTGTTTCGGGATAAAGATTTCTGCCATTTTGCCTCAAAGACCTGACTAAACTAAACCAGTTTCCTACTTCTCACCTGCCTACCGTACACCTCTAATACTCGCTAAACACATTATTGTACATCAGCAAAGCTTTTAAGGACCATACTACCGTCACTTCTTTACTCTCAAATTTGCTCTTCCCGTCAGAGATGAAAGTGGTAGTTCATCAAGAACTAAAAAGTTTTTGAAAAAAGCATTGCATTCTTATATCACCTCAGGGCCTCTGAGATTATGTTACTGTGTGACAGGGGTGTTCATTGGCAGCTTCCCCAAAGCTAAAACCCCCTCCCCTCTGTTTGATGATCTCAACCCATTGACGAAGGTCAGTGGGAAACACCATTAAACACAATTTACATATCAGTAATGGCCCCTGACTTGTTCTAAGTTGATTTATTTTGCTTGCTACTTGCTTGACAGTTAACAGTGATTCCTTTTTTTTAAGATTCACTATTTGGTTCTTCTTACTGGATCAGTTAAGTAGCAGTTCCCCAACCTTGGCCAGCAAGATAAGGTGATGCAAGATAAATAATGCAACAAAGCAGCAGAAGAAAATAAATGATTGGGTTAAATTAATTGCTTATAATTTAATTTCTCCAAAAGTTGCCCCATTTTGCACGTAAGACATAAGCAACGAGGTTCTCAAGCAAATTACATGACAGTCAGCTACTGTCAACTACTCTGACTTCTGGCAAAAGGTAAGTCTGTTTCCCTTGAAAGTTCCGCATTCAATGCCACAGACCTGCTGGCCAGTTATCAATTGCATAATAAATATGCTGTCCATCCAATTCGATCTCACTGTTTACCTTTCCTTCCTCCCTTCTGCGCTCCCTTTTCCCTCCTTTCCTTTCCTTCCCCTTCAGGCCAATAGGCCAGGGGAAAAAAAAAATCAGTGTTGTCTGACTCCGCCCCCTTTTCCGAGTGGATGTCGGATGCGAGGAAAGAGGCCATCGAGCGAGTGACAGACAGCACACCGCCTCTCGGCTCTGCCCGGCGCAGTAGTGGATGTCTCCTCCGTGATCGGGAGGGCAGAGGCGAGCCCGGCCGACTCGCGCGCTCTCCGTGCTGCAACGAGGCGAACCGGAGCGAAATGGACCGCCGGACAGCGGCAGCAGCAGCAGCAGCATCCAGCGAGGACCGACGCGGATTTTAAGGTAATAAGGCTTTGTTTCGCTCCCCAGCGGCGTTTCACACACACACACACACACACGGACCTGCATTCTGCTGCTTCTGTGCAGGATACGGAGCCGCGCGGTGGGGATGTGCATGCACGATGTATGCGAGGATAAAAATAAATAAATAAAAAAAGATTCCATGTTTGGGGATGGTCTTTGGATCGAAACCCGCGGATGAAATGTGTCATCAATGGAAACCATTTGTGTGGGTGACTTTACAAGGGAGCACGGTCGGGGATCATCACGGGAAGCTCGTTCAACAACAGCGGCTCGTTTGGGTCTCCCGAGCGGTTCGCTAGGCTGCACACACGACGATTGGTTTTGATCCTTTTGGAT
Source organism: Apeltes quadracus (assembly GCA_021346845.1). NCBI lineage: Eukaryota > Metazoa > Chordata > Actinopteri > Perciformes > Gasterosteidae > Apeltes > Apeltes quadracus. Next base: position 7,447,550 of record CM037932.1, on the reverse strand, counting down.
GCAAAAATGAACGCATGCTGCATAGTTCATGTGTGTCATCTGGATGGTGCCGTCGGGTGCTGCAAGAAAACCGTGGTTCTGCACACTGAGCGTTCCGTCCCAGCGCACAGTGACAGCAGGCCCCTGGACTCACTGAGGAGATGGTTCATTGTTGACTCGGTACTTTAGTTTTTGTTTAACACCTTTGTGCACATGGGAACAGTCCTTTCCAAACAGGACAAGTCATCTGAATGTCAAGTTAATGATTAAATGCCCCTACACGTGTGCCATCCACTGATTCCTGATGATTCATGTTTGATCTGGGGTCCTGATGCAAAACAAGCCTGCTGCTGCTGTTGTAAAAAGGTGTGTTGGTTTCACATTACTGCACTTCCATATTCACAGCCGCACTGCATCTCCCTCTAGTAGGCTTTGATTCGAAGCAATTTTCTTTCTGACCAGTAAAAAAAAAAACCCACCTCAGTGCTTTGAATTGAACACGGCTAAACCCTTGCAGTGACCAAAATGTTCCGCATTCACCTTCACATCACATGATTGAGGGTAATTTATAATTTGTCCCTGTGCTGCAAAACAGTACGAGGGGGAACAAACTAAAAAGCCTCTCTCCAGGTTATAGTGACATTGCATTGCAAGAAAGGTGTTTTGTTTGTGTGTGTGTGTGACCTCGCTTTTGTGTGTTCGGCTGAAATGACACATTATATAAAACCTAAAGTAAAATGATTATCCTTTCTTTGCTAGGACATTTGTCTTTTGTAGGGAGTGAACTGTGTCACCACCCACTTCCTCAGGGTCTAAATGAATATGCTATGTGTACATTAACATTGTGCCACTTTTATTCTGCCTTGACAAACCACCTAACGGCTGCCATTTTCCTCATCCACGTCCCCATGTTTTCCACGTCTTCAGTATTGTCCCATAAAGCAAGGAAAACAAGATTTGTTCTCGCCCATATTTATAGAGTGGTTGCATGAATTTATTTGGCTAATTTCCATATAAACACACTTTACACACTGAATTGGCTTTGAGAGACATTAATTTGGCTCCGAGTCTGCTGCCGGCTTTGTGGGGAGAAACAATGTGTAACACACTTTACGGCCCCACTGAAGTGTGTTTTCACCATGACAACTAACACTGTTTTGTTAGTGTACGAATGGATATAAGAAAATATTCGATTTGAGTAATATTTGCTGAGCTCCTAATAGACAAGTCATCTTTTGAGACACAAGTAAAATAACACACAAAAGTGTGGAGTTTGTTCCCAAAACGTTCCCGTCTCTTCAAGCGCCGTCAGTTCAGCCACTAAATAGCAGCGAGGACTTGCTGCGGTTCTAAAAATACCTATTGATGAAATGCATAATTGCTGCCGATGACCCAGTAACAGAAGTAACTAATCAAAGATTGGCTGCACTGATGAGAGGTGAGTTATGTGGAATAATGTGCAGTAGGAAATGTTCTCAATCTGATGGAGCGTAACACAAATCCCAGTGAGGCGTACTAATTTAATTTTTATCTTCACATTAGTTCAATTAATACTGAGCAAAGCAGAATCCCCTGGAATGTGTAATCTTGGTGTTTATTGTGTGAGTGTGTGACTGATTGACTTTACTGTGTTGAGGGGGGGGGAGGAAATCCGAGTCCAGGCCGGAAGAGGAAGAGTTTTCTGCTTGATGGGCACATTCCTGTAACATCCACAGACGTGCAAAGTGTTTCATCTCACTAACGGAGGAGTGAAGCAGCTTTTTAATCCGAAAACCCTTCATCTCAGTGTTCAGTCCCCCTCCACTCCTCACCAGGCTCTCACATCGATACAGCTTTTTTTTTTTTTTTAGTCACTCTTGAAATTGTCTTTGTAACCGTCCAAAAGCTTCCAGCTAGTTTCCTTTTTTGATGTGTTCAAAGCCGTCCATGCGGCGATCCCGCACAAAGCAGTGGAGGAGCAGGCCGCTCTGGGAAGGTGGAGGTGTAATTTCAGATGAGCGCTAAGCAGCCGTAGCAGCAGTCATCTGAGCGCCGGAGTCATCCGGACCAGCTGTGCCCCTCACTCCCGGCGGAGAGCAGGAGGACGGGACTCTTTCACGAGAAGCACATGGGCGTCCGGGGGTCATTAGCCCGTCTTTCACGAGTGTGTTAACTTCCTGAGGGGAGTGGTTTGGGGGCGCTCGTTTCGCTCCTCGTGTTGAGGCCTTCTGAAACGACACGGGAAGGTTTGAGCGGCTTATTGTGGCGCAGCTTTTCATGTGTTGCTCTGTAAGGCTCTGATAGGCTGCTAATCTCAGTCTGTGTTCAGAAGCAAGTGGCCAAGTGTTGAGGCAGATTACCGGGGTTAAACTGTCTGAAAATGGCTGTAGATTAATGGGCTTGTTGTACGGACAGTCAAACAGGATTTTCTCAATAAATACCAGTCTGGGGAACACTGATATAAACAAATCCTGTCCGCATCTGTTTTTTAATCATAAGCACGTGTGTTAACCTGTAAGATCGGCTCTTATTTTGTGGCTGGACCGGACGAATGCTGCTGGTTTTGCTGCCTCAGCCTCATTTCCTAAACATGCATGAGCAGAGAGCTTGAACTCCTCCTGAATTTATCCCCATAGCTCAGACGAATGGAGTGAGGGTCGATGCAAGTGTAAGAGGGCGACTAGTCATGCCGTCTGGTTTTTACAAGCGTTGTTATGTACATCCAGTCTCGACGAGAGGGGAGTGAAATGGGCTTTAGGTGTAGGCCTACTACCTCCACCACTTTCACACAGTAAACGCTCGGCCGCTGTGGGCGTCAGCGCTCCCAGCTGTATTTATGGGCCATGATGTGAGGCGTGGAGCTGCATTTCCTTCCCGGGACCTTGCTGTATTGGAGACGGCCGTGTGCACCTTGAAAGCCTGTCGTCAAAAAACAGCTGCCGCGAGTGATTCATCTGAGACGGTCCGGATGATTCAACTCTTTCCCGGCCCCTGTGATTTCATCAGCTGTCCTTAAGTGGCAGTTACTTGACTCCCAAAGTGCTTTTAAAGTAAGAACTGTGTTGTTGGATTCACGCTTTTAAGCCTGCGTCCTGCTTTCATTGAACGGCCAGTGGATTTCTAAAGACTTTCTCTTGTCCGGTGCTCATTCGGAGCACCTATTTTTTTTATTTTTCTACGTTGAAATGAAACGTGTCCTTTTGCCCCTGTAGTTACGAGGCGCTTCACACGGTGCTGTGATAGAAACAGACGGGCTAATTGGTAGCGCAGAGATCTTGTCCAGGTGTGTCCAGGAAAAAACATTTTTTTCCCGTGTTGAACTACACAACGGATTTAATATTTTATAGGGAACCTGTCTATTAAAAAAAAACTGCATTAAAACTGCAGCTCATTTTGCATCGCCGCCTTTTGTAAAACTGTTCTATTGTTTGTCGTAGTCTAATGATGTGTTAAATAGCACGGGTTGGATTTCACTAGGCGACTCATAATCCACCTACTCGTTGCGAATGAACCTTCGATTCCGTGCTTAAATACAGGAAAGCGCTGTGAACCTGTTTCTTTGAACCAACCTCGCAGTATTTCCTTCTGTATAAACTGCATGTGGCCAAAGTCACGACCTCTACTACGGAATCTGCTGCTGCTGCTGCTGCTTGGTTGGCAGGGCTTAAAGCATTCAGAACACCTCCGGCGGGGTCCCTCCGCAGCGCGCACACAGTAGGAGGTGGACTGAATTAGTTCCAGGGAGATGCTCTGCGGCTGCATTCCCTCAAGGGTTTGTCCGAGTACCTCGCTGACAACTAGTGGAGTTCAGCTCAGTGCCTGGACTCGAGACGCATTGAGGATGTTACAACAGGGCATGCCGTTGAATAAACACATCTATAAATAATTCCTCTTTATTCTGGTTTTATTTGGCTGCCTGGAAAAAGAGTTGCTTTATCATCTTCAATTCTTTTTTTTTTGTTTCAATCTGTATTCATTTTGGCATTTTTATTTAGTTTGGAGTAGTTTGACAGACATGTTTAGTTTTTTTAAGTGAGTTACTCAATTTGCCTTTTTTGTACTGTAGTTGCACACACTGTCGTCTCTTGCAAAAAAAGCCCTGTTCTTCTAACAAAAGACTCCTGAGTAAATCTGGTTTTCCAAACTCAGAACTTCCCTCAGTTCCATTATAGCCACCTTTTCTCTTCAATTTGTTTTATTTTGAATCCTGTCATCCTCTGCACTAAGAACAGTAAAAAGAAAAAAAAAAATCCCCAAGAATTGTGTGAGTAGTGGTACACAAAGAAAGATTTGCAACTGGAATGCTTGTGACTTCCATCCTTTCAAATTAAAAGGCCCATAGAGGGAATTCTAACTGTAATGCTTTAGAGTAGGCCGCCCATTTAATAACCTGTGTGTGTGTGTGTGTGCGCCAATACTGTTCGGTCTCCTCTCCACCTTGCCCAAACAAAGTTGAAGTTGTGAGGCCAGCTGAGTCATATTTGCAGCCTGACACCTGTAATGTCAACGGCTCTTTTTAATGCTCCCTTGTATAACTAGTCCTTAGTCATCAGCTGTGAAATGTGAACAAGGCGTGTGAACCTGTTCGGTCAACAAGGCGTGGATAGAGCTGTTCTCTCACTACTTGTGTAAACGTATTGTACGTTAAATGTGTGTACGTTAAGTGGATTAATTCCTTCTGTCGTTGTTGAATAAATAGCAGTGTAGTTTTCTTTGGGGGTTTTCTCCTTGGACTCTGATGGGACGGTTTGACCCGACCGCGAATGCTCCCTCTGTTCAACATTCATCATTTTTCCGATTGTTTTCTTCTAATTCGTTCCTTCTCATAGTTATCCTCCTTAGGGAAATGCCCACGAGCACTTGACCAATCTCCTCTTCCCCTCCAACAGATGTCTAGATTAAATCTTGGTCTGGCTCTCTACAAGATCTATGCTTCATATTCCATCAGGCTCTTTTGTTCATCGCCTTCTCCTGCTAACTAAGAGTAATTTGTCATCCTTTTGCTGCCGGTGGCTCATTTCCATTCCTCCCGTTTGGTTTCTTTTGTGTAGCCTTGACAAGACTGTCTCTGTCCTCCACCCGCGCCTCTCCATCTGTGCCACCTATTTATGTTGTTGTTTCACTGCGGATTGGAAGCACTGGTCCTCATTGCTGCCGGGTGAGACAAACTCCATGAAATGCCTAAATGAACACACACATACACACACGCACACACTTGAGAACCATTTTCCACTGTGGGCTTCTGTTGAGCACTGCTGCATTTAGAAGCAATTTCTCTGCGCAAAGGACTTGTCATTGGGCAGCTGTGTGATTTCCTGCCTTTTTTCTTCGGGGTTCTGTTTGTCCGTCGGCCCAGCTGTTGTTATATCCAGGTGGTAAAGGGCATATTTTTCACTGAGAAACATTTGACGGCCGCTCGATAGACATGCGGAACCTCCGCACGGGGAATTTCTGCCTGACTCCTTTTGTGTTTGTTCAGGTGTGTGTGTGTGTCGTGGCAGTAATTGCATCAGCGTCTTTGCAGTTATTTTCTTTCTCTTTCTCTCGTTTCTCTTGCCCCCTGCTGGTCACCCCCCCCCCCCCCCCCCCCCTCCTTGACCAGGTTGAGCTGATGAGCTTTGGCCTCTTGTTTGTCCGCGGGGCAGGAGGCCTGAATGTATGGGGGGGGGGGGGGGTGAGGGGAGGATAGCGATAATAATATTCCAGTTAATAGACCGGTCTAAACAAGTTAAGGCAACTATAACTAACTATAACTTTTACTTCTCCTCTCCTCAGGGTCCTCTCAAATCGTGGAAGACCCGCAGTCATGAAGAAATAGAAGCATCTGTCGCGGTGAGCCTCTCAAACTTCTGCTCAACTTTTCAATTTTTTCCCCCCACTGAGAAGTTTAATCTTGAGCTTTCTCCTTTTCACAGGCCCTCCAGCTGACCTGCGCTAAGTACCGGCCGTGGGGCGTCGTTGTTGTTGGCGGGCCAGCTGAACAAGCGTGCGCGCGGGTCAGAGGTGATGAAGTCCAGCATGAGGCAGTGGCGGAGGCTGGTGCTGCTGGGAATGCTGGCCTGGGTCCTCCTCTTCCTCGGCCTCCTCTCCTACTTCCTGGACGCTCGGGTGAACGAGCCCCTGTCGTCCGTCGGCTCTTTGTTCTCCCAGCACCCGGACACCCGGCGCCTCGCCTCCATACAGGCCCCCCACCAGCAGCACGCCAACTCGGGGCCCCGGCCCGAACTGGCTTCCACCTTGACGGCGACCTACCCCGGAGTCGAGCCGGAGACGCGGCCCTCTGCCAGCTCGGCGGCCCCGCAGCTCGGCCTGGACGCGAGCCGCGGCCCCAAGAGCGCCCCCTACGGCGTCTACGGCAGCCGCGAGACCAGCCGCCCGGACTACCTGGACCCGCAGAGCCTGGCCGCCTGGTCCTCCTTCGGGACGGAGAACGTGGGCTCTCATTCGGTCCACAGTCGTGAGAGGACTTCCCAATACGAGAACCACGTCAGCGCCACGCACTACCGCGGGGGGGAGGAAGAGGAAGATGAGGGGGACGATGCGGAAGAAGAGCTGAGGGACAGGAAGAGGACAATAGCGGGCCGGGCCGGCGAGGACTCCGCCAACCAGGAGGAGTATTACTTCTCCGAGTCGGGCTCCGTGGTGCAGCGGCTGTGGCGGGGTCGCGTGTCCGCCGGCATGCTGAGTCCTCGGCTGCAGCGGGCCAGGAAGGACTACGTCAGCGCCAACAAGCACCACGTGTCCTACGCGGGCCACCGCAGGGCCGCCCGGAGCGCCAAGGAGCTTCTGTGTGAAATGAAAGAGCAGGCCCGGCTGAGGACGGTGGACGGGTCGGAGCAGCCCTTCTCCTCCCTGGGGTGGGCTCGTCTCGTGCCCTCTCGTCCCCTGGAGCAGCTGCACAGAGGGCAAGACCGCAGCAGCTTCAAGACCTGCGCCGTGGTCACGTCGGCAGGCGCCATCCTCCGCTCAGGACTGGGGAAGGAGATCGGTGAGTAGAACTAGGGTAACTCCCATGCTGTCGACAGACGGGCTGACTATGGTATCTGTTAAGCCTTTACTTAAATACTGTTCTTGTTCCTGTCAAGAATATGATTTAATTTTATTGACCTGCTTTATGTGCAATTTCATTTTCCACACGCGTGTTTTACATGAGTGTAAATGGCTGAAATTAGAGGTAGGAGTTTGCAATACTTGCCGAGATGAAAAAATAAGTTAATCGATAAAATCCAATGGGAGAAAAGGCTGTGCCGATTTAACCATTTGGTACAATCCACGATGCGCATGCAAAGGGCACTATGCTTCCGCTCTCAGACGGCTGCAAAATAGATGACTAAATGTGGTTTGATTTGGCACCAGATCTGCTAATAAACTTGACCTCACTGGATCTCACAAGAGGAAGCACCATGTATTCACTGAAATGAACAAGATTAACAAGGTTTACTTCCTTTCGATGCACATTTTATTTTATGACAAAAATATAAAAAGCTCAGATTTAGGAGCATAAGAACAAAGGCTTCCTCCTCCAGAAATGTGGAATTGGAACATTAGGATAAGTGTGTTATCATTAATTTTCTATTGGAATAATTAAATTGAAACACCACGATCAACAAAGGTTTTAATGTGCGCTGTTGGCCGTTTGCTTAAACCGAAGGGCTTGAATATCACACGTGTAACAAGACAACTAAGAGCCTAACTTATTACTTTTGCTGCACATTGTGATGGAAAAATCGTGCACAGATAATCGTAGAATACGAGATGAGAGGCTCTACGTGCTCTGCAGACTGTCATGAACTCCCTCCGTCCTTGATCAAGCCAAGACGTTCTTATACTTTAGTTCAGTCACAGGTGACGTCAACAGGTGAACATACTTTCAGTGTGAGGCACATCGGTTAGTTACAGGTCACGTCAACAGAACAAAACCAACTTGGGTCTCTATCGCCAGGTCACTGGGAACATACTATCAGAATGTGACACGCCAGTCATGCATGCACGATGACTGAATTCTAAAGGTCGCCCTGCAAAACTGTTCTTCCATTCTTTACGGACGGCGTTTGCTAATTAAGTTGTCGAGCGGATCACAAAGAGGCTTGAGCCTGTGCCGTTGTGTTTGAAACGCGTCGCTTTAGTGACTTTGGCAGCTATTTGGTAAGTGTGGAGAGTGTGAACTCGGTGACAGATGGCTCACTAGAAAAAAGCACAACCCCCCTCTGGTAACCAATCAGGCTCCTCCATATAGTGTCCTTGCATGTTCTTCTGAATTCAGCTGCTCAAAGCGGGCAAAGTATTTGATTTAAGAGCTGTGGGCTTTATGTCTTTTTTTTATATTTCTATATTTGCATAATGCATCTGCTCACTGACACCAGCTGCCCACAATCACTCTTAGGTGATTGTGGGTTTGGCTTATTGATGAATATTGAGGAGCTTTTGCTCTTTCAGGTTTTTTTTTTTTTTTTTTTTTTTTAGTGCTAGAGGAAGAAGAACATATTTGACTAAGTGCTATTCCGCATTGTTTGAGGCAAATTTCAAAGAGGCAGCTCTGGGCAGCAGGCCTTGGACCTCCACTCTGCAGGTGTTTGTTAATCTCTGTCGATGTAGCATCGTCTCTCCAGGTTCCTTGTTGGTTCATGTCCAATAATGTGACCCACATGCACATTATCAAGGAGATGGTGAACATTCCTTTTCAGCACCACGCCTGCATCATTGATATTCTATTTTAAGCATGTGCACCGTGTGATGATCAGTTTGAAGCCTCAAGTGAGCCAGCCACAGAGTCATTATGAGAATACAGGATTGTTCTCAAATAAAGAGATGGAATTCACGGCCCCTTTATCCTGTGAGAGCAAACACGTCCATCTTTTTGTCAGGGTGTTGGTTCAGTGTGTCATCATCATCACGGTATTCAGTTGACAGGAAAAGAGTTTTCAGATCACAGATCGGCTGCTTGCACTAAATAACTTGTGTGTTTCTGTGTTGGAAAAGCTGGACTTTCGTTACATCAATGATCAGGCTCAGCTTCATCAGGACATCAAACTGAATTGATCCCCTTCTTATCTGCTTCTTCTCACTCGGCGGACCTTTCCCCAAATGCTGCACTGCATCCATACCTACATTTTGCAGCTGTGAATTGTGACAGAAAGCTGACCGATTAATGTGGCAATCGGACTCTTTTTCTGTGCATTTTTTATCCGGCAGACGGACATTTTGAGTGTCTGGTTTCTCTCAGCACAGTGTTCAGTTTGTGTAGTTTATTTTGTGTGATGTGTGGCTGCCACCGTGTGGCTAAGAGTGAGAATAAACTGCCTCCCCAGAACACACAGGCTGGAGAAGATAACGGCATTATTCAATGTAAGCGTTGTTTATGGGGGTTTTAACTAAACTCATTGGTCCTTTTCTGTTTTTTCACAGTTTGTGCTTTTGGTGAATGAGGCCTCAGCCTACTGTCCCTCCTTGCTTACGACGTTTATTGCTGCAGAACGGTGAAAAAAAATACAAACTGAATGTTTTACTCGTGAATATCCATAAATATTCTCAGTTGAAGCAAGATGAGGGTTAGATATTGATCAGGGTTGGGTCACTGTTGAACTAATAAGCAACTGTAGTTGGAAATGGTGGGGAAAAAGCACGTTATTCAACAATTGCATAGGTATAGATTTGTAAAGCGAAATAACTCAATAAATAATAATGACAAATGCAAAAATAACATAAATAAATGGAGTCCCAGTTCCGCTACTGCCAACAAACAAAGACGTGCACAGAAACTTTAATGTTGGCTTTGCGTTGGTTGCGTTGCGTCAGTGTCAGGAGCCAACCACTAGAGAGCACTTTGGTTGCGTCTGTAAGCCTGGCGGCCGTCGCTGTCGGTGCTCACATCGTGGTTTGCATCGCCGCAGTGAGCGTATTGTCATCGGGACTTCTGCCACAAACACGCATTCACAACTACAAAAAGAGCTGTGTGTGTGTGTGTGTGTGTGTGTGTGTTGTGTACTGGGATTGGGACGTCCTTCACATGCAAACCGCGTTATTGTTCAAGTTTCTGCGAGCCGCAGAGTGGCTTCTAATGCAGCTATTCTTTATTTCTGAAAAGTTGCCTCCCGAAATTAGAGACTCAGCGGTGACCACGTAAAGACCGTGACGGCTGTTTGCCGATGTGAAACGTGGCGTTTTTCTGTTGGCGTTTTTCCATTTGTCCCAGTTCGTGTTTATCTGAGGAGCTCAAAGGCTTCGACAAACCTCCATGAATGTCTCTCACGACGCCAGCATACAAAGAGCTGCTGCTTTTGTGGGAAGAAGTAAAACTTCCAGCAAAGAATTTGGAGAAAAACTAAAATTGTGTCATACTCATCAGCTTTGGTTTTGATGTTTCATGTGTGTATTTTAAGCAGGAAGACGCACACTAAAAGGTCAGTTCATTACCTGCAGGATGTGTTTTCTCTATCAGATGCCCATGATGCAGTCCTGCGCTTCAACGCAGCGCCTACGGACGGATACGAGCGCGACGTCGGCAGCAAAACCACCATCCGCATCATCAACTCCCAGGTGAGCAGAGTCCGGCCTCGCGCGGTGCAGAATGATGAATTATTGATGCACACGCGACTCAGTGGGCTCTGCCACTCACTGAAACACATGTAAAACAAATGTTGGAGATATAAATCATTCACGACACAGGCAGCTGACGTTTATTCATCCGTGCCTCGTTTGGCCTTTGTGTTTCCATGAATTCTGTTTTATTAGCGATTTTTAATGACAAATTATTTTAACCGTGTTCCTTAAACTACAATCCCATCACAAGCAGAAGTTTGAGCTTAAAGATGAACTGCCTCAATTTAGCATACACTCACTATTTTAAACAACACACAACTAAGAAAATCAACCAAAAACGGATACCTGTGTTTAATCAGCGATTGATTGCTCTAGTTTTAGTTCTAGTATTTTTGCTTTTGCAATGGTAGCATCTGGGGGCGGTGCAGCAGTTAGTCTGGCTCTGTCCAGAGGTAACTAGTAATTAGGGCCGTCTGGCTTTTACAGATTTTGGCCAATCCCAAACATCGATTCAACACGAGCTCCATCTACAAGAACGTGACCCTGGTGGCCTGGGACCCTGCACCCTACACTCTTGACTTACACAAGGTACGTTTCCGCTGTCCCAGATGAGCCGTATTACATCTTCATTAATCTGTCCGAGGTACGCTGGGGCCAGTTGACTTGTTAAAAAACTAGATGGTGGAACTAAGTACACCCGAAGTTTATTAGGCATCATCTTGTTAATGACCCCTCATTCACAAGGCATTCACACGGCCTGGAACATAACCCGCTTTATTATCTATTTGTCTTTATATTTACCATCCTGTAATAAGTAAACGTCATGCTGTATTGAAGAATACTCGCACCTACAGATTAAGACCATATACTCATGTTTATAATGTTTACTGAGGCAATAAATCAAGTGATTAGTAGACTTTTTCTCATACAGCGATATAATGACTGCAACCAGAGGAACTACATGTGGCTTAGTTGGTTAATCGCTATCAAATACTTTTAATGGCACAACAGAAAGGGCATCATGTGATTCATTTATAGATAATTGACCTGGATAAGAACTGCACTGCAGTGGCTGTGTGTTTCCTGAGTCAATAACAGCACATAGTTGTTTAGATTGGAATTTAGATATTGGACAGTATCGACCGAAATCGGATACATCACCGAGCTGCAATCACACCTGTTTGGTATAAAATGTGAGGTAAGTGGAAAAGAAGATGAGATACACGCATGGTAAAGGGAATGTGTACAACGTTTTGGTGTTTCTATATTTAAAAATGTGTGTCCTACCCAAAATGAACCAAATGCGAACACATTTATGTACATGTGGTAATATTAAGTGCAACAGGTTACCTCTTGATTTCCCCAGATAGATGATTGGTTACCCTTTTTGTTGAGACAGGCCAAGCATTGTGTGAACTATGCTCCAAATCTCTGAGGGCTGTAGTGCTAGAGGGGAGAAGGACTGTGATGGTGTTTGAGTCAGAGTATACTACATCTAAATGTTACGGACTCTCAGATTCTTCCCTTTCCACAGGTAACGACCTCCCTACACTGCTGAAGCACTGATCCAGGAAGGGATCATGGAAATGTAGTTCATTTTCGAAGTCACCATCATTCTAACTGCATTTATTGGCCCCTATGGAGGGCCTAACATCACAACAATTTAGATAAAACCCTGTTGCTACGCCATAGTTATTCAGGGAATCAACATCCAAGACTTTAGTGTTCAGGTTAATAAGCTATAAAACACAACAGTGACATTCTTGGCCTTCTCGCTATCGGTTTCCCTCTGAATAATTTGCATCATTTGTCCATTTGGTATTATTGTGGAATATTAATAACGTCCTTACGTTAGTTATTCATTTTAATTTCACAAGCTAATAATAGACCCAGTTTTCCTTTCAACAAGTTTTCAGGCTTTAACCTTTTAGTCCTCTGCAGGAGCTGGGGTCTGTTGTGTACAGCTGTCTCATTCACTTACAGTTTCCAGGCGTATCGCACAATAAAAGCCTGGCGAGCTGTTGTTTTAAGGTGCAATACTTTATCAATTTAGATGACTTATCATGCATCACAATGTTGCAATTTTTAAACGCTAGAATAAAAATGTTTTTGTCCTGTGGTGTCTCAAGTTGAGGTTATTTTATATCTGCTGAGGTGGTTCACACTCATTTGTTTTAAATCATTTTTATTGGCAGTGCCTGACTGCGTTAAATGTTGACTGTAATTAGAAACGTTGTGTTGTAGCTCTGGTGCTGTGTCCGTTTGTTGTGGCAAAAGATCTGAAGTGCTTTTGAAAGATGAAGAGAAATGTTTTACTGCCAATTATATTTTGAACATGTATTTAAAAAAACATTTAAAATTGGCCTCCATTCGAAATTCCTTTTTAAAAATGGTTATTTAATAAATATTCAATGGACAAGTTGATAAACTGAAATGTATATTCTTTGCGCTATTCAATTTTATTATCGTAGATAATAAAATTAAAACTCTCCGATATCTGGATGCTGTGCAGCACGTCGTGAGCACCTCAGGCTCAGTTGTCTCTCTCTCTCTCTATCAGTGGTACACCGGTCCGGACTACAACCTGTTCGGCCCCTACGTGGAGCACCGCAAACTCCACCCCGACCAGCCCTTCTACATCCTCCACCCGAGCTACGTGTGGCGACTCTGGGATGTGATTCAGGGCAACACCCAGGAGAATATCCAGCCCAACCCCCCCTCGTCTGGCTTCATAGGTGAGTCCGCGCGTTAATTAAGTGTGTGTCGGCATGCAGCGCGACGACGCAATGCGCTTCAGAGCAGCACGTTCGTTGTTGGGAGATGTGTCGACTGTGAGCTCATTTTAGAAGCTCTCCAGCAGGTCAACACGCGCCCAGCTTCCTCCACTTCCTCCACACGCTGGTTTTCGGTTCCTTATTCTTACTTTCCTCTACGTTGAACGATCACCTCATGATGGGACACCTTTTTTTCTGGGTGGTCGTGGTTAAATGTACTTTGCCAGATAGATTCTTTCCTGCTGTGGATTCTACATTATTAAGCTCATCGCTACGATGTTTGGTGCCAAAGACAAAAACAACAGCCTATAACACGAATTGTGTTCCATTCTGTAGCTTTATTGCAGTGAAGTGAGCCACTATGAACATTATTCATCACAGCGGATCTATAAGTCTGATCTATCTGCCATTGAATGCTTTCAGCAGCCACAGAGATAACACCTGGACACACCTGTCTTTGACTAGTGGTTGTGAATCAGGAAAATTGTCGGCTATAACTTTGCCGGCGGAAATTCGCTGGCAGAATACTAAATAATATATTCTTTTTTTTTAAATTTTAAAGGAATAAATTGATCAGAATTAAAAACAACCTGACAACAAACATCCCGTTGATCCGTTGGAACGGAGATCTCAGGAAACACCGTAAACGTCCCCTGCTGCTGTTTTCCAACCTGGAGCTGCAGAGCTTTTGTTGGCTCTGAGCCACAGCGCGCCTGCTTTCCTGTTTTGATTGCAGTAACTGATTGCAGTGTCCTCTGCGCTGTCACTGATTAGATGACTTGAATGAAAGGCAGCAGGGCTTTGAGTTTAGCAAAGTGCTATTAAATTCTAATGCCTCACTGCTTGCATCCTTATAATAAAACAGAAATGTCAGTGTGTTCGTTAAAGGGACCCTGTTGTTTCTTTTCTTGTCATTTGTGGTTCCTTCTGCTGCAGTAAATGCTGTATGTTTAGATTATTGTTTTACCCGGCTGACTGGCCTTTTAATAAAAGGCAAACACGGTCTCTAATTAGAGGCATTTCCATTCTAATTATCATAATTATCCATCTTCTGAAATGTTTCTATGGCACACATGGTGGACTTACGAAGGAGTTTAAATTGGTTGTTTTTTTTCTTCCAAACACTTATCAATTCGAACACCACTTATTTGGCAGACATGTTCGTACTAAGTCGGAGTAATCGGAAGAAGAGTTCCTTCATTTACAATAACTTCAATGGAAAAGCAGCAATGGCTGTCAATGGTTCCGGGTGTTTCTCAGCGTAAACGGGCAGCGCGAAAGAGTTGCAGATGAACTCGCCGCTTGTGATGGACTTTTACGGTAAGACGTTTAAAGCGAGATATTTTATTATCGCCAGAGCTGAATAGAAGGAACGTGTGTATTGCGGCATGTAAGGGAATTTCCCAGCACTGAATTAGTAGATTTAGACAACGATAACTGAAAACAAATTGAGTTAGACGCATACTGAATAAGGTTATAACGCAGACTATGAATTGTAAATTCTGTTTGCTTGAGGCTGTTCTATTGTTGTTATTAGGATAAAGGCTTCTAAATAGGATTTTCTTTGTTGGTTGGGATGGATTTAAATATTTTTATTGGCTATTTAGGACATTAGGCCATGTCCTTGTAGTTTGGATGAAAGGGATTGACTAAGCATTTCAACTTTAGTTAGGAGCTATTCAAATGAAGTTAATGATACAAAATGATACTGAAGAGCGATATGTTTGATACTTTCTTACTTGTTTAGTTAAAGGGCCTGTTTCACACTTCTAAACGCTAAATTCAAGGTAATCTAGGGCTGAATTATATAGTTTTGTCACTGTTATTACCTGTCAATATGATATAGCAGCTATATTAATAATAACGGAGACGATCAAATCATCCTGCACCATGAGGCTCAACTCTCTGGATTTTGCCGACATTTTCCTTTTACTCAATTTCCTCTTCTTGTTCAATCCAATCAACCATCTTTAAATCTGCCACGAACGACCTTTGTGAGCATTGATTTAATATTTTGCTAACTTCGTGGGCATAAGGAGGTTGCTGGTCCTTCTGTAGGTGACATCATCGGTCTGGCTCTCTGTTGCATTGTTTTCTTTCACCTTTCCAGGGACGGCAGATGGAAATTAGCTCGTGGCTGAGATGTGATACAAAACTTCTCTTCTCCTTGTTAAGAATATTGTATTTAAGTGCATGATCTAATGTAAATACATTGATAAACTATATCAATAATAATATACATCCCAATGGTTCATTTTCATTCATTTTTTATTTTGTATAGCCCAAAATCGCAAATTACAAATTTGCCTCGGAGGGCTTTACAGTCTGTACACATGCAACATCCTCCGTCCCAAGACCCTCACATTGGCACAGGAAAAACTCCCCAAAAAATGAAAAAACACTTCTAGGGGAAAAAGGGAAGAAACCTTAGGGGGAACGTCAGAGGAGGGATCCCTCTCCCGGGATGGACAGACTGCAATGGATGTCATGTGTACAGAATGACTCATACAGATGTAGAATACATTCAATTTCTATAACAGAAACTATTCAAAGAATTCCAAGTAGCCGGCCAGATGTACGACAGGACCACTGCAGGGGCCACCACCGTCAGATCGAACCACCATCCACAGAAGACCGTGGGGAGGAAAAGCAAAGATTTTAGGAAAGGGTAATAGTGATATGAATCATATTTAAAATTATGATGATGATGATGACGGCAGCAGCAGCAGGTGCCAGCAGGGCCACGGCCGGAGTCAGGACCAGGGTCCTGACGGAACTACGATCTGCAGAGACCTGCTCGGCGAGAAAGCACAAAGAACTCCCGGGAAGGAGCTGAATTAGTCATGTGCATTAATGCAACGTGGATTTTAGTAGAAGGAGTGAGAGAGAGAGACAGAGAGAGAGAGAGACTGACAGAGAGAGAGAGAGAGAGAGACAGAGACAGAGAGAGAGAGAGACTGACAGAGAGAGAGACAGAGACAGAGAGAGACAGACGGTCGGTGTGTCCTAAGAAGTCCCCCGGCAGTTTAAGCCTACAGCAGCTTAACTCAGAGCTGGTCCAGGCAAACCTAAGCCAGCCCTAACTATAAGCGCTATCAAAGAGGAAGGTTTTAAGCTTTATCTTAAAGGAACAATGGTGTGGCCTTTGTTTGCAAAAAAAAAGATTGTGGAGATTGTACTTTTTTGTATCAATGTACAAAATGCAGTGAGCCATAAGAGACAGATTGATTGACTTCTACATATTTGTAATGGCTTTCCTAAAGAAACGTTCCATGATCAAGCTTCTGAATATCAAAACATTTTCCCCTCAACATTTTTTTACAGATTTCTATGTGTTTCTATTGCCCACAAATGACTTCCTGTTACTATCTGAGATCATCGAGTTGGTTGTGCTTAACCTTGAAAGGAAGACTTGAAGATTGGTCTGACATTTTAATTTCGGTTATGTTTCGTAATGTTGATGAGAGCCAAACATTTCAATTTTCTAAGATTGTATTTTTCACACCGCCTCCCTTTTAAAATACAGCATTAACGATTCTCTCCCACAGCAATAATGTTTATTCAAAAATTAAAACGACAACACATCTTGCATCAACAAAGCACTCCAAACCTCATTGCTCAGTGCTCCAGGAGCACATTTTACTCTGATGCCTCACACACACACACACACACACACACACACACACACACACACACACACACACAGAGACTCTCACAAGGGACATTGGCTGCTAATACAATATAAAATGAAACGGTTTGCATGTTCCTTGGTATCTATTTCAACTTCAACCTTTTTAATTCAAAAGGTTTGCATTTTCCGTCTGACAGACCAGACCCACTCCTCCTCGTACGGAGAATAGAAACCTGATAAAGTGAGTCAAAATGAGTCGTTTGGCCTTTCAAAGAACCTTTTAATGCTCTTTATTTAACATGTTGCAACAGTAATTGGCATCAATGTCTCCTCAGGGGAAACCTCCTGTGGCTTCCACTCGGCAACGGCGCCACAGCTTTTACTTGACCAGTGACTTTAAGGAAAGAGGGAATTAAGGTTCACCAAGATGTCGCTCGTCATTCGGAACAATTTAGAATTCAATACACGTAAAATGCTGCAGACACACAAAGCATTTAAGGAATCTCAAAAGAGGAGTCACCAGACGTGAACGAAACTATAAAATATACGTTTATAAGCCTATACAGCGTGAAAGTTGTGTGACAACAAGGAGGAAAAGACATCAGTACCATGATTAAAATATCACTCCATTTATGACACATTGAAGAAGCACAACTACACTGGACGAGCATCGCATTTACAGCAGCGCAGTGACTTCCAGTGTCATTGGGAGGAAATGTGCTCGGCAGATGATCACATAGACAGTTGGGTTCTTAATAAACATCTACAGTACATCCTTTTTACAACGATTACAGTTTGAGTTTATAAAACAATGAATATTGAAAGGCTGTACAGACATAAAATGGCCAAAAGTAGATGTCCTGGTGTTGTTCTGTACTTTAAATCTTTTGTGCGACACTAGTACAATTTAAGGGAAATCCCAATACTCTTACGCACACTATTTTCGACAATAGTGTGCAGTTTTGGGAAGATCTTTAGTTGGTTTCATTGGAAGCGGACCACCCAACGCTCCACATTGAGGCTAAAGTCGTGGAGATTCTTGATGACTGCTTTGCCGTAAACGTTAAGGCAGTTTGGGAATAGTTTCTCTCACATTTGGATAGTGGTGTAATGTTCAGATGTCCGCATACGTTTGTCTGTCTAGTTGCTTCGATGTTTTGTGTTTTTGTGTCTATCAAAAAACAAAGTACATTTGCTTTCTCAATGCATTAATCGGATGGCCCTCATCAGACATGGTTCAGGGGCCTCAATCACCACAGGGTCCAGAAGGCCTTGAAAATCTGTAGTCGATTGCCGGTACGAACACAAAAAGATTAAGACCATGTCCAGTCGACGGCGTGGTGTTTTCAGCTGAATGACTCAACGTGTATTCTTTAATCCATCTGAAGCAACAAGCCGCCACTCAGTCGGCTGGTAACGTTTTAATCGGCGTCGCCTCCCAAGTCAGGCAGCGCAGCGGATTCTGCGCTGCTTCGTCGTGGCTGTGTTTCTCCTGTGCGATCGCGTTGGGGATGTTCAGGCTCGGGCTGTGACCTCGGAGGGGGGGGCCCGTGTGCTTGTTGGCCGAGGTGCTGCAGAAGTGGTTGACGGCGTCGGTGGAGACCTGGGCGGTGCAAGGCAGCGTGTTGCTACAGACTCTGCGGTTCAGGTGGATCACAGTGGTCTTGGAGGGCATGGAGGTGTTGTGGTTCTCTGCTGACAAGTGTTTGCAGTGGAACAGGATCAGGAAACACCTGTAGAACTGAGAAAGAGGTGGGAAAGACAGACAGCGTGAACACAACTCGGGAGCTCAAGTAGAGAGTTCTGGCAATCATTGAGGCGTGTTGACCTTTTGTTTCACTCAAAGTACAAGGCTGCTCAAGAGTTTGAATCGGCAGGAATCCGGCCGTAGTGCATTTCCATGTCATCACAGTCAACAGGTATTGCCGCTTGAGAGTGTTGCTCTGCTGAAGTATGTGCTCTGATTACTTTCAGCTTTTAAAAGGTCTAAAAGTAAAGTTCTGAAGTATAAATGTTTGCTGGATATTGTGAGTTGAACTGCATTGTAAAGGTTGATGGTATTTATTGACAGGTCGAACGCAGATTGTGTCTAATAACATTTTTAAATGATAATAAATACCATATGTGGTGGAATATATTGGATGAACTACAGGGTCAAACTCAACTAGCTTAAAACAATGTTGTAGAGAAATAGCTCCAGCCATACACAGGGCTCGGATTCTGCTTGGTTTATTTGAAAAGCAGGAGAGCTGCACGCAGAATAGCAATGCTCAGAGAGGATAGACAGAAACTGGCGGAGACGTTCAAAGCAAGGTGGAATGAAATTCAGCAAGGGAAAAGAAAAAGCATAGGTTGGAACTGCTGTGAGCTGGTATTCGTCACAGTGTATGAAAGCTACCAAGCAGAGCATCCCGCGGCAGGCAAACTCGCTGTCGTCGCTTTCATAAATTATGGATTACATTCCATTTTCATCCTTATCTAAGGACGGTTTTGCATGGTGTGCATGCTCTTTATCAGCACACGCAAACTTCACATTTAGACTTATGACCCAGCCATCAAGGTCAGCCTATTACCCCGACTTATCACGATAGTGCTGTATCAGGGCTAAAAGAAAAATCTGGTATGTGGAGTTGAGGGGGGGTTAAACCCTCTGGTACGTGTGCATTTCTCTTAAATACAAAAGTCAACGGCAGGCTTATACCCGCAGTGTACAGCTGCAGAATCCGAAAAGAGACCGTAAACAGGCTGGCTTTTCTTTTTTTACCCATGTGTAATCCCCAAAATATCAACTACTGATCCTGAACTTCTGTCTCACTGGCGCTCTCTGTTGTCGTTGCAGGCATTCTCCTGATGATGGCGCTCTGCGAGCAGCTGCACGTGTACGAGTACATTCCCTCCATGAGGCAGACGGACCTTTGCCACTACCACGAGCGTTATTACGACGCCGCCTGCACACTGGGTGCCTATCACCCCCTCCTGTACGAGAAGAGCCTGATCCAGCGGATCCACGCGGGCCCCAAGAACGACCTCCGGTGGAAGGGCCGGGTCACTCTCCCGGGCCTCAGCACCGTCAACTGTGATATCTGAGAGATGAAGCCTGACCCTCTGACCCCCCCCGAAGACACACGCGCACACCCCCCAGCCCTTTCTGGCTGGTGAAGGGAGGGGTGCAATAAAGCCACTGGAGACAAGGAGGCTGGAGCGGACATGTTTCTAATTAGAAACCTTGAAGAACATAAGCCATAGCCCCCCCCGCCCCTCGAGGGAAGGATCAACATGGAGGCTTGAAAGATGTTTTCCACAGACTGCCAAGATGAAGTTGAATAAGACATTTCTCTCTGCTTTAGCTGAGCCACGTTAGCTCCCCGAGCTGACTAGGGTAGCAGGTGTTTTTAGATAGTCGGGTGAATTTTCCATAAGTTGGTGTTACAGAAGCGTAAACTGTGTTTTTCCATTTTTATTGGTGGTTCTCCACTGAAAGGGAAATGAACCGGTCCGTAACGGTTCGTGACTGGCTTTTGTGCCGGTTCAAAGGGGGTTGCAATAAAGCAATGAAAGTCCTCCACGCAGAATGTCTTGAACGCTACAGACGCTGACAGAGATGCACACTTTTTAAACTTGCAGAGTTCGGAACTCGTAGAGCAGAGTGCACATTGTGAAAGACCACAGGTGTTCCTGATTGACATTCCTCTGATAAGTTGTTCTGTCCAGTCACTGGTGGGATGCTTCACTCTTTGTTGTTGAGCTTAACACTAAATTACGTTCCTGTGCGCGCCAACTCACCAACAGACTTATGCTCATTCACGATGACTGGTTGTCATCTTAACGGGTTCATCCCACCTAAAGTACCCTCATTGCTTTTTCTTTACAGACAGATTAGTCAATTCCAGTTTAATGGGGCCAAAACGATCTTCAGAACAAAGCGCCGCTGGGAACAGCCGTAGCCGCGTGCCTGTTGGTCGACTGAACACGTCCTCCGGTTGCCTTGTGACTGTTTGGGTACATGCAGTACATACTGTGCCAAGACTGCAGGGACATGGAGTTGAATTGCCCTGAGAGGTGCGGGAGCAGGAGATTCTCCGCTTTGTCTCAGCAATCCCCAACCCCGGTTCTGACTGTCACTTTACTCTTTATTGAATGTAATTGTACTTCTGTGTGTAATGAACAAAACCCCTCCTGCAGCTCACCACTGGTGCACTGGCACAAGGTCTCTAGGGGTTATTTCCTATTTCCTTTATGTTTCATATTTCCTGGATCCTCTATTATTGGGTCCTATCCGTCAGCAGCCCAGTGAAGACGATTATAAAAGAGGACTTTAAACCGGTAATATCGGCAGATTTGTTTAGCCTCCAGCTGGGATGATTTTTAAGTATCCAGTCAGTCAGTGCCACATCTGCAGCAGGCTCTAGAGGTATTTGTGCAGCGTGGGGAAGGAGCCTGGTTGTGTCTGCAGGCAGTCAGACAAATCTTGCCTTTTTAAAATAGATTTCTTTTGCAAAGTGTGCTATTTTATAAAATGTGGTTGTGGTTTGATACAAGGTGTGAAAACGTGTCTCAGAAATGTTGCCTTGAATAGTCTGGTGTGTGGTGGATTAGATGGCTCTGGTAGTACTAGTGTGTAGATGATTCTGGGGCTCCACATTACTTGAGGTTGAGGGGGGCTGGGTATCGTGCAATATGTGCCAGTGCTACTGAAAACACACGCTGATACATTTATTTTATTTTACATACAGGCCTTTTTGTAAGACCTGAACAAAGGAAGGAATTCCAATGCTCCGACTGCGTGACAAAACCCTGTATTTGGGTATTTTACAACATTGATAAACCAGATATCTAGCTTCTGGAAATTCTGCTGAGAGACTACACTGAGTTAACAGATTATTAGGCACACTTCCTCACATCTAGTTAATAAACACAAACAAAAGTATTGCTTTTTGCTGGGTGGACCTAAACTGGAATCTGAGTGGATGTAGGGATAAAATAAATAGATGGAAATGGCTAATTCAGTGAATTACAAACATGATAAGGATTTCATCACATTGATGCAAAATTCTGTAAATCTCATATTGCCAAAAAAGTAGTTATTCTCATCCGTTTGCAGTCGCCAGAGTAGACATTGTAAAGAAATACTTCTCACGGTTGTGGAACGGTCTTGTGTTAAATACAGGGGTCACATCACCCAGCTCTGTTTGGCAGATATGGACACATGCACAGAGAAATGTCACTCTGTATGATACCCAGCCCCACTTTCTGGTGGATTATTTCATTGGCTCTTAAACAATGAACCCTGTAAAGTCAGCAGCTGTTGAAGGACTGTAAAGTATTTTTTTTAACCTTAAGGAGGATGATCATTCATTTTAAATCATGCAGATTTCCACCTTTTATGTTTCTCTGTTGACATAAATTATGTTTTACTGCTTGTGATTGTAATACACTGAAGGTATAAAAAACCTGAACATACTGTACATGTATGTTTCTTAATAATATTGATTAATTTCCAAAGCACAGAGCATGCAAATCAGGATCAGGTCTAAGAGTATTAAACTGTGCTGTACCGTGCTGCAAGTAGACACCATCGTCATTAATGTTGTGAGACCATTATGCTATGAGATTATGTTTTTCTTAAGTGGCATTATGAAGATTTTATGCATGCTTATGGAGAAGGTAATCACAACCAGCCGCGGCGCAGCTATTAGTAGTTCCTTAGGGGCACTCGATTCAGTGAAAAGGATGTGCCAAATTCCATTTTTAGTTGTTTGCTGCTATTAGGTGCTATTGCTTCACTCTGGGATGTTTAATCCTCTTCAAGACAACAATTTTATTGGCGGGATTAAGCGCCAGACATAATGCTGAAATGTTTGTGCGTCAGGAAGAGAAACGTGTTTGCAGACACCGTTGATTTAATTTTTCTGTTTCTGCTCTTTACTCTTGAGGCCGATGTTTCATGCCTTGTTTTTTCCTCATGTGGGAATTTCTGTCCCACGCTGCCTCTAATTGATTGTTCAACATTGAAGTATTTGGACATTTCCCTCGTGCAGCTTCCTGCAACATAAGTGCAGATCTTGTTTCACTTTCACTGGAATTTAATTTTAAATAGACCATTTGTATGATTTCAGCTGCTGTCATTTGTCTTTTTTTACTGTGTAAATAAAGCTGTTGTTCACGTGATGCTTTGCTGTTGGCGACTCACCTGTTTATTCATGAGTATGTAGATGAGCGGGTTGATGACCGTGCTGCTCTTGGCGAGTAGCGAGGGCACCACGCTGGCCACGGGACTGATGATGTTGGGCGGGCCGAATGTCGCCATCATGGCCACGACGCCGTAGGGCATCCAGCACAACATGTAGCAGGCCGCTGTAGTCAGGACCATGAACAGTATGTGGTACTCTCTCCTCCGGGCGGCAGTTTTTCGGATCCTACCCACCTGGGGATGCAAATCAGAGGGCGTTCGTTTACAACCTTCTTGGAAGTGGATGATTTGGTTTGTTGTGGTAAACTCTCCCTGTTTGTACTTTTCAAGCATGTTCTGCAAGTTTCCCCAACAGAACAAACTACATTGCTAATATTACAGAC
Source organism: Apeltes quadracus (assembly GCA_021346845.1). Classification (NCBI taxonomy): domain Eukaryota; kingdom Metazoa; phylum Chordata; class Actinopteri; order Perciformes; family Gasterosteidae; genus Apeltes; species Apeltes quadracus. Next base: position 7,424,075 of record CM037932.1, on the reverse strand, counting down.
GAGAGACATTTTAAATTAAGTTACTAATTTGTTAACTTTGTTTCTGGAAAGTGATCACTGAGTGGTTTTTTAGGGTCAATTTTAACCGAGTTTTACTATATTGAAATTTAAATTAAAAAACCTTTTTTATTATGATTTGCGGTGAACACATTTTTAAAAAATCTACTTTTCTCTTGATAAATATTTCTAAAAGAACTCCTCTAGCTTCATCCTAATCCAATGAATCGTAACTCTTTGGATCTCCTCACACACCAATGACTTTTCTTTATTCTTTCTCCATCTGTTCTGTCGACGCATAGAAACGTATAAAACAAGTTCAACTCCCCAGATGACAAACACTCTGAACAGCCTGAAGGCAAATTAGGCTCTGTTTTAACGATCGCTGGGGATCTAACCGGGCAGCAGCTAAGCTCTGCTCAAGGATATGATTACTTCAAACACACAAGAAGGTCACTCATGCAAGAATGTGTCCAATTCACTTTGATTTTAGATGCAAGTTGGACTCCAAATCCCTGTTGCTTTAATTCATTAGATGTTCACCTTAACGCACGTCACAGGCCATAGCACCCAAAAAATGAGCGTGTCATGTTTACATCGATGGCGGCGATAAAACACTGCGTCATTTAGTTAAATCAGTTAAATCCAATTGTGTCCCTGTCACTCCTATTCCCTTCTACACCTGATGATTACCATCGATTTGCTTCTTCCACAATCTGGGAAAGTGTTAAAAACCCTCCAGGTGCAGCTGCGTCTTCACCCGTCTTACTGGAATAGATCCTTGGACCTTGATCCGTCGAGGCAAAGTTCCGCTTGCATTATTGCCATCATCCTAACATTCATACCTTTTGCTTTGAGCAGCCTTTTTTATTCTTCAGATATGCTTTGACTATCTGTTCCGGATGTGCTGAGCTTTCACTTGTGTTCTTGATCTAACTGCTGAGGCAAATCCATAGATCCCTCAACGAGTAGAGACTTTTTGTTCAAAGGAAGTGGTATTTGTTCTAATTCCTGTAGGCTCGACTCTCGAAGAGCTGTTGCTATATCACCTCGTGCATGCAAACTTCTGATGCTTACTTTGGCGCCGTTGTGCTCTGCTCGACACATGTGATATGTAACAGCAGTGCGACTATAGTTCTGCTCCCGTTTCTTCTCCAGCATCGAGCGGTTATCAAGTGCAGGCGCTAAGTTTACCAGCAGTGTCTGCGAGTGCACAGACGCCAGATGGACTATCTGTGCAAGACAGACTTTAAATAATGAGAATCCTTTTACAAAGAGCAAAATCCCGTCACGACTAGGCGCTCTAAACCCTAATAATGGATACACACTTTTCACATGCACCTCCACGCTCTCAGCTGCGACTGACCTTTTTGAATTTTCAATAATCACGAGCGTCGTTTTTAACAATAATTGTAGGTCATTGTGGGTTTTACACAGCAGTACAACCTGGAATGTACTCTGTGAGTCAATGTGAAGTGAAATTAGGTATGATGGTGTACCTCTAAATAGGGTTAGTGTGCTAATGTCCATTTTTTTAGGACTGCAATTCAACTAATTGCGAGATGCCCCCAGGCAGGTGATTATAGGTGAAGGGCACTTCTTATCAAAGTAGCTTATTGGTATCAGAAGGGTTTAGGAAGACAGATCCCTGTGGGAATGTCCCTGGGACATGAGACCTGTGGAGCGTGAAAACAATGCTTTGGCTCCTGCAACTGTCCCTCCTTCTTTTAAGGGGTCAATGATTCATTACTCTTTGCAAGCTGTCCAGTCATTATTTCATAATCTGTGTTTCCTTTTAAAACTGAGGTCTAAAGTGCTTCAAAAAAATATAGGATTATCACAACTAAAAAAAGATTTGTGGAGACCTTTTAAGGCTTTCACTGCAACAGCAGCTGATCTTTCTGCAGTAATGATATGATGGACTGGCTGAAACCGATCCTGCTCTCAGGAATAAACAAAGTAAATCCCTGCGAGTGCTGAGGATCTAACCAGTTTAAAGCAAGTAAAAGACTCGCCCCAAATCTGACAGCACCAGTTGCCGTGCTTTGGATACTTAAAATGAGCGTGTCTGTGACAATGTATACCCTCTTACTAAACATTGTCCACTGAGGTGGAAGAAACAGAAATGTGCATGCTATTCCTGTGGTCTCGGCAGAGGACAGGCAGACTTAGCTTTTTTTATTTATATATCCTGGTCCACAACAAGACCAGAAACCTCAAAAGGCTTATTCCTTGAACTGTACTTAGCACCGATAGAAAGGTCCTCTATTAAAGGGTGGTTTGTATTAGTTCTACTTCCACTGCCACCCCCACAGGCACTGACCTTTACCCCCTTGTTGGCTATGGGGCTGACGATTGAGCACGCATTTTATCGCACATCTTTTTTTTTTGAAAGGTTTCTGTGAATATTTCTTCATCTTAAAAATGGGAGACCATTGGAGAAAGTGGGGAGTGTGCTACTCAAGAAGGTAGATTTTGATGGAGGAACCATAAGCAATTTGTGGTTTTGCTTTTAACATGAGACAGGAGAATAGACTGTTTTACTACCTGTTTTACTGCCAACAACAGCCTACTGTAGCAGTAGATCATCACCAGCATGGGTAGACCCAGGCAGAAAGTAAAGAGGCAGATGATGTAAGCGTGAGACTGGGCCGTCTGAACCGTCCAGGACACCGAGCAGCTGGTTCCTGCGCCCTCTATGCCGTAGCTGCTCCAGCCCAGCAGAGGGGGCACTGTCCAGAACAAGGAGTACAGCCAGGAGCCCCCAATAGCGAGTAGGGGCTTGCGATAGTCTGGCCCGGCCTTGTTGTACACAGTGAGAGTGCTGTATCGGTCGTAGGAGAGGATCACCAGAGAGATCAGCGACACGATGCCTGACAAAGACAGAGAGGAGAACATAGGAAAGAAGGCATCTGGAAGTCATCGATGCATTATTTTAGATGCACATGTTCTGTTGTTTTCCTGTGGGAAACATGAACGTGAGGACCAAACTCCATGACGATCCATCCTGTAGTTGTAAATATACATAACATTACAAAATTCTGAGCTACTGGTGGCTCAGAAGAAAAAGTCAGGAAATCACAAGTAATTAGGTCCTATTCTTTGGGGAAGATTGGTGTCTACAGGGAGTGATGAGGTCAGAGTCTGGACTCAACTAACTGCACTGTAGTTAATTGTGTATTCAACAAAGCCTTCAAAAGTGCCCCCATTGATTTGAACGGCTCGAGTAACTGAAGAATCTGCCAGAATGCTCTTGGCTCAGCTTCGGATTGACCTCTCGAAAATGTTGCTTCCAATTCCAGTGCACTTAAGTCCACATATGTAGAGAGCGGCAACACAGAAGTTCAAGTGTGGGCCATTTCCCACTGCACAATAAAACCCACACACATGGCTTTGGTACTCAGGGGTAAAGGTTACAATCAGCATTGATTTACGAGACAAATTACTACGCGTCTATTTATTGACTCTGGCTCCGTTTGGCAGGGATGGAAAAATGAGGTTAATCTGGTTCACAAGGAAATTCTCCATCTGCTGGCGCGATTTCACCACCTCCGTTTGGCAGAATGTGGTGGTTCGGGTGCAAATTGTAACCAAATTACACACATCCAGTGTGTGAAGCGTGTAGAGGAACTAGTGGCTGATGTAACAACAATAAAAACAATAATGATGGTATCTAGAGGCAGTGTTTCGTATGTCCCTTGTGGTTCATTGTCCAAACATGGTGGCCGACCACATAAAAGGTCTCTAACTGATACTTGTATCCCAATAGATACGTCTAAAAGCTACACACTGACCACTGAGTAACTAGTCAAATATGTCTCATCATTGTCGTATTAAGGCACGTATTGGCTTTAACATACTTTTCAAACATTTTATTCTGTAAAGGGTAGTTATGCTAGTTTTTCTGTTGTACATAAAACGTCCTTTGTTTCTGTTCCATTTGTATTACACTACATGTAAGCCCATGCGTCATCCTGTACTCATATTACTTCTGAACTTGCTTTCGACCCATGAAAGCAGGGTGGCAAGATATTACAAAAGAACATTTGTTCGGTGTCATCTATCATCTTGTGGTGTAAATCATTGGTGTCAGCGACAATTAAAAACACATGGCTGTGTGCGCCACATGTACATGTACCAGGTGTCCATGGTGTATGAATCGCACTATAAATTTGGTTCTAAAATACTGTGTTACTCTTTTGTACTTGAGCAGTGGAAATCATCTGTGGGTACGACTTAATTGAATTAAAACCTGAATGAAAATCTACTGAAATAACAATGTTTTTTGTCCTATCAATATTCATTTTAATTAATTGAAACTGTAGTGTTCTCGAGAATTGTTTTTCTAGTGTTCAAGTTAACAACGGTTCAGCGCCCTTTTTATCTGCCATAGAAAGCAGAGTGATTGTAATACGCCATTTTTCAAAGTACTCCTCATCACCATCTGGACGGTGAGATAGAGGGCATACATTCCTGCAGCACGTTGAAACTAGACACACAAGCCACTTTGAACCATTCAAAACATACAATGAATAAAACAAATTCACATATTCAGTCGTAGATATTAAGTCACATTTGTAAAGAACAAATGCTAGAATATCTCATTGAGAAACATGCAGATCATGGCCACCACCGAATACGAGTTGCCAGTTCGACCGACCTGCATGTGTTTAGCATCGAGGGGAAGCTTGCAAATGACCTCTTGTGAGAAACACAAATCCCGATGTAACTCGTATTTCAACTGAAAGATCAAAGGGTGTTGGAGAGGCGCAGTGTCAGCTGACTAATCCTGTGTCGCAGTGTAAACTTTACCATACAGAACATAACGTCCAAATCGACAAAAAGTAATAATGAGAGTGCTGTGCATGACGGCCCTGAGAGACTAAAGCCGTCCTTCAATGTGTTCGGCACAGAGTAGAGAAGGTCTTTGCAAGTGATTCAGATTGCCAGCTCGGACAGAAGTTCATTGTATTGAAAAACAGCAGATTTGAGCTGCACAAACGTGCACAATAGACTACGAATGTCAGTGTGAGCGCGGCTAAAAGCTGGCTGGGAAAATTCCCTTTAAGCCATTACTCGGACACTCACGTTGTATCGTCTTGTCTCCTCAGAGATTTTTCCGTATTTGTTATTGACAAAATCTTTGAACTTGACAAGATGTTTTTGGGTGGCGAATGTAAAGGACTAAACACAGTTATGATTCATGCTGCTTTCTGTCAAAGACGATTAGAAGACCTTGGTGATTGTTCTATGTCTTGACTGCTCTCTACAATATGAACAACATCCTTTACAAGATTTACTTTCCAAATTTGATGGTGAATCAATGAAACATTACGTGACGAACGAGCGTGAATTCCTCCGTTACCTCATCCGACGGGCAGACTGCCGGGCGGGGATGGTGGCAGGCTGATTTATAGTTCAAGCATTAACATGGCGCTTTGCAGTTTAACTAAAGAGCTCGGCAATCTTCACACATATTAAAGCGTCGCTAACCATCAACGACCATGAGAAGACCTTCTTTGATGGTGAGAATCAGATGTTTGTGGTGATGTGACGCTGCTGAATGCTGGTCAACACATAAACAAATACTACAAATACTTATTATTATTATTGTGACGGTTTGTTATTGCCTGTGAACTTGTTTTTTTTTGTTTAGACATTACTCACTGTAATTATTTGTTGACAATTTCACTTTAATTCAATTTTGTGTTGATGGGATGTATCGATTTTTTATTTGACTGAAAACAACCCTCTGAATTGTTTCTGTTAATTACATGCAGAGACACACACAATAAGGCCTTTCTGAAGAACCGCTTTCTCTGCACTCCTGGTATCTGCTTGAGTGTTTATCTTACACAACAGAGGAAACAGAGGATCTTAATATTGTTTTTGGCAATTTGTCAATATCTCTTTGATTCAGTCAGCTTGGTTGTGGGAGATAGTAGGTAGGTTGTTAGGTAGGTAGGTAGCCTGCTTTGTTGCCATGGCAGTAAAAAATCCTGCAAAAACATTGCCTGCAGACAACATGAAACAATGATTGGATGTGTCTTCTGGCGCTGCATCACTGGACAGCAGCATGAGACACGCAGTATCTTCAGTATTCAGCACCATAATGAGACCAGAGGGACGTCGAAGTATCCCTGCTGATTTTAATAAAATGGAAATTTGTCTCAATCACATTTTTTTTTTCAGTAAGGGACAAAGCACAGCAGGTGAATAAGAAAAGAAAGTATACAAACATACATCCATTTTGACGCCAGATATGAGAGTGTGAAGAAACTGTGAGGAAGAAATGATTTGAGCAGATCATTAGTTAATTTCCTAGTTCTAAGTCTGTTCTGAAAGCGCTCACACATTCACGCCGATGGCGTGTGGTGCCCATATTCATTCACCTTCAGACACACCAATCCCACCCAATCATACATGAACAGGACACGTCGACACAGAGCAACGGGGATTGAACCGCCGATTCTCTGATTGAAGCACAACCCCCTTTCCTACTTCGCCAACATCAACTATATGCTGAATGGTCGACTCGTTGCAGCATTGAAAACATAAAAACAAAAAGTGATATACAAAAATAGAATATTGGCATCACGTTGTAATGTGGAGATAATTCAGCGCATCTTAAATTCTGTTATCTGCAGTTGTGGTAACAGATGTTCTCTCTTCCTCCCGACACACATGCTGATTGTATTTCATTAGCCCAAAAACTGATAGAGATACGTTTGATTAAAGACGATGATATAGTTATTGTTAATAATTTTGGCCATCGTAATGTCAACTTTGTTGTAATGTCAACTTCTTTTAAAAAAGGTTCACTGCTGTAGCAATCACTGGGGCACGTAATAGTGTGCTGGATGATGGTGAACGCTTTCATGGATTGGATATACAATCAAATAGAAGCACATTACACGTTCAAGAATCAATGAGTCACTTTGAATGGTAAAAGAGACAAGGAGGTCATTGCCTCCAATTTCTTACACACTTGTGCCTCGTTCTGCTTGGCAGACTGAACATTAAGCGCCGCTGAAAAGCACTGACTGCAACAAAAAAAAGGCACAATTGTCTTCGCGTGGTGTCAGTTCATTCAGGTCACATCATGCACAAAAGAGTTTTGTGTCTAATTTCGGTTTTTAACAGTTTCGAGTCACTTTCTTTGGAGAAAATGCACTGGAAGGGAAGAAGTGAGCATTCAACTTGATCAATATAGAATAGGTTTTTAAAAAATGCTCTTAATAACATCGGACTGTGGAGGCATGCAAGAAAAAACAGGTGTCTTCAAGAATTCGAGGTAAAAAAAAGGGTAAATGGTGGATGCAGACATTATTATCTGGGGGTGTGGTATTACTTTATTGGGTCAGTTTTACTTCCCTTTGACAGTATAAATACCATTTTGGTGGGTATGCACCTTTCTTATTAAGCAAGAACAAGTAACAATATTTCCGCAAATAATACATAGCATTACCAACTCTAATTTTCGCAATTGTTCCCGTCCAATGAACCAAACTGATGGAACTGTCATTGACAAAACGCAATCTTGCGACACAACAACACCGGGAAAAAAACATTGGCCAAACAACCAATCCACAGGCGAGTGATCCATTTATAACCTGGCTTATGCAGACCAGTAAACCGTCTTTTTCCTGTTTTTTTGTGGTAGGACTACCCTATCGGATTAGTTTCACGGGCACTCCCCCCCGGGGGGGGGGGGAGGAAGCTTACCGAAGCAGGAGTTGATGAAGCCGTACCAGCTGCAGCCGCTGCGCCCCAGCAGCCACCTGCCCCGCAGGCTGGAGGCGAAGCTGAGCGTGGTGCCGAACAGACACACCAGCATGTCGCTCACGCTGATGTTCAGCAGCAGCATGTTCACCGGCGTCCGCAGCTTCTTGAACTTGCAAAACAGCAGCAGCACGACGAGGTTGTTGACGAAGCCGAACGTCATGATGAAGCCGAGCATCACGGACAGCACCGCGAAGCCCGCCGGAGAGAGCTTCGCCCGGCCCGCCGACGCGTCCAGCAGCTCGCGGTCATCGCTCAGGTTGGCGCTGTGATTCAGACCCGCCTGACCAAAAAACATCCTGCTGTCCATTCATCGGAGCTCGCCTGCTTTCACTCTGGAGCCGTTTGGGTCCTTTGCCAACGTGGAAAGTTTTTGCATGGCAGCTTTATTGTGTCTTCGCGCTGATTTGTCTTCTGGGACATCGGGAACTCATCAGGGCTTCGCGCGTTTCCAAACGCACATTCCGCAACGTCCGTTGAGCGCGTGCAAGCAGCGAGCTCGTCCCTATGCGAACCTGTCTGTCCCCCCGTCGCAAAGGCTCAAAAACACACTGCAGCCATAAGGGGCCACCTGTTACCTCAACGGATCACGCGTCCCCTTGTTCGGATTCAGCGCATTTAAGCGACGTGCACCTGGCTCTCTGGCTCTCTGGCTTAAAATAGTTGTCAAGGCCGTTCTTATTTAAAGTTTAATTGCATTTAAACCTTCTCCAAACTGTTGTGTGCTCAGGAAAGTACCGCATGTCCGAGTTCCCACTTTTAGATCTATTGTAATCCGCACTCCGTCCGGCTCAGGAAAGATGCAGCGTTGCGTAAAGTGTCCTCTGCTCAGCTGCCGAGACTCTTTTAAGGGCAACTCCTACGTCACGAGACAGCCTTATGACAGGGGGCCTCAGAGGTGTGTGTCTGTTTGCGTGTGTGTGTCTGTGTGTTTGTGTGTCATGGTATGGGTAAGTTTAAGGTTTAGTATAACACTGGAAGTTATGGTAACAGGTGTGTCTCCAGGAAATGAATGTAAGTCAATGGAATGTCCCCAAAAGGCATGAAAACGTGACTCAACTCCAAACTCCTGGGGTATTTTGACTGCAGGGTCATTATATTGAAATCATTTACATTACAGAACGGCTGTGTGAAGGGCTATAATCGACTGCACTGTAATTACGCGAAAGATAATTTGGTGCACATTTAGTCCCCTCAATGTCACAGAAATGTGCACACATTACAATCCATTCAAACTAAAAGTAGGCTGTCACTCAGGTACCTCATATTGAGAGATGGCTTTAGCCTTTTTATTGTGTTACCTACCAATCGCTAGCCAGGCTTCAAAAACTGAACAAGATTATTATTATAACTGTATTCAAGTTGACCTGAACTACATATTTATTCTCCCAACAGTTTCCAATGCTCTGCTATATGCAAGTTATTATCTCCCAAACTGCAAAAGACTTCTTACACAAAAGACAAAAGGATCCCTTTCCATGCTGACAGCAAAATTCAAGAAAGAAAATAGGCAAGTCAAACAGTCTGTCCCAAAGGGTTCTGTTTGGGGAGATTCTGTGTTAGGTCCGAGTCCCAGGGGAGAGACCCACCCAGGTCAAAACGTATTCACAGTCACCTGAAATAGGTGAAATGCACTCTGGCTCATTTTGGGCTTTCAAATGGATAATAATATTGAACCCGCCGCATGTCTTTGACCTGGTTTTGACACGATTCACTTCTCCTCAGAAATACACCTGCCTACGGTGAAGAAAAGAGGGAGAAAAGCTGCTGACGAGAAAGATGTTTCTGTTACTTGAAATAATTGTGATTCTTGCCATCTCAGTAATTCAAAGTGTGCAGCTGAATACCAAGAGATAACGAAGCTCCATTCAATAGCTGAACAAGTGGATTATCCCCAGCCGGGTAGTCATATCCGTACCTTCCTGGTGCCCAGAATACAAACACTGCCAAGAATGTATGTTTCAGCGCCTATTTATTGAAATCCACTCTTAATGCATAGAGTATGTGTGGAATCGCCTATTAACAAACGGTATACTTTAAACAGAGTATAAACAAGCAGGGAAAAGATAAGTTTCCTAAGTTATTTACTAATTTGTATGACACATTGCTTTGCACCCTCAAATACTTTGGCCACTGTAGGGTAGTGATCCAGGCAAGTGCACAATCTACATACCCATTTAGAAAACACAATTCTGACTGCAATGGTGCTTTTATGGCGCATCTGATGGGTTTTAAGTCACTCTCAACTATTCTGGGATGTAATGCATCTGAAGCGAGAAAAATTCTTAAATTGCCTGTTTATGTACTTGGTTGTTTACGCCAGGTGTGCATTGTGTTTATGCACATACAGTTAATCTTATGGCTATTCATTTGTTTGTTTTGGTCACGTCACCAACTGGTCGATCCATGGTGGGGGAAATTGAATTAGCAGAATGTTTACACAGTCTGTTGTCTGTATTAACTTTATTTATTCCCAATTCCCATATTGTGAAAAGTGAAGTAAAAGTACCCAACATATATGTACAATGCATATGTATTGTCCGAATAAAACCTGAACCTGTGTAATCTGTAAGGAAGCATAATTGTAATAAGAATATTTGTTTTTGTTCTTGTTTGAAAAATAAATATATATTTTTAGGTTAATATATATATGAACCTGTTTGCTGTATATATATATATCAACTATAAGCGTCTAACACGATTAATACCTGCAGTGTAATGCCATATTTTAGCCTATATTTTAGCAAAGGCACGGTGGTTGTTTAACAAGGTCTGTTAGCTGCACTGTGGAAAGTTCCGTGTGATGGAATGAATGAGCCACTGTGTTGAAAATACATGATCAAGTTGCATGCAAATGTACAGTTACACCTCTGTACTACTATTACAATACTATAAAATATAGGGCACACTTTTATCCTGATCTATTCGTCTATAAATGGCAACGCTCATACCGATAAAACAAAACGACTATTGATAGTAGAGGCAAGTCAAATTATCACCACGCAGTCTCTGCGGGTAAAGTCAGGCTGCTAAATCGAGCGACGACGAATCGCTCATCTGCTAGTCGTCGCCCCCAACTGAGAGGAGCAAACTCCGGCATATGTGCATTTGTGCACCGATAAAATGAAAAAATATTTACCCTTTTCCGGTGCCGAATCTAACTCTGAAGCAGGATACATGCTTGTTGTTTTTTCAGTGACAGCTATGGACATAAGAAAAATACGCTTGTCAGTTAAGTAGCTCGCTAGCTAGCCGTAGCTAACTGCTAATGTGGTGCTAACGGCTAAACATTTAATTTCTTGGTTGTTACAATTTTCTCTCGCAGTTTGTTAACGTATCTCTGTTCACGTCATAAATGGTCTTTTCCAGCTAGTATCATTGTTTGCTTATTTGGGATTGGACACATGTTGAGCAGAGATACGTTATTATATAAATTAGTTATGAGTGTTGACACAACAGTGTAGCTTGCCATCTAACCTTAACGTTAGTTGTTTTTGCTAGCTAACAGTTAGCCTGCTAGCCACGTAAACTGCTCCTGCTTGGTGTTGACGTAGCAGGAGCAGCTAGCTCGCCTGTCCTGTCACGCTAGATCACATTAATATGAAATAGAGGCACCACATTTTTGGCAGTCTGCTTAATAAACTAGGACGTCTCGAAAGGCCGAAGATATGAACAATTGTCACCCAAAATGCTCTAATTGGGCTTGAACGTGTGGCTCGTAAGGTTCTGTGTCCTGTTGCATTGAGCGGATGATGAAGCGGGTCATCTGGTTGATATCAGGATTAAACAGAAGAATGATGAAGCTGCTTTTTGCCCTCGCTTTGATCGCCTACATTGCCTGTAAGTAAACTACTTTGTGTAACTGAGTGTATCTCGACCGTTTAACTGCCAACATACAATAACTTTATGGCCAACCCCGAAAAAACAAACTGAATTTTATTAACTGAGATTAAACTGACACATGCTGATGGTGGCCTGGACTGGACAGTGTACATTTCGAGACCAATGTCCAGACAATTTCCAGTTCGATCCACAACTTAAATCAACCACTCAATTCAAAACCAACCCAAATTATTATTATGGTTTTAATCATTATTGCATTATCATAAAACACTTGCTCACTTCCATTACAAATTCAATTAGTGCCAGTCAAATGTTGAACAAATAAAAGTGTACCACCGAGTGATTACAGAGAAATATACTAAATTCAATTACTGGGGTTTTGACCTTAGAGTGAATCTTTATATGGTAATATTGTTCTCACAATACTTTCCATAACCTCCGTTTCATCCTGACGAAGCACTGAAATTGAATCTACTAGCCAAACAAGTTTCTATACACAGTTTAATAAAGAAATAGCCCATTGGGACAGAGACCTTTATACTGGGCGGAACATAAAGGGAAGTTTGGTAGATTACTGTGGTTAATGTTTCTTCATATTATATTAGAAATAGTGGACATGATTGAGACCAAAGACCATAAAAGGGGAGAAGGATGACTTAACGGAAGCTCTGTTAGTTTATAGCCCTAATTGATCGGATGTTTTGCGTTAAGATTTATTTGAATTCACTTAAAACGTTAAAGAAAATCAATTGAAAATCACCCAGGATTGAGATACAGGATATTCAACTCAATATTATGCATTTGAAAATACATTGTTTATTATTTACTTAATGATTTATAATCCTCTTGTCAGACACTTGATAGATTGATATTGTTCAGTACTAAAATGTATAATGGATTTTTCAGTCATAATGATTTTTCACTTTTCAGTCATAATGCTTTTTCTTTGTCTTTCAGCTGTCTGGGGAACATATACAAACATGAGGTACAGTAATTAAGTGAATTTATTAATGAACTTATATATTTTCCAAATGCAGCAGCATTGTAAGACAACTCTCCTCTCAAGTCATATTTTATTGGAGTGGATATTCCAATGAGGGTTTTTAATGTACATGATGAATGTTATCTTAAGGTTTGAATTTCTATGGATAAAAAAAAAAACTTTCAAGATGATTTCGCTTGATTATTGAATACATTGTTGTAATTTTCTCAGCACTTCTCATAGTGGACTCAGTTGTAGTTGACATGGAGAAAAAAGTTAATAAGAAATGAGTTGATCCAGTTTAGAGATTATATTGTAAATCTGTTTATAAATTCAAAGTATATAATATTGTCACATCATATGTCTTTTCTTTCTTTAAATTGTGAGAGGTTAGTATGTTAAAACCAGATATGAACATTAATGTATCTGATGGTTTAATAAATCAACCGATAAGTGTTACTAGTCTTATATCTTGATCATTTATCTTTGCTACGTGAGACATTCATGCATTTGGTTGTGCTCAATAGGCGGCATTGAAAACGTGACAAAATATTATTTATCAGCTGTCTAACATCTCAATAGCAACCATCAGCTTTTATATCTGCCAGATATACACAAGCTGCAAACCTATTAGTGTCACAGCTTTATGATGGAATCAGATTCTTGCGCAATTTTAGCATCCTAGCCAAAAACACACATTACGGTCGACAGTGGCGCGTGGAGTAGTGTGAGTGCCCTGGGAACCGCAAGGTCAGTGGTTCAAGTCCCGGCTGCTGCATGTGCTATGTCGACGTGTCCCTGAGCAAGACACTTAACCCCCAATTGCTCCCCAGGTAAAAACGTAATGTGTTCTATGCACACACAAAGCCCTAAAACCAGCTGCAATACGACTAACCCTAGCAAGATATTTTATTTAGTTCTATATATTGTGACATGGGATTTTATTCATGCATTCCAGTCATTGGATGGAAGGGGTGTCCTGCCTCATGAGTTTCTAAAGAGCAGCGTGTCTCAAGTCAAGATGAGTTCTCTCGGTCTTCGTGACCGTAGCTGCCATCCTTTTATCCTCTTTTATTCTCATTTTAGATCAATACAAGAACACGGAGAAATGAAGATTGAGCAGAGAATTGATGAAGTAAGTACCTTATTTGCACTTTAGAGACTAGGCCTCGGAGAGAGTTCAATCTATAAATTACATTATTTGTACTGCCGTTAATTCAATTCAATTCATTTTATTTTGTATAGCCCAAAATCGCAAATTACAAATTTGCCTCAGAGGGCTTTACAGTCTGTACACATGCGACATCCTCTGTCCCAAGACCCTCACATCGGCACAGGAAAAACTCCCCAAAAAATGAAAACAAAACCTTCCAGGGGAAAAAGGGAAGAAACCTCAGGGAGAACGTCAGAGGAGGGATCCCTCTCCCGGGATGGACAGACTGCAATGGATGTCATGTTTACAGAATTACTTATACAGATGTGTATTACATTAAATTCCTGTAACAGAAATGATTCAAATAATTGCAAGTAGCCGGCCAGGTGTACGGCAGGACCACTGCAGGAGCGACCAGCATCAGATAGAACCACCATCCACAGAAGCCTGCGGGGAGGGAAAGCAATTTTAAAAAAAAGGAAAAGATTTTAGGTTAAGAGATGTATGTCTGGTGAATGACAACTTTGATATGTGGATGTTGAAAACCTAAACATGTTACATTCCTTTGAAATGACACCAGATAAATGCAATGAGGCAGAGGCAAAAAGACTGTTTCCTCTCATCACTCAAACAAAAAGAATCCACGCTGGTTTTTCATAGTGGTTCCATAAATACAAATGTAAATCAGGGGATGAGCATTCATGAGAAGAAACAAAGGCACACTGCTTTGTCCAGCAGCACGTTTTGATTCCCTAAACAAACTAAAAAAAACAATGATAGAATAAAAAATATCGGATCATCAGATTGTGATACACATCCTGTGATCACCAAACGTTCAAGTGTTTCTTTCTCCAGTTTTATATACATTTTTAAAATTAATTTGTTATGTATGTTTCAAGTTTTTGTTAAATACAATCTCTATAATTATAAATAACAAATAAATATAAATAATAAATAAATAACTATAATTATATAACACGAAACACAAGTTTAACACCATATTGTTAAATATTGTCAAAAAACATAAATTTGGCGCAGCCCCTCAAATGAAGTGCTTCACTACATTGAAAACGTATCGACCTTCCAAAGCCTCGTACTGAAGGGTCAATTTAATCTGAACTAGACATTCGCTCACGACTCACACATTCCTGCTTCCTCCGCTCTCTTCAGGCTGTGGCTCCTCTAAGAGAGAAGATTCGGGATCTGGAACAAAGGTGCGTGTCCCTTCTTCAAATCTCGTCTGCACAGCAACGCAGAGCATCACCTTGAATGCTAATGAAAAGAAATAGTTTCTTGGATTGTGTGGTGCTTCAACTTACAGCAACCTACAGCACAGGATTACAAGAGCCTTTAAAAACGACATAGATGTGGCGTGAACGTGGGAATGCTACTTTGGTTATTTGAATGAGTTTGCTTAATCATAATGGTTTGCGCGTCTATTGGGTGTAACAACCTTCTGCTTACATAAGTAACAGCTGAGATCTTGAAATGTGGCAACGATCAACACAATGTTTCACTTTAACTAAAACAAACTAAAATATAATTCTTGTAATAATTATAAATATTTAATGAAATGTATAATTGAAAAGGTTGTGCATTATAAATGCTGAAGAAAGAGATTGTATAGCTTCATTGCTTTCTCCAATAAGCAATCCACTTCAATAAGGAGGACAGAGCTTTCAGAATTATGCAATAAAGCCATTTAATGTATTATTCAGGTACTGTATTTACATTGAAATTATGGAAACTGTTCAGTTCTGCTTCCTTCTTATGGTATTTTATTTTTTCTTTGTCTTCCCTCTTTAGTTTTTCTCAGAAATACCCACCAGTCAAGTTCCTATCAGAAAAGGATCGGAAGAGAATTTTGGTATGCGACAAATTCACATTCACAATAACTATCCTACTTAGGACATAACTGGGACTCGAGTGCCTCCAGCAGCACTTTTTCACAGGTTATTGGCACACTGAAACTGCAAACTCAGCTCCAATCGTTAAATGATTCCTGAAATTAAATCCAAACATAAGAATTTGATTAGAGCAGCATGTAGAAGTGGCCCACATCGTAAAACAAAGTGCTGCTTGAGTCTTTTATTCACAGTCCCAGAACGATGAATCCTGCGGACTTTGCAGATGCCTGACTTACACCACAATATAGATTAGGATGGATAGATTTTTGTGAAATTATTTAATGATTGAAAAGAGTAGATCCACATTTCAAATGTAATACATTTTATCCTTTATTTTCTTTTAAGTTTATGACTGAATACCTGCAAACCTACGGATGACATCCGATGTCTCAGCTGACTCGATTTGTTTCCTGCTCGCAACCTTTACATCTTCTACTGTATTTACTTTCGAACTAAAGCAATGCAATCTATCTTATCACTCACACGTTTGACCAAACTACGCTGTGGAGTTTATTCAGCCCGAGCCAGTTCATGGAAAGGATGTTTCCAAAGTTTGCTTAGAATAAGCTTGACTATTGAATGGAAAACCCAGCTTTTAAATCCCCACACCAGTCATTAGTGTGTACAAAACTATACTATATACTAATTTACTGAATGCCAAGATACCCCCACGCCTAAGAGAGAGTTAATGTTGTGTGGCAATACTATGAATGGACTAAATATTGGTGACCTTATCAAACACTTGTTTTCTTTCCACCAGATCACTGGTGGTGCTGGTTTTGTGGGTTCCCACCTGACTGACAAGCTGATGATGGATGGCCACGAGGTGACTGTGGTGGACAACTTCTTCACAGGAAGGAAAAGGAATGTGGAGCACTGGATTGGCCATGAAAACTTTGAGCTCATTAATCACGATGTGGTGGAGCCTCTCTATATTGAGGGTGAGCAAGACAGTAAATGTGGGGTGTGACCAATTTTTCCAGAGCAAACCGTTCAAATTATGATGGAGCAAAGGTGGGATCATAAATTAATTACTACTGTAATAATAACACCCTCTGTGTAAAGTGTAAAGGTATTGTGGTGGCGAAGTAGCAAAGAAACTGTATGGTTTACACATGCTGTCAAATTAGTTAAATTGTGCTTCATTGTCTTTTTATGTGATTTGTTTAATAGCGCATACAAAGGCCGTGTATCAGCACTGTTTCCACGACTTGAAGTGCTCCTAAACTAGCTACTGTGCACTCGGGCAGTTGGTGGGAAGTTGTCCGATAAGACAAAAACTACGTTTATCTCAGCGAGCCGTCGGCCCTTTCGCAGTCAATAGCAAACTAAAATTAAAGCAAATTAAATCAAATTAACAACTCTTCAGATATCGATGACAGACATATATTTACAGAAAAAAAAGAATATATACATATATGTCAGCTGTAATTGGTTGTTCCAAAAGTTGAATGAACAATGTTTAACATGTTAAACGACAGAAATGCAAACAATATTCACAAGTGGATCAGTGGATAACGATCTGACATTAAGTGTTGTGTTTTGCATAGACAAGTTAGACTACATTTTGCATTTTTACGTTATCTAATGGTGGGGAGGGGTTCCAAAACTCTGTACTAATCCTAGATGGGTGGGTATTGATGACCCCAGATGTTACTGGTGTTTTTTCTAATTTATTAGCCGAAGGTTATTTCCGCGTAGCGGTGCAGTTGCCCGCCCTTCCTCCAAACAGCTTGTGGGCTTTGCTTCAGTTTATGTAAAGGACACCTTGGATTGCACCAATGAAACAATATAATTTACGGACTATGCTAGCGGTTTAGCAATTATACAATGGGTACAATAAGTTGTACAGTACAATAGCTTGTCATCACTCTGATGTGTCTGACACATCAGATACTTTCACAGAAGACATCATGCGTTTCACAAGCAGCTTCGTGGCGACCATACAGAGTTGCTGAAGACTGCAGCAGCAGTAATAATGTGGGTCACCAGAATAAAAGCTGTGTAAATCCATTATAGTCAATATCACAATTGTGTTTTCTCCCTCTGAATGATCACAGCTTTGATTGACATAACGTGACGTTATCAAGTGAATGTTGAAATGCGGGAAGATTACATTTTTGTCAGGTTTTCAATTTAATTGATTTAAAAAAATCTTTTGTAAGGGTTCTTCCAAGCCACCCCCAAAGTGAATTTGCCCATTACTTTTCTCAGAGTGCTATACACATATTTTGAACAAAAATGAAAATGGAAAAAGAAAAAGCTTTAAAAAAAGCCACCTAACTAAGGACACTGGGAGACTTCTACCGAGTGCTTTTCTTCTTGGTTGAATTATCACAATGAAGAGAGAAATGATCAAAAAGAGGATAAAACAATAATTAAAAGTCAAAATGTTTTGAGTTTTGGATGAAGAGAACAAAAACTCTACATCCAACAAACTACAGGTTAAAAACATTTGTATTGACAAGAGAAGAAAGGACTGAGTGGTCAAGGAAATGTGTAGATAATGAGAAGTGTGGGAAAACACGTCAGAAATGGCCCTGGGTGGAAAAAGCTGAAATTATTCAATATTCTACAATAAAAGCGCATAGTTCATGTCTAGCGCCTATTTTTCAGGCCTATTTGAAAGGATGTGTGAAAAATGACAATCAGCCTTCATGTTTGCCATTGTCGTCTATTCAAAATTTGCTGGAGAACTCGAAGCCGACAATGTGTCCTCTTGAAACAAACCCGTTTTGTCTGATTCCTTTTCTCCTTCAGCCTGTTGGTGCATTCATAGTGAAAAAGAATAGCTGGCTGTTAGTCAAAGCTTTAAGGTTTGCAGCCAACTGAAGAAAGTCCCTCTGTTCCTGAATCCGTTGTCCTTTATAAAGTGAGTTGATTTCCTTTTCTCTTCGCAGTGGACCAGATCTATCACCTGGCGTCTCCAGCCTCGCCTCCCAACTACATGTACAATCCCATTAAAACACTCAAGACTAACACCATCGGCACTCTTAACATGCTTGGTGAGTATAATAAGTGCACCCTTCCGTTATATGACTTCATAGATGGTTCTCAAAATCACAAATATATTGATTAGAAAGTAAAGTATGTCATCGCTTAGATTTGTTTTTAATTAAATCTGCTTCTTGTTACACAGGAGTATTGCATAAACATTTGAAATTTATTAAAATATATTATATTTTAATAAGCTACAAAATATTTTGGATATCTAGATTTTGTTTCCATAAATTTATCAAATTTCCCCCCAAAAATCACCAAAAACAATATTTCTTCTTTATTACACATTTAATGTTGAAATATGTTCACAAACTGCTTACAATCTAGCCAGATGGTTCAAACGCAGTAATGTACAAGCACCGAATGGATTTGAGCCAAATTGTTTTCTTATATTAGAGACATTCTTGTAATTGAGTATTTTGTATAAAGTTCAGCTGTATTCAGTGGTAATCAAACTTCCCCATCCATCATCCTGGTCCCTAATGGCCTCCCAGTAAATGGAAATGTGGGCCCATCGTCTCCACTTGAAGTCTTAATATTTATTAATATTTATTATTATAACACTAATAACATTAAATGTAAAATACCATATTTATTTATATCTCTATTAACCAATGCTAAGCATCATTCACTTTATTTATGCCCCCATTTATGGTGGTTCATTCATATAAAGGAAAATTCAGGCTGCAGTTTACAATTAAACGTTATCAATTATCAAACGGCTCGATCGTTTTGAGATGATCCTTAATTCCTCCACCAGTGTCTTAAAAGAATAAAAAAGAACCGTGGAGCGAGTTTTCTGACTGTTTTGTTCCTCCAAGGCCTGGCGAAACGCGTGGGCGCCAGACTGCTCCTGGCCTCCACTTCTGAGGTTTATGGGGGTAAGAAAGATGCACTCATCTCTATATATTCTAGCGCTGCAATGGCTTTTTGTGTAAATTAACTTAACGGACGCCTTGAACTAAGAAAGTTGCCGTGACAACCACATCCAACGATGTCTTTTTAAAATTTAAACCCAGAAAAAAATATATATTTCCAGTTTTTGAAAACACTGACGCATCATAATGCTGCCCCAGATCCAGATTGCACAGCCTTCACGTCGCACACGTTTGTGTTGCAGACCCAGAGGTGCACCCACAGAATGAGGAGTACTGGGGCCACGTCAATCCCATTGGTCCTCGTGCGTGCTACGACGAGGGGAAGCGCGTGGCGGAGACCATGTGTTACGCCTACATGAAACAGGTAGAGGTTTGACAATCAAGGCCTTTTGTACCTAAAATACAGGTAATATCTATACACCATAGTTCTAGAGAGGCAATTATGTTTTGTATGATTGATGGTCACATTGGTCCCTGTGTGAATTAAATCAGTAGAATGCTTTTCTACTCATGTAGCCATGAGCCAAAACTCAAATTACTGAAACACTATCAGTACATTAATAGAAGCATCACATTATGGTTGATTATATCGTAACCGTAAACAAATATCCCTTCATCTGTTGCCAAGTTTCGGTGTGTATATTTACCTAAAATCCAGATGATGTTGTGTCTTGATTGACGGCAGCCTTTGGCGATTAGATATGATTGACTCTTCTGCCTTTCCCCCAGGCAGGTGGTATTTATTTATCTGCCTCGTCTGCCGCTCCTTCTCGACTACTCATTATTTTTTCACACTTACTGGAGGAATTCTTGGAAATGGGCGGCTTTCAATGTTCAGATGACAGTTTTTGGTTCACAGGGGCGAGACTTGTCAGTCATTTCGTCTTTGGTCAAAGTATGTTATGAAAATATAATGAGCGAGTCTAGGTTGCAGTGGAGGATGTTACCTGTTCATCCGACGGAAGGCCAACATTATAAAAATGGTAAACGGTTGTTTGCTTTGCTTTCAATCTCGGATAAGTTGTTTTGAGTCTTAATATGTAATAGACAGTTATGTACAGTGATATTTGAAGCCCAGTTTTGTGTGATTTAACGGGCCTCCTGTGCAATTTAAAAAGAATACAGCATTCTATCAAAAGAATTTGGACAAAAATGCACAAAAGAATATATCTGAAAGTCCTATTACTGGTTCATTAGCACCAAACCATTTAACTATATACAGAACTATGCAAGCATTTCTGTGCCATAATGTCACCCTGTACAGATTTTGTCACCACAATTATGCATGAAAGGAACTGAACCACAAGCCTCCTTATCAATCAAATCAATAGGAGCTTGACGATAAATATAAACGTGCATTTTCAGATGAGAGCTCGTATCCTGCCAAGAGCGGAGTCGTGTTTGACAAATATTAGTAAAATTGATTTTATTCATGTTGTAAGATCTAAGATGGATTAATATCTCAACGGAGGAAGCATTCATGCATGAGGCCGGATTGTGAAGGATCTGTAGAATAGATCCTATTGACACACTTCCCTGGTATTCACACTCAAAGAATGTAATTACAACACTCTCCTAGCTAGAGGAGCATGTGATTCACATTATTAATCATTATCATATTATTGTACTTTTGAAACGTTAAACTACATAAACTAGTTCTACATCTGTGGGCATAACTGCTATTGTTTGAATGGGTTTGATTGACAGATCATTTTAATCCGGCAAGCAAGTCAGAGAAACACATTCTCTCACCGCAGTAGAGGTTTAAGTCCATAAATGAAACAAAGCAGCATGTGGTTCAATGTAAAGCGCTCCCTCTATTACAGTGTGCACTCATTCTTGTAAATATTTGTGTTGTTAATACTTTGCTGTTAATCAGCTTACTAATGGTTACCGTATTAGTATTCTTGCGCTACAGGCTGCAATTTAAATTTCCTCCCCAAAAAATAGAGAAACAAAAAACAGATCAATATCAATACCAGGGAACAACAGACTGGATCCCTGACCAATGATTCACCCACATGTTTGTTTCTCCGCCTCCAGGAAGGAGTAGAGGTGAGGGTGGCAAGAATCTTCAACACGTTCGGCTCCCGAATGCACATGAACGACGGACGAGTCGTCAGCAACTTCATCCTGCAGGCGCTGCAGGGAGAGCCGCTCACCGTACGCATACACGATTCCTACGCATTAGGACTTCACCTCCAGCATCAGGGGGATGAGCGATTCCTTCCTGTTGAATCCATCTTAAATTATGTTCAAGGGAATGGAGAAGCCTGCCAGTCTTCCTTATTGGAACATGATTTTAACTGATATGCCTTTGCATCTAATCTGGGTTTGTTTACTGGTACGGCTTAAATGGACAGATGAAACATTTAATAGCAAATCATTTTGGTTGTTGTCACTCTGGTGCTCCCACACTGACATGATATGTCATATCGTGACACATCATGTCAGTGTGGAGCTGCCGTGCGTGCAAAAATTAGGAAAAAGAAGATTGAAGGGCGGCGGTCTGTTACAATGGTCGAGGAATGATAATCATGTGTTGTTGTTGTTGCAGGTGTACGGTTCTGGTGCCCAAACAAGAGCCTTTCAATACGTAAGGTGAGACGGCTTCTTTTCACATATTTCATTTTTCCCCTGCAACACATAAATTTCTCACGTCTCCATCCACTTATAACGAGACAATGTGAAACTGTAATTCAAAATAAACCACAGTAAACAGAAGAAAGTTGCCAATTATCTGGTATATTTAGTGTTTGTTATTTTTCTGTTGGTGTTTAAAGTATATCTAATGTTTGTGTGGCTGCTTATTAATGATCATGGGGTCTCTGCCTGAAAGCAATAACTGGCAGGTTAGTTTTGCTTTGTGCGGAGGTGATTAATATTATCAGTTCCGAGAGAAATCGGAGACTGGCCTCAATCCCTTTGAACCACAAACTCGCCGCCATGTATGACTTCGGTAACGTGTAAACAGTCAAATGCCAAGCTGAAATAACATCATTACTAACGCCCTTTTTAATCAGAAAAATGGATGATGAATGAACTGAGCTTGATTGAATAATGAATGAAGCAGAATCTTACGGCCGCTATCTCTGAGAACACAGATGCGTTGGAAAAGGAGCGTGCGATGTGTGATATGAACCCTCTTTGACTGAATGTTTCTGTCTGTCACAGGGGAGGACGGAGAAATAGCAGATCGGTTGTAATTGTCAAGCTGTGTGTGTGTGTGTGTGTGTGTGTGTGTGTGTGTGTGTGTGTGTGTGTGTGTGTGTATACAGTGACTCATGTGCAGCACAGGCGTGTGAGATCAGAGCGTTAGTCAGTTATGGGGTGTGAGGAAGATGAGGTGCAGTGACAATTTGCCGACCCTGGGATTCATTGATTTGGTGGACCTTTCAGGTCAGTTTAAGAGAATGCAACAACTTGCTCCATTGAGATAATAATGTGTCAATGTCTGTCAAATCTCTTGCGTATAATTAGCTCACGGTCACCCAGGACCCTTCAGACAAACACGGTGGAATGTATCAGTGGGCGATGCGTTTCAAAGACTCTGCTTCTGTGTGTGCTTTGGTCTCCAGTGACCTGGTGAATGGCCTTGTGCTGCTGATGAACAGCAACATCAGCAGTCCAGTCAACCTGGTGAGTTCATCGAACCCTGCCAGGCTTTACATAATGGAGTCTGAATGGAAAGAGTTGTTTTTTGTGTTGCTGCCTCACGTGGACACTGGTGTGATGAAAGTGTGTGTGTGTGTGTGTGTGTGGCTTGTGTGCAGGGGAACCCGGAGGAACACACCATCTTGGAGTTCGCTCGTCTCATCAAAAGTCTCGTCGGTAAGCCGTCTATTCATGCAAGATGGCTGCCGTTCTGCAGCCTCAGCCCGCGCTTACCTCCCTCTTTATCTCTTAAAGGCACCTTTCAAAATCAGTAACACGCATTCTCTAGTGATTTTTTATGATTGTTGATTGGTCCGAGTAGACATTTTTTCCTTTCCTCCTATATAACGGCAATCCCCTTGTGGTGCTCAGAGCTCCAACAAAGGGGCGTAAAGAAAACAGTATAACATCTTACAGGAGTAGAGGAGTTTATTTTTTAGTTTTTTTCCATTCTCAGTTTGTTCTTTTTCACTATGAATCTATTGTGTAATAAGAAACCGAGGAATAGCAAGCAGCCCACTGACCACTGTGCTGATTTAATGTGGTTCCTCTCTCAAAAACAATATTTGATTCATATTATATGATACTTAAATGCAAACTTTGTCTTTCTCTCTCTCTCTCTCTCTCTCACTCACTCACTCACTCACACACACACACACACACACACACACACACACACACACACACACACACACACACACAGTGAGCCGAAGTCAGATCCAGTTCCTTCCAGAGGCCCAGGACGACCCACAGAGAAGACGACCTGATATTCGAAAAGCCAAGATGCTGCTCGGCTGGGAGCCGGTGGTACGTGTGTCGCGCGGCGAACGCACACGCAACGACAGTGTAAACGCCTCGTAGTGTGTAACCATGCGGCAGATCTGACCAACCAGTTGCAAGTGGCGATCAGTGTCTCGTCTACATAAGTATTGCTCAGTGGATTCACGCTGTTTTATACAGAGGTGGATTCATAAGATTGATCTGCCATTCATCATTATTATGGTTATTAAAACCTTCTCTTGGTATCAGTGTTCAAAAAATGTGATCAGAAGGTTAAATTGGCCAAACTCAGATTTTCTTTGACCCTTTTACAGTAATTATTCCATAATAATTTGAATAAGTCTAAAGCAGCATGGATGCAGGTTTTGGTTTGAAATCTGGGGCATTATAGATAGTTGTGTTTTATAATATCACAATAACATGGGCAACATCGTATGTGTAAATGACCCATATTCTCCCCAGAGCCTCAACAGTTTGTTCTTATTTGAGCACGTATACTCTGGGATGTACACAAGATGGATTGACTCAAGGAATGCGAGTAGTGTCATACAGCGCATTGTGCGACCGGGGTCTTTGTGTCAGTGGCAGCATCTTTCTGTTCTGTGTCCCGTGTGTGCAGGTGCCGCTGGAGGAGGGCCTGAACAAAACGATCCAGTACTTCAGCAGGGAACTTGA
This sequence comes from Apeltes quadracus, assembly GCA_021346845.1. Classification (NCBI taxonomy): domain Eukaryota; kingdom Metazoa; phylum Chordata; class Actinopteri; order Perciformes; family Gasterosteidae; genus Apeltes; species Apeltes quadracus. The sequence goes on along the minus strand of CM037932.1, from coordinate 7,399,424 downwards.
GCACCAGGCCAACAACCAGTACATCCCCAAACCGAAAGCCGCCCGCATGAAGAAAGGAAGACCAAGACACAACTGAGGCTTTTTTTTTTCCCACCGCTGACTCTCCCGAAGCACAGAAGGAAGATGAGACTCCTCCGAGGAGCCTTGCGGCGCGGCTCTCTGACCCTCGAGCGGACTCTCGGATGTGGTGTCTTTCATTTCCTGTTCGAAGCAGAGACGACTTTCTCTGGAGGTGTTGTTGGCGCTGCACTGCGGGAAAAGGACTTTCCACACCTCTGTCCGCTTGCACGCTGGATGGACAGACTCGAATCTAAAGCAAAATATATGAGGCACGAAATCGGAAACAGAGCCTACCATTTCTTTTTCTTTCTTTTTTTGGTGAAATTGTGCTTTTTGTTATTTAAATTACAGATCTGAGAATCTGGGAAACGGCTCACGCTGTGCATCAGTGCTTTGTGTTTTACTTTTGAAATCAGTTTCCGGGTCTTTTGCCTGACTTTGTTTTTCCACTGGATGTTGCGTCTCGACTTTCTCTTGGCGTCAGCAAGACTGTTAATGCGTCATTACGTGTTCTAATTGGTGAAAACTCATGTCAGGATGTGCGTTATCAATATCGGATGCTATTTTAATAAAATATTTCAAATATTTGCGATTTGCTGTACTTAAGGAAGGCGATTTGTGGCGGCGAGATGCATTTCTACGCGTGTTGTTTAGTGAAAGTGAAAAGGCTGAGGACTCGGCAGTATGAAGCCGCCTTTATTCGCTGTGACGTAGTGAAAAGAGAGAGAAGTTACATTCAAAACAGCACTTTGAGAAGCGTAAATAGCACTCATCGTGTTTTCATGTCAGTGAACATCGCCTCTGCTCGACAGCTAATCTGAGATAATTGGTTCTACTGCCGCAGCAGCTGCAGCGTTTCGAGGGTGTCGCCCCCCCACCCTTCCTCCCGGCGCCGCTCGTGTCGAACTGACACGTCGCAGTCAGTAGTAGTCGTAGTTGACGTTGGCGCCGTGCCTGTAGGAGCTGTGGTCCCGCGGGCCGATGGGGGCGTTTTCATCGTACTGGTGTTGACGACCTTGGTCTCTGGAGCGAGCTTGGTCCATCCAGTACGACAGGTCGGCCTCCAGCCTCTGGGGGGGTTTGGGGGGGGGACACACAACACACAACACAACACATGAGACTCGCTAGACTTCTCAGGCTCAACAAATCAGGCTCGACACTAATAAGACAGCTGATGAGGTGTCCGACAAAGGCGCAGCTGTGGAAAGTAGACGTGCAGAGAAACAGGGAGGCCGGGGGAAGGCACACACGCATACACGCACACACACCAATAAGGGGTCCTGGATGGGGCTCTGTGAGAATCACTGCTACGCTTCCCCTTCATCCCCTGATGTCCCTGGTGAGTTCTACATGACGGTCGCTGACCTAAAAGCAAACTGAAGCCTCTAAGTGGGGGCGTCGGAGAGGGAATCTGTGTTTGTGCAACGCCGTTGGAATTGAAAAGTGTGATTCACACTTCAAGGCGTGATTACACGTCACACCGGCTTTATTCGTTTTGTCATCCACATATCTGAGAACTATAAAAATCAAGATTACTGCATTTTCACTTCTTTGTCTTTCTGCTTGGAAAATGTGTTTTGCCGGATTTAAAGAGTTCAAACCTGCTTCGGCAGATTGTCTCGGCGCGGTTTGAACATGTGTCAACAAGACTTGATGAAATATTGAATTGGCAGTATGAAGGTCGGGAGAGTAGAATATTACTAGTGTGGCACACTGCATTTTCTTTTCCTTCCTTTTTACTCTTGATTCTTTCACAGAGGAAACGGCACAAACTGGACAGAAGAAATAAGCGTTTCACCTCAACTTCTGCTCCTTTCCTACAGCTTGAAACTGTTCTGTTCTTCCTCAAACGCCCCCTAGCTTTGTTGATCAGTTCACTGAATGGCCGAGAGGAATTGGAGCTCAACACGACCCACCTGCTCGTCAAACCCCATGGCCATGAACTGAGCGATCCACTGCTGCACGTCTGGTCTGCTGCGATCCCAAAGGTTCCTCTTGGTTCTGCGCATTTTCCCCAGGAACTCCAGGGCTCTGGAAGAGGCGACGGCGACGGAGGCCCTTGAGGGAGCAGAAGCAGCTCCTGCCACTGGAGGGAAGATCAGTCAGACGGAAGCACGAAAGGGCATTTCCAAAAATAGCTTTTAGTGGAGTTGATATTTGCATCAGCGGTTCAGTAACGATGTTAAGTACAAATGTTACCGTCTCCTTTCTTTAAGATCCCCAGCAGGCTGCTGTTGCTGGAAACATCTATGACGGAGAGTCAACAGAACTAATGAGCGATTTGGGTGAGTTGGACCTTTGATCAATAATACGACCCAACGAAATCAGCTTTTACAAACTTCGCTCACGATGTTTGTATCATATCAAAGCATATTTTCATATTTCAAGTATCATATTTTCTCATTTTGCGATTCATTTGGCTGCTGTGCTGCAAATGTAGTGATTACTCTCAGTAGTTCCATGCTTCACTTGTCCATTAACCAGATCGATTTTATTGCTTGTACGTATATTCAATGGGTAGGAGGTGAATGATTGAAATTGGCATCCTTGCTTCCTCCGCCATGCGTGTTCACACAAACAAAGACTTGAATGATGACAAATAGTGTAATTCAGGCAATAATAGACATGTGATGAAATTCCCCTAAATGACTGAAATGGAACGTCCTCATTAAAGATCAGAAAAACATTCAAACGTGGTTCTTAAAAAAGAGCAGCAGCAATTGATTTAAAAGTAATCTGGATAAAACTGAGCATGGTGCTTTTAAATCCCATCTGTCGAGCTATAAATGAGTTCATATTACCCCCTTACTGTATTTCTTGATGTTCTTTGTGTGGCTGCTTCGTCCTTGTAATGTTGTGTGATTAGTATGAGCATTCTTTCAAATAGCAGTTAGGTTAAAAAAAAAATACAAAGCAGAAGAAGCGCGGGATTGAGCTCACCTCTAAATGCAATGAAGGTCAGCATCACGGCCAGCCCCAAAACTCTCAGACGGAGCCGCTGGGAGGCCATCTTGCATCCACTCGGCGTCCCTACAGAGCAACAACTGAGCACGAAACCGCTGCCCGACGAGGCGAAGAGAGGGCGGCGACTCAGAGTTTCCGAGTGGAAACTTGCCTACGAGGCTGGAATGTCGTCCACCTCCTCGCCTGCACACTGCAGCTGCAAGCTTTTCTGCTCCTGAATGAGTTTTCGTGTGTGTCCAAGCTGCTTCTCTGCGTCCCGTGTGTGCAGCTTTGGGAAGGAAGGAAGGAACCGCAGAACTCTTGACGCACCTGTATGTGGTTTGTCTGTGGAAAGATGCACGATGGCAATTTATCCGCCTCACAAATTCTGCATTTTACACTTTAATACTCTTCCCTGGGGGTTATGAGTGAATAACCTTCAGCCCAGATGGATACCGCTGTTAACCACTTCCTCCTGTGCAACGGAAACTGACTTAGTGCACACTTCATCTTGCCTTGATCCCTTGATTCCTTCATCTCCGTTGGCCTCGGGCCGCTGTAACAAAAATGGAAATAAACCAAGTAAGTCTTTACTCCTTAGAACCTCTCTTCAATGACGCCGTGGTTTTATCAAAGCAGCTTGTATTGAGTGATGAAACGGTTTCATTCTCACTCCAACTTGAACTTGTGAAAGCCTTTGGCTGCAGTACAGGAAACCAAGGAGCTGCACGTCTTCCAGGGTGGATGTGGAAAGGAGCCATGAGGCAAAAGGCCGAGAAGAGGAAGGAGGTGGAGGGAAGGAGAATGCGCGAGTGGATGAATACGCGTGCCAGTCTCTTGCTGTCCTTATTTCCATGATGAGTCTTCGAGTAAAGTAGAATCAGAATACGGAAACAAACCGTACATGTGCATAAAGAGCCTCTTCGGAATCACCCGAGCATCATCAGAATGTGTAGAACACGATTCTCCTTAAAGCTGAGACGCAATATGCTCAGGAGAGAACTTGGTGTAGAAAAATCCAAACCGCAGGATCTACAAAGAAAATCCAGGTGTCAGTAACAGGTTTTCTTCATCATATATCATCTCTGTCTCACCGGATCAGTGGGAGATTAGCTCGTGGCTGTCAGGGGTTCTGTCAGGGATGCTTCTAGTCTTGGAGTAGACTGTAAGGCGGATCATGTGTTTGTTTTTCACATATTCTCTCTTTAACCTGCCAATCTCAAGAGTTCTTCAGCGCGCTCCTCCATCTTCTGTCACATGATCTAATAGCTTTCTATAGAGGGATGACACATTATACCGCGTATAACATGTCCTAAAGCGTTAACATGGGTTCTTTCGGCACGGTAATGTATATTGAAAGGAGACATCTGAATACGAGCTTCCTAATTGCGGCTTATTGTTGTGCTTGATGTTGTCAGTGTGTGAAAGAGACCAAGGCCGAAAGAAGAGTGAAAGCGGATGAAAAGAAGTTGTACTAAGCTGTTTCCACTTTGTTTATTCGCAGTGTGAAGGTGCAAAGTAGGTAGAGTTCTTGTATTCCTGTCACAAACATCACAGAGCATCAGCTTCCACGTGAAGTGCAGACGACCCTCTCCAGCGACGATGTTTAAGATTGTTTGCAAATGTAGAGTTTCATTTCAGGAGATGAATAAAACCGTCTTAACCTCATAAAATGTCTTTCACAACCACAGCAACCACCACTGAACTTTCTCTTGAGGACAAACTCCTGTGAGTCTATCCGCCACGCGTGCAACGCTGCTTCTGCTCGGCTGTGCAGAAGTCCTGCTTCAGGACCGCTTTGTCTCAGCAGGACATCTGTGCTTTTGTGAGATTTACTTTAGAAAACCTCATCATAAATCTGAAGAAAAGGGCTGTACCTGGGATTAACGAAGGTCCAGTATGCAGAAATGTAAAAGAAAATAACCACTTATTTCTATTAAAGTGCACGTGGGAGGCATCATGTGAACGTGATGCTCTGAATGTCAAATGGAGCCTTGAAGCTGTGTCCCCTTCCAGTGTGAGTGCTGTTTTCCCCACTAATTTCCTTTTATTAACACAAAAAGCCAGTTAAATTACATCTTAGAGTTTTGAATAGCAACACAAGAAACATTTTTCTACTTTGAAGTTTGTTTTTCTAAACTGAACCATTGGGAAATAGTTCTGCTTGAACATGAAGTCAAGCTCAATACTGTCACCATGTGGACCGCAGAGGTACTGCAGCCAACACCAAATGGCTTTGCGTGGTTACGTTTATTTTTCTTAGTTCTTAAATACAACTTTGTTGGAAGTTTTTTTTTTATCTGGCATACTTCAACTGGTACTGCCTGCTGGTTTCTCTACACTTACAATCTAGATGTATTCATTCCCTAGTACGTAGACTTTATATTTAAAATACATAAAATGTTCAGACTGACGCTACATTTTTCAGCTATGTCTTCATGATTTGCTTTATTGCTTCATGTTATTTTAGGAAAATGCATAGTATATTTATAATACGCTTGTATTTCATTACGTTAGTATATGACGTATTCGACGAGCCGCTTAACATCACATACAATCACACTTTATTTTCCAAATGTTTATTGAACAAAAGTATTTAAATTTGCACCACGTTGTCAGTGATACAGTACCATAGTTTGATCTCGATTCATATATGCGCCTCATATCTTTTTATATACATACAGTGGAGACAAGAATTAAATAGCATTGCTCAATAACATTCAGATATATCGTATAAAAGCTGAGAAACCCATGATCAATACTTCCAATGGTAAACAATGTCTGGTACAACTACAATATTTCGTCTCCATAAATCAGATTTGGTTTCTTGCAGTAAAAGATCTCATTACAAATTGACTGAGCATAGGTCCCTTAGGTTCTGCTGGTTCGCATGTTGCAGATTAAAACCAAGTTGATAGCAGTTCACCAGAGGACACTAGGCTTCATGTCTGAAACATTGTGTCCTTGATTTTAGCCACATGAAGACGTCCTGTCCAGATTTGAATAGATAATCAATATCCTATACAGACATGTGTCAGGCCAACAGTTGCTCAGCTGTCATTGGACAATTGCTTTTCTTGACGACGCATTCAGAGGACAATTTTCACAGATTGCTAAAATTATCTCCAAAGTATTTGTTGCCATATGAGTGGCGGTTCACGGTGGCGCTCAGGGCCGTCCATTCTTGCTTCAATCACTTTTGGCGTCTCAGGCAATCACTTAATTGTGTGGAAAGAAGTAGATTTTTTCTTTTACAATGGATTTTTCAGTGAAAAACATTTCTAACAAATGTAATCAGATTCCCAGAGATATATTTATCTTTTACAAACAATACGATGGGATCCTATTTTATAACTGCATTCATTCAGATTGCAAATTGTTCTTGAGTCAGTCTCTTAACGTAGTTACTGAGCCGACAGAAACACGTCCAATGTGAGACGACATAAAGCACGAGCACAGAGCTACAAACGAATGCCTAGTATGTGAGTGCAGTGCAGACCTGAGGCCAGCGGCGCAGCGACAGGGCGGCACATTTGGTTACGTTGAAAAACATTCATCTCTACAGAAAAATCACAGGTCTCCCCTATTGCATTAATGCCCCCACCCCCCTCCCCCGCTGTCTTTTAGAAATATTATTAGGAAGTATTTTAGGCAATTTTCAGTCACTAAAGATTGAGACATAATTTTTAAAGGTGAAAGAATACAGAAATTCTAAATGGGAGCAAATTAAGTAAAGGAATGAGGAAAATTAGGAGAAAAAGGCAAGAGAGTGTTACTGGTCACTTTGTGAAGTCATTCAAACCTGAATTTATCAAGGGATTTAAATGATCTTAAAAAAAAAAATAACTGGGGAACAAGGATTTCCTTTTTAAAATAAATGAACTAAATAAAACAATGGCCAGCGATTGGGGAGGCAAGGTCCCTCGAGGATTAAGAGCGATGGTGCGACCTACAATGTGCGTGGTGCCTCGGTGTCAGCTGCTCCTTCAGGGAGCCAGAGAGAGCTTTGTCCGATTAGACGGATAAAACCGGGTGTAGTTCCCACGTCCCGGCCGGAGGGTGCAGAGCTACGGCTCGAGTTAGGATGGGAGGAGCGGGGCGGGGCGTTCGAAGTATAAACGTGGATAGTGTCTTGTGTGTGCGATCCAGTGTTGATGTGAGGATGTGTGAATCACAGCAGCGCTTTGACCAGGTACAGCTTCTCTCCGTGCTCGCTGGTGAAGATGGGCGCCTTCTTGTAGTGCTCCACCAGCTCGTCGATGGAGCCGAACTTGCGCTGGCCGATACAGTACACTCCCTCCGAGTGCTGCACTTTAAAGTGCTTGTTCTTACCGGCCGCCTTCAGAGACACGGAGAAATCATTGGGCTGAAAAAGAGGGAGACAGATAACGTCAATGTGGTCAGAAATAAAGATCCAGTGACATTTAGAGACAATCTGCTTTACTCCAGCAGGGGGCGGTGTATTCTCACATATAAAAATATCAGCTACTTTGAGAATGAAGGCAGAGGAGAGGGACTAAATAAACAACCTCAACATTGCAAACACAGTGTTTTGAAGTTTAAGCTAAAAAGGACTTTAGTGCGTCTCTGAAGGGATTCCTTCACAGAGGTACATTGACCAAGGTGAGCACCTCAAATGTAATATGTACACTTCAGAAAAGGGCATTTTCTTATAAACCTCTGGCTCCATTTGAGCAGAATTTAGGGATTTATTCATGATCGTTTTTAACCATCTAATCACTCCTCACCGATGACTCGCTGTCCCGTACGAGGAAGTCGCCCTCGTCCCCTCGCTCGTTCAGTATGGACTCGGCCTGGTGTCGGGTGACGCTGCCGTAGTACCAGTCCCGCCCGGCGAACTTCCCCGAGCGGGCCGGCGCCACCAGGCGGTTGGGCAAGAAGCTCGCTGTGGACGGGGGCGCGCCGGGCCGCTCGTCCAGGACCACCACATAGTTTTTAGGAACCAGGCCCACCACGCCGCGGGAGTTCTGACACCTCCACCACTCCGGGTCGTTCTCAGGCTTCTCCACCACCTCCATGACCTCTCCCTTCTCAAAGTTCAGCTCCTCCTCCGTCACAGAGCTGAAGGGGTAGAGCGTTTGGACCAGGTGGAGCGCCGCCCCACCGCTGCCGCTGCCGCCGCCGCCGCCGCCTGCACGCCCGTTGGCCAACAAAGTCCCCGGCGAGCCCCCCTGGAAGCCCTGCGGCGGATCCCCGTCCTCTCGTTCCTCCGCCCCGCCGAGCTCCTCCAGCACGTAGTTGGAGGGGAACCAGCCCACGCGGCCGGCCTGGCCGCCGCGCCACCAGCCGTCGCTGCACTTCTCCATCACGGTGACCCGGGTGCCCTTGACGAGGCTCAGCTCGTCGTCCCGCTCCGCCGTGTAGGCGAACTTCACCACGGCGGGGACGTTGAGGTCGTAGATCCTTTCAGCAGCCCCGCCCGCGCTGCCATTGGACGGGTACTCAGTGTCCGAGCCGGGCGTCGGGGAAGCGTCGCGGGCGCTCGTCTTCCTCTTGGTTCTTCCCAAACCTGCAGCATGAAGAAGGGCCCAGTTAGAGAAGCAGATTTATATTCTCTTTTGCCTACAATTTTTACGGGAGCCTTCGCTTGGCATCATGTTATCAAACTGTCCAGTCTTCGGCTTTCTCATGTTCCACTATCTTTACCAGATGGACGCTCCTCCTGAGCTTCTGAGCCTGAAGAGCAGAGAAAGGCTTGAGCTCCACGGGGAGAAGAGGCAGTTTAGGTCGGCACGAAACTAATTGAGGCTGCGTGGCACAAAAACTACCGTAGAAACAGGATACCTCAGCGGCGAAGGACAGATCGATACTCGGAATCATGACGGAATCAACCCAGAGGTGCACACGTCCTGCACAGTGTCCTTCTCTTCCAACACAACGAAATGACAGCTTGCTATCTAGTTGGCATTCTGTCGACACTATCTGCACACCGTGTGTACTAATCAAAAAGGCTGAAAATAAGTGGTGAAGACCGGGAACGAGAAGTGGAGCGTGCATCAAGGTCTGCTGCCTCACCCGTGTCCTTTCAAAGACGTCTTTAAAACAAGCGTTTGCACGCTTAAAATGAGGCCGCGGGTTTCTAAAAGTCTCTCAGCTGAACACAACCCGTGTTCAAATGAGACGCCGACACCATTACGTCGCTCACTTGACAGCGGAGGCTCCCGTGTGCAACTAATAGCAGACTTCTTGGCAGCTAATCACCACCCCTACCCCCCCGAGCCGGCGGAAATGCCACAGAAATGTCAGAGCACAAGTACAACATTTGCATTGGTTGAAAAACTGCTGGGTTCACACAGAGTGGCACGAAAGTTGTTGGCAGAGAGCGACAGAGAGAGGAAGAGGAGGAGGGCTGTGAAGAAAGACGAGGGGTCCCCTGGCAGCTGTTTCTCACACAAACATTAGAACGAGCACATCAGAGGCCCCCGGCTGACAAAAACGCAACAAAAAGGCCGAGACGGGAATAAGAAGCAGGTGATGTTTATGGAGAGCAGCGTGCATCCCGCATGTCAGCTTCATTCAGTACTTTGTGATGACTGGGGGCCAAAGACGCTCGGTTGAGTCTTCAGGTGAACTCTGGGTCGCTGCCTCGAGGTCACGAAGCACACACACACACACACACACACACACACACACACGCACACAAAGCGGAAACACTTAAGGCGCGCACACACACACACCTTTCTTCTTCGCTCATTTCCACTTCAAGGCACCGGCCTGCTGTTCCCCCCTCCCACACATTCACTCCCAACCTTCACCCACCTCTTCATCATGTGGAAGGAGACGAGATTTTCAGGCCCGGGGGACTTAAAGTCGGAAAGCGAGTTGATAAAAGCCTGACCGGCCTGCTGCTTCACTACATCGCTCACACGGGGGGGGGGGGGGACGGTGTTATGGAAGTTACTGTCATAAAGAGGCCATACAATACTGAAAAACCCAAGCAGACATATTTATGAAGTAATATCAAAAGCGCACTGTAGGTCCTAGAGGACGGAGCACTTTGAGTCAGAGATTTGGCTCTTAAATACATGCAACACTTTCGCTCTCTCTGTCACTTGTTCTACACCGAATGAGTTACTGGGTGTAAAACCAGCTGGAATGCTTTAGGATAGAAGTCCCCGACCTTTTTGGCCTATTTGGACAATATTTCATGGAGGGGAGGGGGGGGGGGCTCAAAGCAAAACATCTTACAGAATAGAAAGTCAAATAACATATATATACATTCTTTGTGTGCTGCGGTGCCACATGGCCCGCGGGCCGCTGGTTGGGGACCTCTGCTTTACCTAAAGAACCTGCAACCAGTCTGAAGCGCATAGGGCCAGCAATTGGGGAGAAAAATCCTGCACGAATCAGAAAATCAATGATCCAAACGATCAAATTAAACCGGCACTGATCGCTTCTCCTTCCGCCTCCTTCTAGAACACACTGCCGTGCCGTCAACGAGGAACTACTACACCGTTTTAATGAATGGATGTGAACAGCGGTTAAAGCAATGTGCCCCCGATACCTGCCAGTGTCTGGATGGCCCGTGCAGTCAGTGGCTATTCTCTTTCACAAAGTACCGAGTAAAATGGCCTGCTGGCGTATTAATGCGGTTTGACGGAGGGACATGACCAAGGGACCCAACCCTCACTTATAGAACGTCAGGTCAGCAGTCCAACCGCCCACTTTGGTGTACTGGTGAGTACTGGCCCAGTTTCAGCAATGAGTAGAACTCTTGCAGGATTGTTTTCATCGATTCCAGTCTTCATTTCCTGTGAAGGGAAAAATGGGGCACAAACCAGCATGGCGCCATTTACTATTCAATTCTGCCTGAATGAATGTCGGTGACACAACTGTGCTCAAGCACCGGAAATGGGGAGGAAAACTGGGGAGGCCGGTAACCACGGGCTTTCTGCAAGGTCCGCCGTCCCCGCGCGGCTTTAGTGAAGAGCCAGAGGCTGCAGACAGGACGAAGTAATCACGCACTCGGCCAGTCAGATTCTCTCCACTTGCCTCTGACCTCACCTACTGCTCACCACCTCATCGGGAAAATGCCTATTGGATTTCATCAGGCTTTTACCACTCAAGGGCTGCTGGGTGGAAGAAAACTACTTAGGCAGAAATGGAATTAGCTTGTAATGCCGTAGTCGATGAATAACAAAGTCGGGCACAGAGGTAATCCATCACTCCAACACAACCATTCGGCTGCTGATTTCTCCACTAATCAATCTCCTGACCATACAAGAGCAGAGACCTGCGGTGACAGAGAATGGGGTTGATGGGATCAGTGACACACACACACACACACACACACACACACACACACACACACACACACACACACACACACACACACACCCTCTCGACTCTAAATACGTCTGCCTTTCAGGGCCATCAAGTTACTATCTTTATTACCACTGAACATCTTGAACATTCTGTCTTGTTAGAATTTCTGCCACATGTTTCTATTTTCTCCTGCATCGTCACCCCTCCTCTTCCTCCCTCCCCCTCCCAAGGTTACAAATGTCAACACAGGGGCTGCTTCTTCGGCTATTTTCCTGCTAGAAGAAAGTAGAGCAAGCGGATCCTTCTTTCACTCTCTACTCGACCTACATAGAACACAGGGCTGCGTTTAGCAGACGTCTGGCCGTGAGAGGGCTACCTGGGCTCTCATGGGGATCACGTGTTGCCTCTACCACCAGGTCACAAAATGTGATCGCACATGAGATCTTTTGTCTCACCATCAGTCTTAGTCAATCAAACCAATTTCAGGATTCCCGAGTGACATAAATTGCGATGTTTTAAAAGCCAGGGCTGAGGGGTGACAGATTATTCCACAACAGCTCCACCAAAGAGCTCATCCAGAAAACAGAAGAAAACACAATTACGCATTTGTTTTTTTTTTTATCAATTCATCTTCAAAACAAGGAAACCTTAGGGGGGCAGCTATGGCTACGTACACAGTCTAATGTATTCCAGGCACGACTGGGGATGGAGACAATGTGCCGACAGCGGAGAGCAGCGGCCGACTCAACAGGGTCTCCAGAGTGCACGATGACAGCTCCCAGAGGAGCTACAGTGAGGAGCGCGCGCGCATGCACCACTTTTTAAAAGCGCATTTTATTTTCTTTACCTGGGCCGAGAGAGCACAGAAAGCAAAGGGAGCACATGGCGTTTTCCCCCCCATTTCTGCTGACATTCAAGGTAAACACACGGGTTCATTTGCAAGCAGAGTGACCCTGAATTCTTCTTACCCAGCGTGTCTTTGATGTTCTTCACCAGCGAGCCTTTCTTCAGGCTGTTCTTGCGCTCCACGTAGTTTGACGGCACGTACCCAGTCTGGTTGCCGGCGTTTCGCACGCGCCACCAGGTCTTTGTGTCGTCCAGGAGGTGGAGACGCTCATTTTTGCGGATGTCAAGTTCCTGGTCCTGCTGGGCCGTGTAGTCCCACTTGGCTACAACAATCACCTCCTCCGTCATCTTTCATGGAGTCTTCCTGTGGAGGAGACGGGCACTGGGGTGAGCCACAGGGTACCACACACACCTTTATAGAGTGAAAGTAACCATAGCAACGATTTATCACAGCGCGAGGAAGTCCCAACCACCACTTGTGACCAATGCGACACCTTCGAACAACCACTGAGGGGCAAATTGGTGGATGATGGGTACATACAGCAATTATTGATAGTAATTTACACTTTCAAGAGAGTTAATCTTCATCGTTTGTAAATCAATTAATCCGTTTTTCCAAATCTTGTTTAATGGTGGCCCTAATATTGAAACAAGACCATATAACATAACTCACAATTGAATGTTGTAATAAAAAGTATGTTTTCTAGTTTAAAAGGGTTTTCAAGGTGTGTCTGTGTGCGGCTCAGTTTTCTGTTGAAAAATCATTACAAATGAATCTATATCCATCCATGCACACAATTATTACTGTGCTTATCCAAGCATTGAGCATTAAACAGGAGGCTGCCAGTCCCACAAATAATAAAACCAAATATGAAGACAATACCCATTGAAACAGACTGGTGAAAACATGATGAGCCCGACACGCAACAGAAACATCGTCTCTAAAATGCAACATCCAGCCCAAAAAAAGCCTCCCTGGAAAAGCCTTTGATAGCAGCACAAAAAACACAAGATCAATGTATGACATCATTCTGCGCACACGCACACACACACGGTGAGCGATAACACACTCCATTTCACAGGGTCTTGAGTTGATTGGACGTGGGTTTGCACCTTTACATCTCGAGGATTATTGTTTAGAAACCAAATGGGCAATTATCTGTTCCAGAAGATTCAGAAAGGGATCAGCTCCTCGGAGTGTGAGAACGAGCCGAGACTTTGGGTTTATATGGAGGCCGCCGCTACGTGAACAAGACCACTGCAATAAAAGGAAGGAAGTAGAGATGCAGATGAAAAGGGGCTCGCTCTGAAGATAAGGCCCGATACAAAGGAACAGAATGAATAGTCACGTTGAAAAGCTTTTGTTTGAATAATCAAATGAAACTGGCTACTTCGTATCGGCAGCTATTGAGGAACGCCGGGCTTTATGGCAGGAACACGTTTCACGAGCCGAAAATGACTAAATTTACATATCCATCCGTATAACGATGCCGCCGAGGTCAAGACATGTTTACAAATCAAACCCCCAAATCAAAACCCCTGTCGCATCAAAGTTGAACAGAACAAAAAAAACAACAGTATTTATGATTATACGTGAGGGACGGCTGGTGGTGGTGTATAATTATATTTAGTATGCATGCACAGCATTCTTCCAACAGACCAGACTCAAGGTTCACCAAGCGGGGGAATCGACTGTCCCAACGCACGCCGTCATTTCCATTTTTATTCTGTAATGAGAGGGCCGAGCACAGATAAAGCGGAACCACGAAACACAGTTATGACTCACGAGAAGTGTTGCTGCACAAATTAGACCATATCAAAAGATTCCATTACCGCAGGAAATATGGATATCTTCTGTGCGGGCTGGAATTGTATGAAAAGCAAGCACCTCAGGTATTCAACTCCACGTCACAGCAGTCGCAAGCAAAACGCCGCTCATGCGAAAAAACAAACAGACAATCAAACAAACAATCAAAACTTCATGTGCAACAGCTTGCACGAGGCTGCAGTTGAAATGTGCCTCTGCTTGCCGTTACTAAAGCGGTCAAACTGGATTTCTTCGCCGCCCGGGACAGCGGAGGAAGGGGAGGGAGGGAGTTGTGCAACATGCAACACTGTGACTTTGTACTTTAACTTGGGGAGAGTTTATGCCAAAGAGGCATCCCGACCCCATTAAAAGTTAAAACGTACGGGAGCAGAGAATAAAAGCAGCTTTGGCTCCTTGCAGGAGGGGCGGGAAAGGTGCAGTGGCAGATTTACGACAAGATGAGGGACATGACGTAACCTTTTCTAAAAGACAGGAGCTGTGTGAACAAGCTTTGGCCTCTTTCCGCCTCAGGCTGGATCAGACCAGCCGTCACCTTTCATCGGCTTTTATCATCCAATCTCCCGAGGAAGATGGATGAGCCGACCGGATGACGTCTGTTGGGAGAATGCGACACACACACACACACACACACTATCTACCCGTCACTGCATTCGAGATATCGAAAAGACAGAGCAGACCAGAAAGGACAGTGGTGGCGACAAAGCAGGTGCTGCTGCAGCTCAGTGGGTCCTGGACTGGTTGGCGAGGTCACACGCGGCTTTTTACGGTCAAACCACAGGCTATAAAAATGAGGTCATCTTGCATCATCAGTGTTGCACACATACACCCAACGTGGGGGAAATTCTGGTGACTAACAGCAAGACGCGTCAACACTTTGTGTTCTTCTCATTTTATAATGAATTGACTCATCAGAATTCACTCATTTTATGAATGAAAAAGAAAGATATCTTTACACTGAATTTGTGGGAAGTAGGACAATAAATGGGCCACTATTGGCTTGTTCATCATGATGAATGTGCTTATTTATGATGGTACTATAACTTGGATTAGGCCCTTTCACACCACACAAGAGAGAAAGGGAACATTAAAGGATTATGAAAAAAAGGGAGGGATTTAACAAAAAGAAAAACATCTGGCATTTATTAGGAACATTGTGGTCAAATACGTGCATCTGTGTATAATAAAAACATACGCTATATGTTTATGGAAAGAAAAGTAATATTCAGTCACAAAAATCCAATAGAATTGGTTGATAGTCTATGTGTTACTCATTTTCTAAATGAAACAACCTCCTTCACCCCTTTTACTGATCATATATTGTTTTTCGGTAATTAGCAGCGGTTTGAAGGATGGCGGTTCGATCCCCGGCTCCTCCAGTCTATGTCGATGTGTCTTCGGTGAAACTCTCACTTTCCCGAATAATAAGTAAACTGAAATAATAAGAAATTGTGTAATGGCGTTGTAAAGGGTCGTTCTGAAGGACTGGCTTCCAACGATTCTTTGTCCAGATTCAGGGACTTCTGGAGGATTTCTGCTCGCTCCTTTCATTCGAAAAGATTTGGCACATTTTTTCAGTAGGCCAAATGATTTTTTTTGTCCCGCCCTCCCTTTCCACTCTCCCAAAATAGCCAACTGGAGCCTAAATGCTGAAATCGCATGCAAGCTGAAAAATCCATGCGTGGATCTGATGAACTGCCCTAACCGTCACTTGGAATGCGGTTGGGTACCAACAAGTTTGCTGCTGCCCACACGAGGAGATCCAAACCGCACTCACACCGGGCACGCTGGTGTCGGTGGGAACAGGAAGTGGATTAGTTGCTTACTTTAAGAAAATACACCTGAATATTGCAGTACCTTTTAATTTAAAGGTTTGTGCTCGATACCTTTTCATGTTCCTCTATAAACAAAATAACATTTTCAGATTTTTTCCCCTTAAATTTAAAAGGCCACAAAAAAGCCTGCAGGTCTCAATCCGTCCCTCTCCCAGAAAACACGTTTAAAAATCGACACGTTTAGTGGATTATGGTTCAATAAATGTTGCCCGCGCGGTTTCTTTGTTGTCAGTTGTCCCACTCGTAGCTCTGACGGGTGGCTGAAGGTCCCTTTCGCACAAAAGAGCACTTATGCTTTTGTTTATCAGTTTCTTTGTGAACTTCAGAATACTTGTGCAGAACTAAATAAGCAGCGATAGGAAAAGGAACGCCTCCCGTTCCGTGTACACGGCCCCGCTCAAAGCCGCAAACCGTGACCTCAGACGTCCTCTTTGCACCGACACCGTCCAGCAGCACCGTCTGTCCACACTGAAGAAACACCGCAGCACCCTCCAAACGGTTCGGTCGACGATCGAGTGTCGACGCTCAGTGTAAACGCAGCAGAGGATAAACGTTTTTAAATGGAAAACGTGTATTGTGGATGTAGCCACACCAAACCAGCGTATCGTGTGACACTTTCTTGCTTGTGCAACGCCCTCAGGAGGTTCATCTTTGTTACCATTTTGTTGCCGTTACATTTCCCTCCCTCCTTCTTTCCACGCATGTAAAATGGCTGAATAACACGTGATATGCTCTCATCCCAGCACGAGCACTCGGCCTTTCCTCACCCGTGATACCAATTACTCGGTTTCCATGGCAACCCTGCTCGATAGGTAGCGAGGCAAATGCCACTCCAAACCGCGACCACCCTGTGCCGTGGGCGCTCGTGGATGTCGGAAAGGCAGCGTTGTCGTTGCTCATTCCTGCGCCGCCGCAAAACATTTTATGATACGTTGGGAGATGCCAACTTAAAGATCCCACCACACGGTTTACGCTCCTTCAGTTAGAA
The DNA here is from genome assembly GCA_021346845.1 of Apeltes quadracus. Lineage (NCBI taxonomy): Eukaryota > Metazoa > Chordata > Actinopteri > Perciformes > Gasterosteidae > Apeltes > Apeltes quadracus. Next base: position 7,382,641 of record CM037932.1, on the reverse strand, counting down.
AGCACAGAAACACCTACAAAAACAGGACGGACGGGAAAGAAGAAGTTCGAAAAGTGAGGAAAGCCTGAGCTTGTGCCGCTCGCGCCCCCCCCCCCCCCCCCGTTCCTCTGCAGAGGCAAAAGAGGAAAGATGAGCGACAGGCTGCTGCGAGCCGGGATTCAGCAACAACTCTCTTCACTGAGCATTTCGAGTCGACCGGCAGTTGACTGTGGCCACGGCGCCGATCGGAGTTAAGTCGCTCGCGTCAACAAAGCCCAAACACTGCAGATTTAGGAACCGTTTACACACCGTTCATGTTTTCCAAATGCTTGTCTGCTTCCGATCAAATACTTCGTGCTACAAACAAAGGAACAAAAACAGGCCATGTTGTGAAACAGACACACATTATCCCCCTCAGTCATCCTCTAACAGGCCCTAAACTGAGGACGCGCCACAGAACATCCGCTGAGGTTAGCGGTTGCTCTTCTGCAGGAGAGAGAATGGGTTCCACACAAGTAGAAGCCATCAAAAACATGAAAGGATTTCTCAAATACGAGTCGACACCAAGAGGGCTCCTCGGTGTCTACTGGAAGCAGCGGTGGGGAGACGGTGCACTCGGAGCACACAGAGCCCACTCAGGAAGGAAATGACCCCCCTAAAAGGTCCAGCTCGAAATGAGGATGATTAGAGGTTCACAACAGCAAAGACATTTAAACCGGCATTTACTGAACGTGAAAGTCATCGTGATGTGCAAGTGAGCAGCAGCGCTTTCCCATTTAAGGTGCTCAGTCAAATCAAAACAAGACTGTTCATTTTAAGAATCGGGTTTACTTTCGGTTAAATTCGAAAGCACTGATGGTTCTCATGGGTCTGGTGGGCCGAGCAGGTTCCCAACGTTGAGCACGCAGATGGCTTCTCATACTGCATCAGACATGTTTACTGTGGAGGAGCATCACTTAAACTAATTTAAACTATTTGACAGAATGCCTACAAAAGAAGAGATGAAAGTTTTGAAAGCTACTTCATACGAGCCGGTCACCAAACTTTGAAAACTATAAAAGGCTTTAAAAAAAAAAAAAAGACCAAGATGTGTTATTAAAATAAATATGAAAATCCATCCACTACATTTAAATAACTGTCAAATGCAGAATCCTGTTCGTTTATTCCGTCATCTGGTAAATGTAATTGAAAATCGTTGGTATAAATAGTGTAAAGCTGCCTGCAGTTGGACACAACTAATAACTTATTGCAACAAATTGACCGTGCAGCATGAGGGAGTGTTTCGGGCCCAGGCGATTGAGGCGGACCGACCTTTAAGGTGCCGAAGGAGAGTCCGACAACTTTGAAGGTGAAAAGCAGCCAACCAGAGTCTGCTGTTTCAAGCACAAAGTATCAAATGGATATTCAGACTTTTCCTTTTTAAATAGGTACTGCGTGCCGTTACTCTTTGAGGTACTGAACCACACATATTTGGGTCAAACTAAGCAAGCAACTGGAAGACATCATCCTGGATTTAATAAAGATTGGTGGATCCATCTACCATATGATAGAAAAAAATAAAAGAACAAACAAGGGTTAGTTGCAGCTCTATTTTACTCGATCACACCCGGGTTCGACTGCCTGTGAAACGTGGCACACGAATGAATCAAATGTGGTGGAGGTCATTTAAAGTGTATACATTATAAGCAACAGAAAGAAGAAGCAGTTTTACCAATTCACCCATGTCGACCACGGAAGCTGCAATGTTTCTCTTTCACACACTTCCTGAGGTAAATGCCTTGAATCTTAAACCTGCCTAAAGGGTCGATGACACAAAGACCTTCCTTCCAAGCAATATTACACAGGTCACTTCCACTTCCTGTCATTGCTTCAGCCCTCCTCTCCTGGGTGAAGCAACATTGTTGAGAGGGTCTCTAACAGTCGCCAACGTGTGCTCCCCGTTTTTACTGACGGGGGCAGAACGGGAGTTGCGTCTCGTCACGCTTTGATATTTCTTACCAGAAGATCCACTTAGTCAACATAGTCAACACAAAGGCTGTGCAGCCAAATGAAAACAAGTATAAACAAGTGTCTACAAAAACTAATTGGTATGATGGCAGTATACATTTTAATAAAGTAGCACATTTCCTGCTTTAACACCCGTTTTTGACTATCCTACTGTTTTAATTACAATATGCTACTTTGTGGCACAATGTGGTGCATCGTGTTAATTTGCCTTTACATAACTTTATTACTTCACTGAACGACGATGAACAAAGGCTGACTCTACTGCAATGCAACTCTTAGTCTTCCTCTTCTACCATAAGTAGCCGTCTTCAAACTTGTGGGCCGTTTTCTCTCCTCCTGGACGGCCACACTGCCTCCTCTCACAGCGGCGCGGTGCCCGTTCGCTCTGCACACCTCACCGCACTCTAAACACATCGAGGATGCCTCTCCTTTGGGGCAGCTTGTTGGAGGCAAGGTTTGTAACCCAATGCTCTGTTAATGGAGCCCATCCTCCATTAGCACCATGTGCCTCACCCCCTTTTTTTTTATCCCTTATCGTAGCTTTGGTCCATAAGGGAAGTACGAAGCAGTGCCTGTATTTGTGAGTCTGCGTGTAGCCGCCTGGTGTCCGTGTGCCCTGGCACATCAACAGAAAGGCGAGCAGTGCAGAGCGCCGCGGGGAGCATGTAGGGAACACAGCTTTGATGTGCAATGCTGCCGGTTATCCCTCGACAGGAAGAGGCAGAGAAGAACCCGAGGTGATGATGAGTTTGTGGCCGACTGGAAGAATTGAGAGAGAAATAAAGTGTTTGTGGGTGTGTGAAAAAAAAAAAGAAGAACAGGTCACTTCCAGGTCAAACAACAAAGGTGTTGGAGGGCCTTTAAGCTAGTGGGCTCTTGGAATGAGCTGTAACACTACTACAATTTGTATTTATGATTTTTTTTTAACCGTAGTCATAAAGCATGTCTCCAGGCCCTTTTCTCTGAGAACACGCAGACTAAACAGACTCAACTCTGTGGAGTATAAACATGCTGTAGGCTTTTCATGAATAAATCACTGGTCAATAACAGAGGAACAAGTTTTTTGAGCTAAAAATATATACAAAGTATCAAATTTTGTAGCTGTAACAGCTTTTAATTAACTGCTATATATTTCAAACTAATAACATCTATTGTAATTAATGTTTTTCCAATTAATTAAATATACTTGAGTAGATGAATCAAATCATCTATAGATGAACATCTCATCGTCCTCATCTGAATCCACCACATTTCACTGGAAGAAAATGTTGCTTCTGCTGCCGTCCAGTAAACAGACTGAAATATCTCTTCTCGGAGACGATGCTCCTGCTTCTTTGCGTAATCCAGAATCCTCAGTTTTGGTCATTTTGTTGAAGATACACATGGATTAAAAGTATTAAAAAGAGCACAAAGCTTTGTGGAGACGCTTGTCAAATGCAGGTCCTTCTTTGAGGTCATCCCAACTGGTCCCTTGTCATCAGCCGGAGAAACACTTTTTATTGCGTTGTTTTAGTGCGTTTTACGCACACAACGCACCAGCCGAGAAAGGATATAGTTTGTGCGTGCTGTCGCCCCGGTGGTGTCGGTCGCGGCCGTGTCACACTTGCTTTAAGAATACTAAGAGTACTAGTATGTGAGCCGCATATCGGATCCGTTATCTACCTCTTCACTTTTGTGCAGGTCATCATGTCCATAACGGTGCATCCGTGAGGAAAAGAGATTTTTTTTGCCTCTTAATGAGGCAACATGGGAGGGGAATTACAACAACGCCTCTACTGTGTCCACAGTTTTCATCTTTGAGTTAATTCACAATATGCTTCACGTGGAGATCAGCGTGCGGGCGGTTTCACCGCTGATTACCCTGCGCCGCACAGGGAAATAAAAGTTGCTGCAAACTCATTTAAAAACAGCCCACTCTCGGCATAACTTGCGAATAAATATCTTGTTCGAGCAGAAACTCCAGAAACAAAAAAAAGGTCCTCCGAAACTCCCCCCTGCCCCTCCTTCTGTGTGCATCACAAACCACTGCTGACTCTACCGCAGCTTGAGCTTACCTTCCCTTTGTACCTTCTGCTCCATCGGTCTCCTCCCTCGGCTACGGACCTGAATTATTCCCTTTGATCAGTCCGAGGTTCCCAACGGAGAACCGGCTGATGTAGCGTGAGCCACGCAGCGAGGCTGCGGATATGCGGACCTGTTGAACGCCTCAAAACCGTCGGCATCCAAGTGCAGGTGTGGATCATTTACTCACATTTATTCACTGCGGACGGCCACGGTGAAAGTGTCAATATGGCAACGGTACGTGCCACAAGCGGCCTTGAAGCGGAGCATACAAGTTGAAACTCGTAAATCATTTCCTACAGAAGGCGATAACTTTCCAGATATGTCACACGTCTTTATCACAACTGAGGGCAGGCACGCGCTTTATTTACAATAAATTCCTTTCGCCCAAAAGCGCTCTTGCAAAAAGGTCTCCAGACCAAAACAAGTGAAAATAGATGGAATCAAACGTAACGGTCGCAGAGGAGGCTGCCGTTTCCTCGTGGTTCTCTCTAAAAGCAGTAAGTTTCTCTCTGTTACAACACTGAGCCAATCAAAAGTGATTTTTTTTTACCAACACTCACTTTTCAGCAAATGGAGATGAGAATTATTCAAATACTTGCTGGGAAGAAAAACATTTTCTGGGACATTTCAATTTCCCAAGAGTGACTCGTATTTTCCACGACTGTCTAAATTTATCCAGGTTTTCCCAGACACGTGTGAACTCTCTCCGAGGAGCATGAGAGCCGTTACCAATATCCTGCTCCGTGTCCCACATGTTTATTTGTCTCAGTTACATAACCGCGTGTTGATGTCAGGAGGCACAAAGAGACCAGAACAGAACGTCGGAAACAGAAACGGCATCTGTGGAAGCTACGTCTCTCGTTTCCACGTGGGATGTACGCCATAGTTCTTATGGAGCCAAAAAAAGCCACTGCATAGTGTCGCCGTGTGCCTCAGAACGGGCTTTGCTCTGAAGAAGATATTCAGTAAGTGAAAAGTTGTGGGAATAAGTTCAGGAAACAACCACCTGAGTGAGTGAGAAAAGGAGACAATGGTTGATCTCATCTTTCCTTTTCCTGTTTGCGTAGTTAAAATGACGGCATGATTAATTTGGAGAAGTGGACCAACATTTTATCAGTTTCAGAAAGTGGAGGTCAGGAATAAGAAAAGAAAAAAAATCTGTTCAAACAAATATGAGAAATAAATAGAAATAATTCCAAAGTAAAAATAGCTACAGATTCATTTGCTGTGTTGAACACTCAAAGTGACCCTGTTTAAAGTTACCACATTACCGTTGCATAAACAGTTATTATAGGAATTTCTGCACTGGTATGATGCTTTTACACCTTTGTTCCCCTTTGATTGCAACTGTCAAATGGTAAATATCCGTTATTTGGCCTCAAGGGCCATAACAAAAAAAAAAAAAAAAACATCATCTCCACACCATCAAATGCTTCTCTTCGCCCTGCGAGCTCTCCCCCATTGGCCAACAACATTCCAACTAAAAACACCCAAGCGGCCGCCGCCTCGGTCATTCGCTTTGGCCCGAGCACAGCGAGACGTCTCTGTGCCCGACACGCTGACGACGTCACGGCTTCCACTGAACGCCGCCACACGAAACACCAGAGCATCGCATTCAGCAAGCATCTGCTGTGCACACCGCCGAGGACGGCCGAGGTCGCAGTCTGAAACCACAGATGAGGTAAATAAATGTCCTCCAGCGGGGGGGGGTGTGTGTGTGTGTGTGTGTGTGTGTGTGTGTGTGTGTGTGAAAAGAGACTCCACAGGCCAAATACTGTTTGTGTGCAGTCTTGAATTCTCAGGAGAACCCTGTGGCACTCTGAGCTATACATCTTATAAATAAAGCAGAATCTCCAACGGGTGCAGCCGTGTATGTGTGTGTGTGTGTGTGTGTGTGTGTGTGTGTGTGTGTGTGTGTGCGTGTGTGCGTGCATGTGAGAATAAGGGAGAGTGTGAGAGAGAAAGGGCACAAAAGGGATTAGAGGAGAAAGCCTATCACGTTGCTCCATTCAGCAACTGAATCAACTCCCAAGCACGCAGCAGCAGCGGATTTTAGGACAAACAAACAAAAAAATGACACATGACCTGGTGATAATCTGCTTTAAAATATTTAAGCATTTAAAAAAATGAAGCATTATTCTGTCCTCATGCAGACTTAGTGAGCACTGAATTGCTGGCGATGATCAGCCAGACAATGACATGGCTGTTGGTTGTTGTTTAGTAATCTATAGTTATATGTATTATATGTGCCCAGAAGACAGGTTTATTTCAGCTACTTGAATATAGTTGTAACCAGATTTTTTTTTCTTTTCTTTTTTTAAAAAGGTCAAGGACATACAACGTAATCCTCATGGTGCGAAAATGTGTAATGAGCCACATGAGATTCAAAACCAGCAGTAATCATAGAAAGCAAATCGTCGAAGAGAGATTTGAAGAATAAAAATACGACTTCATTCTGTGAATCCAGAATGTGGGACACGTCGGGAAAGAGACACTCATCAACATTTAAGAAGCCACTCACCCGGGAACTTCTTTGTAAAATAACTATAGCTGCAGATTAAAATGGCAAACATGCTCCTCCTCCTCCTCCTGCTCAAGCGCTGCGTTGGTGCCAATTAGTACGAGATGCACGACTTTAAGGCGCATCGGGCAACAAAAGGCTTTACATAGTTTTAGAATGCCGTGATGTCAAAAGGTGATGTAACCGGGAAGTGTGCGTGCACTTTGAGCCACTAGTAAACTCTTTCGCTGGATGACTCAATGTTAACAACTTCAACTGCGTCAAGCGGAGGGACGTCGCTCGGATCGACACAACGCTTTTCAGCGTTGTGTCTTGTTCATTGCGTAATTCCGGGCAAAACGTTGTAACGTGCCTGCTTTGTAGGAGACGCCGAGCTGTTGCCCAGTTTTCACTAGTTAAATGCTCATTTCTCAACATTTTAAACAGTTTGCGAAACCGGCTCTTTTCATTGGTCCATGTGTGGTTGAAGGAGGGCTAATGGTGAAGTCAGCAGCTGGACATCTGCAGAGTCGTCACCACCAACCACGGTGTATTCCCATTGATACAATCGCATAACTGTTCAAACTAATCTTAAACCAATGGGACTCTTCCGAATTATTCCCCCAAAATCTGTAAATGCAAAGAAATTGCTAACCCGTTTCATACTGCAGCACATTCTGCTGTGTTTACAATATAGTAGCAGAACACTATCGGCAACGACACATGTGCGGAGCTCTGCAAACAACAAAACAACCCCCGCGTTTAGGATTACCGTTTGATGGCATTTGTTTTGGCCCGTGGCTACAATCGGAAAAGCAAATGAGCAGCTAGAGATAAAGAGGGCGTCTCTGTCTGACATATCGAAATAAGAAGGGACCGCCTGAATGGGATGAGACGCAAACACCAATATTGCTTTGATGGAGGCGACTCGACGCCCTGCCAATTGTTGCTCATTAACCACAACATGCCAACATGAGCTTTAATGAGAAGCAGCTGATATCTGGCTGCCAGAGATGTTCGTCACTTCAACATGTGACAGAAACAATATTTCAGTGACAGCCGCTGCTTCGGACTGATGTGAATGAATGACTGAGCACCAGCAGCTTCTCTACATGGTTTTGCCCACCAAATGCTGCTGGTAGCAGTAGTAAAAAAAGGCATGCAGAGGAATGTCGAGGCACTGCTTATTAGGCTGAAACACAGAGGGGAGCACGCAACGCGGGCAGCGGCGCTCCGAGAGGAACGTCACGATGTGTGGATCGTTGAACTTGAGGCGAGTGAGGCTCGTGCTCCGGGTGAGATAACTCTGTGTTTGTCCCCATGCAGCCGGTTTGCGCCAAAGGAGGGGGGGGGGGGGGGGGTCTGCTTAAATCAAATCAATTAGAGCATGAAGGGCCTCCAATGAAAACAACACGATAGAACCAACTCTAAAACCATTGAGGAACTCTTTGTACGGAAAACTTTTCAAGAATCCAGAATCTAATCGCAACCTCAAAGTCAGTCAAATTGAACCGTTGATCGCGATGAATACTGACACCGTGGTTTTCACAATCACGCACGTTACTCCCTCATTCTGGTGTTTCCCTCCGCTGATCACAAAGTCCACGGCTGGGACTTCGTGGAGCAGAAGAGTGTATGGCTGAGATACTGCACCACCACTACAAAGGGCTTTACTCCCCCTCACCCTCACCCTCATCCTCTCCCTGACCCCCTGCTCCTTCCCTTCACGCTCCCCTCAGCGCCGCAGAGGAGGATTAGGCCCGGTGCCCAGCGGTGACACCAGGGAACTGGAGCCATGGCTGTCACTTCAGTCGTTGGGCTGGAATTAGGAACTCAAGCCGGGTGGCAGAGGACATGAGAGGTGAGGATGATGGAGATGGAGAAGGGAGGAGGACACAGGACCAAAGGAACAAAAGAAAACGCTGTGAATAATATATTTAAAAAAAAAGATACTCTTGTGTAGCGACTAGAGTGTTTTACAAACTGTTCTATGGGAATACTTGGAGCCTGCCGCGGAACTGGCTGCTATGCACTTGGTGCTTAGTTTAGAGCATCATTGTGTCCATCAGCAAGGTCACAATTCAACGTGTCGACTTGCCGATGTCATTTAAAAAATAGTTAAAGTACTACCAAAGAATACGTCACAATAGGAAACATGAATGTTTTGTCCTCCACCATGAATATCTGACGTTGGTTTACCAAAGTCATTGACATTCATCAACTAAATGTTTTTTTTAAAAACAACACAGCAGTTTGTACTGAAATGGCGGATCAACGAACATTAACATTATGGTCAACAACAACAAAAAAATCATAATTATTAACGCATTAAGACCTTTCTTGCACCAACGTGGTGTGAAGGAAACTATAAATAATATCAGGAAGATGTAAATAAAACACAAAATCCGCCATCTCATTGTAATACTAATAGAAAGGAAGTATTTTGTCAAACATGTAGTCAGTTTGACGGTTACCCATTTCGCAGATGATTACAATGACAATAGGGTGACCTTTATCTCGCTACCAACATGATGCTCTTCGTGAGGAGCGACGCTCTGCGTCTCCCGGACGCCCATCTGTGCTTTCACTTATTAATTCCGTCTCAGAGAGATTAGGATTTCCTCGGGGCGATAAACATCCATCTCTATCAAGCCAAAATAACACACTTTTTGATCTCTATTCCCTGCAGCACAAGAGCTTCATGAAGGACGGGACGGAGGGTCACTCGCAGAGTTGTGAACCGAAGGGAAACACTGAACTCCATTTAGAATTGTAAAGAAAATGTTAAAGTTAAAACCCGTCTCACAGCATGCACACTTAAGAAAAACATGTTAAATGACTATGTTAAATAACTTTAATAAGACCCTATTAAAGAATTAATCTTGAACATTTAATATTCATAGACTAATGCATGTATTATTATTATGCTCCTTCATGTCACATATAATACTGATGGTATCTGATATTCTGGTTCAGTCAAAATTTCACACAGAACTGGAGGCAAAAAATAAACTGCGTAGGCACCGTATGACATGACATCCCATCACTTCCATTGGGCGAGGAGGACATTTAATGTCCATTTAGCATTTGAGCTCGAGAGAGACGAGCAGAGAAATTAGTCCCAGCTCATTAATGTGCAACCACATAGAGCGAAGAAAGAGGATCGGGCTCATTATCCCATTTGTTAAGATGGGATTTAAATTACATATTTGTGTGTTAAGTACTTGACATAGACGCCAACGCGTTAGACAGAATAAAAATCAACCTAACTGTGAAGCAACAAAAAGTCTTTGCAAGTATGTATGTACGCACATTGACTTATTCAACATACCGTGTACGTAGAATTGTTTAATACAACTCAATGTGCGTTTAGAAGTGACCAAACATGCACATGAGTCCATAAATTTCCATTCAGATGCGGCCTCCTTTAAAAATCGGTTTAAGACCAAACATCATAATGAGCACAAGGCTCCTACAACCTGCGTCCTCGTGATCCAGTGCGTCCACACCACCACCTCCTTTTTTCACATCACAAGCAGTCACACTGCGATCCAGTCAGAGTGACCCTTATCTTGGAGACAATGGGGAAATAAAACGAGACATTTTTTCTCCCTGGAATTTGTCGCCCTATTCACCGGTAAAACCACTGAAAATGTCCGTGCGAGGTGTAAATAAGAAAAACAAGCAAGAACACCTGACCGCTTAGTTCTTTGTATCAGTCTGGGAATGACGTTAATCATTAACACGTAGGAGATTACAGCAGACTAAAGCAACTCGTTTTTTTTGCAATTGTCAATTAATCAATTGTCTTCTCAACCTATTTGCATGTAACATGTCTGGTGAAAAAACATAAAAAAAGATGAATCGCAAACTTGGTTTTGCCAGAGTCAATATTGAATTGGTCCAAAACAACAGTGCAACCGCAAAGGATATTTAATTTACAACAACCTGACAATCTGCAACAAGTAATCAAGCAACCGCAAACTAAAAGGGATTTCAAACAAGCTGAACCTGCAGGTGCGGATGCAGAACGACAGACACGCAGCAGCCAGCGTGCCAGGAACACAAGTGCCTTTGTAACTATTTAAAGAATAAAAGAAATGTGTCTCGGTGACTGTTTCTCTCCTGTTTAATGTTATTCCAAGACATGGGGGGGAAGTGATTCGTGCTTGCACCTGTATTTGACTCCCACGGCTTTAAATAGTTGGAAGCAGTATCAGGTAAACGTTGAAGGCGTCCTACAGGTGACCTTTATTGGCATGTACAGACCACATCCCCTCCGCTCGCTAAACCAACGAACGCGTGATTCAAGATAGGAAGTTGTTGAGTACAGGATTGGCAGTCTATTATTACGAGTCTCTTCAACGTGCCCGAAACTCGTCCGTATCTCCGCGGAGCCGCCCTGCGCAGAGGGCGTGTCTCCGGGAAAGGTGTGCCGTCAGAGGACCTTACCTGCGACCAGCGAGACGGCCGGAAACGCGCTGAATCACGACACGGAAAACACACAACTCTTTAGAGAGGATTTCTGTGTGTAGACAATGTAACCCCGCCGTTGGTTGGGACCGGATCCGCGGTGTAGTTCACGTGGAAAGCCGCAGGACACGCGGACAAGCTCGGCGTGTAGCACAGCGAATCTGGTGGTGTTCTGGCAAATGTGGTTCATTATGCGCGCGGCCGCGTGTTGAAACAATAAGCTGCGGCGGCTCCCTGCCGATGGACACATGTCCGACACAAGTCAATGAAGAACACGAACGTAAGACTACCAGTCGAACAAAAAAACAAAAAACGACGTCCTGGAGAACAGAAGTCCGCCTTCACGGGGCCTTTTAAGAAGTGGCACGGGGAAATATTTCCAAAAAGGTCAAGTGGGTTGAATGAAAACTTAAAGTGTTTCAGTTGTGAGGACAACAAAGAAAACGCCACCCAGAATGTGTCGCGTAACCGCGACGAGCCCGGACGACGTCTCGGTAAACCTCAGAGACAAAGACCCAGCGTCACGTCCACAAAGTGAGCGGAGCCACCGCAGCTTCACCCCCCCACCAACTTTTATGAATGTCTAGTCTATTAGATATGAATGAGGAGGTAAAAAAAACAATCAATAAGATACGTTTAAATGGCGCTTGAGTGGACAAAGTAGCCCGTCTAACTTGCACCACAGTTGCGCTGCGGTGGCAGGCTTACCTTGGTGCTCCCTCCGGAGAGAACGGGCAGACGAGGACGCGCTCCGCCGGAAGGAGAAACAAACGCTGAGTGAGCCCGCGTTAAGACGACACGGTGGAGGTCTGTTTCCACATATCCCGGGGTCACACTATTTCTTTCTCTTTTTTAAAACAGACTGAGTGTGTACCGCTCGACCTCTCCGCGTTTGTTTTTCTGTCGCAGGCTGACTGGCTCCGCCGCAATCACTGGTGTCAAGCTAGACCGGATGCGGGATCCACTTCCGCTGGAGGATTTCAAAGTAAGACTGTATTTGGACAGCAGACGGATAATGAGTGCTCAGATCTTTTACTAAAATATAAATGGTATTTTCGAGGGTATGATCAATATTATTCGAAAAAGTACTTAAGTATCGAAAGTGAAAGTACTCAATTTGCAGAAAACCCATTTCCTTCTATATTGCTATGCACTATTCTGTTTCCCATCGCCATATGATATTAATATTTCACTGTCAAATACAGCTGTTTTTTTGGTGTCGATATCAGATACTTTTTATACTGGGTAGATTAGCTGTATATGCTGTATCATGTATTAGTGCTGCAATACTTTGGGAAGAGGTCAAAATTCTGTTTATGAAATGGTGTCTTACAGTACAACCACCGAATGTTACAAGTGAAAGACTAATGAAGAAACATCTAGACATGATCAGCAATAGTGGTAGAAAAAAATATCATAACCACAATTAAAGTATCTTAAAGAGAAAATAAACTCTCATTTTGAAAGTGTCTTTAGTCATCTTGATGACGGTTCTGTAGGTGACGTCACCAACGCCGGGACTGGTACAGGACAACGCCAGAGGAAGAGGGACAAACTCTTGGGTCTACGGCGCCTCTTGCTGATGACAATGACACATTTCGCTTCACATTGTTTTTTTATCAGTGTTTTTTATGTTTATTCAAAAACTGAATGGACCTCATTTTGACTTTTCAATAAATTCCTAATTCCTAAAAGAAATTAGAAATAGGCTACATGAATTACTATTTTCTTCACTCGATAGGCTATAGGAAAATGAGATATACGAATTAAGTAGAAATTATAGCTTACTGCTAAGCAGATGTGATCTTTAACAATGTTGGGGTTAATGTCAGTGAGAATTCCAAACAAAGCTGGAATACAGTTCTAAGTCACTTTAGTCATACAATTGTTGTTGTTGTGTGTGTGTGTGTTTTTTTTTTTTTTTTTTACATCATGCACAATGTTATTGATCAAACCCTTCTTAAACTTGAATACTAAACAGAAACAACTAGAAGTTAGACAATGCAGCCAGTGGGGGGGTTTGGCCGCCTTTTGTGTGTAAGTGTACAAACTTATGAGTTTTCTAATTATTTTTATTTCACAAATCGTAGTACGCTCTCATTGTATTGTTCTCTATCCATCCAAACAAATACATATATTAAAAAAAAGTCATTTAAGTTAAACCAGTGGAAAAGTTTTACAACAATGTTGTTATTGACTCATTTCAAACTGTTTATGACCACACACACAGTAAGTTACCGTACACAGTGGTTAGACAAAGGCTTACATCATATCCCCTACGCCACAGGTTGCACAGCAGCTACAGCGTGTAACAGCAGGCTCGCCTACCAACAGCAGTCAATTCAATCTGAATTTACGTCTTTCAAAGTCCACTTATACATTTCGAGATGTTGATCTCTTAAACAGTTCCATTAGGTCCGTGTTTCTTGTTCAACAGCGCCTCCACGTGTCTAAAATCTATTCCTACATCGGAGGGGAAAGTTGAGGTTTCTGTAGTTACCTGAAATCTTAGCACACTAACTAAAAATGACAGACCTGAGGCAAAACAATCATTTGATCTGCAGGTAAAACGTCAATACTAAATCAATCTTAAATGAAACGTGAAGTGAAAACAAAGAATATGCTCTGCCATCACAAGAGGGCAGAGCATGCCTGACAGGAAATTCCAGTGATTATTTGTGCAGTTCAGCCAACGTGCCAGAGTTCAGTTCAGCTCAGCTCAGTATTACAGTGTCAGGATGTATTGAGTTTCACTCAACTCCCCCACAGTCATTCATTATCGCTATCATGATTATACAGCAATTAGAGTTTAAATTGTGATTGTTTTTTGATCAATTCAAAGACTGAGGGCTTGACTTATTTATCAAGGCCGAGTAACACTTGTCAACACTTTATCTGTCACCGCTATGACCAGGATGTCTTCTATGTCACATCCACGGCCTTCATATCATCACCAGCGTCGCGCCGTCCCACCGAGAGACGCCGCGAGCTGAGCAGCGCCACAGTTACAACGCTGACGAAACTGGACGTTTATTTTGGCGTTCGTCTCTGAGGCCACCGGATCGCACGTGATGATGTACGTGGTGAGCCAGCGGCTCCCGAGTTATGCGTGCTATTCTGTGGCAGGCCTCCTGCAGGCCAAGCAAAATGGAAATTATGTGGAATGTGTATGATGAAATTTGGGGTTTCCTGTATTCTCGTTGTGGCTTCATCATGGTTCATGTCTTCAGTCAGTGCAGTCCCGTACAGGGTGAAAAAATGTTCTCCAGAGGACAAGAGACTGCATCAGGACACATCACGTCCACGGTGAAGCTCAGAAACATGATGCAATTCACTGATTCAATCTTATGAGTTGTTTTGCAATGAAATTCATTTTTTTTTCAATGTTATAGTCTATGTTCAAGCTTCTTTTTTTTTAAAGACTAAGAAGGTAGGAATGAGTTTGACAGTGAATGAAGCACATTTGTCCAAGTAGACTTGAATTAAAGCATACAGGCAGCACTCTTCATGAACATGCCACTTTAAAAGGGTGGCGAAATGTTGAGTGCAGCCTCTCAACATTTCATAGAATTAAACACGCAGCAATGTAATTAACTTACAGTTAAACATTCATAAGCAAATTAATCTTCACTGTAAATAATTATTTCCGAGCTGTCTAGTTCTTTATAGTTCTTAAAAACTGAATTAGACACAACCACAAAGTGATTTTGTAAATTCAGCAGCTGATCAGCCAAAAAAAGGGACTTAACAGAGATGTATTTAAGTGAACACAAGCTTATTACTTTAAAAAATGTGCTATACACGTATATATTGTCTTCTTGCCAAGAGTGAGATGACCTCATCAGCAAACAGCTGCTTAGCACATGGACTGGGTGCATGGGGGCCCAAATCACACTGTTCCTAGTTGGAACTGTGTGCCCCTGTTCAGTAAATCTTTGAACAAATGCAACATCAAATCCTTCGCTGGAACTTGGTATTCTTGTCATTGACGCACTCGGTGGTTGTTGTTTGTTCAGCTCTGGATCTGGATGTTTGTAATGAACTGTGTGATAGCACAGTGTGTGACAGCCCAGTGGAAAGGTCCTGAAATTATTAATGCAAAATAGAGAGCAGACAATTTGAAGTTCTTATTCAGACCTACGGTTCTTTTTGTACACTAAGTCAAAATGTCTGCCATGCATACTGCAAAGTTCACCCAGGACCTTGAAACTAATGCACCTGAACGGCATTAGACAGCAGAATTACAAAGTGAGGCACAGTTAGTCCTCAGCTGCCACCCCCCCTCCCCCCCCCCCCCCCCCCCACACAGGCCTCACACTCCACAGGCGCCCACAGCTTTTGAATCCGTATTCTGGAAAATGTGTCTTTGTTCTAGTTGCCGCCGTGCCACCATGACAGCTGCCCTTTGCAACAGACAGAATTAGTACGATTAAATTCAGCCAGAGACTGAGAGGTCCAGTTGTTGTCTGGATAAGAGATGTCAGATGAGAGTGGAGCCTGAGAAAAAGCACATGGAGGGACCTGTTAAGTTATTAAGACCGGGAATCCTTACTGGGACTACTTGTGATGATCTGTACATCAGACTGAGACATTGGCAGAAAAGATGAAGGTAATCCACCATCACCCCTGCACTCGACATGGACGCTTCACCGTAAAACATGACACAATATTCAATAATATTTTACGGGTCCTTTCTGCTTCATTTTTCAGCATCTACATTGATCGTTGTGCTTTCTAATGTTACATGAGACGATTCCATGAGGACAGCAGATGTTTGTTCATACACATAAAAGGTAAAAGGAGCAAAGACAAAATACGAACATCTAAATAGAATCTAAAATAAAGTGTCTGGTGACTAGTGGGGTTGAAGCATCCCCCTAACCCCTCCAGGGTATTAGCGGTCTGGAAACACAACACCAGGCTTAATGACTGAAGATTTTCTGTGTCATATATAGACCCACGTCACTACTTTGGCAAAGAGCGAAGACAGAGTGAAAACGAGGCGCAGGAGGCTTTTAATCATCGTCATGATTGAACGTCAGGGAACCATGTAAACAAACTGGCGGTGAGAAAAGTGCACAGGAGCAAATGTTGTAGTGTGAGATTAAAGTAATTCTGTAGCGTTGCTAACTTAAACTTTAAAATAATCTTGCTGCCTTTGCAAGCCTCACATTTCTTCATTTTTTATTTCAATTATTTAGAAGAGAATTAGATATCAGTTACAAATGATCATGCTGCAGATACAAGACATCATGCAAGCTACCCACTTCTCTGTGTAGCTGCACAGTGAACACCGGGGCCTCGAGCCGAACCACCAATGCAGCATCATTTCATCACTACACGCTAGATTTCCAGCCTCATTACTCTTGCTTTCACTCATACAGTGGAACCCACAGTTAAGTTTTGTGAAGGGATTATTATTACTTTTGGAATAACTGAATACTGTAATCATGTCTGATGAGATCTTTTGATGGGAGGTTTTGTGGGGAACGTCTTTTCTCATATGACTATAACACCTGATGTAAATTGGCCTTTCCAAGAAAAAAAACTCTCTCAAATCTTACATCAAATGGCAAAATGAACAAATTATTGGCACAGATTAGAATAAATTGAGGCTAGTGGGGCTAAATTGTATCTATAAAACATAAATTGGGACCTTACTGTAACATCTACAAAACCATCACACGTGACTCTTTCGGACAAGAAGAACCATTTCCATACTCAGAAATCACAGACCACCATTTTCTCCGAAATGTATTCAATTAATACAGCTTGTTAGTGGCAAGAATGTCTTGTTTTCAGGCTGAAGTGGTATTCTTGCTATGACAGAAGAAGGCATTATTCCTAAATGTACCTGATCAAATAAACAAAGTACCATATATGAGCAGAACTAATTATGGGTCTACAGTATTGTGCAGAAGTAGTTCTGGTAACAGGAACAGACCCTTTCGAAATAGAAACATGGGATTTTCACACATTTTCCCCGAAGTTTTAAAAGATAGACACATTTAAAGAGTAAATGAAAGAGCTTTAAAGGTGTTAATACAGGCCTGACTAGATGCTGCCGCCTATTCAAGTCTTGGTGCTAAGCAAACTGTGTGCTAGCTGTATGCATTATATTATACCAGAATAGTTCCAACATCTAAGGTAGGTTTACACAGTAGATGTTGTAAGGGTGGTAACCATGCTCATCAAATGGTCAAGTCCAATCTGGTAGTCACAAGTTTGGTGGTGGTGACAGGTTTTAATTTTACCCCCGAAATGATTCTATCCCTCTTCATCAGCACTAATTGCCCATTGGAGACCTTCGTGGGGATGATGCACGTTCTTTAAAGTCATTTGTTGGGATCCATTTCCAACAGTTTGACCGGCAGCGTCGTAAGGTTTCTCCGCAGGATCATACTGGATCCACAGCGGAATTCCAGGGTTCAATTGGTTGCTGTGACATTAATGATTAACGGTTCACTAGTGGTGATGTGGTTGGCCTCGTTTGACCTTTCCACACGGCTGAATTTGCAGCTGAAGTAAGCACCGGGCTTTAGCATCACGATAGCCTCGCACTGCCTGGACAGCTGCACCTTTATCCCCCTGGCCTCTCCCCGGCCGTGTGCCAGCCAAAGACAAGCAAAAAGCAAAGGCTGAGGCCTTGGGCCCAACGACTGAGGGCATATACTCTGTATAGTTTCTTTTTTACAAGTACACTGGATGAAGGAATGAAAAGGCGCCATGTTTGTTGCTCAGTAATAGAATCTATTCCCGATCTTTCCTTCTTAGCACAACACCCTCTTTTGTCTTAACAAACTGTCATCGGACTTCAATTTCACCTCCTGGTCAAATGTCAAAGGTCCCTGTTTGCGCATGCTGCCTGTTTCAAACCAATTTAGCAAGGCAGCCGTTGCAAATTTCCCCCACAGGATTAAATCAAGTTTCCTTTTAATATGACAGCTTTAACAAGCTAATATCTTTATTTAAACATTGAAAAGTTCCTAAAACCACATGTTTAATACGGAAAAAACAAGAACCAATCGATCAAAAGAGCTTACACCCATGATAACAACCCTGTGAGGCTTATTTGAACCAGATGCTAATGACAGCATGCTAGGATACCTATCTTTATTATTTATAACACCATGTTCATTACTTTGGCCGCTTATTGGTGCTAAACACAAAGTACTGCTGATACCGTTAAGAGTACCATTAGTTGTGTAGTTTTTTGGTCGTGATCCCATTACTGTTGTTTATGAAAACTATGACCTCATGACGGCTCTGACAATCCATTCATTCAGAAACAGGAGCCAGTCAGTCGGATCACCAAATTCAATAAGCTTCATCCTATAGGGGCCTCATCCAAAATGTCTGTGCAGAATTCTCCTTTCAATACAACACAGTGAGATGGTTTAGCCTGGACCAAAGTGGTGGACCAGCTGTGCAACACATGAACTTAAATATATGCATTCAAGTAGAAGCAACACACACACACACACACACACACCGCCAAAAATAGAGCACTTGAAACTAGTGACGCATTTTCTCACTGGAGAGTGTCCAGGGACCAGTGGGTCAGGAAGACCTGGAGACAGGCAAAGAGAGAGAGAGAGAGAGAGAGAGAGAGAGAGAGAGAGAGAGAGAGAGAGAGAGAGAGAGAATGGTAGTTGGGGGGGGGGGGGTAGATGGAGGGAGGTCTACTAGTGTGGGGCTGCAGAAAAGAGTAAAAATCATTTTCTTAGAAACATGCGGGTGTCTGTACCCGACGGGTTGGAGGTTAAAGCTTGTTCCCCTGTGAGACGAAGAAGAGGGAGGTAAAGACAGATGGGACATTCGAGTCAGGACAAATCTCACAGGACTGCAGCCTTTGACGTTTGACCCTTTGGCATCTTTTTCATCAACCAGCCATTGGAAGGTTATACCATTATGTGACAGTGTGCATGTGAGAGTATATATAATATAATGGCATTGGTAACAGCAGATTTTTAAACAGTAATCAAAGAAATTTGATTTAGAGGGACGGTATGAGGAGAAACACACATGGGAGACAGACGAAGGAAAATGCATGTGAGCGAGCGAGCAGGAGAACCACAGAGCAGGTGAGAGAGTGAACAACTGAGTGACCTTAAAAGGCCACGCGGCCTCGCTGGTGGCTCAATGAGCGGGTGAAAGGGGGCCCCGGGGTCATCGCTGTGAAGCGTCGCCGTATTTATAGACCCTCTGGAAAAAGATTCCCTGCCGCCCCGGCCCCCCTCCACCCTTCGCCCCTCCCTGGTTTTCAATTAGCCCTTGATGGGCGGAGCAACGCAATCAGGAGTAACTACGCCTCGAACGGAGCCTCCGCTCTCAGTCTGCCCAGACTGCGCGCAGGCAAACACTCCTCAAACAGGAAGGTAAGACCCACCTCAGCTGCTCCACCATGCATCCATCCACCCCCTCCACCTTTCCACTGTGCATCCATCCTTTCGTTGCTCTTCATTCACTGTGTCTTCCATCCCCCAGGACACAGCCCGCTCCCTGTGCTCTGGCATCCTGCTGTCCACCTGCTCATGTCCCCCCCCCCTCCCTCCTCTTTCCACCTGCACA
Organism: Apeltes quadracus; assembly: GCA_021346845.1. NCBI lineage: Eukaryota > Metazoa > Chordata > Actinopteri > Perciformes > Gasterosteidae > Apeltes > Apeltes quadracus. Next base: position 7,363,047 of record CM037932.1, on the reverse strand, counting down.
GTACCTGCACTATTTAACCCCCTCTTCCATCTCCCCTTCTATCCGCCCTCACTGTCCGTCTCAGAGACAGCCGGACTTCCTCTCTCATTAAATCATCTGTCACCAAAAGAAATGCTCGACCCCTGTTGATCCCTGTGAGTTCATTTCCAACTGTCTGTCCTCTTTTCTCATCAGTCTCAGACTTCAGCAAAACCTATTACACAGTACATTTCATTTGTATTTTATTTACTTTTGGACATTCTTTTAAACAGCTTCATTCGATTATACGTTTAGTACTGGCGGTTATTAAGACATATTTAATCAAGGAGGAATTCAACCAAAATATTTGGCGCTTTGAAAGCATCAATGTAAGCAGGACATAGAAGTGGTTTCAATTGGAATAATAAAGATTTGTAGATATTAAGTTTTCTTAAACAACAAAAAAGCACACATTTATTTTCAGCTTTACTAAAAAAATGGATTCCTTGCAAAAATGTTTTTGTAAGTAAATGCATTGAGAGTTGTTTGAGGGGATTAAATCAGGCAGCACCGGGTCAAGCACTCGTCCCACAAGTGGCCGTCGCTTAGTTTGCTATCGAGAGATTTGCTCTGAGAGACTCCCGGATGGGAAGCGTCAAAGAGGCCCTCGGAGCTGGGAACAGCTGCATGGCGGGTCTGAAAAGCTGGAGGATTTATTTGCGGCGGTTGAGATTATCCTTTTTTATTTTTAGGAGTCCGATAAATCCTTAAGTAAGCTCGGCGAGTCAAGGTTGGAGCGATAGGCCACCAGGGAATGTGGGAGGAGGGAGAATAATTTAAGAACCGTCAGATTAAACCCCTCGACTTCAGCCAGATAACGTCAGGAATCAGGAAACATTTATTGCCATAATATGTCAGACAAGGAATAAAATATAATACTTTGGGTTAGTAATCTAAGGCTATGGGTTAGTTTAAAAATAATGGAACAAGAGTGTTTGGAGTGTTAATAAACACTATATTCGGGATATTCAAACCCTTTCGCAGAACCTTTTGTCACACTTTGTAAAGAGGCCCAAACTGCCCGCGCATATTTAAATACATTCACTTTACAATTGTTGGTCCCAGAGAGAGTACGAGTATTTAGGCACAGGTGGGATGCCCAGAAGGCTTAACAGGCAGACCACAAACAGCTGCAGATTGTGAGTAGCCACTGTTACTAGTGCCATTCAAACCCACGTATACAGAGACACACTCGCACACACGCACGATGACAGACGATATACAGTGACACGGTGCTGACAGCTGGGCCCGAGGTGATGGATGGGTCAGTGTGCAGCGGCATGGTGAGAGGAGGTATGCGATGGGGGGTAAAGTTGACCGTCTCTAAGCAGGACTGATAGAAGTTATTTATGTCCTTCTCGTCTGTCACCTTTGAGTTCTGACGCACAGAACAAAATGAAGGAGTGCCGAGCGATGGAAGAGATGAAAGGGAGCGAAATGCAACATCGGGAAGAAATCTGTCACGACAAGGATCTTGATACTGAAAACATATATTGCTTGGAATTGATGATCTCTGAATGGTTGTGGTCTACTGTGGAAATATGTGTGGAACTAGGTAGGAAAAAGACAAAAACTGTCTAAGAAGCTTTATGTTGCAGTGGGAAATTGTCCAGATGAAGCCGTTTTGTTTTTAGAATCCCGGAAAAATCCTGTTTTTAGAATGTTCCTTCCTCTGCCAACCGCTGTGTGCGTATGTCACATTCTTCAGACGAAACACTCCTCTCTCCTCTCACTCCCTGCGTCGCTTTGTGCTTACGTCTTCTAGGTAAGAGACTCTTTGTGAAAATGACAGAGCGATACGACTGCCACTACTGCAAAGAGTCCCTTTTCGGGAAGAAGTACGTTCTGAGAGAGGAAAATCCCTATTGTGTGAAATGCTACGAGAGCCTGTACTCCAACACCTGTGAGGAGTGCAAGAAGCCTATAGGATGCAACACCAGGGTAAGATCCACCAAAGGAATACATCGCGCACATGATCCTATCGGGCTCTTTCAATGCATCTTCACCCAAGTCGGCTCAGCTCTGACCATCCGTCTGATGTTCTTGTAGGATCTGTCTTACAAGGACCGTCACTGGCACGAGGAGTGCTTCATGTGCTTCCAGTGCAAGCGTTCGCTGGTGGACAAGCCCTTCTCCACCAAGGATGAGAAGCTCCTCTGCACTGAGTGCTACTCCAATGAGTATTCCTCCAAGTGCCACGAATGCAAGAAAACCATCATGCCAGGTAGGAAGAAAACGACAGAGAGAGCAGCATATTCAAGTTGAGTCTACAGCGAAGCATCATGGGACAATCCAATCTTTGGATATTGAAAAATGCGTGAATCTGTGAATGGTTTACAAATGATGCTGCAAACGGTGTCATTAAATGCTAAATGAATTATGTGTAATTGCCTTAGGGAAGGAGTTCACAGCAGCTGCTTGGAACAAATGTCTGTTGGAACACCAAGTAAATATACAGTCACGTTTGTTAAAGTTCCTCCAGTTGTGTAATAAATAGAATAAAAACATTCTTTATATTGAGTTGGTATTTTAACTCGCAAACAAGACCAAACTATATAGTCTTTCTTGACTCTAAAACCACATTCAGTTCTTCAAATTTGCAATTTAACTCCATTAACTCTGCATGTTGCGTGTCTGTGAAGGCTCCAGGAAGATGGAGCACAAGGGGAACAGCTGGCACGAGACATGTTTCACCTGCAAGAGATGTCAGCAGCCTATTGGCACCAAGAGCTTCATCCCGAAGGACAACAGCAACTTCTGTGTGCCCTGCTACGAGAAGCAGTTTGCCATGCAGTGTGTGCACTGCAAGAAGGTAGGACACCCACCTGGAACTGATTTTCAAAGCAGCATTCATCTATTCCCCGTCTTCACTGAAAGACCGTCTGAAAGTGGGGCCGTGTGACATTCCTGCTCCTTCTCATTAGCCCATCACCACTGGTGGGGTGACCTACCACGACCAGCCGTGGCACAAGGACTGCTTCCTGTGCACGAGCTGCAAGCAGCAGCTGTCTGGCCAGAGGTTTACCTCCAGAGACGACTTCGCCTACTGTCTCAACTGCTTCTGCAACCTCTACGCCAAGAAGTGTGCCTCCTGCACCACCCCCATTAGCGGTAATTACAAACAAACAACTTTTCCGTCATGCGGAGCGGTACGGCATGGGCGTATTTAAATACAACTTGGGTGATGCGGCATTCAAGTCTGTGCTTTATACATTGCCCAAGTTGTTTGAACCTGGACTTGTGCTCTACTTTCAGGCCTCGGAGGCAGCAAGTACATTTCCTTTGAGGAGCGCCAGTGGCACAATGACTGCTTCAACTGCAAGAAGTGCTCCGTGTCCCTGGTTGGCCGTGGCTTCCTCACTGAACGGGATGACATCCTCTGCCCGGAGTGCGGCAAGGACGTCTAATTCAGTCGGAGGGACAGCAGATCCATCTGATTAGAGGATTTATGTTACAGTAGAGGAATGACAAAGATGCAATAAATACACCTAACACACAGCATCGTTACAACGTAGCATTACTATGAATGTACATTGTTGGAATGCAAAGTAATAAAAACTACTAACGGTATTATATGCATTTTAATAGAAGAAAACGTCACTAATAAAATAACATTAATGTAAAGACAGCAATATGGTTGCAAATAGATACTGGATGAAGCCTTTTGAAATAGACTATCCGCTTTGTAGTCTAATAATTGTTGCTTTGCGCACAGATGAGCGTGATGCCTAGAGATTTTGTGAATGAGGTTCTTCTATTACCAATTAAATACATTCATCAAGTGTTTTTACTGTTTTAATCGCCAACCAAAGCTGCATGATATTACATAAATCAAAGGTTTACCCAGTTTCTCATTCAATGAGAAAGTGTGTCCTCAGCTGCGTTGCCACTAGCGTCCTCTACCAGTCTGCAGAGACTAGCGAGTGAGGAGCGCTGGGATCTGAGGCTGTAGCTGGATATCAGCCTTTCAATATTGGAGGTAAAACGGTGTTTATAGCAAAGCATCCTGCTTAGAAAAGCTGCAGCTGAGACCGAGCCTCTTGCAGCCAGGAGCCTTCGTCTTCTTGTTTGCAGTGAGTTGCAAAAGATTTTTTCTCTCAGAGCGCTTGAATACACTCTTCAAATGATTGATTTCTTTACCTAATGATGCAAAAAAGAACACCTTCAGGAAGAATTTAGACTTTCTTTTATTACTTATTTTCTACAAAGTCTGCTTATAAGTGAGCTTCACAGCATATCACACATGGTGCCACAAATCTGTTTACTGTTCTGTGAAATTCAACAAATGTAAGATATGATAGTGAGATATTCATTTTAAAAAACATCTGTACAAACATTACACAGGATTTCCCAATGGATCGAAAATGAGTTGTACATCTTTTTGATGGAGTTCGTCCTCATCGGCTTCAAGGAAAGAAACGACAACATCAATCTATGAACAACTCAGAATACTTCCAGAATTCCGTTCCAGACTTCTACTTTCCTCTCTTTTGTATGAATTATTATCAGTGTCAATTATTATCGAGTACAAGTACATATTAAAAGTAGCTTTCTTCCTCTGTGTCAAAATGGCTATTTGTCAGTGTATTGGTATCCATCCAGCTTAGAAAAATGAAGCACAACACAAAGATTAACTAATACTTTAAAACCGCTAAACAGCTACGATCGAACATCAGCAGAAAGGAGTTAAGTTCAGAAGAAACAAACTACTACTACCACCAGTTCAAACACACATTTCTTCGTTCTACCGCTTTATATCGTGTTGACAATAAATCTTAGTGGTCATCAGTCGTAATCCCGAACTATGAGCGTCTATAGCATTTGTGTTAAAGTTAGTCCATCTATTTATGTCACGGTACATCCACACTTACAAACAAAACCTAGAAAGGAAGCAGCTATTGGCCTTTTCAAATCAGTGCTGGAGGGCCAACAAACAAAACCTCATTGTGCAGAAAAACAGGATTTCAACAACCATTGTTTTCCATTCCAATTCAAAAGAAGAAAAGTTGGGTTACTTGTTTTGTCCTCGAGGAGGTCTCTGTGCGGGACACGAGGGGAGTTGCTGCTCATCGATGGTAAGGGCACTTGAGGTTGTGGAAATCAACAAGGAAGCTTGTTACTGGAAAAGCAAACACCTCTGGGAACCAAGCGGTCAGCGCGTGGCAGAAAGGGAGCGGCGAGACAGCGTGGACACGCTGGTTCACTCTTGGGATATAAATGGGATAACGGTGATGGAGAGAGCACAGATGCTGAGGTACAGCATTCATTGAGGAGGGAAGTCTGTGTGTATGGACTTTGGAGGTCAGGGCCATGTTACATGCTGGATCTTCTTCTTCACCTCTGGAGACGTCATTGCACCCTGAAGGGATGGAAGGTGAAACATTAATAGGATAGAGAGAGAGAGAGAGAGAGAGAGATATATCTCTCTAATATATATATATATATATATATGAGCAGCAACTCCCCTCGTGTCCCGCACAGAGACCTCCTCCTATATATATATATATATATATATATATATATATATATATATATATATATATATATATATATATATTTTAAATGGTCAAATGTAATGTGTTACGGATCAATTGGTATTACAATATGTATGATTTGACATGTTTTCTATTTTGAACTAAGATTTTTAGTTTTTCTGGTTGATGTCAGTTGTCAATCATTTGTAACTAAAAAAATAATTTAATGTAACATACATGTTAAATAATAGCATGTCCTGCTTTTTGCTGGATGTCTTCATGCCTCTTTAGGGGCACGTTTTCAACTTCATCCACATTTTTGTTGTTATATATTGCGTGTAAGTGAAAAGTCTTGGTAGCAATGATGAGAACGATGCACACTTCCCTTGACTTTACATGTAATGCACAACTGAGGGGAGAAAACAAAGAGGTTCCTACCGAGGCGTTTGCTTCCCGTTGGAGGTTTGCTGTGTCGGTGCTGCAGTGAACGAACGGGCAAGGCGTGTTTCCAGACAGCTTGCAGACGGGGTTAGACAGGTTAGCAGCTGGAGGAGGTTTTAGCCTGTCAGTGGTTCCCGTCGACAAGGCGGTTGCCTCGGTTTTTTTTACTTTAAGTGGGCCAGAGTGTGAGGAACTGCCGTCAAACACAATCTGAGGCCTTTTCCTATTGTGGTCGTTCCTGGAACTGAAAATGAACAAAAAACGAGAATTACAGGTCAAGTTTGTTCTTCACTAAAGTGTGGAGATTTTTACAACATCTCCGGTCATATTCAGAGTCTCACTTTGTAAATATTTTGTGAAATGACCAATTGAGAATCCTATTATATTGAGTCAATAGGTATATTTTTTTCAAAAAACATATTGCGATACCATCTCAATATCGCCCAACCCTAAAATAAGTGATGTAAAACCAGCTGGTACACCTTCAATCAAACCTGGCATCTGGAGCCAGGTTTGATTGAAGGTGTACCCCAATATTTAACTTAAGTACTACAGTGCAAATACCCGACTACAAGGAAGAATGCTGCATTCAAAACTTTACTAGAGCAAAAGTACGAAAGCATAAAATATACTGCAGTATAAAAATATTAGTGGATCACGGTAGTTATTCTGTGCAGCAGCTCACTGAAGTTGACACACACGTGCTAACATGTTTCCCTTTGAGTATCATGGCTCATACACAGAGAATACCTCAGTAGAGACGTTTCAAGTTGGTTTTTAAGCGTTTCTAATGATATCCCAATAAGCTGCCTGTGAAACCACAGCTACGCGCATCTCGACACCCTTTGTGGAAGCGAGCGGCACCTGTGGGACCGCTGACCGGCCGCGGCGCGCTTCCCTCGGATCGCCTCCATCCGCTTTCCCCAGCGGCTGTCCGGTAAGGTCCTCTGCGGCAGTGGGATGACGTGCCGCAGGTAGAGCTCCGTGAGCCGGTCCCGAGTTTCACCCTCTCCGGTGCTCACGTGTTTCTGATTCAGACCGAAACGAAATTGTTAGCTTAACTTTTTTCTTTCTTGAAAATGACGGACATTAAAGGCAACGAGCTGCGGGTGAAGCGAGCTGACGTACACGCACCGCGTCTCCGTGGACAGTGACTCACCTCACGCAAGACCAGCTGCAGGAAGTCGTGAGACAGCAGCTCGGGGTGCAGTAACAGATCCACCGCCGAGCTGCAGGTGGCTGTTCCATCTCGCTCCGTGGAGGTCGCCATATTGGATGCGATTATTTCCCAACATGCAGCGCGTCACAACAACGCGGCGTATTTTTTTTTTACCAACTTTATTGAGACGGTTCTTTTAACGCAGGTCTTTCAACTCGAGTCCACAATCCAGAAAAGTAGCATAAAGGCTCAAATGAAAGAGATACAGAAAAACGATGAATATGTATTTTTAAAAGGCTTTGATCGGCTACTCGTTTTAACATATTTTTGGCCATTATTTGTCAAGAACACTACTGTTCCAAAACATTTGGATTTGAGAATATAAATTGATGTCAATGTGGTCAATGATAATCAGGCAAATATAACTGTGATCAGAGATTCTTGTCATATTCCAAACAATATATTTTTCGAGGTAATAGTAATAGAGGACATAATAGATATAATTAGGATCAATTGGTGATATTTAACTTACCACAGTTATTTTGTACGACAAGACAAACTAAAATACATAGATTTATCAATTTGCATTATAGAAAAAATCACATCATAAAGATAATGCACTACCAAATCCTTGCATAATTATTGCCAGCAAAATGCATTTAAAGCATCAAAACCTGCACGTGAAGTAAAATGTAATTCATATTATTGCTGCATACATGTCTATGTTACATTGTATTGTACACCAATGTATCATGTTTTATAAAATCATCATGTAGTGTATGTATAAGTATAATGTACCAATGCTATCCTGTGAGAACCAGGTGTCTAAACCAGTCCGGTTTTCAGCTCTGTGACAATGCATTTTCCAGCTGAGGCTTGATATCAGTTCATTGGGGTAAGAAGTAGGATAAATTCTTAAAAACATGAATTCAGATTCATATATATTTTTTACTGGACAGGAAGGGTTTGAAATACTGTGATCTAGTAACTATAAAGCTGACAGGCATGTGGAGCAAAAATAACATGTACCTTTGATATGAAGTGGAGTAGAAATATAAAGTAGAAGAAAAATGTGAAAGAGCGTTATACCTATTAGCATTTAGGCCTTTGAATTTAAAAAAATCCACGCAGTTTGCAATTAACAACGGGATCCATTCTCGATTAATGATGTTTTGTTTGAATGGTTTGAAAATGTGTTTCTTGTGATCAGGTTCACCCGTATCAATACAATATACGGCATAGAGGTGTTTCACACACTTGAAAATAAACAACCAAACTAAATCAAGCAGGCTGAACTACTGTGCCGAAAATAACATTCAAGAATTGCCTTGGAATATTAACACAAAAAAATATAAGAAAATGTGACACAAGTAGAATTTATCTTTTAGCATCAAACCAAACTCAAAACAAACCATGTGAGCTTTTCAGTGAGCTTTTCAGTCTCAGTCTCATGTAACAGCATAAAAGGTCCCTTCTCAATTGAATGAGTTGCTTAACTTAACTGATTACATTAAGACAGTAATGTAATATAGAGGCAGCCATGTGATTTAAATGAAGTGATAGTATGTTGGCTGTCACATGTTGGCACATGATTTAATTGCCGTAAGTAAGTATGTCACGATATTGAATCTTCACATTTATGAAGATGCCTTCCTCGATTGATGTGACTCAGGTCTTAAGCAATAAGCATCCTAACCATTAAAGCGTGCCAGCTGCCACAGTATAAGATGTTGATATGACATTGACAGCTGACTTCTTTGATTAATTTGTTGATGGCTAGAAAAAGATATTGTCTACTTTGCAAATCCATAAATTGTTTCAGGAATTTTAAGCTAAACTTCCAAACATTCCTCTGTCATACCATAATGAGCATTTGCTGCTTTTATTTTTCTTAGGTGATAAAAAATCTCCTGTAGGTCATCTTGGTTCACCAATTTTGAATATATCTGATAATCACATAATCACATAATCACACGAAATTAAGAGATCATGTCTAAACCAACCCACGTCTTACTGTGAAAAGGTTTTTGCTCTGCAGGGACCTGGATTCAGACCTACGCGATCAATGCAAAGGTTTCTAATTTGTTCAGAAATTATTTTAAATAATGAAGTGAAACAATATCCCATTTAGCTCTGTTAATGAGTGTGAGAATTTTGCATGCAAGGGAGCTGTCTAAATTTGGAAAGATGAACAGCACCATCTTCCTGTTAATTGTGGTACCTCAATACAACCTGCAATCTGCATTTAAATGAAAATGCCAAACACAGGTAACACTAATAATACAGTGCATTCACTTCCTTTGTTCACTCAGCATTGGTGTTCAATAGCAAAATAATCTTCACCATTTTTGAGCAGGCGTTTTACTTCACATGGTATTACCTGAATTATAAGCTGATGTAATTCAATACACAAAAAGCTGTGGAGATACTTTACATCCATCCAAAGGTAATAGATGCCTTTGGTGACCCAGTGGACAGTTTACTGTCAATGCAACTCTTTTACAAACTCTAATTATTAATATGATTACTTTATTTATGAAACATTATACATTCATGTGAACATTTACAGCTCATTAACTGACACACTTCTTTGTTGACACACAAACGTTCTTAAATGACAGTTTTCAATGAGGCCATGTTGCAGCACAAATGGTTTCTTTTTGAAAAGCGTACAGACTTTCCTCTGAGCACATAACTGAACACTATTACTGTGCAGGATTTTTCTTTTTCTTTTGTCTAAAGTCTGAAGAAACAGAATGCCACGATGAAACAGACTAATTATGAACTGGAGAACTAAATTGACAATTGATGAAATTAAAGTGTTTGGCAGTACATTTCCCAAACCGTAGTGCTAAAGATCATTCTTTCACTGAGATTACTTTGTCAAAGACAAGTACATGTGCTCAAGTTGAGCTCTGATTCCTCTTCACGAGGAGGAAGGTAAGAGTTGAAAACAGTGCATGTCTCCACACCTGCTGGACGGCCATCAACAAACGCTCCCTCCTTGTATCACACCGCTGACTGAGTCTCGCTGCACACGTAGATGTTGCTCGGCCTCACTCTCCTGCGGCTCCGGCCCGGCACCCTGGGACACAGCCTGCAGCTCTTGGGAATGAACTCCTGACAGGCCTCCCGGAACTTTCTGATCCTCCAGCAGTAGATGACGGGGTTGAAGACCGTCTTCAGGTAGCTGAGCCACAGGGCTCCTATGCTGATTGGGTAGAAGACTGAGCTGTAGTAGAACCGCCGGCTGAACACCGCCAGCAAGCTGACCACCGTGTGCGGCAACCAGCACACGGAGAAACCGACGAAGAGGATGAGAATGGTGGTGAAGGCCCGGGTCTTGAAGCTCATGTTCACCTTGATCTGAGGGGGCCGCTGCAGGCCAGTGAGTCTCATTTTGCTGACTTGGTTGAGTGCCGGCAGGCAGGAATGCTCGCTGGTGTGGTTGTGGATGCGCAGCGTGTTGCGGCGCACCGTGTTGAGGATGCACATGTAAGAGTACAGCATGACGCCAAACGGCACGAAGAATACCGCGACCGCCAGCAGCACCGTGTAGCCGCGGTCTGCCACGGAGTCACTGTACCCCAGCACGCACTGCGGCGCCCAGGCGGCCCCCATGCCCGCCGCGCCGGTCCTCCACCCGACTACGGACGGCAGAGACATGCAGAGGCTCAGTACCCAGGAACCTGCGATCAACAGCTTCGCCCTGTGCGGGGTCAACTTGTCCTGCCGTTGCACAATGATGAGGAAACGGTCCACACTGATTATGAGGAGTATGGACACCCCCTCCAGGACGAACAGCCAGTACAGCATGATGGAGGCTCGACAGAAGCCGCTTCCGAAGCGCCAGTCGGCAGTGGCCACGGTGACCGCGGTGAAGGGCATGCAGAGCAGGGAAAGCATAATGTCGGAAAAGGCCAACGTGGCGAGGAGGAGATTGATGGCAGAACGCATGGCCGGTTTCTGGTAAACAATCAGACACACGATTGCGTTGCCGAGGAAACCGATAGTGATCATGAAGATCATGATGGCGGCCAGGGTCACGCGCAGAGTGACCGGTATGAGGGGAGCAGCAGCTTCCGAAGGGACACTTTCCGCCGCTTCTTCCACCATGTCCGGCCCCATGAAGCCGCACCCTTCCTCCAGCAAGCTTTCGTTACAAAAAGCCATCGCGGCTATTTTTAGGGCTGTCAGGCCAAAAGAATGAACATGTTGGATTGTTGTCGTGGCATGCACATTAAGGTATCTTCCAGCAGATGGTCCTCCATGGCGATATCTGAGACAAAAAGAATATTAACAAAAACATGAAGCATAAACGCAACCTGTAAACAAACAGTAAAATGACATAAGACTTTGTGTGACGAGGAGGGTATGCCCAGATTTTAATGGATGACCATATTACATGAATAGTGCTGTGTGTCTCTTACACTGCTGTAAACAACAAGAGAGTCTCATTAGATAATTAGGAGAGTTGCTCTGTAATCTATTACTCAGTGAGAGGAATGACGTCCCTATTATACATGCCAGACCCACCTCATTGGTAGATGTAGTCCCACAGGAACGACATGTGCCGCTCACCGGCTTGAATTACGTTGATGATTAACAGCTGTTCAGATTCACACGTGCACATATACAAACATTCACACCACCGATGCTGCAACGCAAACAGTACGTGCAATCCTTCCTAGATGAATAGAGACACACACATAATACAGAATAGTACAAACCATGGCACAGCATGTCTTCCTTCGACTGAGAAGAAGCTCATTCTTGGATGATGCATCAGACTGTGATGCAATTTTGATTAAAAAAAAGAGAGTTTGTTGCTATGGTTTCCACCTCCTGCTCCTGATAGTGGGACAGCGGGAAGGATGTGTGGTAGTCATTGTGGCGTTCAGGTCTCAGATGTGATCCTTCCAGGTGGACTGGCTCTTACAGGAGACAAGAAGAAGAGTTCAGGGTTGTTTACTCTCATGTTAAGTTCCCTTTCATCGCCTGTTAGAATCATGCAGAAGATGTCTTCACTATGTGGTACTACCTAAGGCTTTGTTCTAAATGTCCTAGAAAGACCTAACAGTGTCCCAACAAGCACAATAACATGACCCAGAAACTGATAACCAAGCTTTTTGTCCTGAGCTACAGGAGCGATGTGGGGCTTATGTGTCTTGGCTACGGTTAGCAGGGCCTGGGATCGAACCGCCAACCCTCACGGCCGTGCTCTCCACTCACCGGCAGGCTCCCCGGTGACTTTTGCTACATTCTTGCACAAACACATTATAAGCTGCTGCAGAGTGTAGCTGGTTGTTCCCATGGCAACGAGGTCACCAGTTCCATAGCAACAAGCAGCCTGTACTCTGATTCCCTTTGAAAAAAGATGGTCTGTTTTACAGTGTTTGCGTTTAGGAGTTTTACAGGACTTCAAACTCTAGTCGGATAAAAAACATTTTTTCTTGAAACAACGCCTCACAAAGTTTCAGGTCATTCTGTTTTGGAATAGTCAATGAAACCAAGCATCCATTGAATCACAAGTAGGAAATAAATCAGAGAACTAAATAAAAATGAGAAAAAAGGTGTATAGAAGCAAAAATTCTAAATAAAGGCTATAATAAAACTACATAAATAAACACTTCAAAATGACTGAATGCTAATTACAGTTCTACATATATAAAGACAATCAGCTGACTGAGCTCCAAGCTTCCTATTTAAACGATAACAAGTGGTTTTACTGCTGTGCTAAGCTCCGAATAGGTGAGACTGATGTGACAATAGAAAAATGGAAAATATAATAAATTCTAAATAAAATACGATTCATGAGTAAAGAGTTTTCAATTCCATGTCATCGTTTGATAAGCAGCAGCATCCATATGTAATAAACCTGAGAGGGATAGAGTGGGATATGCTGCATCAGCTCCTCGATGCACATTTACATGGTTGCATGTGTGATACCCAAATCGTGCCTGTATCAGCAAACCACCTCTTACATCCTGTGACATTCATCCGTTTTACAAAGCGCCGCCAATTGGCCTGCAGTGTGTCTTCACATTTCACGTTACATGTTTCCCTCCATCACCTGTGTGTGTTCGCGTGTGTGTGTGTGTGTGTGTGTGTGTGTGTGTGTGTGTCTGCGCGCGAGCGCGCGCGGCTGCACCACTACGGGAGAACGAGCCAGTGCTGATCTCCTGATGCATGATTGGCATCACAGACAAACATGCATGTGCCCTTCTCGCTGAGCGACGAATAGAGCGAATAAAAGCAGCACAGCGATCCATTTCACGCATCGAGTGCAGACACAAATGGGCCTACCTCGACGGCACGCTTGAAACCGGCTTCCAGGAATGTCTCTGCTCGCGCTATGAAACCCGTTTATCGCGTTTCTCTCCTTGCGCATGTCGCGCTTCGCCCCAAATATCCCACTTGGAACATGTCACGGCCGGATCGATCGCCATATCGCCGCGGCTGCGGATGCTGCTGACGGCAGACGCGCAGGCGGTCGGTGAATTAAAGGAGCAGTGCGGGGAGCGCGTTTCTTTATAAACTGACATGTGGGCCGTTTCCAGCTTCTGGTTCCGTCCAAACACGTGGCATGTTGTTGTTGCTTATTAATGGATATTTTAACGTAACAAGTTACTCTTTGCGTGGAAAAAATATCTGAACAGTAAAAACTTCACATTACACCATCAGGTTTGGCTTGGCCAAGAAGGCTTCTACTTAACACAACAGCACACGATATCAGCATACGATTGATAACAATGATAATGAGTGTGCTTCTAATTGCACAGTAGAATTGTTCTATTTGAAGATTCACAATGAGACTTAAGGGATGAAAATGTCTCCAACAGCAGAAAATCGTTAACAATGTCCCTAAAAGTCAAACAGCAACATATCATATTTTATACACAATAATAATTTGAATATTTCCGTTAAGTATTTTAATCTCTTACATATACAGAAAAGGAACAACTAAAGAAATTTATGGATAAGTAAAACATCCAACTCCACTTAGCTCCCAATTCCAAACTTTTTAATTTCTTATCACAAACCACATGATAACAAATCAATGTCTATAATACCGACGACCGACTCAGCATCACATCCTCTGCCTCAAACCTCTGAGGTTAGACTATGGTTTAGTTTCTCTGTATATTAAATTAATGCAATGATCCTAAATCTAAAATAAAAAAAACTTGAAGATTGTTTAAATCTTCTTTATGCCATTAGATCACTATCCTCTGCATCGAGATCTTTGTCCAGGAGGTGGCAGCAGTGGGGCCTAAAAGCATTTGGCAGTGACTCTCTGAAGCGTATATATTTTAGATACTCGAGCATCGGTATGTTAAGGTTTGTAGTTTGTATATATATGGTTTTTTTCAGGCTTAAATAAGGTTGCAGAATCTCTTTTTAGAAAAAAGTATCGAGTTGACTATGAGAGTTTTAAATATTGGTGCGATTTTTAGAACGTTTTAAGAGGATATTGTGCACATTACTGACAGAAGGCTGTTTGACTCCAGATTTGAATTTAGAAACTAAATTATTTGTATTTAGTTTCTAAATGTAATTGATTTAAAAGAAGAAAACTGTTTAACTGTCAGACATACACGGTTACATTCACACACTTAGCATGCAGACGTTGATTATTTTCATGGGCATTCTTGTCTAAATTGGCATCACGCCCATGTGTTGAACATGCCCATCAAAGGAGTTCCACTCCACCGGTCTAGCACATGCATGCTCGTCACGTTCAGTGGCACCCACACAACAAGCTTGCTAGAGAGAATTCATTTCCCTGTCTATTATTCCGCAGATGTTTGCTTTAATTTCACCCTGATGAAGAGATGTTGGTAGTCTATTATTCACCAAAAAGGCAAACACAGGGAAGGTGGAGAACATTCAGCACTAAATCAGAATACTTGGAAAGGGGCGAAACCATACGCAATCAATAATCTGTACTACTGCTACGTTCCTTGACGGATGTCGACATTCAAACACAAAATTACTAAGATATCATTTTGGGGTAATTTATTCATGCTTGCCTCTGATTCCAGGTAGGAGTAAAATGTGTCATGAGCTCTGATTCCGACTGAGGAAGCCACAGTGTGTTAATCAGCGTTAGACTTACGTGGTTAACCATCTCCACATTGTGAGAATAATTAACACCAAACATTCACGACAGGTAATGTGAAACCCACTGTGAAGTAGGTTGTACATGACAATAACTCTTTGAATGGGTTTAACCAACAACAAGCATAAAGAGGGGGATCATCTTGCAATAATCGCTTTCCGTAAAAGTCCTTATTAAGAAGGCTTTATAGGAGCAATTATGAACAATAATATTAGCATCTTGTATCGGAGGAGGTGATTACGGTGATGCTCGTAGGAGGAGTTGGCACTTAACTTGAGCAGCACGTATGAAGTGCTGAGGGGATGACACATTGTTGTAGTTCGTCCCGCACTGGGTGAGCACATTAAAGTGGTTTAAACCTTGAATATGAATCAGGTAATTCCTGTAAAAACTCCAGCAGGGAGATATTTAGTGACGTATTTATTATCGTGGAACAAAACCTCAAAAACTCTGTGTTAAGCATATATTTCAGGCTTTGAGACGAGGGAAAAATACTGACTAATTTCCCGGGTTGTCAGCACTGATTCCTGCCGCGCTCCATATGCATGAGCACCGACTCTTGCTGTCATCACGAGCACAGACGCACGTGAGCCGAGCTGTTCCTGATGACTGAAGGGGTTTCATCTTCAGTACCGGGTTACTATCACATCGTCAGCTGGTACCGGCAGATCCCAGCATTAACATTCAGCCAAGACAAAGCGTCTTGTGATGACAAACCCCTTTTTAAACGGCTTTTATATCCCCCAATTCCATCCTTATCTCCCATCTTTACATCGCTAAGCTTTAAGGGATCACACTGAAATCCTACCAGCTTTGATTGTACTTCCATTTTATTAGGGACCCCTGGCTTTCGCAACTCTTGGCAGAAATAGATCTATTTAGTAGGCATCAGAAGATGGTTACAGTGACCTGTGCAGCCCCCACATGTGTATTTTGTCCTCCTCGGGATATTGCTGTGGAAGCTGAGAGCATGCATACGTTTTCCTCTGCGTTGACACTGAGTCATAAACATGTGGCCTGTGATTGCTTTTCATGACAGAATCCCTTGTGTCTTTGTTGTTCAAGTCACTGCGTGCAGACAAGCATAAAAAGTCTGTTTAAAAGTGTTTTTCTAAAAACACAATCATTGTCTGAAGTGATTTCTTAAGGTCAACTTGTCTGAAGCCATAATGTATTCCCCCAAATTTGACAGGGTTTTATAACAGCTCGTGAAAAATAATAAGTGACAAAGCTTTTTGGAAAGTTGGTCCGCAGCACAGTGGTGAAGTATCGTCAGAATTTCTTCTTTACTTGTATCCCTTCAGCCTGTTTAGGGATTGAAACTTGACCTGAGTGATGACGGCTGCGTTGGCTAACGTGTAAGGACCCATTCAAACCACCCATTCATGGGTGCTGCTATTCATAAGCAACAAGGCCAGAGTTTTCCCTAAATCCTGCCAATGTTCAAGGAAGACACACCTTCTTCATACATGTGTATGCTTGTCTGTAGAAGTCTTTTGACGGCGTTATTGGGATTTATGTAGAATTGACATTGTTAGGAAATGTGTTAATTTAAAGGGGACAGAAAACCATGAAACATATTTCTGCTTTTAGCGCAATCGAAAAATAAATGTTTAAAGAAAAAATTAAAAGTGTGACATTTGCAGTAAACCATTAACTTCCAGGTTTATGTTTATTTCTCGGTGTTCTGTCCAGTTTGTTGGCTGGTTCTGTAGCAGCAGACCTTTGACTTCCGTCCAAGTGCCACCAAAACCACTTCTTCTCCGTGTCTTTATTTTTTCCACAACTCCACTCCGTTTCCTGCATCATCATGAGGATATTCCACTTGGGATATCAGCTCAGGTGCATGTTTATTCCTGTATGCGTTATTGTGTGTCATGTTTGTGTGGATCAGCGACAGAGAAAAGAAACATAGATTGCTTCCCAAAGCGTCCTGAGCTCCTAGCTGCCTACCTGCCAAACCCATCATCTGCAGCATAATCTGCTGCCTTATGTCCCTCCGTCTCGCTGTCACCTTGGCAACCGCTGCCGGGGTGAACTGCCAGCTGGGACAGCCGACCTCTGATGGCCACGTTCCACAAAGCTGAAGTCCACAGCAATGGATGAACGTGGTCAGGCTAACATGCCACATATCACACAGATTTTTTTTTTTTTAAATTAGTTTTAAAAGTGGGAAATGGTGTTAGTGACAGATTATTTCAAGTCATTCAACCGTTAAAGAAGCTGGAGTTCAACTGCTTTCACATACTTAATCTTAATTTCTCGATTAAGCATTTTGTCCATAAATATATGAATACATATATAAATGTATATTCAAATATTCATATATAAGATTGAGAAATGCTTTACTGTAATGTTCCAATCAACAGTTAAAATATTCAATTAATTACAATAAACAAAGAAAATCATCTATCACATTACAGGAGGGCGCTCCCGAGTTTCAGCACTCCGTAAAAAGGTTAATTGATTATAAAGCTTTTCTGTCAGTTGATTAATCCTCATTTTCATAAGTGTGGCATGTGAGAAGCTGCTCATAAAGACAAAGCCCAGGTAGAGAAGCATTAAACTACAAAAAGGGTTTTGTTCTTTTTCTTCATTTATTTACAACTGTGGGAGTTTTCTCATTCAAATCGGCATTTGACAAAAGCATCAGGGATCATTGATATATTACTGTTCACATATTACAGCAAAAAGTGTAAGTTAAAAAAAGACACACATGGTGATGGTGGTGTGTGTGTGTGTGTGTGTGTGTGTGTGTGTTTCAGTAAACTTAATCATGATGGTCCTCTCAGATGATTCTTTATGTCAAATTTATTAAATAATTAGTCTATTCCATGAAAATATACACAGTGGGAAAAAATAAATAGTCCAAAGCATTATACACGAATACACAGAAGATTAACTTGTACATAAACTTAAGGGAACGTTGGCTAATTTGATGAATTGACTTTTCTATTAAGGGAAACACATTCTTCAACTATGTCACCACATAAATCCACCGCCACACAACACAAAAGTCAGAAATACGTTTGAAGGAATGTAAATTATTGCTCATTAAAAACAAAGCTAAATAAAGCGCATGAAATATTTCATATAAAAGAAACAATGCAGTCCAGTCAAGCCTGCGGAATCAGATTGACATTAGTTATTGAGGAGACTTTTTGGTAAACCAACTTGCCATTAATAAACTTGGAATTGTTTTCAACTCAGACTAAATGAGCCGTTCTGTGCCGCAGGCTGATTCGTAGTGCAGAAAAATACCCGAGGGTGCATAAAAGTAGACTTTTTGTCCCGCTTGGAGGAGAATACACACCGGACAACATTATTTTCGGGGATCCGTAAGAAAAATTATCCTATAGGATTCAGGGAAACATCAAATATTTTCTTACGTTGTTCAGATTCGAAAAAAAAACGGCCCATTTTACTTTCACGTGTCGCTGTACATCCTCTTGCAGTCTATGGAGGGTGACGGCGTGTCAGGACCCAGGCTGCCCACCTGTGAGTACGCGTCCTCCGGGGTCCGAGGCAGTCCCGGCGGCGTCATGCGCTTCTCCTTCTGCCTGCGGTTGCAGAACCAGACCCTGACCACCTCCTTCTCCAGCTGCAGATTGTCCGCCAGAGAGTTGATCTCCTGCGCGGACGGTTTGGGGCACTTGAGGAAGTGGCTCTCCAACGCGCCTTTTACGCTCACCTCGATGGACGTGCGCTTTTTCCTCTTCCTGCCCTGCGTCGCTATCTTATCGATGCTGGTCGGGCTCCCGGTGGTCGAGTCGGCCTCCTCGAGCCATTTGTTCAACAGAGGCTTCAGCTTACACATGTTCTTAAAGCTCAGCTGAAGCGCTTCGAACCGGCAGATGGTGGTCTGGGAGAACACGTTGCCGTACAGGGTGCCCAAGGCCAAGCCCACGTCTGCCTGAGTGAAGCCCAGCTTGATCCGCCGCTGTTTGAACTGTTTCGCGAAGTGCTCCAAGTCGTCGGACGTCGGAGTATCCTCGTCTGAGTGCGACTCGTGGTTCACCCCGTGATGCGCGTGATGGTGAGTGTGGTGGTTGTGGTGGTGATGGTGATGATGGTGGTTTCCGTGGTCCAGCTCTGGGGACTCCCCGCGCACCAGCCCCTGGTGCATGAGGCTCTGTCCCACGTGCGAGCTCAGCATCCCGTTGACTGTAAACCCGCCGGGCTGAGAGTAGATGAGGGGCTGCTGTTGCTGCTGTTGCTGCTGCTGCTGCTGCTGCCCCTCGGTGATGCTGATGTGCGCCGCGGAGGTGCCTCCCCAACTTCCCGGGTGCGCCTGGTGGGCTCCCAGATGTGGGGACCTGTGGTGCAGAGCGGTGCCCGTGTGGAGCTCCTCCCGTCCTCTCTTCGTGTCTTGCGGATGGGAGTTGGGGGGCCACGGGGAGCCCACCTCGCCCGCCGCCACTGCGGCCGCGGCGGCTGCAGCTGCGGCGTGAGGCAGCGACGTGACCCACTGGTGGGCATGGCTCAGCATGTGGCCGCCGTTGCTCGCCACCATGGCCCCCTGCATGAAGTCACCTTGCACCATCTTTACAGCAGGCTCCCCTCTGTATCCACTGGACACCGTGGTCACAGCGGGGCTGCCAGGCTGCATTCCACCAACCCTCCGATCGGAGTGAAGGACCGGCCCGGATAAAATCCTGCTGCTGGCGAGGTATGGACTTGATGTTGCTGTTGCCATCCCCCAAAGCATAAATCTTCAGATGTTTCTCGTGTCTGCTGTTCTGCGGAAGTCCCAGTCCTAATCCATGAATAACCTTAGTCTATATGTAAAAAATGTGAGGGGGAAATCCATATAAACGCAGTTGTATAGCCTAGTAGGCTGTGCGCAACAGAAGACGCGGTCTTAGCATTACAGCGTAACAAAACAATAGTCTTCAAAACTTTTCTCTGTGTCGCCGCGCCGTGCGTAATCCACAGATCAGGTGGATATGGAACAGCCTCTCCGATCCGTGAACGGGTTATCCCTTATAACCCGTTTATCTGTTATCTACTTAAAACAAATTAGACTATGATGACAAAATCAACTTAAAAATCCCGGGTCTTCTTAGTTGTTTCTCTCACTCCATCTCCTCTCCTCTGCGGCGCAGAGAAGGCGAGCGTGTGTTTACGTTGTGCCCAGGCTGCGTTTTCCTCACCCATCTCCATCCAATTACAGCAGAAAGACTCCGCAGAGCTCCCGCTGATTGGACGCAAAGAGGAGCTGGTGTGTCTCAGTCGAGCCTCGGGTGCTGCGGAAATAAAGCAACAAGATGACAAAATGATATTACAGAAGTAAAAAAAAAAAAAAAGACAGAGACACAGAATAAACGGGATGTGACATTTTTAATGTAAATAATTATTTAAAGAAACAGAATAATAAATCCTGCAAAAAAAAAACTTCTTAGGAAATAACGTTGAATGCATTATGTATTAGATTAAGCGTCTCTTGAGGTTATACAGCTGATGGGGTCAAGTACTGTATCTGGTTATTTCTTTAATAATAACGCAGACCTACCGATGTATGTGTCAAGGGGATTTACGCAGTTTGCATCCTAATGCATTTCAGGAGAAGCCACACTGGTGCACGCTAAAGGTAAAGGCACCGAATCAGCCGGTTTGCTTTATCCACCCTGAGGGTATGTTTCGATGCCTGCACGGTTCATTTACGGATGGTCTGTTACCTAAACATGTCATGGGGAGTTTTCTACTTCGACTTTGCCTTAGTTTTAAGGGCCTTGAGAGAGTAAAGCGTCACCTGGATGGCTTGAGAAGAGAGCCAGGTGCAGCCAGTAAATGTGCTAATTTATGTTTTGCAGTTTTCAGGATCTTGGACGTCATCCAAAAGGTAAAAGATAAATGGTCACAAAAACATGAATCGAGACTTTTATCATAACATTTGAATTCACTTACTCATGATTATGTTCAGTATTTGTGTTCAAAATGACATTTAGATTCATCCAATTTTAGGATGGGCTAAAAAGTAAAGCAAAGTAAAGTAAACATTTAGTAGCAATATATATATAATGTGTTTGTAGAATTTCACATATGGTATAAGCGTAATCACTAATTAATGCAGAGGCAGGATTCCTCTCAATGTATTTTGATAAGTTTTTAAGGTTTTGTTAAACTATTTAATTTGGCTGTAGGCAGGATGGCCCTCAGGGGTTCCTGTGACACATTTACAGGACTCAACACAACCTCAATAGGCTGCTTTACACAATAAATTACACACAAAAAATGTGTTACAAACAATTGCAGGAATTTAGCAGCTGTATTTTTTAACTTTTGAAATCAATTAATCCTATAAATGTAAAAACCTGAATAACTTTCTGTAAAACCTCAAATAATTATAAATATATCTATAGAGTTCAAAAGCATTATAAACACACATAAACATAAACATAGATTAGTTTTTTTTAAAGAATTCGTAATAAATAATTAAACAAATAAAAAATAGCATTACTTTTGTCCATCTGTATCACATAGAAGTTAAGATGTTGCTCTGCCCATTGATTATACTGGACAGTCACTTGTCATTGTCCATATTTCAAGTTTTATCAGCTTGACCATATTAAGGTCATTAGTTAAAATTAGCATATTCGCAACATTCATCACCATTTTCGAAAGAAACTCCTCAATAATGATTTTTTAAAAACACGTGATCCATAAAGCATTGATATGAAGCGGTTTACGATTTATAAAGCAAAAAATATTGGTAATTCTTTTTTAATGGTCTCTAAAAGCTTTTCATTTTTACTCTGTGTTTAGTAAAAAAAAAAGCAAAAAAAAGCATCCCAGTGTTTCGCTCTTTTCTTCCTATAGCACAATGTAGAGAAAACAGGAACGCACTAATGTTTCTCATGTGTTGTGCTGGCCGGTCGCAGCACTCGGCCCTCTATTTGTTATTCATGAAGGAAGCTGGGTGAAGAGGCCTTCTTCTGATGCACATTTTTCTCCCTCTCTCTCCCTCTCTCTCCCTCGCTCTCTCTCTCTCCACAGAACTGCTTCAAAACTAAGCAAATAAACTGTTATAAATGAAGTGAATACTGCAATGATTCCAGCATAATGAGTCTACACCATCAGCTATTCGTACTATTGTTTATTTTAGAGATTCAAATAAATTACATCCATCTCTCTCTCTCTCGCTCTCCTTCTCTTACTGCCTGTTTCCAACTCTTTGCCCTCTGTTGAGTTTTCAATATGCAGATCGACCATTTCTGCCCCTGGGCTATTTTCTTTGGTAGACTTTTAAAATATGCAAATACTTCCAACAAAAATTACGAAGGAGAAAAAGGAAAATCCTTCATCTGGGCTCCAGGAGTTTTCCATTCAAAGAAGCAGATGCTTTTCTCTTGTTCGTGCTCACGTTCCGCCTGTGTTTGCTTTGTTGGTCAAGGGTCTGTCTAAGTGAGAAGTGAGAGGAACACAAATCCGCCGGCCTGACCAGAAAATACGCTTTGAGGATGAGGACATCCGCACGTATACAATTAGGACTATAGTCTTTGAAGGGGACAAGATCTCCCTGGATATGTCTTTGGGTAACTCGCCTTTCTTACATTGAATCATTGACAAACGCGTGCATGTTGTAGTTATAAGACCGGGCGGATCTCAGCTCCTCTGCGGGCTGTGCAACGTGACGTTTGCAGAATACTGAACCGCTGCTGAGAGAACCACACATTTGTGGCTTCCCTCTCTGCTCTCTTTTATTTTCCGCCCCTTCAGTGTCATCCTGCGGTTCTGATCGTGAGTGTGTTTGACCTTCAGCTCCCCCCGAGTCAGAGAGGCCCTTCACAGTGGGAGTCTCTACACACGAACCCCCCTGTTGCGCGTTTAAATCAGCAGCGCAGAGGAGGCAAGGCGCGGTGCTCGGCGTGCGGGGAGACACGAGTCCTCTCACACTGATGGAGACATAGGAGACGGACATGAGCAGGATGTACCCTGACGTGCTCTCTTCAGTCAATATTTGACCTGTTTTTAAATGCTTGATGAGGTAGAGCTGCTCTGCGTGGAATTAATCGTAGCAGAGAGAGTAAAAGGAAAGGATAGGAAGGAGCGGTGTTCACCGCGCTGGTGCAAAAAGCAATTACCAACCCCTGCTGTGACTTAAATGACACCACCCAACGGACAGATGTGCTGGTTAAATATGTTTGTGGAGAATATGCAACAAAACCTCACTCAGTCTCTCTCTTGTGTGCGCTCACATTTGTTGTGTTGTTGATGTGCTTGTGTGTGTTTGCGCGCAGGTGCTCGCAGGTGTCTGCATTTTTTTTTCCGGAAATGGCCGTTTCTAAGTGTCCATAAGCATTAACATAACGGTGAAAGACGTTCTTTGACCGATGGCTTGTAATGAGCAGACGTCTTTGCTGAATATTTATGCTGAACTAAAGCAAAATGCGCAGAGAAACATCTGGGCCTTCAGAGAAGAAAACCATTTAGAAAACATGAGACTCTAGTGGTTTAGTGCGTTTCCATATAGAGCTCACATGGCTGCAAATAATGGAGACACATAAGTTCGGTTAAAGGGAGCTGTGACGTTTTTTTTATCTCCTCTTATCGTTCACCAAAGCTCATGAACTTTGATAGAAATCAAAATGCGCCTATACATCTGTGGCTGTATTTGCATCCTCCCACTCTGGCACCTAATGAGCTACAGTATGTAACCATGTTCTCTCTATAAAGTTGCCTCGCCGTCGCTTCACTTTCCAAACTGACTGCAAACCGTATGACATAGACGTTTAGTCAGGAAATACCTTCAGCTGTGCAGCCTGTGGCGACGGACAACTGTATCCCTGTTAGCCGGGCCCGGGCCCGAGCCAAGTCAAACAGGGGGGCGTCCCCGACGGGCCCTCCGCCTTTCATGAATGGACAGATTTCTCTCTGAAGCTCCTACCGAAGCTCCACGTAGCTATAAAGGCTCTCTGTAGTTAGCATGATTCCTCTGGTGGGATTTGGGGGAAGAAGGAAGTATCAGATGGTGAAATATTAAGTGACTTCTGATACAAGCGGCAGAATGTTTTGTGGGACTTTGATTCATGATTGTGTCCCTGTTACATTGACATCCTGTGGGGACGTGGATCATTTTAGGAATAGTAGTTGAAATGTGCTTTATAATCAATTAGTCGTTCAGTGTTAAGTCGTTTATCATGTAGGATCCATTACCTTTCGTTTCTCCCTTATACCCTTCAGAACGGAGCATAAATTGCTGCACAGTCTCTGCACACACATTCTAAACCTCAGTTCAAACAAAAAAAAACACCTGTGATTACTCAGCAGGAAGAGAACATGTGGCTTATATTATAATTACTTTTCTGTAATTTTTCAATTTTGTTCAAATATTAGTTTTGGGGAAAGCGCAACAAAAGAACCCTCTTGAGCAAGAAACACTTATTGTGAGTGTATCAGCACTAAGCAGTACTGCGTGTACGGATTAACTGAGACATCAATCAAGACACCTTACAGTGGAACCTAATTAAATAAATACGACGCACACCTTCAAACGCAGCAGGTTATCGATGTCAAGCAGCGTGGTGTTAACACGTATTCACTGCACAGTGAGGGGAGTTCGCACTAACGCCGCACGCCACCTCAGCATATCTCTGAGCAGAAAGAAAAGCTATTTTTAGTTTTAACTTCTTGTCAAAGAGACACATTTGTTTTGCACTTTTCTTTGCATATGTTCCCTTGAATAGTTCCGGACCTCCTGAGAGCACAGGACCAAGCGAATCATTCACCCTGACACCATGAGCGTGGGTCAAATTGCCTCAGCTGATAAAGAGCATGTTTTTGTGGTTGAATGCTGTGGATAGAAGCAAGCAGGTGGAGATTAACTTGGGATTGTTTGGTCAATGCTTTACTTTTAATCCAGCGGGGACAAGAAGTCCTCAGAGTGCCTGTAAATGAATTAGTTGCCCCCCCGCCCCCTCCGTGTGTCAACAGATCCACCTTCATAACATCGTGTTGGCAGCTCGATATAACTCAGGTTAATCCCAATTAGATCCTAATAAAACATTTAGCTCTGTTTTCTTCTTCTCTCTTTTTCCACTTTTGACTCTCGGCTCACTACTGAGGCCTTAAATGTAAGCAGGAATCCCCCAGCTCTGCTGCCCTGGAGTCCTGAGGCCCGATGTACTTTTGCAGCACAGATGACGGAGTCACGTTGAGATTCAGTTCAGAATGGGTGGTGCCGGTGAAACAGCTCCATTGGAGCACGAGCACTCGTCCGTGTGAAGACAAATGCCGGATCGATGTCAATCGAGGGGCTCAACTTTAACCCATGACGAGCCTTTGTTGGTTGCAGTGCTTGACTCCCCATCCTCGACAACACATCCTGGAGACCGGGCAGCTCGCCTCGTGCCCCCCCCCACCCCACCGGCCCCCCTCCCCACGAGCGCTCACCTCACACCACACGGGCCGGATCAGAGAGGACCTTGGCATGCGGCCTACTTCAGCGTCTCCCTTTGATGTGCGTTATCAAAGACCTTTCTCCTCCTCTCCTCCCCGGACCAAAGGCTACTATTGTTTTTGTTGTTGTTATTGATATTGTTTTCCACCCTTATCACACAAAGCAGTCTGACCATGACTCTGATGCTAATGCGGAGGTGGAGAGGGTGTTTTAATGAGCCGCCGAGTAGATCAGAGGGGCTCGGAGGGGCTCGAGGGCGGGTTACAGACAGGAAATAGGTACACCCAACATCAAAACGCATCCAGTGCTCGGCTTCTGCTTTTCACCAGCCGTGACCTTTCCCCGCAGCGCCGGCTGAGACGGAACATTGAAATTATGAATTTTTGCTGCTAAGTAAACAAAACAAACTGAAGCTCTGTCAGAGAAAAAAGAGGATGAGTAAATGTAGGAGAGGAGATCTTAAGGGGTCGTCACCACAGGAGAATTTATACTCTAGTTTAGAGTTCCTGATTGGTGAGTGTAGGGAACCGGCGCTTCTCTGAGCTGAGCTATCGAAGGTAACAGTGTGTACATCATGTTCCCAGCAGAACGGGGCTGAGCCGTCCTGCCTGTCCCGGATTACCAACACATTTAATTGGGAACATTCAAAGGGTATCTGGAATACCAGAATATCTCCTGTGTGCATAATTATTCTCACTTTAATTGAAAAAGTTAATAGAAATATGCACACCTCCATAATAATAACTAACATCATACGGCGCGTTTTTCAGCTGCTCTTCCCGCTCTGATTTGAACTATGTTCTTGTGATATTTAAAACATTTTAGGAGCAGACGGGTGCTGTGAAGTGCTCATTTATTCAAATTGCCACATAGCAAATCTGAGACCAGGTAGTGTTCCTAAACTGGAAAGCATGCACATGTTTCAAAGACGTCTGGAAAAACACAGGGTAACAAAGGGGCCCTCATTTATGCCCAGAGCCCCTGACTGTCAGGTCAATCCGGCAACGCTCTGATCTGGTCTGCAGCGCATATGAACTTATTCCATGAACGCTATTGAACTGAAGAAGGAGCACTATTCCCTTGAATAAAACTGAGAATTGCCAAAGTGAGAAAGTTACAAAATGCGTCCAGAAGAA
Organism: Apeltes quadracus; assembly: GCA_021346845.1. Lineage (NCBI taxonomy): Eukaryota > Metazoa > Chordata > Actinopteri > Perciformes > Gasterosteidae > Apeltes > Apeltes quadracus. The sequence continues at coordinate 7,336,298 of CM037932.1, read as the reverse complement.
CAAAAGCATACAGCAAATTACAAGCACATGTCCTTATTTAATAAAGACTCAACTCACTCTCTCTGCACAGATTGTTTTAATTCTGAAGAGCACATTTTTCAGAAGTCCTTTCAACACAGACTGTGACAGTTATTCAAGGAGGGACAAAAGCTGTGCAGGAAATGTCTGTATGTGAACCAGAGATGATTGGGAGAGTCGTACCGTCGGCACATTCAGAACTCATCGTCTCATCTGAATGCTTTGCTGTTGCGTTGTTTTGTTAAAGAGTAGATGCAAAATGTCTGTGTTTTTTTCTACGCTATCTTCTATCGTTTGTGTCTGCAAGCTCCAGCACTGCTCCGAACTCTCTACAGCAGTTCTGGAGATGCTCCATAGACACAGACAACTGTTACCGGGGGTGACCGGATCCTCACCACACTCAGACACGACCCTCATCCTCCTGTCTCAACGTTTCATGAGCATCTCTCGCTTCTCAACTTATAATGAAAAATACGAAGAAAAAACATCAACGAGTGCAGCACTCTTACAGGATCGAGGAGTTAGCACTGCTTTCTACAGTCATTGATGCCATGTTAATATACTGGGAGCTGTGGTGGAGGCTGTGGTGGAGGCTGTGATGGAGGCTGTGATGGAGGCTGTGATGGAGGCTGTGGTGGAGGCTGTGGTGGAGGCTGGGATGGAGACTGTGGTGGAGGCTGTGGTGGAGGCTGGGATGGAGACTGTGGTGGAGGCTGGGATGGAGGCTGTGGTGGAGGCTGTGATGGAGGCTGTGATGGAGGCTGTGGTGGAGGCTGTGATGGAGGCTGTGGTGGAGGCTGTGATGGAGGCTGTGGTGGAGGCTGTGATGGAGGCTGTGGTGGAGGCTGTGGTGGAGGATGTGATGGAGGCTGTGATGGAGGCTGTGATGGAGGCTGTGGTGGAGGCTGTGATGGAGGCTGTGATGGAGGCTGGAGGCACCTTAGCAGTTCCACATGCCTGACCACAGGCTCTTTGCAAAATCTCACAAGTCAAACAGCGGCAGTGGCGATGAACTCTCTGACGTAAAGCAGGTGTTACTCATATTTTGCATTCTTTAATCAGAGTTAAATGTGAACGTTAGTTTTGCAGGTATTTGGAATTTGATTTAGTAATTGGGAAAAATAAAGGTTTGATGTTGATGAGTCAAATACCAAACTTATGAACGCCACCTGTTGCCGGGTCCAAAGCGTTCTATATTTCAAAGGTGTCAAAGCTATTGAATATTGTTATGGTGGTATGTTTGGTTCAGGGAAAACATTTGGATACTGTTGAAGAGGAATTATAAACCCTGAAGAAGTGGTTTATGAATCATTAAATCATCATTCTATTTTAGTGAAAGAAAATTCTTTGCGGTTGTTAAAATCAATTCAGAATGTAAGTCTTAGGATTAATGATGTAGAATGGAAAACACATTTCATGCGTGGTAATTAATCACGAACTCTGTCGGAAGTATTACATGATTCATATTAAATCAAAACCATTGCAATAAAACTCAGTTCATCTGGAATAAAACCCCTCTATTTATTATTCTATACTGGCCACAGGTCACGTAAGTTCTGACATGAAGACTATACTCTTGCATTCCTCATGCTTTTATTATTATTTTATTTGTCATTCATCGGCCGCCCATCGTCTGGCATGCTCACTCATTGTTTCCCTGTGCTCAGTGTTTGAGGCTATTAATCAGAGAACCAGCCAAATAGTTCAGCGTGACATTTCTATGAAAACAATTACATTGTTAGCCATCTTACTGCTGCCTCTTATTATATATTAATATGTCTCTACGTTCAGTATCTTCATCAAATTCATTGGCTTCACAAACTCATCCCAAAGCACTAAAGACTCCACAGACCCATCAGTCATCAGTTATTAATGCTAAACAACTAGCTTTTCTTTATCTGACTGTCCCTCCTGTTAGAAAAAGCTCCACACTCGACACCCTGTGCTAAAGTTTGGGGACACATTTACAAAACAAGCTCCAATTCGATCTATATGTCAAAAACAACCTTCATAATTGTCTATAGGCTTTAATGACCGACCCAGTCTAATGTTTATAACAACAAAGGCCTTACATTTAATGGAAATGGTGGTCTTTAAGACTTTACAAATAATTTTTAGAGCAAAAGAGAAAACACAAAATGAGGGAGAGCACGTCCAAAAACATTGTTCAAAAATACTGGAAAGCCAAACGTTATAACAAACAGACGTGTGACAGTTAAAGGGGGTATATATGGAATCATTTGAACATAACAAGTCATTTCTTAATTTGAGTAGCTAATGAAATTGATATGACAGAAATAAGTGTCTGATTGATAACCCTGGTCCTTGATTAAATTTGTGTTTAGTAATATTAGTTTTACTAGTATTTTTGCTTATTTTTCCAACCGTGCTGTATTTGAATAACGCAAATAATAATAACTGCATGTAACAAATGAGTCCATTGGTTAGTAATTGTTAGACTACTTGTGATGTGCTACTGTACTACCTTACTACAGAAAAAGTAAAAATAACCCCAAATCTTGATTCATTTTTAATAAATTAACTGAAGGCAAAATGTTGTGCTTATTCTTTCAGAAGATTTTTTGGATGTTTGATATTTCAATCTTCGGTCTGTTTGAAAATTTCCAAAAGTGCTCGAATCATTTCTAAAAACAACACAACTGATGAAAACAGACAGTGTGCTCAGACATAGTGCGCCTCAAGCATCAACACAAACACTGTATCCGTCTGTTCTTGCTGTCCAGTTATTGTTGTGCCAAAGCAATAGAAAGGGGGGGGGGATTTGTCAAGAGTCTCTAAACCGGGTCAGAGTTCAACACAGAGAGCAGAGTGTACTTGAACAAGGCAGATGGGAGGAAAGGAAAGAAAGGACTTGTTTACCTTTCCTCTCCCTGTGGGCGCAGGGCGATTCATTAGCTGCTGTGTAAATCAGCCTGCTTCTCCTTAAAGGCTTGTCAATTTAGCCCTGATGTTTGGCAGCCTGACATCGCTCACTGGATATTTAACTTGAAAGCCAATTAATCATCATGATTAATTCACTCACAAACCACATGGAAGCGTTCGGCTTCACCTTATGGAATAAGAGACGGGTTCTCTGGACTTGAAAAGGGGGGGGAAATGAGCGCTATTGAAAGTCTCACAGCTCCGTTCACTCCTGATCAGCCTCTCGATACACATTTTCAGCTGGAACGTCAGACTCTCCTCTCGGCACCGGCGTTGCAGACACACATGGCCGTGGTGCACGGTTGTGGAGCGATGCTTGTAATTGGCTTTGCTCCTCAAATCTTTAATGTTAACACAGGTTTCAGCAGCAAGTTTAAATTTTTCTTGCACATATAATGAAGTAACTCCGCTCTTGTAGAAAAACATCCATTTTTCTATACTGCGTGCCGCTTGCTGGCTGGCTAATATTTTCTGAGCGTAACTTAATATGTTTTCCTCAATGAGAAAGAGGGATCACACATTAGGAAAGTTGAGTGTGAATATGTATTCTGTGTGACTGTGTGCCAAGTTGCTGAAGAAGGTTCTTTAACAAAAAAAGGGGGGGAAATGGTCGCATTATTACCCACGCTGTTCAATCGTCCATCCTCATTTTCTCTAATAATTCCCTGAGGCAAGGGAGAATTCAATCTATACATTCAGTTTTGGGAACTGCGTGTTCTTAAAGACTTATAAAGCAGAGATCAAAACTTTGAAAATAAAAAAATCATAAAGAAATGTAATTACAAATTCTGCACAAGGCGGCTTGTTTGTCCTCTCCTGAATCGCTCGGTGTGATTGGCCGAAGCTGACTCAACAAGGTAATGAAGTCAAAGGTCGAATGATTCATGACACAGATCGGCTGACTGATGACTTCCTGTTCCAGCCGCTGATACGCGGCCTCGCACTGCAGGAGGACGCGAGCAGCGGATCAATCAGTCAATCACATCCCCTCTGACAATGGCGATCCATTGTGGGAACATTCTCTAGTCGCAGTCTAATCTCTTTTGAAGCAGAAAACGATCAGTGTCATTATGGAGTCCAAGTGCACAGGCTGACACCTCCGCTGCCAGACTCAGCACATTCACTCTGCCTAAAGTCAAAGGCAAAGGATTCTTTGTGTGCAAGAGCATCTGTTTAACACATGTCACAACTTTAAATTATGCCTGAGGTATGTATGCAGGCTGGACTGAACACTTTCCTTCCCTTTTCCCGAGGAAGAAAAACAGGCTATTACCTCCGTGGGATGTAACCGTGGAGAGTGTAGATCTGGACTGGAAGTTATCGCTGAAAATTAATGCTTTAACACGGTTATTATCAACACGTTTTCCTTCAACAATGGGTAATATAATGACTCTTACGTGAAAGGGGGTGTTCGGATGGGGACAGAGAAATACCACCCAGAGAGCTTTATATGATCTTTCAGCGCTTTGTTTCAGTTCAGCTTCACTGGCGTCATCAGTGTTAATCAGCAGCAGGCAGCAATACGTGCCTATGCTATTGTTCCTGCTAAACGTCAACCAACAGAAAGACTTAATCAGCAGCTAGCTGGCAAACATGGGTCATTCTGCCACTTTCCCTTCGAGAGTTTGTGGAGACCAAAAAACAAGCTGAAAGCAGAGTAAACACCAGGGGGATCAACACCAAGCTGCTAATTAATGATGGTAATGTTAGCTGTGAGTTTGGATCATTGCGCAACGGTGTAAATGCTTATTTGCCCACCAAACGTGTGTTATACCGTATGTTGACGGGTGGAAACATTAATTTCTCCTGTTTGAGTAACGTTTTAGGCAATTTCTGAGCGACTTTATAAATCTTTCATAACGCTTTCGACGGTGTCAATATACAAGATAATATGGAAAAACAACATAAAATAACACATGCAAAGACATCGACCTGTAAATCCAGTTTGATGATGTGGATTTTAAGACTTACAGGATTGAGATTTGAGTTCTTCTTCGTCTCATATCCAGAATAACGTTTATTGAATACAAACTTAAACCATGTTTTTTGTTTCAATCCAAAGTTGGGGTCTGATGTATAAACACTTGTCTTCACAGTTCATAAAAAAGTGAATCACATTATAGCAATTTTAACGAAGTGAGCGCCTCTCTTGATAGACAACGACCCCAAACACACAGACACACGCACACACACACACACACACACACACACACACACACATTACCACCCGTTGAGCCACATTCTGCACCGACCTTTCTGCCAAGCGAGCTCCAGCCTCTATTTGAAGAGAAGGACATAAAAGCAACTGCAGCCCTTCCACGTGGGCTTGTATCGGATCTTAATTAAAACGCCTTGCATGTTATTTGCTGTAACAAAGGGAAATTTGGGGGTTCATTTAAATCCAATTAGGTCTGTTCTGATGTCTCAGGAGATGAGAGAGTGTTTGAACACAGAGGTCTTTGTTTCCAGGCTCCAGTAGATTGATAAAGGCCATAAGCACACAATGTGGAGGAAACTTACACTCTGAAGGCTGAAACACACCGGGACCATAAAACAGGACAATTAGCTGCAGGGAAATAGTTCCATGTTGTCTGAAAAAATATTGAGGCCTCTGTGCTGCCGATCTGAGCCTCAGCATAATCAAAGAGCAGACTGTTAGCGTAGAATTTCCCAAACTGCAATAAATGTCTTGTGTTTAATGTAAAAATCATCTATTTTCACTCACTGAGTCGTCCACTGTTCACAATATTGATTTAAGAGAGACGCAGGTGTTTCTTCAAATTGGCCGATGTTGGTGGTTGTAATCAATAACAGCTCTCCAAAACCTTCTACCCAGACACACACACACACACACACACACACGCACACACACACACACTCCTCTTAGAGGAATACTTTATTGGAACTCTTGGTTTTGGTGGTCAGATTAAATACACTGTCACCCATTATACCTCCAGTCAATGTGTCCACACACACACACACACACACACACACACGCACACGCACACGCACACACACACAGACAGAGAGAGACAGACGGACTACGGCCATGATCTCACCTTTCACCTTTGACTTGATGGACTATTGATTGTGTCTGGCTGGGTCTGGTGCCGCCCATAACCAGGGAGGAACGGACATCTTTTGGGCTTCAATGTTCGGTCTTGTCCAAAACTAATGAAATCGTCCTACGAGAACAATTACAAAAAGGTTTCATCCCAATATCTGTATAATGAAAGTGTAGTCGTGTATTTTATCTCACAGGGATGGATCCATCTCTGTGTCTGTGCGTGTGTCCGTCGTCATATACTGAAATTACCGGATCAATACCAATTAGCGACTGGTAACCACAACTGCCTCTCTCTCTCTCTCTCTCCGCTTCATTGTGCTCTCTCTCTCCATCTCAGCTCTCAGGATACGGTCACACCTCTCGGGCGAAGTAGGCATTCAAGTGAAACCTTTCAGCGTATTTCATCTTCCCTTTTCCTCCTGAGCTTTCTGGATATGCTTCTTTGACTCAAGCAGTTTGTAGCAGGGAAAGGTTGCACATCCAGGACACTAAAACACACTGCACGGGTCACATCTGGAGGGGGGGAAACGGGGGGGGGGGTCGAGTTCAGGGGTCACATGTTAAAGGGCAGTTTTCTGGCTTCAAGCCAAGGTCGGGGCGCCAGATGTCAGTGTCCAAGTTGTCCGCCTCATCCTGGACTTGGCCTTGACCTGATCGACAGGCGCAGGTTCTCTGCTGGCCCAACGATCAATGTGCCATTTACATTCAGCCCAGCAGCCCCTTGAACACTGAACAACATTTCTGCATCTACTTGGCTGGAAAAAGCTCAAATGCTTTCACACTCTTTGAGCTCTTCAATTTGACTGTTTTGGTTCACTTTCACTGCTCTTATCAACTTTGTTTCAAGACATATTTAGTAACCGTATTTTAGGTGGAAAAGCTCTGGTAGATCAAGTGTTTGTTACCTTCTCAGCACCACAGAGAGCAAAGAGCTTCTTGTTTTGCTACTTTCCTTTTTTTCTACTTTTTTTTTTAAAACTGTAAATGTAAGTGACCATGTAAAACACAACCCCGCTCATCAATGTAACGGCAGATCCTGTTTAATACCGGACGACCATTACAGACCACGAGTTGTGTTACCGTGTAGCACAGTGAATATTTCATTTCACAACCTTTCATCTCATTCAAATGGGGCTAAAGTCTAACAATGTTCTTCTGGGATGAAAAGATCAGACTTTTCGGCCTGTCTTAACGGCCTGCGCCGATCAGCCGATCGTGCGTTGCTTTTTATCTTGTTTCTGGTTCCTCCCTGTTAGCTCCCGTCCCTCTCAGTGATTGTTGCCGCTATCACAAACCTCCCTCCGTCCTCTGCAGTCTCTCTGTGACATATGGGACACTTAGACAAACTGAGGCTACGTTGTTTGGACAGTGTTTCCTATTAAATGGCCCTTCCTTTATATTCACACACGGTGCATTTCCAGTCCCAGAGCAATTATACACATGACTACACACGCAGAGCTAAAGGAGCAGGCTGAATCTTTATCACCAGCCAAAGAGCTGCAGCACTGAGACTCCTACTCAGCAAACTGACTTGGTGTCTGCACTTCCAGTCAAAGAAGCGGGAATATCATTTGGTTTTAATCAAATGAGCAGGACTCGGAAGAGAAAAGTTAACATAGAGCTCGATCAGCATTACGCATTCCTCCCTCGCTCAAATCACTCCACCGAAAATTCCGCTGAGACGATTATTCAGTACAACTCAAAGGTGGTTTTAGCTACTCAGTAACATCATCTGATGGCCCTGCATCGAGTAAAACGGACACCATCCTGTTCATTCCTTACGTTTACTCGTCAAACTTTTGTCTTTTTTTTCTGGTGGCGGTTTAAGACTTTGTGTGCGATGCAACAGAGGCAAGATTCCTTGTATGTGCACAATCAGGGTGAATCTGATCAGCTGATCAGGTCTGCAGTTTACCCAGTAAATATTTGAATATATTTATTATTATATATTTATTTCCTAATACCTGATATCCATCTATTGCTTTAGTTAAAGAAAGCTTCAGCATCCTCTTCATCAGATTATGTTCTAATTCAATATTGTGTGTTGTTTGTGTTATTAAGAATGTTACACTTTTAAAAAAAGATCTTCTCCAGTTTTCCCAGTTTGACTTTGGTTGTTTGGTTATTATACTCCACTCCTGGTGGCCCACAACAATCCAAAATAAATGTTGTCCACATTATTGTCAAGTTGCGTTAACAATTAACCATTGTGTTAACGATTTTTTGTTCGCCATTTACATCAAAGTAACTATGAATATGAAAAATGTCATATTTATCCTAAACATACCCAAGTGCAGATTGCCCATCTTCTCTCCCCGTCTCCAGTCTGGATGTCAGGAAATCACTGAATTTGCTCCAAATCAAAGAGTGTCTTTCAGAACAAGGACAAAACGTGCACTGGAATAAAGGCCCCGTCCCCTCGTCCCCCCCGTCCTCCACCAGTCATTCCTTCCTGATAGTTCCAGGTCTACGCAGTGTCAAAATATCCGGGAGCGGCCGACGTTTGAAGGTGAGGAAGGATGTTTGAACCTCCACCGTCTTTTCGGTGTCCCACTGGGGAGTGTGTGCAAGAAGGCAAGTGATGTATTATTTAGAGTCAGATTTCCCTTTATCTTGATCGGGGCCCGACTGAGAGAGGCAGCGACTGGCGGTTTCTTTCCCCCCGTGCGGGAACAAATCCGAATGTCTGTTCAGGAGAGAAGGTGAACTTGTGACCTTAACACAGATCTCAGTCGGTGCACGCACGGAATGCCAAGTGCGGGGAAATGCGTCGCACCCCTGAATGTGTGGACGGGTCACGTGATCAGAAAACCCCATTGCATTATTGGACGGCCATGTGATGACCTGCAGTCCTTGTGGAGCCCTTTTCAAATAGACCAATGCACACGAGTATTGTGTCGAGATCACGGGAGCCGTGTTTTAGCCCATCCTTAATTAAAGTACAGACTCCGAGCAGCGTGCTCCTCGGCTCCGTAGCTGATATGCGCTCTGAGTCATTAGCAGCTGTCGTTCGTAGTGGCAGCAGCACCTTGTTAGCAGGAGAGGGGCTCATAATCCCAGGGCAATGTGCTCGGGTGCTCGCGGAGCCGTTTAAAGTGGAATATCAGTGTAGTTTGTGCGTAATTGCTGCGACAGACTGAACTCATTATTGTCTGCAGCGCTTTTTATGGTATAATGTATGCTTATGGGAATAGGTAGGGTGACAATCCCACGCAAGTTTGCATTAACAGAAAAGACTTTGGAGGGACTGGATGGTAATTCAAAAACGTAGCCCCTGGTTGCCTTTTATCTGTGAACTCTGGATTTGTTTTTCCAGCTTTGAAACATAAATTCATCTTGCAAAGAGCCAATACGCTTCATGTGATTCTTTGTCAAAGCATTTTATAATGTAGACGTCCACCAGAAATATTGGAACTTGTTAATATAGATAATTTAAAACCGAGAGCAATATTTTTGTCAAATGGAGCTGTCAAAGCTTTCAAACGCCTACACATCGTTTCTACATGTTTATCTACCTTGGTTTAGCGTGAAATAGTGCACTTGAACCAGAATTAAAAATTAAAAATGATTCCGCTGATGTAAGACCTCATCCCCACTTTATTTATCTTGTGTCATTTCTGCTTTGGAAATGAAGTGTTTATCTTTCAGGTCTACTTTTTGTGTTTCTTGCAGGTGATGTTGTAATATCTTGGTGGGTTACAGTAAGCACTTCAGACGGTGGCGGGTATGAGAAACCTAGTCTGTTCCAGATGTCATGGATCTGCAACTCTAAATTGCACAAATAAAGTGTGAAAGTCTAGGTGCCTGTAAACAGATCTTTTAGTTTTTTTATTGCCAAAAAGTTTACACAATGACTTGTTTGACCTCCAACTCTTAGATCAAGTCTAGTGGTTTAAGAATACATTTGTCGCTAGCATAACATCCCCGACATTCCAACTCTTAGTGACCGAGTGGCATTGTGGGTAATGTGGGCGACAGGTTTAAAAAGATCCATCTGCCTCCAATTGAAACCAGCCATTGACAGCCGGGCGTGGATGACCGGTGCTAATGGATCACTCCCAGATTCATACAACAACAACAACTAAAAAGTAGTAGTTTTTCTTTTCTTTAGCCAATTTTTGGGCGTTCATGAGTTCATGATAAGTGTAAAATGAATTATGGTGCCATGATATTTGGTGTGTTCCATCCAGGAGAACCAGGACCAGGGCTACTATGAATTGAACAGGGCCATGATTCATGTTAACAATTACACCTCACACATCTTTATCTTACAATGCATGTCAAGAAAGATAAGACAGATAGAGAGGTTCTATATGTAAAACGCAGTTCAGAGGTTATGCGTTATCCTGTGTCCAAAAGAATCAACTGAATGTTGTTCTTTAAGGCTAATAACTTGATTTGTAACAACCAAACAAAACTATGCAGTTTATGTAAACCCCATTTTATTTAAGGTCATATGTTGTTTTAATCCCTGTTTACAGTAACCCAGTGAACCATGCTGCGAATGGACAAAGGCTGCCATGGCGGGCGGACTGCATTTGAATAACAAATCTGAAGCAAGAAGGTTAACCTTCAAGCTACAGTCTGCATTGATTCAGTATTAAATATGCATTCACAAGATTTATTGTCCTGCTTTGATAGGTTTGTGAATTTGGTCATACGCCACCAAAAGACAGTTTGTGCTGCTTCTTTCCCGCTCTCTCTTGTCAACTCTGAGATCTGCAATCAAGATAATCCATCACTTTGGCACATGGTGCAAAAAACAATATTAAACTCATTCTAAGAAAATGTATTCACAGGGTCTGAAATGAAAATAAAATGCTGCTTAAGCATTAAGGGAAGGTTAGAACCGGAGAAAACAGCAGGTGACGCACCTTCAAACCTGACACTAAGAATACATATTCATTCATTTTTTTGATTAATGGATTTTAACTTGATTAAAATTCACTTTTGCATCGCAAAATATCAAAATGTATAAAATGTTCTCAACGATGCCATATCGCAATGTCGACTGACATGTAAACTGTATTGAAAACATGCTGAAGATGGTTCATCTTAGTACAATAATGTCTGGCAAGAGTAGAAGAACGAGGAACGACGACAGATGACAATGGTTAAATGCAGATGAGCCAATACACAACAAACTGGCCAATAACAATACAGATGTTCCCAGACAGATGTTGCCAACTATCAATGCCAATTAGCACATTTTGAAGTAGTGTTGTCCTTTCTAAAGAAAAGTCCTTGGTCTGTTTATGACACTAGCACAATAACAAATCCATGAAACGATTTACAGAAAGCAAATGTGTGTTACTGTAACTACAGTAAGTCACAGGGAAACCCTCCCTATATATGCAATGTGAGGGGATGAGTCCTGCTGAAAGGAACCCGTCCTCCCCCCCTCCGTCTGCCGAACCGGGGGCCCTTTGCTCAACACAGAGGCTCAGATGTCCCCATGCCAACAAGCAGGTGTCCTTTGTCCCCGCGTGCGAGAGATGCCCTCGACATCTTCTGCTGAGGCCGCTGCCCGGGTCACACGGAGGCCCGTGCAAACAGAGCGGCGGAGTAACAAAATCCATTCGCCCAAGTCTCGAGTTAACGTCCTTGTTTCACTTGACATTGTTGATAAGTATTTCAATTTCCAGTGGCGCGCGCACGAGGCACTCATGGTGTTAACAGCGCTAACAGCGAGAGACGAACAGAGAACAGTGATTGCCTGAAGGGGAACCAGAGGGCGGGTGCTCCGGCGCACCATGTGACTGTCGCTCGGGATGACATTATCGGCTGCAACCGCTGTATGAGAGCGCTGAAGCACCAAAGTCAACACAACTAGTTAAATCAGCTTAACGCCTTGTTTCAAACCGGGATTTGTCCTCATGACCTAAACTTAAACGTAACCAAACTGTTATTTGTGTTCAGGAAATTGGTCATTTGAAAAAAAAAAAAAAACATACAGGTAAACATTTGAAGTACTCACATTGGTTTCTGTGTTGAATGGGCTTTTTAAAACAATTATCTTAACATTTAAAAGACCAAAAATTAATTAATAAGATGATTAGAAAATTTAGCAAAACTAACAGACTGATCATTATTTTTAGCCTTAATGTTGTTTTTTTTATCTAAATCCATTTCTGTACAATTTTGCTCGACAATATATTAGTTGGTAAATCTAATTTGGGATAGAAAAGAAAATGTCATGGCTCTAAGAAATGAGTTTTCTTATTAACGGTCGCAGTGGTACCGAGGGCCTGACTGGGAAAAGAGAGGAACGGCATATAGAAACTCCAACTGATGTCTGCCTCTCAAAGGCCCGGTGCTACAACACTGCAACAAAAAAAAATATGCAAAATGTACTTTTGAATATTCATGACTGAATCCATCGGCTGTGTGTACCAAAGCTCTGTCCGAACAACAGCTTTGTCCAGATTATAGTTTAAATTATTGTTTTTCGTCAGTATGTAAATACTAACCATCGTTAAACATCAGCGCACAACTCATCATTAACGTGTGTGTGTGTGTGTGTGTGGTGTGTGTGTGTGTGTGTGTGTGTGTGTGTGTGTGTGTGTGTGCTTGTGGCTCCCAGAATAATGTATATCTGTGATTATTCATATCATTCAGAATGATTAAATAGTCCTCATACCCTCAGAGCAGCGGAGCAAATGAACCACGGCTTGGCTCTAAATGGAGCTGACAGATCTTTTAAATAATGTTTATTTATCATCCGTAACATTTACCGGTCTCCGAATGGTCCCTCTGGCTCCTGACTTCCACCGCCTGAAGCCCGGCGGCGTCTCCTCGCCTGACATTTCCTCTCTACTTTGTGATTCTCTGGATAACTTTTCAGAACTTTGTGGGGGGGGGGGGGTTTTGGGGGCTTTTCTCATCATTGGTTCATCTTCAGGAAAATAAATGTGAAAGAGGAAGGAAGCGAGGGAGCAGTGAAGGGAGGGGATCCAGTAAAGGAAAGGGAAACAATGAATACTCAGCAGAGAAGAAACATGTTTGGGAGAAATTCTCAGAGTCTTCCTGCATTTTGAATAATAGCACCAAACATAGGTTTCATGACATATTAAAAGAGATGTTTTTACAAGCTAGGTATCTGAATATAAGGGCAATTTAAATGGTATAAATTAATAAATGAATATATGAACATATTCATCTGTTATCTACAGGGAGATACATTATTCACTTCTTTCTCCTTTCCCAAACATCCAAGCTAGGGATATCATTATACTTCAATTAATACAAAGTACTCTTACCATTGCAAGACCACAACGCCACACACTCGCTGCACAAGATTTTACTTTCAAGGAATGTCAGCCCTACTTGGGGTCAAAAGGATAATTTTGCAAGTTAAACCAGTATAAAAGCACAGCGGCAGTGGATGATCGGACACACATGAAGGCTGTCGGGGAGGAACAGGGACGTGGTAACGTTACTCTTTAGGCTTTCATTTGGAAACTTCATGCAAGAAATGGATTGTTTGTCGTCAAAACTGCAGAAAGGAAATAAATCAGAAGGTAGTATTCTGTTCCTTTCATTGTCGCTTTCTGTGTCTTTTGAGCTGACTTACACTGTTTTTTATATGAATGCTGTAAATGTAAAATTATATCCAACAGTGTTTTCAATTACTTCCCAAAAACTTGGCCGGTTTCCTTCTTCACTTATTTCTTGACTCTTCCTCTAATCTGAGCTGTATTACAGTGTAGACTACGTGTGTGACTTCAAACACTGAGACAGATTTTCCCTTCATGTCGGTGTTGCTGAATCTCAGCACTAATAATGTAGTCGAGCTGCAACTTTAGCGAAACATCCCAGACGTTAATATCCAGCCGACGTGACTCTGATGTCTGTACTGATGTAGATCAAGTGTTAATAACAGGCCCGCGTCTGCTTTGCTGTAATTTCAATACCTAATACGCAATTTTCATAAATGTTACTCTAATGAAGTGAGGTTGCATTTGAGGCAACTCTTATGAATACACATGAAGAGTGAAACGAAGGGAGTGGAAACCATTAATATGTTTACATTATAATTTTATGTGTCTTTTTATTTAAATATGGTAAACAAGGTTTGTGCTGGTTTATTTTGTTGAATCAATTTGCACAATGTGACATGCTTAAGACTAAGAGATATGACAATGCCCTCTTGTGAAATGGCATTAATAAACATGTGCAACATTAAAACTGACGGAGGGGAGTGGTTCAGCAGAACGGAACGATATGTTTGATCCATTGAGACACACTGGATGGAGAATTAAAGGTTTCAAGCTGTGTGAAGCGAGCCTAAAAAGTAATGTGTATATATTTACACATCGTATCCATTTTTAGTGTGAATACCTTCTTTTTTTATAACTTTAAAAAATAATAATTTTATTTTAAGGAACGATATATAGACATAAGAAACAGGGGAACAACAAACCAACAAACATATTTTCATAGTACGGGAGAATAGTGTGTGTGTGTGTGTGTGTGTAATAGTGTGTGTCTGTATGTAAAGGTTCACATACAGTTAAGGGCGGTGCACTAATGTTGGAAAGTAGTTGGAAAACTACTATATCACATTTCAGCATGAAATCTTTCTTTGTAAATTAAACGTAGGGCCTGACTTACTGTTGAGATGCGGACAGAGAGGAAAGGTATAAAGAAACTCCTACTGATGTCTGCCTCTCAAACGCCCGGTGCTACAACACTGCATAAAAAATGATATGCAAAAGGTACTTTTGAATATTCATGACCGAGTCCATCGGCTGTGTGTACCAAAGCATTCATTAATTGCTGCAGGGGATCCCACAGCCAAATAAGGAGCTGAAACAAAGCAATCCCAGAGAAAGAATTTAAACCTGAGACATCTCCATAGGGGGTGCTAACACAGTGTGGATCTTTCAAACAGCGTGTTATGCTTAACATCCACGGTAATAATTTGAGTGAAAAAGGAAAACCTCTCTGAAGTAAAATAGTCTGTAATCCAGTCTTGAATGAAATCTCTTTGTTTAGGATTTGAGTATACATATGTCTCGTTTAGAATGTATGAATATTCAAGGGGAAAGACGGTTGGAGAGTCCCAATCATCTCCTACACAGTTGCTCTGGCAGTTAAAAGAGGGCCGCTGAGAGGAGTTTCACTGTGAAAGACATTAGCATGCCTTTGAAACAAGAGACCTTGAGTACGAACAAGGGCTATACATACGCACTTTGGAATGCAATTTATATGCACAAACTGGGGCGTGAGGCCAGAGGATGTTGGAGGGGCAGAAAGGATCCACTCAGCACAGGTGTAGCTTTCACTGGCCGACTAAGTAGTACCTGTTTTTTACCCCCGGTGCCTCTTTGCACATCAGCGATTTCCTCTGAACCGACAGTCTCCATTGGAACAGAAAAGATAACGTGAGGTTCGCGGCTAATTGGATGCTGTGCTTGTATATTCTTTAAATTCCTAATGAATGTGGCAGAATGGTGTTTTACTTTTTGTTTTGTGTCTCAAGCGGAGGAACAATACAGAGTGTTGATTTTTTGTTTGATGACCTGAGTTACTTTTTGTGCCACTGCCACCGCTGACCTATGCGCTCAACTCTTTGAATTATGCATGGTGATTATACGACGCAGTCCTCTGAATTGTAAATTCTCACAATTATACAGCCCATTGTCTATTCATTATTTCAAAACGAATGGGAAATTATGTAAAACTATCTCTAAAGAGGAAAGCAGCGTGTAATATGACTTGCCATATTGTTCATGCAATTCAAATACTTAACTTTTTCAGAGAGATAAAAGTAATCAGATTTGGATGAAATCTGACTTGCATGTCATGTGGGATTATGATACATTTGGAAGATAAGCTATGATAACTACGTGCCGTGAGGTAAGCGCACTCAGGCAAAGACTGTTTTCCAATTAACTCAAACTTCCTTCAAGGTTAAATATACAAGTGTTGACTGAGAGTCAAACTTGTGTTTTTTTTATCTCAAGCGGACAAGAGGAAGACTCAAAAATGACGCACAGTATCTCTGAGGACTTTATCTTTAGAGCAGATACTCCCCCAAATTCAGACCCGCAACAAAACTCTACCAACAGTCCAGACTGCAAACTAAAGGCCCGTTCATTGCCAGAGGCCTCTAGAAGTGCTGAAATCGGCTGAAATGTAGTTTCTCCCTGAGTGACTTTCTCTCGAAGCGCAAATATAATCTTCTTTTTATGAGTTGGATTTTCATTATTTGGTGGTCTTTTCTTTTTGCACCGTGTCACTTATAAAGAGCGCCTCTTAAAAAGGTGATTCGCTGATATATGCTGTAGATGTTTGACATGTGCGGCTTCACGTAGGAATCTGATTTCAATTTCATCTGTTCAGCACGTGTGCGAGCGAGCCAGCGCTGTTCTATGACATCACAACTCGTTGACACCGATCTCGGCTCAATATGCAAATTGTGAACGGAGGGAAGTGGAAACTTGAACCTCCAACTCAAATGTACTGTTGCACAGGAATGGACTTTAACTCTATAAACTACAACGCAAAAATCCTGAAAAGAACAATATTAACATGTTACAATGGGGTTTTTTTTGGTACAAAACATATTAGACACAAAGGAGTGCTGTTTCCAGAGTATTATTTGCCTTATGTGTCTGGAATTAATTTTAAAAACTATTTAAATTTTGTTAATCCATTGTTAAGCATGTTTTGAATTAAATAAAGTACTATTCATAGTAAGTTTGAGTTTGAAAGTGCAACACAAATAAAGGTTTTTTTACATCCACTAACGTGCTTTTTCCTGAAGTAGCATTTTCTAAACTCTCAATCAAACTATTATGGAAAAACATATTGTATGTTTCTTAAATGCTGTAATTGTCATTATACAAGTTTACCCAATAACAAAACCTAATGATAAAACCTTTCTTGTGTGCAATTTTGAAAGCAAGTTACCTTTTTTCAGTAAACATCACATCACGCCACACACAGAAGTGGAATATGGATATTTTGATCAATGAAACACTTAATAATTTGTAAAAACCTAATTTTGTCCCTAAAACCTTGCTCATAATTCTACCTTGATAATAATTTAGCTTTGGTTAGATTTTCCCTCAAGTTTCATGTAAATATTGACAAAATGCAAAATATAATATTATGTTGCACTGCACACTGGGAAAGATTTGCCTTTTTTGCCACATCAGGATCAATCACCACAGCAACAAAGCATTTCCAAAGGTTGCGTTTTGCACTGAATATCAGAACAGAGCATATTCTGAATAGATCACACTGCATGAACACAGCACAAATCAATTCGGGCGAAAAAAAAGAATGTGTGGATTACAATTCAATTGAAACCGCTGATACACTGCCTCTTCTCTTTAAACACGACCTTTGCTGCTCTGTTGGCTTCCAGGTGTAACGGACTCGTAACTTACATCACAATAACGAGACAACAACCAGACGGGAAAATGTATTCAATGTAGTCAGTCAGTCAGTTTTTCCGTGGCTGTGACGATTTAAATAGCAAAAATGTTTCTATGTGCGCTGTGTTGCTAAATGTTCCATGCTGAAGATTCATTTTCAAGAAAACTTGCTGAGGTTTTGCTCTCTAAGTATCTTGTGTTTTCTCCCCAACAAGGCCTCCGTATATTTTTGTAAATTACTATTTTACACACGTGGGCCCGAAGGACATGTATGTGGGAATATTCATTGGCAGTCATTTAATTTAGCTAATGTAGCAATTATGTTCACTTTTCTACTAATGTTAAGTGATTTACAGTGAAAGGAAACTGCTTTGAAGATTTGTATTGAACAGTTTGGATCATGTACATGTGTTGCCGTATTAAGTGTAAGTGGTTAAACGCTTGTATGTTATGTTGTCTTACATTATCATATACTGTTCTTTTCTGTATTGTGCTACGCTCTGCTATGTTATGTCGATCTAAATGAGATCTTATTATATATCTTAAGTTCCGCGTCTCGCATGTCCTTGCTTTGGTTGCATCATGAACAGACGTGAGACTGATACTTCCTGTCTCTCCTCCTCTGGAAGTGTGACCCTCTCATCCTCTATCTTCCCTCATCCGCTATTCTCCTCCTCACCTCCGGCTGCTGAGCACAGGTATTTGTTTTGGAATCTCTCAGTGGAAATTATACTCCATCTCGGGCGCTCCCTATCAACACACAATTATCATGGGCAATCATGCAGAACAGGGCTGAATTCAGCTGGGAGTCTGACGACATGACTGAGTGCGAGGCCCGGCTCCTTCTGGAGGTACTCTGCTCCACACCTGCGTTAAACCTCCCCATTCCTCTCCCTCCATCTCTCTCTCTCTCTCTCTCTGTCTCTGCGCTCCATCGCTCTCTCTTACTATCTCCCTCTCTCACATACTCTTACTTGTATATTGGATTGAGATTTCGTTATCTTATTGGGACTTTATTTAAAATCCATCAGACAAAATCTCTTTTGAGGAAGACTTGGTTGAACGGACCACTCCAATCAGACCCAAGACAAATATAAATCCTTATCTCATCATTTACTGATATCAACCAAGCCCTTTTGGCCGGTTTTATGACCTGTACTTGTTTTCCTCGGTGTAGCTTCCCATGTGAAATTAAATTTGAGGGAGCTTCTCTTACTCACAGCGCAGACAGATAATTGAAAATTCAGGAATTTGGAAGTGTGAATCTTGTTCCTAAGTGTCCTCTGAGAAGGCAAAGCCAATGTCACAAAGTAATCAATGCCTTACATTGTGTCGCTTCCCCCTGCATTCTGTGGCAAACCACAGATGCATTTCCTTATGTATGACAAGCATATTATAAAGCTGGAAAGGCACAGAGTTGATACAGACACATGAGAATCGACACGGGAGTCCATTGAGATCCTGATCAAATGCTCCATTCATGAGTGAAATTACCATGCGTCTGTCAACCGAGGTGTGAATTATTTCATCTACACAACCTAACTCTGGAATTGTGATTAAATGCATAACGCCACATACTCACAGACCGGAGAAAAGCGGAATAGGAGTTTGAACCGTAACTGAGACGGTACTGCCCTCTAGTGGTATATTTACTGAATGTTTTGTGATTCCAGACCTTTGTTACAATGATCCTATTTCATTGCATAAATGCCAACAATAATTTATTTATCCCATGTATAAAATGTGTCCCTTTGATTGGTCTCTACTGTTACTCTGACTTAATCATGTCAATAGAATTTAATGGTCTAAAAACAAGGATCCTCTGACTAAACTGACTGTTGATATTGTTGCCCTTTGCACCAAGAAATTCTTTATATTATTCTCTTAAGAGCCTCTTCCACTGCTCATCTTTCTCTGGAATAGGACTCTTGATTTCGGCTGGACGACGTACCTGAAGCCTGGATGCACAATTCTCCGCTTCGGTCAAGTAACAAAAGTTAGGAACCTGTTAAGTCAAAGCTTTTTTATTAGCAAACAGATAACAGAGAGAAACATTTAGGTGGACAGACAACGTGTATTATGTCAGAACCTCACAACATACTTAACAGCACACGTAGAGAAGACTGAAGACAAATCTGGCCACATAGACACAGCAGTTACAAACAATCCACATGAAAATAAATAATGCTTCAAACTCAATTTCTATATAGAATAAGCTGTACGGTGCACAAACTGGTTAAATAATAAAAAATGAATTTGTACCTTTGTACTTCATACTGAATTACTCCCCTGATGAAAAGTGTTTAGCGCCAAAGACCCCCACGTTGCCATCGATGACTCCGACACAAACAATCAGCAACACAAAATACAAAGCGTTTTTTTTCAGAATGATTATTTGTGGAGTCAGGCCTTTCTTTCACTGCTGACACCGCGTTGTGCAGACAAATATGTTGTCCTGCTGCAGTAAATACTGAATATGAAACGAGGAAAAGGCCGCGGCTACAAATATTCCCCCAACAAATGCAAATAACTATGGTGCCGGGGCGTTTGAGGAACCTTTTTAGGGTTATTTAGTTTGTATTTGATACCCAGTACAAATCAGTAACAAAACGGATTAAAAGGAATCATTCCGCCTCACAAGCAATTTTATTCTGCACTTTTCTTACACTATACAAACATAAGAAATATCTGAATAATTTGTTGTCAAGCAAACAAAAAGATGCTCCGATTAACAACATTGTTCATCAACATTTGCTTAATTTACATATTTTTAAACATACACTCGTAACCCCGGCAACCACCAACACACAAAAAGCAACATTGTTACGCACTGTGGATATTTATGCTGCTGAGAATAGCAGAGAACCGTGTGTCCTATGACATCAGCTCAGGCTGTAGTGATGATGTCACTCAGCTGTGGTCGCAATGATTTCACCCTGGAACCAACTAAAAACGCTCCAACCACCTCAGGCCCCCACCCTCCTCCAACCTGCTGCTGCTCAGGGTCAGTGGTAATGGATCTGGACGGTCCGGCCAATGAGGAGGAAAAGAAGGCCGGCCAGGAGGCAGAAGAAGATGCCGATGGGGGCGAACATGAAGGACAAACCGTAGTTGAGGGACAGATGGAAGTCTTGCCCCAGAATAGCGCGCTTGTGTTCTATGTAGACATGGACCACATCCAGCACCTGCACCCACAGCACGTACATCACCACCACGCAGAGCAGGAAGAGACCTGGTGCAGAGAGGGGGGTGTTTATACCAACCGATGGATCCCAAACAGGCTGCAAAAAAAACTATTCACCAGCGGTGGGAGAGGAATTTGGATCCTTTATGTTTATAATCTCACTAAATACAGGAGTTTTATTCAATGTACTGCTGCAAATAGCCAGTATAGGTCATCTTTTATTATATATGACATTATTATGTTGATAGTACACCTGCATCAGTGGCTGAGCAGGATTACACAGTTGCTGGTCGAGGTGTGGTTGGTTCTAGCTAAAGGTCAAATGATAAAGCTGAGGGGTCGTAGGATGAAGTTTTTTCCGTCACTCGAATTCGGAAATGTTCTTAAACCTTTACGGTTCTATATGTTTGCTTTTATGGGCCTCGCACTTTTGTGAAGTAAACCGTCCGAGGAGCCTACATGGGGAAATGTGTCCTTTGTGCAACTTCAAACACCTAATAGATAGAAAGGTGAAGGAACCGCCGGCGTACTACGTAACAATGCAATGGATAGTATTTTGCACTTGTTGTTTGTCAAAAACCTCTTTTGAAAATAAACTAGTTCATAACTAAAAGTATAAAATAAGAGAGAAGTCTAAGTACCATCAAATAAGTGTACTTGGTTACTTTCCACCACTAAAATGAAAGAATTGAAAAGCCTTACCCGACGCCAGGAAGAGGCCGCCTCCTGCTTTATACAAGCGGGCGCTGGCAAACGGAGCAGCGCAGATGATGAGGAACCCACCCAGCACCACAGCCGCCACACCGATAAGCATAAAAACGCTCCAGAAGCCTCTGTAGACTGGACAACAGAAATGTTAGTCGATCGTATCACTGAGGATATACAACTCAATCTGATTAGAGAGGCAAACTAAATAAATGTGGAGACTTACTGATTGCAGAGTCGTACTCCGTGGCATTGTGGGTCTGATGAGACACAGGGAACGGGAAGAGGTAGGCCTGCATGCAAACCTTTGAGTGAGGCTGATTGGCTGTAGAGAGATGAACAGTGCAATGCAGAAATGAATCAAATTGAATGTTAATACTGAACTGTTACGAGCCTCTCATGGATTGTGAAATGACTAAATTGTGTCAACGATGTCTGAAAGTTAAGGTAGTACTTCCACTATGTCATCATCACGCAAAACCCTCAGGAGGACCCCTAAGTGAAGGGTGCTGTTTCCCCTTTCAAAGACCACCGATCATCACCTGACAAACAACCGGGACAACGTCAACATCATGGCCTCATGTCAGTTTTATAAAGTGAAAAAAGTAAAAATTAACGTAAAAAAAATGATATTCATTCTGAGTATTGATGTCATGTGATTTTTGGTAGGCGTCACGCTGTGGACCAGATGGATCTCTGCACTCGCTGGATTCAGAAGACAGAGATAAGGACAGTTTAGGAGGAACAGGAGCGTCTCACTGTGGTCTATTTAACCGCACAAACAGGTGTGAGGTCACAATGTAAGATAGCATACTTAACCCCAAAAAACATAAAATGCTTCTTAGTAATGTATCAATCGTGATCCTTGGTCGTGTTCTTATTCTTAATCAATTGTAAATAAAAGATTGTAGCAATGTGTGATACCACTTCAATACTTAGCAGTGTTTTGAGATAACGGCGCGTACGAGGGTTTAACCGCTGGAACAACACGTGTCACTCACTGAACCAGAGATTCCACATCAGGTTGTCGTCACTGGCGTTACTCCCAAAAGAACACCTCCAGAAAAAGCCTTCATGGTACAGAGTGATGTCACTGCTGCATTTCTGCAACGCCACATCTCCACGCTGCGGAAAGGAATAAAAAAAAAGAATAATAAAGTATCACAAAATAAATTCTGACTAAAGGCTTGGACAGGATTTATATATGCAGATTCATGAATGGACCTCTAACTCGTCTGTGGATGTGGTCGAAACCGCGAGAGCCGTCTCCATACCGCGCGCGGCAGGCGTACAGTGTGTCACCGCAGTGGCAAAGAGCAGCTGCTTAGCGAGGTCAAGGGTCGAGCTGAGCAAGCTCCTCCAACCTCATGCAGGTTTGGTGCAGAGCGAGCGTGCAAAGGATCCCTGGTGCCGACGGTTACGGCTTCCACGCAACACCTCTGAGAGTAGGAGAAGCTCCGGCTATGATGACATTGGACCTTAAGGTTTCACTAGTCAAGGTCATCAATCGTAATCAGAGTTTGTCTAATTTTGGAATCAGCCCAGTTGAACGAGGACATTGTGAAGGGGTCAAAATATGTAGGACATTGCAAATAAATATTTCTTACGATATAATGTATTATTTTACTCTTTTGGTTACAGATATCGGAACAAAATAATTTAATAGAAATTCAATTCACATAGTTCAATTGTATATAACAAGACTAGTACTGTGATGCTCATAGTCGTACTAACCTGAACCGTGTAATTGCACTAAAAATAAACATTATTAGTATTAAAACTGTATACGTGCCACCACTTTGGTTTTGTTGTGGTGATATCGTGTTTCCAGTTTCAGTTCCCACTATGAAGAGCTAGGTATGTTTTAGTGTGTGATATTTAATACACTGTCACACCACTGGGACTGCTGGAATCTCAGGGGCACAAGTTACTGCTCAATCCCTGCAGAGCTGCACACGCATTACATTTAACGATGGCCGATTACATGAAGAGGTCCTATAATTGGAGCAACTGATTACAGTTTCTATGCGAAGAGGTGACTTTGATACTATAGTTACCCTAAAGGTTTAACAACGCGACTTCATAACATCACTAATGTCCATGCACAAAACAGCACCGTATGTGACCTAATATCAGGTAGTTGGGTTACAAATATCCTCGTGAAAGCTAATACTCACAACAAGAAACAAATTATAACTGAAGTCTGACACCCACCTCCACGGTCCCACGGCCAACGGGTCCGTCCGGCCTCGGGCGGCAGCTCTCTGAGGCGAGCAGCCAGTAATCGGTTCCAAACGAGAGCAGGGTGAACACGGCGGCCAACGCCCCGAAGAGCCCCGCAAAGAACAACGCAACGCTGAGCTTCATGGTCCGGGGACGAGCAGCCACTCGGCCGCTGGAGGCAGACGCTCGGGATGACGTTCTCCTTCAGCTGCGACGAGAACGTGAGGGAAGGTGGAAGCTCGTGGTTCGTCCACTGAGGGGCCTGTTTATATTGATGGTGGATCTTGACTCTTCTCCTGTCTTTCCTGTCTGTGTTATGGGAGGACAAGGCTGAGCACATGACTCCTCTGGCTGGACCCTGCCAGGGTCTGGAGTCGCCCCCCTCAACTATGCAAAATAGCCCCCACCCGCCCACCCTGGGGGCTATTTCTGGGGTCTGACTGAAGGCGGCTGCTTCAACAACCACTACTCTGGGGCTGAGTGTGTGAAGCAGTTGGGGGGGTGTGGAGGGAGGGGGATCAACGCCGAAATAACCGGGGGGGCAACTGGACACCCGTCTTCTGCACGGGAATGTCAGGGCAGGGCGAGACCGAAAGGACAGGAAAAGACACACATGTAAACACACATCAGTTTAATTTCCAGTAAATGAGGGAGGACGGCCGTTACTGTAAATGTTCCCTTACTTATTTTCAGGTGCATCGCACTATGGGAATCATGATTTGGTACTTTGACAGCGAAAACCATTTGGACATTTAGCCAGTTGTGTGAGGGCCTGGAGGTGTCATCATTTAGCAGTGGAGCCAAATAACAGTGGCAAATTGACACCCTAACGGGACCGAGGCATTCCTCCCACATTTGCTGCTCTGTAGTGTGTGTGTGTGTGTGGTGCGCGTGCGTGCGTGTGCGTGCGTGCGTGCGTGTGTGTGTGTGCGTGTGTGTATCTGTTACTCAAACTGATGGAAAATATATATTATATATTGTAAAACAACAAATAAAAAATCCTGTTGAGTTTTTCATTGACAATGCATCACAATGGCACAAACATTTTTGCTTTTGAAGTTGGTAAACGATGGTTATTAATAATATATCAGTTCCTAGTTTTAACTGCATTGCGTTCATTTACTGTATATAGGTGTGAAACTAGGGTTTGGAATTTATTTTACAATTTAAAGTGCTTCATAAGTACTTATCTTGTTTTACTTTACGCTAGAATGTATAATTTTGTGGTAAAACTTGTTGCCAGTAAATTTCTTCATAATCATCCTCAGATCTTTGCTGGTGCAGTTTATAATGCGTTGCACTTCCTACATTGTCCAGTAGGTGGTAGAAAAGTGTCTAATCTCAGTTTAGGTCAGTCCTCAATGTTGGCACAAAAATAAAAATAGCTATAAAATCTCAAATGTATATTTAAACTACACAAGTTATAAAGATGTATTTGTCGGGAAATGTATAAATATATGTTATGTCAACAGTGAAAAATTATAATTAACGTATTTAACGTTAATGTGTAGATATTTATTCATGTTTATGTTCAGCCTCTCCCGCATAATACTAACGTATTAAAGTGCTTAGCCTTGGAATTTTAAACAGCAAGTGTAGAAATCAACATTTTCAGAGAATAGAAACGTCACTATTTCGCCATTAAATTATGAATTCACCGTTTTAATTCGAAATAAGAAAGTAAAAACCCTGCTCAAGTATTTAGCGATTCAGTAGTGTGACGTCAGAGGGCGATACCAGCTGTCAGAGCAGCCACGGGGGGGGGATCACAAAAACAACACGGCAGTTCAACACCTGCGGAAATAACTCCGAGTCCAATCGTCGCTGTCGTTCCAAAATCTCCCCTATCTCTCTGAGAACCGCCATATTTCGCAGCTGTAACATTCGGACACAGACTTAGCGCCGAGCCGTGTTTCCTCACTTCCTGCCCGGGACACCTCGGACTGGAAAGGAGAGGAGCTCGCTGCCGTGTCTGGGTAAATCACAGTCCTAGCTTCCCTTCCGGCTCCAGCCGCGCTGTCACATCGGCAGGATGAACGACCAGACATGTGGCACCTTATTTCAGAAAGCAAGAGGACGGACGCGGATGATACAATGCATCTACGTGGTGGGCTTCATGGTGAGCAGCTGGTGGACGCGCCATTAAGGGATTTGATGTTTTCATAACCCGGAGGCGGGATGTAAAACCAAACAAAAAGACTTCACTATTCAGTTATAGGAAATAAGCTTCTTGTTCAAACTATGCGACTAATTAAATCAAGGTTTTCTTCCAGGTGCTTTCAGGGGATTAAGAATGTATTGATGTCTTAAAGGCTGTGTACTATTCCCTTTAACCTTATTCTTACCATTGCACAGGTGAAGGAATTCCTAAACACTCACCTGTCATACATACCTGCAATGCTATTTCAAATCTTGCATGGTTTGTAAAAACGTATGCTTGTCTTTGCAGTTTTTGTATTGACTGTTAACGGGAGACAAAAGTTTTCTATCTGTAATAATAATGTAATATATGAAGAAGGAAAAAAAAGTGCAGACATGTTGAATGTTATTTAACATCACCATTCAGTTTGCACATGTAGTTTGAAAGCTCGGGTGGGCAGCTACTAAATAAGGTAACTTTCGTTTATCATTGGAGGCTTTTTGGACACCTTTTAGTGTGTTAAGGGAGGCCTCTTCATTGGTCACTGCCAATAAAATGTGCTGGAAAAAGGACTCGCACTTCCTTGAGTTTTAAAGCATGATGAGGCGATGCAAACTGTATCATTGTAAAGGAAGCTTAAACTCCAAATATCCAAGTTGTTTGAACAAAAGATCTGCAGTCATTTTTACGGTTAAATAATCACCTAATTAAAGGTGACTCCGGGCGGCTCTGGTTTTTGGCTGACAAGTAACAACTGAGTGAACAATAATGCCTCTGACAGTCAGGCAATCGGTTAATGAGCATTTCCAGAACACTGTATGAACTGCTGTGTGGCTTCAATAAAGAGTTTGGCGAGAGCTGCACTCATCTCAGCAACGGGAAGATATTTGTTTAACCTCTGGCTACTGGTTTTACATGTTTTTCTTCTTCGGCTCAGTTTTCTTTAACTTCCTTGTTTGCTTTAGGACTTGTTTGGCGTGAGCATGATCATACCTCTGCTGAGCCATCACGTGAAGGCCCTCGGAGCGAGCCCCACTGTGGCTGGTATTGTAGGTAAATTGTGATTTATTAAGTCACACCCAAGCAAATGTACTCTGGGGTCCTCCATAATTAGGCAGAAAATAAATAAGCTGAAAAAATGCTGCTTGACAGAGTTAAAATGGACAGGTGGCAAACAATCACAGGTTTGGTGAAATATTTTTATTGAAGTGAAAAAAGTATGAGGAAACCTAAAACAACAGGAGAAAGTGCCCTCTTTTCCTGTTCTGTAACTATTTTATTGTTGCACATTGTTTTCAAGTGGAAATCCAAACTAATTCTGGAAATCTTGCAGGAGCTACATATGGGATCTTACAGCTCTTCTCAAGCACAATAGTTGTAAGTATTGACTTTGTTTTTTTTCCCCGTAAAGTCTCTGTCTTTAACCCCCATTCAGCTTCTCCTCATGGACAAGGCATGCTCACTGTTAGCTGCCAAAGTGGTTGCATTCCATGTCATCTCTGGCATTCTGTGAAAACAATAAACACTGGCTGGTAACAAACGGATCTCTGCACATTCACACACACGCAAGCTACACCTGGTTAGCCGCGGACAAAAAAAGCATCCCTCTATCACAGGAATTTATATTTTTATCCTCCCTCTGACCGGACACTGCAGATTTAATCCGGTTTTTTTTCGTATGTTGGATGAAGTCGATGATTGAAACCTTGTCCAACCGGTTAAGTTGTCCTAAAAAATGCAGTCCGGGTACTTTACAACAAGCACGGCATCTTTCACAAGACTCTCCGCTTTCCACGTCTTTCTCCTTCTGCGTGAAATTGGGTTAAATCTCGGGGGTCATGCGACAAATTAGACAGATAAGGAGTCGACTGTTGGTTCCCGCGTGCAGACCGGCTGAGTCCTGATAAACGTAGCAGTACTTGAACAATCCCACCAGGCTACACCCAGAACACAGCAAACTCAATTGGTCCTAATTTCATTATTCCATGAGGTGTGTGTGCGCGTGTGTGTACGTGTGTGTGTTGCATCCTTCCATTAGAGGTTTTTTTTTTTTTACAGCGTGAAAAATGTAGTTGGATTTGTGTTTGTGTGTCATTTTCCGGTGGCGATTATGTTTTATTCTGTGTGAAAGTTCTGGTGTGGCAACATTCTACAGATGTTATGCAGTAGACACAAGTTCCTTTTACCGATATTTTGTCTGACATTAGCGTCCTCTGACACAAAAAAAAACCTCCCATGTTGACTCCCCCGTGTGATTGTCAGGGGAGCTGGAGCGACGTGGTGGGCCGGCGCTCCTCTCTGCTCGCCTGCCTCCTGCTGAGCGCTCTGGGCTACGGGCTGCTCGGGACGTCCACCAGCATCGCTCTGTTTGTCCTCGCACGGATTCCCGTGGGTGAGTCTCAGACCAGGGAAGAGATTTTGTCACGTCGCAGTGGGAAGATCGCAGGTTTAAGTAATAAAATGAATCGTGATGGTTTTCCATTTAGCTTTATTTTACCTTACGACCTTACTGACCATGCTTTGTTGTTAAGTTGAACAGTACGTCATTTAAGTTTATAAATAGAGTTGAAATAGAACAATTAGAATGAATTGATTGATGGTGTCATGAACTGAAGATCAGTAAACATTTACATACCCTGGCTTCCGACCTCATTTTCATTTTGTTGCTAATTTCTCATTAAGTTACAGGGACGATGTCCTCTTTCTTTGCTCCTGGTAACAACACAATCTTGATTAGTACTAGTGTTATGAGAATGTAGCGCATCCGAAATAACCACATTCTCCTCATCGCCACAAAGCCACGACCTCCACCTGT
The DNA here is from genome assembly GCA_021346845.1 of Apeltes quadracus. Taxonomy (NCBI): domain Eukaryota; kingdom Metazoa; phylum Chordata; class Actinopteri; order Perciformes; family Gasterosteidae; genus Apeltes; species Apeltes quadracus. Next base: position 7,307,816 of record CM037932.1, on the reverse strand, counting down.
AAGACCCGTCACTCACTGTGCGATGACTGTCTCCTGTCTCAGGGCTGTTTAAGCACTCCCTGTCCATCTGCAGAGCTCTGCTGTCCGACCTGGTCTCCGAATCGGAGCGTCCTCTGGTGATGGGACACTTCAACGCGGCCTCCAGCGTCGGCTTCATTCTGGGTCCTGTGGTGGGCGGCTACCTCACGGAGCACGAGGGCGGCTTTTATACATCCTCCTTTACCTGTGCAGTCATCTTCCTCGTTAATGCAGGTGGGTAGATTTAGGAGAGAAATAACAGATGTATTGTATTCTTTATCTCAGATTGTATATACCCTTCCAGGGCTTGTTTGGATGCTACCATGGAGCGAGACGCTAATTCACCTAAATGGAAATCACGGCAGAAACAACGCAAGTAAAAGTTGTCCTCGCCACAACTGCTGTGAGTCCGCAAACAGTCGCGGCGGAGAGTCGGCAGCGGGCGCAGACCCGGACGGCGAAGCACCGGAGACTCTACGTCCAGTTGTTCTCGGGGGGCGGAAGGCGTCCCCGCTGCAGCGTGCTTGGAGACAGCTGTCCTCGGTGGGCTCCAAGATCCACATCGTGGCCTCCTCCGACATGTGGGACCTCTTCCTCATGCGCCTTCTAATGGCCCTAGCCATCATGCTTTACCACAGCAACTTCTCTCTGGCTATGGAGGAGCGTTTCTCGCTCAAGCCCAAGGTGACGGGTTACCTGATCAGCTACAGCAGCACCTTGGGGGCCCTGGCGGGTTTCCTGGTGGGGCCCGTCACCCAGCTGTACGGGAACAACATGCCCGCTCTGCTTCTCCACTCCACAGTTCTCACCTGTTCGCTCATTTTACTGTACGCCGCGGCGCCCAGCGTGTCGCAGGTGCTGCTCACGTCCACCTTCTTTGCCATTTCCACCACCATCGGACGGACGTGCATCACGGACCTGGAACTGCAGAGAGGAGGGGTGCACGCCAGCGGGACTCTGATCGGAGCGGGGCAGTCCGTGACAGCCGTCGGCCGGGTCCTCGCCCCTCTCCTCTCTGGTCTGGCCCAGGAGTTCAGCCCCTGCGGCCCCCCCAGCCTGGGGGTGATCTTAGCTCTCGCAGCTGTGGGTTTAATGCTCATTAGGATCCCCAAATGGGACAGGAAAGCGATGGCGAATAAAAGCCGAACGGACTGAATTTGTTGAAAAAGTCATTGCAGATCCATCCCGCGCCCTCATTCAGTGGGCGGCCCGGTCAGAAGGTGTCTGAGGATAAACAGCAGAGCCACAGTGGGCATGTCCTGCCCGGATGGACCCGGGGAAGGGTCTCTACCAGCACTGCAGCACATTTGTCAGGAAAAGCAGTAGCTCAATTAAAGTGAAGTTATAGATGAGAAGTTTAATCTGCTTCCTGCTGTGCTAAAGTTTGACCCGACAGAAACATTCGGGCCCTGTGTCGGCACACAGCGCTCCGGACCGCTTTGAAACAATGCACACTTTATTTTGAATGTAATTCTCTGAGCACTACCTTGTACGAAGCACTTGGAGTTACCCGTAGCGGTAGATCACACTGTTGTTTCGGAGTACGCGCGTCAGTCTGTAATGTGTTGGAAACATTTTACCTCAATGCCAGTCGTTTCTATGAATGCACTGCTTCCAGATGGTTCCTACGGTGGTATGTGACCAAATCTCTGTTCCATAGATTTGTTCATTCTTAAGATATTTTTTTTTTAATGGGACATTTGCTAATATGCAGGCTCATACTGGAAAAAGATTTTTTTCATGTACTTATTTTAAAATGTCTTAATATACCTGTAGCCCCCCTCTGTCTGAAAGGGTCTTTTTCAGGGCTCTCTTTAAGCCCTCCTCCCCAAAAAAAAACCCAGTTGGTGGAGATCAACAAGTGGGTTAAGTTTGACATCGGAAGGGGATCTGAATCGAAATGGCTTTCTGCATTTTGTTTTCTCATCTAAGCAGCCTACAGACAAACTGACTGGGTTGTCTTACTTTACAGGTTAGTTTTAATTAATCTGTCCCCTTTAAGTTCAAACTTCAACTGTACTGGGACCCGCTGTTGTTTACCAGCCCCCTTGTTAGGAGGGAGAACTGTATACATTTCTGTAAAGCTGTCAGTGAATCCATGAAGTACATGTCGGATTATTAAACTGATATAAATGCTTCATACAACTCATACTTACTTCCCATCTCGTCCTCCTCCTCCTCTGTGGGCGGTGTCACATTTTCATTTGCATTGTGTCCATGGTTAATTTAAGATATCAGCTTCAAACAACATATTTATTACAGAAAACTGGTGGTTCATCAATGTAATAGACATAGAAAAAGTTCCTCATGTCCAGTTGATGTAGCCTAAATATAAAAACGTTTATCCTCAAATCATACAACTGTCGCATAGTATTACATTTATACCATATAATATTTACATACATAGGTGTACAATTAGTACGAATAAAAAGTTTAAATTACATAGTCTGTAAAATCCGACAGGAAGTTAAAAATCACATCAATGTGAAATAACGGCACAGATGAAATTGGCAGAATGAGTCACTGGTGACGGCTGATATGCTGCTGCTGCTTCACTATGGTTCACTTAGGTTCTTAGGTGATCGACACCCGACTTCAAGACATTATTATCCATTTTAGAGGGGGCGGTCGCCTCTGACAAAGAACGAACGGACCTCCAGTCATCATCTATTTCGATGTCACATGCAAACCCTGCAGCTGCTTCAGAACCGGTGCACATGCTTTCACTTCTTGGGGTTCCACTGAGGCCGCCTGAGCAGAGGGTTTTGTGCTGCGTTTTCTCGGGGTTCAGAAGCCCAGCTTGGAGCCGGGGACAAAGGCTGCGGCTCCTCCTCCTCCTCCTCCTCCTCCTCTTCCTCTTCATGGCGACGGCGAGGAGCAGGAACGCGGGAGTCCCTGGAGGAGGAGTTTGTTCTGGAGGAGCCCCGCCCCACCCGGCGTCTGTCCCCCGCTGTGCACTCGTCCACCATGTGGACAGAGTGCACCTCCGTCAGGGTGTCCAGCCTGCGTAGAGGCATCGCGGCTCGGGAGGAGGAGGAGCGGGCGGGTTGGATGAGCCGAGAGCGCCTGGATGGGTACGCCGCCTCGGAGGCCGTTTCTCCATCGTCTGCGAAAGGGGAAGATCATGGCCAAATTATACCTCAGAAGCGAAGTTAGATAACCGGAAATAAACCTGGGCGCTGAGATGTACCTCAGTAGCAAAGCTCATTAAGATGCTGCCTGGTCAGTCATCACCAACGCATGTAGTGCAGCTAAACATCATTAAACTGCTAAACGTCAGCATACAACAACACAGCTGAGGCTGGTAATTAGTCATAAAATTAATCTTGTGGACAGACGAGAATCGCTGTAAATGTCATTGGCATCCTGTTAACCACACATCTAAGGGTTTTATCATTTCAGTCTTAACGTATACAGAGGCTTGAATGAAAAGCTCAACCAAGCTGATAAACAAAAAATACATGATCAAGCTTGATTTTCTGAGAGACTGAGAAAACTAAAACAAGAGAATATTTAATTTAAAGATGAATAAATCCAAGTAGGAGGCCTTTAAAAAAAAAAAAAAACTGGACCGTAGCTCACCTGCGTAGCTTGGCCTCCGAGGAGGGAATCTGGAGTCAAGGTTTTTCCCAGCAGGAAGAGAGAAGTATTTGTGGGATTTGGGTACCACCTGATAACATGGGAATCAAACAGAGCAAATGAAAGAGAAAAAAAGATTGAAGAATTAAAAAAATATATATATATATATTTCAGCTGAGAGATAAACAACCTCACATGGTTCATATTCTGCCCTCCCAGGCCTCTAAAGGGCTGAAAACATACTGCACGGCTCCCAATGCAACACCTCTAATCAATCCCAGCCGTTACGCAGCTGCTTACCGATGACTGGAAGCTGCCCGGTCGGATGCTGCGGCGGATGCTGGCGTGGCGTCTTATCAATATCTCCTTGCTCTGGCTTTCGTTGGGCAGTGCGTGCTTACTAGTGTACGCCACCGTCTGGTTAAAAAGAAAAAAGCACAACATGCAACATTATTTCACAGCAGATTATTTCCGCTCAAGTTGGAGGTGCCCATCTCTAATAGGTTTACAAGCGAGCTGGCAGGCGGCCACAAGGATTTCCCGTAAAAGTGCCTTCAACTGACAGACAAATGGAGTGTTCACATTCTTTTAGAGGGGGAGGCCTTACTAAAGCTGGCCACACCTGAACTGAAAGGGTCCGCGTCTTTGTCTGGCGACCTGCCAAACATGTGCTACATAAACTTCCGTCAACATGGATCCTTTGGACCTGCAGCCATTAGTTAGACCGATAACATGGGACAAACAGGGGCTTATTAGGACGAGATGAGAAGCATATGGTGCCCTGTGTTTGTGTACACATCAAGGCGTCTCCGTTGGTGATGTCGTTTGACTGATGGAAAAGTACTGGAGGCCACACTATGTGGTAGTGCAAAGCAGCGCTGACGGTCAGATGAATTATCCATGAATTAGGTGATACCATTACTTTTGACTTCTTCCGTACTTTGGCCTAATGGTTTCCAAACAGAGGAACTTGGACTTTTCTGTTAATGCATCTCATAATTTGCTTTATTATGCAACTGGTTACCTCACAGATGCATGGAGTAGCAAAATAAATAGGCAACAAACAAATTAGATGTTGTCAAGTAAAGTAGAGGAAGAAGTGCACATGGCGGTGCACATTATTAAAGATTATTTCAAAACTCACCCGTTGCCTGATTTTGTACATGTTTTTGGACAGGATGTCATGCATGCTCTTCAGGTTAGGAGCTAGGAACTTCTTTTTAGGCGAGCCCTCACTAAAAGACACGTGGAAAGAAAGAAAAAACGTCATTTTTTCTCTTCCTCTCAGATCTGTAACGACGGTAAAAGCAAGCGTCGACATCACCAGAGCAACAGAGAGATGTGATGGAGGCTTCTTACTAGGGAGCGACGATGGACGGGGCGGTGCTGATGCTGCCGGACACATCGTCCAGGAGCTCCATGGCGTTCTGCAGCTCCAGCTTCTTGTACAGCGCTACGATACTGGACTCAGCGCGGTTGTCTCTGATCAGGATCTTCCTCAGTATTTGATTGTTGAACTTCATAAACCTGATACGGAGAGAAAGGGGATGACGTTGATCCGGATGGACAGCTAGCAGTAAAGGCCCTCTTGCAGGATGATGGTTGAAGAATGAGGTTTGGGTGGTTATTTTTTTGTTGTGCAGTCTACTGTATGTGAGGCATACAGTATACAAGCTTGCATATTTACAGTGAAAACTACAATTGATATAAATTTAATTAGTGGAGTTTTTGAAAAGGCTACTTTTAAGTTAAATTAAGGTAAAAACTAAAACACCCAGGCAGTCTTTGTGAGACTAAACTGTGGCGGTAAACTGATTTAATGATTTTTTTTTTTCTTTTCAGAAAACCATGAAGCAATGGTTACAACTAATAGTTAACGCAGGTAACTACTATGCCACGAAACCCTCATTATACAAAGTAAAGAAGTTCTTTTAAGGGAGAAAAAAAAGCCGGCGCGGCTAATGGCGGACGCTGAACCCGACACCAAAGTGTGATTAGCTGAAAACTCTCACGGAGTCCAGGAGTGAACAATAGCATTGTCAAACAAAACACTAAGAGCAGGTAAACATAACCGTTGCCTCTCTCCAAGTTTCACTGCAGATTATTCAGTATGATATGTGGTAATAAAGCTCGTTGTTCTCGCAGCAGAGTAAGCACACCGATGGAGAGAGAAAGCTCTTACTTGTCCTTCCAGTAGAAGTGGCTCCACTGGCCACACAGGTCCTCTATGCCAGCGATGGTGTGATCCATGACCTGAGAGCCAAATGAGACCAGTCAACACTGTGCACAGAATAACAGCACGTCGCATTTACGACAAGCGCCATCTGTAGCGTACTCTGCAGTGAATCTCCACATTGATGGTGTCAAGATTGCGGTTGGTTCTGCGGACGTTGATGAACTCAATCAACGGTCGGATACTGATGCCCTGTGGAGGAGGGAGGAGAAGATTCGATCAGCACAACACAGGAAAATAGAAATTAGAGGACTTTGAAGATTCAAACTGACTGTCAAAAAATGTAATAAAAGATATATGCAGCTCCTAATGGACAAAAAAGTACTGTGGTTATTTTAAGGGAGAAAGACTTCTCAGAATCAGAAAAGACTGTTTCTGATCTGAAACTGGTCTGGAACCGAGTTATATTTGAAATTTAAATTGTGGCATACCAAACTAAGTTAAAAAGACCAATAATTTACAGCCAACAACATTGTCAAATGTTTCGAGGGCAGCTACTTACCTGGAGAAAGACAGTGAAGAGGATGACAGCGATGGTGGCAGTGACAAACAGCGGCTTGCGGCCGATGGTATCGGGAAGAGTGAAGACCAAGGCGAAGGAGATGGCACCTCGCAGACCACCGTAGGCCAAACCAAATTGATCCTTAAAGTTAAACGGAATGGTGCGGAAAGGGTTGATGATCTGAGTCAGCACCAAGACACCTGCGATGGCCAGAAAGCAAAGTTTCGGATGTTATTTTTATCTGCACTCATTTACTGATTATACTGTTACCAATGTTGTTTTAGGAGCTTGTTTAACAAAAACATAAAGCTATAAAACCCACAAGCAAATCTATTAATGGAGTGTTACGAGAGCAACTTGTAGCTGAAATAACATGTTGCTGTCCGTTACGGCGTCAAGCCCGATTCAGGGTCCATCACTGTAACAAGGCGAGCTTTAGACAAAAGAAGGTTTTTAAGAGAGTGACCTTAATGCAGTGTTCATATATTTTATGCTCATAGCAACTAAGACAAACAGTTAAAGAGGCCCTGTGGAGTTTTAATATACACAAAGTTGAGTCTACATTCAGTGTTATTGGCTGAAATGTGCATCTTCGAGACACTTGAATAGACTTTACCCCACATCATTTTTTAAAATCGTATACAGTTTAAATACATTTTGTCTTCTTTCTTGCCCTTATTGCAAATTGTGATTGGTACAGTAGTACCAACAGACAAGAAATAATCCCCCTGCCCCCTCCTTACCCAGACCCCTCCATACGAAAGCAAACAGCAGCGTGAGCAGGATGTAGCCCCAGTTCCACTCATGCTCTGTTGTTATGGTGACGACCCCCAGGAAGAAGAAGATGAGGGTCTCGGCGATGGAGCCGAGCATCTTGACCACATGGCGAATGGTTGTGCAGGAACGCTGGGAGACATTTTCCTCCACGTAGTACTTCATGGTGAGCGCACACGTCACGATGCTGCAGAAAAACACCAAGCTGCGGTTTCTGCAGGATTCTTGCAGCGTTGGAGATGGTGGGGGAAATGTTCATTTCTACTCACGCCATGATGGACGAGAGGGTGAAGAGCTCGGCCACCAGATAGGCCAGGTAGCTGTACATGAATATAAACAGTGGCTCGATTTCTCGGACCTTGGAGGTGAATCTCGTGGTGAAGGCGGCCGCGAAGCCAAACAAGATGCCGAAGCCCATCCCGCCCAACCCGACCACGAAGAACCGCGCCACCCCGAGGAAAACGTCCACTGGCTCCACCACCGGCATCTCCGCCACGAAGTTGAACATGTTGTACAACACCTGATAAAAAGACGGGCACACAAGCACGCTGAAACACTCACGCACACTAGCGATGTTTCGTGTGCAGCGCTGCATGAGAGGCCGGCCGGTGTCAGGGGGCTGCGGCCTCTCAACCACGCGGTTACAGATAACAGTGATTGGTTGGAATATTTACTCTGCGCCGTTTACACTTTGATAATCTCATTTCACCGCGCACACCGAATGACTCAGGGGTAATGGAGATTTTGCCAGAACAACCAGCTTCATTCCTTTTCCTCCTGTTCTGACAAAGAACGAGGGCAACTCGCTTCTTTTTAATGCTGTTGCAGTATTTTTAAATATGGAGTCGGGACAGCAAACAGTGACAGAGCGATTTAAGTGAAAACAAGATATTTGAGGACATTGTTACAATAAAAAAAATTCTTTAAAAAGAGGTAAAGGAAATGCTGCATGTGGGACAGTCCCTAAATGAAGCAATACTAATACACTTACTTAAGTACAAATGGAGGAGCATGCTACAATTTGGCTCAGTGGAGTGTTTTACCAGTTTTTGGATCAGATGAGCTGAATAGCACTGAAGGGATCGGCTCTATGACTACACAGACAGTGTTAGTGAATCAATGATGTGCTGGTTGGGTCTTTCCGATGGATTTTAAGAGAAATACAGAATATCAGAAACACTCTGGGGTTAAAAAACTCAACATTCATCGAAGGTACATCTGCAGGTAAAAAAATGCAGCAACCGTTTACTGATTTCACATGTGACTTCAGGCCACTCGCAAACAAGGGCAGAGCTATAGGGACTCTGGGACCTCAATATTTTATAAAAAGGAACCTATTGGAATGTCCATGCTGAGCCACACACCATAAAGCCACTGTAGGTATTTGTACATTTGGAGAACAGTACAAATTGATTAATGGGTTCTTCAATAAGTGTCTCTGCAAATGTGTGTAACTGGGTAATTGCGTGTCTTCACTACCTGCTTCAAATCTGCTACTGTGTACCGTGTGCTACTGTTAACAAAAGGAGAGCCACACCAAAGCTAAGAGTGGATGTGTGCGTGTGTGTTTCTGTTTGAACTCAACGACAAGGGAGTGAAGAGGGAAATTTGAGCATGAACTCAAGTCATTGAAGTTTCAGACAATGAAAAAGGTGTCTGCGTTGAGGCCTCTCCTCACAGCCAAATGCTGCTGACCTCAAAAACTGGTTTGGCTGCTTCTATGCAAACAAACATCCAACAGCAGTATCGTAACCTGAGCCGAACTCGCTCTTTGCCGTGTTTTCATAACAAGCATTAGTCCTGAGGACTGTGGGTCAACGTGTTGCAGAAAGTCTCAGCTTAGAGAACAAACGTAAAACTAATCTTTTTAAGCCTCCGCCTCGACCCACTCACCACCGTGACAGCATCGTTGAAGAGGCATTCCCCGAACACCACGATGTAGAGCTGCTCGTTCACCGACACGTCCTCGAACACGCTCAGCACGGCCACGGGGTCCACGGCCGAGATGATGGCGGCAAACAGCAGGTTCTCCTGGAGGTTGATGTCCTGCACGCCGAACGCCTCGATCTGGCATATGGCATACAGGGACATGCCAATGCCGATGCTGTTCCACAGAGTCCCCACCACTGCAAACCACAGCACCTGCAGACACATGCAGGGGAGGCGGGGGGGGGGGGGGGGGGGGGGGCTAAGGGTCAAATGGCTTCAGAGGAGACATTCAATCTGGCTTGGTGAAGCCGTGGCTGCTGGGTGACGTACTGTGCCAATGTTCTCGAAAAAAGGCCTGGTGGGCATAAAGTAGCCCGAGTCGAGGACGATCGGGGGCAGCAGGTAGAGGAAGAAGACATTGCTGCGGAGTACGGCAGGTGGCTCCTCGTGGACAGAGTGCATGATGCCCCCTACGATCAGACCAATGGTGATCAGGAGGCAGGACTCCGGCACCCAGATGGTGATCTTTTTGTACACATGGAAACCTGAGAAAAGGAGACACGGTTAAGAAAAAAACTAGAGCAAGGCATCTGAAAAAGTTTTTTAAAAAAAGGATGTTGTATTTGAATCCATCACCAACAAATTATTCACCAATTTTTGCGAATGAAGCCAGAAGCACCCAAAGAGTGATCTCAAAGGGTATCTGTATTCTTGAGTAATCCATCGTAAACACTGGCATATTCGCCTTTTCGGCATCTGGATATGCTTGGGGGCCATTGTCGGGCTTGATCGGTGGCAGAATTGTGACGCTGCCGGTTGGTTTGCCTGGTATTTCCCCCCTGGAGCCATGCAGGAGACTTGAACATGTGAAAATGAAGAGTAAAACTCCTCTTTGTCTTGTAATACTTAGATCCATTGAGCAGCACAAATCCATAGCCAACGCACAGCAGTCCAACTGAGTGTCAATCAATCCATCCAAATTTGATAAAAGCGGGGTAAAAAAATAGTGTGAAGAAACTTAGCTTCTCCTTTTAAACTTGATGAATTGAATGTTTCCCTGCTTTCACTCCATCTACAAGTGAAGCCTTGTATGAACTTCCCTTCGGAAGTCGGCGTGGTCCGTGTAGGTCTCCTTCAAACTGCGGCACAACACACCTGTGGTTTACCTGCCAGCGCGTCCTCGACTTCCGACACAGGCTGGGCGCGGCCCCGAGCCCCGAGCCCTGCTCTGATTGGGTGTCACCTTGCGGCGGATAAAAAGGGTGAGGCGCGGTGTTTCATTCAGGGACCACTTTGGAGTTTCGGTGACACATAAATCCTGAACAACACGATTTTCAGCTTTGTCTTGTAACTCAAAAAGCTTCACAGATATTCGAACTGATTCAGACCGCAGTTAATGCAGCTGAGTTTGCTGCTCAACACAACATAGAATAAATCAGTGACCAGATGGAAATGTGTGTTGCATACAGAGTATATCATAATCTAAATTACAATGGGTATCTCTAAACTATTTGTGGTTTTATTGTCATCTTGAAAGCTTTCACTGCATTTTGTGTCTCAGATGTTCGACTAGAAATTTCGTGATGTTTTACTCAGCGGCAGTATCAAAAACGCAATTATTAAAATGTGCACTTGTGCTGAATCTCCTTTCCATTATGACAAATGATACAACTTTGCGAAAAAAACGAATTAATTTAGGATGAACAATTAAGCCAGATCCACGGAGACTCGCAGTAAGTATTCTGTTATTCGTATTAATCGTAACTTTTCCCTGCCTGGTATTCAACTGACACATCTTTTTTTTCTGTTCGGCTGAGTGTGAAAATACCCACGCTTCCCCCATCTGAACGCATACCCATAGTACCACGTGGGTTTATCTGCGGTGGGACGGTGGCAGCCCGACGGCGCCCCCGCGTGGCGAGCAGCGGGATGCGCTCGCGGCGAGCTGTTACGTCTCGATGTGTCAGAGGGAGTCAGGGCGAGTCTTGACTGCAGACATCGTCGAGTAGCAACCAGGATGCGCATCAATATGAAAAGAGAACTTCGCATTTCTCCCGACGGTATGACATTTTCCCATTTGCGTGTGTTTCTCGTGTAGCATCTGGTTATTTGAAGGTTCGTCGATGCTGTCTGTTCGCATCGGTAGAGGCTTTGGTAAAGGATGAACATATAATGAGAATAATACATGTTTACAGACCATGGCGAGCACTCAAATGTCCATCTGTGTCTATGCATATTCGTGTCATAATGTTTGTTGTGCTGTAGGATCTGCAGCACCATGCGGCCGCCTCACCGAATGAGCATCGGCATAGATCATGACGCAATAGCTGTTATTGTCCTAGTGTCAGGGGATCATTTTGGATCCACGTTATAAATAAAATGTATCATTGGCCAAAGCTGCCATGAATAGATTCGCATGAGGACAGCTCCAGTGCACAAATAAGCTGCTGAGAAGTCCGGATGACGCCCTGTTTCACGTGTAGTGTTGCTGTAGGATTATGGGGGGAAATGTCACATAATTGTTTGTTTTATTGGACATACACGTTACATCTTAAACCGGACGTGTTGGTGTTCCATACAGAGCGGAAAGGATTATATTTGATCCGTTAACTTATTGTTTCACTCTTTTCATAACAGAGAGGGAACTAAATGTGGATTTGTGATCACCTCTTACAGCTTCCTGTGTGTGTGTGTGTGTGTGTGTGTGTGTGTGTGTTTCTTCTGATACCTTGAGTAAAGACTCACCCACTGTACAACCATGTGGGTCGGATGCTACAGCATCACCCTACCGTTCATTCACCATTCATTATAATCACCATCAAAGGTCTCTCAGCGTACCGTCGTCTTGGTAACAACAGTGATGTTTCCTCCTCACGCTTTCGCATGCATGTTTCTCCGTGTGGATAAATGTCTTCCTTTGGGAGTAAAGACGTTGGCATATTCCGCACCTCTTTGATCAATCTAAGCAATTAATATGTGTGGGGATGTAGTTTGCTGTCGGCATGGTTACCACATCAAGGAGACAGCTGTAGATCAGAGGCAGATCAGCTCAGTTCTGGACCGGAACCAGATCAATAGATTGAAACTGAGAGGGAAACCATGGCTACGGAGCGGGCACAAGGAAAGGGCGACGGCTGCAGAACAAAACGACAGAAAACAGGGAGGATGATGACAGAGCAGATGAAGGGGCATTTGGGAGAGATGTAAAGGGATGAGGAGGGGGTGAGTTAAGGACGCCTGAGAGAGGAGCACTGCAGGGGAGCCGGTGCTGACAGCATCTGCAGGGGGGGGCAGCTGTGTGCCGCCAGCCTCACTAACTGGGTCAGTTTTGTCTCCAGACCTGCATTCTCTGTGTTCTCTACTTATAACTCGCACCCTTTCCACATGTATTCTATCTCTTCTTCTTCTTCTTCTTCTTCTTCTTCTTCTTCTTCTTCTTCTTCTTCTTCTTCTTTCACTCTCCCATTGAACTGTTTTGCCTATCTGGGTCAAAGGTCACCTACAGACCAGCAGCTGTGGAACTGGTCAGTATTCAGCCTTTTGCCCAGATGCTCTTCATCAGTGTGGCTGCCTGATGCCCTTATCTGCATCAACCAACCAGAATCTGGCAACAAGCGCTGAATCGTCTTCACACAGTCCCCAATAATCATTTTAGTCCTTTTTCAAGCAGGAAAGCAACACATTCTCAGTTTACAGTTTTCCATGAATCAAAATGGGTTGCTCTTTACCTTTAGGTGTCAATTTGGGTTTTGAATGTGATGGGAATTCTTCACTATTCTTGTGCATTTTCTAGACCAATTGATAAATACAAAAGCGAGTACAAAATAAACCATAACATTTACTTCATGGTTTATTGATATGATTATTCGATGACTCAGGATGTCTCCAGATGTCTTGTTCGGTCCGACGACCATCTGCAATGATGTAAAACAAAAACAACCCCTTTGGTCCGTCAGCAAGCAGACTTCATGCAGCGGACAGATGTGACGGCGCTGATGATCTGCGGCTCCCTGTGGCTTCCTATTAGACCCACTCTGGCTTCCTACAGAGCTTCCCAAGGCAGATTACAGCATTTCAAAAGGCAGCTCCCATTGACAATGACTCCCACAGTGCGTAATGAGGCGAAGCGTCAGCGCCGTAATTGTGATCTGTTATGGTCTCCCGCGGACAAACAGAGCTTGCACCTCGCGCTCGCACTCTGGATTTCGTGTGTGTGTGACTATGCAGATGACTTTGTGTTCGCCTGCGCGCGGCACGTGACGTCGAAACCCGTCCACAACGTTTAAAAATAGACCTCCGACGCACGAGTCCTCGCACGTGAACGCCCAGTGGTGCACACGCGTTTGTTCCCCTATTGTCTGTGTAATGAGGAATGAACCGAAAAAACACACAAAGTAGACAGTGCAGCAGATATGCTTCTCAATCCACCAGGAATATGTATGTTACAGGGCACAGGAGGAGAAATGTGCAAAGGCCAAGGGTGCATATGTGTGGCACACAGACACAAGCACCGAAGAGGAAATGTTAACTTGAGCCTTTTCAATGTTCAATTTGAAGCACCTTTCAGCACCAGTTAGTCGTCACCCAACCTGCTGCATCGTTTCTCTTCAACCTTTCTCATTTTCTTCCCCCCTCCTGTGATTCCCATTTGTGCTGATCTGAGGAAAAGAAGATCCAAATATCCTCACACTTGCTGCACACCGGTGTTTTCAGCGTGTGCCGCTTGGCAGCAGCCCCAGTTTCCTCTTCTCCCGCTGCTGCCGTGTGAATCGGGTAACAGCACGAGCAGCCCTTTACGCTGCTGTTGCATAAAGCTCAAGCCTTTGAGGGTAAAGTGAGGTGTTTGTACCTGGTTGTAACAGTTGCTCTGTTTACACAATAAGAAATGGTGTGTAACATTCACTCCCTGTTTCAGGGCAGCGTTATATCAAGTTTGGTATTTACATTCACGGTCGGTGATTTTGGTGACCCGCTGTCCTCTTGTGTTCCACCACTGGCGGGTCAGAACATCTTAACACGATCAATGGTCCATAACAGAATATTATGCATCATTAATGTGACATCAATTAGAGAATGAGCTCATTCCTGCCCCTCCCGATGAATCCTTTTGATTTGAATGACTTGCTATTGTTTTTCACAGACGCAACGATCCTGAGACTAAAAATTATCCGAAAAAGAGACAAGATAATGAATACTTAATTATAAGTTAAGACTTATAGATACCCTATCAGTATCCTAGAATATGATGCATATATTTACTGCAGAAAGTGCATACACTTACCTATGTAAATATCTCTTTTTATATGCAAGTCAGTCAGAAAGGTGAAAACGACACCAGAAAAGCACAAATAGCAACAGAAGAAGAAAGGTGAAGATTCAGTGTGCCGCAACACTCAATCCCTGTAGCTGTGTGAAAAGTCACACTTTCCCCCCACTGGGCTCCTCGTATTAACACGACTCATTAAGCTCGCCTCAACCACTGGAGCATCGTGCCAACACATCCAACTTCCCATTAGTTCTTCTTTGCTTTAACCTCGTGCACTGGAGACTGTGCTGTGGCATTATGGGTACCTTCTTTGGTAATTGCAGGCGTTTTTTGTAATTCTGTCTTACTGCTCTGAGCTCAGCTGCCACATCAACGAGAGGACGACATCAGTATGAACCAGATGAAGCTGCCGTCCGTGGGGACAGCAGATGATCACGCTGTGGTTTTCTGATTTTAGATCTATCGTTGACAAACGCGTGAGCGCTCAGATTAACCCACGAGGGAAACCGACCGATATCTCAAAGAACTGAGCTGACGACGCTCCAAACTTCAGCCCGTCTGTCCTCGTGTCCGTCCTCGGCCCAACATGTCCGGCAAGGAGCGCAGCCCCCGCCACCGGCCGTGGTCGGTCTACCGGGCCAACACCTTTGATCTCTCGGCTGAGATGATGGGGCTGGCTCTCTCGGGTAACTAAGTGACGGCTGCCATGGTAACCTGTTTCCCTCTTTGGTGATGAAAGGACAGGGCGTTATAAAGAGCTCCCCCCCTCCTCTTCTCATTCTATCCCAACAGGCAACAGTCAGGACCCGGACGAGCCGGTGCTGGAGTTCAGTGTGGGTAAGTTTGAGGAGACGAGTACAAGGTAACACGCACAAACTCCTTTGTGGTGCATGGGCACAAATTCCAAAGCAGAAAGTGAATTCATATGTACTGCTCGTTCCTCTTTATTGGTGCTCCACACAAATACAAATGAATGAGTAACACTGCACCGTTCATTCGTTATCATTTATTTACTCTGGTGTGTACTTTGAGTCAATAACGCATACAACTAGTTGCAGTTAAAACAGAATAGTGCACCAAATGTGTATTGAACACCAGATGAAAATATTCCCCATCATTGTTTGACTTTTGTTTGAGTAATGTTCTTTAAAAGTTACAGTGTACATTAAGCAGGGTGCAAAAACGAATTGAACGGCACGCTACGGTACGGTACTAACAAAATAATACTTTCACCTTCTTTGTTGAAGCTGCGCTAATCGTTATGTCTCAAAGACCATCACTAAAGAAAGCAGACTTCTCTGACAAAGGTTGGCGGAGATTTAAACACAGAACGAATATTTGAATTAGCATTCAAACCTATACACAACTCCAAATGAAACATCATGGTTTTTGCAACTGTTGGCCAACAAGTTCACCATATTAGTTTAGATGCATCTTTACAGTTGCCCATCACCAAGCAGCTTCGGATGATCTTGATACATGATCATTTATTGGCTGAACCAACAACTTTCTTTGTCTCCATTGTTCAACCTAAAAGCATCACTGCAAACAGCGCCTCACAATCACAGCGTCACGCTCCTCACACAGACAAGTAACCATCCCGCCGTCTGTGATCTCTTCCCGTGTCTCTAACGTTGTCGCTGCAGCCTGCAGCGAGCTGGTCACCCCCTCTCTGGACCGCAAGCCGACCAGCTTCGTTGCCGTCAGCTGCACCACTCCGCCGCAGGCCTTCTGGACCAAGCACGCTCAGACCGAGATCATAGAGGTACCCCGCCGTCCGCTTCCCCTCGCTTCCTAACGGCCGTCGGAGACCTCGAAAACCGATTTGTCTCCTTCCCCCTCTCGCTCTCTGTCTCCAGGGCACCAGCAACCCCATCTTTTTGAGCAGCGTGGCGTTCTTTCAGGACTCTCTGGTCACTCAGCAGACTCAGGTCAAGCTTTCTGTCTACGATGTGAAGGACCGCACGCAGGGCACGGTGAGCACCCACCACGAGAGGTCTCACAAGGCCACTCCACTCCTGCTAGGATGGGATACAATACTTCTCTAACAATTATCCTGATGGGAATCCTATGAATCCTTTGTGTGTGTGTGTGTGTGTGTGTGTGTGTGTGTATGTGTGTGTGTGTGTGACAGATGTACATGCTCGGTTCAGCCATGTTTTCTGTGAAAGAGCTACTGCAGGACCAACACCACAGACTGCACCTGACTCTCAGGTAAGAGGCTGACACTACACAGCAGACGCTGCTTGGCTTCAGGGACGTTTCATTTGGTCATCGTCGCCTGTGTGTGTGTGTGTGTGTGTCAGGTCAGCGGAGAGCGACCGCGTGGGGAACGTCACCGTCATCGCCTGGCAGATAGAGGAGAAGCGAGAGCAGAGAGCTCCCGTTGCAAGATTGCAGAGAGGAGACACTGTCAATGGAAGGGTGAGTGTAATCGCTTGATTACAACATGGCTGTTAGAATTATCAGCAACTATTTATATAATCGATTCACTGTAAAATACCAAATAATCCGTTGTTCCATTGAGTATTTTTTGCTTTTGCGAATGTAAAGAAACAATCTTTAAATTGTCTGCTGTTTGTACTTTACATAAAACTGACATCAACGTTGCATCCAGATCGAGAAGAAAACTAGACAATAATAAGCTTGTTAATTCATGAATCTAAAATCTCTTTATCCTCACTTTATTCTGCCCGTCTCAGTAGCAGCACCCTCATCTCTTTCTAGTTGAATCACAGGTTGATAGCCGATGAAAGAAAGACAAACAAAGGTTTTCTTCAGGCAAACATTGTAGTTGTTTTTTCTCACGTGTCAGATGGTTCTCCCTGTCGACGAAAGCCTGACTGAATCCATGGGCATCAAATCCAAGTCTCTGTCTCTGTGTAAAGACCCGTTGCTGAAGGCTGGTGAGTGAGTGCGTGTCTATTTGAACCGTAGATCTGTGAGTGGGAGTTCAGTGGCAGCCTGCTGACACACGCCTGATGGCGACACACGGCTCCCGTGGTTTTATTTGGGTCTGCTTCAGTTTTCGGGGGGGTCATGTCTCGGATGTACCGGCTCCCCACCACCGACGGGAACCACCTTCGGATCCTGGAGCAGATGGCGGAGAGTGTTCTCTCTCTGCATATTCCTCGACAGTTTGTCAAGCTGCTGCTGGAGGAAGATGCCGTCAGGTAAACTATCGCTGTGTTACTCAATTGGAGGCGTTCATCATCACCTTTGCAGAGGAGCAGAAGCTTGTGTGTGTGTGCGTGTGTGTGTGTGTGTGTGTGTGTGGTGCAGGGTGTGTGAGCTGGAGGAACTAGGAGAGCTGTCCCCATGTTGGGAGAACCTCAGGAGGCAGATCATCACTCAGTATCAGACCATCATCCTCACCTACCAGGAGACCATAAGTGACCTGCACGAATATAAAGGTCAGAAACACAACCAGTCAGTCACAGCGAGTAGTGCACACAGGCATACATAACAGAAAGTTAATCACAAAAAGCTCTTTTTAAAGCAGAGACCTTGTTACGTGGATGTGAAGGGCTCATTTTAAGCTGAGGAAAACACAATTATTTGTTTCAATTGCTTATGTATTACATTTGTGTCACATGGTCCCCAATCTTTTATACACTGAAGCTTTAAGTCTCATTATATAAAGTTTAGAATCCAGCGTTTGGAATTTTGAACCTTGCATAATTGTATTTGTATGTAGAACTTGTTACTGTATTTATAGATACAAAGCAAAGATGTTCTTACTTTCTGCTCCCTCTCAGGTCCTTCTTTTAAATCTAGTACCTTGAAAGCTGAGAGAAAGTTGGAGTTCATTCCTACTAATCTTCACATCCAGAGGATAAGAGTGCAGGGAGAGTCTGGCTACGGTCGGTACATAAACTGCAAACATATAGTTCTCCCAGGTTTCTATAACGTTATTCGTCCAGGATCTTATTGCACCTTCTTCATCGTGTCCTCTGATCAGACCGGACGTACGACGTTGTGACTATTGGTGCACCTGCAGCACATCATCAAGGCTTTAAAGGCTGCGGCCTGCGAAAACTGCTGCATCGGCTTGAAGACGCCAGGAAACAGTGAGTGGAGCAAAACGAAAACACAAAAGCTTCACAGTCGCGTTTGATTTAGCGAGTCGTAATTCAACCTCCTTTGTTATTTGTTTTGCCTCGATCAATCAGCAAACATGAGGAGGAAAGGTGAGGTGACAACTAAGTGCACTGCAACATTCTTGTGAGCGTGTGTTTTTTTCGTCGTTGCCATGTCTTCAATACTCATCTTCGTTATCACACACGCACAGCTCGGCCGGTTCCGGCTCCAAAGGAACGGCGTACCAGCCTCAGGATGTGGTGAAAGCCAAAGAGCTCATCGGTCAAATAAACACTCTGAAGACACAAGTGTGTTACTACGCCGAACGTCTGTCGCGAGCCGCCAAGGAGCGCTCAGCCAACGCTCTGGAGAGAACGCTGGCCATCCTGTCCGAGAAGGTACGATGCTCTGAGCACAACTGCATCCGGTGAATCTAGTGTAGAGTATCTTCATCTCCTTCTGCTTCTGCCTTCTTTGACCCCTCAAATGATTTGAGTCAACACTGAAATGATCAGCAGTTCTCTAAAAATGTCTTTGAATGAAGTAAAAGAAAATGACTTAACAGATGCAAACTCACAGAAACACTGACATCCCTTAATTGAATTGTGTCTGTCGCTTTCACCTTCATTGAGCAGTCATATATGTATAATATTGCAAAGCAATCTTCTGCTAAAAGAAAACAAACGTAGCATGTTCTCTCTAATTTTAGTTATAGTTTCAATCAATCAATGTGTTGCCTCCCGGCGTCCTCTCCTCTCCTCTCCTCTCCTCTCCTCTCGCAGACCCGTCAGTTGGTGAACGTGTGTGACTCCAAGCTGCTCTCCTCGGCCATCCTCGCCCTGGCGTCCGCCCGCCCGGAGGCCACCCTGCAGAGCACCCCGTCCCCGTCCTCCTCCTCCCTTTCGCCCTCCTCTTGTTCCCCGTCTCGCTCCCCCTCCCGCCAGCCGACCTCTCCCTCCCGCCACCCCGTCTCCCCGTCTCGCGCCTCCACCTCGCCTTTCCGCCACGCGGCTCCTCCGGAAGGCGGCGACGCGAGTAAAAACAAGCGCTTCTCCCCGCAGGCAGATTTACATGAGGATGATTGGGTAAGACAAAATCCACCTACCTCTTTGATGTCTGTGTTCGTTTGGGGTTTTTTTTTATGTTCATTTGTGATGTGTTTGTGTGCAGGACAAGGTTTGGCTAAATGTGAATAAGAGCCTGGAGTGTGTGATCCAGAGGGTGGACAGTCTGCTGCAGGGAGACAGACTCCAGAGCGACAGTAGCTCGGAGGACGTCTTCCTGCTCGCCAGCGAGGAAACGGGGAACACTAAGAAAGGTACACAGACACACACTGCTGAGGTATCCATAGTAACCATCAAATCAACACCCCTCGTCTTCACCATTGTTCGTTCTCCCAGTCATGCTAACTTCCTGTCGCTGGATATTTATGATGTGAAGCATAATGTGAAGATAAGGAATTGGGTCCTTTTAAAAAAAAAAAAAAAACTGTTCTCTCAGTTGCAGCTATCGGCCCAGAAGTGGAAAAAAAGTCTCCAGGTGAGAGCAACATTTCCTCGACAGTCGATATGATGATGACATATGATGTATTCCTGCCGTTTGGAATATGGCTTGGAGTTATATTCCTAAAAATCAGAAGACACGTGTAAAGATCTTGTTAGTCACTTTTATCGAATGAGAAATGTCACAGCAATGAATAAGCACATTTTAAACTGCTGTGTCTGCAGGCGAGTGGAGCGACGCGCTGTACCCGCTCCTCACCACGCTGACGGATTGTGCCTCTCTGATGAGCGACAAAGCCAAGAAGGCCATGGTGTTCGTGCTGATGCAGGACAGCGCCCCCACCATCGCCACGAGCCTCCCCCTGCAGTACCGCCGCGACGTTGTCTTCTGTCAGACGGTCCGTCAACACGCGTCTTCACGCTCACACACACATAAGTAAAGCTTTGCACAATGGCTTTTTAAAGACATGAGCGTATTAATATGGCGTTACGCTTCTCGCAGCTGACGGCGCTGATCTGCGGCTTCATTATCAAGCTGAGGAGCTCTCTCTGTGACCCAGGCTTCCTCAGGCAGCTCCACACCATCGGCTTACTGGTGCAGTACGAGGGCCTGCTCAGCACTTATGGTAACCTTCGACCACAGCAAACGTGCCGTCACCACGTTTCACTGAAAATGAACCATGATATCAAATGATGACATCCCAGGCGGCGATAACGATGCCAGTATCTCCTTCGCGTGGCCTTTTCTGTGATCGTTCTCTGTGTCTTGAAGGTGAGGAGCTGGCCATGTTGGAGGATATGAGCGTCGGAGTGATGGACCTGAGAAATGTCACATTCAAAGTCACGCAGGCCACTTCGGGCTTCGCGCCGGACATGCTGCCGGTGATCACGGGAAACCGCAACGGCTTCAACGTCAGGGTTCCCATGTCCGGGCCGATGTTCGACACGCTGCCGCGGGACATCCAGAACGGGATGCTGCTGCGCGTGCAGCCCGTCCTCTTCAACGTGGGCATCAACGAGCAGCAGACGCTGGCTGAGAAGTGAGTTCCTGAGGTCAGAGGACGGAGAAACAATATAGTATCAACACTTCAGATTTATCACCTCAAGTTTTATAAGAGTCAAACAGGGATTTTTCTCCTCTTTATTCACCCCGCTGCCTCTCAACGTCATTTGTCACGGTGAACATCAAGTACAAAAAATGGTTTGAATTAGGAATTTGTGATTAAGGCTACTGGTTAAAGATAATGGAACTGGGCTGGGAATGTGACGTTTAAAAACAACAGTACCCTGAATTACACATTAAACGTGCATGCAGTAAGCTTGAAGCAGAAAGATGGAATATTTAGAAATCACGTTACTTATTAGGGGAGGACAAGTGTGTTCGTCATTAAATATCCAAAATGCGTGTCCAGGTTCGGAGACACGTCCTTACAAGACGTGATCAACAAGGAGAACGTGACTCGCCTCAGCTTGTACTACGACCAATTTAAAGAGGTCCTGTCAGAAGATTGTGAGTGTACACGCGCACACGCCAAACACTTCTGATGACCTTTTTGACTTGCCCTCATTACCTCTTTGTTCTCTCCTCAGGTCTGCCTCGCTCTCGCAGCACCACCAATCTGCCCGAGCTGCTCAAACAACTGAGCCAGAACGTGAACGCCAAGAAAAGCAAGAACGTGGAGATCTTGTGGCAAGCAGCCGAGGTAGACTTCCCTCTCACGTCTCCTCCATGCCGATTTGAAAGCTCTGTCTTCCTCTGACCTCTTTCTCCGGACCCTGAAAAGGTATGCCGCCGCCTGAACGGGGTGCGTTTCACCAGCTGTAAAAGTGCCAAGGACCGCACGGCCATGTCTGTGACGCTGGAGCAGTGTCAGATCCTGCAGCAGGAGCACGCCCTCGCCCCGCAGGTCTTCTACCAGGCCTTGGACTGCATGCGCAGGTCAGCCGGATGACGTTGAGAGGTTATGAAACAATTAGAGGTGTAAATAATACATAGCTTCTGGTTTCCCCACAGTGAGGGCTGCAGGAGAGAGAACACCATGAAGAACGTGGGATGTCGTAAATACGCCTTTAACTCTCTGCAGCTCAAAGCCTTCCCCAAGCAGTATCGCCCTCCGGAGGGCACGTACGGGAAAGTTGAGACCTAAGCGGACTCTTCTGAACGGTGGAAAAAAAACAAAAGGCCGAGGAGGATAACGATGAGAGCACCACGCAAACACAAATACCGAACACTAACTGGATCAGCAGCCGTTCGTTTTGTGATTAGTCACCGTTAAGATGATAAATGTCCAAGTCCCAGTGCTACTGTAGATTGTTTTATAGTGGTTTCCCCTCTGCTCCAGTAGTGCTAGGATCACACACTTCTCACAGCGAGCAGACCGCTGCCGCACCAGTCGTAGCATCGGGAAGCATTTCTTTTCTTGTCCTCACTGCCGTTATCTGCTCCGCTCATCAGTTATTCAGAGGAGGAGGCTGCCGATGTCCTGCATTTTTCCCAATGAATTAATCCAGCTGGCTGCTGACACAGCTTATTCCCCAGAAGCTCATTGCTGCTGCCACATTTGATGTCAACAGTGCACAGCGGTTTTAGGAAATTACTGACATTTGTTTCTATGTTGTTTGTGTTTAGGAGGTAAACATGGGCCACATACAGGGTAAGAAAGTAGTGGAATTGCTAAATTTGGTTTTGGCCATTAAATTGGATTTCTTTTTAAAGATAAATAAAGAACAATACCTTTTTTCTTTAAAGCTACAAGTAAATTGAGATTGTGTAAATTGAACAGACAAGAGGTGAAAAATGTAGGAAAATCTCAACAACAGCAAGCCAGCGAGTGATTCTCTAGTTATTGCAAATGTCTCTTGAGATTATGGTTTTAGGGAAAATGGAACTTGGAGCTGTCTACATGAGCAGATGTCCAGCGTAGCTTTGATCGGACCCGTAGGTTCTTAAAACCGATGTCTTTGCTCGTTAAGAAATTGCGAAAGTACTTATTTACTTCTTGTCTTTCTTCCTCAATCACACTATTATTCAACATTATCACTCTCTAGAAAAAGACACAGCTCTACTTTAGAAAATACATATCTCACACCACTCTTTGTGTGTTTTCAGTTCGACTTCACTCAGTTGAATTATGCAGAATTTTATGACTGACATTGGATGAAAACTTAGAGTAATAATTTGATCTGCATGAAGAAAAAACCTACTGTTTTATTTTTTTGAAAATTGTAGACCGTTGCGATTACTCATAAATACTTGAAAGAAGCGTTTTTCTACCAAACACCAGTTTGACACTTCCGGGTTACAATGTACTTAATTGTATGAAACTTAATAAACATAAACAGTGGATTTTATTTTGCTTACAGTTATTCATGTCAATATGGCTGTCGTTGCCAAATGCTGTCTTAGTTTTCTCCATTGCTATTGAGGCAGTAGGAACCTTGATTTGTTGGTTGTACATGCACACGGGTTGGACCTTTGGAGTTTTGGAGAGTCCTGCACCCCCACACAGGTATAAAGTGAAACTGCATCATGAATAAAGGCTTGTCGATGTGGCTGTGTCCGTGATTGAACTTCATACAGTATGTTACGTGAATTAAGCAGAAAATAATGAATCTTCTAAAATGGCAAAGTGAAAACAAACTTCATAAAGTACCTCGACGGAGAATTAAATTACATTCCATTAGTATCAGTACTTCTCAAAATGGCCTCGCCATCCAGGCCTAATTTACCAGATGAGCAAGGTGCAATTGCTCCGCGATTATTGTGGCTCCATGCATAACAACAACTATAATCAGAAAGCCCATTAAAAACACAGGAGGATGCCGACGTGACGAGAGCGCCACGCAAACACAAATAACAATGTGCTGATCTGTTTAAGAAAATTCGCGGAAGTGATGTCATTGTCACAGATTGCATCGTTAAAACGAAACTCACTTCACCGTTTAAACGATGACCCAAGGTCAGCACATCGAAATTCGCCCATGCATGCGCGTATCGATCTACGCCATTACAGTAGATCAATTATAAAACACTGAAGGGGAGGGTTGAACGGACACGTGATTGTAGTTTAGTGTCTATATGTGAGTTTCCACCATCACGCCTGACGAGTGAACAAACGCTCTGTGCAGTTTTTTGGTGCCAATAATTTATGGCAGAGTGAGAGCTCCTCTCGTCCCTGCTCTCGGAGTCATCTGCAAGGCGCTGGTTGTCAAAGTCCGACGTGGCGCGACCCCGTCCCATGTTTACAGCAGCTTTGCGTGGAGGTGAGACGAGGCTCCACATTTACCTGGAAACTGGAGGTGCCAGAAACACTTTAAACTAGCAGCGCATCCATATCTTTCTCCGTCATGTTGGCCCGTGCTGTGCTCTGTCGATTAAACAGATGAACGAAACATTTGCATGACATTTGCATGTCCATGATTGACCAAATTACATAAATGAAACTATAAATATAGTCACGTCATGAGTGTTCTACATTTTAAGCACATTTTGCCAATGGTGCGCCTGTACGATAGTATTTAAGGTGTTACTAATATTGATAAAGTAGAGGCTCTTCACCTTTCACTGTACATATATTGGTGTTTATAATACAATTTGAATTGGTGTTGCATGTGATACTTGCAACAAGTGGAGTGTTTATTCCACACCTGTTGACAGTCAATGATTAACAAGAAGCTGAGCTATTGGTGGTTTTCTCTTCCTGTTTGCTTCTTGCTGCTCAAAGGTTGTTTGCAGCTGAAGGTGATCGGTTCCCTTCACGGCAAAAAGAGATTCTTCAAACAACACAGTTCATTTTTTTCCCACTCAGCTACAAGTAGGTGCAAGTTAAACGATTGCACCGCATCTCTTTTAACAGTGATTTGTGACAGACGATGTGCCCAGCTCACTGGAGGAGGAATCCCAAAGTGTTTGAGTGCCAGCAAAGTCCTTCTAGGCAAGTCATGCCACTCGCCGCCATCTTGCCAACGCCTCCGGGCAGCTATTTTGGCTCTAACAAGACCAGCCTCCTATCTCAATCAATGGGAAGAGATCCGAACTGCACTTTCACGGGTCATCGGGACATAAAAACTACATGTATAGAAACAGCAGTAGAATATGATAAAAATCGCTGAAAAAGTTTGATGACTTTGCCCCAAAATAAGGTTTAAAGCGCCTTTTCCCCTACAGGTTACTGTTACTACGCATGCGCAAGGCTTCACGACACCAACTCTCATTTACGTCTCTACCCAGAATGCCGGTGTTACGCCATCGTCTCCGCTGTCGCAAAACCTCAGCTGTGCGCATGCGTCAGTGTAACCAGACGACAGGCTTAAATGTTTCCCGGCTTGACTGTTAAAAAGCAGATGATTGGCTTTCCAGTGGGAGGGGCGGGACATGCGCATACAACCGCCATCTTTACCGTTACGGGTTTTCCTACGGGAGTTGTATTGAGAATTGAGGAAGTGGCATGTCTCCTTATATATAGTCTCTGGTGCCAGTCAGGGCAGCAGTGTTTTCTTCCTCCTCAGGGTCCACGATGAGTAGGAAGCTGCTGGTGGATGTGGACTGCGGGGTGGACGATGCTCAGGCCATCATGTTGGCGCTGGCCGCCCCCAACGTGGAGCTCCTGGGGGTCACCTGTGTGCATGGGAACACCTCACTGGAGAATGTGTGTAAGAACACGCTGAGAGTTCTGCAAGCCTGCAGTAAACTTGAGGTGGGTGCGGGAGGTGCCTTTCGTATGACCCCGGCATTAATTACTTGTGAGCATTGTCTTTTTTCTTATTGACCATCATCAATGTTTTTGGAACAAGAGTGTGAGAGGAAATTGTTGGTGGCATGCAGGCTGTTTATTAACAGCTTCTCCCTTTTTCAGATTCCAGTGTTTAAAGGTTCTGCCAAGCCGATCCTTGGGGACTGCATTGATGCGGGACAATTCCACGGGCGAGACGGACTGGGAGACGCTCCTGACCCCAACGCCCCTGGTCTGGACCTGCTGCAGAAGGAGGGCGCTGTGTCGGCCATGATCAGGATCGTCAACGAGAACCCGGGGGAGGTGAGAGGAGTGTTTGACAGCTCTGTGTGGGGGAAGGAGTGGTTGCCCCTCTCAGGTCTTTCAGTCTAGGTTTTTTTGCCCCCAGGTGTCTCTGGTTGCCACGGCGCCGCTCACCAACCTGGCTCTGGCTGTGAGGATCGACCCGTCTCTACCCAACAAACTGCGAGGGCTCTACATCATGGGAGGAAACACTGAATGTCAGTGAAGTCATGAACTTGAACCAAACAGTGGTGAAGGTCACAGAGTTTCCGACTGCATTATGTACTTTGAGGAAAAGGACGTCCCATATTTTCATTTATCAGTGCCCCTCTAATTGTCACGGATGTGAGGTGGTGCAGGTGGCCTCTTGTTTCATGTCTGTTTTATTGCAGCTTTCCCAACATGAGGATTGTCTACTACTTTATAAACACTATTTAGGGGTTTCTACTGTTGGTTCAGATGAAACAAGCACATCATTGATATCTGGCATTATTCTAACAAAAGCATGAGACGAGTAATACAAGTGGTAATATACGATTCTTCGAAAGGAGAACCTCTGTCATCTGTCCACATCCTGTAACAGTCGAGTTCAGTGAGCGATCAGTTCTTTCTGTGCATCGCTCCTTCAGCTCGAGGAAACACTACAGTGTGTGGAGAGTTCAACTTCGCTGCCGATCCAGAAGCTGCGTACATTGTGCTGAACGAGTACCAGTGTCCCACCTACTTGGCCTGCTGGGAGTTTACCTGCTACAGCAAGCTATCCTGGGCAAGGCATTTTCACATTTTACAACCATATTAATTCACCTAACTAATTACAGCAAGTTGCCTTTTTTCAATTAGATAATGCATTGATGTATTGCGCTGTGTTTACATTTTCACTGGGGTTGACAGGAGTTTTGCGACGCCTGGTTGGCACAGGACACCGACAAGGCTCGCTTCATGGCCCGGATCTTCCAGCACAGCATCGAGGTGTCGCAAAGCGAGCGCTTTCAGAAGGAGTTTGTCGCCGGCACAGGTTTCATTTCCTGCGACTCGTACGCCATGGCTGCCGCCGTCGACGATTCGTTCATCACAGAAAGCGACCATTATCCAGTCAGCGTAGAGCTGACTGGCACACACACCAGGGGCATGATGGTGGTAGACACCGCGGGCTTCCTGAAGAAGGCCCACAAGGTGAATATCATGAAGAAGGTGGATCTGGAGAAGTTCAAGCGGATGATGACGGCTGCTTTGAAATGACAGTTAACAGTGGAGTTGTAGAGGTTTTTATAACTTGTACAAATGCGCAAATAACTGCAAATGTTCCCTGTCTATTGCGCGAATGACTAATTTCCAATGTCATGACAGAATTTAAAATGTGTGGAATGGCTTATTAAACCAAAAGGTGTCTCCCAGACAGATGTGGTTTGATGACAGGCTTAAATTGTAATAAACTCCACATTTTATTAATTATTTGATTACATTGAGTTTTTCATAGCAAACCTCAAAGGTTTTGCTTGCTTTGCTGAGTTGGTCACCTTTGTATCTACATTGTTCACATGGTTGTCCTTTGGTTCCCAATGTCTTGGATATGTGCTGCAGAGGAGGTTCTGAAGCTGCACAGCCGCAAGCAGTGCTCATGGATGATGTACCAAAAGTGTTTCTCATCCAGTATTCACTCCACCACACGGCTGCGTCAGACGGTTCCTCAATATCCTTTTCTTCCTCGGAATCTCGACCGCGTGTCCAACTGTCAAAAGAACAAGGACATCGGTTAGTGTGCAGCACAGCTAAAAAAACGGAGCTAAAAAAAAAAAAAAGGAAAGAGGCAGATCAAATATTCCTTTTACTTGTTCACCTCCCACCGGTTCCTTGTTGCACAAATGTTCTCAAAATTGCTGTAATTGATTACGGCTGACTTACCATTGACCGTTTGCACTCAAAGAAGGACGTTTGCAGGGCTTTGCAGTGGCCTTCCTTCAAACACTCACTGGGCATCTTCCCCTCCTGGCACATCGAATAGGAAACCAGTTAGAATATACTGGGCAGCTCCCAAAACCACAAATGTGCGATCTCTCAAGAATAATATATTTGAAGCTGATATCTAAATCAATTGACTTCTGTTACACGGTTTAACTCAGAACAACATCCACATCTAAGGCTGTAATGTGTGTCTGATGTTTCAGATTACCAGAACTCCCTTATGGGAAGTAGTTGCACGGTGTTGGCAAGCGAACGAACAACTGCATATAAACCACATGTAAACAGCGTCTCACATACATTCAATGGACATTTGGTTACATTTACTCCTCGTGTTGGGTCCCGCTAAACCTGAAAGTGGTTAAGTGAGCTAGCGCTAGCTAGCTAGCAGCTAGCTGTGTTACGGCTGACTGGTTACGGTTCAATTTTGCGCCAGGTGGCTTCATGGCAACTCAACTCCAGGCGTTTGTAGTATGATCCAACAAAGAACCGTCTAAATTGTGTAACGTGACATATATTGTTACATACTTCAGATGTTATGACCAGATGACGTTTCTTTTGGTTTTTACCTTTACCACGCAGTCGTGCTCAAGGAGACACGCTTTGAAGTCCTCTCTGATCCCGGCGCACGCTCTGGTGTCCTCCTCTTTATCTTCGTAATATTTCGGCATTGTGCAGAATCGTTAACAGCAATGTTCAGTTAGTCATAAATTCAAAAGTGTAAGAATCTTCTAGCTAACGGGGGTCAATGTTATTAAAGCTGTCAGCCGCCATGATTCTGAAACTGCATGATGGGAAAACGGAAGCACAATAGCGCAGTGCATGCTGGTTGGTGTGTCTTTCTTTCTTAGGGCTCTGATAACACCGAATCTATCTTCTAGTCATGTTAGCTGTAGAATTGGCTTACAGCTATTCTGAAATAAAAGCCTGTGAATGTAGATGGCATGAGTAAAAAACAAACCAAAAAACAAAACAGGGAAAATGGCTATGACAACTTGTATCATTTATTTCAAAGATGTCCGTGAAAAATGAATTCAAAAACATCAATGACAGACACACGTACATGATGAAGGCACATGAACTTATGGGTGCATTTGGTTGTCAATCAAGTAAAGAATTCCTTTTCCCATGTCCCCTTTCCAATGATACCGCAAGACTCATGACAGTTCGTGCCGTTCTCATGCATTTACTTTGTGTCTTTATGTGGATACCAGACCAGAGGGAGAAGCCAATCCTGCTAGCAGCACTGGAAATTATCCCTTTCCAAATAGTGACATGGCTAACTGTCATCTTCTCCCAATAAAGCAAAAATGATCTGATGAAGCGGCAGAAATCCAGTGTTCAACTTTAAGGTAGTTTTCTTGAGTACGGCTCTAGCATGGCTGCTTTTGATCAGGGGAGTTGAGGAGCCTGCTCTGACCAAAGCTTATGAACTACAAATAATAATCATGCACGCGAACTTGACTAGCAAAACTCTATTCAACCAAAAGGCACTTCACTGCACCGTTTGATACACTTGGAAAATGTAGAATGAGTCAAGTTTAGTATAAATGGCTTTCGCTCAAACCATTAACCACACACACACACACACCCACAAAAAAACAAAAACAATTCTGAAACATGTCAAGGGAATGTCAGTAAACTACTTAACGAGGCAGGAGAGAAAGACAGGGAAATAAAGACAAATAATGTTCATAGATTTTTTAAATTATTGGCAATCAGTAAAAGTACTACATTACAAAGGCCAAATTACACAACAAAAGGCTCACTTAGCAATAATCAGTAGTCATAGTATTTTGTCCAATCGCAAAAAACATACTTGATTAGACAAAAGATTGTTATGTAGATTCGGATGAGTCGTGAAATGAGCATCTTCTCTGGGATGGAAAGTTTAAGTACAATGGTGAAGCATGTGGTGATAACAAAAATAGTGAAAAAGCAGTGCAAAACATGCCGTTTCAGGTGGTTAATATGGTACAAAATCCCAGTCTCTATTATAATGCTTACTTAGGGTAACACCAATCAATAATTGGACAGTGTTATTTAAAAAAATATTAGAATATCCCTCGATCAAAGTCTAGGCAAGAGTGAGCGATTGGAATAATGTTGCTGAGAAAAGTTCAAGGGACCTGGATATAAGGCACATTCTTTCTAATTTTGACCCACAACTTCAACAGAACCTATTCTCTATTCACAAATCTCCTTCCATTTCGGACTTTACCAAGTCAAAAAGAATGGTTTAACTTTTAGCTCAAGTGAAAATAAAGCGTTATAGGCTGAACCAAGCTACCTGCACCCAAGTAGCTGTAATAATGAAGAAAACCCCCCACACCCCCCCCCCCCCAAAAAAAAATTAAACAATCACAAAATAATCAGCAAATAAAACTGACTCTGAACTAGCATAAACATCTCTTAATAGAATAAAAATATATTTTTACCTCTTGTACAAATTAAAGATGCATTTCAAATAAATTAGGTCACCTTCATCGATCGTCAAAGCTGTAATAATATATTAATATAGCAATATATTGCTTCAGGAAAATGACGCCAAGGCAATGTCTGATTAGTTTACTAGAAACGGACACAAATGTCTTACACGGCCTGTCGGACAAGAGGAGGGATGGATATAGAGTCCATGGTACTTGGTTTGGGGAGGTTACCATGGAATCAGGCTGTTATTGACTGGCTGCAAGCAGGGTTTGGTAACAGTGACTTCATCCTGATTTTCAAGGACAAGTGGAGTATTTGAGTGTGGTTGAGAGGGAAACATTGTGGTTTGGGCTTCTGATGACCTCGAGCTCCGACACCTCAGTCGGAGGACAACTGGTCATCGGTGAGCACAACATGCTCGACCATGGTGGGCTTCTGTTGAGGCGACAGTGACAGTGCAATGCCCCAGCTTGCCCGCAGGTGGCAACATTGAATAACAGGAAGAGGATTTGGCAGCCTTCAGGTGACTGGTTCTCCTCAGATGTGATGGTCCTTCATTCCAGCGTTTGTTTACCCGATTGAGTTCAAAGCTGCTGAACAACAGTCACTTTGAGAACGGAGACGGGAACAGATGTCTTCACATACACCCCACAGTTGTTCTTTAGGACAGTAGTACTCACATTCTTACAAAAAGACCACAAGAGTGAGGGCATGATGCAGACGAAAAAAAACGATAGATGAAAAGCCAAAACAAAGTACATTAGCGAGGGACAGTGAGGGGGCGTTCCTTAGACGAGCAACTCTAGCGGGCTCTCCTGGATTCACTGCTGATTGCTGTGTGTCCAGAGGCCTCGCGGCAATCAATCTAAGAGATTTTGGTCCCCCGGCGGCCATGATCCATGTGCCTGCTCCGGAACAGTCAGCCAGCTATCCGTTTTATATGTATCTGCAATAGGAAAGCAAAGCGCCACGTGGGGTTACTGGATGAAAACAGGAGTCAGTATGCATCTGGAGATACTGGCTTGTATTTTAATCATTTGATTGGATGGGAGGAGAACAGGTGTGGTATGTGATTGGCTTACTTCACTGAGGATGGCCCACACCGCTGAGTCTTTGAGAACTGAAAGCCGAAGCGCTATGATGGGATTGAAAGAAGGATCTACAGCGCCTTCGGCTACACCCTTCTCAAATTGACCTGTTCGTTGAAGCACACAAGTATTATGAATCATATGGATAGCGTTGTTGTATGCTCAAGCTTTTTTCGCTATGCACTTTTCAGGACACACACACACACACACACACACACACACAGAGCACCAGGATACTGTTAAATCCACTTACCAATCCTGTAAAAGCGGTCTTCAGTTCGCTTATACTTCTCTTTGGTCTGCGGTCCAGGTTCCTAAAGTATAAACACATTGAAAAGGGAATTAGTAGAATAAGATAGGAGACAAAAGGAAATTGTTAATAACTGCTCAAAAGATCAGACGCCCAAATCTGGGCCTCGACCAGCAGCATAAATCGAAATATCTAAATATATCGCCTCTGGCACAGCGAGCAACTCTGTCACGCTCACATTCTTGTCAAGAATCAATATGCTACGTCACTACGACCTACCACTCAATGTAATTGAATCAAAACTGCTTGCACAGCACAACACAGTAGGGTGACAGAATGTGTGTGTGTGTGTGTGTGTGTGTGTTTGCCTACCGAAACAGGCAGTATTTCCACTGAGGTGTTCTGGATCTTGTCCCCCGGGTGCTCTTGATTACCACTACGAAACAGGAACCTGCCAATCAAACCAAGCATTCATTTAAAGATTTAGGAGCCCAAGTATGTTTGCACTTTGCCATATTGTAGCGGCCGCTCAGACGCACACGGCCCATGCTTGCATAGTGTGATAGAGACTATCTAACGGGGTTGAATGTAAATTATTGGTTTAGTGTTTGCCGATTGATCTCTATGTACTTAGCAAACAAAGTAATAACATCCAAGGTACTGGCAGTAGGTTAATCGAGGAGTTATGTTTGTGAAATAAAAAATTGGGTTTGCAAAAGTATGAACTCCCCTGGTCAGTGGGATACATTTTCAAAGCTTCCATTTCATATTTACGTTATAGCTACAAGCTTTGAACATGAATTCCAGTGCATAATGTACTTTAACAGGCCGAGGAATGTCAGTCAATGCCATGGAGGTTTATTAGATTCCACAAAGCACGCACTGTGTAGAATATGACCTTCATTTTTGCTCTTTTGGGTCATCGTTTGGAGTAAAGGTTGGCAAGATTTAAAGAAGAAATAAACCGTGTATCCTTTACTTCATCGGTAAACTAGGTTTTCCAGACCGCTGTGCTCCGGATTTACTTGTGTTGAATGTTGTACAGCCGGAGAGTAGGCGACAGAGGAAGAATGCCAGCCGGAGACAAAGACAGTGACAGATTAGAACGCATTCTGTATTCCCCAACCAACGACTGGTGAGATCTTATCTAATCAGCAGAGCAAAACACTTACACCAGTGTAATTGCTGCCATGCAAAAGCAGACAAAACACTCCAGTCAAGACACTGGAACACTGGATGGACCTTTTCCCACTAACCACCACCACCACTTACTTGCCAAGTGACTGACTCATACACTCGCTGACTGCACATTATCTTTGAGAACAGTGGATACATTCCACTTCGCCATAAAATGAATATCCCGTAACCAAATATTAGCATCCCTTTTAGGGCTGCACGAATTCTGCTATCAGCTCGCTTTATATGTTCGCTGTCTTTCTCCCACTCTACCCCGGCTCCACCGAGGGTAGGAGGCTGGCCCTGAGAATGCTTATTTTAGAGCACTCTCATTAGCGCAGCCTGATCCCTGAAGAGAGACACACACACACACACACACACACACACACACACACACACACACACACACACACACACACAAATACACCCACGGTAAAGCTAAACCTGATTCACCACAGGCAGATAAAAGTGAAACGATTTTTGCATGTGCATCTATGTGGGAATGTTCAAGACGTTATGAATAAAATCCTCTCCTCACCAAATTATTTGAATACAATTCTTAAGACACATCACAGTCCCATTAAGCCCTTAGTACGTACTTCTCTATGCTAACAGGTCGGTCAAATTTGAAGAGGATGTAGTCTCCTGTAGTAGGAGTGATGGCCCAGAAGAAGTCCTCTCCTAGGTACGTCTTCTCTAGCGTGTGACCCTGATACACCTGTGGAACATAGCAATCATATAGATGTTGTACTTTCAGAGTTAGGGTTTATTAATCGGTTAGTGATTTTTATAATTGTAATGAATTTGATCAATCTTATACAGGAACATTAATAAATAAATACAAGGACGACACACTGAATAAAAACATACAGGCATACCTTTGTGTTACTCTGTGTTGGTTGGCTTTAGGCCATTCGCATTATACATTTTCTAATTTATGCATACAATTCCATCGCTCAGCAGATTGAAAAGAGAATATATTTCAGTGGACACGTTACCTTCACTGAAGTGGACACCTCGGCCGGGGGGTTGACGTGCATTTTATGGAGCAGTGGCTTCAGGAAGTCCTTGTCCTAGAGACAGCAACAGAGGGTAAACAAACATTCCTACACAGGAAGTAGCGTCTACAATTGTGGCGAATAACCAGCTGTGAGGGCGTGATACCGACTGTGAGTTTTTGGATCTTTCCAGCAAGAGAAGAATGGAGTCCCACGTGTTGAAACAGGGATGGTCGGAAACGCACCCGTAGGCCGGACTTCTGCCGCTCGCAGTGTTTCTTAAAAAAGAAAGGACACGGGAGAAATGATGACCCCCCGTTCCTTTTACAATGACACCCATGTCAACACAGTCATCCACATGCATGCATACCGCATCTTTCTCAGGGTTGCAGACTTTGACCCAGAGAATATGATCCAGCAGCCAATCGATGGGCTTCTCCTTGTAGAACATGAAAATGAACTCAACAATGAGGTTTAAGTCCGGAGCCTGGAACATTTTTCCTGTAGGAAAGAATCAGAATTTACAGACATTTCTTGGTTGGACAGAGATGCTCTCAGCACCATTAATAGACGAGAGGATTAAACTATTACGCTGAACAAAAATAAACCTTTTTAGTATTCAGCTTGGATCAAAATTGTACTCGTTCCTCATTTACATAGTGTAGTGATTGATGTGCTTCAACTGGATTTGATTTTCCCTCCCTATCATGGCACTTTTCAATGACCCAATTTCTAGGCCCATCAATATAATTGCTATGCGTTTACTCGCTACTGCAAATCAATGGTGCAATTTACTGTTTATCAGAAATCCAACATCAAATCCGCCAAAGCGTATGAATGCTTCGCCAGGGTTAAAAAGCAGACTGCAGACTGTGTCGCAGAGGACCACAGGTCTCTCCCCCCGCACCCCCATCATCATCATAATCATGCAGTTTCAGGGTAGATGTTGAGATGGAAGTAGCTTAGCAGCTAGCTTAGCCTATCAGTGAGTGTTCAGTTTGTCACTCATCTCCCTTCTGTTTGACACGTCGAGGAATTCCTGTGCACAGTTCTCCGCTGTTGCGCCTGTTTGTTTTACTTCAAATGAAAAAGCTCTTTCCATTTTCAAATACCGTCTTGGTGTCTCCGATTTCGGGGTCATCGCACACCGCAAGTAGACAAAGCTACGCTCACGGTGTTGAAATTGCAATAATCGCATACATTAACACCTTAATTTTGGCTTCCCTAATACAGAGTAATAATCACATGCTTTATGTATTGTACCAATGAAGCCCAGCTGAGAGAACTCCAGGATCATCCAGTCCTCTGACGAGAGCTGCAAGGCAAAGTTCTTCATTGTGGCAAAGTAGTTGGGCTTGGCCACAATGTCATCTTCCAGCTGAGGGAACAGGGGCACAGATACAGGAGAAAAACCGTTGAGAAAAGAGTTAAGGAATAATGTTGCTACAGCTGGTGAGAGGCGGATGGGCGACTCCTCTACGTTCACTCAGGGACTGCATTCAGAACCGTGCCAAGAAGCACCTCTATGTCGCTAAACTAGCCCGGAGTAGCAGTACGTGCAAGACAGACAGTACCTCTTCCCTTCAGGTGAGAGCAACAAATGGAAATGACATGAGACAGAACGATGGGGATTAAAAATACATGTGAAAGTAATGAAGGCGATTATAGAAACATTCTGAAATTGGACGCCTAGTTTAGCTAAGTGGAACGATAAAGGCAGTGGAAGGAACAAGTTGCTATGGAATCATTTGTTTCATTCGCTCATCTATCTGAGGACATACCTGGACATAATAAACTCCTTTGCTCACAGCATACATCATCAGGAAGGAGTAGTCCAGATTCTGCTTGGTTCGCCATCTAAAAAAGGAAGCCATTGACACACATCATGAAACTACACAGGAAGGAAAAGTCAAATCACCCTACTTAAGAGCTTCCCTCTCGGATAAAGACACACAGCTTTACAGTCACAAAAGGTAAATTTTGCAAATAAGGAATTACCAGGTACACTGACCAAGACTCTTTTGGAAACTCGCTCAACAGGTGTACAAACAAATTCACACACATAACCCCCATTTAGCTGACTTACAATAAGCGCATTTCAACCATAAGGATACGAACCAAGAACAAGAAAAAAGAAAGTCCAATTTCCTACTGTAAGTAGGAAGCAAAAATGCAACACCAACAGATTTCTAATGAAGCCAGTGGCCAGGTGACTATAAAGAGTAGTTTAGCACAGCGGATAATTGGAGGGAGCACTACGGAGAGAAAGAGATAGAGGCTGCTGCTGCTGCTGACATTGAGCTGACTTTGAGAAATGCCTGTGGAATACCAAGTACCTAGTCAGCCTACCTAAAAGCTCTTGCTTGCTCACCCCCTCCCACTTTACCCCTGACTCATCGCTCTACACAGCCCTCCTGCATTTATTTTCTCTCCGGACTAGTTTCACTTCAATAACCATAATGATTTTTTATCGCATTTTTATCCTAATTGAACGTCAGAGCAGTGAACATACAGATAACACGGCTTACTTGACTCTCTCTTTGGAGTCTCCAAAAGTCTCTTTGAGGTTGGCGAGTTCGGGGTAATAGGCAGCTGGCGGGGAGATCACCTCCAGCAGGCCTGAAGTCAGCTCTGTAGAAAACCTGAGGATGTTGATATGGTGAAGCACACAACCAATCTCAAATTGCGCTTAAAAAAGGTTTCTGCATTGAGTGTCAACATTCATTTCGATGCTATTGTTCCCACTGTGCTAATGTGGGTCACTCTGCCTGTGGGTTTCCTGATTTGTGAGGGTGGCCAAACAAAAGATGAGGCTTGTATATCTTCCAGTTAGGATAGATACCTGAGCACAATAGGAATGAGAGAAACACCTTGGATGCCTGTTTATAGGCTACCAACGAACGGCTTGGTTACTGATTAACCTTAGCTAGATATGCAACATTTCGTGGTACTAGAAATTGGTGGTGTGGGGCAGAACATCCCTCTAGACCACATCAATAAAAATAATGATTTTTCTTTTTTGGCTACGACAGCTGGGCCCTTATTTGTAAGCAGGCATGGTGTGACACAAGCTTGTTTGTAAAGTAGAAACAAATTTAGGCAATAAAATGGGATGAGCAGAAGCTTTAGGTCAGCGGTGTACGTTCGCAAGAAAACACAAACTCACTCTTTCTCCAGACCAGCAACCACGCTATGAACGTAGTCCACATCAGTCTGCGGAGACAACACAAGGAAACTCATCAGACCCTTTTACCAACTGTTTTTACCTCCTTGTGCAGAAACATCCTGCTGTGACATGCTGTGCAAATGTGAGGTCTCACCTCCCCGACGTAGACGATAATGACGCAGTCAAGTTTCTCCTCTGGTGACAGCTTGTCTGTGAGCGAACGCAGAGTCTCTGACAGATAGGACTTCACCTTCCGCCTCACTGTGGGAATCCCCATCACCATGGTAACTGAGGAATAAGTCTGAGGTTAGGACAGAAAACACAAAGGCTGCGAAAGGTGCCGATTTAGTCGAGTGGAACGGAAACCAAATAATTGTTGCTTGTTATACAACGTCTCCTGAGAGGAGAAATCCATGCCTAAACTGACAAATGGCAGTGCTAAAGATGACTGGTAGTGATAAGAATATGCACAAAACATGGGACGTGTTATTAGAGAAGTGTCTTTAAGCTACAATATGACACCATGTATGTGAAAAAGAGTCAATGAATCATTACAAAAAGGCAATAATATTCTGACTTCAGATCTATAAATTTGCACATTGCTGAATAACTTCATGAGCCTTTTCTTACGGCAGAGCCAACAGCAAGGAGAAACTAGAGGGAAGAACTGATCAGTTTTAATAAGCTCCAGCCACTCTAAATCAAGATTATTATTTGCAAAAGCAACAAAGAAGATATTCCAGTGTTACTCTGTGAGAAGCCAAACCAACTGATTTCCTACTTGGAGCTGATGATGAGACAACAATGAGACTCGGCAAGAGAGTGGCTACTGTCATCCGTGGTACAGGACAAACAGACAGCCTCTTCTTTGGTGTAGAGAGTCACAACAGACTGTTCCAGACACAAAATGACTTCCTTTAATTCACTAGGATACAAGGACCACTTTCACCAGGGATGAGCGAGCGGAGTGGCGCAACTACACTGCAGTGAGTGCGGCTTTTCAGATAGTTTCACTACGAGCCTGCATGCTTTCCCGTTCTTTGGCATGCGTGTGGTATACTTGGCCCTTTTCTGCATTCAAAACAGGTGGAGGTTCTGAATCTAATCTTGCATGAACATGCAAGGGCGTTCACAGACATCTTGCTCTATAGGAAGCGTTTTAGTTGTAAAGTTTATGGATCCAGGTTAATGCATTCATATGTGCGCGTGAGTTTGAGTTTAAAAAGTGGAAGCATGCTGACTGAGCTGATGTGGGGGCACAAAGCCGACGTGCAGAATGAGTGAGCGGCGCAGTGGACTCGAGCAAGGGGGCACGGTGATCTGTGCGGCGTGGAGAATCTGTCCCAGTTTTGCTTTGTGTTTCTGGCGCTAAGCTCTGTGTCGTATAGAGAGCGAAACCTACTGCCGCCGCCGAGAAAGTAGGTCGAGGATGAAAGGGCTGTGTGGGAGGAAGGGAGACGGAGAGCGACAGAATAAGGGAAGTGAAGGAGCGGTAACGTGTGAAAGTGCAGAGAGAGAGAAGGGCCGACGCAAACACTGCCCCTTCCCCATGTCCCTCGATCGGCCTTGTTGCTACAAAACAGAACTCTGCATTTCTGTTTGCATCTCCATCATATCAGTAAAAATCAAGTTGCTTGATTGTTGCATGTTACGGTATTCCAGATATCTAGGGCTAAGGTTTGTGGCAAAGGAAGAAGCCACAGACACTACAAGGTCATTGCTTGAAGTGGGAAGAAGGACGCCATCACATAACACTCACTTCAAAAAATCCCATTAAACTTTATTCAAAAATACTTTTTAGTGTATTAAATGTAAGAGGTTTTGCTTTTATTATTATTACTATTAAATGAATCAGCTAAAACTGAAGCAGTCTCTTTTGAACTATTGATTGTAAAAATAATCCTGAGTGGGTCAACATCACCTATATAATGAAATCCCTTTTCATTTTTGGGGAAATTGTTTCTACATGCTAAATTTATTGTGTCTTGTTACGCAAGATATTGGCTTGATGAAGGGAATATCCAACACGCGGGGCGTGGTAGAGGTGCAAGATTGTTCAGACTTAGGAAATACTGATTTATAAAAATGGGGGTAACACCAACACATGAGGAATGTTTCCAACACGTGGTTGAAAGTATGCCACAAGCTCTGAAGAAGTTCTGTAGGCAAAAGTGGGCCCAATCTTTTATTAGCATAGTGTACCTAATAAACTGGCCTGTGAATGTATATGAATGACAGATCTATCTATCTCAACTTTAATGGGGGATAATTAACTTGAATTAGTAAGGATAACTGAACATAATGGTAACATTAACATTGATATGGAAAATGACTAACCAGACACTTTATAAACAGCGAATCCACTAATATGGCTGCTAAACCTGGGTCTACATTTTCCTTAAGGCAACACAAGAACCAGCAGCAAGACGGATTTGTAGATGAAAGAGATCTTCAACTGTAGCTTGTAGCATGTTAAATAGCTGGCCGGTGTAAAAAAATGCTGCCGCTGCTTGGCAACAGCATAAGTACAGCCTGTGTGCAAAAGGGCAAGCGGGCGGCTTGCTAAAGGCTGTGTGTATGTATGTTTGGAACAAGCAAGACTAAATTTACCATAGTGCGCTTTTGTTGGCTTCTGTCTAAAAGGGGCTTCAGTCAGAACCGACTCCAAGCGCTCGTCCTCAGGGGTTATCCAAACCGTTACCCACGTATTCCTTGTTCAATCTAAAGAGATTGGATGTCCTAATTTGCACAGCTATAAATATCCTAATGTCAGATATGCTCGGACCGGTTTTGAAACATATAGAAATACAAAATACATTGGTAGACAACAATGAAAAGTTCAGTAATAGGAAAAAAAAGGGAAGCTAAACTACAGGGGATATCCAGTCACTTCCCACTAGCAGCACTACCTGCTTGATTGTGCATTCAAGTGAACACAACCGACAGTACTTTTGTGTCAGGAAGCTGGTGAGAAAAAAAGCAGTAGGCGGCAACAAGCTCAGAATTCCCAGCGCGAGGCTCTCTAGAGAACAAAAAAGGCACCACCTGTTATTCAATCAGACGGACTTGCGATGGCCAATAGCTGGTAATGACAGGCCCTGCATGTCCTTTTGGGTTTGCTTTGGGAATAAAGCACTCGCTTCGGGCGAGGGGCAAGAAACTCCTGTTTGTTCCTGACCCGTCTCTCCTTTCTTTCACTGAATTTACTGGAGCAGCCTCTGTTCTTTGCACAGAGCATTGTCATTAGGAATGTGGAATCCCTCACAATCACAAACCCAGATAAGTAATCTTCTTAGAGAGATCCTGATATGGCAGAGGTCAAAGGAATGGAAGACACCTATAACCGCAAAAATGGTGAACCTTAAACAATTCATTTGAAAAAAAAGATCACTATATTTTGTAACTTAGGTGAATTAGAGACTTCAGCTTTGACAGTGTTAAACCTGAGCTTTGTAGGGGGTTTTGAGTGTCTTCATTGGAGATGACACTCAAACACACTTTTCTAAAAAAGGTTACATGGCAGCTCTCTGATACAATAAAACAGAAAAGCGTTCGATTGCTCTAGTACACATCCTGAATACAAAGAAGGGTAGAGATGGGAAAGAAAAAAGGGAAGCCTCTGTGTGATCAAGCTAAGAGACGGGGTGCAAAACTCACTTCCCAAAAAAGGAAATTACACCCTACATAACCGTCTATACAATGAGCCTATTGCAAAGCTCCGACCACAGGGTGACATATACCCTGTGGTCGGAGACATGACTCTCCCCCTGGTGTAGTAACTCTCTCTGGAGGAGTTACCAGTTTGTGTATTGGTTGCATATTCTGAAGAAATTGACTCATTAATAATGGAAGTTACTGTTGGAAGGTACTGAATTTGCCGTGTGTCCGTGTGTGCGAGAGTCAATGAAGCGTGGGCGCTTGTCCACCTGTCTCACCTCCTGTGCGGCCGAGACCAACCTGCACTGCAGGATGCAGGCTGCCCTCATTGTTAAGAAGGTGGGGCAGGTGGTGGTAGATATTGGGCACCTGGAGAGGCTTCCTCCTCGCGAGCTCCTTCAGTAGTTTCTGTGTCTCATCTGAAAGCAGGCACGCGGTAAGAAGAAAAGTTTTGTTAAGTGATGCAAAGAATGAACTTCACGAGTACATCACCCCTCGCTGGCTGCAGTCTATGCCATACTGCATGGAATACATGTTCTTACACGATTCCCACCATGCAGAGCTCTTGATGTGTTGTACTAAACTGAAATTCATATAATCTATTGTAGTTTTCATTGTACCTTTGTATGTGCATCTATGAGAAAGGTAAAATCCAAAAAGGTTTTTAATAGAGCTGCCGTTAAAAAAAAACTAAACGGGCAGACAATTTCAGAATCATTACAACATAATCTTTATTTTAAAAAAAGTGAGGGTTGCAATCATTTTGATTTTAACCAATGTGAAAGGTGATGGAGAGCCAGTGAAAGAAGGAGCACTAACAGTTGAGCCCCGTCCCTGTGACAGTGTGAAAGTTCAGTCGGAGTTGATGAACATTAAGAGGTTTTTTTTACCATTACCTGAGAAGTTTACGAGAGCATCTTTGCTGCTGTTCGTCTCGGCGATGGCACGTTTGAACTGCTCAAGGATGTTGTTGAGCTCCGACGAGCGCTGCAGCGTCCTGTGCTCGGCCACGCGAAGGCGCTCTTTCAAGGCATGGAACTCCCGCTGGTATGCCGTCAGCTTCTCTGTGAAAAAAACAAAAAGCAGGATGCGTTAGCAGGATCTACAAAAAGTGTCAGAAATTTGAAATAAAAAAGGCTTTTGCTTTTTAGCGGTGGAGGGTTCAGCCACTCTGAAAAACTACAGACAGACCAACACTGGTAGCAGCAGACAATGAGTGTATCAGGTTGTTGTCATCAAAGTAACTCTGGAAAATGAACATGATGACATTGGTTTTTTTTACACTTCCTGCTGGTGGACCCAAGCTAGCAACTGCCATGTTTAAGTGGAATACACGTTACGTTTTTTTTAAGTAATGTTGCCTTAGCAGCAAGGCATCCTTTACTTTCCTAATAAGAATTTGGTATGAGGTTTTTCAGCACGGATAATGATCTCGTTGACAATGAAGGATTCCAGAGCAGCTAATTACTGTCATTTTAAATTACCTGATCGCTAACTGATCTGTGTGCGATTGTTGGACCATCGTCTATCTTCCCTTCTCTGTGTAGATGATTGAGGAGCAAAATGTTCAATTTAACCTGCTTAGTGTTGTGATTGGGTTTTACCTAGGTAGAGTTTGGTTAAAAAAAAGAAAGTCTGGAAATAAAAATGAATAAAGAAAGGGGATGGCGCGGGGAAACACTTCTAGTTAGGTCTTTTACCGGAGCATTGTATTGCTTTGTGGTATTAGTTGCCCTCCTTCACACAGAACCACGTTATTCCTCCTAAATGTTGGTTTCTAAGACACACGTCTGTGTGTTGTCATTTGGACCGAAGCTCGTATGAAGGGCAGCTTCAAACTATAAACACGACTTTCATCTTTCCATCAGTCCTTTTGATTGTAGGACTCCAACCTGCCGATATGAAACCCCACCTGTGGTTCCACTCTGCAAAAAAGAAGAAGCCCGCACAGAGCGCAGCAGGAGGAGAAAGCAAGAAGCAGATATGGTTCCTAATCAGCTTTATCTGAAACTGTATACGTTTTGCGCTCAGCACAGACAGCGGAAATACATTTTTTTTAAAGAGAAATGCCTCTTGCACGCAAATAGAATGACAGGGGAAGATCTCCTGTTAACCACTTCCAGAGAAAAGAAGAGTCATTTAGCGTTATGGCCACAACACACTTACTTGAGGGTAAAGTGCGTCACCGGTAGTCATTTTTCCAGCTAAGCTGATCTCAGAGCCAAATAAATTCTAGAATTGGATGGATATATATATACACATATATATCCACCTTCCAAGTAGCCGTGTTTAGAGCTCTGTCCTTCTACAGTGAGAGGCCTACTTAGACATGAAAGCAGGGGTTCATACCCATTAGATATAATTGGTTTTGTTTTTACCAAATTAAAAAGTTCTAAACAACAGCAAATTTATTTTGTATCAACTAATAGTTTGAACGAGGAAACTCCTTTACTAGTTTACACCCACTGGGCTACTAAATGGGAACATAAGATGCATTAAACAATTACCTGAGGTCTGCAGAACATCCATACAATCTTATTATTCTGAAGAAGCACGAGTTGTGGGGGAAGGGCAAAGTGGCTGTGCTTCTCCTCTGAGGTATGCTTAAAAACATTTCCTAACATCACGTCTCATCCACTCAATTTAATGCAAGTTTGACATTTTAAGGTTTTTTTTTTTTTTAAGTTTCCTATACGTGTCGGACTTTTTAACCGCAGCCATCCTGGCAGACAAACACACACATCTTGAATTCTGCAAATCCGAGGTAAACGTAGAACTGCAGAATCCTTAATATGAAACACCACTCATGTAGAGAGTAGTCATGGCATTATGAATTGCATCGCCTCACAAAATGGATGAAGAGATAAAATATGGAACTAAATTGGATTGATCAGAATGGGTCAAAAGACATTTCAAAGAAATCCAAATAAAACTAGAAAATGCATTTCCTGCTGAAAATGCGTTGGAATGCAAAAGCTGAAATTAACTGAAACAATTGCTGAAAATATAGAAAGAAGAAAAGTTTAAAATCTATTTGAAAGGATTGCTGAAAATAGAAAGAAAAGCTTAAAAACGATTTGAAAGGATTGCTGAAAATATAGAAGAAAAGCTGAAAACAATTTGAAAAGATTGCTGAAAATATAGAAATAATACAGTAAGAACTCAGATAATCATTGAGGCTTTTATTTTGAAATTATGGAATTGGTTGGAGCGGTGGTGTGGGTGGGGGGGCAGAATGTTTGATATTTAAGCCAAGTTTTTACTCAATAGGCCTCATCTAACATTACAGTAAGAACTCAGATAATCATTGAGGCTTTTATTTTGAAATTATGGAATTGGGTGAGTGGGGGGGGGGGCAGAAAGATTGTTATTCAAGCTTACTCGATAGGCCTCATCTAACATTACAGTAAGAGATCCCTTCATGCTTAAGGTCAGTTAATCATTAAGGCTTTTATTTTGAAATGATGGAATTGGGTGGGAGGGGTTGGAGGGGGGGGGGGGGTGGGGGAGACAGAATGTTATTTGAACTATGAAGTTATTAATATGTGGATGGGGGAAAAGAAAAAGGAAGAGCGAGGCAGAGAGACAGGGACAGACAGACAGTGATTGATTATGGAGTAGAGAGGAGGGGCAGTCATGTGACTCCACTAATCAGCTGATGTAATTCAGCTGTGTGAGTC
This sequence comes from Apeltes quadracus, assembly GCA_021346845.1. Lineage (NCBI taxonomy): Eukaryota > Metazoa > Chordata > Actinopteri > Perciformes > Gasterosteidae > Apeltes > Apeltes quadracus. The sequence continues at coordinate 7,263,515 of CM037932.1, read as the reverse complement.
CAACTGACAGAGTGCAGGTGTCCGAGTAGCCGTGGCAACGCGGGCAGCTGATCAGAATACACAGAGATTTACACAGAATCCACGCCTCAAACAAATTGCCGCTAGAGCAAAACTATTATGGGAATTAAAATAACTGCATGGTGACAGTCCCAAGACTCTACCGAACGCATACATATATACTTATATGTCTCAAGGGTTCATAATATGGTTTTTAAAGCAGTTTCAAAAACGTGTACTCTCTGGCTTTTTCTGTTAAGTTCTTCACCAGTTTTGTATTGCAGTCAATGGGGCTTGAGACAGACTTTGTCTCACCCTCGAGCCCCTCAGGCAAAAAGTAAAGAACGCTGGGATTCCATTCCCACATCATTCCTGACCAGCACAAGCACGGCACCATTCTGTTCAAAATGAAGCTTTAAAATGTAACATTGTGGTCGTGAGTGCAAAAGATCCATATTTTTTTTACCCGATTCTCACGCAGCCGCACACTCTAAATTTGCATATTCTCACTCTAGAGGTGCACACACACACCCATGTTAAACTCAGAAAAGGACTGAAAACTTAGTGAAACATAATCAGTGATTATGAAATGGTGTCTGTAGCTGAAAGATTGAAAAAGCTAGAAAAGTTGAAAGTTGAAGAAGTTTTGAAAGGATTTGAAGATTAGCTCCATTGGAAACCATGTTAAAAAAGTTGAAGTTTTTAATTTATATAAAATCAATTATAAGAGCTAGAAAGCTGAAAAGTCATAGCAGACCACTCTGGAACAAGCTGAACATTTTAAAATTTGAACGGTTTAAATAGCTGAAAGTGTGAAGGAGTTGAAAGGAGTTGCGGCGGAAGAAATAGAATAATAATAATAAGTTGAAATAAAGAAAAAGGATAACAATACTTGGAATGCTTCGAAAGCATTCCAACAACAAGCAAGCTTTTTTTTCTCAGAAAAAGGGGCGTAGGTGTCAAGCACAACAGATGTATCTGTTACGGACTAGATTGAGTCATAAAATATATGCCATCCAAAATAAAGAGTTATATTAAACTCCTGAATGCACTTATTGATTTATAAAGTCCTTTTAATAAATAGTCTCTGTTTATAGTCAGTCACACAGACAGACAAAGAGAGAGAGAGAAAGAGCTTTTGGGCACTGAGCTCAATCGATAAGCCACGTCTTAACTTCCCAGAAAAGAACAAAGGATGAGAAAAAATACTTGAAAAACTTGATGTGCAGGAATCCAACCCATTAGGGTGTAACCAGAGTTAGTTTGGTCCAATACCAAATAAACTACACGACTAATAGAAACAATGTTTTGGATGCAACAGACCAGGGACCTGTACCATGAAGCTGGTTTAGGTGGCTAGCCAGGCATGTTTCAGTTTAGTTTCCACATACCCTGGGTTTTAGGTACTATGAAAGTAGCTTGGCTTCAATCGGTATTTGTTGCCATGGTAACTCACACTGCACGGCTAACCTGCTCCGGGGCAGGTCATGTTCTGCATTCGAGCTCTCAGTCAGAAGTTTTCCCAATCAGCGGTTTAACATAAATTATAAATTAAAAATCAATTCACCAATCTTCTAAGCTTAATTAAACAGTGTCAAAACACTTAGAAAAATATATAGAAAATGAAGTTTTTACAAATGAAGCTTCAAGGTGAGTGAAGGGAGATTAAAGTAAACATAAAAATTCAAATCTGGTTATAGATGCCACGAAGTAGGTGGCAGTGCCTTAATTCCATCCTTGTCAAGGGGAGTGCTAACCTTTTCTCCTTTCATACAACACCTCATATATTATTTGGGATTTATATTTTGCTGTTATTTATCAGAACGTAACAGAATTTGTTTCTAGTCTTAGTTCAAAGTTATATTTATGAAGCTTACAAAGTAAGCTTACATATCGGCCGGAATATCGGATTTTTAAATCAACAAATATCTGTATCGGCCTTCAAAATCCTTTATCGGTCGGGCCAGTCGAATTAAAGTAAAGTAAAAAAAGATCTTATCCATGTACTAACAGTAATGCTCACTGGGTTTAAGTGATGCAATATTTCCCATCACACAGCGCGAAGAAAAAAGCAGAGCAACACACAGAGTAGCAGTATAGATTTTTGGAGGCATTTTCCAGAGCAGAGGTGCAAGTGGATCCCCGAGTTGGCGAGTGATACTCCCTGAATGCTTCTGTGTAGTTTGCAGAAAGTGAAACTGCACACCTTTGTCTCAACGTTTCGCTTTGCTTTATTTACACTCCTACTCACCTTTTACATTAAAAAAGGCAAAAATAAATATTAATACAGCAGTATCAGAAGAAGTTATGGCAATATTTGCCTTCTAGCCAACCTTTCCAAACCAGATTCTTAATTTTGCCACCTCACATCGGGCTCATTGTTCCTGCTGACCTACACCCACTCTTCTTCCTCCGCTCTGCTGTAGTCACAATAAGCTCCCGCTGCTTCCCTTTGTGGCAGAACACGCTGCTTTGCATGGTACAACTAACAGGGCACCAGCCTTCACGAGATTAAATTGAATCTGTGTATATCTTTCTCTGAATCTGTAAACTCTACAAGGTTTCACCTTAAGCAGAGCTGCCACAAAGCATGAAAGTCTGTGTGACACCACAGAAACAGACTGCCGAACACAGAGCAGTTAAAGCTAATTAGAAGAAGAAATTCTGTCCAGAAAAAAAGACAGGAACATCCATGAATGGATCCAAGAAGTGAGCAAGAGCACGTAGAGGGAAACAACGACGATTGTTAACTCACTAACGGTCGAAGAGGCTTGTTCCCGTTTGGACAGAGTACGGGCTGTCTGGGATAAAGAGAAGTGTGTGTGTGTGTGTGTGTGTGTGTCTAATTAACAAAGTACTGAACAGATTAACGTACTGCCTTGTCAGCACGGCCATCCTTTCTCTCCAACATAACTCCCATCTAGGGCTCTGCTCGTCCTCTCCATCTTAAGAGGGTCTCTCTACTCTCTCCCTCCAGGCCACTCAGGAGTAACCGTACCATACAGTGCGCACAAACCGAATGCATGTACACATATGGAATACTGTGCAATGCAAACATTAGTATTATTCTGTACATAATAATATCTCTACTATTTTCCATTTTCCATTTCCATTCTGTAACCATGTTCTTTTTCATTCTAACCAATTAAGCATGTATCTGACTTAACGCCTTACGTTATCTGCTAGCTTACTCGGGCCCCCCCCCGGGCCTGCAATCACTTGTGCTATTTTAGGCCCATTGTATGAAAAAGCATGCCTTGTGTCACAGTGGAGTAGGAGTGCAGGGGTTCAAGGAATCTATGGACAAATAGGAAGCCTTTCTGTTTGTTAACCTCTACAGCAGGGATTCCCAAAATGTGGTGCGGGCCCCCCTGGGGTGCACGCGAGGAAAAATGTAAGGCAATAACGAGAAAGAAAATACATGGAAAAAGAAACAATCTTGAAAACGAACGGGCTCTGTAGACAGAATGAGGTTGAGGCTAGCAGGAAAAAAAAATGTTCTTCATATGAGGTTGGCAACAAACCAGGAGGCTATAAATGCATGTTTGCTGTGTCACCAGCCTCATCCTGTCATCATGGCCCTTCTTGTAGATGTCCTGGTCCTAGAACAACATGTCACAAAATAAATTACTGCAATTGAGTCCTACACACATCCCGAACCCCTACGTTATTATTCTTATCTATCCTGCGTTAAAACCGTTATCATTATAGTCTGTTTGAGATACAGGCCGGCAGATACCAGAGAGCGGCCTCTCACTGGGGGATGAGGCGGGCTCTCACAGAGAAGCACACATCCTGGAGAGTCATTTAACGTGGAGTGTTTGGACAGCTGACTGGCATAGCTCTCCTCACAGACCAGGAACAAAACGCAAGCAAAAGGAATAGGCAAAATTGAAATCGAATTAAGAAACTGTGAAAGATTGTTTTTTATGCCACAACATCACCGGAAACAACGGTCTTACCGGTGACAGGAAGTGAATGGTGCGGTACAGCCGGGAGCACAAAGGCTAATATGTGTGGTGTGGAAGACCAAAGCAGGTTGTGAAATGCCTCATATTTCAGAACACCCACACACAGCGTCAAGAGGAGAAGCCATTTATGACCACAAGATGTGGTACGTAAAAAGAGCCTTGCATGTTGGAACAAAACGCCTGCTTTCAAAACAGAACAACACAGGCTTGCAGGAAGTAAAAAAGTAAGTAAAAAAGGCAAAGAACATGAATAAAGCTTGGGATGCTGTTTATGCAAATACAAGTTCCGTGGACTCTCGGGTCATTTCCTGCATGCAACTTTCTAGCAAAGGAGAGCCATTTGTGTCAGCAGCCTGTGCAAAAACTGCGGTCATCAGATTGCGGTGTAAAATAACTGCTGCTCACCCTCCCCACATACCGTTTTCCCTTTCCATAAGGGAGTTTCTTGCGTGTTGAATGTCATGTTGTATTTGTGTAGGACTTTTTGACTCTTTCTTTGCAGCATGTTTCTTTATGCCGCCCATGTTTGAATAAGAACATGTGTTGTTTGAACAAACACACACAGGGGGCAGTGGGATGAGCTCCCTATGCCACAATACAGACTGGTGCTTTTGAAAAGAAGTTCTATTATTGCTTTGATCACAGGTCTTTCTGCAGTAAAATTGGCCCTGTCACCATAGTTGACGATTTTAGGAAAATGAATTTAGTTTAATTTATAAAAGCACAGTCGCTTAGATTTTTTGATCCATGACACACATACCCAAACACATTTCACCATATACCAATATTATTTATTATAACTGACAACTGAGAGTTAGAAAAAAAAAAAGTGGACTTGCAGAAAACTGCTAAATGCTTTTAATATCGCTGCTGTGATAACAGATATGGCACAAGTCACAACAGGTGAAGCACACAGAGGTCATCGAGCAAAGAATCATTCCCGGCACGCTCGAGTGGGGATCACTGGGCTCCATTCAAAAAAAGAAAAATATTTCATCAAGCTGATAAGCTCTTGAGCGACATGAAGCCCTGCCTTGGAATCTATCTAAAGGCTGCAATTACACTCTGCTGATGACAAACAACTAAAGCCAAGAACCCCTCCCACAAGGATCAGGTCCAGCCTGGTGAGAGAGCACTCCGCCGTTATATGCCACAGAAACTGGTGTAATGGAGCCTTGCTGTTTAACAGGCTACATTAACACCAATAGAATAGAACGATAGAAATGTTGATTTACTGGTTATGTATTACTCAATGGCCTCCAATAGAAACGTTGATTTACTGGTTATGTATTACTCAATGGCCTCCAATAGAAACGTTGATTTACTGGTTATGGTTTACCGTCAAGTTATCGTTTGGAAGACTAAACGAAATAGATTGCTGTAAAAAAAAAAACAAAAAAAAAGCAATCTGTCCAGATTAGACATGTTAACTCTTACCTCTCATTAGATGCGATTGTGACAGACAATGCCACACAGTTTAATGGCTCTGATAAGGCATTACGTTGGAGACAAACAGCATCAATCGCCATTAAAATATCATTGTTTATCATAATATCACAAACAAAACAAAAAGTAGCGCCAAGAATCCTGTGAAAATAGAACATCGTATTATATCCAACCTGTGACCTGTACCGTAGGTACCTGCTGAATTCCCTCCGAGTCGCGGAAGGAGGCCAGTGGGCGAACGAACGATCGAGCCCTTCTCATCTTCATCAACTGTCTCCTAATTGACGCCATAAGTAAAACGCAGCGAGGGCTAGTAGGACCCATTGTAGGTATATTGATACATTGCAAGGTGACCATGGAATATAACCCAACTTGCTGAAGTTGAGGATCGATTTGTGTCAAGTGTTGACTGCTGTGAGGCCCTATAGATGCATACAACGGCGTGTGACGACAGACATGTCAGCTCTCACCTTTGCCATTCTGCCAAGCTGTGTACCAGGACAGGCTGAGGAAGGACGTGAAGAAAATAATCGCAGTGGCCACAGTTCCATTTCTGAGCCTCATCTCATTTCAGCGAAGCCTCTCCTCGGCTGAGTTTTCGGGGACCCCGAAACGGCCGTTGCCTCCTCCTTCACGCTCCGTCTTCGGGGTGTTGCGACTGGCTCGGGAGCCGGCACCCGGGGAGGCGTGAAACGGTAAAAAAAAAATGGAATAAAAAATAATAGTAATAACAATAACAAAAGCTTGTCGTTGATCACGGACTTCTGCTCGGAAACACCCTCCCTCTCGGCGAGTCGCTTTCCTCGGCGTTAGACTGGCTCCTTCCGCATCGCTCCTAAAACAGTCAGAAGTCCACCGCCTTCCGTGACAACATGCTCGTTGGAGAGGGGACTAGCTAGCTAGCTGCCGACGCGACCCATAGTAATTGTTTCGTACGGCCAGTCGTCAATCACGAGTCGAAGGCATTTCCAGCGTGCAACGGACTCCGAAAGGCGACGCCTCGAATCACGTCTGATGGCGCTTCGAGACTTCAACTGGCAACAGATTATTTAAATAAGCAAGCGGGCGTGTCGTCGCGTGCAGTCCCTCGGAGTCTCGCGTCAACGTAGCAACCTCGAGCCGTTTAACCGAAACCGGATACGTACAACTGCTGGCTCCTTCTCTGCTAAATGCATCTCGCTGTCTTTGTCTACGGTGACTTTTACGGTAACGGACCATACGGCGAGCGTTCCGTTCACGCGGCAGAACGTTTAACGGAATGAGCAGCGTAGTCGCGCGATATTTGGCGACGGGTGCGAGAGAGACTTTTTTTCAGCAATCTGACGAATACAGTGTTAGATCCTTAAAAATAAAGTTAACCTCAGCAACGAATCTCCATCATTAAGAATCATCATTCATCTCGCTGTCTCCTATGACTCGTTTGTTTCATCCAACAGGTATATTCAAAACCATCAGGGGCAACAAACTGCTTCTTCATTTCACATGACTACAATCAGAATATGTTCATTTAAGTTATTATTGTTAGCATTCACACCACCCGTGTCACATCCAGTGAGTTGGTAAAACAAGACTTTATCAAACTTACTGACACGGCCAAACAATATATCCATTTAGATTATTGTTTTTTTCAAAAACGCTGAAAAATATTTTATGAGCCAGACAACAGTTAGTTAATGTCAAAGTACCCCGCTTATCACAGAACAAAGTTTATTTAGTGATTTTCAAACTAACAGAATAATCTCACTTTGAGGTACATTTATTGTTTGAAAGCTCCATGACAGCAGACGGCTGAACGGATCTGTGCAGGCTGGCACGTTGCAGAGGGAGGGGTGTTCTCAGAAAGGTGTTGCTTTAAAGTAGTCCTCCAGCGGAATAAGCGATACTCCGCCGATCCAGTCCTGCAGCCAAACCTGCATCAACTCCATCTTCATGAAGAACCACTTGTGCCCCACTGGCCACTTTGCCATCACAGGATGTCTACAGACATTTTTTAAAAAGTAGCACATGAACATTTTTTGTTACCTTGTCATCACGGTTGAAGGAGAATAACATGTATTTATACACCGCAAAAATCTCCCCTCAGCCACGCTACCTTGAGAACATTGCCTGCTTTGCCAACCCGAGCTCCTCCGATGCCACCTCCACCATCTTGCCTGTTAGTGTGAGTCGAGCACATCTTGGATCTTCCGGGTCGTACACCATTTGCCTTGAAACACAGAAGACTGCGTTATCTTGTCTGTTTAATTAATAAAGAATTTAACAAATTAATCTAACCATACATTCAGGGTAGAACAATTAAAGCTGGCCTTGCCTGCAGAATTGTCCTTCCGCCTCCGAGAAGGTGAGTGAAGCATGGGGGTCACTCTTCAGGTCAGCCACAGTGTAGTCCATTGGAGTCACATAGAAATAGATGACTCCAGTGCTGTTGTCCAGCGGCCCATCACTGACTGAGAAGATATTGCCAAAAGGGAGACCTTTGATCTGTTGATATTAATAAACAGCCTGTGATAACATGCACATATGCATAACCAAAATCAATTCTAGATAAGCCACATTGTGTGTGCAATCTAAGGTTACAAGTGCTTGTATAACCAGAGTGGTGAATACTTTACTCCTGCTCCACGTCTGTTAAGACTAAAAGTCTACCCTTCAAAATTCAGACAAAAAAAGTTACCCCCAAAATAATGTCAAGCGAAAGTGCTCATTATGAGGGATGCAACATTTTGGAGAGTCAAATTATGGGGGTCCCAAGACCCTGGAAGATGATCATTTTCATCTGACTTGTAAAACATTCATTTGTGAAGAGCACACAGCCTTTCCGTTATTCCGGAGCTTTCTTGTTGGTTTCGTACCAAAACCCCAAGTGTAAATTCTCCTTCTCTGCTTTACACAATTCCAAAATAACTGAAAACCAATGAGCGGGTTTGCAGGGATTCAAATGTTGAATAATGACTCACAGATTATAAATGAATGACTCGAAAGATGTTTGGTAAAATAAAGTAAATCACTGTAGTGTGATGAAGTGAAAATACTTGGGTAAACATCAACATTTTACTAAATATAAAAGCCGGTCCTCAGTGTTTCTAAAATGTTTCTTATAGCTCCGTCTCGCTCTTAATGTAAGGTGTGCGTGTTGCTTAGCTAATAGTTCTAGTCCAAATACAGAATTGCATAGCTTGAGCTCACACATTAAAATGGAGAAAGCTGCCCCTTAAGGAGCCCGCGGTGTCTCACCTTGTCTTGGGTCGAAATGGTGGCCAGGTGTCCCCAGTCACTGTTGTGAGCTATGTATCTGGCCGTCCTGGCGGTCTCCTGGTGCGGGGGAGGGCCGGACTTCTCGCCCTTTTCCAGCCGATACGAAAACAAGCGCGATGAAAGCTGCGCCACACTCCCGTCGTCCGGCTGCACCCGCTCCCCGGGGCTCACCGCGCCGTCCCCGGGGACCTCGGAGGACGGATACGCCTGCTTCCACAGCCCGCCGGCGTTGTCCACCAGCAGCGCCGGGGCCGCCTCCTCGGACAGGTCGGCGTCCTCCACCACGTCGTTTGAGGAGACGACCCAGGACACCGAGGCCCTCAGGCTGTAGCTTTGGCACGAACACAGCGCGCCGGCGAGCAGCGCCAGGGGGAAGAAGCGGGCCTTCATGTCGAGGGAGCTGCGGACGATGGCCGCCGCTCGTTTGTTTACAAACTCACGTGCGTTGGCTCGCGTGAGACGGGCAGCAGTTTCACAGCGACATCTGCCGACGAGTCATTGCACGGATAGAAATGTAGTTTCATAATCGTGCCGTTTTTTCATTTATTGAAAAACGTACTGATATTTAGAGTAAGTTTGACTAAATATCGGTGTGCACTAAACGTACACGTACTCAAATCCGACTTTGACGTAAAATAAAAGCTACTCACATATTCTCAAAGCGACAGCGACAAACATGTTACCTTATTTGCTGTGACGTAGTTATTAAGCGCCCGCTAATCTGTCCCTGTTTACACCCTGTTATGTGCAACCCCGTCGCACATTCTTGCTACCCAACAATGCAATAAGTAGCCTAGTAAATGATTTAAAACCTGTCCAGTTAAATCGTACAGCCGTAAGACTTTTGGTATGAGTTTTACTTTAATGGGACAATTTATATTTCCACCAATGCCGTTGAAGCAGTTTTTTGACCGGGTGATGTTGTATTTGACTGAAATATAGGTGTATCTGATATAATAAAAAAAATGTAATAGTACAAGATGAGAAAAGATAAAATAAGATAACCCTTTATTAGTCCACTGGCGTGGATATTAATAGGATTGCAGTGGCAAAGGTGGTATAAAGCCCAATTTAAAACCCAATAATTTCAGGCAAGAGGCCCAGGGCGATCTACATTCTATTATAGTGAGTAAGTTAACATCCCATGATATGGTGCATTAATGCCAGGTTAATTCTTAGGGAAAAGCTGGGTTTCTACATTGTTGCATTTATTTAAATATTGACCCACATTTTCCACACAAAGAGATGCTATACAATTATATTAAGGGTTAGGGGTTTCTCCGTATTCCCACTGGGTCGCCTCGATGCAACAAGTTTAAATGTTTTTTGAATATTTTAATTTTGTTATTTAATATTTTCCCCCTATAGTTTTACTAAATAAAACGCACTTCACAATCAACACATTATTTAATAAACTATCATCAGCAGTGACATGCTGAATAACATTACTCAGAAATACCATTATTTTGAATGGCTTGTGATGGAAAAGTATGATAATAAACTCGGACATTGTCAACACATACTCTGACTATCTCTCAATTCAACAAAAATTTACCAGCTGAATTTAAGCTGAAATTCATCACACAATCACAACAGCCTCAATAGAGTTTCCACTGCATCTTTGGGAAAGACTCAACAACACCATTTGTCAGCCAGTCTGATCATACTGTTGCATCCACAGAATCATCTCTCTCTCTGTTTTCTCCCCTCAATCCATGGACTTATCGCTCCAGGCCATTGACTTCCTTTTTGCCAGTTCCATCCAGGACGGCTGACCGCTGTCAGGCGCGGACTGCAACGCTGATGGCCTTGTAGGTGACGATGAGGGTGATGAAGGTGGCGCCACATTTTTCCGCAGCCATTTGTCCTCCCGGGGTCTTTCTGGAACTTTGGTGGGACTTGACTCTAAAAGAGAAAATTGTTACCGTAATAGATACCGAATACTCAATGAAGAAGTTCACAGTTTGAGTTAATGTGTGTCAGCAAACCTGCCACTTTTACCCCTTGTCGCCCCACTGGTTTTATGTCTTTATTTAGGGGCTTGGTCTTTTCCAGGGCTGGGGTTTCACCTGATATCTGCTCCTCTGTTTGAGCTTTCTTCGAGTCGACCTGAAAAAATCCATAAGTTAGATCCTCTGCTCTGGGAAAACTACAGCAATATTAGTTAAATAAGAAATCTACTGAAGTTCTATATTTAATTGCCACCAAATCTAATAAAAAATACCCAAACCAAAGGATTTGCTACTAAGTGTCTGCGTAGCCAAAGCCCTAGACAAATATATAGAATCCCAAGTGTGTGCAAGAAATCTTCGTCAGTAGAGAGTCGCCTGGTTCCCAGATTGCATTTCAGGCAATGGGTTCATTTTCTCCCACATGCTGTTTCCCTGCATTAAACCAAATACTAAAATACCTAGATATCCAATCAAATGCTCAAGAGTATTGAACTTCTTTTTTTACTTCAAATGGAATGAGTTGACAATACGAATAATATAGACTACCTTATCCTTAGCCTTATCCTTGAATTGATATACAGTGAAATGTGGTACCTAAGACAGTTACAAAGAAGTACTACAAACCCCCTTGATTCCAGGTGGAGCGGTCCATTCTGCCCGTTTCTCCAAAAAAGAAGCCTTCTCGCCTGCTGACCCGGCCCAAACCGCCCGCCTTCCTGACAGTGACGCGTCGTCATTTTCCTGAGTGGAGGCGTCGCTTTCCCCGCTTCCCGAGGCAGAAACGGATGGCTGAGATGAAGCAGATGATGCAGCGGAATGCGAGTTGGTCGATTGAAGCTGGTTGGCGGTGTGAACACCACGACTGCACCGGGGGGGTTGCTGCTGGCCCGAGGAAAGGTACAACTGTGCAAGAGACTGTGTCCCCGCCTCTTGTGCGGCCTGAGACGAGGTCTGTGGCGTTGTAGAAGAGTGCAAGGGAGACTGGGTTGTCCACGGATTGCTCTGTACAGACTGTGCCGGAAACGCAGGTTCACCGGTTGGATTTAACGTTTGAGGTTCCCTGCAAGTTTTCGACTGAAGAGGAGGCGTCTTCTGCTGCACGGCCGGAGACGGTTTGACCGCCTGCGTTTGACTTGCACTCGGCGCCGTTTCTGCTTTGGCGGCATCAGTCCGGGATTGATTTGCACCCTCTATTGTTGTCGTGCCTTGTTGCAGTTTTACAGTTTGTGTCTGTTCTTGCGCTCCTGCAGGCGCCTCTGTCCGCACTTGTGCTTGTGGTCGAGCTGCTGTCTGCACACCTGTAAAATCTCTGGGAAATCTATTAGTGAAAAGCTGCTGGAGAGTTCTGGTCTTTTCCATTGCCATGGTCATCCAGGACACCTCAGAGGAGTTTGTATGGGGGGCTTGCTGCAACTCCTGGACGGAGGCTTCAACTTCTTTGAGGTTGGAGGAGGTGGTTTGGACTTCGGTTGCCATGGCGTGAGGATTGTCGCTGGGTAGCATGGTATGCTTGACTGGAAGGGAGAAGCCAGATGGGATGGGATCTAAGGAGTGACACAGTTCAGTTAGACACACTTCACAGGGCTGTTAAAGTTATACCACCTAAGTGGTATTTTAAAGGACAAAGGTCCCACAGATCAGTACAAAGCTTATCACTCCAGAGTGATTACTGCATGTAACAGTGTGCATGTGTACAATGTTTAACTCTATAGGGAATGGATAAAAAGATAATTGTTTTGAAGCAAATAATAAACTTGAGATAAAGCGTAATAAATTAAGACTCACTTTTCGATTCAAGATCTCCTGTTTCCTGTCTTTTCAGTTGGTCACATTGCTCCTCACACGCTGGCAGCTTAGCGCGATGTTTCGGAGAGGAATCCGACCGAAATCTCATTGACAGAGACGTGGAGCGCAGTTTGACGCCAAACGCTGACTTTCCTTCGTTCTCAACGACCTCCCGAGCTTCTACTGCCTCCTCCACCACCTCCTGGTTGTTCTCCAGCTGCTCCACCCTCGCAGCGCTGGTATCTGTGGTCACACTTTGAGACGCTGTGACTGGTTCCACGTGTTTGAGGCCGTCCTTCCTGTCCCGCGGTACTGAGGTTTTATGTGGAGCTCCCGCTTGTCTGAGTCTCCCCACAGCAAAGGGGCCCCCTCTTAATTCTTCCTTTTCCCTCGTGCTTGAAGATTGTTGATCCTCTGCCTTTTGTCTGGCTTCAATTTGTTCCAGGACTCCAACAAAACTGCCCGAGCGTGGTCTTTCCGCATCCCGGTTTTTGGCAGCGGTCATTGAAATATGGAAGGACCCGGATCCTTGTGTGGGTCTCGTTAGTCCCCTCGTGCTTTCCTTCTCACTTTGAACAAGCTGGTGAACAGGTGACGACCTAAAGTTGGAGGAGAGCTGGTCGCAGGAGGTGACAGCTGTTCCGACCTTGTTTGGGGGTTTCGTCTTGTCAAGGGACATTGCTTGTATCTCAGAATCCCTTTCTTTATTGTCTTTGAGTTCTGACTGTACAAAGGAGGAGTGTGGCCGGTCACTTGGCCTCACATCTGCTAGTCGGTGGGGCTTGACTCTAAGTACATGCGGGGGTGCAGGAGACACTCTACCAAGAAGAGCTTGGTCCTGTTCGGACACAGTTTGGATGGGTAATTTGTATGCTGCCTCTGAGGTAATTGGTGCCACCTCCGGGGGTTTTGATGGAAGATGCTGACATTTCACAATGACAGCCTCTCCTTGTTCTTTTTCCAATATCAGCTCCTCTTTAGTCCAAACCTGCTGTTCTTCTTCTTCTTCTCTCACAGATGCAGGGCGGTTGATGTTGTTCAGGGTGTGTGTGTCAGACTTTTGTTCATTGGAGTAATTCTGCGAAGAAAAGAGATATAAACAACGTCAGGGATGTGCATTAAGCGTTTGTTTGTCTTCTCAATGTACAAGGTGAAGAAATGTTCATTCACTGCAGTGGGTGTTCTCTTGGAGCTGGCTCTCTGCAGTTTGGGCCTGACAGACATCCGGTGGCGTGCGGCAGAAGTGTCCAGGCAGGGGGTGAATCGGATCGGAGAGTTGAAGTCCAATGGCAGCTCAACAGCAGTGGAAGAGGAGTTTGAGGAGACAGAACGGGGCAGTGGAAGGGATGGAGACAGGGGAACAGATTTGATAGGTGCGGGGTTGGGGAGCGGCGAGAGTGGACGAGACGGCGACTTGGACCTGGTCTGAAAAGAAGGGGAAATCACAACGTAGAGCCTCAAATACGGTGAAGAGGAAGACAATGAAGAAAAAGGCGGTCGCTCTTATTTGAATCTTTGTAGAGTAAGCTGACCACCTCTTCTGTGACTTTGAGGACCTATGATTCATTTTTCAGGTTGATGCATTTATTTTCTACTAGAACATGTTCAAATTGAAATCCTCTAATTCAAATAGAATCAAAACGTTTTTTTTTCATGCCATGCCATTACTGTGAGGCTCACTGTGCTCTGCTTGGCTTTTGGAAAAATGTACAGTGCACCTGTGAGAAGATGTAGTTATTAAACCATGGGTGGAGATTCTGTGACCTGGGGCGATTTAATCCTTCAATATGGTCGATTCCACATTGTCCTGCTCCTGTAAACACTCACTTTAATCCCTTTCCTTTCCCAGCCAAATGAGCCATTCACTATTAAGCAGTGTTTGCTAAAGCCCAGTGCTAAAACCGCTGTGTCAGGATTACCTTGACTTAAACAAATTAAACTGCTGAATTTGTGACCTATTTTTTAAGTGAACTTGTCGCAGCAGGTTATCAGTAGCATTTATAGGCAAGAGAAAGTGTTGTTGTTTTGGGCTTTTTCTTGAGATATGGCAGTAAACTATTGACGAGCCAAAGCCAAATCAAGTCTCATCTCAAACTTAAACCCATAACGATTGTGAAAATGTCTCCCATTTAGAGGAATTCCCTATTGGCATGTGTTTTGGGTTTGCACAACTGCAGACCAGGAACAACGTAAATCCACCAGAGGGAAGCAGGCGTAGTCACGATATTTCCTTGAATGTGGCAAAATCTGTCTGCTGCTGACCGTGTGACATTTGGATGAGATTAAGGCCAAAGGGGTTGGTCAAAGTAAAGAGAAGAATCTGACATGAAGTTAAATCCACTCAGGAGGAACTCTCTAAATTGTTACCCTAACCTTAAACAGTCCTAATCAGTGCACTGATCAGATAAGCAGATAGTTGAGCATCAGTGAGTAATCACCTTGCTGAGGGCTTCCGGGATCTCGGGGAGGCCGTGAGCAGGACCGTCATCCTCAGAGCGGCTTCCCACATCTTCGGCACGTCTGACTGGCAGTACCAGAGGCGGCGGCCCCAAATGCATCTTCTGTTGCTGAAGCTTCATCTGTGACACCAGAGGTACAGCTGATTATAAAATAACTATCAAAACCTCACTTCCCAACAATATGTCCAGAATAAAAAGCTTTACCTGCAGAGCTTTTATTTTGCCATGGACGTTTTCCTGAGATAAGACCTTAGCTGGTTCGGCGTCTGTCAGGACCTGATCAGCCAGAAAGATGCTGTCGGCGGACAATGCCCTTGATCCCATCATCCCCTGGGAGCATCTTTGGCAGTAGGAGGGTAGGGACACAAGACGCCGTGAAGGCATCGGACTAACAATCAGGAAACTGAAATGCAACTGTAACTGTTACGAGGTCCTAAAAACACTCACGACAAATCTTCCTCAGATCCGGGTCCTTCTTCTGCAGTGATATCACCGGCTGACTGGCTCAGTTTGGCATCTCGTTCTCCACCGTCGCTCTTACTCTTCCCAAAGAGACGATTTTTCAGAGATTTCAGTTTGAACTTTTTACGTCCTGATAGAGATGGAGATAGAGACAGATCCAGGTCACAGCAGCTCTCTCTCTCTCTCTCTCTCTCTCTCTCTCTCTCTCTCTCTCTCTCTCTCTCTCTCTCTCTCTCTCTCTCTCTCTCTCTCTCTCTCTCTCTCTCTCTCTCACACACACACACACACAGAACTCTCTCAGCTGTCTTTCATCTAAGACGCATGTCAAATAACAATTCTTGGCTAGTGTCCTTCATTGTGATCGCTCCTTTTTGTCTAAAGACTTGCTTTCTCTGGACACTAAAACGTAAGAGAATCTCACCTGGAATGTCATCGGCGCTTCCTTCTGTATCTCCAGAGAAATACTCCATCGCTATGGAAACAGAAAGACGTGCACAACAGCCGAGGTCACAGTGTGTAAGGCGGCAATAATGAGAAGCGTCTTTGAGTGCAGAAAACCTCGGGCATGCACTTCTAAGAGGCTGTTGTCACACGCTCGGGAGCGTCCAGCGCGACGCAAATACTGCTGCGGTTTGTCCTCTGTTCTCTGGCAGGAACACACATGCACTTAACACACTGCCCGAAGATGTGACTCAGGACCTGAGGTTCAAAGGTTTATTGCTGTTATCAGGGGCAGTGCTGAAGCTGAAGCCAGGCAGGGCACTCAGAGGAAACTGCTAACAACAATATACAATCACAGCGGCTTTCACCAGAGGAAACGCAGTGTCATCAAGAAAGCACACACCCTCTAGGTAACAGCGATAGGTAATTATCAAAGAGGACATGTGCTCTAATAGATGTATTTATCATACTAAAACAAAGCCGTCCAGATCATGATTCTTGAACAAAGCAGAAGTTAAACACTTGCTCTCCGACAGCTTTACTTAAGCAACACTCTTTGACACAAAGACCGTAGTCGGGTTGATGTGTGAGCGGGTGCTCGATTCAGGGCGAGGTGCTTGTTTCCCTTGTTCGACAGACATCATTCGGTGCCCTGCGGCTCAAATGTACTATTTGAGGTATACGGTGTACTGGGAAACCTACTGTTACTCCGCTGCGTTGCTGAGGAGCCCTGAAAGAGAGTAGGATCCTATATGGCTTGTGTGCTGATAAGACAAGATGCGGCTGGTTACGGAAAAACATGCAAAGTCCACACTGCACCTCTGCTATCGCCCAGCCTGCGGTCAAAATAGGAGCACACCCTGTTTAAAAGGACCAAAGCACATGAACAAGCTGGGACACTCCAAAGAGGTTGCTGGTGACTTACACGGCAATAACATTTGAACGCCTTGCCCATGGCTGCAGGTTTTCCAACAGAGCGAAACTTGAGTGTTCCTGAATCGTTTTTTTAAACAGATGATAATCCAGTGGATTATTAACATTTCAGAGTGATCCTTGTCAGATTCCACAGCACAATAATCCACAACAACAGCTTAATCACAACCGTCCCATGCCAGGAATTATACATTTACAGGGAAAGTACATCTCAATATGAATACACACATTCTAACACCTTTTTGTGCAAAAAGAAGCAACTTTACCCGACGCGTAAAAGCAGCACCGCTGCTCCTTGTCCCCTTTCTCGTCCTCCTCTCCGGGCAGAGTTGTCCGGTCACAGCTGGGTCACTCTCCTAATGTTTAAACCGGGGGCCTTCATCGTCCACATCTGAATACAGAGGAAGATGCACAGGGAAGGGAACAAGGCAAGTGGAAGACTGGCAGGGAGAAAGAGTGACAGAGGACACTCCATGACAGGGTAAGCAAATGTGGAGAGAGAAAAAAGGGACACAAGTGAAAGAGAGATAAAGAGAGAGAGAGAGAGAGAGGTGGGGTGGGGGTGCGGAGGGAGTTACTCTATTACATTAGTGGCACACTGTGGCCCTCTGCGCTAAGCTGCTTATAAAACGCTAACCTGATTTTAGGCCCAGAAATGAGAGTAGAGGGGAAATAAATAATAAAGCTCCTGTTGGAAAGAGGACAGCCACACAGGAACTAAGGCTAGTAGGAGCGTTTACGCTTCACATCGGGTCTCTTACAACACATCATAAAGGAGTCTATGTAAATGTGTGAAAGTGTCAGTTAGTCAGTTTTTTTTTTATACCAGAGATAATCCAAAAGATATTGGAGCTAAAACAATCTTGCTAGCGTAATTTAGAGATGAATGTACATCCGTCACTAATGAAGTAACTTTGCATACATAAAATACACCTTTGTAGTGTTTTTCAACCATCTCTACCGGGAACTGATTAAGTTAAAAAAAAAATGCTATTCAGACATATGAGCACCATGTAGGCCACTGGGCTACAATCTGTATGAGATGAGGAAGCAGGAAGAGGAAAGCCAACCTTTGTGTGCGGCCAAGCAGCTTCTCTGATGAGGATCCTCATCACACAAATCCTTATCTCTTTCACCAGCAAATAAACCCAGCCGGTGACATCTGGATCACAGGCAACCAACTGTTTGTTAATAAACCACAGCGACAGAGTCTGATTGGGAATTAGGGTTTTATTCAGGGTTTTTTGGTTGTGATCTACACATAGGGGACCATATGCCATTTGATTTTATTTAATTATAGTGGATGGGCTGTTCTGTATAAAAGCTATCTGCACACGCTGTACATTGACAGCTTCCACTACTTCATGCACTGTAGCCTTTTTACTTTCTGCCTTTTCCGCTGTTAACACAAAGGTAGCAATGTTTGCTGCATTAACGATCATCTCTGCTTCATGTGGTTCCCTGATGGATTATAATGTTTTACCCTCAGGGTCTGTTCATATCCAGATTAAGGCCGATGGGTAATCCTATGATGCCGCTATTTGAATTTATGCGGGTTTCGTTCATTCAAACTGGCAACAGTTTTTGACGAGGGAGATATTTCTCCTGTTTTTTTATTTTAGAAATATTTGTCAAACTGAATTAAATTTGACCCCTATTGGGCTGAATATGAGTGCTGATCACTATTTAAACCTAAACGAGCAGCCTACATCAAATTACAAAATGTAAAAAGTAAAATAATCTTGATAATATTTTAAATTGGTTTATTATGTTGTGTGAGGGGAATGAAAAATGTTTTTATTTTAGGTCTACAGGATGTGAGAAGGGGAGATGAAAATAGTGAACACTCGTAGCCACTATGCAAAAAATTTAAAGATTTAATGATATAACAACATTTTTATAAAGTGTCTATACAAGCTCATAATGGTCAAAATCAAGGAATAAAACAAAGACATTTTATGGTAATATAAAAGCACCTAATTTATTTTCCACCTGATGGCGGTATGGCATCCTAAAAACATACAGCATTAGAAAAGCAATCATTGTAAAATTAAAATGAAAAAATGATTATGGCTGTTGGATGAGAAAGGACAAAAAAAGACCAATGTGTTACCAATGTGACCAAAAGCATTTTGTAAAACCTGATAAAAATTACTCAGTTACATAGTAGTTATGAAGTTGATCACATGCATGTATATGTAAGGCAAATCCAAAAACATAGCAGATGTGTCTGTACACTGAAAAATGAATTCAAGCTTTATGAATCTCATAGTGTTTTAGTGTGTTTGGTGTGAAAAATGTCTATGCTGGTTTCGTGGCACTGCCTGAGGTCATAGTCACAATATCCAACAGAGAACCGACCCTGGAAGATAAGAAATGACACACACACATTCAGCACTGTAGTTCTGACGAAGGCAGTGGTAGAAAAAGGTGACTAGTAAGTCTCACCTTAGGTCTCTTGAAGTAATCCAGCCCTCTTCCTATCTTTATGATCCAACCATTGTCAAACCTAAAAAAATGAAACAATGTTCTGCTATGAAATACAGCTGCAAAAATTGAGTGGAATGTTCATTTGAAAATAAAAACAAAATAAGATACCACCGTGTGAAAAGCGTTGATCTATTCCCACAAGTTGCTCATTCATGTATCGGTATTAGTTGTACCTGATCTCCCTGTCATGTATAGTGGAGGAGTACTGCAAATCCAGAGTCACTTTCTGAGCACTCAGACTTTCTTTCAGCTCGGCCAGAGCGCTGCTCTGCTGACTGCTGTTTGCCTGCAGGTTGGGAAGCATTGCAGTGAAACAACAGCACGAGACTGATCTGACGGCTATGCAATCAACATACAGTGCGACCTCATTGGTTAAACAACATACTTCATCCTGGGAGGTGAGGAGATGGATCTTTTTCACCTTGCAGGACGGTGTCAGCAGCATCTCACAGAACCGCAGGAAGTTGTACAACTGTAGTGGAGAGAAAGTGGAATCAGTATGGATCCGTTTTAATTTTGAAACTACATATCAGAGACCTTCGTTGGACATGAATTAAAAGATACAAAGTGCTTTGTGTGTTGCCAAATGTGACTTTTTTAAAATTCAACATTAAATATCAATTTTTTAAAATAACATTCAATTAAAACTGTATTACCCATTTCTACAGTGGCAAGGGTACTTTAAATTAAAAAAAACTAAGATTTCTCACCTGGTGCGTGTGCCGTATGTAAGGGTCCTGCACCCAAACCTCTGTGAGCAAACTGCTCATGTACGGCTTGAACAGAACCGGGTAGCTGTAACCAGTGGCATCCTCTTCTATTCGAATCTGCTCATGATACTTCCCGTCTGACCAGTGAGGGAACACAGAGAGATTAGAGGAGGCACAGACACAAACCCCTCTGGCTGCTTTTGTATTCATACATATACAAGTATACAAATGTTGTCTAAATGTCTGTTTAGGGTGGTAGATGACAGTTGCCCACATTCTCTGTTATTCCGCCTGCAGTGGTTGTATCCGTTACCTTCTTTCATCTGGTTCACGTGCACTTTGATTTGCTCTGCTCTGGCCATGTAGCCCTTGATCTTCTCCCTGTAGTGGCCTCTCTTGGACTCATCGTTCACAGTGGCTGGCAGGGGGACGAAGCACACGTTTAGGGCTCGTGTCTTTCCCGTTCGCGTTGCCTCTACCGTGTACGTGTGTGTGTACTCTTACCTTTCAAAACGTCCATCAGGAGCTGGATGCCTTCCTGGTAGCAGACCAGGGACTCCAGGACGCGGCCGCCGTGGTCCAGCTCCACTGCCCGCTTCAGGACGGAGATGGCGGACGTCTCCATCCCCGCCACATGGTTTTGTGTCATTATTCTGTCTATCCTTTGTCAACAGATTCTAAAAAAACGAAGGAGAAGTCATGCTTGTCTACTATCTGGTGGGTAAAAATCCTCAAATAAGTCAGTTGAGGCAGCTTCCTAGTTGACAGCCCCACGGGTGCGCCACAAAAATAATTCCGGCAGAAACAGAACGGTGGAATCCATTGTGGAGTAATTGTCCACGATGGGGGTTGTTTTGACAGAAACCAAAAAGATAATGAAAATAGATTTGAAAAATAGATTTGATTATATAAAAAGCACATTTAACCCAAATTACAATCTCAAACGTCGTCCAAAAATAGTTGGAACAAATGCTATGGGAATATTTGCCGTATCGGCGAAATTTAAATGTTACTCCCCAACACTTCCGGTGTAGCGACGCGGAGGAGACAACGCTGCCGCGATTTCTAGATTTTTATCCATTTTTCAGCTCTTAAATTAATGATATTCGTGTAAATTTGGGAATATGATGTTGATGTACCTACGTTCTTGTCTGTGTTCATAACGCCTCTTATTGGGCCGCAGCGGGGCCGTACGTCAACTTTAACCTTGGCGTGCATGACTGTAACGTTAGGGGTGTTTCGGGGCTTTGTTGTCCGAATAAATAATAAAACATGTCAGGGGTCTGTCGTGGTTTGAGCGCTCTGCCAGTCAAGGTAAGAACAACACACGGAATATTTTGATGTGTTAAGCTGTTCAGCGCGGACTTGTGTAACGTGTTCTGCATTCGTTTAAAGTCCTCACCCCTCAAAACCAATACTATGAAGGTGTGATGCATTTAAAAGGGATAAACCCTTTGGTTTCTTTGTCTTTATTTATGCATTTTCCATCGGCAGCCTTCTAAACCTTTGCTATGCTTAAAGTTACACATTTATTTATTAAATGATTAATTGAAAACTACCCAATTATCATTTAACTGAGACTACCTTTAAATTGTAGGGTGTCTCTTAAAGTTCTAAACGTCTTCTTTCAAATCCCTTTAACCCTGTGAGATACTATATGTGTGGGCTCCTACACCAGAAAATAAATCAGCCTGTGCTATTATACATCTCTTCGCTTACAGTTTGGTCTCGTCACTGTTTATGTGTGTTTACAGATCCTGACAGAAGCATGGCTTGTGTCTCCCTGCCCACGGTTTGTGCCAGCACGCAGCCGCTTCACCAAAGCAAGAATCCCAAAAGAGGTAAGCATTATATCCCAAACCCCGGGATCCCTGCATCCAAGGAGTTCCACCAAATTTAGGAAATTGCTGATTCGTTTAGGACATTTGCAACACTTAGGTTTTGGTCCTGTCGTGTAGAGGTGCTCGGGTTCAAGCAATTGTAGTTCACATTGGGATGTAAGCGGAGATGGAATTGGTCTGGGCTCATCTTGAAATCATCATCCTGTGTTCCTCTTCACAGCTGTTTGAGGAGAGATCAAAAGAACACGAGAAATATGGGGGGGATCCAGACCAACCTCATAAACTGCACATCGTGACGCGGGTCAAAAGTGTGATGCGCAGACCGTATTGGGAGAAAGAAATGGTTAAACACCTCGGGCTCGGAAAGGTAAGGCTTCGGCTTCGTCTTGTTTTTTCGGCATTTTCATTTAGATGAATGGAGCAGTCCGAATGGATCATCTCTTAAAATATTATGTGATTTTACCCGTTCAGGCTGATACGGCATCGGTCTACTATAAAGGAATAAGCATTGTTTATAATATTAAAAATGTACTTTGGGAAAAAAAAATTCTAACTTGTAACACTGAGATTTTCTTGTGTTGCGTTGTATTTAGGCCCACACACCTGTAATTCACAAAAATACACCTGCAGTCAATAGCCAACTGAAGTTTGTCAAGCACCTCGTGAGGTAAGATTAATGTGACTCGTCTGGCTAAAATGTTGAAATACTTATAAATACTTGTTAAAGCTACTTTTAAAGACACTGTCTTAATAATTTCTTGTCCATCTTATCGTCTCAATTCAGGATCCAGCCGCTGAAGACGCCCTCTGGACTCCCTGCTGAGCAGGACATGGGCGACACCTACATCAACAGCAAAGGAGAGTTGATAGTCCGTCGCCTCCTTCATCCTGTAGAGCCCAAGGCTATCGAATCCTAGCTCCACATTCAATCGTATTAATTACAATTTAGGTTGCTCATACCTACCATTAAAAATGTTCTGCTCCATAACCCTGTTTTGGTTTAAATACACAGAAAGTTATGTCTTAAATGGGTTCTGAAAACAAATTAGACTATTAAAACTACAGTTACTAACTAGATGTGACTCTTTAGAGACCCATTTATAAAGTGGCCTATCGTATAGTTACCAGCTAGTCGAAATGCAGTGCAGAAAGTCGCTGAATATGGGCTGTCTGTGATTTGAAATATGCCTCATTGACCTTTTACACCCGCTAAGTTAATTCATATTTATCCCCATCAATTCTCTGTGCTTGGCTCTACTCAAGACTTCCCAAAGACGGGTCTGAACAACACAAATGGAATTGGGCCGCCTTATGGAAATATATGGTACTGCTTTCATCCATGCCACCAACTAGAACTCTCTATGCATCCATTTGATCATATAGAAAGAATTTCAAGAACAATTTTAGTATGTGCAACTCAAGTAACTTGTGTAAAAATATTAAAATGTGGTAATTGGATAATGTTTTTGAGAGAAATCAAAAGTATCAAGCTCGTTTGCGGTATTTATTACAAACGCTCACCCAAGACAACCTCTCTACACACACTAAACATTTCAGCAACTCAACACACCTGTGAGGAAGACCCACTGAAACAAAGACATGGCGGAGAAATCACACAGAGCCACCGGACGTAACCCGCGAGGACGTAACAAACAAAAAAAAATAAAATAAAACATGACAGGAATTCATGGCTAAATTCAGCTGAAAAGGGACAGTTGAGTCGGTGCCAAGAGAAGCTTAAATACGCTGAGACGTCCATGTTGTCCAATTAAGACCCCCCGTGACCGTAGACCATCACTTCGACAGGAAAAACCAAAGGCTTGATAAAAGTACAAATCTGTTCCGGCTGTAGAAAAAAAACTACTACTGTGACTTAGTTAAGTCTGTGTTCATGAGAGAACGCATGAGATCCCTTTCCACCTCAGTAAGGTCTCTAGTTCATAGCCACATGGCAGACAGTTCATCAAACAAGCCTAAACAAAAATTAAAAAAATAATTTATAGACAGGGATGGTATAGTTGTGATTTTATCGATACAGCTCATTGGTTCGTTTGTTATGCTATTTCAATGCCAACAACAAATTTAAAAACATTCTAACAGGGAAGAGGATTTTTGGAGTTGAGATAGTGGGACCACTTTAACAAAATGAATTGCACACTTTATTAAAGTGTGGAATTTATTTTGTTAAAGTGGTAGGCAGAGAGAAAACCCACACACACGTGTAGCTGCACTTTAGTCATCTCCAGAATCAGAATCCGAGTCGTAGGTTCCCCCTCTGATGGTTTTCTTCTCCACCTTTGTGAACTTTGTTCCGGATCTCTGTCCCATTGTAGGAGGTTCCATCAGGTTACCACTAGAACAGGAAAGGAAAGATGTTAAATGCTAATGCATAAAACGTGCCTGGTGGGAGTCCACTGCGAGTCTCACCTGTAGTTAATAACATCTGCACAGCCAAGTCTCCATTCAAGCATCTCTGTAGGAAACTCGTCAGTGTTTCCCAGGTCAGAGAATCCAACCACGTAGTCCTTCGTCTTTCCGTCTAAAAGCAAAGCCAGCGTGGGAATAACCTTGATCCGCAGCCTATCCGTCAGAAAGGGGGCCTTTTCCACATCCAGTTTGATGAATTTGGTCTCAATGTGCTTCTTCGCCAAGATGGCCAAGTGTTTGTCGAGGATCTTACATCTGCACGTAGGGGACAGAACGACAAGTTCAGCGATAACATTACCTTGTCCTCTAGTTTCATTGAACTCGAAGCAGAGTTTTCTGGAGGTACGTCGCTAACTTCTGTGTGTCAAATGCTTATAAGTGGCCAGATTGGGTACTGCAACTAAAGATGTACATTGCAGATTTAGTAATAAGACTGGTTTCCACGGTAAGGGAGTCATGGTCTGGAGCCGCAAATGCAGAACCAAAGCTCAGCAGTTCGACTCACTTTCAGCCGTACAAGCAATACACAGCTGTTCGCTACAACGGCAATAGAGCCTTGAAATGAAAGAAAGAAGCAGAAGCTAGTGAAGATTTTGCTTTTTTTTAACTAACCAAGAGGGTTAATTATCAGTTCTGTTGCACCAAAGTCAGGACAATTCTATCGATTGAGGCAAATCTGTGATATTGGTTCCATGGAGCTTTTTGCATACTTCACCTTCCTACAACTGTGTCGACCAGCTGTAACGACCATTAATAAATACAATGTAATTACCTGAAGGTGGAATTTTTGTAGAAGTGGCAGACAACATTCTTGCTTTCCTTGACCTCGCTGAAAAAGTCTTTCTCACTCGAGATTTCCCTGTACTCGCCGTGGCCTTTAGTCAACCACTCCTAAAAAAGAAGAGAACTTGGGTGAATAGCAGAACAATGAAGCTGGCTTCTATATGCAAGCACAATGAAAACATGCCGTGCCTTTTGTGGGCGGATCCGGGATGGGTGGATCAACTACTTTCCTTTTTAAAGTTCCACTTTTAATCCTGATGTATAGACAAGAGATACGACTTTCAATCCACCCGTGGCTTCTGACAACGGTTTAATTTATAACTGTCTGCTGTTATTTAGACTCAAAAAACCTTTCTAAAAATGATTCTTTGACAAGAACTGATGAAAGGACAAACACTTTCCTGATTTAGGATTATTGAGCAATGCCTCAATTTACTACAAAACTCAAGAAAATCCTGAGACGACTTAAATAAAAGGTACATAATTCTGAAACTGGTAGTCACATAGTAAAAACAAATATTTATAATTCAATAGGCCAACATATTAAGTTATACAGAATTTAAAAACAGTTTAATTATTATAATCTCCAGAGGTTGCTGTCCTTGATGTAATTACATTATCTAAATGGACGATTAACACAGACAATGAAAACATTTAAAAGAAAACATCGCACACACCTGCTTCTGTTTCTGGGCTTTTTTAAGTGCCTCTAATCGCTTCTCCTTCAGTCTGTCCAAATCATCTTCATCCATTTCATTCAGTTTGCTCAAATGTGCATCCACCTTCTCCTCCACCAACTTGGCCGACTGCTCCAAAACCTTTGATAAGATGTCCATTGTTTGGTTGGCCATGGTTACCTGTTCCAAGTGAAACTTTCTCTGGATCTGAGGGGGGTAAAGAATACAACATGTAAACATCACTGGTGTGAATTGACGTTAATTAACTTGGTGTTTTTTGCGTAACGGTTTTGTCAGCCGAAAGCTGTCAGACTGAACAGCTCAGTAACGCTGGAAACAAAGCCATGGTGACACTATGGCACACCTTCTTTTAGCCGGTTGTTAGCTAGCATTAGCCTAGCTGCGTAAACGTACTTTGCTATGGTTGTCTAATTCTCTGTTCGACACTCATCTTAAAAATGTATTTTCTACCAGTTATAAAAACGCCAGTCAATTGGGTGATGTAAAAAGCTTACGGGGTAATTTCCGCAAGCAAGCAACGAAAAATGTGGCTGGACAATACTAACATCACGTTAGCCTGATAAGCTAACTAACGTTATGTGAGTGCGATGGACGTCACGTAAGAGTTGCATTCTTACAAAGACCAGCTCGTGGCTGATGCGTGAGATGATACACGTACAGTGTTGGGTTAAAGTACAATATGGCAATTCGGAAACACAAAGTATTGTTACCCGATGGAGCTCGCAGACACTTCAGTTGTTGCGCGAAAGGGAAACAGTTACAACGGATGCTGCGTCACTACAGGCCCATTCTGACGTTGAACCACATCCGGGCACTTCTTAAATTAACGATGCATTTTTTTGGCCTTTTATCTGCAAAAATAAATCTTTAAAAGTATACTGTTTGTTATGGCTTATTCGCTTATTTTTATAGTTTATAAAACTGGAATCTCAAATTTATTGAAGCCCATTTTCGCCACTTTTAAGAAGAAAAAACCCCGTTAATTCATGAAAATTAGAAATTCAATTAAATTAGAAAGTCATGATATACAATGATTTAGCATTTGATACTTATGAGTTAGCGGTTATAAACATGAACAACCTTAAATCTTCCAAGCATAGACATTCGCCACCTTTTCCAATTGGTAAACTAGTAGATTCAATGTAATTTCCCCTTCATCATTTTCAAAACCATCTTGATCGGAACCCTCCTCCATATCTGGTTGGAACTTTAAAACAAAACAACGACACATGAAATTATACATAGTTTATGGTTTATTAACAAGATTTAGAAAACTTACAAACAAGTTCACAGCTTCGGGTCTTCAGGCACATGCCAGTTTATAGAAGACAAGACTGGCTAATTTCAACTTCTAGAGCGATACAAGAGGTGAAGAGAAGCAAACGTCTTTGAAGTAACTTGCCCATTTTGAATTACATTCATTTCAATAAGTTGAAAACAATGACCGCAATGATTGATTTTGGTTTGCATATAGGGGAAACTGCTTTAAACAAACCTTTTCCACCGCACACACAATGTCTTGGTTGGTGAGATCACAAGCCAGCCAGCCAGCCACATCTGCAGAGTACCACTTATCACCAATCATGAGAGTCAACGTCACAGAAATACAATGATGGAGCCGTAGGACGCAAAAATGTCTCCATTGTTTGAAGTACACATACGTTGAGTTATAAAAAACGGTCACCTAGCACTCAACAAATCCAGAATTATTGAAATATTCAGGTCTGTAAAATGGGTAAACACACTAGAAAAAGATTTACTCCAGGTACAAAGGCTGTATGAAATGTTACATTATCTTGAAGAGACTTCACACTTGCTTGTGAAAAAACAACTGCATAGGCTACTCATTGATTGCCATAACCCCTGTCCACATCAAAGTCAGAGTGCTACTGAGAATCAACAGTGAACCTCACATGAAGAGCTTTGGCCAGCTTCACATTTCCGTGTTGGAACACCTACAAAACAATTACAGCGCGAGAAGATCTTACAATTTATGACAGTTACTAAGAATTCACTATGTGTAAACAATACAAGAGGGTCACCCTCCATTTTCTTTTCAAAGGTGTCCTTTAAAAACATTATTAACACACTATAACAAGGTTTGGCACTTTTTTGTGAGAGACCAGAAAAATAAAGATACTGCAGTATATATGCTGTGCTGCATACAGCAGTATCTTTATTTTGAGTTAGTTGCATGGATTTTAGTTAATGGCATGGAGCTCCAAAGAAAAGTTAATGAAAAATGATATATCCTCTTCCTACAATTTCTGGTACGGTAAAGTAAAATGTCTTAGGAGTGTTACAACACTAGCCAATGGTAATACTTCTGAAAAGGTGCTTTAAACATGATGATTGTTATCAGCCATTGATTCTTTGAAACAGACTGATTCAACTGTACGAATGATAACTCTGCATGTGCCACTGTAACATTATTTAAACCGTAGGTCCACTCAAACACTCATCAGGACAGGGATTTGAAATCTTGTAAAAGGTACGTCTTGTTTAACAAAACGTTCAGCACTGCCTGTAAAAATTATATATAAAATTTCACATTTATTTGGAAAAGAATTACAATTATGATTTTGCGAAAAGCTACGATTATCCCGGAGTTTTGGTGAGTCGATACCAAGTACATTTAATGCCTTTGAGTTTTTTTACTAGTCCCTTTAAAAGAGCAAGTAGGGGAAATAGTGAACTGTACAAATTCAAATACTGTCGTGGCTCGTTTTGAGAGGGGGGGTGTGATGGTATCGCACAGTGAAGGCAGTCCTCAGTCCTCCTTCACGCTACCTTCAGAGTGCTGCCGTAAGCCTGCTGCACAACCACCTGCACGTTGTCGAGGATGAAGTCGAAGGCCATACTCCAAACCGACTCGACCGCCTCCTGCATGAGCCTGCAGAGAGAGGGCAACGTGAGGAGTCAAAGTAAGAGGGGCGGGGTGGGGAGGGGGGGGCACAGATGATTGGAGGGGGTTAAACAGTACCTTTTCATATACTTTATAATTAAATCCAACTTCTCCAGATCTTTATCCTCAATGAGATCAGTGCAGTATTGAACCACCTGCAGGATGTCCTCCTCCATTGGTTCTAACAAAACAGAAGAAGTAGATTCTTAACGGCCTACAGAAGTGCACAGGTCGGCCCTACGACACAGAGCTGTTCTTCCCTGTGCACCTGTTATGGTGGTGACCCATTCCCGAAGGAGTGTTTTAATGTCTGTCAGGTCGTAGGCTCCGGCCAACACTGGAGGGGGGCGAGGGATAAATTTGGACCGGTTCTCTGGGACTTCTGGTTTTGACGTCGACGTACAGGGACCGTTTTCAGCCTGAGAAGGGAAAACAGGTGTGAGCTGGACAGACTACCGTGAATTCTCCATCGTCACATCCTGCCCCCCGTATTCATGTATGAAATCACCTTTAACGTGTTCATAGGAGGTTGTAGCGCTTTGCCCGGGCCGTTGGTCGTGTGACGCCTCTTCACGGGGGAAGGGCCTTTTTTAACAGGGCTCACTGCATTTTTTTTCTTGTAGCGTCGCTTCGCTCGACCAATACCAAGTCCCGACTGTTTCAGCTGCAACAGTGGATTCTTCTGCTCCACTGTTGAGAAATCAAGGGGAAAAACATGATGACGAGAAGATGAACGCTGGCAATAGATAAGGCTAAACTCCTTGCTAACAAAACCAACTGGAGGCTTACATATTTTCCCCTGAGGCTGAACATTTGTTACGCGGTTGTAGGCAGACTTCAGTTCGGCCTGAAGCTCTTTGGGAAGGGCAGCAAAGACATCCGGATCAACCTGCGGACAGAAAGACGACGGACAAAGGGGGAAAGAACAGCTTGTCACAATCAAGGAACAATTTAGATAAATGGGTAAAAATGCACATTTAAAGAACAGCCTTTGACATTCCAATGAGTGGGTGCCTTATAAGGATTACATGTATTGATAAATTTCCCTATTGTAAACTTTCAATTTCACTGACAAAAGGGCAGAATCCCAAATCGGCTGCTTCCTTACCTGCGAGAAGTTTGGAAGCTCCAGTACAATTCCCAGACTGTCTGGCTGATTTGGGATCTGTAGAAAGAGCGTGCCCCTAGGTGGAGCGGATAGTGCACCACCTGGCGCAGGAGGGGAGAGAGGCGAGATGGGACGAGACTTCGGCGAGGGAGGCGGAGGAAGAGGAGCAGATGGCCGTGCGCTGGGCAACTGATGGTTACTTGTTCTCCCGTCACGATCGGTCCACGACCGCTCCACTTGTTCCCTCAGCTCGGCGGGCAACGCCTCCAACACAGAGCGATCCACCTTGGACGTCATGCGGAAATACAGATGTTGAAAACATCCCAGGCTTTTCAGCACTCGCTTCAAAATCAATCAGCGGTTTCCTTTCAGTCGTTTACCTGTGAGGGGGAGGGGACCTCGATACTGAAGTTGAGACGTGCTCGAGAATGTTTAGGTGTCTGCCTGCATGGCTGCAGGTCTCTGCTCGTACCTGGCACCGGCTCGGGGGAGGACAGAGGACGTGCTGAGGGGACAGATGAAGGGCGTGTGGTTGAGGAAACATCTTCCCGACTGCAACACTGATCGGGAAATTATCTTAAGAACTGAAAAGAGACAGAAAACAAAGACTTCACACAAACCGCTGTCGCTGGATCTCGCACTTAAACCCCGGCCGAGCAGCATCTCTTTGACGGAGCGTGTCCCGGGGCCCGCGGAATTCTGCGGGCCGGACTGATGTCCGTCGAGGAGCTGAACCTGAATGCCGAGTCCTCTCACGTCCTCCACCTGCAACTTCATGGCATGGAACAGCTTGACCACAGCAGCGGCGATCAGCTGGCCGCTGTCGGTGGACTGAGCGAGCATCACCGTCCTGACGGAGAGACAATGAGTCTAAAGAGAGGCCGTAGTAGGATAGGCAAACCGGGGACAACATCATTAACAGCCCGCGGCGTCCACCGATGAAGACCCCTGACTTACTTGGCGAGGTTATCACATATGCCATGACCCCCGTATTTGGCCGATTCCAGCGGCGCTCCGACTTTGCGAACCATGACCTTGAGGGTAACTCTGCGACCCCGCAGCCCCGCTTCTTGTAAACGCTTTTGCACCTCCATGGACAGGTTAGTCAGGAAAGACTCAGCCTCATCAACCTAGTCAACATATGTTGGGGGAGGAGGGGGAGGGGAGGGGTTAGCGAGAAATGGGCCAGAAAACGCAAAGGAAAAGGACCCGATAGGAGGAGGGAAGCAGGTCGAACCTCAGTAAAGCGAATGTTGTAGTTCATCTCAGCTGAGACAGACTTCCTTTCCTTTTCGTAGCGGACGGGACGGTCGTCCAAGCCGCGGCAGAAGCGGAACAGGGTCTGTCCGGTCCGGGGGCCAAACTTCTTTTGCAGCTGAGACAGAGACACCTGTTGGAGGTCACCGCATGACCTCACACCCATAACAGCAAGTTTTCTGCCCATAACAGGCCCGACGCCTCCAAAAAGGAATTGACAAGCGATCAATTATTTACCACGAGACAGCTGAATGACTGAGAGAAACGAACAGCAGGTGGCGCTGTGGCTACCTGGTAGGCTGGTCACTGGCAGGTCCCTTATAAAATCATCCACCTCTTCAGACTTTAGGAGGTATTGCCCGTCTGGCTTGGCCTTACGGGTGGCAAGCCGAGCCAACAGGATATTGGACCCTGAGCAGATGGGCAGATTGTGGATCAAAAACTGTATCGCCGTCTTGATTGATTAAAATGAGACAAACATCAACTCACCCATGCCCACTGAAGCACAGCATCCCGTTTTCTCCTTGACCTCTGCTCTGATCGCAGAGGCCAGATCCTCTGGGTTGACGCTCAACTCAGCAAGCAGAGCCGAACCATCGATCAACACTTCGTCGCAGCTCAAAGCTTCGATGTCGTGGGTGTAACTGCAAAGAACCAAACAAACAAAGTGAGGTTGCTTAGTGTACAAGCGGCAGGGAAGGGAGTGAGACACTGACATTGACCTCTTCTTACCCTGCCAGAGTCTCGTACATGGTGATGGCCACCTCTTTGTAAGCCTCAAAATCATACGGGACGGACTGCAGAGAGGGACACAGCTGTTTCGCTTTTCCGAAAAACATCCCGTTCTTCACACCCGCCTCCCTGCGAGGGACGACCGATGGGGTTAAAATTAGAAACCGATATGTGCCGTCTAATAGAAATCTTCAATGCGTGTGCGTATTCATCTTACCTGGCTTCATAACTGCACGATGCAATCTCCGCCATCGAGAGAGTGGCGGCGTCTTGCTCCACTCCGTTAGCGTGCCGGTCAGGACTCTCTTCTGAAAGGCAGGACAGGCGTGTAACAATAAAGCAAGGCGAGTACAGGGAAACCTGGGGTAGCCACACAACGACGCTGTGAAAGGGTAGTGTCCTCCCTGGCAAAGAGGTGAGGGAGGAAAAGCTCACTAGGGTTTGGGTGAGTGCATTTCCTCTGGTAGTACTGCTGCTCCAGCTGAGGTCGGGCCCCAGGCCTCAGGGACACTCTCTCCTGGCCACGGTTACTGGTCACAGCCACAGGCTTCCCTGCAAGACGACCGTGGACTAGACGTGAGGGGCTGTTCCGTGTTAAAGGTCACAGGCGGCACAATATTACAAAGAAGGAAAAAAAAAAAAAAAAAAAAAAGGCAGCTCACCTTTGAGCTCGGGTCTGTATCGGATCCCAACGGACACAAAGAAACAGTCCATGTCCACGTGGAGGACACACGATTTGACACTGGCAGGCGCCGTCGTGCCTGACCACACAAATCAACATGTACCTCATGGTCAGTGGAAGAGTTTTCCATATCACAAAAAGACGTGAACACAACCCTCAGACGATGCCACCGGCATCCCAAGAAATCGAGTTCAAACACTGTAGGCAGCTCTTAATAAGCAGGGGCACAAGCGTTGTAAATACCAGCGATTGAAACACAGAAGATGTCCAACCATTATAAAAACATTTTATAATTTGCAGTTGTATCGTTTAACTATTTAGGTTAGTGTGCATTACGATTTTCTGGGCTGGAATAGTCTTTTTTTTTAATTTATTCAAAAAAGATTTTGGTTTATTTTGTTTGCTCATTGGTTGACATTTTGGCCAAATACTCCTTATTTATAGAAGTGGGAAGGTACAGGACCAGAATGCACAGGGGGATGGGGGGGTGGTGGGGGGCAGGTAGCAAAAAGATGGATTCTTTGTTCTCTAAATTCCTGCATGGACCATCTACTGTTTTTGCCGCTGTAAACCCCAACCATGCAGCAACCATTTGATTTATGTTGCACATTTAGAAAACGAGTTACAAACCAGTTACAACCTCCTTTAATAATGACTATATTATTCCTTACCTCGACTCTGTGCAGAACGCAGGGTCACAGATTTCCTCAGCCTGTCTTTCCCAGGAAAGGAGCCCCCCCCCACCGCTTTCCTCTTGCCGTGCAGCTCGTTGACGTACTCCGAGAAGCAGGACCTCCACGTGGAGATCTGATGCAAACGCGAGTGGGAGTAGTACTCGGAGATCAGGCTGCCCGTCTGAGCCAGCATTTGTGCCGACGACTTTTCCGAATGGGGGGCGGGTTTGGCTGACGCGCTGTTCGCGTCAGAAGAAGCGGGATCGGATGAAAAGGCATTGTGGTGACTTCCATTCAGTCGAACGGGACTGCGTGAATGGACGCGGGATGCGGGTGAAAGGGGAGTCTGGGCGGGATCCGAACCGGCTGGATGGGGCTGATGGGGCTGCGTTGGGAGGCGGTGGCTTTCTGTACCAGCGGCCTCGTGGTAGGTGGGCGGGGAAGGTTTGGGTCTCTGCTCGTTGGCTACATGTGCGTTGGACGGCTTCGGAAAGACGGGAGGCGGGTCCGGTTGCCTCGGGGGACTGTGGGGAAACTCGTAGGGGTCCGGTTTGGTCTGAAACTGTTCCGGGGGACTCTGAGGTTTATCGTCGGGACTCCTGACTTCGCATTGACTCAGTTCCTCCTCAACAGAAGGGCCGTCAGTTGCAGGCGAACGGTCCTTTAAGGCACCATTAACAAGGTGAGCGTGTCCATTTGTCAGATGGATTCCTCTGCCACACTCTTGCATTTCATTCGCTTTTGGATGGCTGATCAATTCCAATGAGGTCTGAAGTATTCCGTTTCTGTGAGATAAAGAGATGAAAAAAGTTATTCAACAAGAATTTATGCTACAAAATCCGATCCTTACTCTATAATCTGACTTGTCGGTTAAAAACAAAGAGTTAATTCTCACATTTTTGAATCAACTTCCTTGTGGCCACTGCGGGCAGCGTTGCAGAAAGAGTTGCTCTGAGGTTGCGGTTGGCTGGCTCTCTGCTGCTGGAGGTTAGTGGGAGGTGTTTGAAGAGCAGACTGGTGGGGTTTTGTGGGGCTCGGGTCGGCGTTTAGGCTCCGGTGTCTGGGATCGGCATTGAGGAAAGCCGACGGTGTGTGACTTGGCCGGGGTTTACTGAAGCCAACGGCGGCGCTTTGCTGGACGGACTGAGGTTGGGCGTTGCCTTGGTGAAGGGGACTGTGGCTGGAGTTCGGGATGGAATTATTCTGGCAGCCGGACGTGGACTCCTTGCGGTTGGGTACCGAGTGCTGAACGCTGTGCTGGGGCAGATTGAGTCTTTGATGGACGCTCGGCTGAAGCGGCCCGTGGCTCGGTCCGGCAATGTCAGATGTCTGGCGCAGACTCGCACCAGGGAAGAGTGGGCCGTTATGTTTAGTGTAAAGCTGGTACTGCAAGTGAGGCAGGAGACGTCCAGCCTTGACGCTGTTTTCAACACATCACAAAGCAAACAAGAGATTTTTCCTCTAATATTTTACCATAGAGAATTAGATGTGCAAAGCATACTTAGCCCCAGCTGGACACACCTGTCAGTGATCCACTGTGGCCTGATGATCTTCTCCCCTTTGAGCTCCTTAATTTTGAAGTTGGGCAAGTTATTGGCGATGATATGGGTGGTCTTGGAGCGAGAGTAGTACACATGGAAGTGGCCACCATGCAGCATCATCAATCTGCGTAGCTCATCTGCACTTGGCTCTAAATGCCAAGAGATAAAAACAATTGAGCAGAGAGCCTTAATGACAAAAATAAATAGTCAGTGAACAGAGAATGGTCCTACTTTTACATCGGCACGAAACATCACAGCCACAGGAAACATACATTAGTAAAAAATAGTGCCAGTCAGCATATGAACCAGTAAAAGAAAAACCATCAACATTTGGTTCCATGCTCCTTATACAATTCTGATTGTTTATTTATGGAAATACTATAATTATGAAGTGACAATGACAATGAACATTAACACATAGCCCAAAAGCAAAAAAGAATTCTCTCCAGCTAGAGTTTTCTACATGATGCGCGAGGGGAGAGAAACACAGATGCAGATATTCCTCTGCAGGAACATCTGCATGACACTTCTGTTCTTGTAACTGGTAAGGAAGAGAGAGACCAACTAATGATATATTAAAATGTAGAGGCACCATTGCATAGAGTTACCTGTGTATCCATTGACATAGATAGACACTCCACTAAAAATGTCAGAGAACGACCCGTCCTTCTGTTTCTCTCTGGGGGCATCACGTTTAAACTGCTCATCCAGCTTAGACACTTTGGCAGCCATGTAGCCTCCCTAGAAACGAGGAGAGCAGGAAGGACACGACTCAAAAGATCGTTCAAAGCAACTGGCAGATACACAGAAAACCTGGAGGGGCATGTTGAAGGAGAGTTTGTGAGTTTACATAACAACCCCACCAACAAATGTATGCACGGTCACAACACGCCTAGATATTTAATGTTCTTACATGCTGAAGAGAATAGGCCTTCCTATAGATTAGGGTACAGGTACGGTTTTTATCCAATGCACTCTGTCATCAAACAAGCAGTAGCTTAACAGAGAAGTACTGTGATCATTTCATAAACATATCCAGTGCACTCATCGGTTACTTTGTAAGAATCAGAAAACATGTATTGCCATAGTATGTCCCACGTACAGGGAATTTGACTTGGCGGTTGGTGCATGACAACAGACGACAATGGACAACAAGACAACATAGTGCAAGGAATGGAATAAAATATAATACTATGGGTTAGTAGACTAAGGCTATGGGTCAGTTAAAAACGTTTTTTTTTTTTTTAACTAAAGTGGACCAGCAGTGCAAAGAATAAATACTTATTATAGGAGCTAATGTTTCTGTGCAGATATTAAATGATTGTCTCACGTACTTACTGCCTTGCCTGTATGGTGATCCTGTTGCAGCTATACTATGTTTTATGCATGTACATATACATATATGTATCTGGCTCTATGCAGCTCTCCCAGTCTTGTTAAATCTCTGCCCGGCAGTGAGGCTTCGACCTAATTAGACACCGACTTGTGAGCTGCTTCGAGCTCTGAGCCGTTATAATGAAACTGCAGGGTGCGAAAAAGAACACGGCTGTTCAATATTGGTTTCACAGTAATATCGTGACGCTCTATATGCACGTGCCTTTTATCCCACTGCGTTTCATTTTTTAGGCAGTCCTCCCCCCCTCTTCACCCACCTTAGACGGCTGCACTTCTCCGACACTCATACAAGCAACGGCTTCCCTTTCTAGATGCCTGCCTGAGTGATCGCGAGGACACGGCTGTGGGAAAACACTCACCATTTCAGCCCAACCATTGTCCTTGACACCATTGGCTCTCTTCTTTGCCCACCCATGTCGACTCATACTGAGCTCCCTGAAAGCAGCACAAGAGTTATTCACCAGTGTTATTGTGTCTCACTGTTTTTCAAATATCAGATTGTAATCAGGCTAGCGTTTGTATAATTGATCGAGCCATTTAAAAAAAAAAGGCAGCCTGATTTAGAGGAGACATTGACATATGTCACAAGATGCACACAGTTCGACCCGTGGTGTCGACACGAATCAGATTAAGGACAGCGAGTTCATTTTTAAAAACACCAACTTATTGGACACAGCGGACGCATGTTGAAAGTGATCACTGCCTGTTTGCTGTTGTGTTACTAGTTTACAAAAGCCTTTTTTCTGGTGCAAATAAAAGAACAAAGCGGCGCCAAGTGACGTATACGCTGCTTCCAATTTACCACCGTGGCCGAACGTCAATTCGGCATAAATGTTGTTGTTGTTGTTGTTGTTTATTTCTACTCTGTTCTTTGCGTCCAAGGGCACAACAGTGGGTTGGGGGGGGCACGCGCACACGTCTATTCGGGCTTTGACAGGTAACGTGAGGTTACTGCAGAGCCCCATGTGGACCTCGGTCACATTCCTCACGTGAGCGGCTAACAGAGAGTTAGCTTAGCGACGTTTGCACGCGACGCCACGAGCGGAACATCGCGTCGCTCCCGAGCGGGGCTAAAAGACGCGAGTAGACGTGCGTGTGTGTGAGAGAGTGCTTGCGTGCGCGTGAACCGAACAGTGGGCACGGCTGCGCAACTTCGTGCGTTTAACGCGGGGTGTAAACAAACACGCCGCACGGAGCGATAGTTCCGTTAATAGAAGTCTCTCGTTTTTTTTTTAAATTGTATTATTTACCTTTATATTTGTCTCTTGTGCTGTCAAGACGCCGCTGACTTCTCCTCCTGCAGATAGTGACCAACCGCGAGCGTTGAGCGCGTTCCTGGTTACGAGCCGAGACCACAGCGAAGCGAAAAGAGAATCCCCGGACAGTCGCCGTTAGCTCGACGCCTCGACCGGGACTTCGTTCCGCAGAGGGCTCCGGTTGGTGCACTGAGATCCCCCTATTTGGTCTCGGTGCCACGCCATGTCTCCCCAACCTTTTTGTTCTTCCTCCCGGTCCGTTTGCTCTCCATTTCTGCCGCCTTGTAGTCTTCGCGTTACCTTTTCCTCACAGGGAGTCAATGGAAGAAAGGGAGGTAAATTAGTTCCGGAGAGTATTTTCAAAATAAAACGCGCAACGACTAGTTGGAGTTCGGTTGTGGAACAAACCGTTCATACGTTATTTTGCCAACCCACACATGTAAAGCTACCTGGCTTTTTTTCGGTGGGCGAAAGGGAAAAAAACATATATGTATGCAATTGCATGTGCTATTGGCTTCTATCTACTCAGTCAGCACTCATCAAACTGGCACACCTCACATACAAATAACCAACAGTAAAGAAAGTAACTGAACTGTGATTCGTTGTAGTTATTTAAATTGTCTTTGGTAAATTAGGTAAAAAATGTACAAAAACAAAGAAATCGTTTTATTTTCAAAAACGCAACACGGTCAACTTCCGGTATTCTTATACTCTTTCTTACTTGCATTGCAACGCTGCCTCTCTGCGGGTACCCGAGTGCATGTCACCTGAGTTGACTGTGAAATTGCTCAGTAGTCTTTAAACCTACATATCTGATCTTACATTGATATACTCCATTAGGCTCAACATGATCCCGAGAGCCGTTGGTAGTTGAATATTGATGACGCATAAGTTCAACTTTTTTTTAAAGGTGTCCCTCTGGATCACATTTAGGAGGGTTTGTGTTCACTAAAGTGCCCACGTCGCCTGCTTCCACTGCGGCACACAGTCGATCTGGGTTTTATTCTTGTATTCGCCCCGGTGGCGGTACTGTCTGGCTCCGAGGTTGTCCTCAAACGGCCCCGGCCATATACGTGCACCACCGGTCCGTGACGCAGAGGCACGTGCGGATTGAACGAGTCGAGTGGCGTCACGGCGGGCGGTGGACACGGTGGACACGGTGTCGCGCTCCGACGAGCTCGCATTGATCTGTCTGAGAAAGGCTTCTTTAGTGTTTCCGAGTTACTCCACGGCTCCGTGGATGGACCCAGATAAGCGCCAAGCCGCAGCAAAAAGGGCTACTGAGGTGGTCTTTTGTTTCCGCTATTTTATTTGAAATCAGTGCCTGATTTGATTTAGATGATGAGACACGTGATCTATTGGCTTTTATTCATGTAAGGCAACCACGGCAGGTTTAGAAAATATTACCGAAAGTGGAACACGGTCACAATCTAGGGGAAAGACACGCGGGTTATAGTTTACACTAAATCCCATTTCACAGAATCGATAAACAGCAGGATGCTCTGACTCAAGACCCGCTGTGTCCCGCTGAGCTGCCTTATTGGTTGTTCTCTGTTGCTATGGCACCAGACATCGGATGCTGAAATTACATGCGCGACGGTGCAGCAGGAAGTGGTTGCGGAGATGGAGAATCAGAGAATGATTGATGGTTCTGTGAGTGGGAGACAGAGTGGGCGATCTCTGCTTAATTCGCCCCCCACAAGTCGGACTCACACACGGTCACCCGAGCTTGCAGTGTGTCAGGGATATGAACGTCAACCGTCACATATAAGAGGAAATTAAACTGCGAATACGAAAACGATTTGAACACATCGTTTGGGCTAAAATTTACAGTTGCAGCTGCAAAATACTGCAAAACAAATAAATACTGAGTGTATGCATGGATTGATTTATAACTTCACTGCCCCATCTTTTTGTGTACCTTGATTCATTCATTTATAAATTCCTATATACAGTCTATGATTCTTTCAGAATAGAAGGTATCCAGGTTTAACACTGAACCCAAACCTTGCTTAGTAGTACAAGATCAGGTATATATATATATATGAGTGTAAACATCTGGAACTATAGGGATATTTGGGTCACACAATGTTATGAATATAACATTACAAGAATATTAGAAATATAACCATCCGATGACAGTTAAGAGTAAAACATTGTGGAAATGTTTGGACGTTGGAGGACGTTAAGAAAACAAATTCCTGTGAACATTCATTATATGCTTGGAAAACAACTGTCAATGTCTCGATTTTTCTAGCTGATTTAAAATAATATCAGCCTAACCTCTTTATGTACATTTTTGTGTTGATGTTTTGGCGCCCTGGACCATTGAGGTTGAGCTCTTCTTGCCGTCGTTATCTCGTTTCACTGAGATTGGCTCGGCCGATTCAGAGCTGAGACCAGCGATGTGACTGCCGAGCATTTAGTTACGGAATCAGAAAAAAAGAAAAGGTAGAAGAAAGATGCCACCCAAAATGATTAACAGCTATTTAGATCATGTGTGGGCTAAAAAGCACAAACATAATAACAATTCTCTTTTACAATAGTTAAAGACATATTTACAAAATGCAAAACTCATTCAAATATGCAACAATTAGGATGAGTGTAGAAGATGGATTAGTGGCATTAGAATGCTGTTAGAAGCTGGACATTTTAAATGCAAACTCCTTAACCAAATCCAAGACAAGACATTTACTAATAAGTTAGTATTAACTTCATTAATTACAAAATTACATATTCCCACATTCAGAACAGAGGCAAAAATATATTTTTTCAAAATCGGAGCCTTGAATGTCAGCAGACAACATGTTATTTCTTTTTATATAAACAGAAAACCAAACAAATATTGCACAGTAAAAACATGTAAACATCAAAGAGATTTCTTGTAAAATAATGAATTAAAAACTTCATTAGAAAGATGCAGACACCTTTCTTTGTAGAAAGTAGAATATGATTGACTGCTCTTTTTCTTTGCGTCTTCTCCTCCTTTGGCCCGAGATCAACAGGCTGCTGAATAATGATTTATTCCAGTATGAAAAAAGGCTTCACACATACTGCCGTATTTAACGAGAGTCCCCTTTCTGTTTGGCAAACAATTAGATATTTCAAATCCATAGCACAGACAACTCTTCAGTTTAATCCGAGGATGAGGAAAAGCTGCCAGTTTCACCAGTGACAAGTGGAGAGGAATGCTCCTTCAGAAGGCTTTGCACTCAGTAAATACCCCAAAATCCCACGAGGATCGTCAGACTCCATTTTGGGGATTCCAACCAACCGACAAGCTCAGAAAATATCGGCGCTGTCCTGTCAGCTGCATAGAGATCCAGAGTTTCGTCTCTTCAAAGTGAGACAGATAATTGTAAATCCTCTCCTTGTTAGTTAAGTTTGGCACTGATGCGTATCCACTGAAGCGCTTGTCTGGTGTATTGGACGGCGTGAGCGATGCTACTGTGAAGAGTCAAAGGCCCAGACAAAGTATTCAAGTAGTTGAAGAACTCTGCAAGGGAAAAACAAAAAAAGCCAGTGCTCTCAGAACCTCCCACTATTGTTGAGAAACATCCATTTTTATCGTGTGTGACTAATTTTCATGTAAATCTGCGTCGCTCAGGGGAGTTTCTATACCTTTATTCTCCGTCGTGAGGTTGTCTGCCACCTCCCAGTACTCGTAGCTGTACAGGACACTGTTGGTAATGTTTATATGATTTGCTGCCATCTGGTGGATACGCTGGGGAATGCTTATAAGGGAGGAGAAGGCGCTGCCCCCGTGTGACCCCCGTCCAAGGTGTTTGGCAGTGGGGGAGAGTGAGGAAGGAGGTGCTCCTGTGCTCCTGGTGGAGAAAATACATGAGCAACAGTGTGTTAGTGACCAATGACCAACTGGTTGGTGGAATGAAACGGACGTTATGTAATATAGTTATTATCCACCTACTTCCCAGAGTCACTCCAAGAGGGTGGTGTAGAAGGCACTTTAGGAGAAGTCTGTAATGACACCATGAACCAGTCATCCAAACCCAAATTGTACCAAAAAGCAGTGGAGAAATCTCTCTGTATGAATGCCTTCATGTACCTGGAAAGTCAGACCTGTTTTTGGATATACCTTAAAGTAGTCCAGCAGAACTTTGGAATACTTGAACGCATGGTCCTTCTTTAAACGAAACATTTGCCAGTAAAGGAGGGCGAGGCACCGGAAGCTGTGGACAACACAAGCGCAAGTCAGAGACTCAGACGGAGCCACAAATCATCATAGAAATGCGGGTCCTTCGACTATGATGATGGATGTGGCGTGTACAGAGGAATGACATACGCACCACAGAACGGCCAGCTGTTTGTCTTCCTGTCTCGCCCCGGGGCCCGAGTGGCTCTTCAGCCTCATTGCGTACCTTAAGACACAAGACTGTTACCAGCGGCGCTGTAGCCGATATGGGTGTGCACATGTCTGACATTGTATGGTTTTTTTTCCCCCTCAATGTTTGTATCTGTTTGTGCATGAATGAGCAGCTCACCTAATTAGCTCCACTGTCTCGGAGTACATGGTATAAGGAGACTTGGCCTCCAGTGGCCCTTCCTCCATTGCTTTCCCACATTCCATGAAGGAGAGGGCAGCGTCCACGTAATTCACAGCCTTCCCCAGCTTATCCACCTAGATATAAGACATCCAACACAACAGGTAAGGAGAAAGTATTAAAAGGAATGTTGCCGTGGCCTTGAGTGTCTAAAAAGAGCCGGCATTAGCTGAGGATGTCTTAGGCTCTGGAGGTGTTTAGCACGAGAACTCTAAGCTAGCTCTATTGAAGGTGGCTATAACAACCTTGAGGCTCCGATCTTTACCACCAGCCTGCGCCATGCTGCCTTCAGAAATTAACGTACAATTTCAGTTGTTTTCTGAAGAAGAGCATAAAAATTCTACAAGTGAACGTATTTTTTGTTTGTTAGACTAATCCAGCATCCTGGTGTTTGATGAAGCACTCCTGGTTTGCCAATTTACCTACTGTGTGTATATAGTTATTCAAACAGTACCTCAAATGTGTCCCTGTGAGGTACATTGTATATTTGCTGAAAAGAAATGTGCTGTGTACACCGTGGTTTGTGTACCTAATGAACAAGTAACTTGAGTGTTGCCCAGCTTCACATTTCAGAGAGTCAAGTCAGAGAGAAAAGGCTTGTATTTTCCCTCAATGTCGCAGTATTTCCAAATCTGTTCGCTCTACTTTGATTGATCACTGATAGGTGAAGCCGGAGCTTCCGGGGGTTTACAATCACTGCACTTCCTCTCCGTTTTGCTTCCTTGTCCCTGGCGATTACAGGCAGTGACTCACCATAGCGTCTGCCCGGTGCTTCATCCTTTTAGCTTCATGCAAGTAGTACTCCGCATGGTGCGCACTAAGATGCACAGAAATACAGAAAGATAACCGCAGTGCAATCGCAGTGTGTTTGTCACAAGTACATCAGAAAGTCTCTATCAGACAAGCATTACGGGAATTGGGGCTCACGTTTCGCTGTTTGGCACGGCTCCCCTGTGTGCTGTGGCGCCCCAGGACTCGGGTGGTGGTTGGGGCTGTCTTGACACTTTCACACATTCCCCCTCCATCTTGGGCTGTGTAGTGGACAAGCACATACAAGAAATAGGTGAGCGATGAACCAAAAGGCTGCAAGGAACGGAGTCGGTGGCGATCAAAACTACTACTACAAAAAGTACTCTGTTTCACCTTTATAGCAGAATCTCTATTCTTGTCTCTGTTTTTGTGGACATGGAGGTGAAGCTGCTCCGAGGTCTTTGTTTTGAGGGGGGGCTTGGTGGACTCAGGGCTGTCAGACAGTGGAGACAGGGGAGACAAAGGCCTCTTGCTGTCCAAGTACTCCTCCAAGTACCTGCAAGTACACACACACACACACACACACACACACACACGTACAATGCACTTATGCACATATGTATAACAACATCACGTACAGATTGGTCTCTGAATCACAGTCGTGTGTGCGCTGTTATTTTACCCGTTGTGCACAGTCTCCGTCACAAAGTTGCGCTCCGCTGCGTGAAGCACGTGCACCTTCTGGCCTGAGAGGTCCTTCGCAGGGGGACTGCTCCTTTTGCTATCTCTGTGTGACACACCGTTCTCCGACTGGTCACACACAAACACACACGCTTTGAAAAACCAGCCTGCATCAACGCTCAGATATGACTGCACGAAAGCGTGCACGGCGACACGTCAAGGCCAATGTAGGCATCCTCTACCTTGCGTTTCCTTCTGCTGTCTTTCGACGCGGCCTCAGGCACGTACAGGTGTTTCATGGCCTCTCTTTGCTTGTCCTTCGTAGATGACGGGGAGGAAGAGGAGGAGGGCTTTTTAAGGGTGCAACTGGTAGTCGTGTCCGGGACCCTTTTGAGGAGGCAGAGGTCTATCTGCACCACCAGATTTCTAAGTCCTCGCTGGGAAGGAGCTGTGGTTTGTTCACCTCGCCCGAATGGGACCAGGGTGTAGAGTTTTTGCTGCCCCTCACTTGGATGACCCGAGGTGGGTCCTCTGGGGTGCACGACTTTCGGCCTGTCGGCACCGGACCTGCCGAGACTTTGCCGTCCCCTCTTGGGGAATCCCTTGTAAGAGGTGGAGTCTGCTGGAACTTTGGTGATCGGAGTTTGGTATTCAGATTCCGAATCAGAGTTTGGAGCGGAGGAGATAGAGGGCGAGGCAGGTGGTCTGTGAGGAGTTGGGGAACGTGACGTAGGCGGTGACGGGTCTTGCTGTAACTCTCTCTCTTCCTCACTTCCCCCTGCTCTTTTTTCCCTCCCCTGATGGTGCGAGTTGCCTTTGAGGCGGTTTCGCTCAGTGTTATTCAGTGTCTGCCATTCACACTGAAGTTGCTGGCCCCTTCCTCTACGGTTTTCCCCTCTCGCTGCCTCCTCTCTCCTCCTCTGCCTCTCTATCACTCCCTCCTCCTCCTCTTCCTCTTCGTCTGCCGAACTGTGGATCCAGGGACGTCTCAGTAGCTGCTCCTCCGCCAGCCTCCTGTCTTCCTTACTCGCCGGTTTCCCTTGTTGTTTTGTATGTTGTCTGTCCTCTTTTCTCTTGTGTTCTCTCCCCGCAGGGTGGGAAATAAGATCTCCTCTGAGGTTTACCTCCTGCTCCTTGGACTGAGGTTTATTCCGTGTTGTTACAGTGTGATTAACACGCACAGCAGTTGGGGCTGCAGCCTCCGAAGACTTGGCCCTAGGTTTAAGGCTGGGATTAGATCTACAGCTCAACCCAGTATTATGAGTAGTTGCAGCTTTAGGGGTAGATTGGGATTGAGAGATATGACCAGAGTTGGTTTCACAACTAGTGGGAACTAAGTGTCTTGATGTTTTGGAGCTACGATGTGAGCTTGATTGAAACGAAAGCCTGGGCTTGTGGTTGGATCTGCTGTTCTGGATTTGCTCAACATGTGATGTGTGTTTGGGAGCCTCAGAGAGCTGTTTAGAACTAGGATGAAGGTTCGGCTTGGGTCTAGATTTATGCCTGTGACTCTGGTTAGAGTAGAGAACAGCAGATGTCTTGGGTTTGCTTTGGTCTTGGTTCTGTGTGGGTCGAGTCTTGGGCCTGTGTTGGTGAGTTGGTTGAAGAGGAGTGCTGCTTGTGGCTTTGCTCTTT
This sequence comes from Apeltes quadracus, assembly GCA_021346845.1. NCBI lineage: Eukaryota > Metazoa > Chordata > Actinopteri > Perciformes > Gasterosteidae > Apeltes > Apeltes quadracus. Next base: position 7,218,687 of record CM037932.1, on the reverse strand, counting down.
GTATGGGTATCAGGCAATGTGGTAATCCATGACCTGTTTTTTGTCCTGTGGGGATTGGTTGTTAGGTTAGGTTGTGTTCTCTGAACAACTGGGCATTGCCGAACCCTGGAAGGAGTAGGTAGGCTTGGACTGGGGCTTCTTGGGGGGTCTCTATGGATAGGACTAGGGCTACGGCTGGCTCGCAGGCGCCCACACGGACTGGGGCAAACACTTGGAACTGGACTGGGTATCGGGCTGGGCCCGGGGCTTGGGCCGGGACTTGGGCATGAGCTGGGGAATGGGCTTGGGCTAGGGCAGTAGCTATAACCAGGGCTTGGTATGTGGCTGGTGCTGTGGCTGAAATTGAACTGTGGGCTGGGGATAGGGCTTTGGCTGGGGCTGTATTCCTGATTGCTGTCCCAGGACCTGGCTGGAGACGGCGCTCTTTGGGTGTGGGGAGAGGGAGGACGTCTTGAAACGCTATGCACTTGGTCACCGCTGGAAGATTTTCTCCGGGACTTTTTCAGCCATTCGTCCAACTGCCACTGGGCCGCAGATGGGTGATCAGTCTTAAGAAATCACAGAAGAATAGAGAAAGAAATATTAATCATAGACTACATGGACTTCAAAGTAATCTTTGCTAATAGTAAAGCTTAATCAACACACGTGTGTAGAGTAGAGTTATACAGTTCATAACAGTTCCAAAGACCGGAGCTTATAAAACTACGAATCTGACTACTATTTGATTACTAGTGTGAGTCTATTTTTATATTTGAAAGTAAAATATATTTGAAGTGACTTTATGAGAAATACATATATGTATGCAGGAAACATACAGTATGTATCATAATTCAAAAGGTTATAGTTTCATAGTTAAAATATCTCAATATGTTAAATTAAGTTCTTAAATATGAATACAAACATGAAATACATACAAGTATGTCAAAATTGTACATACAGCAAATAGGTTAATGATCTTTGGTACCTTCCTGCACTGTACATATGTCTTTAGATATACTAGTTTATAGGCAACATTGTGCAAGCAGAGACCTTAAATGAGGTTAGGCACGACAAAAATATACCACGATATTCTTCCTTTGCAAGGAGCCATTTAAAGTGCTCGTAACAAATCCCTGGCCCAACTGCTGTTAAAACAATCAAAACTCCAAAATGTGCAACTCTAGATGATGACTCACGTCTAAAAAGTGTGGGCTCACTAAAAACTCAAACTGACATTTTACGCTCCTTACAATAGCCTACTTTCTACATGGTCTCACAGTCCATGTCAGTCAACCCACATCCAATTATGCCGAGTGAATCACCTAATGTTTGCTCAACAACTGGCTTGGCAACCAAAAATGAGTTTTTCTATGAAAAAAGAAACACCAAAAAAAACAAATACAAAGAGGATACTCACAGCGGGAGAGCAAAGTTCTTTCACTCTCTCTCGCGTTCCTGTTTCCCTCTCGCCGCTGATCAGGAACTAAATTCAACCTCTACTCCTCAAGTCAAACAGTGACCCCCCCTCCACACGTCCCTCGCCCGCTTTCCAGAGAAGACACTACATCTCTTGTACCGTCTTGACTGCTCTCCCTCCTTCCTTTCTAGCCCTCCCTCCTTCTCTCACTACCTGGAACTCTGGATTCGCTGCTTCCATAACTCCAACCCCCATCTCTTCCTCGGGAGACATTTGAACAGTCCACGTAAATGAAAAACACATGGTGTGCCGGCCCCCCCCCCTCCGTCTCCCCCATCCCCCACCCCAAACACTCCACTCCCTCCCGTTCCATAGGGGCCCAATGTAGTGCATGTCTGATAATACAGACTGTGTTGTACAGGGCTTTCCATTCATAAAAGACGTGCAGGTTTATACTTCATTACCCACGTAGCACACGTCTCAACCGCCACAATGCATCACACCTCCAAAACTCCACCCTAGCTATCAGCGACAAGTCACCAATTCAATTCTCATCTAAGAAAATGACAAACAAGTAGTCCACAGCCTTTGTGTGCAATGTGTTTTTTTTAAGCAAAGGTAACTCTAGCCTTGATGACTTCCACCTCCTGAGGGCTTTCCTCTTTAAGACTGGACTTGTTGACATGACACCCAGGCACTAATTCCCAAAGCCAGCTCTGCCCCCCAACACCCTCCTCCTCCTCCTCCTCCTCTTCCTCCTGTCCAACTCACAGTCATTCCTCATTCCTCTGTCCCTCTCCATACCTTCCGTCAAATGCCTCGAGGCCACCACCCCCTGTAGAGAATGCACCCGAGGGCGCAACGCCAGAGGAGGAGACACACAGGCGAGGCATGGTCAGAGAAGCTCGGGAGCAGAAGGAGAGGAGGCCGTAGCTCAGCACTGGTACCTCCTTGCTGTTGCGTGGCGGCTGCGTGTTGGCAGGCGACGTAGGATCCGGGTGAACGTCTGGGCTGCGGCCGGGGCTCCGTGAGCAAAGACTGCTGCTGCTGCTGCTGCTGCTGCTGCTGCTGCTGCTGCAAGACTCGACACTGGAGCTCGAGCCCGAAGAGTCAGAGCTGGAATGTCTCACTCGCCTGCCATGTGTGTGTGCTCGCTGTGCTGACAGGCTGTCAGTCAACACACACACAAACATCAGAGGGGTCAGCGCATGCACACGGTGAACCGCACACACACACACACACACACACGGCGACAGATATGATTGTCAATCATACAATTCAACTTAAGTTTACGCACAAAGCTCATATTACCACTATGCACACATGATATTTGTTATCAAGTACCTGTGTCCATCCAAGGAAGCCGACTCACGAGTTGCCTTCAGGGACACGTGCCAAAAAAAGAAAAGTGAAAAGAAAAGAAACTTATCACATAAAGCAGCAGAGTGGTGAACATCTTGCTACACTCACGTTTTATCATCCTTAGTAGCGGGTACTGAGACTATTCTTAAGTGAGCTGTAGTTCATCTAAACTGTGTGTGTGTGTGTGTGTGTGTGTGTGTGTGTGTGTATGTGCATACTAATTAACATGACCTGAAAAAATGTAGGTCAAACTACATAGTTACTCAAGTTATATCTCTGTGATGCCAAACATTTGGCCCATCCCACTTGGGAGTAGAATGCACTGCTATCTTCCAAAACATGCATTTTTAAGTCAAAAAGATAATTATTCAAATAAACTTAAAAAAACACATCTACCAAAAGCTTGTAGTTTATCCACATTTTACGCTCATCTCTCTGGCTTTCTCTCCTTTAACTGATTGAAATGGTTCATTCATGTACAGCGAATCTTTGTGTATAATCCACATTAATAACTAGGAAATGTTAGTATAGACGTGGTATCTTCAAAGCACTTTGCGAGTCGCCTACCCTTTGAGTGTCATCATCGTCACTGCTCAGCTTCAGGTCATCAGCGAGCATGCTGTAAGCAAAGAAAGACACACACACACAAAAGATGCAACGTTGTACATTTAATCACTAGTACTTTTAACAGAGATTCACTGATTTAACCTTTTCTCCCCCAGAACTGATTCTGAGCCTCTCTCAACTCAGCCAATAGCGATTATTGATCTATTACCAGCACTCGCATTTAATAATCAACATAAATCACTGTGGGGGTCGCTCGGAGATCATTTTATCCTACAATAGCACATTACCTGGGAATGTTGCAAATATGTATCGTTTCAGTATATTTACGAATAAACTGTGATTGGTGACATTATGGCCTGGTTTCATTTTTACCATTTGTTTCAGTAAACCTTTTGCTCAAGTAAGAAAAACGTATGCGTTCTTTGGAGTCTAATTGGCCTAAAAATAGGTGTTGTTGTGAGCTTGGATCGAGCCATTAAATCTGCACACCAAGCGGATCCTCGTCATGTGTCTACTGTAGCCCTTAACAGACCAAATACGGGCTCTGCATGGGGCCATTTGCCTTTTAGCCTTTTTGCCTACACGCTTGGCACGCAGAAAAATTTTCAGTGGGCTTACAACTCTGAACATGTGTTTCACAGTAAAACAGAGAGGATGTAAAGAGAAAACAACCATGAGCACATCAGTCTCAACTGAGAGCTTTCAGGAATGCTGTCTGACCTTTGACCTGACCTTTGTTATGTAGCCTGAAACACCGAGTTGACGGAGTTTGTGTGTCTGTTTCCCTTCACTCTTGTTAATGCTTTTCTCTGTAGCCACACTAACAATAATGTTCATGATTTGTACCTTTCAACAGCTGTTGAGAAGAAGACATAAATCATGCGTGTGATGAATTATACTGTTTGATGACCTGTGGATCATGTTTCCTCATTAGCCACTTACGATTTGTGAGGTGCCACACAAGGGTGACGGGTCATTCGCAGCTGAACATCCCCCCGACCTCAGGAGAGGAAGAGACAGAAAACATATTGAAAACCAGGCAACAAAGCATAAATCTACCAATTGTAAAAAGTATTGCAGATGTCAGACAAGCGGACAGTGAGTGAACACATACTTTGTCTTTGTTGTGCAGCTGGAAGTTTTGCTTCCTTAGAAAAAAGGAAGGAAAATGTGATAATGATGGTGGAGCAAACACGTCTAAAAGAGTACTCAGATTTAGCAATACTGATAGAAACAAATGTTTTTCCTTTATTTGTATACATGAAGTCTTCAGACAAAATTGAATCTGATAAAGTGACATCATTTGAGGTCGTTTATCAGATTGCCTTGTGAAGCCACAAATGGTTTCATACTTTCATGCAAGATCTGTGAAGTTCTCCCTTACTTATCGAAGATAAATAACAAACACATGTACAATACACGTACATACCTTAGAGATGTAGAGGATGCGTTGGGCCTGGTCACCCCCTGAGGCCCGCTGGGTCATGTCCTGGGTAACAGAGGCGGGGTATGAAAAGTGAATTTATGACGGTTGTTCTTCACACGCAGAAACTCGGGCAAATCTGTCATTCACACCTTCTTTATTTTCTTTAATTACAACATACAGCTCAGATACAGCTGACACTCTTTATCAGCAGGGTTCCCTCCCCACCAGAGGGAGTGTGACAAGATATAAATAAGGGTTAGTCCATTTATTCCTTTCCATTTTCTATACCCACTCGATCTTAGAGGGTCGTGGGAAGGGTCAGTCTCCGTGTGTAATGTTGTTTGTAGACCAGGAGATGTATGCTGGAAAGGGAGTGTGCACTTTGCCACCGTGTCGACATTTCTCAGCAATCGTTTAGGCTATTTTTTTATTGATCTGCACGTGTATCTATTTTTTTAGGTATTTCAAGAAACTGATATAATTACATTGTATTCGTTTCATGTTTCACAGCTCTTTACTCTTTCGTTAAGTGAATTTTTTCTGTGTTCACTGAAGTGATCAAATCAAAACTCCTGGCCCCATTTGTTGGTGAACCAATTAAACAGTAAAGGCTCAAAATGTAATCCAAACTTTTTTTTAAAAGACATAATTTAGCATCCCAAGAGAACCGGCCTGACTAGCATTTGTCTGTTGAGTTTCTTCTGCAAAAATCAGAGAGCCAGAACACAAGATAGTTCATCAAAAGCCGTGTTGCGTGACGCGTGACACCGACACAGTATCTGAACAGTTCCCTTCCAACCTGCAGCTCCTTTGTTGGTCACCGCTGTAACAAACATGACAGCCTTTGTAAAGGCCAAATAAATGTCTCATTTGGACTGAAAGGAGAGTCATGTAGTGCTGAAAATAGCAAGTGGTTGATTTACAGATAATTATTCAAAAATAAATTTGGTAGCTGATTTAGTGAAATATGAACGCCTCGACTGCCCATCCTGCAAAGTGTGTGGTGTCGCGCACACAGCACATGTGGCGAATGCTCACAGTTCAGCGACAGGAATGTGTCACTTCTCCCCCCCACCCGAGGGAAGACGTAAGTGATTACATATGATTGTACACCTGGCCTATTATGAAAATTGATCCCTGTGTTCGTTCTCTCCGCGCGGTACTCAAGAGGAAGCCCGACTCGTGAAGAGAGCTCTGAAACCACAGCGCCCCGTCGCTGCTTCAGCCCTGATTATACTCTCTGTTGATTAGATTGCCCGCAGTCACACTCCGACGAACCAGACCTCATGAATTCTGACAAAATGGTCTGATTTTGTAAACCGTTAGCATGACCACGGTCTTCAGCTGTGCCACGACGTGGAATCGAGGGTGGGTTCAGTGTGTAATGGACATGTGTGGGACAATCACTGGCTCAGGGAGACGGCGGTGGCAGAAAGGCCACGTTTTATCAGCTGGGATGTCATGGGGTGTGTGTGTGCGTGCATGTGTGTGTCTGTGGACAGGTTGTGGCGGTGGAATGAAATAATGAAACATTTTGGAGAATACACTACCACTCATGTCCCCCACTGCCATTTGTACACACTATTGCTTGTACTGAATCTAAAAGATTGTGTTACTTTCAGAGAGAGCTAATCAAGCTGTTAGCCCTCGTTCAAGTTGTTAGACCAGGTTTAGCTCATCTAAGTCTCGGCATGTAAGCAAATAAGCACACTTCGCAAAATAGCAAATCATTTCTTCAACTGGAGTCTACTAAAGGGAATGTTCCCACTCCATCAAATCTAAAGGTACTGATTAGATGACGCACCCTTCATGAACCCGGCAGGTGAATGTGCTTAGCATCCTCCTCTTCACTGCTCGTCATCCTGTACACAGTGAGCCCCGGAGGGAAAGTGTTTCCTCTCTCCGCTCATCCTTTCACTTGGTTATCCCTGCTGCAGTCACCAAGGACACAGCGCCAGTCCTCACCCCTTTCCTCCTTCAACAACAACAAGGTCTCCCAGGTGGAGCCTTGTGGCTTTGCATCTTCCTTTTGCACCGCGTGTCCCGTATCGCTGATCTCCCCCTGCGCTCCCCCATGAGCCCCATACGGGTGACAGACACATTGCACATGGCACAACTTCTGCTTCGTAAAGAGAGACCACATGGCAGGAGAAACAGGGAGAAACCTCAAGGCAACCACATAACCTCAAAAGCTTGATTCATTGATCATTGGTTTATTTCTTTTTTTTTTCTCGGGCTCTGTGCTAATCAATGTAAGGATTTACTGCATTCATCTGTTTTGTAGCCTTGCTTAATAATTTCAGCAACTACCTTTTGCAATGTTAGGCTGTTCTGTTCTTATTTCATGTTCCAGATAAAGGCATTGTCAAATACCAGTTTTAAAAAGATCAAACTCAGATTCAATAACGTGCAAATTCCATCAATTGTCCCCTGGAATACGACTCAGAACATTTAATGAGAGACAAATGTGAATGATTGCACGTGTTCACAGTCGATTACTGACATTGTTACAGCAGTATCGGTACTGTACTTTTGCAAAAAAAAGCAAGTATTTACCTCGAGGATTTCTTTGGCACAGCTGTTGTGTTGGCTTCTTGTTACCTGCGCAGACAGAAGAAAGAAGATACGGTCAACGAGGACAGAGACTGATCACAGTTTTGTGACACTTAAGGACAAACGACAAACGAAGTCCAGTGTCAACTAGAGAAAGAATAGAAACCGTATAGTGGCATCTACGTTACATTACGCTGCAGAGTGTCTCATCTCAAATCCACCAGCAGACACTGTGCATGTGCACACGCACACGCAGCTCGTTGACTCATTTGTTTCTTGCTCGCACAAAGATGACACGCACACACACACACGAAAAAACACACACAAACACACACACACACACACACACACATAAAAACACTTTCCACGCTCTGCTTCCCGCCTTTTTACCGCAAGATTCACAACTCAGTGTCGAAGTTTACTGTAAACCGGTTCCTCACACACACACACACACACACACGCACACACACACACACACACACACGGGATCTGTAATTGTGAGAGTTCAGACGAGCTTGTTGATGACTCATATCTTAGAAATCACAGCTGCAGATGATCAGACGGATGCGGATTGTGTTGCGAGCCCCTTTCTGTTTCCATCGGCGTTCGGCTACCCGGCTCTCCCTCCGCCATGTTTCTCCCCTTTGAACAATTCAGCTCCGAATTCAGATTCACCTCGTTGGCCCGAAGGCAGCGAGGCCTGCTGCTCGAGCTCTAAGATAAGGGACGAGTCCTCTGCATTACTTTATGGAAAAGGTGTAGGTGCTTTCCAATATATTTGCGTGTTTCATTCTGACTGGGAGTTTTGCATAAAAAAACAGATTGTTTATTTTGGACTAAAAAAAGATTTTTTCCCTGGGTTCCTCATTCAAAATACTAATCACACTCATTACATTTGTTTGGCTTTTTGGTTGACTTTTCCACAGTGCTGAATTTCTCTGCAAACCTCATCTGTTAAACACTTACACCGCCTCGGTTCAGGGTTAGACTCATTAACATCTAACATTACACGTTATATCCTATTTCCCTCTTGATTTGCTTCTTTCTCATATGCCTCGCTCTGTCTTTTGTGCCATCTGAGCAGCATAAGTATGCGCAGCAGAAAACGTGTGCGAAGGGCCGCTAGTGCATGTGTGAGTGTACAGAACCGTCTCTTCTTGCATGCATGACTCACTAAGGTCAATGTCTCAGTGGCTGAACTCTTACGCCTGCAGATGGAAAACAGTGTGTGTGCGAAAAAAAGCCACGCTTGCTTCCTCAGGTTCACTTTAGATGTCCATTAGAAGCGATATGATCATGAGCAATCTGTTTCCCATGTCCATGTAGCCAGTAGCACCTGGGGCTACAGCTCTGGTGCAATACCCCGATGAGTTCACTCCCACAGGGCCAAACAAACCACCAGCCATCATAACAAGCATCAATGAGAGCCAGCCACAGAAAGCCTGCACCACCAGTTACATTATCCGCATACTAGTTATTATTGCAGTTAGTTATTCCAGCTTGTTCCATGCTTCTGTTCGTGACTTCCATCGTGACTTTAAGTCAATTCGGAAATAGTTTTGATCCGTGAACTCTGAAGTCGTGTGTCTAATTTCACGTCGGTGGTCGGTATGTTCCTCGCGAACAATTAAGAAGACTTTAATAAAAAAAATGCGACCATCGTGACCGAGAACAAGATTCCACGACTCCCTCGAGCAGAAGTCGGCTGCTATAACCCGTGCCGTTCATCTCACCTGAGAACACGCGCATCTGAGTAGAAAACACACGATGGAAAGTTTCCCTTTGCCCGCGAGCACAGTAGGCATGGTTCCTGGAGGTTCAGCGCGGTCCCGCGGTGTCCATGCCAGGGAGGACGCGCGTCAACTGCTGCGGATGCGGGATGCGGTGCCCATGAAGCGCGTGACGCTTGCACACCGGCTCGCACACTGCCGGAGAGGGTCCGTGTGTGTCACCGGGGGGGGGGGGGGGGGGGGGGGGGATGTGGGCGGTCCGGTGACGTAACGGATGACACACAGGCGGCTCACGCAAGGGGACATCGGGACACGGACGGGCACCGTTTTATGGGCGTGATGAGGACGGACGTCAGAGCCGCGAAAATACGACGGGACACTCGATGACGTAACGTCCGTACGTTTTACTTGGATGGTGTATGAAAGGTGGAAGTCACTGAGAAAGCTAGATCTATTTTGAGCTATTCTTTCTGGTGCCATTGCTAAACTTCCCATGTGATCAATTAGCCTGAAAGTCAGACACACTTTAGTCAGGAATAGGACAGAAAGTGAGCTACTAGTTTACAAATTTAACACGCCACATCCCAGGTTTATATCGGGTTACTTTACCAGGTTTTAGCCCTGTCAGCAGTTTGGGATAATGTCAACATTTCAAGAGCCATTGGCGTTCAAAATGATCAAAATGTTCACGCAAATGTTCAGTTATAACTGAGTCAACATGCTTGATGTGTTGAGTCGAGTCAGTGATGTCTTGAGTTGAGTTTGTTTTGTTTACCAAAAAATAATTCATATTACTTGTGTTAATATTGTTTCCCTCTCCTCTTACAGAGTATGTTTTTCTACATGTAGAAATATGATCATTTAAACTGTACAACAGTATCGTGGCTGAGAGGATATTGCAGGCCGTCCCCTTTCTGAATCTTGACCCTGTATACATCATGGTCTGTGAAATGCATTTGGATTGCAAGGATTTTGCCTTGCCAGGATAAAATATGAGCTGTCTGCTATGGCCTATATGGCTCTGGGGAGAGAGGAGGCTGAGAAATAAAATAAAAATAAAAGGAGCTCTATATATTAGAGCATTAACTGCATTGATTTGAGGGAATAAGAGACATTGCGTTCCTTACAACCACACGTTTTCTCAAACAGAAACACATCCTTAGAGAAACTGAGGGGAGGGACGAGCATTTTGTATTTGATCATACCTGGAATTTGTTGCTCACAACCCTGAAACCACAGTGTCCGTTGTTCGTTCATGGCACCTGTCAAAGGGGCAGTCCCGAGGCACAACGGGTAGTCCGGATGTTGGAACATGTTCAATCTGCAGAGCACTGAAGAGACAAAGACTAGTTCAGGAGACAAAATAAAGACTTTGTGTTTGTGTTTATGACCCTTTTTCATGGGTTTGACATCCATCCATCAAAAGTGAGTGTGTGATCTCATTGTCTTTTGTTTCTCATTAATTTAGCCCAACTTTCCTGTATCAACTCATTGTTCTTAGTTCAGTTGATCAACGAGTGTTTTTGTGCACATTTTCTTTTGTTCACTCCACTAGGAAGTGTTCAGCCCACACTCACATATATTGTGTGCTGTTGTTATAATCAATGGGTGAACTGGTCTCATTGATTTAGTTAATTAGCTGTTTTTTTAGTAAATACTTATTTATGCGCATATCAAAAATGGCATAAAGGCGTTATATGTTTTATGTATTATTATGTAACACTGCATGAACAAACTGTTGTAGCATCATATCTTTATGAGCAGTTACGAAAGATAAAAATACATTTTAGGAACATGCTCCAGTTGAGGGGGGACACAAAGGTCATTGTACGCCGATGGTTCAGTGCAATTTGAATGTTTCTGTCGTCATGCACCAATGGCCATGTGAGACACTTCTTCATAACACCTGCGCACGCTGACAGAGTCCTTCCTTTTTTTTTAATTCTGTGCTGTGCGAGGCGCAGCTGCTCCTGTCTTTGCACTGTGGCGGAAAAGCTTCATTGATTGATTCACCCACTGTTTACGCAAGAATGCAAAATGTTTGCTGGTTCCGTGTCAAATGTAATGGTTCCATGTCCATGTTCTTAGAGAGACACAGTTGTAACAGAGGTTTGTTTTACTTACATTGGGGGAGGGGAATGATGGAAATGCCTCTAAATATAATACATTCCAGTTCAACACCACTAAGAGTGGCAGTGTCAACAATACTGAACACTATAGGCACCATAAAGGTGGACTGGAGGGTAGAACACGAGCAGACCCGATGTGGCCGTGTGACTCAATGCCGCCCTTGAACCGGAGTGACTCACAGTATGTCATCCTACAGCAGCGGTCATTCCGTCTGTGAACCTTTGAATGTTTTCTTAAGCTTGCTGTGGGAATGGAGTTATAGGAAATGCCCCCTTGGTTACAGACCCATGGCGACAGAACCTCAAAGGCACAACGGCATCCCTTGGCGTTGGCTGTTTAGATCACAGTCTGCCTCAAGAGTCAGCTTTCTTGACAACAGCCCCCCCCTTCCCTCCTCCCATATCTGCCCCTTTCTCTCTCTCGCTCTCACACACACACACACACACACACACACACACACCGCCTAAACGAGGAAGATGGAGATGTGGAAAGAACGAGTGGTCTCGAGCTACATTTTCTTTCCCCGGAGAATTCTTTGGTTACATTCCAGAATCCTGCAGGTAAAGAGGGAAAGGCAGACTTTCTGGTTCCGCTTTCTAATTAGGTAACCCTTTTGAGGTTTTTTTTTAATAAATAGAACATTTACTCAAACTTGATAGAAAGGCAGATAGGTGCAGTGCTTTGATAAGAACAACCATAGATAAAGACTCATTGACGTAAAAAGACAGATTGTCCCGCGAGAGCCCAATAAGCCCTGACCACAACATCTCAGAACGTATTCCAGTTAACGGCTTGATTTGTAAGTGTCACAGTTGTGATCCACACCCTCCTCACTCCACCTCATCAGTTTGTTCGGTACACCTGCTTGGCACATTCGCCTCGTCAGCCCAATCACACGCACCTGTCACCCTAGGCACGGCCCTCAGTATTTAAACCCCACTCACTCATTCAGTCACTGCCAGATTGTTCCTTTGTTTCCTTCCCTGATGGATTACCCTTCCTGCCCCTGTTTGCCCCTGTTTGCCCCTGTTTGCCCCTGTTTGCCCCTGTTTGCCCCTGTTTGCCCCTGTTTGCCCCTGTTTGCCCCTGTTTGCCCGGCTAGTCCGGTTTCTCCACTCACTTACGCCTGTAGGGCGGAGATTAATCCCTGTGTCAAAAGGCGAAGGCTCTGACCCCGGCAGCAATCATGCAACCCTGGAAGATGTGGGGAGGGGTTTGAGGTGAGCAGAGAGGCCCATCTTGTGGCCAAAGTGAGGATGGACGTGTTGGTCCTCCATTCTCCTGCATTGCTGTGAAATGTATCACCATTTGTTCGGTTCCCCTTGACCTCAGTACAAATACAATAAGAAGTCTGGATTATGTATTCTTGTTTAATAAAGCCTCCTCAACATGCACCTAGTAGGCCACGTGGATGACATGATACCTAAGACACAGAAAGCAATTATCATTATTGATTCATTTAGAATAAAATAATGCTGTTCGAGCCCTATGGTTGACAAATTCATATCGCTTGTTGTTTTTTAATCATTAGTCCAAAACCCAAAGATATCCTGTTTATATTTAAGATGTAAAGGACAGCTCTATTTAACAGTTCTGCGGTCATAAAACTTTTTATAACCTTTATAAGCTTTTATAACCTCAGAACAGATGAACAGGTGAGTGGTTACCAGTGGTTACCCTGTTTCATACAAAGGATTTAATACTTGAAATGAAGAATGTACAAAAAAAGCGAATATGATAAGATACTCATAAGTTATCTAGTTGTAAAAGCCATAAGAAATATAACAGTGATCTTGTATAAAGCATTACGTCTTTAAAGGTATAATGTCCAGCATTCAAATGCATCTGCCCTTCCTATTTTATGTTACCTTTAGCTAAACGTAATTTAACTAAACATTCAACAAACCTACAACATTACAATGTGGTCGAATGTAAATACAGAGTCCATATTACTTCTCGCTCTATACCGGACATTTAAATCGAGGCCTGTAACAGCAGATATAGACTAAACGGATTTAAAACAGCAGGATATGCAAAGCTGCGTGGAGGGGGCAAAAAGGCCTAATCATGTGACGCGTAAGTGCACTAACAACTGCTTGGGCTGGCTTGTCCCTTATGTGTGATGTCACCGTATGGATGAGGGTGCTGCCGGCTGCGATGCGCATGTATGCAGTCCACCGCCTCGGCGCATCACAGAGAACCGCACTTGACAGCCTGCCAGGTTAGAGGGGGGAAAACACACACCATTCAAGGAGAAACCAGACCTGCTGAACATCCACCAGCCAGCCAGCCGTCATCCGCATCCACCACAGGTAGAGGGTCTCCCGCAGTCTCTCTCTCTCTCTCTCTCTCTCTCTCTCTCTCTCTCTCTCTCTCTCTCTCTCTCTCTCTCTCTCTCTCTCTCTCTCTCTCTCTCATATCGACGTCTCGTGTTTTTTTGCTGTTTTTTGGTGAGGGGAAGGGCTGATTGTCTTTCGTTTCTAACACACAGATGACAGCGTAACCGGGGTTGTTCAGATACCCCCTCCCGCCCCCACCCCCTCCACCACCCCCGGCCCCCACTCACACCCCAACACACAGCCGCTTTTGTTGGAACGGGATCTGTTTGGGACTGGACATGAATTCGGCGGAACAGACGGTTACGTGGTTGATTACGCTCGGGGTGCTGGAGTCGCCGAAGAAGACCATCTCGGATCCTGAAGCGTTTCTGCAGACCTCCCTGAGAGATGGTGTGGTGCTGTGCAGGCTGCTGGAGCGGCTCAGCCCGGGCTCCACGGAGAAAGTAAGGGCAATATTACCCCCCCCCCCCTCCCCCCCATCCACCACCGCCACCACCCTCCTCCTCCACCTCCTTGCGCGTCTGTGTGCCGCCCGGACCCGTGAAACCGACGCGGGTTTGTGTCTGGCTTCTGTCCCTCTCCCTCCCTCCCTCCCTCCCTGCCCAGTGGTCCGTGAGGCGATCTCTTTTGTAGGTCACGGCAGCCCGGGTTATTGTCTGCGAAAACAGCGCTGATGCTGATGTGGCGCGGCGCGCACAGCGTATGTGCCGCGTGTGCGCGCCGACGGGCCGCTGTTTGCGCCGCGTATCGATCTGCTAGAACAGAACGGAGCGTTTGGACGGATGAAATGTGCAGGAGAACCACCACCGCGGTGTTGACAACCAAGGCCTCGATAGGTGTGCCTTTTTAATGCGAGGCTTAAAAACGCTCAACGCGTCTGCGCTATCGTGTGAAGCCCCCGTTTTAAATGACCTTTTAAAGTGTCAGTGCGTTTGGATCGGCCACGGACCACCAGCTTTCTGTGCACAGATCATAGCGATAACACGAGCGGGCCGCCATTGAATGCAACGCCACACCGACAAGAGATGGACCCTCTCTCCTTTTAAAGAAACAGCGCAGTGTTTTAACGGTTTTCCTCCAAAGACGTTTGCCAGCACCTCCACGTTAGCAGAGGAGAGATGATTGCCTGTTCGATGACAAAAGCTTCCGTTTTCTCCCTCCGGCCCCGACGATAGGACGTTTAAATACTTCGAGGAAAGCCAATTCTGATTCGTTATTGTGCAGACAGGAGCTCATTTGACGGAGGCTGCAAGGCGGCATCTCTGTGATTGAAACAATCCCTGCTTGAGAACGTATGAATATATAGGCCCCTGGGCCTGATGATTAATGATGATTAAGTCAGTGTGGCAGAATCAGCTAATACAGCAGTGATCTAAATGATGTCATTTCATTTCGGTAGTTAACAAAAAATCAACAACAACAACATCAACACCATGCGTGTGTTGAGACATAAGATGTCAAAACCGTTACGGATGAAATGCCTACGTCCTGCACAACAATAACACGATGTCAAACTACCTATTGTTGTGAGAAATTCACCGAAATGGTTAAAAAAATGACAAAAAAACAGCTTCCTGTGCCTCCCATATTGACTCTTACGTGTTGAAAAAAAAAGTAATTTGCTTGTAAAATGATGATACTTATACTGAGAGGAGAATTTATCGAGGACATATTAAGTTCTCACTGCCCTCTAGTGGACAAACTGCATTGGTGACATTAGCTGTAAACATATATGTGGCACGTTTGCCCTTATAAGGGCAGAAATGTAATACAGTATACTGTACATTTCTTGTTACTTAAAAGCAAATGTAAGCAGCGACATGAGACATATATGAAAAGGTCACAATGGCTGGTTCATTTGTTGCGCTCTAAATAAATACTACTGGCAGTTGTATTTGCAGCAACAGCTCAGATGTTAGTTATCAGCTATCATATAGTCAGTTTAGAACTGAGACAGTCACTAGCGTAGCTTTAATTAAGTGGATAGAACAAGAACACCACATAAACAGTTTAAGAATTTCAGACATTTCTAAACATCCTGCAGTCATCCCTTGGAGGTAATTGGACAAACTAGTTGTGAATAAGGATTCTCTTTAATACGTTAAGGCAAATACGGAAGATGGAGTAAATGGTTGCCAAGTCCTCCCGCCATGGACATCACCAAACGCATTTCCTCCCCTAAGATGCTCTGCAATTTTGAAAAATATTTATGGCCGTGGTTACTCTATCCGGCCAATACCCCTACTTCCCTCCTCTCCCGTGCTTTTTGGATTCCTCTCAGTTCAACTTGAACATGGACCTCTACGCCATGTGAGGGTAGTGGGCAAAAAAGTTTTTCCTCAATTCTCCTGGCATTCTCTTATTTTTTTCACGAAAGGTGCCCCTTTGCTTGTATAAGAACCATTCTAGTGATTGCTCAAGTTGATAGTAATGACTAAAGCTGTGTGGAAGTATTTTTTGCGGACATATTTGTCCCGTATTTTCCACCTCAACTTTGTCCTCCCCTCGACCGGCAAAACAACGTTTGCGGAGATCTGCGTCCATGAATTGGATCCCACCCGCGGGTCCTTATAGTCCGCCAATAACGGGTTGTATAAGGGGGAACATTTCCGTATTCCTTCCGACAAAAGCTCTTCAATCCGATTCATTCTCTCCTTAAAAATCTTCCTTTTAAAAATGTCGGTATTATGCCATAAAACCGGAAATGTGAGACTCCGGGAAGGCTGTAGCTGGCACAGCTCTTGCGTCTGTGTGTCCTTGCGTTTCTCCGAAAACGCAGAAGCATAAACTGGCTTTACACTTTTTCTCCAAAGCGACTTACAAAAACGGAGAGGTAAACATATTGAGAACCGATACATAATGTGCACATCACTTTAATATTGAAGCTAATAAAGGTGGAGCTCATTTCTATATGCTGCGGCTGGACGGCTAATGAAATTCTCCAATGGGTATATAAAGTTGCATCTAAATTCTTTATTACATTTTGTATTATAAGTTTAGTTAGATATGAATGTGTAAGGTAAATAAAGTAATCAAAGTTATTAGATCAATGTTCTGAATTGAAGAGAAGTTTGAAGCAGCAGTAAATGGAAATACTTAAGTACCTCTAAATGATATTTCAGTACAGCACTTAACTGATTTTTGTAGTTATTTTCCCCCATTCCTCCTGTATTCAGTTGCCCGTTTATAAAGTCCAAACTTGTTCCATCTAATTTTGCTGTGAATTCTATTTGAATAAAGGTTGTAATGTTCTAGTAGATTCCTAATCATTCTTAAAGATTCTGCCACGTGTCCAACCTCCCGAAGCTTGTTTTTTTCTTTGTCTAAACATGGTCCTCATAAAGTAGGTTCTGATAACAATGGAGGAAAAAAAAAAACAGAAGAAGAAAGAAAGGCCACACCACCATCGGTGGGGAGCCCTCTTCGCTGACGTCATTTCCCTCGACGCCGACCCCGCAGCCTCCTCCACTTCCCCGCTGCGGGATCAAGCTCCCGGAGTGTCAGGCGGCCCGCACGTACACAGTACAATGCGTGTCGAGAGGGAAGATACGCGTAGTATTGCTGGTGGACTCACAGGAATAATAAAAAAAACCGGCGGTGTGAAAACAAGCCAAGAAACGCGCGCGGCGTGAACGAGCCGCTTTTCCTCTAACCGGCGTCTCCGTCTTTCCAGATTTACCAAGAACCGAAGAACGACGGCGAGAGCCTGAGCAACATAAAGGAGTTCCTCAAGGGCTGCGCGTCGTTCCGCGTCGAGGTGAGTAGCCGCTGCACATTTGGGCTTGTTATGGAAGGAGGAGGAGGAGGAGGAGGAGACGCCGATGCGACCAACAATGGAGCGGAGGCTTGGAGCCCTGATGGAGGGAGGAGGAGTGGACTACAAGCCGGGGATCGATCCATCGGCCCGGCTGAGGGAGGGAGGGAGAGAGAGATGCGGTCGGCGATACATTTGTAACGCGGTGGCAACTTTCAGCAGCTGTGCGGGATTAAATTGATCACATTGTAGCCTTCCGCATATTTCCTGCTTAGTAAAAAAAACACACAATCATGCGTATCGTTTACGCTTTTTCTAATGAATGCAGAGCTTTTGTCCTCGGACTCGTACGTGGCTTTGTTGTGTCAGATGACACCAGCCCTCGTTGTTCCCGTTTGTGTTGTCGTTGTGAAGAAAGCGGTTGCCAGCCAGCTGAGCACAATGCGGGGGCCGCGGTTGTTGTCAGACGCGGTAATTACAGCGTGATTATTATGCGGTGTGCAGTTTAAACACGTCCCCGGATCACGTCCCCACACCCTTTGAGCCGCGGTGCACGGGAAGCGTTCCGGGTGGGTTGCAGTAATGGAGGACGGCTTGCTGTTTGGGGCTGAGTGCTGGGCCGCTCCATAGAAGGGGCCATTGAACCAGCCCTAGTTGGACAATACAACGCACTGTTCTTCAGCGTGGCTGAGATGGGGACATCTCACACACACACACACACACACACACACACACACACACACACACACACACACACACACACACACACACACACACACACTTAATGTCATGTTAAGTGTGCGAGACCCGTCATATATATATATATATATATATATATATATATATATATATATATATATAAAATGACTGCTGGGACATGTCAGTCCTTCCTCCTCACCATGTGTAGAGCAAAGATGGATCTTCTCCAAAGAGCCCAAAGCACTGCTGGCTCTGACCCAGGTAGCTGCAGCTGCAGATTAGAGCAGCGGACACGAACATGAGAAAGCCTGTGAGAGCCTGTGTGCTTTTGCAGTGGGGAACGTATATACCTCTTTTCTTTAGCTGCGTTGAGCTGAACATCATCGATGCGAGCTCGTCTCGTGTGGATATTGTAACCGGATTATGGCCTTTCTCATCTAATTTGGATACCTCATGCAGATTAGACACTGAAGACCATGTCTCGCATTCAGGTAGCTGCTATTTCTGACCCTTGACCACCCGAGTGTCTCAGACCACAGGAAGTGATCATAGGAGTTCCCACGACCCCAACTGCTCACTTTTGTAATCGTAACCTTACTATTATGGTGACTGATCACACAATCTGTCTGCATTAAATGCACTGAGACTTTAATTCCATTGCCTTCTAAAACTATAGTCAAGATAAGTCTTGTATGCACGTCATTGTAGACTCATGGTGCTGTTTAAGGAATTAAATTGATCATTTTTGAATTGAGTATAAGTAAAATAAGAAATTGATAATTTCACTGCTTATCATGAAATTGTCATATGTGATGCTTAGTCCAACCAAAACTGTTTGCTTGATAAAATAACTGTGACCTTTTTAAACGTTCACTGATCACTGACTGAACGTTCACTGGTCATTTGACTGAGCAAAGATTCCGAGGTTTTGACCATGAGGTCAAACCTCTGAATCTTAAGCTTTAATTTGAAGGTTTTTACATCCATGTGAGTCCAACAGATTTAATCAACTGCTTTCTGTATCGTCCCGGGACTTTACGGACCCAAAAGTAAATGAGGAAAAGGCAACTGAAGAGAATCCGTTAAAGCTTTTTCTTTTTACTTTTTAATACTGTCTGTTAATATTGTAGTATCTCTCCCAGTATCCTCTTTTGGTGTAAAAATAGTCATATTCATATTTAATTGTAAATCATTTGCAGTCAGTGGCTCTGCGGCCTGCAGACGTCAGGTCACTACTGTCTGCAGCGGTCTCCACCAGCGCTATACCGATAAACCGGTGCATATAATTTCATGTTGCGCATTCTCAAATAATAAATATAGCAATATTGGCCCTAAAGGTACAGTAGCAGTTGAGCCATAAACTTGATGTCCTGCGTGTCTATGTGTTTTTTTGTCGCCAGGAACTAAAAACCCATGACCAGTTGCGTTGGGGTCTGCTGACTAACTTGGCTGCTGAAGAATATCCCACTGTTTGGCTTTAAGCTGCTCGGCCGCTTTGTCCGTCTGTTTAGGCTCCTTGTCCTAAATTTGGAGCGTTGGTTTCACTTTAATTGCCATCAACTCCATAAAGATGTGAAGACCCTCAGTTACCATTAAAGTCAACACGGCAATCTCATTGCTTCATGTCTGAAGACGCGCTGTATGCATTCTTGCCTCCCTCACTGCACGGTATACTTGTATGTACATACATATTTCATTAATTATATACATAACCGTATCTCATTAACCGCAGCGTGCATAGAGTTGTGGGTAGTGGCACCATGTGCACGTAAACACTCCCATGTTGCTATGGTTTCAGGGTGCGAGTGGGGTGCTGAGGCCCAGCGGACACGTCGCCTTTTTATTTTTCTAAGTTGAGGATCTGTCGGAATGGCTTGGAGAAAAGTCCAAATACTGGAAGTTACTTGCAGCTTCAGTCCCAGTGGATGTATTGACGTTGACGGTTGAGGAGGAGGATGCTTTCACATGAATGCTCTTCAAGGGCGGCAAGTCCTCCAGTAGTTGGTGAACACGCACACAAACCCACACCATCAAACATCCACTCAGGGCATATCTGCAATCGGAGCGGAAGATGAAAGAGACTCGTATCTCTGAGTCGCTCAACCTCAGTATAAATGAAACAAGACCAACCAATCGCATGGAGCCATTAGACGGGGAGAGAGAGGACAGCTACAGCCATCAACAGGGATACAATCACTGGCATTCATAGCAACCGAGAGGCTAGTGAGGGTCACACTGACGGGGAGGCAGGCCGTGTACTTTTGCTGCTTGGCAAACGAGGCAAGAAGGCTGGTATTCTTCGTCTCGTCGAAAAATCCCATTCAGGGGAAAAAAAAAAGCCATCAATGCATCAGTCTGTATCTCGACACTTAGTGACTGCACGGTCTGTGACACCCACGCACTGTTATGTTACAGTCATGACAGGTTGCCACACAACAACATCCACGTTTTAAGAACCTTGTCTGTAGGCTGAAATATATCTGACTCTGCAGATGTATTTCAGCCTCGGTCCAATGTGATAAACTAATAGAGGGATATAAAAAATGTCTTGAATATGGGAATGTTTTATACCTTAACCATTCATCCCGTATGACATGAACGCAATATCGCCGTAACAAAATGTGTTTGAAGACATTTTCTGTTCTTGGGTCACGGTGCTTTGTATCATTTCTGGATAACTGAGCCGATGCAGAATGACTCGTTAGCTGATTTAAAACCATATGTCCTTTTTTTTCTCATTTAACATCTGAAATGTCATTTATGCACAAGCAGCTGCGGCCAACTCTGTAAAATGTATATTGCAGTCAGTAAATATTTAATCTGTAGCGATAAGAGTAGCAAATTGAAAGTTATCGTACCGTAGCTTAGCAAAGCAATTGTTTTGTAAACCCTGTAGCTCGGCTTGCATTGTAGAACACTGTAACCACTGTGTGATGGTAGCGGCTGCGGATCGGAAGAGTTGTCCATGGGCCGCTCCGTGCTGGCAGTGGGGCCTGCTCTGCTGGCATTAAAGATTAGCGTTACGAGGGAAATGCTGGTGGCTCTCTGGCTCATGTTCTTCCGCTTGGCCTCTTTTCTCTCTCTCCTCTCTCACCTGCAGCCGTTTGAGGCCGGCGATCTGCTGCTCGGACTCAACTTCTCCAAGGTGCTCAGCAGTCTGGTTTCTCTAAATAAAGTGACCGCGGGTGAGTCCCAGTAGCAGCGCGAGCGACTTGCATGACGATTTTTATGAGACTGGCGAGTGGTGATGAGCGTGTGGGACACGATGGCGTGCGCCAGGCACTGTGGTGGTTATGTGTTCCGCCTCTTTCCAGATATCGGCGTGGGCAGCGACTCGGTCTGCGCCCGACACTCTTCAGCCCATCGCATTAAGTCTTTCGAGTCGCTGTCCTCTCAGGCTTCACTGGGCCGGTCCTCCAAGCTGCTGCAGAACCAGTTTCGCAGTCTGGTAAGGTCAATAGTTGTTAACGACACAGTTTCGGGGATACAAAAGATCAGAGCTGCAATAAATAATCACACGATAACAACTAACACCTGTCAAATACAATACATAAAGCATCAGTCATTCAGAGGACACTGACGTTCTTCGGTTTTAACAGAGGACTCATTGACGACAAAATTGAAGTGGGGAAGATGCAAGATGCAGGGTTTCAAACTCAAAACGGGTACGGGAGAACGGAGAACGGCTATTTCCGCAATTGGAACAGCAGCTGACTCATCTTCCATCGTAGCCTGCTGAGGTGAAATGCATTCTGGGATATTTTGCCCTCACAAGAACAGACAAGCCTGCTCCGATGCATGCCTGGTAAAATGGGCGGGGCGAGCCACATCCGGGTATTATGGCCGTTCTCGCCCAGATGCGGACTTAAGTATTGGAACAGTACTCGGGCTGCGACTGATGACGTTTCACGAGTCCACGAGAACAAAAGTCCACACAAGAACGCATATTGAGAAAGGGCAAGACAATCACAAGGGAAGACAGGACAAGGCGGGAAGTGAAGTTAACCCAGGGACACACAAGACACAAACTACAAAATAAAACAGGAAACAGACCCAAACCGTGACATCTGTTCATGACAGCTTTGTGCAGACACTGATGCAGAAACTACATCTGCCCCACAACAAATAAATAATAGATGGAAATGAGATTAAAAAAAATCCTTCCTTGAATGTACCTAATCAAGATCAACAATTTGCCTTAAACCCGTGTGTCCCCATGAAATCAAATCCACATCCGCCCTAGTGGTTAATTATATTTGGGGTGATGTTCCTCCCCCCTGCTGTGTGTCACAAATCAGTCCGACCAACAATCAGTCAGCCCAAACGACAAACTGCACCAACTACTAGAACAGTATAATAATGGTAGCTTCACATCTCTTTGTGTAGTATTTTTTCTGCTCACGTTTCCCTTTGCCGCGCTCCCCTCCCACGTTCGCCAGGACATGTCAGAGAACAGCGGACAGCAGCAGCTGCTGGTGAGGGCGCGCTTCAACTTCCTGCAGAACAACGAAGATGAGCTCACCTTCGACAAGGGCGACCTCATCGGCGTCATTCGTCAGGAGGAGGGCGGCTGGTGGGAGGGGACAATCAATGGCAGGACTGGCTGGTTCCCTAGCAACTACGTCCGCGAGGTCAAGGGTTCTGGTAAGTACCTCAGCCACCTAATGTAAAGACATTTTAACCAAAATGCTGTTGTGTCGTAGTTCATCACATTATGTTCTATTTGTTTAGATCCCTGTGTGTGTCTATGAATGATCACAGAGCAGCTAGAAAGATTGAATTATTTTCTAAACTGACTTTGTCAGAACCGGTACACCACATAACAGTTGTTATTGTCATTTTCATTTCATCTGGCTAAAAGACCTGGGAGTCCTTTTGAATTATATTTATTTATTTATTTTCCCTGACAGGTTAATGATCGGGTGGGTGTAAGAACACACTGTATATAATAAATAAGAGGATAAATAGACTGCTGAGATTACGTCAGAAAGTGGAGAAAAAAACAATCTCTTAAGGAGCTTTTATTTTTTTCTAAGTGCAAATCCTAATACATAAACTGTAAACATAAGCATAGGGGACCCGCCTGATGTGGTGTTATTGTTGCTATCAAGCATTGTAAAGACAATATGTACTTTAGCAGGGCAATCAAACCACAGCCTCTTGTGAATAGCCTGCAGATATCTTCATGCGGTGTGATTCATCAACTAAGATCTAAAACCAGTGATTGTTTTCCGCCTTTTTCTGAGGATAATAGTTTTTTAAATTGATTGAAATACCATATCAGATCTCATCCAAGAGTCATCAAGATGCATTTAAAATGATCACCTTAGCCAAAATACTGCCAATTGGTTCGCTTGTATACACATTTAGATGTTTAATGCAAACACTTATCAAGTCTTTGTTTTCATAAAACATTGTAATGTCATCAGATTAAATGAAGGCAGGATGTATGTGCCGTGATTCGTTTGTTTTATTTCTGGCTGCAGACAAACAAGTGTCCCCCAAGTCTGGCACTCTTAAGAGCCCCCCGAAAGGCTTCGACACGTCCGCCATCAGCAAGACGTACTACAACTTGGTAAGTGCGGACATCAACGGCTTTTATATAGCAATCTCATTTTCCTTTCTTTCAGCTTTCTTATTTCTTATTTATTTCAGCACCTTTAGTGACGCTTATTGGCATGTGTTTTGCTCTATGCGGGAGAGACGCCCTCTCTTCTAGCCGGCTAGAATCTAGCTGGGCCCTAAACAACACATTATGATGCTGTTTTCCAAGTGTCTAAAGTGCTCTGTGACTACTCTGGAAAATGCTGCTGATGCTGAAGCAGGCGTCGTTTGTAAAACCCTCAGTTGGATAATACGCAGTAAATCGGACCAACAACCCATTTGCATGTACACGTTATGGATTTATAGCCAAACATGTGGGACACGCACGTGAAATACTCCACAATGAACCGGTCATTCCTGTAGTCATGACTGTAATTATGAGGGAGCTGATTTGTCAAGACTTCTCCCAATTCATTAGACGACACTTTCAAAATTCAAGCCGTTTTCTTTCTTTTCGTAGGTGTTGCAGAACATTTTAGAAACGGAGACAGAATACTCCAGAGACCTTCAGAGCCTCCTGACAAACTACCTTCGCCCTCTTCAGAGCATTGACAAGTAAGAGTCATTTACACATAAATCTGGTTTTGACCAAAACCAGGTTATTTAGCACGATTGTTGTGTAACAGGAACCCTGAAGAAATACACTTCACAATCAACCAATGTGAATTGAGTGCCTGACTTTCTCTTGCATGTCACTAAATATGTCGATATGCAACGATCTTTTTCCTGCAGACTGAGCAGCACAGACGTGGCTCTGATTCTCGGAAATCTTGAGGAGATCTGCACCTTCCAGCAGATGCTCGTCCAATCGCTGGAGGAGTGCACCAAGTTAGTCCCGCCCCACACACACAAAGCCTCACTGCAGCAGCCTCGTTGCATAATAAGCAGAGGGACATCCAGCGTTGGGCCAGATGAACTACAGGAATGGGGGATTTAACCACAGACTAGAGATAGATGGCACTTGTAATGTACTTTTGGTCCATGATGTATGTTTATGGTTCCATATAACTTTTATCTTCTCTTATCCTTAAATAAGCTCTTTTACAACCATTTTTGTCTTCAGGCTTCCAGAGAGCCAACAAAGGATGGGAGGCTTCTTCCTCAACCTCATGCCACAGATGAAAGCTCTCTATGTCGGTTACTGCGCCAACCACCCGTCTGCAGTTAGTTTGCTTACCCAGCACAGGTACGTCTGCACTACATAGAGTTTCAATTAATAGTATTTTCAACCATCTAAATGAAAGATGACACCATCTCTGGCGTCAGTGACGAGGTAGCTGCATTGAAAAAGAGCAACATATTTCCCTGCACTTTGAAGTTTACATGTGTCTCTTTTCAAAAAACATTCTGATTCTGTCGAAGTTTTTGCCACATGTTTTGGAGAATAAAGTTGGACTCGTATGCAGCCATCTTTTATAACTTTGTCCACTTAATCAACGCTACTAAATTTGATTTATTCACATTGCAAAGAGAAATGCAGCAGGCGAGTGCGTTGTTACAAGTTGGATGCCGGTTAGCGGCGTACGGTTGCTTTAATAAGAGGTCTGACAGTATCAAGAGGCCCACCTCTCAACAGTGTGTTTGCTGCAAACCCAGAGAGATATTTTTTGGAATGTCTAAAATGGTCACAAAAGTTAAATAGTAGATTAAATGATTTTTTTCGACCCTCTGTCTTTCCGTCCTCTCGCAGTGAAGTGCTGGGGGAGTTTATGGAGGGGCGAGGTGCCGTCCCTCCCGGGATTCTCACCCTGACCACAGGCCTTAGCAAACCCTTCATGAGACTGGACAAATACCCCAACTTACTCAAAGAGCTCGAGAGGCACATGGAGGTGTGTATGGAAACATCCGTCATGAAGCACGTCCGTGTTGATGTGTGGTTGACGGCTTACGTGTTTCTTTTTGTTCCATCAGGAGAGTCACCCGGACCGACCGGACATTCTGAAGTGCATGGCGTCTTTTAAGAACTTGTCTGTAAGAGGATCTCACTTGCGGCCGCGTCACGTGCAACTCGGCAGGTCTTTAAGCATCCCTTTGCTTCCGTTGTTTCAGGCTCAGTGCCAGGAGGTGCGGAAGCGCAAGGAGCTCGAGCTGCAGATTCTCACCGAGTCCATCCGGCTGTGGGAGGGGGACGACATCAAGACCCTCGGCTCTGTGCTCTACATGAGCCAGGTGTTCGTGCAGAGTCCTGGATCAGAGGTATCAACCCCATCCAAAAAAACAGCCTCGGTTACCTTGCTGTTTTGATAGGATGCACACTGCTGCACACTGCTGACTTAGACTGTCAATGGATCACTGCAAATTGAAGTATTTGAACTCATTTAAATCTGTTTTGTGACGCTTGTGCCCATTTGGGTAAAACCCTTAGTTATCATTGCAAATGTTATTTCCCTGGAAAATGACATTAAGTTTATCAACATACATGGAAAAAAACTTTCGCTGTTTGGCTAATAAGCAGACAAATTAAGTAGCTTATACAAGATTCATTCCTTAATTTGTACCTCCATACCAGAATTGTATATTCAAAATTAAAAAACGTAATGTGTTCAGCTTCATGTAATCACTCATGTCAAAGATTCACAATAATGAATGATGTTGAAACATAAGGCAAGCCACAAAAGACATCTGCAATACTTTTCATATGATGTATCAAGACATAGACCCTCTAGAATGGTTCCATCTGTCGTCTTTTATGGGAACTGGCCTGCTTGCATTGACACTGATCTCAAATCTCATTTTGATTCGCCAGGAGAAGAGCGAGCGTTACCTCATGCTCTTCCCTCACGTCCTCCTCATGTTGTCTGCCAGCCCCAGGATGAGTGGCTTCATATTCCAGGTCAGTAGTAAACATTTTCAGTCTCGCCGGAACAAGTACACTGCTCAAAAAAATCAATGGCATGGATTCAATTTGGATTTCAAGTTTATGGAATTAACAACAGAAGTGGTTTTGCATTTCTCCCTCTTGATTGCTGTTTTTATTCACAAGTGTTTGCTTTAGCTGGAGTCATTATCACGATCACTTGCACAGATTGTCCACGTGGGCCGGTGCAAGGAGATTTGATCTCCAGAACATGGAGGAGATTCCAGGAGACAGGCAGTGACTCTAGGAGAGCTGGACAGGCCAGTGGAAAGTCCTCAACCCGTCAGCTAGACCGCTGCTGCTTTGTGCGAAGAGGAACAGGTTGAGCACTGCCCAAGGCTACAGAGGCAACAGAAGCACCTCCAGGAGGCCACGGGTGTGAAGGCGAGGGTGGCCTAAGGCCACAACGTCCTGTAGTGTCCCCTAGTTTTCCTGCCCAGCACCGTGGAGGTCCATTGGCGTTTGCTGTAGAACACCAGAATCGGCATGTCTGCCTCAGATAAGGCAGATTCGTCAAGATGGACGTGAAAGGGTCTGGAGAATCCAAGGAGAACGCTACGCTGCCTGCAACGTGGTTTAGCGTGAGCGGCTTGGTGGTCACTGACGGCCTGGGGAGGCGTATCCGTAGAGGGACGCACAGACCTCTACGGGCTACAGAACGGCAGTCTGACTGCCATTAGGTATCTGGTTGTAATCTTTGAACCCATGTTCAGACCCTACGCTGGTGCAGTAGGTCCTGGGTTCCTGATGTTCGACAATGCCCAACACTGATCTATTGGGATGTTGTTAAGCATGCAAGGCCGGAACGTTGTCCAGCATGCATACAAGCACATGGCGGCCGCACAAGATATTGCGAAGCATTTTGAGTTGCAGAAATCAAATTTTGGCTAAATGGACTACCGCAACTTTCGGAGTATAAGCTGCGTCTTTTTCCCCATTTTTCGATTCTGCGGCTTATATAACAGTGTGGCTAATCTATGGATTTTTACAGCCAATGGCCACTAGGGGACATATGGTAATTAAACATGAAAACACCTAGTATAGTCCAGTGCGCCTTACATATGTACACATCATTCGATTTAGCTGCTGCGGCTTATACTCCGGTGCGGCTTATAGTGTGGCTTATAATATGGTCTTTTTTTCCATTGTCCGCATCAGTATAGATATCCAGCATTTGTTTTCAAAGTGTTTTAATTTTTTTTGAGCAGTGCATTTATACCTCTACCGAGTTTCTAACCTTGGTGAAGTGGATGACGCGTCATGTTTTTGTTGCATATTGAATCTAGTGTGATCATTTCCCTCTGCAGGGAAAGTTGCCCCTTGCCAGCATGATGGTGACCAAACTAGAAGACTGTGAAGCACATAAAAACGCCTTTGAGCTCAACGGTAAGAGTAAATTCTATGGACAAGGGCTTATGTCCTTTTCACGTAACCTCCTCTTAATCGATTGCCTCCGTCCCTGCAGCTGCCCTGTTTGACCGTCTCCAGGTGGTGTGCACCAACCACCAGGACCTGCAGGACTGGGTGGAACATCTGACCAGACAGATCCGACACACTGCATCCATAGGACCCAGCCACAAACCTCTCACTGTACCCTGCCACACGGTGAGAAGCCCACGATTACACACCCACGTACTGATGGTTCTTTCCGTTCACTTCTACCCAATGTGGCGTAAACACTGTGATTTTATGTGTCGATTTCACACTGTTTTTTTTTTTTTTTTTTTTTCCCGGACTGGCTCGCGTAATGCCCACCAATCATCTAAAATTACTGTTCAGCCCTGTGTGAAGTGGCTAATTTCTCCCACTATAAAGGCTGTATTTCACAATTCCAGTTAATGATTTGAATATGAATACGGAGCAATCAACATTCGGGCTTATCCTTGTATAAAAAAATCAACAATAATGTTCATGTTGGCTACAGTAGGCCATTTGCACGTAGTTGGCTGCATTATGGCACACTTTATGTTTTTGAAAAACTATTTCAGTTCCAATCGGTGAGCCTTCAGTTAAGGGGATTCTAATGTTCTTCTATCATGTATGCTTAATACGGTTTTTACTCAATAGCTGTGGCTCATTTTTTAAACATCATTATTATTTAAAGTGCTAACTCAACCAAAATATTTCATACATTTCTGTTGACACTGACTGCTTACTGTACTTTTATATTTTTTTTATTTTATTATTCTATTGTATTTACTCTCTTGTGCACATGCACCAAAGAATATGCACTTTGCTTGAATGAAGGAGCCTATAAAAATGAAGAATGGCTACAGGGACACTAGATAGGAGATGCACTCCAGCTTAGTTTTCTACCGCAGTGACCGTTTTATTCTGACAACGCACAATATGGTGATTCATCTATCAATGTGTTAATGAAGCACTCAAGATGTTATGTAGAGGAGCACACATTTATTTTAAATAAATGGTCTTAAACAAGCCCTATTTTTCAAAATGTATTTCCTCAGCTCCCGTCTCACCCTCTGACCCCGTCTCGACATTCTGAGGGGAGGGGCATGACTGTGGCTCCCACATACCACACCCTGCCTCACCCCTCCTCCCACGGAACGTCTCACAGCACCATGATGTGGGGACCACTGGAGCCCCCCAACACCCCCAAACCCTGGAGCCTGAGCTGCCTGCGGCCCGCCCCCCCCCTGCGGCCCTCCGCAGCCCTCTGCTACAAGGAGGTGAGGGCCTGCCTCCCTGCGTGTTTAGGACTCCTTCACTACGTCCTCGTGTTAGGATGTCACACGATCGCCTCGCTTCTGTCTTTTTGCAGGATCTTAGTAAAAGTCCCAAGAGCGTGAAGAAACTCCTTCCCAAGCGCAAGCCTGAGCGGAAACAGTCTGAGGAGGAATTTGCCTTGAGGAAGAGTATGTCGAAAGTCTTTCTTGTTTATGTACAACGTTTGTGTTCAACTCGACAATAATACGGATTTGTGTTTGTTCTTTAGACATGTACACACAGCACAGAGAGTGTCGGCTAAGTGTTTTTGCAACAAATGGTATAACATCTTCATTAATGAGCTTTGGAGATACTAGAAGGTGCCTTTTGTTTCTTTTCTGACAAGCTTACTAGCAGTTTTCCTCCTGACTTGCTAAACTAAGCTAAACCTAATCGTCTGCTGGCTCCAACTTCACTCTTAACGGACCTCTAGTGATCTATCGATCTTTTCATCTCACTCTCTGCTGGAAAGTACGAAACCCTACAATGTCAAACGATTCTTTAAATGTTTGGAGATGCTGTTTTTTGGGCGCACAGTAGGAGGGATCACAGCATCGAGATTTGAGAATGTCAATTGATCATTTCCCTTTCACCTTCTCTTTCTCAGGTACTGCTGCGCTTGAGGAAGATGCCCAGATCCTAAAAGTCATTGAAGCGTACTGCACCAGCGCTAAAACCAGACAGACTCTTAACTCCAGTAAGAAAACACCAAACCCTACTTATACTTATGTAGTATGTGCATACACAAGAGCAAAGGTTCAGAGCTTGCCGTCTGTGTTACTGCTCTGCTCGTGTTCTATTACTCGATGCCCTTCTTTAACCCCGGTATTCTGAACTGATCTCTCTAACAGAATCTTCTCTTTCTGCCTGTTTCTCCTTCACTCCTCACTTTTTTGACATCGATCCGTTTGGCCTTGAGTTTACCTTCTTTTTCTCATGAATGTATGTTTTCTCCATACTCTACTCAAACTTCCACCCCCGTCCTGTGTCTCTCATTGTTCTTTGTGCGTGTGTGTGTGTTTTTTTATTATTTTTTATTATTGGTCATTTGTTGCATGCTGCATATGCTACCTCCTCCTCCTCCTCCTTTCCCATCACCATTCCCACAATCCGCGTTCGCCATCTCCGCCCCGCTCTGACCAGCCTGGCAAGGCACCGACCTGATGCACAACCACGTGCTGGCCGACGTGGACCGGTCCTGTGTGGACTCGCCGGGACGCCGTAGCAGCGTGTCCAGGCCAGAATTGTCCTCTGACCTTTCCGAGGACTCTGACTATGACTCCATCTGGACCACCCACAGTTACAGGATGGGTTCTGTGCCGCGTAAGAGCTGCATCTCACACCAGAACTAAAGAACGTGCAGTACCGCCGCGCTGCACCGCAATGTAACGTACAGCGGGCTTACCTCTTTAACTGTTAAAGGTATTTGAGAAACTTTATTTATCTATTTATTTTCTATTATAAATTTGTGAATTCTTTTTTTTTAACTTATTTGGTTTATTTATTTTTTAGATTGTTTGAAGATGTTTCAAGCATATCCCTGTTGCCTTTGCCACTTTCCCTTTTGCGTGCCTCCTCTCTTTGTGTAGTTGTCATGCAGTAATTCTTGTTAATTTATCTTGAATGTGACCGCTCCCCTTCTTTGAGCATAAATGTGGTGGACTCCCAGCAGAGTGCAGAGGGATGTGGAATATAGGGGATGAATGAATAATGGAGGGAGGGGTGGGGACTGAGCTTTTCCTGTCTGATATTCAGATGTAATTCAGGAACGACGAGTGTATTCTATTTACCATGTACTACTTCCCTCCAGTACGTGTTTCAAGAGGATGTATTCTCAAACAGAGCACAGATGCCAGGCGCACAGGTTCAGGCACACGGGCCCCTGCTGCCGGCAAGAAAAATCCAAATTCTTAATAACATTGCTGTTTTTATAATTATTTTATCCGTATACATGTTGCTAAGTAGGTTTTAATTTAACATACCATGTGACCAAAACCAACTAAGTACAAAAAACATATTTTTAAAATGTAACCATATCTGAAAGAATACGAGCCAATGGACTAACGTAGTGAATTTAAAAGGTCAGTCTATCAAATCTATTTGTACACATATCTCTAGTTGTATCCAGCCATTAGTGTAGTTTTATTTGTCAATTTTCTTTAAAACACACCAGTGTAGACACGTTACTCTGAATGATCCAAAAATCTCTTTTAATTGAAACTAAAAAATTAAACTATCAAAGCTGTTAAAAGCTTTTCCAGCACGGCTGTCTGGAAGTTCATTTTTTCTATCCTTTGAGCTCCACAAACAGAATTCCTTGCATTGGTGTGGATGCGACATTTCAGTCCGTGTTTTGGTTGTGTTCTGTTTTTTGGCAAACTGGCCTATTAAGTCATTCACTTTAAGATTTTAATGTATTTTAAAGTCCTTAAAATCTTCCTTAAAAGCCGTATCTTCAATTCAGTAATGTGGCTGTCTGTCAGTAGTTCTATCTGGTAACATCTATATTTAATGAGAAACCGCAAGTTAATGCATTGACCAAAATGAACAATTACTTTAAACCAGACACTGGCCTGACACCAATAAACTGCAAACTACTTTTAACTCCGCTACAAATCAAAGCCATAGTTTAATTTCTCCTTCTAGTTTAAAGGAATAGTTTAATCCGATCTGTCCATTAAAAACAAAGCTTGAGCCGGGAGCCGGTTAACACAGCTCAGCATTTAGAGTGGAAACGGAAAACCGCTGGGCTGAATGTGTCCCGATGAGAGTACCTCTAGCGCTCACTATATGAACCGAACCTTTGTTCTCCCTGTGCGTTTTAAAGGTAAGAGCCCAAGCATAACCCTCTTAATCAGTGGGCTTCAAGAGGTGCGTCATAAATTGTATTTATTTTCATTTGTTTTTGCCATCGGACACGGCTAGCAGAATCGGTCCTCTCGTCAAACTCGAAGAAGAAACGTAAATAAGCCCATTTCCCAAACTGTTGAATGCTGTGGCCGTCACAAGGCTCCGACAATTTAACCTGGTTTGCTTAACGTGATGACAAATGGCCCTTGTGTCACAACACAACTTGCACCTATGCTAGGGCCTCATGAGCCGGACACGCCTCCTAGTGCTGTCTGGCTCGTGAGGTTTCCCACGCTATCTCTTGCATTAATGACTATTTTTATGAAGAAGTATTTTTCCAATGTTGGTATTAAAAGTACAGGTTGGCATCCACTTACAGTAGTCTGTCTCCTCTTACAGCAAGCAACGGGGTTGACATATGGAATATATTGGTCCGTGTACCAGTAGTATTTACTGTTTCTGTAATAATTCCTTTCATTATTTTTTGCAGGCGTTTTTTAATTGATTAATTCATTTCTTTCTGTATGTCAATGTTTACAAAATGATCCCTGTAAGAATAATTTATTTTCTATTTTATTGCTCTGTATCAAAGTTTACACTGAAGATTATAACATGAAGTGTTGAAATTATTTTGCACAATCATGTAACGGGCCAATGGGGGGGAGG
Source organism: Apeltes quadracus (assembly GCA_021346845.1). Classification (NCBI taxonomy): domain Eukaryota; kingdom Metazoa; phylum Chordata; class Actinopteri; order Perciformes; family Gasterosteidae; genus Apeltes; species Apeltes quadracus. The sequence goes on along the minus strand of CM037932.1, from coordinate 7,186,027 downwards.
GAGATCCAATAGTTAATATCTGTACTTTTTGCTGTCTACCTAGAGTGTGAATGATGTAGTCCTCCGAGTATTCAGTGTTACTGTAAAGTACATGCTCATTCGTAGTGTAAATGCTCACCGTTGGTGTTTTCAAAGCATTGAGGGTTAAAAAAAAATAAAAAACGTAGAAACAAGAGTCTGTGATTATACAGGAACATTACTATGTGAGCTGAATCTCAGAATACCGTCAGAGTGGACTTAAATATAAGAGCACACAGTCTCCCTTTCTGTAAATACTAGTTGTAACGGAGAAAGAAAATCGAGTGCACCCTTCAATGAGTATCACTGTCCTTATATCATGTGCTATTCTTTGTGACAGGTGTATTCTGTGGTGTAAGAAGTCAAACAGGCAGGGGGACAAACGACGAGCCGTCTATGACCAACCGTGTCCTCTCTGCGCTCTAATGCTGTATTCAGTGGACACGTGTGACCATGTCTTATCTCCGAGCAGCGCCTTCAGTGTACTCGTTCTACTCTGCTGAAGTGTTGACATCCCAAAACGCTGTATCATGAGTTTTGAATAAATCTGTCATTTGATAGACGCCTGTATTCTGTTGATTTGTGAGAACGGCGACTCTGCTTGCGTTTGTAGATGACTCGGTTCTCATTTATTTCTAAAATGTGAATGAATGATTGTATTTGATCATGTTTTTTTTGTAGCCAAACATCTACACAGCCTCTCATTTCCTTTTCACTTCTGTCTGGCGTCTCGTCTGTGCCTGACTAACGTGCTGCTACCGCCAACTTTGTTCTGTGCTTGTTCCCTTTAACGCTCACTGTAACCTTTTCCGATTAGGAGTTCTGTGCAGACTCGTCTGAACCCGAGGGGTTTAGGGGGTTTACCGCACCGCGTCGATTGTTTAGCGCTCTTCTGTTTTGAAACAGGACCGCAAAGGGAATCGGAGCTCCTTGTGATCATCCCCGGTGAGAGGAAGGTCCTGCTGGAGGATCCCCGTCGCAACGGACAAAGTACTATAGAAGAAAAGTAAGCTAATAGAAAAATGCACTTCTGACTGCTTCACATTCTCCCGCTTCACATTTGCCTTGAAGCCACACTGAACAAAGCCATCAACCAATCATGCTTTGCGGAATTGACACGTTCACAATGTTCACTTCAGTGTAGCTGATGGTTATAAGTTGAGTTTGCGCTTGAAAGGATTATAAAAACGATAACACAGGAGTCTGTGTCATCCAAAACAAGACAACATGACTGGTCTTTTCCGCCCCGAGGTGGCGCATACTAGACTCAAGCCTTCTTCACCTGTGATCGATTTGGACCGAAAATAAAGAAATAAATCACCCTTTAAGGTGCTGCTCTGGATTGATAGAATCCGAGTAGTTATTTTTATATCATGAAAAAACGGGCAAAATAGAATATTTCCAGACTGTTTCTTGAATAGACTGCTTCTGTATGATGACCTAAAAGTTATACTTAATCTTTCAAGTAAGTTAACGGATGCTTGCTTCCAGGGCTGTTCATTAATAAGCAGCCTCGCGGGCAGCAGTGATGTGCTGACTTGTACTCTGTCGTCCTTCAGGGGCCTGGTGGACGTGGTGTACGCCCTGAGGGATGAGGTCCAGGAGCTGAAACAGGTAAATTTCTATGAATGGGATGTTCAATGAAGGAGCATGAGAGTGTGATTTATCTAATATATGACCCCAGACCCAGTTTAGCTCTAATGGTTAAGAGTTACGTAGTGTTTTTTTAGTAATCAGTCATTGCAAAAGGTATAGGCAGAAGCGTAATGTTTTAATCTTGCTATCCTACATTCTTATCAATTAAGTTACCTTCAAGAAGATGCTGATATTTTAATAAAGATGAGAAAAGATTAAAAAAAAAAACGTATATACATATCAATACACATTTCAGAGTAAGCGTTATGTTTTAGTATATAAATACATTTACATAAAAGTTTAAAACAATGTGTTTCCCATTATTTGGGCTGATGACACGTATGACAAGGCAGTTTTCCACACAGGACAACAAGAAAATGAAGAGGTCACTAGAGGAGGAGCAGAGAGCACGGAAGGATCTGGAAAAAGTTGTGAAGCGGGTGTTAAAGAGCATGAACGACCCAACGTGGGACGAGACAAACCTCTGACAATCTTGTGCACCATTTCCATCTGCAGCTTGGAACAGAAAAAGAATGAGTGTGGTCTTGCTTGTTGTGCGTTTGTATGTGCGTGTGTGTGAGAGAGAGGGAGAGTGTGAAGTGCGCACAATCACACACATCATTTTCAGGTTGGCTGTGAGTGAATCTGCAAGCTGTGAACTGTGTGCCTGTTTGAGATGGATGTGTGCGTTTGCTGTAGGAGGAGTGTCATCACCGACGTGCTGCTGATCAGGGTTGACCATCTACAACCACCGTAACGTTCCAATCCAGCAAAGATGGTGAGGAGATTACATACACTTAACCTTCAGTGTGTCCGTAGCTTCAGCATCCATCGGTGTCCTCGGCAGCAAGACAAGGGGAGAGAACGTACAATCATTTTAACAGCTAACTGTCCAATGATGCACACAAGCACGTCTGTATACATGCAAGTCTGAACTTGAATCATACCATTTCATACACTCTTGTTATTTAATTTTGTATGAATTAATTTGTTGTTCTATCTTTCACTGCCACGGGTTTAGCTCGGTGTTTTGAGGGAGGGAGGGTTGTTGCAGAAAACTCATATTTTGTATCTGTTTTAATGGTATTATTGCTATTTTTTTGCCCTTTTTGTTTGACAATTTTTGCGGTATGACTGTCTTTCTAGGGACCAATTGTACAGATATTGAAGTTTTACTGTATAATTTAAATACTGCTAAAGATGAGCCTTTGTCCTTTGGGAAAAATAAACGTGTTCTTAAAAGATTGACTCTTCTTTGATGCAAAATCTGCTTCAACGAAACAAGGAAACTCACTCAGGAGCTCAATGGCTGAAGCACAAGCAACCACAAATTCCCAAATCAATGTCAGTTTCAATATGTAATATATATATATATTAGGGCTGTCAAAAATTGTGCACTAACAGCGTTAATCAGATGTTTGTCGTTAATTACGTCAATTTTTTTTACCCCTATCACATTCATTCGGTCTTATTATTTCATTATTTCGGCCAGTTCACTACCTGCTGTAGTGAACTGGCCGCGCAACACCGCCCACACGTGATACACTGCTGCTAGTATCCAGCGCACCCTTAGCGAAAAGGCGCTCTGTTTAGTGTGCGCACGTGAGCCATGTTGCCTCTGCGCTCCTTCGACGTGGTTCTTTGCTGCTTTCCATTTGTCTTACTGCTGTTCTAAAAGCTCTTGTGTTTTCTCTCGTAAACGATAGTGTTCATCCTGTGTCGTTTGTCCAGCTGTTGCTGGTGCTTCCCGACTTTTGTTCGCTTATTTTAAGCCCAAAGGAGAGTTTTCCTCCGTGTTGCTAGACCCGGACCTCCACCACCATAGCTGTCAATGAACCTGCTTCACTGCACCAAGGACCGAGCAGGTATGTGCTGCCCGTGCACACCAATTCAGGACCCATTCAGAACCCATTCAGGACCCATTCAGAACCCATTCAGGACCCATTCAGAACCCATTCTGGGCCCTTTCTGGAGACCCAACTGACCTAAGCATTATTTCTCCAATCCTGCTGTAAACATCTGCTGTTAGATCGATGTATCGATTTTGATTCCTCCGATCCAACAACATCGATCTGTGCTCGGCGAGTTGGCCATATGGACGACATAGATCGATCTAACATCGATTTAAAATGTCATAAATCGATTTTTATCGATACTAGGAAATAACTCGTTGGATTTAAGCACGTCAGACGTTTTTCTTGGCACTTTTAATGATAAATGCTGTCGCCGACTGAACTGTGACGTGCTTACGCAGTACGCAGGTCCCGCTGTCCCGAGCCCCGATTCAACTTCCGGGTTTCACGGCAAATCCGATGGAATGTTCCACACGGGTTAAAATAGAGGGGGAGTTTGTCGGGAGTTGGTAGGGGGAAACCATTATTGCAGGGGTGTATTTTGTGTATATCACTAATACGGGTTTTCTGCTACTTTATTCAAATAAAATGTGAATGCATTTGCCATTCATTGTTGTTTACTTGTTTATTTATATTCATAATTAATTGATACCTGATTCCATTACAAGAAACAACAGGAATCTAGGAAATGTATTACAGTCACATTGGTTGAATTTTTGGCTAAAAAGTTACTGAATCGATTTCAAGTCATTGAATCGTTTCGGATCGGATCGTTCTCAATGAACCAATATCGTCCTTGAATCGTATCGACAACCACGAATCGTGATCGAATCGAATCGTTGTTAAAAACGAATCGTTACACCCCTATTATTTATCCACCGTTGTATATGGATAGAGGGTAAGTGCTCACTGCACTGTGTAATAGCAGTGAACATTGGGAATTATACAAATCCATGCACAATGTTGTGCATGGATTTGTGCAATATTGCAATATTCCTCCTGACTGTGCATTAACTTCTGCAGCCTCATCCTAAGGTGTACGGTCAGATCTGTGCATGTGCATGTTTTGTGTTTACAGTACAAATCTGTTCCTAAGTTAAAACATGAAAGCGGTGGTGTTTTAAAATGAAACGAACATAGGTTGGCATGGCAATGATATTGCTTGTGTGTTTGTGCGGCCGCCACATCTCTTTGAAACGACCTCCCTATTGAAATCTTTTGTGTACCCTGATAACCGCGCCAAGCTTTGTTTGGAGGTCGGGGGGGGGGGGGGGGATGAATGAGCACAGACGTCAACATTTTCCCTGCGACTCTCACCTGCACTCATTGCAAATGAAAACAGTCTCCTTTTGTCTCTCGTTGAATATGACTTAATCCGAACAAAGGCCCGATTCACACTGGTCCCGTGAAGCAGATCTCCTGCGACGAAGCTCTGCCAGCGCTGTCGCTCCCTGGCCTTGTTGGCCAGACTCGCTCTCACTGTGTTCGGCTCGCTGGGGCCGGTTGTTCTCGTCTTCCCAGGTGGAACTTTACTTTCTTACACCCCACCAAAACTTTGAGAGGGATCTGCTTTCTGTCGAGGGTCTGGTTGGTGAGAGATTGTGACCTGCGCGGCCCCTCTTCACTTTGCCTGCCTTCTTCCTTCCCTGCCAGGGTGGAGTGACGGCTTGTCACTGTGGGTGCTCCACACTGCGGCTCACGCTTCCCCGACTATTGTGCAGCTCGGGGGGGAAAAAAAAGCATCGCGGCCCTCTTCTCTCCTTCGTTCACTCCTTTCTCGCTCTTTTCAAAGCGGAGAATCAATCGGCTGTACACACATGCATACATACGACTCACCTCTTTCGCCTTCTATCTTGTCTATTCAGCAGCCTGTGATCATTTAGACTTGACATGTATTGTGAAAAAACTGAGCTGCTCTGCCTCTTTCTTTCACTCTCTTTCTCTTTCAACTGTCTGTCATTAATGTCCAGGTCCTACAATGTCACGAACAGAGGGGAAGAAGAAAGCGAAGAGTGAGGGATGAATTGATGGATGGGAGGATAAGCACTCAGTGTCTTTTCTTTAAAGATTTGTTATTGTACAGTACTGTCTCCCAGTCATTTTTGGTTGGTGTTTCAGTCTGAAAGCCCGTCCACGTGCTCTTTTGTATGGGAAAGCAATAAGGCCCCATTGAATGAAGCTGAATGGACCTGCCATCCTTAGGGGCTGAGGCCTGAGGACTCCTATTCTTTAGCCCCCCAATCTAATTGGAGCTGAAATGAAATGGAGGTTTCTTATGAAAATAGGCTTTGTTTGGCCGCGAGGCTGGTAATTCATAAACAATAAGCAGGGCCCCATTGTGTAGATAATAATATATTCATGCTGCTGGAGAAGGCAAAGCGAAGGCTGAGGATATATAAGGAGGATAGGCAGAGACAAGGATGGAGAGTGGAGGGATGAGAGGAAGAGGAGGACGAGATGCAAGTCGTGGGTCAGAGAAAATTGGTAATGGTCGGGTGGAGGCTGAGGACTTGGAGGATGTGAAAGGACCAAAAGTGGGCAGAAGTGAAAGCCGGTGGTAGTCGGGGTGGTAAATGACGCGACTAGGAGAGACGGAAAAGATAAGAATGGCGCTCGGAGGGCGAGAGATTGGGAAATTGAGTTGAGTACTTCTAAGTCTACAGGTGACTGGTTCGGCAGCAGTGGGGAGGGAGGGCAGGGGGGGAAGAGAGTGTCTTAAAAGCCGAATGGGGTTGCACACTGCACATCTGTGTGGAGTTGAGAGCGCGGTGGAGAGTGGATTGGTCAAGTGCAGAGATGGAGCAGAGCAAATCAGTCAACGTCTGGCAGGCGAGCCGCAGGGTGGTGGAGGAGGAGGGGGGGGAGGGTGGGGGTGAGAGAGGAGCTTGGTGTGTCTGCGGTGGTATAAAGCTGACAGGAGGGCTTCCACCGCCTGGAGACACGATGGCTGGCTGAGCGAAACAGGTGAGCTAACATCTGTAATGGCGCAGGTCAAAGCTGCTTCTCGGCTCAGTCATCTCGCTCTTAAAGAAGTGAATTCCTCCCGCTGACGTCCTCAAACAGTGGGACCCAAAGGAAAGTGGTGGACTTCCGTTGTTTTGTGATGACGGACTGAATGAAGGGGACCCTGCTTCCTATCTGCTCTAAGCAGCTGTTAACCGTCACGCTTCGTTGAGGAGGGATTTTCTTTTCTCTTTTTTTTTTACACACTTTGAAGCTGGAGACACCTTTTCTTCTGGATGCTACGGGAAAGAACTTCCTCTCGGCTGAAACTTTGACTGATCCTTCTACTTTGGTCTGATTTTTTTTGACTACATTCTGGACGAGCTGATGTCGATGACTTAAATTCCACAACTTTACTGCCCACGGAGACCAATGTCTTAACTAATGGTGAGTAAACCTGAATGGCACAAGTGGGCGTGAAAGTGTGTTTGTGTGTGTCTGTCCGAGGTATGTGTGTGCAGACATTCATGCATGATCACATATTCACAGAACATCAAGTGTCCAAAGTGATCGGTGTAGTTTCAGTGGTCCACTCTGTGTGCAACTTCTCAGCAGTGCTGATTCGCTAACTGATGCAGACAATGGAATATTGCATGTAGTTGCGTGTATCACTGCATCCTCATAAGAAGGAACATGAATTCGTCTTTTTAGTTTGAATGAGAAGATTAAAGAAAGTCTTTTGTTAGAGTAATGTAAGAAAACGCAGCAATTTTGTATTAGTCAAACAACATAACTGTGTAAAATGAAGCACCTAGTTGTTACATGGTTGTATTGGCCAAAAGGACCAAACCTGTGATCCGTACGCAGTTCCAAGGTGGAGCCACTAGATGTCAGTATTCATCAACATATGAACCAGAGTCGCAGCATCGTGCCTGTGTGCACAATATTGATGCAAATTAATTGATTTTAACGATGACATGACAATGACTCCTGTGTTTAATGTTTTAAAAGTGTGTTACATTTGTAAAAGTATAACTCCACTTGGTCTAATGGCCTAAAAAGAAAAAAAGGATAAATCGTCTTTATGTTTCAGCCTTTGCTGAAACTGTGTAGTTGAACATTGCATGTCACATTCAAGGTTATGGATTTTCTCTTAAGGGTGTTAGTTACTCCTACCGCAAGATGGCAATCACACATAATGAAAATCCCCTCAGCTGTGTGTGTGTGTGTGTGTGTGTGTGTGTGTGTGTGTGTGTGTGTGTGTGTGTGTGTGTGTGTGTGTGTGTGTGTGTGTGTGTGTATTGGGACGAGGGGGCGTGAGGGGGCTTGGTGTGTCTGCTCTCCCCATGTATGCTTTCGCATATGACAAGATGCCTTTGCATTGGTGTTTTAGATGCACTTGCTTTGGCCCTTTTGGGGCACTAGTTGTCTTTTCATTGACCTGCACTGTTCAGGGAGCATCTCTGAGTCGCAGCTGGATGTTTTCCTGCTGGACGCCGTCATTTGTTTTGTTTTGTTTTGCGAGCGGCAAAGTGGTTGCTGGCGGTGCTGGTCACTACAAGTGGCTGGCATTGGGAGCCTGGTAATCAGGCTGTGGGCGAACTGGGTGGCAGCGCTCCGAATGGTTTGCTGGAGATTATCCCAAAATTATACATGAATTATCCCCCAGAATTACGCCATTCCTGTCTGGCCTTGTCCGTTGATGGGAGAGTGTTGGGCGAATGTGTGTTGCAGGCGTTGTCAGGGGGAGAGCTGGATGGAGCCGTGTAAGTGTCTGTGTCATTGAGCGTGTGTGTGTGTGTCTGTAATGACTCTGGCTGTGTTGATACATTGGGGTAATGGAGCATGGTAATCCACATCAAACAGCTATTAGCAGCACATTTTACTCATAAAATGTGTGTTACAGTACGGAGAACGTACATGTGTTCTTTGTACTTTATTTTTGTAGGCCAATGCTTTTTTTTTTTTTTTTTTGCGCCTCAAAAAGAAACAATTTCTTTTAAATCTAAAGCACCAGAAGTTTGCCGTCCAACACTTGACCATTGTCAAATCCCCCAAAATTCTGCAACAAGCTCCTGTGCACGTCATCAATTTCACAGGCAGGAGTTTATTCCCGCGCTGTATTAAATTCATATCAGAGGGGCTGCTGTCACCGCACATGGAGCTGTCATTATAGTCTGCGTGTAGAAGGGACCAGCCGTCTGCTCGTGTGTAGCTGCTGGAGCCCCGGGAGGATGAATGGTGGCGAACCTCTCTGCGATAAGTGTTCGGTAAACGGGTCAGTAGATTGTCCTCGGAGGCTCAATCTGAGCTATTTTCCCTGACTGAGAACACAAATTATCCTCCGTATTCATCCGATAAACAGACCACCAGCAGTGCAGACACCACGTAGTTGTGTTTGTGTGTGTGTTTCTGGTGCTTTTGGAGGAACACTGGGCCGCTTACACATGTGAACCACAGTATGGGATAACGCACGCACGTTTTCACCGCCTCGACAACAAAGGCCTGAATGCAAACTATTGATGATGAGAGAAAAAACAATTAGGGAGCATCACAATGAAAGACACACCGGCGAGGAAGAGCGAAACCGAGAGGCAAAGGGGAAGGAGAGGCCAAGGTGGTGAAAGGTTAAGTACTCTCTTTTTGTGTGTGGGGGGGGTGCTGTACTTCCTGCAGGGCCTCGTCCCTTGAACCGCTGGTTAGGAGGGTTGGGAGGGGGGTGGGGGGGAGGCTAAAGCTGCATGTGAGGTTGCAAGGTGAGAGCTAAAATGGGAGGAGTATTTGCCTCTGACTGATGGGGAACAATTGGACACACAAGAAGACACACACACACACACACATACACACACACACACGCACACACTTGAACCAGAAACAAAAATGGACATTCTCGCACACACGCAGGCACACACACACACACACACTTGGAACTGCAGTCCCAGCAGGCTATGAACTTCAGTGCAGTTGTTGCCATGGCGATACTCTGAGTTGCTGACCCCCCGACTCCATTTTTCCTGCCGCTTGGCTATTGAAAGAGATGATTGACAAGTGTCCAAATGTCAGCCGACCCAGCCGGCCGCACAGATGATGGGGGGGGCGGGGGGGGGGGGGCATTTTATGTTACATTCACTCACGTGTGTGTGTGTGGGTGAGTGTGTGTGTGTGTGTGTGTGTGTGTGTGTGAGAGAGAGCTATAGATGTATTTATTCAGTGTAGATGCATTCAAATGTATGGTGTCCGTCCCTTAATGCTGAGAATACTGTGAACAAACAAACCACCAGAGATGTGTAGATGTCGTATTTATGCACACATGAACGCACAAAGACTTGCCTCAAAGGGGGGCAGATCATTTAGTGTTTCTGCACCCAAATTATGGAACGCCCTCTCCCGTTCACTCCGTTCTGTCAATAACATTTCTGAATTTAAAACTGAATTTAAAATAAACTTATTATATTATTATTATTATTATTATTATTAATAAATGAAGCCCCTTTTGAGTGCGACACCGGTTCCAGTATTTGGTTGGTCTTTTGAGTTCTGCCGTGGACCCGTTCAGTGAAACGCTGGACTTCTTGGTGGTGGACATATTTATATGTGCAGCACTGATTAATTAAATCTGCATAAATTCCCTTATGTGATAAACGACAGCTCACAAGTGGCGGCTAGCCGGACGCAAACCATGTTGTCTACAAGGCGTTTTGCTTATTTCTGTGTATTTTTCCTTTTTTTGCTGCTCCTTTTCTCACTGTGCTATTGTCCGCAGGCTTAAAGGGATCGTTCTTATCTTGATCACCCACAGCAGCACATTAACCTCTCCTCTCTTATCTCTACACTGGTCATTAGTGGCAAAACCCTTAACGTCCTATTGACAAGGGGCACCAAACTCTGCATCTTTGTGCATGTGTGTGCGTTGAATTATCGTAGGTGACATGCGGTGGAGATCTGCTGAGTTGGTGATCTGAGCCGATAACATTGCGTGTGTGTGGGGGGTTAGGGGGGTGGGGTGGGTATTGTGTGTGTGTGTGTGGCAAAAAAGAGTGAGAGGGGGGCATGTTTTTGTAATATTCCTTCACGTTCCTTATTTAAGATTATCTAATTGATCAGATTATAATGGATTTATTGTGTTTTTAGATATATTTTTTTAATCAATTTGTGCTTTTTGAAACACATCAGGTTTCTGAGTATCGCAGATTAAATTACGTAGATTGATTAATTCATTGTTTTTTCACTTTAATTTCTTCTTCGCCAAAGATGCTACAATAATTTTAGCTTGAAATAAAGTCTCTTTTTGCAGACATCATTAGAACTCATTTATTCTGTAAATGCATTTAGTTTTGAGTTTTATGTGTGTGCCACTGTCTCTAAATGCAGTGCTTCTCTGTCTGTCACTGTCCGTTTTCTGTCTCCTCTTGGCCCAGAGTGTTAGTGGGGCTGACAATCTAACAGGTTAAAAGAATAATTGCAACACTATTTACCCCAAACAGCCTCCTCCGCACATAATTACACACACACACACACACACACAGAGACACACTATCACATACTGAGACACACTCTGAGGGAGCGAGTCCCTGCACTAATATTTAGGTAGTAACAGTCATGTGTTTAAGTGAACCCTCCTCTTGTCCCCCTCTTCAACTTAAAGCACTGTTAACCACCGGCACTCACGGAGAGAGGAACACGCCGCGCATTGACCGCACTCATCGCGTCGTGGGCGTGTACGAGAAAGACGTGAAAATATTATGACAATACTGTTCTCCCAGGTGAAGGGCTATGTAGGGAGTCATTCATTTAAAAAAACAATACTGGATTGCTGCAAATGACTATTTTCATTATTGATGGTTCTCAAATTGTGTTGCTGTTTCAATACGCACATTTCAGAAAATATCTGCTCTATTTTCCCAAAGCTGCTTGTTTTGTCTGAACCGAAGTAGTGGTGCTCAGTATACGTGGAAAAACAGAAAACATGTTTTCAATTATTTTCTGTTTCTGCCTAAATGTCCTAAACGATTGATTTAGGGACAGAATGAATTGATGCACTACTCTATCAAAACATATGTTTGTTTTTCAGGAACTAAAATGAAGCTCTAATAATTATCGGCTGATTACTTTTAGCGGCATTCTGCGTAAATAATCACTGCTGAATTATCATGTGATTGATTTAACACATAATGTAAATAGCTGAATGGTGATCAACCCCACACACGTTTTGGAAAGCTCACTTTATGCAACAAGTATTTACATAATTAAATCTTGACTTCTAATCAATGTCAATATAATCCATATTAACATACAGCCAAAGGGGAACAAAGCTGAGCAAATATTAAATATTTTGCTCTGCAGATTCATTAATGCATTTCCGGGCTCTTTAATTACTGTGAATGGGGAATGCAGTAATTTTGTTTTTTATTTATTGTACATGCATCTTTTCACATTTTTGGACATTCTATACATTTAGTTTTAGAAGTGACAATAATAAAGAGCATGTATATTGTATTGCACAATACAACATTCAAGTTGAACTGTAATTATGTTTATATATTTATATATTTATTTGTAGGTTCTGTGAAGGTTTTTCAATAGAAAAAAATGTGTATTTAGACTTCTGCTTCCACACAGGTCCAAGTAAAGTCCCGGTAGGTGTCTGTGGCAGCGGGGGGCTCGGGGCTGCAGTGCCCCTCCTCAGACAGTGGGGGCGCTGCTGCTGCACAGTGATTAACGACTACTGCTGCTATACTGTGGACCCACTCACGGCTCGGCATTGCATTAGAAGACATTATCTAAATACTCAACAAAGTGAAATTGAATTTAGGGCTCCGTCTCCAACCGCCGCCCCCCCTCTCCCCGCATTCCCCTCCCCCTCCGCCTCCCCCGCCCCCTACTGGTTCAACTGGGCCGCTCTCGGATCCCATTCTCCCCTTATTGTTAGAGTGAGTTGAGCAGGATCCTCTGCTCCTCATCCACTCTCAAATTGAATCAGTCTCAATTTGACCTTTTATGTACCAGAATCTGATACAGATGTACAGTATGTGCATGCAAGCAACTTGTGTGTGTGGGTGTGTGTGTGTGTGTGTGTGTGCATGTGCACGCGCACTCTTCCATGTGCCCCCGTGTCAGCTTGCATTGCTCTCGGTGAAGTGGGAAACAGCATCTCCCTATTTGCCGCAGAATAGACCAATTAGTGTTTAGCAACAGAGCAGGAACCCATGTGAATGTGTCATTGATTAGCAGGATTTGGCTAATCATCACATCTCATAAACTCTCCCGCTAATGTCAGCTGGATCTCCTACCGTACGCCTCCTTCTCCTCGCTCACTGCATCCCTCCATCTCCTCTCCCTCTCCTTTCAGACCCCGCTTTGCGCCTGTCTTTCCGCACTTGTCTTTTTTTCCCCCATCTGTCTCCGTCTGTCTTCTCCCCCTTCCTTCCTCTGTTTTCCTCCCCTCTCCTCAGTTTCTTCCTTCCTCTCTTCTCCTTTTTTTTTTTTTACTCGGGAGCGTTTACAGTAGAAGGAGCAGAGCGGATGCTGACTTTCCTCTCAGTTCATCAGGAAATGAGAACAAAAGTCTGTATTGGTGCTGAAACCATAAGGGCAATATGTACTATACAATTTGAATTGGGAACTCCACATTTCTGTTTTCTGCTTTTACTGCACAGCTTTTCATGTTTTTCACATTTGAAATGAATCTACTTCACTCTTACTAATGGACAAAACCAAGTTCAATCATTTGATAACCTTGTTTGATGGAGAACTCTTTATAAATGTTGTCATTTCAACTCAAAATGGTGAAAAGTAAATGATGTGGAGTTCTTGGAACAAACAAAAGCGGATATCAGTGAAGTGTCTTGTACCGAATCTAAAGTATAAATTGAGTCGGCTTCAGTTGAAACTGACAAAGCGACAAAACGACACGCTTTGTGTATTCATGAAAAAAACTATTATTTGATATGCAAAAAAAACCTTTCACATTTTCTTTTGGTCTAAAGTGACTTTGTTGCTCTCGGCTCCAAAACATAAAATCTAATGGCTGAAACCATTAATCCATTATCCAAATAGTTTTTTGATCAACAATTCATTTTAGTTTCAGTATATTACATTGTTTTTCATATTGTAGCAGTTAAAGAAGACGCACTTGGCGTAATGTAAAACATAACGACAGCCGTTTAAGATATTATTTAGTAAATGAATGAATTTGCATAATATTTGAGCTGAGCTTCTTTTTAAAATATATTTTCATAGATAAATCTATCTTCTTGGATGTAAGCTGTATTGGCTGAGATGAAAACGGGAAGCATTTTCATTACGTTTCCTCCATCTGCTTTCAAATAAGAAGAAATTACATTTGGGGTTTTGGAGCTTTGCATGTTGTGTAATAGGTATTAGTTCTTATATTAATTATCATCGGTTTGACACAGTGAGGTGGCCAGCTGGGAGCAAGAAGGACGTGTGTGTGTGTGTGTGTGTGTGTGTGTGTGTGTGTGTGTGTGTGTGTGTGCGCCTGCGAGAGTGCAGGGGGAACTCGCAGCGTTTGATTTGTTGTGTTGCTAATGTGACACTGATTATACAGGTCAGAGTAAAACAAAGCGCTAAAACGCGGCGATGCTAATACAGACGCTAAGATAACATGGTTGTGATTACTCACACTCTCACACACACACACACACACTGGTGCACTCTCAAACATTTGATAGGCAGATATACCGTCATATGAATGTACACATCTCCTTCTTCGCTTTTCTTTGCGTCCAAACCACACTGAGCCTTTTTAAAATGTAGTTATTTATTTATTTTTGTAGGAGGCAGTCTGTTGCCATGGAGAGAAGAGGTTAGTAAATTTGACCTATGCTATCATGCTAGCTTTGGTACCGCAGCTGTAATTTAAAATGAGAGGGAAAAAAAGAAGTGTGCTCCTCAGTGAATTGATTTATCCCTATGTTTATGAGTAGATAAGTGCAGTGATGCTTGGATGGAGGGTTATTTTCACGGGGTGACTCTTTTGTGTGAATTGTGTTTATCTAGGCCACTGTTGATGTAGGGAGTGCTGTAGCTCTTTTTCCTTCTTTGTGTGCGCGGGGGGGGGGGGCGGCCATCTATGTACGATATGTTTGTGTGTCTGTGTGTGTGCGGCAGTCTCCATCGTAGGCACGGCAAGCGCATGGGAAACGTTGGGGTTCATGAAGAGTGGTGCGTGATCAGGCTGCCTCGCGGCACTAAATCTATCGCAATAAAAATGAAAGTAAAAAAAAGTGACTTAATCACACAGGGTACATTCGTCCTGATTTAGTCCCCATATAACCTGCTCTTCCATTTAAACTGAGGCCAGTCTAGTGACCTTGCTTCAGCTTCCACAAACGGCAGAAAGAACGAATCCCCCGTTCCAAACCGAACAGAATGTGAGCGCATGCAACACAACGGAAGACGCCAAGAGAGCAAATGCGCAGCCAAGATTTCTGTTGTCTGTCTGGGTTTTTTGGGGGGTAATTTGTCGGGGCGGGTGGGAATGTTGTTCGCGATGGGCGGGAACATGTCAATCATGCGTTTGACAGGGCTCTGTATAGGTTGTCATGTTGCCCCGGCAGCCGAGGCAGAAGAGCCATGGACCCGGGAGGGGTCACGCAGGGGTCACCGTCTGCCCTAAACGCTCCCCTCGACAGCGCCGGGTGCAGAGAGGCGAGGCGCCGCTCCGAGGAGGTCAGCCCAGGGGTGATTCAATTCTCTGTGTTTGGGCGTCGGGAGATTGTGTGCTCACCTCTGTCAGCCCCGCCACATACAGGTCAGCCGAAATAGGATGGGGGAGAGAGAGGGACTCTAACGTGTGTGTGTGTGCGTGTGTACGTGAATGTATGTTTAATTCACCAAACAAGGTTGTGTCTCTTCTTTCCTTTCTCCAGTTGCCTGCACAGGCAATGTACTGGACACCAATGTGCCTCTTAGTTGTCAGTTGACCCTTGAAGGCCCCAGCGGGGCCGCGCAGGGGGGTGACTTTGCTCCTGCATCCTGGGAGACGTCCATATTCATTGTTTCCATCTTTTTCCTCTCTTCATATACCTGCTATCTCTCCTTCATTGTCTGTCGGTACTTCTCTCTTTTCTGCGTCAATTCGTCTTTCAACTTTTGCTCCCCAGAGACGCGTCTCACCTTGCTCGCAAACGCTGCGGATGTTTACGCCGGTCGGTGTCGGGTATTCCTGTGCGGCGCTGTCTTTTATTGCGCTGTGATGCAAATCAAACAGGTAATAATTCTATCACCGGCGTCAGCAAAGAGGGAACCGCAGTGGTGACGTTTTTTTGCAGACAAGATCGGTTTGTGTTGAAGAGCATGTTGCACCTGCAGCACAGAATATTATGAGCGGATTACGACCATTACTGAGAACTTGCGCACAACAAATGTGTGTGTCGTGTGACATCGACGTGTGTATGTGTGTTTGTGTGCGCCCTACCATCTGCTAGTGAAAGCTGGTAAACCGTTGGAGCTGTGCTGCCCTGCCCTTGTCAGTGGCAGCTGTTTCTGTGTGTGTGTGTGTGTGTGTGTGTGTCTTCTGCACATGTATCTGAATGTGTATGCACAACACTGGGTGTGTGTGTGTGTGTACTTGCTCACATGTGCTCACTAATTACGGCTGTCATGAGTGTCACAATACGATCAGACGAGTAACGGTCATCATGTGTTGACACATTTATTTTCCAACCAACTGATGCGTTTGTGCGTCATGTGGTTGTGCAGCAGGGAACCTCTGACTGACTCGCCCACTAACGGCCGTGGAGCCAACCTGCTGTTTCTTATATTTGTGTGGCATTCAACCGCAACCCACAATTATTTTGATTTTCGCTTAATCCAATGATGTTTTCTTGAGCGATCAAAGCTTTGTGCGTTTTATGAAATCTGCGTTCTGAGCAAGCATGAAAAACCTAAAGATGTCCTGTTTATGATCACAAAATGCAAAGAAAAGCAACAACATTCCCCTACTGAGAAGTACAGAATGTTTGGCATTCAGGCCTAAATGACAAACAATTAATCAATTATCAAACTCATTTTTTCAATGCTCCAATAATTGACATGTTGATTGATTGTCTTCGCCCAATCACAGATTCATTCAGTTAAAATGAACTAGGATTCAGCGATTATTCTTTTATTTGAAGTAGTCATTTTTAGAAAAACATAGTTTGATATCATCAATAAGTTTTTTTGACTGTTTGGACAACAAGCTCTTTGAGTATTCCAGCTCACCGTACCTAAACGTGCACAGCCAGTTGGTCCATCAAGGGGGAGCTTGGAAAATGACACATTTCCTTCTGTTCAGGTAAACTTTTACTACATTACTCTGCTACTAAAACAGCTAATTGAGTATTAGCAATTAGTATTAGTGTGTTAAGTACAGCGCCTTTAAACTCAAACACTGTTTTAAAAAAGTGTTAATTAGGCTTAAACACGCTGGTGAAGTAGCTAAAAACAAAAGACACTTGGTCACCGTGGTCACTTTAAATCCACCCGTACAGCAACCAAATCACCTCACACTTTTCACTGCACAAGTTGTCTGTTAGTCGAACATCGTTTAAGGCGTACAAAACAAAAGCCGTTTAATCCTGCAATGACATTACCTTTCAAATCTTTGCTCGTCAACTTTTCAGATCTGAAAGTATCTCTTCTGCTCTTCTTCCCCTTCATCGTGCCTCCCTCCGATTCTCCCCCCTCACTCCAATCCCAAGAGCAAGCCAAAGGCTGACGGCTTTGTTTGTGTTCTCCACTAAGTGATTTTTAATCAACTGGTCTGCATGAGTCCTCCCAGCGGAGGGCTGGATGCCCGGCGGGAGCTCGTGGAGGTGGGGAGAGCAGCAGACTGTGAGCCGGATCATTCTGAGAAAGAGAAAAGGTCCATCCACATTATTTCCGTTTTTAAATTCTATTTGCCTGAATCTCTGTCCGAGTAAGAAGAGGAGTAGAAGTACAAGAAGTAAGAAAAGGAGCAAATCTTCTTTTCTGATGACAAAAACTTTGTTTCCATCTATTGTTCTTCTTCTGCCCTATTGATACTTCTAATAAAGACTGATTTCGATCTTTGAAAATATTTGTGAAAAGCGCATTATATAACTGATTCAAATTCTGAAAAAGAACATACACCCTTGAGTTAGACAAAAGATATTATATATCCGAGGTAATACAATCACGTAAAAAGTAGCCGTAGTAAAACGGTGCCAGCCTGGTGCCCAAATGCCTCTACAAAAGAAGCGCCGTCCATGACTGTGATGGGGTGTGGGCAACACGTGCCTGATTAAAGCTCAGCATTAAAAAGACAATGCCGCTTTCGTATAAAACCCTCCTACTTCTGCCTCCACTGAGCATCCCTGGTCCCCCCCACAACAAACAATGTAAGGCCTGCACACACAAGACCCAATGCATCGCGCACAGCCCAGGCACCTAATTCCATATGTGTGCGTCTTAAAGAATTATCAACCGTCTCCCACCCATCGAGGGGAGTTAGTGGGTAACATCTCTGTCCGATTCGGCTGAGTGCACTTAACGTTGTCACACGTTGTGCCCCACTGGGTGGAGGCAGTGCCACCACTGATACAGGGGTACTTAGAGGTGTCGTTTGCTGGGTGGAGTGGAATGTGCCAGTCCCGCGGAGGCGAGAGATGGAAGAATCCTTTGTTTCTCCACACAAAGTGTGTGGCAGGTGCGATGCTGCATAGATTCACTGTCACAGCTGGGTGATCGTCCTCTTCCCAGGTTCAGGCTTGTGTTCGTGGGCCACGTCGCTGAACGGGAGTGCTTGTTACGGGAGCGCTTGTTTCGGGAGCGCTTGTTTCGGAGGTAGACTGTGTGTTTTCTAGCATTGTTTTCTGTAACTATTTTTGATTCAAGTTTGGCAAAATATGGCAACTATATTTTCATTAAATGTCCTCATGTCGCATTCTGAGGATTTGATTTGATAAAATGACCTGTGAAATACCTTTAAATTTGTCATGGCTATAGTCACGGAGAGCTCCATTGAAAATGTGGGCAGTTCAATATGAGAAAATGATTTGAACTTTGAACCTCTACCTAAAAGGAATTTGTAGCAAAATTTTAAAATAGTTTTCCAGTTAAATTCTTAAGTGAACATTTTTCGTACGTCAAACCCCCATCGACGGCATGAGATTTAGTGTACATACACGTATATAGAGCAACTTTGTCTAGTCAGGGGATTTCCCAATTGTGCGTTGCATTCATTCATTCAAACGACACGTCAGTGGTCAATGAAGACACACCTGGCGGAGATATTAAACATCCTTTTAATAAGTCTTATGCGAGTCTATGGCAGAGGATTTTACAATTCAGTGATCGGATTTGTCTGGTAGCTTAAAGGGCCTTTGCCTCCAAAAATACAGGGTGTCAGAAAACATATGGCTAATAGTGATGTAAAAATATTTTGTATGCATTACCATCCCCTTGGCACAATCATGAACATGTCAGTTTGAAGTGTATAATGCAGCGATTTCCCTGCCACACCGCTGACATTTTAAACCATGTGATGCCGTATAATGTTGAAGGGAGTTTGCACTGATGGATCGTCATCTGGCGGCTGTCAAAACAGGAGGCGCCGAGTCCATGAAGCTATTTATTAGCAGGTCGGATTAGACTCCAGATTATTTATGTTTTTATTTATGTGGTAATCCACAGACAGAGGAGCGACCGGGACTCTCACCTTATCAAAACATACAGCCGTCCAACGCGTCTCCGTAGAGAGCCGACGATAAAGGCAGTCTGACGCATGCAGCCTCCCTGTCACGCAGCCATGTATCCCGGTTTAAGGAGACACGAGGACACAACCTGAAGGATTAATAGTAGTCATGTAAAATGGCTACCGCAGCCTCAAATCAATTTAAGTTACGTTTCCGTAAGTGTGAGTACTCAGAAGAGCTACTTCAGGGAGAATCGCATCTGCTTCCGATATTACCCATCAGGCCTCCACATGGTGAGGCTGTAAATCAAGATGTTGAAAAACGATTCCCTCCTCTCATCCCTGCTTTCACCCTTCTTCTCATTGTGTTCCTCTTTGAAATAAGTCAAACTCTTGCTTCCATTTCGAAACCGGGTTTCCGAGAGGCAGCTCGCATTTAGCCGGGGCTCGGGTAGGAATGAGGTCGGCCTTCCTCGGATGCTCAACTTCAGCACCAGCAGATGACGGCGTAGGACGCACTGAATGCACCCAGCGTCCTTTGCAACGCACACACACACACACACACACACACACACACGCCAAGCAGCCTTTCTGCTGTCCTGAGCGTCTGGTCTCGTTCGCCTCTTCCTCTTCCAGAAGCAGCAGCAGCAGCAGCAGCTGCGGAGGAGCAGAGATAACTCTTAACTTTGTTTTGACACTTTTGATTAAGGACCATTGAAGGAACACCTGTATGGCGGGAGGGAACAATGCGCCGAGCCCGTAGAGAGATTGATTTTGTGCATTAGAGAAGCCGCTTTTGTCTAAAGCCACGAGGCCCTTTGTTATGCTAACCAGCCGTGGAAGATTTCCAATTCAATTTCACCTGAACGCTGGTCAGCAGCACGCTCCATTGTATGGCGTCCCTCGGGCCCCAGCAGTCCCCCCCCTCCTCCCCCCACCACCACCACCACCACCGCCACCGCCGCTGCCTTTCCCCCCCATCGGCTCTCAAACTGCAATTTACCCGCTGAGGAGGGTGTGCGTATGTGTGTGTTTGTGTTGTGAGGGGGTGGGGGGGGGGACTTTGGCCGAGATTGACAGCTGACTGGATACACTGGCTATGATATTCACTGCTTCCCGTCCTTGTGTGCGCAGTGGGCCGCGCAGAGGATCACAGTGAAATGAGATGATATTAATTATCCTAATCCTGATAGCTCTCTCTGGAGCTCCGCTTCCACTCATCAGTCTCAGGAGAGGACTTGGATGGTCAGACAGAGAGAATGTCAGAGGAGCGGAATGAAAGCTCGCAAATTCAGTAGAGAATAGACTGGACAAATAAAAGTGCTCCCTGAATAAGGTGTGTTTGCTGCCGCTTTTCTTCTCACGCTTCCGTGGTTGTTGATTGTCTTCTCCTGTCTGATATTCCACTCTCATCTTGTAATTATTTTTTGCCATAATGAATATCTTTTGTAAAAAAATTAAAAATAAAGACTAAAGTTTACAAAAACATCTTTGACTTTTCAAACGTAATAGATATTATTTTTAAACTTTCTTCTACTTCGATGAAGTAAAACATTCATACCGTCACGCACAACCCTGTGTGCACAATGCATTTAGAAAGAATTATTTATACATCGCCAAATTTATTTTCTGATCAAGCCAAATGAGGAGCCTTTCCTTTAATTGAATATCTCTGCAAAAGAGCTTCTGATAATTGAACCGGAGGGAAAAGGCGGCCTGCATGAATAGGCCTGTAATACACCCAGATTTGCATTAAGATCAAGTCTCTACAGAAACGAAGTAACACAATGCTCGGCTGCAACCATTAACTCCGATGCATGCATTAAGAGAAACTTCTTAACTCGCCCATTATGCTTGATGATTGTTTTATTTTAGTGGTGTCAAGCTCCAGTAGGCTCGATTTGATAATATTGCTCTGAGTTTACCGTCATTAATTAGTTTCTTGTTCTTCTATCATGAAAGAAGCTGCTTGGTTTTGCTGATTTGAAATGCAACTTAAAGATCCTCTCGTGTCCTTTTAAAGTTTCCGTTGATGCACCTGGGAGAGAGGGGCGCAGCATACGCACCGATGCCCGCGGCCTTTTGTGTCCGCCCTGCATCGGAGTGCACCGTACGCAGCAGGGAGTCAAGCTCTCCCGTGCGGAATTTCCTCATAATAACCATTAACCAGTGTTGTTTGCGCAGTTTATTCCATCGCGTTTAGAATTAATTGATTTGCCGTTCATCTGTGCGCTTGCACGGCTGTTTTCGATTCTGATAGGTTTTTGTTCCGTAATGCGGCACATCAACTCAAATGTGAGCACAGAAAGGCCTAATCCTGGCCTGAAGTGGAGGTACAGTACGTCCACAGCCGTTTGGATTGTGACTGCGGTTATTATTGAATTTGAGTGACGATCACGGTCGTTTGATCATGAATCAATGCCTCGCTGTTTCGCTGTGAGGTGCTTGAGGGGACGCGGAAGTGTAGAAATTGTTTCATGGGGCATTTTGTGTTTCTTGATCTTCTAGGGGCTCTTGTCTTCTCTCTTGAGCTCCCCCTGTAGCCTGATGAGACCCCTGCGGGCACCAAACTCTCGCGCGCGCGCGCACACACACACACACACGCGCTTACTCACTCACACCCTGCAACCACTGCACCAGACAAAGTGAAGTGAGGAGAATAGCTGTTTACCCCTTTGCGCCTGAGGTATCAGTGCCAGCATAGAGTGGCGCACCCCCTCCCTCCTCCTCCTCCCCCCCACCCTTCAATAGGCTTGTGAAGTGTGAAGTATATTTTTGTTCTTGTGTTTCTACACCAATTTTAATTCCACAGCTGCATATCTGAGAAGCAGGATTTCCTTGGTTTGCTTCCCAGATTTTCTTTCTCTCCATCATGCTATTTTCCTCCCTTCTATCCTCCCTTTTTTTCTCACCCACCCCATCTTCTTCTCCTAGCCCTACAATCCCTAACATCGCTGTGTCTGTGTCTTCACCCCCCCACCCCCCACTCGCCCCCCGCCCGCCCCCCTTCCGTTGCCTGGGGGCTGATTATTTTAGTGAAAATGCCGCCGTCGCGTAACCGCTGCCAGATTCTGCCAACCCGAGCCTCTGCCACCCCGCCCCTCCCTCCCCGCCCCCATGCCCACATCCCTCCACTTAGAATAACCAATCTGATGATGTGACAGTTTCTTTCTCCCCGTAGAAAATCTGCCTCTAACCCTTTTTTCTCTCACTCTGGCATTTAGGATTCCAGCGTTGTTTGACATGTTATGGAAGGGTTTCAGCTTCCCACCTCCGCAATCCTTATTCTATCCCGTGGAAGCGCTTGGCATGGGAATCTAATACTTGGCAAGGAAGGAGGTGGAGACTAAAGGGGGGGGGGGGGGGGGGGTTGATTTAAACTCTTTTTAAACACACTCTGTGTCTGTGTAGTTTTCCTCTATCAAATATTCTCTTCACTTGCAGCCGTGAATGTGATTTAAACTTTGATTTTACTGTCGCTTTGTTTTTCTTGTAGTATTAACTTATAAAATCAATTTATAGTACGTGTGAGTGATTCATTTCTAATCTGCTTGTGGCACAAGCCCATCTGTTTACTTGTGTTATGTAACTATGCCAATGGTCTTTGGTCCTTAGGTCGATGGTCATTGGTTGCCATGGCGCTGGCGGGAGGAGAAATCGGGTCTGGTTACAAAGCTTTGATTAGAGAGACATGAAAGCCTCTTTCTTCGTAACACTAAGAGTTGCAACCTCGCTGTATCTGTCAACTTGCCTCATGCCGCTCAGGCTAAAGCCCCGATGCCAATCACCCAATTATTCCACACATGAAATATACACTTTTAAAATTTCTCTTCACCCACTGGTGTCGTAGTGCTGGTGGTCATGAACTGATTTTTTTGCCTATGCGTCATCAGCTTCATTGTCATGCAATCATATAGTTAGAAGTTGCCAATTATGATTCACTTATGTTGGTTTAAGGTATTTTAAGCACAGGGTAAGCCTGCAAGAGGTTAATCAACACTCTCTTGTTACATTGTCTCAGTTAATGTCTTGACCAAAAGTGCTCGCTCTCTCTCTCTCTCTCTCTCTCTCTCTCTCTCTCTCTCTCGCTTCTTCTGTCTGTTTCCCACAATGGCTCAGCCTTGGTGGGATCTGGCCGCCTACAGATAACTGCTGTCTTTGTGCAATGCATTCTAAGCTGATGCAATACTGTACCATTCAGACAGGGTTATGTTATTTATTTGTCCATTCTGATCATTTACATGCATTTTCATCATACGTTCACGGGCTGATATGTTCATTCAGGCCTAAATCCGTATTGGTTTTGCCTTCCACATAATGCACCTAAAAGTGATCATACAGAGGCTAAAAATGTGAAATGCTGTTAATTTAATCACGTATCAATCAGCGGCTCACTACATGACCCAATCTGCGCATTCAAATGAGCCACATATGCGTTGCATTGCGGCCCATATTAACATGTGCGGCGGAGGAGATGGGTCTGCAGATAGCCTCGTCTACGCCGAGCTCTCTCTCATTGTGCAGGTTCCTCTCGGCATGCTGAGCAGCCCGGCGGCCCCCAGTGTGAGGCTGAGCGGGCAAGAGCTGTCATTGTTTAACGCCTCCCCTGATTAGTTTACTCTCGCCTGATTAGAAATTAATTAAAATGATGACACAGATCCCAGCAGAGGAGGAGGAGGTGGAGGTGGAGGGAAATGAGAGATATGCGCTGAGGGGGGAAGGGGGGCCGAGGTGAAAGGAGGGTTAGTGGTTTGTTGGTGACGTTTGGTGGGAAGGGGTGATGTTAAGTCAGGGAGCTTTTAGCAGGAGTGTGTGCAGTGGGGGGGGGGGTTGGCGTGGAGTGTGTGTGGCAGGCACGAGGGGTAAGTGTTTTGTGGTGGGGGAGGGAGGGTGCCGTGCAGGGAGCGGTGGCGGGGGACAAACATGGCTTAATGAGTGACTCTTGTTGCAATCAGAACATGGTTTCCTCATGCATTCTAATGAGCTGGATGCTGCAGAGGAGATCGGTTCGGGCTCTAATTTATTCAATATATATTTTGTGTATTCACCCTGTTTATTTAATAACAGAGACCGTGCACATTAATCAACATCTCAGCCATCATCACATTAGCGCAAATATTCCAGAGTGAGTTTCTCCCGGTCGTGCCTGGGTCGTGTCACGGCTTCTCGGCACAGCGTTGCCGGAGGACATTGTGCCGCCGCTATCTGCGTCCTGGTTATTGCATCCGCGCAAGTCGGAACAAAAGCTTTGAGTATTACATCCAGTCCCTGATAGCATCGCGGTTGAGCAAATATCAGCGTTGTAAACATTTGAGTGTGCGGCTGAGGCTTACATGTCACCCATGGACGAGCCTGTAATTCTCTCTCCACTGATCATTTTCCCAGAGTCCCGCCCTCGTTATCCCACAACCGCCTGTTTGTTGCCTTCGTGGCCCCCTGCCCCCAAAGTTGAGCTGACCTAGGGAGATTTTCAAAGTTTACCCTTCTTAGCATGCAACGGTTGACCTCTGACGTCAACTTGTACTTTTCCTTTCGTCTTATTTTTTTGTTTATTCCTACCCTCGTCCTCTTTTTACCACTTTCGAAACGTAATCAAAGTGTGAAAAGGGGTAGCGCGTTTGTGTGTGTGTGTGTGTGTGTGTGTGTGTGTGTGTGTGTGTGTGAGAGAGAGGGACCGTGTGGTGCAAGGACTACTGGGTTTCCCATAGCAATGAGGGCCTGTGGTTCTCTTGGTAACCTAATTGGCATGTGTTTCCTGGCAGGTCTTATTGTGGCCTCTCCTAATCACTGTCCCCAGCCCTAACAAGGGCGACCTACAGTATTGCTGCTGCACTGAAGGAGCATGTCTTTTGTCGTTGTATTTCTTTCTCTTTCTTGCTCTCGTCTGTCCTCATCCCCCTCGTCCTAACAGAGGGACTCGTTGAGACGCCCTGATTACCACAGTCAGATCCAGAAATGAGCGCGTGCGTCCGTGTGTGTGTGTGTGTGTGTGTGTGTGTGTGTGTGTGTGTGTACGCACAAGCGTGTGTATGCGAATGAGCTTGCCCCCCCACACACACAGACACTATAAAACAAGTTGGTTTATCGAGGCAGACTCCTGCCCAACCGAGCATGTAAACCCTAATTGAGAAATGCTTTAAATAATTTCTAATTAGCACAAGTGTGGTAATAATTGGCTGGGTAATCTGAGGATTAATTAGCGATGTGTGAGTGCGGGTGACTGTGAATGAGTGCATGCCTGTGTGTGTGTGTGTGTGTGTGTGTGTGTGTGTGTGCTTTGTGAGCACGTGCGCGGGTCAGCGTGTGCGTGCGCGCATGTGTGCTCGCGGACACACTCGGTCAGGCCTGGACCGTCGGTTGAATAGACCCCAGGTTCTGCAGCTTGCTAATGGAATCCTGCCCACTCAAGGAGGCCTGTGGAGGAGGGAGGCCAAGACAGACACAGCTTTGTTGGCCAAGTTGTGCTGTGGGTGGCCCCCCACCACGCCTCCCCCCCCCCTACCGTCTGCAGACCCTCATTTGTATCGCGGTGGGCATCCTCCTCCTCTCTTGTGACCCCCACCTTATTTAACAGCAGCCTCCAACTCCCCTTCACCTCGCCCAGCCGCTGCAGCTCCAGGCCCCGCTGGTCGCGCTCACCGCTCTCATCTTCTTTCTTTGGCTAAATGACACATTTTTTTATTTCCTTTGACCCGATGTGCTCCCCAGCCCGGCTGCTGCTAACCCCCCCTCTCAGCTGTATTATTCTCCCACTCTCTCCTCTCCAGCCATGTTCGCCCTCTTCCACCCACCTCCCTGTTTCCCTCCTCCCATCTTCCTGTGCAGGAGCGGGCGAGCCAGCTCTTGAGTTGTGTACTTCCACCTGGTCTACCCTCTAATTACTGCATCCTTTCTTTTGGGAAAAAAAAAAAAGAAATGGGGCGAAAAAAGGAGGAAGTGAGGAGCAAGAGGAGTACAACCACTTGTTGCTCCAAGAACTGCTTTTATAACACTCCGCTTTGTCTGATTAGAGGCCTATTTCTGTCTCAACTAGACGGCCCTATTTAGAACTAGTTTTAACATGCGCATT
Source organism: Apeltes quadracus (assembly GCA_021346845.1). Taxonomy (NCBI): domain Eukaryota; kingdom Metazoa; phylum Chordata; class Actinopteri; order Perciformes; family Gasterosteidae; genus Apeltes; species Apeltes quadracus. Next base: position 7,159,848 of record CM037932.1, on the reverse strand, counting down.
GGGCGATAAGATCACAAATGGCTCTATTCAAATTTTCATTTTTCCAGGGTTGAAGGAATAAAACGAATTCAGAGGGATAAAAACAAATAACTTCAAACAAAATGGACAAAACTCCTTGAAAATGGAGACGAGTAACAGACCTGAAACCAAAAATATTTAAGGAGGAAATTGTATCAACCAATGAATTCGCAGTGTCCTTCAAAAAGTCCTTTAATCCTGTTTTTTTTTTTTTTTTCTTGCCATAAGCTAGTCTAACATAGATAGTGTTCACATTTTCAGTGTGAAATTCTGAAGTTGTTTAAGGAGAAAAGCAATCAATATGATGATTAAAAGGCCGATTGTTTGGTGTTGTGAAGATGTTGAACTGTCTTCTTTTAAGCACAGCCCCCTTGTAAGTTTGTCACATGGCAAGAAAATGTCTGTGGTGATACTGTTTGTCGAACTGCATTGCCTTTAATCCACTTTATTATGCTGCTTCTAGGTGTATTTTAATCTTCATTGATGCACCTTGTACCACATTGTGTTGTCTTACAATGCACATGATGAATATATTTTAGTGTATACGACTGTTCTAGGCAGGTTACAGTGTACATATGCTCTAAGTTTGATCAAAATGCCTACAATATCTAATTATTGGTCTACAGGTGCCCCCCAATTCTGAGTATTTAATATGACCTGCAGGTTAGACCTAAACTAGAGTCTTTCAACAAAGGCTAATTGTGTTACGTCTAATCACATTTTTCATCTTTATTTTAGACACTGTATCCAGTGCTTCCCCTTCCATTATAACAAGACCAAGACGGCATTGACCGATTAGTCGACTAAACAACTAAAGTTGACATCCCTGGTGCCGGCAGTCCTCCACATCAGTGCTCCACTGCAAGCTAGTTTCTGATGTCCCCCCGCTGGCCGTATCCTCTCTCTAACCACAGCTGTGTTTATTAAACTCGGAGCGAATCCAGTGCCCCTTTTAAACTACATTTACCGTCAACGCTGACTGGACATCCACATAAAAGTCTACACTCGCTCGCTACAGGAAATCTTTCCATCCACTGTAATCTCAGCAGCCACGTGTAAATTCCTGTCTCTCCGTGTGACCGATGGCTGTCAAGGCTGCACACATGGGAAGCAAGTAAACACACAGGCCGGGATCAATAGGGAGACTAATTGAACAATGACACCAACAATTTTCCTGAGGCCTGCTCCCCGTCATTTGTTGGTCATTGCGGCTCACGCCAAGCCCGAAATGTGCGCCTGGCAGGCGAGGTCGCTTTGGGGGTGACAATGGGGGTACTTTCTCTTTTTTATGTTTTTTTTTTTGTCCTTTTTTTTTTTTTTAACATCCTCTAAACTTAACGTCCGCTGGATCCCTGTCTCATTTACGCCGTCTCTGTGGCTGATGTGTCCCAGGTTCAGCTAATGGTGCTTATCACTTCCTTGCTAATCTGGTTAATGACGTACATTCGCTAAGGCTGCAGATGCATTATGGCCGAGCCTCCCTCCCAATGCGGACGCGCATACAGGGGAGGATGTGGCCTCCACAGTGGGTTTGAAGCTGTCCCCATTTTCCCCCCGTGATGCACACGCAAACCATGAGGCGCTCGGCCCATTCTGTGACATTTACTGGGCTGGTACAAGGACGTACCCTTTCCCTTCCCCTCCTCTTCCTACCATTCCTCCCAGTTAATCAGACTGGTGTGAAAAGGAGGCTGATAAGCCCATTGTCTGGCTGACAATGTCTTGGTGATAGGCCCGTAGTGGCCAACTGGATGGTGCGCTGTCCCCTCTCCTCTTGCATCAAACCATATTCCCCTGCTCTGACCCCCCCTCGCCCCCATCTCCCCCTCTCCGCCCTCCTCACCCCTTTATCAACCCTGCTTCACCCCTTTTCCTCAAAACTCTCTTACCCCCATTTGCCTTTGCCACGCCTGCACCGACCCCCCCCCCCCCCCCCCCGCAGCCCCGTGCTATTTCTCCCTGACCCCTCCCCTCTCTCCTCACCCCGCTCTTTCCTCTCCTCCATTGAGCGGCGCAGAGCCACCAGAGGGAACTCATTAGTGCGCTGCTCCCAGGTTAATTGGCTGGCTCAAAGAAAAGGACGGAGAAAAAAGAAATGAATGAGAAGAACACCCACTCTGTCCAGGGAGAAAAGGGAATCGACCTGTGTGTTTCTCACGGTGGCAGCTCCTCTAACCAGTGATGCAGCAGCTGTCAGGCCCAGATGTGATCCTGCACCGCTGATTAGTGCTCCAGTCCTGTTAACTGCGCTTGCAGAGGGGCCAAGGCCTTGGCCCCTTTTGTTAGATTTATCTGCCGAGGAACTATGCAACAAACCTGTAAGCCGCCCCATGTGACAGGTTCATATTTCTCCAAGAAAGGAAAAAGCGATAACATCAGGCCGAATTGAAAGCGTTATCTGTTGGCTATCTGGATGAGTCTATGCAGAGGTGGCGGCTGTGGGCTTGGGCGCATCCACGCCTGCACATAAGCGCGCGAGAGGCTCGCCAAAGTGTGCTTTCCAGAGGGCACGTCTAAGAAACGCAGGGAAATGACTCTTGAGGGAGTGTGTGTTGTGAGAGTGGTTCTTATGACAATACCAGGAGTGTTTGAGAGGAGTCTGGAGTGCTGTCCACTCTTTAATTAACCACGCCGCTTCCTGACACGTCGGGCGACCAGCACATGGCAGCTAGAAAACGACACAATGTCAAAACGATAATAAATATGTGAAGATCACGTGGCATTTATTGTGGCACACGCTGCGACTGGGCAAAGTGGCTGCATTTATTATCAGCAAAATTGCACCATTGAATTAATAGAGTACACAGAAATTATGAAAAAAAAGAATCTCTAATGTATTAAAACTGATGACAACCGTCCTCCTAAATGTAAAGTTGAAGCTGTTCTACCAAATGTTTGGTAACCTCAATCCCTGAAAAAAGGAAGTAAATTTCGGGCATTCAGTTTGTATTCTGTCTAAAAGCCAACAATGTGTTTTAACCTCTGGTTGCAAAAATAAGTTTGATAACACTGTAAACTTAAATTTAAGGTCTAAATCCATAGTTAAAAGTCTTCTTCCTTACAGTATGATATGCAGTTAGTTAATTAGACATATATATAAATATTTCCATTATAGTGAAATAGAATGGCCAACTTTTGATTGACAGGTCGCTTACACAACGTTTTCCACTGGCAGCTTTAACCTGTGCTCCCAGCTCATGAAAGAAATGTCTTATTTATCGTCCGTCTACCCAGCTACCACCTTCTCGTGTCACTCCCTAAATACAGCGAATGGCCAAGACCAACAAACAGTGGGACTCTCAGGACGGGATGGTCCAGATTAGCTGTCACGGATTAGCTTTCTGTGTCGATTTTTCTGGATAGAAACCAGTGATGTTACGCGCCGTCTTAACCGCGTTGCCTTATTAATGCGGTTCTGCGCATTTATATTCCCCAACAGATCAGTGAGAATGTGAGACGAGAGCATCGACTTTCTGTGAGCATTAAAAACGATTAACTCGGAGTAACAGTAGAAAGTGTAGTCTTTGTTGCCGTTTGGCCCTTTTGTGTTGCTCAAGACAAAACTGATGAGGGCATTGAACCATCAACCATTTCTGGCAATTTGCACGTCGCCACTTTGAGCTACAGCTCCTGATATGTATATTATATTATTGATAGCGGTCGTTTGAGGTTCAAAACAATGGAGGAATTCCTGTTAGTGAGATGGAGGACTCGGGAGAGGAAGAACACCGTCGCACGGAGGCCCGAGTAAAGACTAAACAATGCTTTCTCCCTCTCTCCCTCTCTCTCTCCGCTGAGACGATAACAGGATCAGTGGTTCACTGGGCTTCAGCCAGCACAGGGATCATATTCATATGAGTGAGGGTGAGACTCGCTCCAGATTGGCTGCTGCACCTGACAAAGTGGTGGGGATTAGCAGCGGGGCGCAGCAACGGCGTCAGTCACAAGCTCTTCCTCCGCGTCTTCACTTCTCCTCTGGCTCGGCCTCCGTTTGTTGGACATCGCTCCTTGTAAACCCCCTCACGACCCTCTCTCCGCCGCTTGCACACCCCCCGCTCTTACCGCGCGCACACACACACACACACACATTCTCTCCCCCTTGTCTTTTCAGCTGGGAAAGAGAAAGCTAAAAGCAAGACAGGGGGGCACTGCATAGATTTGCTGCCATTGTGTGTCAATCATCCAGTGTGTGTATGTATGTATGTGGGTGGGTGGGTAGGTGCATGGGTGTGTGTGCGTGTGTGTGTGAGAGAGAGAGAGCGAGAGAGAGACCTTGTCTCCAGTGATTAGCTCTGTCCATGCTGGGCTCTTGCGGCTTACAGAATAATACAGTAAGGCCTTGAGGGGCATGAGAGGAGAGGAAGGTGCACGGTCCGTCTATTGGCCTATTTGTGGTATTGTGTTTGTGTGTGTGTGTGTGTGTGTGTGCGCGCACCGTGCGTTGGCATATGAGTGCGTGAGATTTGCTCATCTGTGTGGGAGTGTATTTTTGGAAGTGAATTTAAGCTGAGTTGCTTGGTTTTATTAGACGATGCATGAAAAAAAAAGTGGACGTCTGAGACTTAAAGTTTGAGCACTCAAAAGCAAATGTAGCTGTTAGGATGATCGCACACACACACACACACACACACACACACACACACATTTATTCCTCTGCAGGTCAGTCAGTCACACACACCCTTTCTGGTTTTCCTTACTTTAATCTCCCTCAGACAAACACACACAGACACGTTTTTTTGCTCATGTCATAAGTGGGTGTTCAGAGTAGAGCCTTGAGCTGCACATGAACATGAAATAAACACAAACTAGGCTAGTGACAGTTTTAAATCGGCTTTAGATCACTATGAAAGGTAAGGGATTAGGATGCTTTTTCCAGTCCCGAGGAGATAGGACACAGTCTTGGAGGAGAGCCCACTGCTCAGCCCACTGTGGGCCGGGTGTCTATCTTATAATCTTCTAAAGCACTCTTCTTACGCCATTTGCATGTAGTGTGGCCTACATGGTTTGCAAATGCCCGTCAAATTGAGCCATGATTAAAAATGGATCTTTTAAAAAATGATGATAAAAAAAATCTACTTCTATCTGCATCTTGCTTACAAATTGTCGACTTCAGACTGTTTTAATTTATTTTGTTTATTTGTTGTGTTACAAGGCGTTAAATGGGCTTTTGTGTTGCCTTCAGAGCATTTAATCATGTATTTTATTGCCCTGTATCATTTGCTAAATCTTCACTGTTGTAAATCAATATTTATTTAAAAGTATACATCAGATTTATTGAAGAAATACTACTTGTTTTTTAATTGGTCAGTTATATTTATCATTTTTTAACCAATTTTCCTCTAAAATGAAGACACAGGACAAGAAATGGTTTTGACGTTTTTCTCGTCATAAACTCTTTATTTGCTCGCTGTGTGATGGTGAGTGCAGACCGTGGGCCGTCTGGCCGAGCTCTCCTCTTCTGATCAGCGTGGGTTTTATCAGCTTTTTCCAACCAAATCAACCGTCCCGGGAAGACGCGTTTTTTGTTGGTATTTTTGTTTTGTCCTTATAATGCGTTTCTTTCACTTTACCTTTGGAGTGCACACGGGGAACTCGCAACACAAATCAAATTAAATGTCCCATTGAAAATGTTGCCCTTGTTATTCAGATGCTGGTTTGGGGTCTTTTGTGTGAATCTAATTATTCTCCACTATCAGGACGGTCCACAGGGTAATTAGTCACTTCTCACCAAAGTCCTCGCCTGCATCCTCAGATTCTTATCACCACAACTCTGACATTTTAAAAGAGACATTTTTGTCTCTTTCATGATAGTTTCCTTTTCTTTCTTTTTTTCATTCCTTTACGGAAGAATTTTTTTCCTCCTTATTTCTAAAAGCAATTTGGCGATACCGTGTGCGCGTAAATATACACTGCGCTCCGAAAACGTGCCTGCCTTTCATTCGTGTCGCTACGAAGGGGAGTAAAAAGCACACAGAATAATACACTTAAAAACACACACACACACATACACACACACAACACCCGAGGACGTTGCTGCCTGTGTGGGGCTTTGATTTTTCATTTTTTTTTTGCGGACGAGCTGAAACGTTGCATCGTGCCAATCAGCGCAAGACGCCGCGCGCAGAGTTTGGAGAGGTGAGGAGCGCGCGGAGGAGGAAGCAGCGCGCGGTGGCCTGAGATCAGAGCGCGAATGGCAGCCGTGCGGTCCGCAGCGTGGGGACAATGCAGCGCCTGCGCGCCTCTCAATGAGCTGCAGCACTTGCACTTTGGGGTAAATGAGTACATTTGAGTGGCTGCGACTGTCTCCACACGCGGCTTTTTTAACGGGACAAAACAAGCACGAACGGCATAATAACGCACATACATATGGCATGAATCTTTCTGCAGGATTTTTAGAAGAGTGTAAGTGATTAGATCTGGCCTTGTGCAATCTTCTCCATCTTTTTTCTTGTCTTTTTTTATGGCGGGTAAAATGTTTATTTTTGCTTGAGCTCCAAACCGCTGTCCCTGCATACTGATATTTAATTGCTGAAAATCGACTCTGCTCCTGATTGTTGCCCAGCATGGTATCATTTTTTTGTCTGCAAGAATTTATTTTATTTTCTGTTCCCAGTCTTTCCTTAAGTAAAGGCTGTGGAGTGTGGACTAATAATGGCTGTGTGATTAGGCACGGTCTCCCCTTGCAATTTTTCGAGAATTGTTTTAATAATCTCTGGTGCAGCACCAAGCAATTTTCAGAACCCTTGGATGATTCCCTGTGCATGAATGATATTTTTTGCTTCGATGTTTTGACAGCAGTGCTTTAGCCCTGAATGTATTTGCTCTGGTTCTGCAACGCTCATTTCTGCCACCTGTAGGCTTTGACCTTTCAGGCAACAGGGCAATGACACTTCATCATCGAAAATCCAGCCAAACCCTGCAGTCGGTGCTTTAAGGAAAACACTAGACAACTAAAATAGTTATCTTTGAAAAATGGAAAGGAAAGTAACATGGACAGTGAGGCGGGGGGGACATACGGGACAGACAGACGGCATCGGTCAGACCCGCAGATCATGGCTGACAGCCGGAGGGACGACTGACCAGTAACTTACGATTGGCCCGATGGCATAAGAGACCCGAGCGAGTCTGTGATACGGCGAAGTTTAGCGCGTGTCTGCGACTGCCTGCAAATATCAATTTATTTTTGGTTTCGTGGACGACCTGGCCAGCGTTGATAATGTGTGACGCTGGTACGCGGTTTTAGAAAGGGAGAATGATGGTGGGGGGTTGGGTCGGTGGGTATACGGGTGAGGAGGGTGTTTTCTAATCAGAGTCATTGTCGTTTTGTTGTCACCCGCTCCCAGACAGACAAAGTGGCATTTCCTGACTGTCCCCATCCCCGTCTGAGTTATCTGACACCCAAAAATACGGCGGCGGGGAAGCAGGGAGACGAGGCACCACAGTCTTATCCCGGTAAGGAGACGACTTCTTATCAGATCAGACTAGGAAGTTTATTTTATGGAGTAAATCTGTATAGAGGGGATAAAGAAATGACACATCCCTTGCGGACACAAAAGGGAGAAGGAGATTAGTCCTCCAGCAGCATATATGGCTTTAGTTCAACCTGACAGGCAGCGGATTGAAAGGTCATGAAATAATAATCCCCCTATTCTTCTGCACTAATCCTACGAGGGTGTGTTTCACTAGGGGAACGTATAGGCTGGGGCTATGTGCTGCAGGGTGGATGTTCATTTTGTGTTGCCACTGTATTTAGATAGGCATCCAACACTGATTTAAATTAATTAGCCTAATTATGATTGAAGAGGGATTTTTTTATGCTGAACGTCAGCGCCAGTGCATCTGTTTCTGATGTTGGGGCTTTTCTAGTTTGTATTCATGTTTGTTTGTACATATGCTGGAGGTTATTTTCTGCTTTTCCTTTTTTTTTTTTTTCTTTACCGATCAGACAGTTTGGAGGTTAAAGGGACATTACAAATATCTGCCATCACCAGGAGCCTTTTCCTGCACCACCTCGCACCCAATTCAAGCATCAGGTGTGACGCAAACACACACTTTAACCCACTGTGCAAGTGTGGGTTTGTGTTTGTATGTCCGCGCACAGATGAGAAAGAGGGGAGATTATTATGCCATTTAGGGAAGTGTGATCCAGCCCGGTGTGTGTGTGTGTGTGTGTGTGTGTGTGTGTGTGTGTGTGTGTGTGTGCGGTATGTTTTTGGAGTGGGTAGCGAGGTGAAGGGAGGGGACCGAGTCGGTCCAACAGCCTGATAATCAAGCATCGAAAATGAGCGAGAGAAATTCAATGAAAACTAATGTGTTTCACACAATTACTCGATTAATTCTTATTCCATTTCAGTGGAGACTCCGAGAAAGAAAGAGACGGTGGGAGAGAGAGATTTTGTATTAAAAAAAACAGGGAAAAGGAAGGGGAGACAGAGAGAGAGAGAGAGAGAGATAGAGCACATCAGGCTGAGAAATCTGCAGTGGCTGAATATTTCCCAATGCTTAGTTAAGGCTGCGAGGCAGAGGTCAGGAAACTTAATTATAGTGTAAGTGGATAGAAACTGCAGAATGATAAAGAGAAACATGGAGGCAGATTGGAATGGCAAGGACGGGTTTAATACTATTTTCTCCTGTCTGCTTCCCTCCCGAAAATACAAGCCAGACCTGCAATCACACGAGGAAACCGCACGTATATCCCCGTCCGACAATAACACTAATGCATATCAAAATGACATACTCGACAACTGCGGCGCATTTTGCATGGCCGCTATTACTTTCCAATTTTGAGATTTCAGGAAAATACATATCCCATGTAATGTCCATATCAGAGGTACTTATTTCCACGCAGAGCTTCAGATAAGCGTTCACCTGTGGTCGGTCGGACAAGAGTTATTAAACCATATCTACCCGGATGGACCGGCTGAAAAAATAATCTGCTTTTTAATTTGTAGAGCTGCCATTAATTCTTCATTTTCTCCTCTATATTTATTTTTCGCAATATCTTTAAGTCCAGATATTTTTTTTTCATGCGGAGCCACATGTGTGTATTGTAATTCCACGTTTCTTGATTTGGATTTCAAGTCAGTGGGCCTCAATGAAGCGGCCCAATACACACCGTCCGCCGTGCGAGCCGCGCCGTCTATTTGCACTGTATAGGATTTGCATATCTGCAGCTCATGAAGCAAGGCTTTAATTTCCTCCTGCCGGAGATAAACATCACCTTGTTGGAGCAGATGGGTGGAGGCAGAATGGGGTCAATGACGAAGAAGCAGGACAATGGTGTTGGTTCAGGCACTGAATGGCCAGAAGTAATAAAATTGCACAATTTCCATATGGTGGCCAATTCTTTTTTTCCTTTTCTTTTTGATGAATTAGGATCCCATGTGATATAACGAGATGCTGTGGTATCCTCTCTCTGGGGGGGGAAGAAATGTTGGAATAGTATCCAGTTTGGACCAAATTTTCAACTGCCAATATATTCATCTGTTTGATTCTTCCAGACTCAAAAGGTGAAAAAGAAAATATTTTATTTTGTTAAATGCGGGACTAAGACTCCTACCATGGCTATGCTCTTTAATGTTGGGTGACTAGCTGCATTTCAAGCTAGCGTCTTCCATGCATCGTCTTCATGTATATACATATACAAGTCTTGGTCGATGACTATATGGAATAAAAGGAACCCTATTTCCTGCTACTGTTGGCATATTGTACCATCACGTTAGGCGAGAGGTACCGTATTCTGTGAATTAGAATGTCAACTAAGCAGCTTCCTTATGACAATATTGGACACAATGGAAATGATTAATTGGCTTCAAATAGATGGAATTTAATCAGTGTCTGAGTTGGAATAAGGTTCACATCTAAGGAGGCAAATTGGACGGACGCTTAGACAAAGTGAACTTTTCTCAATTTTCACTTCAACTTGTGGGAAGTGCATTGTGGGAGCCCTCACATTGTTGTACACTGTTTGCATTAGAGAGGGCAGACAGGGACAGCAAGAATAGTTTCTGAATACTGAACAGCTCACGTGGGAGCTGTGTAAACCTCTTGTTATTCGGATGTATAACCCTGTAATTATAGTCCTTCTACAGTGGGATGCTTCCACGTTCTGCCTCGAGGAGAGCCGGGCGAGGCTGGAGGTCACGGCGGCTTAAAGGGGGGGTTGGATGAGGTGGAGAGAAGAGTACTGCCGTCTTTTGTTAGCTTGCGTTGTCCCATATTTATTTAGTTATTTATTAAAGACACCTATGCAAATCGGGATCCCGAGTCATGGATTCTGCTAATGACACCGGAGAGAGTAATTAATTAAAGGCCGATGCACAACAGCGCGCGCGTTATACATGTGCAAACCCTCGTGTAACAAGTTCATCTGATTTTCAAAGGCGACACGCAGTCAGATAAGGCGAAAGAGAGGAAAAGGCAAGAAATCTGCATCACGGTGTTAATTTAATCAGACTTCAGTAATACCTCTTCCTCTCCTCCCTCCCCAGGCAGCCTCGCGGTTTCTCCGCTAGCTTGAGGAGAAGATGAAGGGAGCTTTCAGCCTCTTAGAAGATGAGTGTTAAAGAACGGAGAGATTAAGGAAGTGAGAGTGCCACTGAAAAGAGGGCTGAGGATTATGTCATCTGCAATTGATGTGCTCTCTTAATGTACCTTTTAAACATGCTCCACCGAGGCCTGCTTTCAGAATGTCTATTCACTGGCGGGAGGGTGGAGGTTAGAGTATTAATTCAGAAATACTTTGCAACATACGTGTGGTGCATGTGTCGAGGGTCGTTATCGGGGTGCTGCTTTGATATGTACACGGCAATCGGAGAGACCGTCTTTGTCAAAGGAAGTCCGTCTTCCTCTCGGCTTCCCATACAGCGCCATGCATTGTACTGATCTCCGTATCAAAAAAGAGATCCTTTATCAAATGATCATAGAGACAAAATGTGTCTTTTTTTTTTTTCTCCACGTCTCCAATGAAAATGTTCCCGCAAACTTGGACTATGAGCAAAGGATTTATTACATTGCCTGATTCCACTCGCAGCTGAATGAATCGTCTGTCAAATTGCTGCTTGTCTCAACAAAATGAGTGTGGAGGATCTACAGATCTTATCCATGAGAATGTTATGGGGGGTTAAGTTGTACTTAGAGGTGTGCGTGTGTGTGTGCGCGCGCATGCTCTTGTCTGAGTGTCTGTATAGTGTGGGCAACCATTCGATTAAAATCCACGGCTATCACTAACGGGATTAGCTGAGTGGACAGCAGAAGTCTATCATTGCTTATTGATTTCCTCTGATTCCCATCAGGCCAGCATTCTGCCAGTGGCCCCGGTGGGAATCACAGCTGTGGGCCGGGGAGGGCGCGGAGGGTGAGGGGGGGGGGGTTAACGTATTGTGGCTTCAAAGACTCTCCGTCCGGAAAAGTCAAATAAGTCAAAGCTATCGGGGGGCAACAGATGCTCCCGTCTCTCCTTCCCGTGTGACAAATACAGTTGGACTCCATCTCGAGTGAAACACTCGGCGATCAATCCGATCAATGAATCGTTAAGGAGGTCGAGTGGCGGCGCCGCGTGTGAGCTTCTCCCGACACTGCTGAGGACGGCGCGTTCCTCTAAAAAAAAATGGCGCTTTTGTCTCACCCGTAGCCCAAATCTGTCCCGCTGCCACGCCAGTGTCTGTTAACACACGGTCAGCTTCTATTGGACGCGCTGGGGTCAAGAGCATCTGATTTCACTCAACAATATTACCACTAACAGTAAACGGGTACAGATAGAAATATCCATAGGATCGTTTGCAAATTAAAAAAAATGATATATATATATATTTTTTAAACAACAGACTGTAAAGCACCTCCTCTGGCGCTCAACAGGCACCGAATTCGGACACAACATTATTTCTCATGTGTTAATTGCAACCATTTTTCTCCGTCACAAATGGCTGCACTGTTGTACCTCTAGCCTAGGAACACGAGCGGAAGAAGTGGGCCTAGTGCGTCCATGTAAGACACGGAGAGAGAAAGATAATAATCTGTGGGAAGCTGACGGCAGATCCCCCCTCGATGGCCCCGGTGTCAAAGGCTAAAATGGCTCTGCGGCAATTTGTGAAATTAATAATAGCGTTTGTGAAAGGTTGAAAAAGGAACGTACGGGGAGATTTGAAAGTGTACTCCTGGATTCAGCCGTGACAGGACCTGAAGAATTAGTCCAATTAAAAGTTGTAATTGCTTCGCTAATTTCTCCTCTATTTTTCAGAGTGTACAAAAGATTGGGAGCATAATAGGCTGAATCTTTAACCCCTTGTTACCTCGCTTACCTTCACCCTGCTGATCATCTATTAGCTTGTCTTTGCTCTCCCGCCTTATGCACTCACCTGAGATGTCTTGGTCTTTTGCATTTATCAATTCCCAAACTATTACCACTCCGGCAGTTTGTGAGAAATTATAATTGCAGCATGAATGGCCGTGTATTTAGTTCATGGTTTAACAAGTTGATTTCTCCTCATTGGTGAAGCATGAACATAGTATCACCAATGCATTTAAATTCTCACCAGAAAATGCCGCACAGAGACGCACTGTCAACTATTCAGAGTTAATTCTTCTGAGTGAATCATTTACTGAAACAAATCACTCCTGGAGTTCAGCCTCCACACAGCAAAGCATTTCTTTTTCCTCATTAATCATTGTATCGTCAGACTGCAGCGTCAGAGAGGAGCATTTCCCTTAGAATACTCGTCTTGTTTGACTTGATCACGTACAAATGTATCTTCTCCTCTGCTGGAGCCGACGAGTTGGTCAGCGACATTATTTGTTCCCGTCCGGCTCAAAGTGTGTAGTGTAGGCAGTCCATTGAATTGCCATCCGTCATGGTTAGTTACACGCCTGTCAGCTGCTCTCCCACTGGCCAGCGGTGAAGCCGTCACCCCTGACCTGGAAGCATTATATCCAAATCACATTACACGGCCCTGTGTTCTTTCCTTCCCTTTTGAAGTCACCGGAGTGAGACATCTGTCCGGCCCTGTTTGAGCCGCCACATCTTAATTAGCTGATCTGATTTTCTGGTTAGTGTGTGTGTGTGTGGTTGTGCATTTTTGTGCATTTGCGTGTGCTTGACAGTGTGCACGTATGTTCGTTTCGGCAGACACCGGGGTTTGTTTGTGGGCTGTGGGAGATTGACAGGCCGATGGGAAGATAATACGCCGAGAACAACAACGAGCGAAAGGACCTGGAATTCATTCATCGTGACGATAATGAATCCGAGAGAAACCCTCTCGTGTTCATTAGCCGCCGAGGCTGGATGACACGGCCTTCCAGGCACCGTCAGCCGCAGATGGGGCTCACTGAAGGATTCTGCAGCTCCTGAGTCCTTCCTGGCTATTAAGGTTGTAATTAGCACAGCCGAGCCGCGTGGCCCTGAGAAGAGCAATGGAAAGTAAACACTTCTACTCGTTTTTAAATCAAGGCAATTGCAGCTCCACTCGCAACCAATGTACAGTTTTTTTCTTCTTCTCCCGTTGTAATCTGGAGTGTGTGTGTGTGTGTGTAAGTGCGCACTTGCATGTGTGGTGCAGGCTCTCAACATGAGACCAAAAGCTTCAGTTCCACCCCCATCTATTCGTGCCCTTTGCAATCTCTACCTGGGTTTTAATGCAGTCGAATGGCGGCCGAGCGCTTGTGCCTGTACGGAATAATAGATTGGTTATCTAGTTATCTAGTTTTCTTCTTGTGCCCTTATGTGAGCGTGGCTTTCCGTCCCTGCTTTACGTCCTTGGACGTTGCTTTGACTAAACGGCAGAAGGACGAAGTTAGGGAAAGTTCATGTTCGGTAGTGAAAAAGACAGAAAAGTGATAGTCGGAGGAAGAAGAAAATACTTTGTATTAAGTTTGTGGCCGTGAACCTTTTAGCTAAGAACATGTTGTAAAATAGTTTTGTATGTATGCTGGAAAACGTATGAGCCTAGCAGCACTTCCGTCACTCCACCTGCAGTATGTGGGCTGTGTATAGGGGCCGAGGTGTGCTATTACTGCGTTATTACGGTTCTACATGGCAACACGGGGACATTTGTGTGATCAGGGCCACTAGCCTCTAACTTTAGACAGCTATGTCGCAAAGACCAAAATCAACACTTAAAAAGAAGGATCACTGACGTGTCGGGCTCAAGCTGAGTGCTGTCAGTGGCTGCTTGAAATGGTAAACCGTGCCAGCAGATATTGTGCACGAGCGCAGAAATAAACTGCTGATCAAATGCTCTGCCTGCACAGTTTGTTTGACGGCTGATACGTACGCAGCTTTTTTTTTTTATGCAGCTTTTATCGTCGACCACATCTGGTCCTCGATGGGCTACTTTACACCCATTTTTAAATACACAGCAAAGTGAACACAGTTATGACCCTGTTTCATCAGACGCTCACATTCACTGCCGCGCAGATGGAAATGTGCCGGCTGGAAAAAAATCCTGGTCTTTTCGTCTGAGCAAGAAGAGGGAGCAGCTAAAGATAAGATCCGGTTCCCGGTAAAAGGGCAGATGAACGTTAAGTGAATACAAGGGTAAGCAAGTCTTTAGAATAACAATCTGCTGTTGAAAGAGTAATAGCCATGCTGTAGTTGAAGTTTATCCTTTTACTACTTATAAATAACACGGCGCATTTGGATTGAGAAACGTATATGGAAGCTCCATGAAGTCCTTGCCCCTAAAATCCATGAGATATATACAGTATATAAATATGTGGTTTGTTTGATTATGTTAGATATATATCGATGACACATTACAACGAAAGGGTTCTTTACATTGAGTATAGAGACAACTATTTTCTTTCCTTACATTTACGTTTTGAACCAGTCTCACGCAGTGAGCCTTCACCTGACTCCCGGCAGGAAGTAAAACATAGGTGTATTTTTGCCTTCTTCCATTTCTTCTTCTTGGCCTTTTTAATAATAGCAAAAATACTACAAACATTTTTCTAAATGAGTCCTTTTGTTCACATTCGGAAATGACCTTGATGAACATAATAAACTTCGGAAGGATGTCGACTTAAATGTATGATATTTTGAAGATGAAATTTGTGCTGCTGTTGAATTTTTACTATCTCTATTTCCTTTGTAACGATTCGTTTTTAAGAATACCTCATTTAATCATTGAATTTCTTATACAATTCAACAGCACCAAGAGTGACACCCTTCAAAGTTGGTGCTGATCATTATTACCGTCATCATTTTTTGGCAAAGACGTAGGATGAATAAAATACAAGTTTCTTCCCTGGTGTTTCCATGAGAAGGTGAGTGCATTTCATAACAAATGAGAACAGAAAAGACGTTGTCCGTGCTTCGGCAACCACCTCACCCTCGTCTCGTGAATTAGAATGAGCTTTTTAATATTGTACACGAGCCGTACGCTGTGGAAGAGAATACTTCCACAACAAAAAAACACACCGTGTGTTGCCGAGCTCCTGGCGTTGTGAGCCGCTGCAAATGAATGTTATAACTTGCTCTAAAACAGCGCCGGCGTGTTCGGCTGCCAGCTTCCACCCCGTAGATCCACCTCCTGCAGGAAAAGAAGTTTTCAAAGGGCGAGTATTGATTAGTGCCGGCCGGCTTCGTAAGGCTGTCAATAGGTCCCTTAATGTCTTTCCGTAACAGCATTCCTCTCAGTAACCTGGTTTCCAGTAGGCCTGTAATCATGTCCTCTGGTTTGTTGTGGGTGAATACAACCGGTTCCTAATTCAATAGTATAATACAGTACAGTAAATTGGATTTCTGACACAGATTAGTTGTATTGAATGAACACTTGGCTACTGATCATTGAGCGAAATGCAACACCATTCCAAGTAGGCTCAATAAAATGCAATGAACAGCTCTTGTAAGGTCGGCTTTATTGTAGAAGGTCTCAAGACACAGTTAAGATGAGCTGCAACAGCATAACTATAGGCTGTGTGTGTCTGTATCTCATCTTGACTGAGAGGGAATCTAATTAAAGTGTTAAATTACCGTATGTCTCGTTACGCAATATATGTCCAACTATCATCCTCTTAATTCTTTTGTTATGTTGTACAAAGTCCTTTAAAGCAAATGTTGCAAGCAACAAACAAATGATTCAGACTCTAAAAAATTCTGACTAGTGCCCTTTGTTGCAGATATACTATTGCATTCATTGTCTTTTTAACACTGAACATTTTTTATTCTGCTTATTAACCTACAATCTAAAACATACTAATGTCAAATATTTAAATAATCACAAATCATCTGAGTTTTTTTTATAAATGTTGTGGGACTAAACATTATCGTCATTACCTGGCATCCAAGAATATAGCAGAACCAGGCTGGCTGTGTGGACCGGTCCTAAGCTAAGCTAAGCTAAGCTAAGCTAATTCTAAAGTCTGAACTGAAGTCTGAAAATAGCAGCAAAGGGAGAAGTTCATCCAGAGGAAGGCGATGCAGTCCAGACTGTGGGTGAAGGATGTACCAACTCAAGTCTTTGATAAAGCTTACGGAAGCAAGTCTTGGTTTGGTTGAAACTGGCTCCAAATATACAAAATAATTATGTGTTGGTTTGCATCCACCCCAATAAAAAAAGGTTTACAGTTATTACAGTGACTTGTTTTTTGCATGTGCTTAATCATCCTTTGTTTGTTTGTATCAAACATTATCTCTTCTGGTAGTTCTCCACTTTCTTGGCATTCGTATATCAACTTATCAAAGCGTACTGGTGGAGGCCTGTTTCTTCACACATGTTAAATAAAAGTTAATAACTGGTCAGTTCCATCCATATACAAGACATCTCAACTGGCTTGCTAAACTGTCTTTACCAGGCATGTTTTGCAAATAAGCTGAAAGCGCATAGAAGCTGATTAGGGCGACCTTTCTCGGGTTAATGTGAACTGTAGATCTATTGATCAGTGCAGTATTCGGTTTGTATCAGCCACTAGCGGCTAACATCCAAGCTGTGTTTGCTGCAAAACGCATTTCACCACAATTTAAGGGAATAAGACTTGACTTCACCAAGAGTCAGATTTCTCCAGCCTTCTACTCACTAGTAGTTCCTCCCTCTTCCCGGAAAAACTGTTTTCAAAAGCGATCCGAACATCACAATCAGTGAATGTGTTAGTTACAGTTACAGTTTCACTAAGATCGTCGCTTGTATTTCTGCACAATAAAACAAAAGAAAGAAGAAGAGAGATTTTTGGTAGGTGCTGCCAGCTGTGAAACTAAAGCGCGAATGTAGAAAAATATTTCTATAAGAACAGTCCATGTTCTGAATTATGCATTTTATTGTGCATTTTAATTTAATTTTTCTCAGCACTTTGGCAGATTCTCCCCATGAATCTGGGTGGGTGTTCAATGTCGCCGTGTGTCTGTGTATTCCCTGTTTGTACACAAAGAGTGTCTGCATTCCCGCTGTAGTTACCGGAGTACTCGCCACATTTAGCTCCTCCTGCAGTTCAGTCCAAGGCTGCGAGCCATTCAGGCCCCCACGTCCAAACCTGCGCTGCCTTCAATTAGCGTTTAACTCATGAGTGTCAGTCAGTGCCGCTTGTTCATCAGTAGCTGGAAATTCAATTTGTCCCTTTACGATCATCGGCTCTCCCTCAGCCCAAATAAACAAGTATGTTCATTTTCCGTCACCTTTTTTAAAGCAGATTAGAAAAAAGCAATTAGAAAAAGCTTGCATGGTTTGAAGTCTAAAAGCTGCGCCGCCTGAATATTAGTAGACACAATGTGAAATATGAATTTGCTAATGCTTGTGCTTTAGTATGTCATTGGCTTTGAGTGAAGAAGTCGATTAAGGCTGAAATGATTAAAGGATTAGTCAATTTGTCGATCCGCAGGAAAAAAAGCAAGTTTGACAATCTGATTATTTGTGTTGGCTATTATTTATGCAAAAATATAAAACCTTCCCAAATGTGAGGATTTGTGCCTTTTTTACATGTATGCAGATAAAATCACATTGCACTTTAATGATCTTTGAGATTTTTTCAAAGATTTCTTTAGTTCTTCAATAAATTAAGAAGATATTATCATTCAACAGGCATAATTGATTTTAGTAAAAGTTTTAACCCTAAATGTGATGCACGGTTGGCTTGATGAGCACCTCAGTTGCTGTTTTTTGTTTATAATTTGACATCTTTAGAGGTAAATGTTTTCTCACTGTATTTAACGACCATTTATTATTTTCACTATTAATGAATCTATTTGTCCTGATTTGTAAAAAACACACAAGTCTGAAAATTGGGATAAATGTCCTTTATAGATTTCTAAATGACGCTCATCATATCTGCAGTATCTGCACACACAGACGGTTGCAGTCGTAATGCTGCCGGGTGATCGGTCGTTATTAATTACCGTAATGATCACTTTCTCAGCTAACAACAAACGGTTATTTTACCATTACAGCTGATAATAAAAGTATCATGAACAGTCCAAACTTCTCGAAGCATCCGCATAAAGGTAGCAAGCATACGCACATGGTTGATGACACACAGACACACACACACACACACGTCGGTCCATCAAGCCGCTCTCCATCTGCGTGAGGGTCTCCTGCGACCTTCCTCCCAACAAGGCCAAGGGATATTCATACTGATTTATTCAACGGACGGTTCTCATTCAATTTTCTCCATATTCATAAGCGTGTTTCGCACCCCCGCTCTCGTTTTCCTTTTCAGCTTTAAATTAAAGGTACAGGAACGAGCCGGGCCTTTCATCTAGGGCTGGGGGTGGTGGGCTGTGGGAGGAAGGCAAAAGTGTGTGTGTGTGTGTGTTGGGTGAGGGGGGGGGGCGTTGTGCGAGGGAGAGATGGAGGGATTGGTAGTGGTGAGACTCTCTCCACTCCGTATTTATTAGCCCCCTCTCCCTCCCCTTTTACCCAATCCCCCCCCTCCCCATCAGCGACACCTGGCGAAAAAGGATTCATTAATTCAAAAAGCAGCATTTTTGAAAGCCGTATTTCAAAGGCTTCGACAGGAAAGCGAGAGGAGCTGAGTGGGGCAGGGGGGAGCCGGG
This sequence comes from Apeltes quadracus, assembly GCA_021346845.1. Classification (NCBI taxonomy): domain Eukaryota; kingdom Metazoa; phylum Chordata; class Actinopteri; order Perciformes; family Gasterosteidae; genus Apeltes; species Apeltes quadracus. The sequence continues at coordinate 7,140,851 of CM037932.1, read as the reverse complement.
AGAGCGGTGGAGGAGGTGGAGAAGAGGGCAGGGGAGGGCAGAGCCAAGGTGTTTGAAGGGGCAGAGTACACTTCAAGTTTCTGTCATGCCAAAGATCAAGCTGGGGATCGGGGGGGACCCGGGGGGGACCCGGGGGGGAGGAGGATAGACGGAGCACACAAGGGTTTACTTAAGATTCAGCCCGGCTAATACTCACTGGATCTTCCCGCAGGCGGCTTTCATTTAGCAGCAGTGTACAGACGACCACAACGGATGGACGTAGCTAAATGGACAGTTCATCGCGGTGCGAACGCGTCGCACACATTTTATACAGCCCAGCGGTAAACACCAGCGGCGGGATCATGTGTCGGGCCACTCCCAGTCCGGCTGAATCTTTCATACGGCCGCAGATGATGTGGTTAATTATAGATGGCAGGACAAGCCGGGATCCTTAGCCTCAATTAGACGGGGCCACGGGGTGACTGACCTGAGCAACGACTGTCAGTGCCGGTTACACGCTACACACGGCCAGTGACAGCGAGAGGGGGGCCGGGGGGTGGAGGGCAGGGCTGGGTTACAAGGGCTAGCGCTGTATTCTTTTCTTTCCCGGCAAAATGCGACCCCACACACACACACACACACACACACACACATAATCACAAACCCACAAATTGAAACCCAGTTGTTTGAAGCAGGCTGATTTTGTAATCAGTGAAATTAATCACATTATTAGCTCATTACTCTTGCGTGATTTTGTGTGTGTGTTTGTGTTGGTGGGTTTGCGCCATGTGTGGGTTTGCACTCAGGAAACATCACAGCTAGTGAAGTTGTTTAATTAATTAGTTTATATTTGACCACCCAGGCCTGACTGTAGTTTCAGCTTGGATCGTATTTTGTAATCTGTTCTCTTTGATGGTGATAACATTACATTTCACAAATTCATTCCGGTGATCTGAAAACATCACAAAATCCTCATTTTTTAAAAACAACCTCCATATCTATCGTGAAAGTGAAATGCAAAATCCCCTCGTGATCGGACAGCAAAATATGTTACAAAATGACATAATCATGTTTCAGGTTCCGTTTAAGGAATAAAGTCCACTCGGAGGAGGAGGAGCTTGGTTTGGGTTGAGATCCCTGCATGGGAACCTATGTTGTCACGACTGCAGGAAAGCAAAGTTCTGTTGACCCCCCCTCCACCCCCCCCACCTCCCGGCCATGCTAAGTTTGTGGCTCGATTGCAACACCTCCCGACTCGTCAATAGATATTTAATCCGTCTTCTAAACAGACTTATCACTTACACGTTAACTCGTGGGTCGCTGGCAGGTTGTTGAGATGAGCCCCTGATGCTCTCGTGGGGTCTCCCGTGTTCGTGCAGGAGCGATTTATTGCTGACTTTACAGGGTTTTTTTCAGTTTTACTTCCAAGTCCTGCTAAGCATTTTGCTTTTTTTTACAACATGACATTATGTCTGACTAATAGGGGTGTAACGATCCATCTATTACATCGATGTATCGATTTATACTCCTCCGATTCAACTACATCGATATGTGCTCGGCGAGTTGGCCTTATGGACGACATATATCGATCTAACATTGTTTTAAAATGTAATAAATCGATTGTATCGATACTAGGAAATAACCCGTTGGATTTAAGCACGTCAGACTTTTTTCTTATCACTTTTAATGATAAAGGCCGTCACGGACTGAGCCGTGCTTTTTTGTGTATATCACTAATACAGGGTTTTTTCTGCTGCACTGCTACAGCAGTTTTTGCACTTTATTCAAATAAAATGCTGAATGCATTTGCCATTCATTGTTGTTTACTTGTTTATTTATATTCATAATCAATTGATACCTGATTCCATTACAAGAAACAACAGGAATCTAGGAAACTTCACCTGCCGTGTTCAGTATCAAGGTATTTATTTCAGTCACACTGGTTGAATTTTTGGCTAAAAAGTTACTGAATCAATTTCAAGTCACTGAATCATTTCGGATCGTATCGTTCTAAATGAACCAATATCGTCCTTGAATCGTATCGACAACCACGAATCGTGATACAAATCGAATCGTTGTTAAAACGAATCGTTACACCCCTACCGACTAAACATATTTCTTCCCCCCTTTTGATACCTTAGTTGCGATGTGCCTGCGTTTCTCAGAAAGGAAACTATAGAGCTTAATATATATTTATATATATACACGCACACACATACATATACAAAATATGTATATTTTGTGTAATGACTAAAAACGTGCTGTCACGTTAGTGACCTCTAACGTGTGATCTCTAACAATCTGACAGTACGGTGGCCCTGAAGTGCAAAACACAACGATGAATAAGAAGGGGAGGGGCCTATCTAGCACAGGACGGACCCTTCTGATTGGTCAGACGGACTGACTGTCTTCTAGCCCTCTTCATCCGAAGCCTTTCGCCGGCAACGGAAAGTGACCGGGAGGATTCAAATTACCGTAACTTGTTAACTATTTGTGCAATTGACGTAATTCAAACGCATTCTGAAAGCTGTGAAATGCCGTTTTTAGACATTGCGGTCATCAAGAAATCAGTGGCGCAAGAGCCAGTGAGGGAGGGGTGGAAGTGGAGTCACAGGAGAGATGCGATGTTTTAAGAGTGTCCTACCACCATATGTTTTACCTGTGTTTTGTTGTTCAATTATATTTAGGTGTTGTTTTGGGGCGTTTTTTTGCTGTCTTTTACCCTTAGTGGTTTTTTCTTCTACTCATTTCCTCTAAGAAGACAGTCAGTCCGTCGCTCCAATCAGAAGGATCCGTCCTCTGCTAGATAGGCCCCAACCTTTCCGTAAGAAGGTAATGGCGTTGTGTTTTCCTATTTGTTGTTATGCTTTCCTATTTGCTGTTTTGTTTTGCACTTCAGGGCCGCCGTACGACGGGGATGAAAGCGAGTGAAAACATCAGCCACCGCGGTGTTTTTCTCACGGAGGTAGCCATTGGTGTAGTGTGTCCCATTCCCAGGGTGTCTCTCGTAATACTGTCTCTGGGAACAATGCGGGGCCAATAGCTCTGGAATGATATCATATAATGATCCAGCCCAAATGACTATGGCGTCAGGAACTGGACATCCCTTGAGTTAATCACTGCTGTCTACCTTAAGCTCTGCCCCACACACCCCTCGTCGCTTCTCTTTTCAACCCCCACTTCATCCCGCTATATACTATCTACACTTTAGGGAGACGCTTTCTGTGCAAAAACTATTATTAAATGCCATTATTATTTACGCGCAAAGCTAACTTTGTGTTTCAAAACTCCAGGACAGGGGCCCGCATCGCGTCTGCCTAACCCATCCACCTCCTGCAATCTCCCTGCTGCCTTACCTGTGCTCACCTGTGTCCGTCTGTGTGGGTGGGTAAGAGCCAAGCCCCCCCTTTGGGACCTGCTGATTAGGGTATTAAAAATAAATGGGCTCAGTTTAGGTGGGGGGGGGGGGGATGGGTGGTTGGTGGCATGGTGGTATATATTTCTGTTAATTTTTCTTTCTCTCCCCCCCTCGCCCTCCTTTTCCTATGTAGTGACTGATCTGGCAGAATATGATAGCGCGGGCTGTCACAGCAATAATTAGGCCTATTTTCCGTGAGGTCATCTTACAGGGACGCTGGGCGGCTGTGGTACACACACAGGCTGCTCTGTGCTGCTGCTGCTGCTGCCCCAGAGCCCCCAGGACGTGATCGTCCACACAGGGGCAACAAAGAATCACTCCGCAGCAAATGAACAAAACATAAAACACCTAAAATCTGATACGGACCGCGGTTCCCAACGATTTATACGCTGGGAGAGTTTACCTCGCTGGGCTTTCACAGCCCTAAAATCAAACAAGCCTTTTATTAAATTGTGTCCAGTCTAAAATATTGAACGAGATCTGAAGGAGGATTAAGTTGTCAAGGGAATCACATAGGATGCATTTCAAAGGGAGAGCCCGATGTTGTGTCAAGTAATTAAACGTGGAGACTTTATTTTTGAATCTAAATAAAACGTTGAGTGTGAGGTACACACGGGAGTATTTGGTAACGATTATACTACTAGAAAGTTAACGGTGCCAAGTCAGAGCACAACATATTTCAGCCCCATTGAAAACACACTCCCCGGTTGGGTCAACAGCTGCAGGCTAGAATTAGAAATCAATTATTCAGCTTCGACAAGCTCATTAAGTCCCTGAATAGGATTTTCTGTTCTGAGTCTGCCTGCTCATTTCTCCTGGCTTGCAGTTTCTAATTAGTATTTTTCTTTTTAAAGTTTGATGGGAGTTTTGGTAAAAACGTGGGCAGGGACTTAACACTCCCAGGCCTGCTGCCTCCTCTGAACAGTATCATTATCTGCAGACGAGGCTGTATCGGTAGATTGGAAGAACACTGAGGTTTGCCTACAGTTTGGGCACCATCTAATGACTGGAGTCATCCGACTAAATAAGGCATTAATAATCAAAAGGAGTGTAATCTGGGTAAATTAAGCATTAAAAATCAAAGGATGACTGCAAATTATCACACACGGTAAACGAAGCAGCACTAATCAGCAGGAAGAAAGGGGACACGAGGCCGACTAAGTATTTAGAGACAGAAAATGGAAGGATGTGTTTGGGAAAATGCATTTATGGTCCGTTTCTGAAGGGCCGCTCCGAGCTAGAATGACTGATGTTGTCATAGAAACTTCCATCCTCCCCACTCGATGGCATGCTTCGAGCAAAGCCAGACACAAGCTTGCATTTCCTAATGTCGCCTACTGTTGCCTACATCACTTACAGTGCAAGAAGGCTTATTAGCAAACCCATTCCATCCTTCTCCCTCTCTTTCTCTCCCCACTCTGCCTCCTCCCGTCCCTCCCTCTCTCTCTCTCTCTCCTCTCTCTTCCTCTCCTCTCCACATTGTGTCTGTCTATCTGATCCCGTGGCCTTTTGTTGCGCTATGAAAGGCCTGATGCCACACTCATTATTTTCTCCTTTATCTCTCTCCCCACTGCTCTGATTAGAACAGTCGCCCCTGACAGACGCCCTCAGCCAGCTCCTATCCATTACACTGTGTGCGTGTGTGTGTGTGTGTGTGTGCGTGCGTGCGTGCGTGTGCGTGTGTGTGTATGTGTTGGGGAGAGAGAGAGACATGTGAAGCTACCTACCTAAATCATAAGTGTTTTCAGCACAGTAAATGTCTGTGTTATAAAGGAATATATGAAAACATAGATATTACTTAAAGGGTAAAGTATGAAAGGGGGAAATTAGGCGCATTTTGGTAATTTTGAGGTTTTTGTGAAGTGAAATTATACCGTTTGCCAGACATACACACGATACACTAGCACTCAAAGACACACACACACACACACACACACACACACACACAAAAACACTGAAACACAAGTATGTTGCTCCATGGAAGCTAAAGTTTGTCTGTTAATTCACAACTGATTGTTTCTCTGTAAATATTTGCTCTCTTCAGTTGATGAAATCCACACGTTGTCAACCTCATTGTAATGGTCATCTTGTAGTATATGGTGTCATATATACAAAGTGTGCAGAAAACCAGAAAACCAGCAGGGAGCATTTAATACACTAATCTCCAATAAGCTGTTTACAGTTTAATTTCTGCATAAATCAGTCGTGCTGAATTATAAATATTTAACACTTTTAAATATTTACAGATACATGTAAAATGGAACAAAAAGCCTTTTATACATATATTATTTTCTTCCTGAGTAGTCTGAATATGTCATTTGCTTTTAAATTGCATTATCATACAAAATGAAGCCAAAATTTGATGAAACTAAGATGGATTCACCTGAGTTAATGGAATATGGGTTTAAGAGGGAACTAATTATCCCAGTTTAGCGGGAAGTGAATTTGTTTCTTTGGAAGCCCTGATTTTGAATGTAAACATTAATGGCCTCCTTGATTAGCATAAGAATCGCGTATTATTGTCCTGCTCGCTCTGCGTCCTATTGGATATGCATCTGTGCTGCTCCAGAAACACACACACACACACACACCCAGACCGGCTTTAACACACATATTACCTTTCTTATCTTCTAATGATGGAATTTCTGTTATTATTGTTTAGCTCATCCATAAAATTAATTTCTCCAATCAAATTACAGCCTTAAGGAACAACAGCATTACTGGAAGCTTCTTGTGGTTTTTCTTAGAAAAAGCCTAAATAGAAACAACCTCCAACTGTTGAGGCAAAGGACAATGAAGAGGCCGAGTCATTGTGATGCTCCCTCGTTACTGTTCTCTCTGCGAGGCGTTGAACTGTGAATCAAACCAGACAAATATGTCATTACAGTGCAAACAAAGAACACGGCGAGGGGCAAAAGGAAAGACGGTACCAAGGAACCAAAGTGAAGAGCTAAATGAAGAAAAGGAGGTGGTGAGGAGAGGGAAAGGGCAGGTGAAGAAGCAACGCTTTGACTTGGGGACTCCCGGGGACGATGACCTTATTTCAAATTCTGGGTGAGGGACTATAACTGAGGAGCCCCCCCTAAGCCTCAGACACACACACACACACACACACACACACACACGTACTCGAACCCACTTTCAAGGCTGAGTTTAGGAATAGAGAGCCCCCCCCTGAAGTCTTGCAGCTCCCTTAAAGGCCAAGCTGCTGCCATTGTGGTTGGTAAAGCTACACAATAGGTGACAGCGTACAATATTCCTCCGAGGTTTGACTCTGTATCCTTTGTGGAATAGTAGCAAACTAGGAACTCAACCCTTCTTCGAATATTGTGGGCATACGGATGCGTTTGTTGTGGCATTTAGTGTTTAACAGCTGATTTGGTGACGCAATGTTTGTGTAAATTACGGTGTTCGACATTTACCTTTTATTTGCATGCGCAGTGTAAATTAAGTTTCTGTGAATAGCTCCACTGAGGTAATTGCATGGGCGGAAACCTTTACGTGGTTCACCATGAACACCGCTTCCTTTCAAGCGTGGCAACCTGTCAGAAAAATCAGCAGGACAAATTAAGGAACGGACGACAGTGGAGTTGCAGCACTGGACGATTATTACCTGGAGACCTCTACTCAAGTTCATCCATGACCTTAATCCCAAGCAAAATGATCAACCAAGGTTACAAGGTTAACACAAAGGTCAGGTAAAATTGTTGATTTTATGTAATACGTATTGATACTGTATTTTTTAATTACCCAGTTTACACATATTTTCTTTTAAAACAATACAATTACTGAAACGCACAAAAAAGGAAGGAGCTGACTGCACAATCCACTTTACCCGTGTTCAGACATCCGCTGCAGCAAATTCCTAATGTTGTCACCGCCTGCTCTTGAGTGCAGCGTTTAGGGCTGCAGGGTTTTTAGGAGATGTTGACACCACCTTTCAAAAGCTTTTTTTTTTATTTTCAAGCCAACTCGCACTGTGACTGTGAGTGCTCGCAGCTGCTCCGACGTCCAGGGACGCGGCTTTGCAACCAGCTCACTTGCAGTCAATCGGTCGCGCTGCCTAATTCAGTTTCTGTGACCGTAAGGCGATCAAAACTCGCGCAACATTTTCAGTACAAGGAACTATTTCATCATGAGACATAAAGAGATATAAAAGACAAACAATACCACGCAATGTGAGGCGGCTGTGTGTGTGTGTGTGAAAGATCATTTAATATTTTTCAATCTCTTAAAATGATTACATTTTTTATTTGAATATTGCTTGTAATGTGTTGTAAAATGACCTTAACCAAGGCAAAAAAGTCTTAATATTTAATTGTTCTTGGTTCGAAGCGTTTAGTCTTTTTCCTTTGCAGACTTTTCTTTTTCTCTGAACATGTCGGGCCAGAAGCTCCTACTAAGAGAATAAACTGTGTGTTGTTTTTGAATACAGTTGGTAATCATCGTTATACCCAAAGTGGTGCTTCACTCTGACATCTCATCTTGTACCTTGATCATTGGTGACTTTAAAGACAACGCGGATGAGATTCCCCAAAAGAGCAAAAAAATAAATAACTGTGAACTGGAATCTACAATTCCATGCCAATATGCTGGTGAAGATCAAGTGAAACGATCAAAAGCTCTAGGAAGCTCCTGAATGGACCTTTTGGGAGATCTTCTCAAAAGTATTTTTGGAGGTCCAATAAACAGGTTGAAATGGCGACTTTTTGGTTTAAAAAGCAAAGCACCAGGTCACAACACATCTTGCAATGATGCTGTTTACACCAATGGTCTCTTTGCAGACAGGAACATCAAAGATTCTCTATATGATGTCGCCGACAATAGCTTCAAACAACTGTTTGTTATGTCAGTTTAGTACAGTAGTTTGTTTACCTGAGCAGGGGATGGAGTCGCACTCCACCTGCAGGTCTTGTACCCCGAGCATCTCTGCGCTTTCTTTACGTAGCCCGTGCATGTTAGTGCATTTGACCTTTGTCAGCACTGTTGCCATTGTTCGCGCCGCTGGGTCATTTAGCACCTAGTTCATGCTTCTGCGTTTTCAGAGACCTTTTCACCCCCTCTTGCGTGCTCGCTTGCGTCGACCAATCTTTATAGACTTGCGTCAAAAACGGAAGCCAACTCAGCCCGCGAGGCTGTGATTGGTCTGCTAACTACATCCTCCATGGAGTCCCACATTTCCAGGCTTCATAGCACAATACCGACATTTTGAGTGAGTTGAATCGAGTCCGTCAGCGCAGAAGCGTGCGCCGGCTCAGCAGTCGCTGTGTGGCCCCACTGTGCTCAAATAGCACCTTCAATGTTACCATTCAATGGCACCTCCACTTTCAACACCTGACCTCTGCTGCACGCAGATGGCTGTGTTGACTATCTAGTTACCGCGTAGTCGCTTTTCTGAGGTCACGAGTAAAGTGAATGCATCGCGATGCATCTTTGTCGAGAAGCAAGACTTTGACTTCTTATACTGTAGGTCCCAAAATGGGCTTCCTGTCATCCACTCTCCTTATTTTGATCTCTGTCACTCTGCTTTCTGAAAAGTGCAACAAATGCATCACCACCCTCAAACTGAATGAATGGGCCGCAGTGCATCATTACCAACAAGGGTCTAAGGGCCAAAGTGGTTAACTAACGCGTCAGTCTCGCAGTCATCCTGCATCCAGTCACCTTGGCTTTCTGTCTCACCTCAACCACCCGCTGCATTCTCATTCATCATTCTTTATATACAGGAACAACACAACGAATGTTGTCATCATCAAAGGCAGATTCTCCATTAATGGGCCTTGACCTTTGTTGACTGTCTTCACAAAGTCGGCTCTGCACCCCCAACTTTCCATGTCAGCCTGTCTTCTCAACATAATGTCACGATTCTTTCGTCTTCCTCGTCCTCCATAAATGTTCGGCTCCTCTCACCTTACAAGAATCCCCCTCTGTTGTTTGTGGGGGTTTGCCTGATGGCCATTAGTGTTACACCCCATTACATGAGTAATGACTGACTGTGAGCTCTAATTAGAGATGTGTTAGGGAGAGCTGACTCCCCCTCCTCTCACCTCCTTCCTGCTTTTCCACAGAGCTGTTACTGCGCCTCCATCGCCGTGGCGACACCATTAGCACAGCACCTCTTAGAGTTGCAACTCCTGACTTTTAAAACCATTACGTTCATTACAGACCAATCAGAGGGGAAGGTGTTATGGCTAATTGATAAGCTGAGCAGTGCATAAAATCTTGTCTCTAATTGCCCTGCGGGAAAAGGAGAAAGCGCCCCGGCAGAAAGAGACAGTGAGAGAATGAAAGGGAGAACGGGAGAGACAGAGAGAGAGTGGGGGAGCGACTGGCGTGCTAATTTCAAAATCTGATATTTTTTCCACAAGAATAATTTAGCCTTACAATATGTCTTCATCCAAACATGCTGTAGATTTTTTTTCTTCCCCTTCTTGAATAATGGGATGTTTCTTCTGGGTTTGTCATCTGTGATAAGATGATTATCTGAAAGGTCTGGGGCACATTGTGAAGGGAGTCTCGCCTTCTCTGCTGGAGTAGGTAATCCTGGGTAATAGCATTATGGACACAGTGTTTTCCTAAAGCCCATGATTATCCACTGCTGTTTGCCATGGGATTGACATTGGCCTCCCTGGTCTCTCTCTCCTCTTTTTTCTCCCTCTTTTTCTCACTTCTTTATGTCAGTCTGTCTGTGACTCACCCCTCCATCAAGCCCTTGTGTGATCTTTTCTCACAATTCAACCAAGAGAAGAAGATGAAAATAGAGCACATGGAGCAACAAAAGAACAAATTTGTAGACAAGGATGCCCCAGTTTTGAATGGCATGTGCTCTCTGTCGAGAAATCCCACTTTCAGTTTGTCTGTTTGGGGTTACAATCCTGCCCTAAAATGTAATACTGACACAACGCTTCATGCCATTTAACTATAATATACATCATAATATACACCTGTTTTAGCGTTTACCAGATCTTAATAACACTGGATTCTTTCGCAATTTGTGTCATGTTTATCTTAATTTTGGATTGTTTCCCCCTAACTTTATGTTCTCAAGCCTTCATGTAATGGTGAGCAATATATTGCACTTTGGTTAGATTTGTGGAAATAGGCAAATTACAATATCATCATAGCCGATTATGTGCTTTCTTATTCAATTCTGGAGCTCACAGTTTGCAAAATTGAATGTTATGGTATTTTTGGAAGTCGTCAGGGACCATGCGACCTGAGCCAAGACCTCTGATTTTAGCGGATTGGCTCACTCTTCCCTTAAACCTTTAGGGACTTGACTTGACCTGATGTGTAGTTCTTACAATGCAAAGTGACAGAACAATCTGTGGTGAATCAGTACATGACAGGACGAGTTGCTTTATAAAAAATGCATCTTACTTTCTTGAGTATAACTCAAGAAACAATAACAATCCTGACATTTAATGTGCACATGAAAACTGAATATATATATATGTACCTTTTGACTTCCAACTCGGTTTAAGAATGGTTAAAGCGTCTCTATTCAACATAAATGTAATGCATGCCGTATGCTTGGAGGCTGCGCATGTTCACCACATCGTTTTGGATGCCGGACTTCATGTTGTGAAGCACTATTTGAGGATCACGGTGTTGGACAAAGTGTATGTGGCGAGGAAAAAACAACTGGGGGGGGGAGCCCACAGCTCCGCTGCTGTCTCCTTGATTCTACTCGGCTCCAGGATCAGTAATGGGAGTCAGTATCCAGGAGGACGCGAGGTGGGGGGAAGTGCGGGGGCTCCTCCCCAAGTCCTCGCCCCTCCTCTCCGAAAGCAGCACAGCTGCCTCGCAGAACCCCGCCGCTCCAGCCCATTTATCCTGGAGAGCCAAAAAAAAAAAAAGAAAAGAAAAGAGAGTGGCTATTTATTAGAATACTTGTTTTGTATTGTTCTGTGCAACACAAAAGACGCTTCATTGTGTTAGAAGCAAGCCCCCTTTCGCAGAGAGAAACAATAACTTGGAATTGTCTTTTTTGGAGTGTATAATAAATGTCATTTCTTCTTGTCTCTGCCCCTCAGTGTGTGTTGAGTAGTGGCTTTGGGCACCGGGCATGGATGGCCTTGGCACTCGAGCGGCCAGATAGTAGTGGGAGTAGCGGTTTTACACGAAGCTTTGGAGGGTTTAGGACGGCTTTACGAGTATGGAGGGAGAAATCTGCCCACTTGGTCTGGAGTAGAGGGAGCGAGGGGAACATGCGTAAGGTTACGCATTTAGAGTATTTATCCTGTAAATGCTTATACAAACTATCTGTGGTGAGTAAAAATCTATTTTTGTCGAAATGTGAGGTGGAATAAAAGCTAAAAAAAATGTGAGGTGTGGGGCGAACTTGTGATTGCGCGCATTGAAATAAGTGTTTTTTGTTTTCGCCGCTGCGCTCAGCTCCTCGCGTCTCGCGTCTCCGTGCAGCCTTTGGTTTTATTCCGGGACCAGTGAGACGCGCCGGGCGGCACCGTGCGCGCGGTTCTGCGTAGCTCGTGGTGCTACCAGTTGCTCTCTAGCCGACCAGCTTTTTTTTTTTTTTTTTTTTTTTACCGAGGTGACATTATCGGCTGCTGATCTATTGACGGTAGCGTCACATGCGCGTCGCAATAAATAATAATAATAATGAAGATCAGTTGTGAATCGTTTAACGCGGCTCGGTGGCCGGTAATACTCTTGTTTGTTTTTTGTTTGTTTTTGTTTTACTTTTCAGGAAGCGGGGGAGGCGGGTGTGAGTGTGCAGGCTGATAGTCGCATTTTGGGGGTATTAGGCTGTTACCCGGGATTGTGATTCCCAGGTCCGTCAGCAGGTGATTCATATGATTTCTCCTCCCAAAGGCCATCAAACCTTTTCACGCTGGCGGGCGCCTCAAAAAAAAGGATGACAGATAGAGGCTACGGCAAATAAATAGATTATTTTTTAATCTTATTATTATTATTATTACTTTTTTATGATTTGAGGTCGCGATGCGTTAAAGCCACAAACACCAACGAGGCGCTGTGCGTAATTTGTATGACTTGAATTGTATTTATTGGTGATCCGTCTTATTTATTTATTCGTTTACGAGGGGGATTGATAACTGCTTTGACCCTTGGCCCCTGCCGTACACCACCATCGCAGTGCGCACATCCTGTTGCAGAGGCAGCGCACAAAGGAGCGAGGAGGTTTGAAAAGAGGTTTGTTAAAAGGAGTAACTGATGGGGGATGACTGAGGGAGTAAACGGGGGCCCCGGTGTCTTTGTAAAGACTAATCCTCTACAATCCTAAATCCATGTCATCCACAACCACAGGAACACATAATAACAGTAATAATAATAATAAAAAAATGTGTAGATCGATACTTTCATTTACACCGTGACATTAATATTGTTTTATCAAAACCCTTTTGGTGAGACAGATATTCAGAAATATGGTTCGATCCATTGAGAGTCTGTTGTAGTTTTTTCTTTTAAAAAACCTAATACATTACTCCTTACTTTTTAATTTAGCAAAATAAACTGTACATTTTTATGGATTTGTCGTATCCTCCTTAGTTGTATTTTCCTTTCTTTATTAGGCCAATGTGCGTCATAGTTCATTATTTATTTATTTATTTCATTTGTTTTCTGGTGTGACAGCTTCACCGGCCCTGTCCACCTTGTAGCCGTCCAGGTGTCATTACGTTGTCTTCTTCCATTGCCTTAAGCCTCGTGGCTCAGACGACTGGACACGTTTATTGACCTCTGTGATTTCCCGTTAAGACGCATGGATCCCGCTCCCTCGGGCCCTAAACGCAGAGCCATAACACGCTAAGCGCCAATTAAAATAAAAAAAACAGCAAAGGATGATAGAATGATTAAATCGTTAGTCTCGCCGCGGGAAGTAGTATTTCGCTTTCCCTTTCAATTAGAGGTTGATTGGGCTTTTCATGGGAGGTCAGCTGTGTGGAATCCGGATTATGTATGCGAGGGCATGGAGGACGCACACGTCGGCTCCCTCTCACCGTCTCCATCGGGTTCCTCGGGTGTTAAATGACGGAAGCAAAGTGCACCAGCCACGTTAAAAGTCCACCGCCAGTGACCGCATCGGAGCGGTCTCCAGGCGGGCTTTCCCGTCCCGTTTAGCTGAATCCTTCCCCGCCGCCAGCAGACGGCGATATCGACGCTTTGACCCGACACATTTCACATCGGTGAGGGACTTTCTCCTCTTAGCCCGACGGTGTTTGACCGAATCTCTTTCATGGCGTCATTTGCGTGGAGTGTAATGCCTCTCTCTGATACGTCCTTTTTGGGTAGTCTGTGAGTCCGCTGTGTACAGGTTTGGAGCTGGGTTTCAGGCTTCTAGGACGCACGATAGATGTGAGACTAAACATTAAAGGAAACGTTCTGAAGTCCACGCACGAATTAAGAAACTTTACCCAAACTTCTGTTGCTCATCGTAAAAGCTGCTGCAGGCTACGTCTCCAATGTCTATTGAACCCACCGCGGTTCTTTGAAATATATATAGATGTTTGACTCATGGTGCTCAGAGACTGTACCCCTCCACTTTCATGCTAACAAATCGTAGTTATTTTTGTTTAGCTGATGTCTCGGAGAGCGTTTTGGGAATTTCAAATGCCTTGTGCTATTTGTGGGATTGGCCCTCATTTCTGCCTCCTCCTCCTCCTCCTCCTCCCCCTTCTCCTCCTCCTCCGGTGTGTTCTCTCTCTATGGTCCTCTAGTCACCTGACCAAACGCCATGCAAATCACTCTGCTGTTAGAGCCCCATTGGCCGCTTGTGGCTCATTTAACCGCTGTCAGTGCGCATCACATGGCCGCCGCTTTAACCAACTTCTTAACTCCGACAGGGAAAGTGGCTCGAACGCGCATTCTATCACGGTGGATGTGAACCAACCCAGACGACGACAGTGCGAAATACTGGTTGGAGAGCATTTGATATCCCTTTTCGGAATATTTTTCGCTTCGTGTTTAAATCTTTGGGGGTTAGAATTTCAATTCTGTACCCAGTCAACCTGCGCGCACCCGACCTCGTGCGCACCCATCTTGAAAAATACTTTTTCTCTGTTGGTGGCGAAGTTTTAAAACCAGGTGAATGTATAGCATGATGATGGAGACTGACCTGCACTCCCCTGGCCCCCAAACGAACACGACCACGGGGCAAACGGGGCCAAATAGCGGGTCCAAAGCGAACCAGGAGCGGGTGAAGCGACCGATGAACGCGTTCATGGTGTGGTCCCGTGGGCAGCGGAGGAAGATGGCCCAAGAGAACCCCAAGATGCACAACTCCGAGATAAGCAAACGGCTGGGCGCCGAGTGGAAGGTGATGTCCGAGGCTGAAAAGCGCCCTTTCATCGACGAGGCGAAACGGTTGCGAGCCATGCACATGAAGGAGCATCCGGATTACAAGTACCGGCCAAGAAGGAAGACCAAGACGCTGCTGAAAAAGGACAAATATTCCCTTGCCGGTGGACTGCTTTCCGGGCCCGGTGGAGGTGGCGGAGTTGGTTTAGGAGTCGGAATGAGTTCATCCGGGGTGGGCCAGAGGTTAGAGAGCCCCGGGGGTCACGGAGGCTCCGCCGGCTCCGGCTACGCGCACATGAACGGCTGGGCGAACGGCGCGTACTCGGGGCAGGTGGCCGCCGCTGCGGCTGCCGCGGCGATGATGCAGGAGGCGCAGCTCGCCTACAGCCAGCACCCGGGGAGCGGCGCGCACCACCACCACCACCACTCGCACCACCACCACTCACACAACCCCCCGCCCATGCACCGCTACGACATGACGGCGCTGCAGTACAGCCCCATCTCAAACTCTCAGAGCTACATGAACGCTTCTCCATCCGGCTACGGCGGGATCACCTACACGCAGCACCAGGGCTCCGGCGTCACTTCCTCGGCCACCATGGGGACGTTAGGGTCGCTGGTGAAGTCGGAGCCGAGTGTAAGCCCTCCCGTCAGCAGCACACACTCGCGGGGTCCTTGCCCCGGAGACTTGAGAGAGATGATAAGCATGTATTTACCGACCGGAGAGCCGGGCGACCCGTCCATGCAAAGTAGACTGCACGCCTTACCGCAGCATTACCAGAGCGCCACGGCCGGAGTGAACGGGACGGTCCCTCTAACACACATTTAAAAACTCAAACGAACACATAACCAAATATTTACCTCTTTTCTAATTAACCCCGCTCCCGAAAACTACCTGCATTTTGTACAGAATGTTTATGGTCTTGTAAATGAAGGGTAAATAGCGAATTCATCTCGGCTTTTTTTTGTATTGCCACCAGTGGAATTATATAACGAATATGATGCTGAGGTATTGGTGATTGTTCTACCATCGTTTTGTCCATTACTTCACAATCTTAGTTGAAGGTTGCGCCAGGTTCACGTGGGGTGTATTTGGTTCAATTGTCTCATAGTTTTGGGGGGGTTCTTGTAAGTTATTGAAAGTGAGATAACGTGTCATAATATTAAGAAAGTGATTCAAAGGATACGGGAAAGTCACATTCTTTAAACATTTGTGTTCATTTGCTGACGCCTGTGTCTTAATTCTTGGAAACCATCTCTTTTTATTGTAACACTAATTATTGTAAATTGTGAATAATTTTAATATTTCAAAGGATGACGGGCAACTGCTGTTGTAATTTAAGTGCTTTTCTGAAAGTGAAAAGCCCTGCTATTGCAATGACGAAGAATTGAATAAATTTCACCAGATGTTGCTTTTGATTCTTAAGACGACCGTTTTAGATTGATTATTTTCACAATGTTCTTACAGGATTGTTTTCACGTTTTAGGACACAAGAATATCATCCAGTTTAAATTGTACATCCCGTTTAAATTGTGACACCACATGATCCCACGAGTATTTAGTCGTAAAATTGTGCGTAAAACAGATACAGGCTATTCTTGATAAGACGATGATGTTTCACGGACTCAACATAATGAGAACTCTATTCATACACAAAGTTTTGTTTAGTGCCAGAAAGGGCCCAAAATATATTACATTTGCATATTGTATTTTAAATAATAATCGAATCTTATTACGTAAATGCCTCATGACGAACCACCTGTATTTTTTACTAACGAAATGTTTAAATTATTCATGGGAATAAGAGGTAAAACTTAAATGATGCTAATAACGACCTAATTCCCACCTGTAACTGCTTATGAGCTTTGAGAGTATTGATATAATATTTATCCGACTTTGATCAGATTGAAATGTGTTCGTCCGAAAAGGAAATAGAACACATGATTTGATATTTACTTTTTTTTACGAATCTGAATATAAAACTTTTACTCATTTTTTTTAATACTAATTCTTCTAATACTTTTTAATATTAAAAAAAATCATTAAAGTTGAATCAAATATTCTTTTGATGCACTGAAAATAAATTTGTCATTTCATTGCCTGCTTGAACGCTTGACCTAAGGTAATAGGAATCAGGCAGACAAATGAAATAACAGTAATATTTAATGATCACTGGAGTATCATTTCAATCATTTTTCCTCTGACCTGGTTTATTTCTAAATAGACATTTCGTTTCTCGTCTTTTAAGATACCTAATGCTAAATATAAATATAAAGCAAGATTAAAGTGATTTATTTATAGCTCCATGGTGAAGCGAAGACAAAGTACGTGCATCAGTCAAAGTCTTTTAGTTTTTTAAACTTTGTTATGAAAGTAACAGTTGTCAAAATTATATGAAATAATCGTGCCATTTATCCCCATCATCAAATGAAAGCTTCCTAAAACCACAAGAGAGTTAACCGTCCGCCATTGGGAAGTCGAATATCTTTCATTCCACATATAAAAGTAGTCCAGATGAGATGCGTAAATCCCCTGCATGTGTTAGGAATGCAATTAACAAGGACGTGCACAACAAAACACGATGGGGCCTGAACGTGTGCTGACTGGACGTAAACGTCATACTGGAAACACGCGCGTGATGGGTTACTGATGTTTTATTGGAGTTTAAAAGTTTGAGATTTTGATTTGGGGAAACCTTTTTTGTACATTCGTGCAAAGGCATCCTCATTTCAGATTAGAGCTTGTTTGGAAGAAACTTGAATAACATCTCATTCAGATATTTCATCTTTATAAAAAAAATTTGGTCGAAGAAATTACGTCATTACCTTTGAGAGACATCAGCTGGGTTTGACGTGTATATTTTTTGTATTGCCTGTAGGTCCCATGTGTAGATACAGACTAATAGCCATACACATGCAAATGAGGCAATATTATGCCTACTTAGGCATTTCAAAATCAACTAATCTGAAATACATAGTTAAAGGGCCCATTTCACACTGATGAAGACTTGCATGGCATGTCAATTAAACCTGTTAGTCCTCAAAGTAAAGCGTGTAACGTTTGACTGAGCAATAATCTATTGAACGAAATCAGAGGAACAATGTCTGGAAATGTATTTTCCTTTCCGAAACCCCAAAGAAGACGCATCTGAAGAGCCAATGTCTCCGCACTCTGTGCGCGCCGCACGGCACGGGACGGCTTCCTCGCGCTTCCTTTTTTTTCAATTCTGTTTCAATTTTATCTGTTGATGTGAAGAGATGCGGATTAGCAGTGAATGCGCGGGGAGGCGGAGCGCGTCACGGCGCATCGCCGGGCTAAAAAAGGAGCGTTCTGGCAAATTTAACCCGAATAAATTACACCTTAAGGTGGAAGAGGGGTAAGTGTAGGGTGCCACGCATGAAGGCTACGAGGCAGCGGTGTGTGTGCCTCTGTGTGTGTGTGTGTGTGACCGTGACTGTGTACGCGCTTCCGTGCGTGCACCGCGTGTGCGTGTGTTTAGCTGACCGACCAATAAATCTCTCCCCTGCGCGATGCTCTTATCTTGTAGCCACTGATATATTCCGTGCTAGGAGGCCATCAGCACCAGCGCACACCCGCTTGCTCGTAAAGCCCCGATCCCTTGCACTCCCTGTCCTAAATGGGGATAATTAGCGTCACTTTATCACGCCTCTGCATATTTTCTCCGTGCGCCCCTCCTCCCCCATTTTCCTAAAAAAAAATTACCAAACAGGCTGCTCTCGTCGCCCGCTCTGTCACAGAAGATTATGGAGACAGATTGCACAGAGCGAATGTGCCGGGCGAGATTAGCGCGGAATAGAGAAAGCAACTGGGCCAATGAATTCCTCGGAAAGGCCTTATCGTGCAATTACACGTTGACATGTTTAACAATCTTGCTGCCTCTTAATCCTGCCGTGCTGCTCTATCTACCCACAGCTACCGCGCTATATGGCGCCGCGCGGACCTAATTCACCGAAACGCAGCACAAATGTCCTGAAAGTTATGAGAAATTGCTTTATTTTCAAACTTTTGTCGAGCATTCAAACGCCTGGACGCGTCCGTCGCTGCTCGCAGCTTTAATTCTTCTATTTTGTTGTTGTTGTATTTTTCAGATTTCTCCGTTGCTGGAATAACATCAGCACTGGAACTTTTTGTCAAGAGGTGAGATATCCAAATGAAAAACGACGAAAACGAGTGTATTACTGCCCTATAAATCCCTCTTTTACTCTACGGACTAATCGAAAAGGGACAACAACAAAAGAACAAGAAATGTTTGCATGCTCATGTAGATTGGCAACGTCAAGCCAAAAGTGTCCGTGAGTGTAGACTTTACCGTCTTTCTGCACACACACACAGCACGCACGCGCAGCACCACGCCCCCCCCCCCCCCCCCCCTCCCTCCCCGCCTGTGTCGGGGCCTGCGTGGGAGTGATTGTGGAGCGCCACTGTAGGAATTTGGCAGCGGCCGCGGTTTGGAGAGCCGCCCCACGCTGAGGCCCATTCAGCGGCCAGCGCGCTGTGAGGTGGAGAAGTTCCAGTCAGCCGTACAACTCAATGGCCTCCACAAAGGCGATTACAAGCCCCGGCGCATTCCTGCAGGGACCTGGGAGCGGGGCAGGTGCGAGGGGGACCGGGGGAACCCGTGATAAAAACGGGGTAGTGCATGAGGGGGGGGGGCACACAAAACCAGCCGGAGGACAACAAAGGAAAGAATATGTTGGTAAAAGATGGAGGCTTCTCGGGGGTTAGGGGTGCACTTAGTGGTCTGAGTGAATGAAAGGATGAGGAGACGCTAAAGCAGGATTTTACTGAGGTCATGAGTCCAAAGTCCCCCATTAAAACACTACTGAATCATGATTAGCCATAAATCCATGATTTTACTTAAAGGGAGAGTGAAGATGTAAATTAATTTATTCATAATTCGTTATATTTTTGCATACGTGTGAGTGTGTGTTCAGAAAACAACCCTCCTTACTTCCAAAAATGATTCGTACCTTTCATTTGCCAACTTAGGAATGTAGAAGCTTCACAATTTGCAGTAATTATACTAAGAGGTAGATGAAATTACTAGGAAATGATTCCCTGACCTCTGAAGGGCATTTTTTACTTGTTTTTAACTTGTGCCAGAAAACAAAAAACTTCCGATGAACCTACATCTCGTAGCCACCTGACCAGAGCGGACTCAAGCCCCTTCGCCTCCAGGCGATATCCTTTATCCATACCGCCTTTATCCTTATTATGTTTATGTATGATTGTTTGACCCTTCGACACCGAGTTGTGAACATCTGTGAAACATTGTAAAAACGCCAAGTTTAATCCCCCAGGAAGACCATACAGATCTCACCTGTAACTATACTACGACTTGCCAAGATTGTGGCGGCCTTGAAGTTAGATCGCTTTGATTTCATCTGAATTAGGCTACAAAGTGGTTGATAATGATTGGATTCAGAAGTAGACAACTTTTAAGGTAGCGGACTGTTCTTGGTTGTTTTTATCAAAGGGGGTTTTAAGAGAACCTTTGTCCACACGCCTATTTAATCAAAGGACGAACACATTTTCTTTTGGTGTCCATTCTAAAATGAGCAGTGGTGAAAGTTACTACAGTCTGAACAAAAAACTGATTTGACATGTGACAGATATATACATGATATACAAATGCAATGAGTACCAGGTTCGGGTGAGTGCTACTATTTCTGCCTCAGACTTTTATGAAGTGACACCAGCACCTGACTGAGGATTGTAAACATGAGTAAGCTGCAATATTTGAATGTTCAGTGCAGCGGCTGTTTTTAAGTGTACCTGTGCCAGGTCTAAGAACCAGCCACGTTTCTCAGCAACACGTTTTAGACTCATAAAACACCCATGCCAGCATATTGTGTAGCACATTATTCTCGGCGTACGGGATGTGAACATTTAGTTCATTAAATCTGTCACTTTTGCAAAGACGTCCATTTGCTCTGTGATTCCCTCCACTACTCGTTAAGTAGCGGAGCAATTATTCATATTCATCCATTTATATTCCACTCTATCCAGCTTTTTGTCCCATAAAGCCCAGCCCAGCCGCCCCACAGCAGGTTTGCTTGGATAACTGACGTTTCATAGGCATTGGCTTTTCCCTTCTCCAGCTGCGGCCATCAGGTTCGCAGTATTAACTCCATACTCATAAAATGAATCTCAGAATGCAGTAATGTTGCAAAAAAAAATGACGTCCAACGGGGCGAGAAATACAGCAGCCAGACAGTCCGCTAAGACCCCAAGGACGAGTAATCAGTGCCTCTGCAGCGAACCACGTCTCACGCCTCTCCAGAGGATCACAGAGAAGATGCAATGATGAATCGCATGAGAATAAAAGCTCTTACACTCGCGTGTAGACAGGATGACATAGACACAGAGTTCATAGGACTAACTATCTCATCAGACACTTAGTTATCCATACAATCAAAGGAAGAATTAGCTAAAGCATTATGGGCCTTTTTAAGTTAAACTCCATTTTCTCAGGGTCTCCGTGTGCCCTTTTTCGGGTCAGACACAACTTGATACCAGTTTCCTAATCCTCGGGGCGAATCAGAAATACAACTAATGGTCACACGAAAGGTTTGAAGTGTCCCCTGCTATCTCGTTTTTGTACTTGGTTGAAGGATCTTTGGCCCAAATGAAAAGTTTCACTGACAGAGCGGTCAAGCAGGTGCTCAGGAGTAAAATTAGGCATTTAGAGTAAAATCTCAATGAAGGGAAGTGGCCTCATGCTCTGAACCTATTATACACAACAGACCGTTAGTCAGACTTGAATCACCAGAAGTTTAGTTTTGGGTAGCGAGAGCATTGATCTTGTCTGTTTCTCAGACTCAACTGCGTGACTTCATCACCATAAACACACCCAGCAGCTTCATTCACTCTGCCAATAAGAAGAATGTTCGTGTGCTTCCGGTGCGAAGGAAACATACTGTAGGTCAACATGTCACAGGAGTCACAGGACTCATGGGCTGCAGGTAGTCTTTGTTCGCAATTAGCTGTCAGAAAGTTCCTACCCTCACCATCCTCACTGCATTTCAAACGCAAATCCAACAACCCGCTGAGCTCACCGCGCTTTTAGACCGCTCGTAAGATCGGAAATGTAGCCACAAGAAACATGCAGCCATAGAAGTATTAGTTTGCTGAGTGTTACTGCTACTAATGAGACCAATGATTTCAATAAGGCCATGTCAGGTGATGCATCAAAGGCACTTTACCTGCCTTCCTTCCTGTAGCGGCAACATGAGGTGTACACACACCTGCAGTGTCTCTGTATCGCCGGCCCGCACACATGTGTACCCACCAGATGCTGCAAAGGATTTCTGCCCCTCCGTGGCAGGTGATAATTCTCGCTGCAGTGAGGTTAATGTGGGGTCAAATGGTTCCAATAAGAAACAGCAGTTTTATGGCGCCTGCTGCGCGCTGATAGCTCTTTGAACCGGCTGACCTTTAAACTCTTCCGGGTCAAGTGGTCAACAAACCGTGTGGTTTGGATAGGTCATATTGGAACAAGTGAAAGATGTCCAAGAGGAGCAGATGAATAGTTTTTAATGATTCTAACCCTACTCAATTTGTTTCCTGAGCCATTAGATTGTTGTCAGCAATCAGACTGTTTAAGGTGTGGAATTGAGCCATTTGTAATTTAATTGATAACCGGCTGGCTATTAAGCCTTGAGTTGATAAGTTGTGTTTTTTACATCCCAAACCAGACGTATGAAAATGCAGGTCACTTTTTGGCTGTTTTCTGCTGTGTCTTTATTTATTGACTTTTGACATTTGATCTCCTTACCAATCAATATCCTCTCTTTGTCCGTCTCCCTCTTTCTCTGTCTGTCTCTCTCCTCCAGCAAACTGTCCATCATGGCTATCACCAGTGGACATGGATCAGTGAGGGGCCTGTGATTAACAGATAGCACCTCGTCTCCTCTGCTGGCAGGCCATCATTATGACGAGCACTAGCACGTAGGTGCTGTGGGCGAAAGGACCTTTAGGAAAATGTCAGCGACAGTCAGAGCCACAAATTCCCTTCAATCACTCTTTCCCATGTGATAATAACTCCTCTTAACCCCCCCCCCCCACCTCCTTAATCATGCAACGTAGATTTTATTTTATCTTTATCTTATGTTGGGTCAGCTGTGAAAAAAATAAATAAACAACACCAACGCTACGTTTCCCATCGCAGCAGAAACATGAAACGGCTCCCGCTTCCCGTTGCCTTCTACTGGAGCCAGTTTCACTCCCTTAATGCTCTTAGTCCCTCAGCTGGCATGTTTTCCAAGAACCCGCTGCATTTTCAGATTTGTAAAATCCGTCAAAATGCCTGTAATGAATATTTCTACAGCCTTCAGTGTATTTAATGTGTGATGTGACCAGCCCAATAGGAAACTGCACTGATCTGGAGCATCAGCAGAGAAAAGCCTCAGTCAGTATGGAAACAGCGGTGAGGGTCGCTTTCGTTTGAAAACAAACTTCTTTTTTCAACAGAAACAGAATGGAAATAAACATTTATTATTTGCATATCGCCGTAGGTGTCCATTAAGATCTTCTCAGTGCATGACGTGACGTATGAATATTTCTCTTCAATATTTTCAATAAAGGAAACCACTAGTTTTCTTCATGATTAACTATCCCTGTCGTTTATAAAACACTTTTATTGTGCATTCTGTTTTACTGTTGTGCTAGCTTCAGCTGAGAACAAAAATAATACATATTAAATAAAAATCTTGCGTCTTACTTCTGCCTAAGAATGAAATATTGTGCTTCTCGTCATTTTTTTCCCCCATTCAATTTGGGAGATAAATGAATAACTTGAAAGTGAGAATTTATTTTAAAAAATGTTAACATTTAAACTATGTGTTAATTTTCAAGGCTTCAATGTGCCCTCAATTAATTTACCATCGCCCTTGAGTAATTGATTTTAGATAGAGAGAAAGAAAGCGGCGGGGGGGGGGGGTGATACGTGTGGATGTATGAAAACATCAAAAGCCAACAATTAAAAAATAACTAGCGGCATAATTGCTGTTAGCGCTGTAGCTTTACTTTATTGATATTTTGTTCCTTCCATCGAGGCATTTGGCTTACATCAAAGTTCGGCGCACAGTAACACAAGTTGTTTTCTCCGCTTTCTGTGAAAATGTATATTTTCTTCACCCGCTTAGCATCTCGGTGACTCGTCAGGTGTCTGCAAACCTCCACACAAAGACAAAGAGTGGTGAGAGAAGGGTTGAGCAGTGTGTTACGTGTGTGCGTGTGTGTGTGTGTGTGTGTGCAGACTGGGTGAGCAAACGCAGACACAACGTGTACAGGGAGTAGATAATGAGCATCTCAGGTGACTACATGCAGTGATTAGCAGGTTGCTGGTGTTATAGGGACTATATCACAAAACACACTCTCTGCACACACACCCACATACGCACACTCGTGGCACACACTCTTGAGAGATCCTTGGTTATCACACCCTTCCAGACTGTTCTGAACTACTTATGGAAAACACACACACACACACATCTCAAGATGTGGCCACTCTTGCCAATATAAGCCCGGTGTTAAGAACAGTTGTTGTCGTTGTCGTGGTGTGGGTTTTTTTTTTTTTTTTAGCATCTCTAAATTCCTAGCGTTGCTAAGGTGCTTTGGGAGGGGATTAACAGAGGCTGGCGCCGATGAGCAAGCCTTGCAGATTTCCAACCAGCAGGAAAAAGACAAAGGAAGAGGGGAAAGAAGGAGGAAAAACAGCCGAGGGTTTTACTACGGGGAAATTGCAGCACCAGCTTGTGTAAACATGATGACTTGAGAGAGGTAAGTAGGTACGAATGAATGACGGCCGAGCAACCCAACGTGAGACTAAACAATAAGCATCTCAAGACGAGGCCTTAACTTTCCGTCTCTCTACGTATCCACATCTCCTCGCGCTCCTTTTATGTGCCGTGTTCCTGCCTCTCTATTTCTGCCTGTCCCTTCATTTGCCCCCGAGGGCCGAAGTTTCAGATGCAGACACTTTTTGTCTGTCTTTCTCTCCGTCACAACTTCAAACGGCGCCGGCGTTCGGGTCGCACGGATGCGCCCGCAGCATCAGTGACTGCGGCTTCTCAGGTGAACGTCTCCCAGCGTGTCCTTGACGACTCTCCCATCGCGTTCCTTTTAATCAGGGCAGTGAGGAGCGGAGGCGCATCCACCGATTATCAAGCTCCTCGCAGGTACCTCTGCGAAGGCGATGCGGTGCCTTTAATGCTTCTGCTAGCTGAAAAAAAAAAACAACAACAACAACACACTCATACATACTGGCCGTACATCTGGCCGGCTACTTGGAATTCTTTGAATAGTTTCTGTTATAGAAATTGATTGTATTCTACATCTGTATGAGTCATTCTGTACACATGACATCCATTGCAGTCTGTCCATCCCGGGAGAGGGATCCCTCCTCTGACGTTCTCCCTAAGGTTTCTTCCCTTTTTCCCCTAGAAGTGTTTTTTTAATTTTTTGGGGAGTTTTTCCTGTGCCAATGTGAGGGTCTTGGGACGGAGGATGTTGCATGTGTACAGACTGTAAAGCCCTCCGAGGCAAATTTGTAATTTGCGATTTTGGGCTATACAAAATAAAATGAATTGAAAATGAATTGAATACTCTTAAACTGGCCCAAAAGCAAGGAGGAGGTTTTGACTCTCTGGATAAACGCTCAGAGAAGAAATCAGAATGTATTTTCTTGTGAGAAATCTCCAGCAGCCCAAGACGGTGCAGCAAAGGGCGGGAGGTGCACATGTTTTTCTTTGAATCCTCCCCTCGGGCTCGGCGTCTCAGGTGGAGCGTAACTGGATGCGGCCTGTTTGTGGAATACAAGGCACTTGACCAAGGGCCAGCACTGCTCCTCCCTCCCCTCCCATCCCCTTGCTCACCCTGCTCCCCTCTGCTTCCCCTGCCTGGGTCGGGTTACGCCTCAGCCCCCCTCCCCCTCCTACTCCTTTCCTTCAGTGGTGGCAGGTAGCGTGTTTAGCAGCACACATTGGTGTCCGTGGATGTTGAAAAAAGCATGTGTCTGTACGTTTGTACTGTCCCCCGGACAGGTGTTTGGGACCCTGTTTGGGGCCCGGCAGCTGGGCTCCTGTAACCGTGCCGACCGCGCTGGCTTATGTGACTGGCTTGGCTCGGGCGGAGGAGGCGGCTGTCTTTCAACCACTGATCCCTCAGAACTACTCATCTGATCAGGCTGGATCGCGCTTCGCGGCTGCCGGGGTCACACAACCCAACCCCGGGGTCAACCGGCTAATTACAGACCGCCGTCCTCCGACTCTGTCACCACCGGGGACATGGGGAAGGTGGGGAGTAGAGAGATGAAGCCCGAGAAGGAGAGAAGGGAGAATATTGACTTAGACAGCAAAAGGTCAACAGTAAGTGAGTATAACCAAGCTGTACGCATGTTTTTGCTCTTTGTGAACAGGGTGAGAGTGTGAGGCCGTGGTTTGCAGCACTCCGTGGTTTGGTCACACCCTCTGCAGCCCTCAGGCAGAGGCAGAAGCTTAGACCCATGGGACCGGAGCTGCGTCAGTGTATGTGGATTTATGTGTCAGCCTGCAACTAACTTCACATACAGGGGGTTGTGCCAGTTTCTGTATCTTTGTCTCCGAGATTAACTACAGCAGGAAAGCCCGATATATGGCCCCTGTAATGACTTCACACAGAGACAGACTTTTAGAAGATATGGATTTCCTTTAGTCTGAACTTTGGCTGTGACCATTGACTGAACTGGGATTTGAAGGATGCTCCACGCCGGCACCAGCCCTAGAGAGAAAGCCCATATACACATGCAAAATATGTACCAAGCTGCCATTTTTTTACACGAGGCTGATGGTTCATTAATCACAAATGCCAGGGCTTCACAGCCAAGGTAGGAAATTAATCAAAAGGGGGGACTTTAATCACATGCAAGAACAGCAGTAGTTACACCTGTACAATGCCATCTGATTTAAACGTGTTACTCCAGACTGAGTTAATGACGCCACCCAGGGCCGAGAAAAGCAACCTCTCTGCGCTCACTGAAACAATAATACATCGACAATGAAGCAATTTTCCAACATGTAGATGTGCGGTATGCTGATGCACGTGGCACAGTGGGTTAGTGGGCGTTGCCACAATTAACATGCACAGCTTTCTCCTCACAGCTTGACCACCGGGTGTTTCCATCTGGAACGTCTGTTGCATTTTATTCATACATTTTATTTTTCCTCTCTTTTTTTTGCCGTAAAAAATATCAGTTGAAAACAATAGAAATATGTTGATCCCTAAAGAAGTCTGATTTGCAATGATGAAACTGTAAATGGCACCTATGTGACGTATAGAAATTAACAGTAACATGGTAAAAGTGAGAGCTAGATGCTGACAAGCACCCCCGCATGTGTGGTTACACTGCCCTCTCTTGAATGCACTGCAGTGCATGTGCGGAAGCAGAGTAAAATATAACAACGAAGGATTTTAAAAGAATCAGGAATTCAACACTACTGGTGGTCATACACATGCACATTATACACGCAGTAAGGCAGTAATACTGCTGCTTTAGTTCCATGCATACATCCCGCTTTGTGTCGCTAAATCGCACAATTATGGGTTTTGTTCCATTCAGAAAAGATAAATGGGCTGAAGATTAAATAAATTCTTATTTTCAAATGGAGCTCAAATCTGTTGCAGGAGAATTATATTCGTTGCTGTTTCCTCACAAATTTAACATTAAATCTGTAATTTGTGTTTTATTAAATGATGAGTTTAATGAATAAAAACAATTTGAAGGGCTTCCACAAATACAGACTTAATAAAACAAAGTGTGAAGTCACTTCTCTAAAAAACTTAATTTTTCAAAACTATTATCTCCAAAATAAAATCAAAGTAATTTATATATCTCTTAATATAATAGTTCAGGCTGTAGCTTCCACAGTTTGTATACAAGTAGCTGTAATAACAGCTATTAGCTACTATTTACATTACACATCACTACAATTCAATGTTGAGCTTGAGACCAAGCTAAATATCTTAATTTAAATTGTTATTTTTAAATATAACCCTTAAGATTGAAATAGTTTAGAACACATTTATTTTAAATTCTAAAGAATCAAGTATCTATTCATCTAAATTCCTTTGCGAGTGGAGAATAAAACCTGTAACAATCGAATAAAAGGGAGTTTCAAGTAGGTCAATGATTTTTTGACCCACTGGCAGTCCCAGACTGTAATACAAAGTACTGCAGAAAGAAACAAGTATGAATAAATATACACTCACCGGCCACTTTATTAGGTACACCTTGCTAGTACCGGGTTGGACCCCCTTTTGCCTTCAGAACTGCCTTAATCCTTCTTCGCATAGATTCAACAAGGTACTGGAAACATTCCTCAGAGAGTTTGGTCCATATTGACGTGATAGCATCACGCAGTTGCTGCAGATTTGTCGGCTGCACATCCATGATGCGAATCTCCCGTTCCACCACATCCCAAAGGTGCTCTACTGGATTGAGATCTGGTGACTGTGGAGGCCATTTGAGTACAGTGAACTCATTGTCGTGTTCAAGAAACCAGTCTAAGATGATTCACGCTTTATGACATGGCGCGTTATCCTGCTGAAAGTAGCCATCAGAAGATGGGTACGCTGTGGTCATAAAGGGATGGACATGGTCAGCAACAAAACTCAGGTAGGCTGTGGCAAGTGTGCCAAGAAAATATCCCCCACACCATTGCACCACCACCACCAGCCTGAACCGTTGATACAAGGCAGGATGGATCCATGCTTTCATGTTGTTTACGCCAAATTCTGACCCTTCAATCCGAACGTCGCTGCAGAAATCGAGACTCATCAGACCAGGCAACCTTTCTCCAATCTTCTATTGTCCAATTTGGTGAGCCTGTGCGAATTGTAGCCTCAGTTTCCCGTTCTTAGCTGACAGGAGTGGCACCCGGTGTGGTCTTCTGCTGTTGTAGCCCATCCGCCTCAAAGTTGGACGTGTTGTGCGTTCAGAGATGCTCTTCTGCATACCTCGGTTGTAACGAGTGGTTATTCGAGTTACTGTTGCCTTTCTATCAGCTGGAACCAGTCTGGCCGTTCTCCTCTGACCTCTGGCATCAACAAGGCATTTGCGCCCACAGAACTGCCGCTCACTGGATATTTTCTCTTTTTCGGACCATTCTCTGTAAACCCTAGAGATGGTTGTGCGTGAAAATCCCAGTAGATCAGCAGTTTCTGAAATACTCAGACCAGCCATTCTGCCACCAACAACCATGCCACGTTCAAAGTCACTTAAATCATTCTTCCCCATTCAGATGCTCGGTTTGAACTGCAGCAGACCGTCTTGACCAAGTCTACATGCCTAAATGCATTGAGTTGCTGCCATGTGATTGGCTGATAAAAAATTTGCGTTAACAAGCAGTTGGACAGTTGTACCTAATAAAGTGGCCGATGAGTGTAGTTTCCTTTAAATCCAAGTTTGAAATACAGCGAACACATTGAGCCTCTTTTTAAGAAAATCCTCAAACACTAATTACCCTCCATATCAATTGGGTTTTTATTTAATCAAGCACTGCATGAGATGACTCTAAGCAAGTTATGAATGAAATAGTATGGCCTATATATGTCCTGAAATGAGTCATTGCCTTCTGCTGAGTCCTTTTGCAGCATCTTTGAGCTTGAAAACCTGTTTAATTGGTGTTCTTTATTTCTGATCCGTCTGCTGGTCTGCTTCTCTCTTATGGTTGAGTTTGTGCCGGTGCTCAGGCTACAGTGTGGTCCAACGACACCGTGCTCTGACCCCTCCGGCTCTGCTGAACTCATATCAAACACATGACGGGAAACCGAACACCTGGCCTAATTAGCAAGCGGACAAACAAGATGGATTGAGGAGGAGAGAGAAAGGAGTCTGAGTAGATTAAAAATCAAAACGAGGAAGACTTTATTAACAGAGGTGGCGACCTGTGGTCATTTATTCATGGGATTACTGAAGGGGACTTTGGAACAGAGCTGCTCTGCCAAGTTCCCGCCGACCATGTTGCCGTTTTGCCCCCGATAGGTTGCTAAGCTTCACTAACTCCTTCGTTCCTGCCTACATACAAACACATGCACGCACTTGACACCTTCCTCAGCAGAAGTACCTGTCCAGGTATTCCAGTAATCCAGGCCGAGCCTGGTCAGGTGGAAGAAAGTCTATCCCAGGGTTGAGAGAGGGGGGGAGGAGGAAGGGTGGGGATTCGCAGTAAGTCTAGCCGGTGGAGGGGTGGAGGAGGGAGGGAGAGGACCAGAGACGGGGGGCAGGTAAAGGGGATCGTATTCAGGCTCCTGGGGACAGGAGGCTTGGCGTGGCACCGCACTGCCCACCCAACATCAACACTCTCAGGTTCCCTGGCTCAGATGGGCCAGATAATCACCCTTTCTCCGCAGGGACCATCTGGAGGCACGGAGGGAGGGAGGTGAGGGCCATATTTTATTTCCACAAAACATAAATTCACTCATCTGCTGTCGAGATGGCCCATCCTCCCTCCCCTCCTTCCACCTGACAGCTGTTTCACCCACAATATCAACATAGGAGCGCAACACGTAACGCCTGGTGTACGGGAAGCAACATCACACACGTGTTCACGCTCCCAGCGGTGTTCCCTCTCGTCTCTGAGTGTCTCCATGTTTGATTAACACTGCTATCCCCGTAGAGATCAGAGGACATCCACCGTGATTATCATCTCACCGTGGTAACCAAGACACCCATAATCCCATAATAATCCTTCACAGTCAGTCAGCGCTCAAGTGTTCTGACCTCCTGCAGGGAAAACAACACACACACACACACACACACACATATACATATTTGCATTTTTAAGGAAGACAAATAAAAGACGACACAAACACTTGTGGCACCATGTGACTCTACGGGCGCCAATAACTGCAGATACTCAGCAGCACGTCACCAGCGATTCCATCTCATTTTGTCCAGAAGCCCTTCCTCAAACCTTGGTCAAAGCACAGCCCAGTTCGGAAACAGACAATTGCCTCTCGTTTCCAACGGCAACATCTGCTGTATTAGCTGTAAGGTTTGAAAACGAGTCAGAGATACTGTCGCACGCTTTGGTAATGTCTGTTCATTATCAAACGGTGCTTGATGAAAAAGGCTGTTCTACGCTTCTAACACCATTGGCCTAATTGATCCAATAAACTGCCATCACTGGTGTCTATTAGCTGCCCTTATTATAACTTCATTAGAAAGTGATTTTATTAGGACCAGTCAGTTGAGAGTGACTTTAGTTTTAATGGTGTGATAAAAATGTCTTCCATCAAATTTCTTCAATTCTCGTTTACATTTAAAAAAAAACATAATATACTTTGACCTTCTTGTAATTCATGAAGGTTTTGATAAAATCCATTAACAACGTGCCATAGCCACAGCTAAGTACCGTGATTATTAGCCAATTTTATTCTGAAAACCCTCATACACTGGAGCCAAGGACAGAAAGCTTTTTCTTTTACAGAACTACTTTGATTTGAACAATATGTATTCAAATTCCCTCAGATTATACTTTCTATATTTTCATCAGCATCAACAACAATGTATTTCATTGCTGTAAAGAGAAAGACTTGAATACCAATATTGCAATGTTTAGCTAGTTGAATTATTTTATATACATCTATTTGGGAAGGTTTCACCCTGATGCTCTGTGAGGTGAGTACAGCCTTCCTCAGCGGAGTGACGGCTTGTTCGCTCCCGTGAAGCCCGAACTCCAGTGAGATGTGCTCAGCGGGAGTCAATGGATGTCGCTGTTTAGCAAGCTTTTTCGGTATTGTTCCGTAGACAAGAAAAACTGCAGAATACAGACAGGACAAAGAAAGACCGTGCGAGAGTGTGTGTTTGTGTGTGTGTTTGTGTGTGTGTGTGTGTGTGTGTCTGTGAGAGTGTGAATGGACATGGTAATAACACAAGTTAGCAAGTTGGAGGGTTGAACACCCTATACCCACACTTAGGGGGGTCCAAATGGGTCATTATTTCACCTCCTTAGAAGAAATTGGTTGCCATGCTTTTCATTTCTCTTTTTTGTGGCAAAGTGAGCCCCAGTAGCTCTCCTAATATCAAGATATACCTGTGATTACTTGAAAATGTGATATTCCCGCTGTTCCTTTATTCCCTTCACTTAGACACAAGTGAAACTGTTGTGATGGTGGCTTGATTCCCAACATAGAACATTTCTCTTATGGGTTACATATAATGTAATCATTCATTTCACAAAACACATACAAAAGTTTGTCTTGTTGAATTAAATGAGAAAGTGCGTCCAAACCTTGGTGCTGTACATAGAAAGCGAGACAGACTAACAAGGCATGGGCATGGTTCTAAATGTAAAATATGTGAAGAGGTTACAGTGTTGCAACGTTATCTGAAAAACATCTAAGTGTTCTTTTGTAAAAATATCTGGAAAGGAGGAACCAGCCCATCCCATCCCCTCCAGAGGCAACAGCCCAGGGAACAAAGAAGCATGTCAGTGCAAGGTAAACAGCTGTATGGTAGGAAGGTTTGATTGATATCAATACATTTTTTTGTATATTTTCATAGTTTGTTTATTAGATTCAATCCAAAGTGATATGACAGACACAACTTGCACCCTCCGCTCGTCCTCTCTGCCGGTGAGAGGTTGCTTCACCAGCAGCCGAGCCTTCTACAGCTCTCGGACACATCGCTTCAGGTCCAACCCCCCTCGGCCCAGTGGGTCTGACCCAGAGTTACGGCACCGACTTCCCGCCAGCTCAGCTGTTACACGGGTTGGAGCCCCCCGGTGGTGAGGTTGGTACTGGCTGAATACGATAAACCTTAAACAGTCTACTGACTGCTGGGCCTGTGTACGCTTTGATCGTCTGCTGTTTGAACACACACAACAAAAGACAATAAAAGTGACCATCCAAACATACACAGCCCCGAGTGGTCAAGTTATTGAAGCCTGTTAGCTGTGTAGGCAACATGATGAACCACAAAAAAATGGAAGTAATACAAATACATAAAACACTTGTTTATTCGTATTTTCTTCCATTTCCTGCTGCTCAGCCAGCTAACACAAAGCATTCCTATTTGAGGTGCGAATGCTTTCAAGAGAAAATGATTGCATTGTATGTAGTTCTGGTAAGGGCTAATAGTGTACATGGTAAGTTGCACTGACACACACCTTTTTTAATAACTGACTCATTTAAAAATGAACCCATTAGTGGGGGTGAAATGCTGCCCCGTTGTTCAGGTGGCATAACGGCATAACTTTGTACCTTTACTGCCTAAGGTTTGTTCTAACAACATCCTTAATACATCAGAGCCACATGGCTGACTGCATGAAGACGACCCGCCCCCTGTGTAAATATAAATGAAAAATACAACAATATTAGTTTGGGGTATATACGTACACCTATTAAGGCATTAAAATAAATATATATTACATTTAATGTAATAATTCATTCAATTAATATTCATTCATTAACTATTTCAAACTCAGTACCTGAATGTGTTCATTAGCACTGTTGAACAAAAGGGTTTTGGTTACTGACCGACGGCTGGCAAATCAAAGGCCAACGTGAGGGGTTTTATCTTTTTCCAAGATTTTGTTTACATTTTCTGCTTTATTTGATATGATAATGAGCGAGAGAGAGAGAGAGAGAGAGAGAGAGAGAGGGAGAGACAAGAGGGACGAGGCTGAAGCAATGACTCAGCCTTTGGTACGTTTTCAAATGTAAGATGATTTAATTTGCATTTATAAAATGCAGCGAAAAGCAGTAGTCATATATTTTAACTTAGTCCAAATAGAAATTATTATAAATTTTTGTAATAATTCAATCACCAATACAAAACTGGCCTGGATAATTCGATCGGCCTCGTGCCTCAAAAATAAATCTTCTGCATACGCGCCAACACATACTTTTCTACCAAAGATGGGATAAATCAGTTGCAGCAAGACTTATATTATACCCAATATAAGAAAACTAATATTAGAATCCCATTTTACAGTTACCTCCTTGGTCTCCTCTTCATAATGTGAAACACGGATAAGATTGTTGGCATTTTGTACTACTAACTTGAGGTTTATATTGTCTCACTGGTGGATATCATTATTTCCCCCACCTGAATCCTCTGAAACAGTGCAGCTAATGATTGAACCCTTTGCCGTAGATGGACCTTCATCACGGGTGCAAAACTCAGTTGTCCTTCAAAGAGCAGAGCAATGGATGAGTGCAATAAAACGTGTCGGAAAGCTGAACTCAACTAGCGTAGTAAATTTGTTTTAAGAAGGATCAGAGCTGGCCTCCAAACAGTCCAAACAAGATCTTTGGTGCACTTTTTACTAACAGTATCCTTACTGGATACATACGGAGACAGTAGGAAAAGAGTGCACGAGCGCTTTAACTCTACAGGATACCACACTTTAATGACTGTTCCATGTAGTGGTGGGACTACAGCACATCAGTTTTTATGGCATTAGAAAGTATATTTTTCCCAGTGCCATTAGAGCTGAGCCAGTATGCTGTGCAAGGCTTGTGTATGCTAATGCACCCTCACACCTGCAGTTTCCAATTACCCCAGAGGAATGGAGCCAAGACTCAGTTTGCAGCCACCAGCAATAATATGAGTAATGGCGAAATTGCACAATGTCCTTTGTGGAAAATTGAAGGCAAAAAAAAGAGAAGAAATCATTTAAGAGAGGCTTGGAGAGGGTATGTAACAAGAGGCAAAAAAAGGAGAGGAAAAGGCCGGCAGAAAGGTGCACCGTGGGGAAGAGAGCGTCTTGCCTTGGTCACCTCTTGGTCACCACACTTCTCCATGCAGATTTTTCTGCTTTTAACATCACTTACAGCAGTATAGCTCACGAGCTGTCAACTCTGGGGTTTTCAGTTTGATGCTGTTTGATGCTTTCAGCATCAGCATCAAACAAAAAGAGGTGATCTGAAATCAAAAGGCATCCGCTTAGATACATCCGTCTTGTTTCTCTGAATCATCTCAGCTCCTCAATCATCAGCGCTCTGGTTGATATCTGATTTTTTGTTTTTGCTTTTTTTTTGTGCTTTGCGAGCCGACTGCTTTTTCCCTTTCTTCTGCTCTCTCTGCTCGGCGCAGACTGAGCCAACTACGCTGATTAGATATTTGTTTTGACCACGTGAGAAAGAGAGAGAAAGACAGATGACACTTGATAGGCCTATTTTCTGGGTATTGAGCTGCTGATGGTGTGTGCGTGTGTCAGACAGGAGGGTATTAGGGGTCCTGGTGGCTGCCGGCCTTGATAACAGGGGGCGGAAAATCAATCCCCCCCTGTGACAGCCATGTGAGTAGCCCCGCCCCTCTATTCCCCCGCCCCTCCTCCTTCCTGCTATTTCTCCCTTTTTTAACATCTGCCTGTCACTTAAAGGGGATCATCTACAACATGCGTGCAGGAAACCATAAGCACAGAGTATAACTATGCATGTTGCACCTGGTAAAAGCCCTGGCAGGATTAGCGAGTTGTTTAAGTTGATTACGGCGAGGAACACATGTTCAGGTCATCGCCTCTCTGACTGCACAATGTTATTGCTTCAAACATTGTTCTTCTCAGCATACTCCCCTCTTTGCTTTGCTTTTCTTCCCTCTCCATCCACAATCCCCCACTTCCTTCTCCCTCTCTCCCCCAATGCAAGCATGTGTGTATGTTTCTGTGCGCGTACGTGTGTGTGCACAGGCTGAATGTGTTTAAGGGGTGAGGAGGGGGGCATCAAATCCGTCGAGAGGACTTGGCAGTTGCTGCTCTCCCTCTCGCTTCATTGCTTCGGTCCTCCCCAAATCCTATTTCACGGTGCCAAGCATCCGCTCCCTGGGATCTCCACAGCTCCCATCTCCAGACGCAGGTTTAAGCCCCTCTCTTGGCACCCGGACTGGGCATGAAGAGAGGAGGCATGTGAAACACATCAGCACCGCCAGAGACAAAAACGCACCTATTATAGTTGCTCAGCGAGGAACCGGCGCCCTGCAGTGTGAGCAATGCTTACTCACACAATCTCAGTCTCTCATACTGTGTTAGATACATTCAGCAACCTCTGGCATGGCTTGCTGGAGGGGTCACACGTGAACCTGTAAAACTAGTTCACTCAAATGCACATGCAGTCATTCATCAAGTAAAATCAACCGGGCTATCACTAAACACACTCAAAAAACTCATTCAGTCAAGAAACAATGAATCTCTGGAGGTTTTGATAGGCCTAGTCGTTGCCTTCTGTTGCCTACTCCAATTACAACTAATCATAGCATTTAATTATCTCCCAAATTACCTGAATTTAGACTGCAGGGCCTTTGGATGGATGCACCCTACACTAAAAAGCAACTGTGTTTTTGATTAGCAGCCACTAGATGGCACCAAATACTTGAGTTTACGTTTTTGTTGGACCATCAAGTAAGGTCTTTATCAAAATAATACACCATCATGATGACCTTTGATAGGGATTCAAATGTACCCGTGAGGTGCATGAAGCATGATACCTACTTGAGACCTAGGCCAGTTTTCCATGAATTTTCTGATGCACTGATGACTGTAGTCAATTCTGAATACTTATCAATTTCTATATCAATTTTGGGATTTGAAAAACATCTCTACCTGTGTCCAATGCTTTGCTGTGAAATCTGCCTTTCCAAACTAACTGCAGTTGTTCCTCAGAAACCTCATCCTTTGGCCCATTATCTTTATTCTTACACTGGGATCAATTCAAATAATTATAGGTATAATCGGATCCACTGTTTGTGCTGACAAAAGAACAGCAGCTCGTCAGCAGCTCGTGCTGCAACACTAGCTGAAATGTTTAAACTACACATGAAGAAGAAAATGATACTCAAAATCTGTCCAGTGTTGAAAAATAAACCACCTCACTGGAAAGCAGTTTAAGGTTACAGCCGATAAACAACCTATCCGCGTGTAGAAATGTGCTAATTCAACCTTCATTGTCTCAAATTTAAGCAGATTTCTTTTTAGTCGAGCAGTCGCATTCTTACGTTCATCAACAGTACAGAGGAGCTTCTGTAAAATATTATTGTTGGGTCCCTGTTATCCCCAACCTGCTGCCCCGTGTGCATACCGGTGTATCAGTGTACAGAAATATCTGCAGGGCTTTCATTAGAAACCCCCAAAACTACAGTTGTGTCTGCACAGAATGTCCTATAAATCTATTTGTGAAGAGATTTGACGTGTCTGGATTTCGACCATGACACTCATTACGATGTATTAATAATCTGTCTCAGATTCGCAGATGGCAGATTCTTCCCAGGCACGCCTGATGGCAGCATGAGGAAAGTAACCCACTATCTCATATGTAGCTCAGAAGGACGGGACGAACTATGACCTAGTTCCTTCACTCAGACA
The DNA here is from genome assembly GCA_021346845.1 of Apeltes quadracus. Classification (NCBI taxonomy): domain Eukaryota; kingdom Metazoa; phylum Chordata; class Actinopteri; order Perciformes; family Gasterosteidae; genus Apeltes; species Apeltes quadracus. The sequence continues at coordinate 7,103,812 of CM037932.1, read as the reverse complement.
GAGCAGTAATAGTCAGTCAGCCACGTGGTGATCAAAACCATAGCAGTGACCATTATCTGATAAATGTTCATCAGTGTAAAGTTTTTTTTAAAAGCCCAAAGCTTTTTTTTCCAGAAACGTGAGCTTTTCTTGCGTTGTTATTGTAGTGCATGAAGGCATTCTCATATCTGCTTTGGTGGCACTGCATGAGCTATATCTTAAACTTAAACTGGAGTGTCCCTCTTGGAGTTTCCTTGAATGCTTTCCCTTCCCTGGGAAAACGCGATGAAATGAATAAATGGATAAAATGTAAGACATGTTCCCTCTAAGGCTGCCTAAAAATAAGGAAAACATGGTGCCATACGGCTGCCCTGCCTACTTAAAAACCGCGTGCGTGCTGGTTGCCCAACCTCATGCAGCTGGTGGCATTTTGCTATTTTCTGCCTTCCGCTGCATGACAACGACACGAAACACAACATGCACATCACCATCCCACCCCATAAACAAAGAGCAGGATTTAATGTGTCCGCAGAGGCAGACTCATTATTACACACTGAGTCCCCCGAGGTCTTGAGGGAGGTAAACACAGCATCACACGTTAGTAGGTCAGAGCTGAACAGGCTGGATTCTTATTTATTATTTATTGTTCATGCGCTAATTGAAAGTCATATTACGTCTGCAAATGAAACATCCGGGGCAGAGGACCATACCAAAATGGAGACCGCATCCTACTTTAGAATTTCTCTGCGCTAATACATGCAAGCGGGTTGAGTACAGTTTTTGTTGGGTAGCTGCCGTTAATGTGAGCTTCTGTAACACAATATTAAGTGTGAGCTGTGGCTTCAGGGTTCTCTTGTTGTGTTAACTTGGTCTTTTCGTAGCCAAGGGTTTTAATTCTTTCAACATTTTAAACGTGTGTGTTTGTTAGCATTATGGCGTTAACAACTCACCTTGGTTACATGTGTTTGATTTCTTTTTTCTCATATTCAAGCAAAGAGGATCAACATCCCAAAGCAGTTCATGTGGAAAACTGTGGCTACATAGCAGACCCTGCTTCCCGGTAGCCATTCAAATGTATGTAATTTGTTAAAGATGACTAACATTTTTATTATATCGATTAAGAGCAATAGCTAAGAACAGCTTCTGGCCTCTCCGGTAATGAAACTCCCTTTGAGCTGCCTTGGCTGTTTGAGCCCCCACTGAATTCATTCAAAGGCAATTTAGAGAAAGTGTGTATAGTTAAAGTAAGTTGCAGAATAAGGTAGCTGGCATTTAGGTCATGTGAAACTATTTATTGAAACCTATAATCAGCAATGTTGCAATGAAACTAGCAACAGTATTTAAAACATATAGAATCACCTCTGCCACCTGGCGCTGGATATCAACAACAATCCAATCTAAATACGTTACTAATGCTGTTTTGCCTTGAATTTAACATTAAATACATTTAGCTGATAGCACGTCTGTAACATAAACTATTTTGTATCGCTGGTTTCATGGAGTATTGTAATTATGAATATATGTCTAAAATAAATCCTATATTGTGGATCGCCGCATGTGGAAGGCACGCGCGTGTGTATTCAGATTACGTTCCTCGCAGCGCTGAGGAGTAACCGAAGTGCGCATGCGCACCCCGTCATCTGCGCCGTGGACGTTACGCAGAGCGGCACGCAGACAGCCTCCACGAAGGAGCGTCTCCTGCGAGAGATAAAAATACGGTTAAACCAACGAGAGAAGTGCGGCGGGGAGACCCGGAAGGAGACCCGCAGCTTCGGTGGTTCGCGTGCGGTGAAATTGCGCCTGAAATGTAGCCAGTGGCGTCGGTGCGCGCGGTCGGAATCGCTCGGTCTCTGCATGGCTCTTCTCCGTGATGCCATGAAAATCACAAGAGCCGACTGAGACACCGCTGCTTGTCGCTATCACGGACACCGCGGCGGTGGTGGCAGCGAAGGAAGAGGAGCAGGAGGAGGAGCAGGAGGAGGAGGAGGAGGAGGAGGAGGAGGTGGAGGAGCGGGTGGTGAGCGATGGCTGCTGCTGGAAAGATCCACGCTAGGTAGCGCTTGCAGGAGGAGCCGAGGGGGGAGCCGAACGTCTCTGTCACAGCAAAGTCGCGGCCGCAGGTGTCTCAAGGATGGATTTCACGCCGCTCCGCAACATCATCAGCAGATACGTAAGCCCCCCCCCGCGTCACTACTGTCACAGCTGTAGCTCCATGTCAGCATCCGCTCACACTGTTACATGTCTGTGGCCCCGCCGATTGGTGATGAACACCTCGCTCATCTCCCGGGGATCAACGTTCCCTTCGGGCTGCTTTGGCAGGCCATTGACTGTGGGCTTTGCAATGTGTGTGTGTGTGTGTGTGTGTGTGGAACTGAATGGAGAAGGTGCCAGTAACTGCAGATGCCGGGATGGCTGGTGAATGTGCAGAATAGAAATGACTCCGGCTGGCACAGTTAAAAGGCTGTAGAGAGTTACGTTTACTGCCTTATGGCTTCCAGCCTGCAATGGTCTGCAGAGGAAATATGTCTCTATCAGGGCTCCGTGTTCGTATCCACCTCCAGCCTGATGAGAGTTATAAGTTGGACATTTTAATTGGAAAGCCCTTGACGGAAAGAGTCATGATAACAAATGAAATGACGTTGTGCTGCTATATCTACATCGCTGGCGCGTCTGGTCCGAACGGGCCGGTGGTTGGCGGCTGAACTGGAGAACCAAGCACCTATTGGGAAGTAACTCTGACAGGTGTGGCGATCAGACTGGGCACCTCTGGAATATCGTCACATCTGCAATGTAGCGCCTCCGACCCCTTTCCCTCGACCGTGAAGCAGGCGCAGGTGCAGATCAGTGTGAGCGTGTGTTTGTGTTTGTGTGCTCATTTAGGTTGTTTTTGTTGGGCTCATGCCAGTGATGTGTGTGTGTGTGTGTGTCTGCGTGTGGTGTGTGTAGTAAGCGCGATTTACGGGAGCGGCGGAGGTGAGGTGGGAGGGATGGGGTCAATAAACACGCCCCTCATCTCTCCATATTTTCCTTCTGCCGCTTCATTCATCAGCATCTGTTGACTCAGAACTGGAGGGTTGTTTGATGTATATCTGGAACTCCTGTCACTTGTATCACACTCTATTAAATCCATGTTAAGCCATATTCTGAACCGCTGCTCCCTGACTGAGGCCACGTAGAAGAAGAACAACATGCAAGGTGATTAACATGTAATGTGAGTAAGGCGGCCGAGACTTTTCTCTGGACAGATAGAGCAGGAAAATCCCGTCAAGGTCCCCAACCAAATGTTGCCAGTCTCTCTTACTTTCAGGGAATTTGAGATTCCCAAGAAAGAGAAGAAGCTCAATTAGTAAAGATTCAGCTAGGAAAGGATGTGCTTTGATTTTGTCCACTGTACTCCCTTGGGAATGTCCTTTCTGCATCCTGTCCCGTATTATCACACTGCTTTGATGTATTTTTGTATCCGGAAAATTAGTATTTTTAAACTTCTGTTGCACCTACCACCTCTCCCTTGCTTGTTTTTATCCTGGTTTATTGGCAACATTGTCACATATTTGTACTTATTATTTGGTTAGGTCCCGCGCTCGTTTCCTTTTTAGGATTGTTTACACAGTCCACAGCCATTGTGAGGATGGAGACGGGCATTCAATGTTTGACTTTAAAAAGCACAAACTTAAACCTCAAATGGATTCATAGAAAGAAGCAACACAGTAGGAAGGAATCAGACAAGTCAAAAAGTATTGCAGACGTCAGATAAAAGACTGGTTATATTTCAGGATGCTTACGTTTATTATTTGAGACGACGCAATGATTTGCCTGGTTCCTAAATCGTTATCTACCGTCGGTTTATAAGCTGTGAAGAGAGTAAATGCTGCTTCCTGAAATACCCTCCCTGAAAGTCCCTCCGATCTATTCGTCACACAACGAAGGCTGTGCCTTCTTTAACTGCAAATAAGCCTGTTTTCCAGCTCGTGGAAAATTGCTGGTGAATTGAGACTGTGTCGACCAGCGAATCGTTTTTATGAAGAAAAATAGTGTGCAAGGGTGTTTTGCAGTGCGTTAAGTTAAATGGGAAATTTCTGTTGCGTAACAACTTTAAAAAAAAAACAACAACTCTTTTCACCCTGTTGGTGTAAAATAACATATAAGCACACATGCAACAAGACATGCAGTATAAAAGGATTTTGTGTGTGTGTGTGTTTGTAATACTTGTCCACAGTGTTTCCCTTTATAAAACGGCCTCTTGCGATTCATATCAGCCTTCTCCTGTCCTGGATTGACCCTGATCCCCCCCTCTCTGTCCTTACCCTCTTATCTATATAAGAGAAGGTCTTTAGAAGGGGTTTCTAGATACTCGACAGCTCTTGGAGTCCCCCTGACCAGCGCTGGAAGGTAGAACACAACCTGCTAGATCACTGTTTGCCACGTTATCTGCCACAAATGGTTCCGGGCGGTCTATTCCTGGCTGCCGCCCCCCCTCAGGCATGCGGCCCTGGCGGAGAGACAGAGGTGACAGAACACGTAGGATTTGTGTTTTGGGCAGAGCTTTGCCGTGCCTGCTCGTGGGAATCCTTTCCAGCAGCGTGCCGTGGACTCGGAGGTGCCAGAACGAGACGTGGGGGTCCGAGCCTGCGGTCGGCTGTTGGTCGGTTTTTTAAAAGCCGACGTAATGAGTAAAAGGAGTTTTTTTTTTTAGAATACAGACTGCAGCGGCGGGAGGAAAAGGAGCGAGGAGAAGGAGGGGCGAGGAGAAGTGGCACAGCTGGATTAAAGACTTATGTAACAGTTGGATCACAGCCAGTCAAGTGGGAGAGTGGGAGCAACATCAGAATACTAATGTGGTCATTTTATTGTAATCTTCTCATATTCATCCTTTGATGTTGTGCTGGCATATAGTGATTTGCATCACCACTGACCGCTGTGGAGACAGTGGATGCAGGCAGAAGGTCACTATTTGATTCATATTTTCCAACCCAAACACTGTTACATGTTGTGCGTCTGCACCTGTGTCGCGATTTCTGCAAAATGTTACTGTTACACCAGAAAAGGGTGCTTCCTTTCCCGAATAGCTACTTCTCCTCTCCTCACTCACATTAGTGTTGTCGTCGCTGCTGCTTTTGATATTTACTCTTTCATCCCAATTTGGACAAAAAAAGGTTGTTCACAGAGAGCGAAATCCTAATTGAACCAATAAAAGCACAATAATGTATATATGCAGTATATTGTATGCACACATTTAATGAAAACCTATAATAACCTTATAATCTCAGATATTTAGATTAATGAGTAAATCCTACACATTTGATCTTTATTATATACTTAATGCCGCCTATCTGGTCCTTTGCATGATGCACCTGCCGACATAGCTGTCTATTTCTGCATCCTCTGTTGCTATGGCGTTATTGGCCAACGAGTAGTAGTGGTGTATGTCGAACAGGTAACCTCTTTCCTTTTCATCTGATCAAGGTCTCAAGGCTCCTTTTATCTTTGCTCAAAGCTGTGGCAAACTTCACAGCTTTTAAAATGAGAATATTGAAATAATTTTCCTACATTGACCCAGGAAATATTGTCTTGTAATTTGACGGTAGCATTAGTGGAAAATAATGCTATACAACTTTGAGTTTTCTAGTTTCACCGGCTATTTGTAAATGTATTATTAGGTATAACGGTATTTAAGTTAATGAATTGCACCAATAAAGGTTAAGAAGTGTGTCAACTAGTAATGTTGAAATAATATATCTAACCTTTAATTGACCGTTTAATTGGCATTTGCATACATAGCCAAACACACTTCAGAGTCAGTAGTAGTCATGCCTTTATAATCAGTGGAAGAAATTATTATATTATAAAAATATTTTTGACCCTCCAATCAAAACGGGTTGTATATCATTAGCCAATGAGTTTGCCCAGTTAGCTACATTCAAGTTACAATAGGCAGCTCTACAAATTCATAGTGTTATTTTTATGCCTTTTACATGATTCAATTCCTTTAAGAATCATTCGAATTAGTTCTAACATATTTCCATAACATTGACCGTGGAATTGAGCTATACATCTACCACATCCTGCGCGTCGTGTCGTGTATTCACTGTTTGTGTCTTTCTGCATCCCCTGTCCGGTTAACATGAGTAGTTAATTATTGGAGAGCTCCATCAGAGGAATTTGATGTGTAAGTTAATGAGTGAATTTGTCTGGACCCGCAAAGCTGTGCCTCTGCAGCACAGCAGGGCGAGACGGTGGAGGGAAGGACAAGACCCAACTATTTAATCAGGCCAGTTAATGGTGTATACATTTTATTACTCCTCTGCAGTAGAAAGAAGCTGTAACATGGGGACGGATCATTGCACTGCCAGGGCAGTTTTCCCACGATGAACTATGCACACAAATAGTTCTATTAAAAGGTCTAACTAGAGAGGCTTTTTAAAACATGGAAGGAGTTGCAGTGCTTCTTTGCTGTTATCAAATGCATCTTGTCGCTGTTGTTGATTGACAGTGATGTAAGACCAGCCTCTCTGCTAGGACACGGTTTTATGTTGTTGATAAAGACAAAGCCTCCGTGTCCCGCATCGGACCGGCCTGCCACGTTGTGTGACGGTGCAGCGGAGCGAAGAGGGAGGTGTCTGGCACCAGTCTGGGAACTGTGGGTTTAAAATGTGATAGTAGAAGTGCAACACAGCGGATATGCAGTTTCACAGTCATGATATTATTAAGGGTCGTTACTGCTCCCTTATTGTTTTCATTATGTCTTTTTGCACACAGTCCCTACTTTGTGCTGCAACTGCTCACCAACCATTTCCCTCGGGACCAATACGGTTTTGTTTATCTTTAAAAAGATCTGCTTCAGCTTTTTTAGGGGTTTAGCTGTTTTTATTTTATCCTTTTCAATTGTTCAGGACTGTTTGTTGGATGACAAACCCGTCATGATGGCCATTTCTCTGTTACCCTAAACAGACAAAATAAAAAAAACAATGCAAATCACCCAGTTTTCACAATGAACAATTTGATGTCGGATGAGTAATAATACGGTTATATTAGCCGTCTAAAATGAAGCGAGGCAGGATTATTTAATCCATGTTGGAGGAACAGAGCCATGTGAGTTGGCTGTTGACACGGTTTTGATTTAAGGCCAGTGAACGTGACCCTCTGCACGACAGATTGTGTGTGTGTGTTTTTTTAACTGCTAAATTAACCAAAAATAGCAGTGCTACATCATCTGGTCAAAGCCTTTTTTACTCATCAGTCTTCCAGCTTCTCAACCTGTCTCTTTTTTCCTCCCATCCTTGATGCCGTTATCGCTGTGACTGTTGTCATTTTCTTTCTTTTGTCCTCTTTGGCCTCCTGCTCCCGCTGCTAACACCGCTTCAATTTAACACTCTTATTCTGCCTCACTTTGTCCCTCTGGGTCACGGTGCCCCCAACCATAATGTTGTGGAGAGGCCTCCAGTCGTCTGACGCTGTTGGCTCGAAAGACTATTTTTATCCCACGGGCAAGCACCTGTTGGTCACTGTGGATGAGTTTAGCCGTGTGACTCGTTTTCCTTATTGCGACTCTGTGTTATGATGCCGATAAAGTTGCAGGTTTGAGGTGATTATTTTTAAACGTGATTTTTATGTCCATACTTAATGATGTAAGTATGTAGAAGTTGTCCTGTCCAAACTTAAAAAAAAAGACGGATTTGAATCTGCAAGGTCACAGAGGAGACGCATGGACTCATTTTGTCATTGGCAGTGATGAGGTAAAATATCTGCTAAAATGTTAAGGACATTTTGAGCTTGTTGCAGAACTTTTTTTGCTAGTGGTCAACACTTCTGCTTTGAGCTGTTACAGGCAGGCTGCTTTCCAAAGGCCTCGCTCACACTGCGTTCACACCAAAGCAGTAGGAGCCACGTAGGAAGCCGGATGGAAACAAGCAGCTGAACGCCCAGGTCCCTCAACTTTTTAGTTTTTTTTCTCTCTTCCTGCAATAGTGCCTCATGAACACCGTAGAAAAAAAATATGTGCTGGGCTAAACAGAATGCACCGTGTTAGTCCCCTGGGAGCTTATTTTATGAAACATATAAATGAGAGATGAATTGAGTCGGAGGAGTGTGTACCCACAATGCAATGTGCATTACAGCACCAAAAACCAACAAGTTGTTTTTGTTCCGTGTAGAAGAATAATGCAAGCAGCAGATTGCAGAGAGGTACTGCAGGAAGAAGGATACGATAAATGATGAAACCACACTTGTGACTAAGCCGATACCACGCACACACATTCACGTAGATGACCTCATCCCTCAGGCCGCTCTGTGAGTCGTTGTAGCGACTGAAGTTGTGCGACAGTCTCGTGTAACGTTCTGTTTCCTGACTGCACTGTTTAATCCAGTTCCGCTTCTCCTAAACTGTCATTCGTAAAGTGATCCCAGGATGAGATTGTCTCGTTGTCTCTCTTAATCAAAGGGCTTGTTTTGTTTGACCAACAGTCCAAAACCCATTTTTACAATAATTTAAAAGAAAAGCAGCAAATCCTTTTATTTCAGGAGCTTGAATTAGTGAATTGTGAGCATTTCTGCCTGATAAAGGACTTGATTCATTGTTTGTCAAACTACTCTGTGATTAATTTAGTAATTAACGAATAGTCCAATGATTTTCCCATTAGCTAGTGCTGGTAAATATATCTATTAAGTAAAGATTGTCATATCGTTGCTTAATAGGCATCATCAGAAGATAGAATAGATGTTATCAATGTGTACGTTTGCCTTTTATTGCCTGCGTTGGTTGTAAGGTGTTTGAGGGGGCGCTGATGGAGATGGTAAATGGCTTACGTGTTACAAGAGAACACATTACCGAGGTTGAACGGTGTGATTCAACCCCCACTTCTTTTCTCTCCTCCTGTATTGCTATTTATAACTACACATCTCTCTCGCTCTCTCTCTCTCTCTCCATCAGTGCATGGGGGAGGAGATCTGGTTGGACAGTCGAACAGTGTACATCGGTCATAAAGAACCTCCTCCGGGGGCCGAGGCCTACATCCCTCAGCGTTACCCCGACAACCGCATCGTCTCCTCCAAGGTGAGCGAGCCGCAGGCCGTGAGTCAGAGAACCATAACAATGTTCATCATCTTCCCGTGTGCCTGTTTTTGCCTTTGGACAACCATGTCATCGCTCTCTTGGCCATGCTTTTAGGGACGACACATTTCTCTTTGCGTGTCCGCCGCCATTTCTCTCGCCAGAGGGACTGCAAGATAATGCGCTTTTTCCCTTTTGGTTCTTATGTGATAATAACTCTGCTGTCGCTTTGTCCCCCCCCCTGCATCACCCCCCCCCCCCCCCCCCCCCCCCCCCCACCCAGTATACCTCCTGGAACTTCATTCCCAAAAATCTGTTTGAGCAGTTCAGAAGAATCGCTAACTTCTACTTCTTGGCCATATTTCTGGTCCAGGTGAGAACAGTGAAACTAAGGCATTAATCTCCCAACTGTCTGTTATTTTGCGCTTTCTCAAACAAGGACCTACACCAGCCGAATTCTAATCAAAGTGAGCAGAGTACACTTAATGACGTTTGAAATGTAGCAAAAGCGGTTGGATGAACTGCGGCGAATGTTGGTTCAGACAAGTAGACTTTACTTTAGCTCAAATTAGCGTGAAATCTTTTCAAGTTTTCTAGTTCCACAGATCCAATAGCAAGTGAGACACTCTGCCCTTGCTAACTCTGAATAATCGTTATGTTAGCATATAAAAAGACATATTCTTGGAAAATGAACACAAATAATCAGCTATTTATTAGTCTGTGCTCTGAAAAGAAAGGACGCAAAGCCTTTACTCTATCTTTTCTTATAGTTTCTGACAATATTAAACTGTGTAGACCGTGGGGAAACTGTAGAAACCATTAGGTATGATGCTGTGCTGGATTACATTTTTACATCAGTTTAAGCTTGCACAGGTTGGATAAAGGTCTGTCCGTCTAAATCAGAGAGAAGCGGCTTTTTCGTGGAGCCACTATTTTTTAACAAAATGTTAAATAACCATGCAGGGACGAATTCGTCACAGAGCAGCAGGAGGAGGCTACAACTCCAGTAGACCAGAATGCTGCACAGCCACAGCCGAGGGTCTTTAGTGTGCTTGTGTTTCTTCAGCAGCATCTGAATAGGACAGACGGGTCATGGCAGACATTGTTGTAGGTCCTAAAACAAAACAAGTAAACTATCCCAGGATGGGGTGCAGATGGAGGCCATCAAACATGATTTAACTACTCTGATACTTTAAAGGTGCCAGATTGGTGCTTGGTTACTTATTACAGAAGCTGTTCCCTGCTGCACTTCCTTACTCAGCGTTGCTTTGCATCCTCTCCCTTCTCCTTTCTGTGTCTCCGCCCCCCTCCTCCCCCCTTCCCCCTCATCCCTCCCACTCTGCCTTGCAGCTTATCATCGACACCCCCACAAGCCCAGTCACCAGCGGCCTGCCCCTCTTCTTTGTTATCACTGTCACCGCTATAAAACAGGTACGACACACACAGACTTCCAGGGAAATACTGCCAGCAACAATCCCCTCCTCACACAACAAGTCCCGGCCTCAAATACCCCCCCCCACACACACACACACACACACAGACAAGCTGTCCACCAATCGGCAGCTCTACTATCTGAATATACACAGTCCTCTCCCAGTGAAAGGACATGCCATTGAATATGTCTGGTGATGTGAGAAATATGATAATGAATGGTCTTCTCTGTTAATCACTCCACCGCGTCCTGGTACTGAGGGACGGGGGGAGTGTCAGATTGATAGAGCTGCTCTGGCTAAGGGAGTATGAGCCTTGTTATGACATAAATCTAAAACATGACTATTTGCTAAGGCTAATTAATTACGGTGTATAACTTTCACCCTCGCCTCCCTTGATCTCATACTATGCTCTTCTCCTCAATAATCTGTAATCTTTGTTTCCAACACATCCTTTGGCCTTTGAATCTTGTTCCTCTCTCTCGCTGCTCTCTCAGGGCTACGAGGACTGGCTCAGGCACAAGGCCGACCGCTCTATAAACGAGTGTCCCGTGGACGTGGTGCAGCAGGGGAAGGTGGTGAGAACACAGAGTCACAAGCTACGGGTAAGAATGGCCTCATTAGAGCAGCGCAGCGCCCGAGGCCGCCGGGCAACGCTGCAGCGCACTGCTGCGTAGATAGATGTCCTTTGCTGGAACGCTCTCACTCGCCGCTTCTCTTCCTCTCAAACTTTGTTCGCTTCCTCTCTGACTCTCCTGTTTCTTTCCTATCAATTCACTTCCCTGAAATTGTAGTTAAATGGACAGATCTGGTGTTCCACACTGCACTATGCAGGAGCCCTTTGGCAAGTGGAGAGGGCCGATGTATTTCATGAATTGGGATATTTCTGTCATCCTCCGGTGATGTTCTCCTATGTCCTTCTGAGGCAGCAGATCAGTGCTTGGCTATTTTGCTTGTCTCTTTCTTGCAAATGTTTTACTTTTTTTGTTGTTTGTTTTGTTCAGTATTATTTGCAATGTCATCACCTTTTTAGAAAAGTAGTGTTATTGTTACTGATGATAACTGCCTGACAGATTATGTTGAAAACAAATTGAGTACCTAATTTAATTTAATTCAGAAATTTGAGGTCAGTACAAACATTGTGGCCGACTGCCCTGTTTCTGCATCTTCTTCCTTAGACGAGGTTTAATCCTCTTGTTTTGTCTGTAAACCCAAACCTTAAGTTGCTCTTCAAAGGGCTGCTCGGTGCTTGTTTGCCGAACCCATTGATCATGTGTCGGCACAGAAATCTGGGAACTGAATTATTGATAAGCACGAGCAGTTGCCACCTTTAAACACAGGTGTTGCCAAGGCAACTTGGGATCAAAAGTCTGAACGGAACAGACCGGTGGTATTAAATATTTTTGGTATTGTTAATACACATATACATATATAGACGTTTTTGTTTTATACGGTGGTTGTATTCCTGGTAACATGTACTGGTGAAGATTCCTTTAGAAGAACAGAGCCGGCATATTGCGCTGCAGATATCTATCTGGCTTCATCCCGGCGTACATGAAAACAAAAGTGTGAGACCTCGTAACCAGAGTTTCTAGCTCAGCATCTCCTTTGTAGGGTTTGTAGGGGTAGAACGGAGGTGATTAGGGTGTGAATTGGGAGCAGGAATAATTCTGAATATAAATGAGAGAGCGTGTGTCATGTGTATGGTCACCGTGGAGATGGGATTTATCAAAGCTTAAGCTGCTCCGCATGCATAATCTGTTATGCAATTTCTCAATCCTTTTAAAAAAAAAAAAAAAAAAAGGTGCCGTATGAACACGATTAACCGCAGGTCTTTGTCCTTAACTATCTGTGTATACTTGAATCTCTCTATAACATACGAGGTGTGTCTGTCCTGCCAGGTGGGGGACATCGTCATGGTGAGGGAGGATGAGACCTTCCCCTGTGATCTCATCCTGCTCTCCTCCAGCCGCCACGATGGCACCTGCTACGTCACCACTGCCAGCCTGGACGGGGAGTCCAGTCACAAGGTGCCAGGGCTCGTGCAGCATTTTCATTAGACTTCATACAGTTGATCTTTTAAACGGGCATCTTTGATCCCAAAACTGTGAAACTTCATGAATTAAATCTTGTTAATTTGAGTTAATTTGAAAGCATTTTATGTAAGAGTGTAAGAATTTTCCACTACTTGTCGTACAGCTGGTGATATTAAACAGGATATATTTATATAATGTTTTATATACTTTATACATTTTTTAATTATTGTAAACCTCAATTAACAACTGCAATGCATGTTTTTTGTTTGCTGACCGTAATATAACTTAATTAATTTAACCCAAAGCGTACATTCCCCTTATACCAAGTCTTACGTACGGCATGCGGACATGCATTTGTCCCGAAGGCAACGCCCTACAGTGTGAATGTATAATCAGATTGTACACACACACAGACATACGGTAGAGTGCTCCACCCACTGCGCTCAAACACGCCCCGAGGGTGACCCCCCCCCACCCCCCCCGATGGGCTCACCATCCCAGCATGCTGTCCTCCATCTGTAACAGCTCACCTCCCGGGTCCTTGAGATGAACTGAGGAGTCGACTCTGATTAGTGGCCGCGGGTGACATTTCCCTTTTGTTGTCTTCTTCTCCTTCGTCCCCCTTTCTCCACCTCCCTATCTCAGACCTATTATGCAGTTCAAGATACCGTGGCCTTTAGAACGGAAAGGGAGGTGGATTCGCTACATGCCACTATTGAATGTGAACAACCACAGCCTGACCTCTACAAGTGAGTGGGACACAGGCACGCCGATGCATCTCTGTGGTCACATTATCAGCTACGACCTCGGAGGAGGAGATATATTCCCTGTTAATCTGTGATCTGTGACTCTTTTGCAGATTTGTGGGACGCATCAATATTTACAAGGACAATGAAGAGCCTTTGTCAAGGTGAGTGTACATTTATTGTGGCCAAATTCTCTGTTTTTAGCTCTTGGCCACCTTTTTCTCAATTTGTTGAAACGTTTAAAATGTTTTTTCTGAAATAAAAAAAGCCAAGGATTGTGTTTCCCTCTTGCAGACCACTCGGGGCTGAGAATTTGCTCCTTAGAGGAGCCACACTGAAGAACACACAACATATTTATGGTATTAATAAAGATTCACTGCACAATGTTTGAGCTGAAGAATGGCCGTTGGGGTTATTGGCTTGGTGACTCTGCGTTTTCTCCCCCCTCAGCTGTCGCAGTCTACACTGGTATGGAGACCAAGATGGCGCTTAATTACCAGTCCAAATCTCAGAAGCGCTCCGCTGTGGAAAAGTATATTTAACGTCCCCACTGTGCCACCTGCTTGATCTAGATGTGAGGTCTGACGTATTGCTGTTTCCTCTCCCTGCAGGTCGATGAATGCCTTTCTGGTAGTGTATCTGTGCATCTTGATCAGTAAAGCGGTGATCAACACCGTCTTGAAATACGCTTGGCAGTGGTCCCCAGACCGAGACGAGCCCTGGTACAACCACAGGACAGAGAACGAGCGCCAGCGCCACGTGGTCAGTTCGTCAACCCCAAACTCAAAGGCACAGTCCAGACGTATCGTCTCCTTTGAAAGGTCACATCTCTTGTCCGCCTCCCCTTCCTCCTACAGGTGATCCGAGCATTCACAGACTTCTTGGCCTTCATGGTCTTATTCAATTACATCATCCCAGTGTCTATGTACGTGACGGTGGAGATGCAGAAGTTCCTGGGCTCTTATTTCATCACCTGGGATGAAGAAATGTTCGATGAGGAGCTGGGAGAGGGAGCTCTGGTCAACACTTCTGACCTGAATGAAGAGCTGGGGCAGGTACGCTCGCCAACAAGTGGCGGTATTTGCAGACGTGCTCTCGCCCTAAGCTCCTCCTTCCCTCACAGGTGGAGTATGTCTTTACCGATAAGACGGGAACTCTCACTGAAAACAACATGGAGTTTATTGAATGCTGCGTCGATGGGAACGTCTACATCCCGCACGCCATCTGCAACGGCCAAATCCTCAGCGCTGCCTCCAGCATCGACATGATCGACTCCTCGCCAGGAGGATACAGGAGAGTAAGTGCTGTAGGAGAACGCAGCCCAAATAGGCTGCTCTGTTATTGACATAGAGATGAGAATAATAACTACATATTTTACATGTTTGTGGATTAACTGACATGTCTCGTTTTTAAGGCAGGAGAACAAATGTTTGTTTTGCTGATCAACGCAGTGATGCAGCCACACGGATCCAGTTCATGAAAGCTTTTTCTTTGTCTTTGTAGTGTTTGTGGGGTGATGAGCCGTGTCTTTCTTGCGGTGTCAACCGTAATTAGTTACGGTGTAATAGAAAGAAAATTGTATGCAGTCAGCAGTAGCTGCAGAAGCCACCACAGATGTTAAGAGAGAGAGCAGAGAACTCTTACGTTACCGCTTTGTAGTTCTGGGAAATGTAGTTCAGTGTTGTTTTTAATACTAACAGGTAAACCAACGTGTTGCCTCTGAATGAATTCTGCAACTTTGTCACAAACTTCACCTGTTGCATATGTGAGATGAAAGTGTGTCTGTGAACGCAGGAACACGAGGATCTGTTTTTCCGGGCGCTGTGCTTGTGTCACACGGTGCAAGTGAAGGAGGAGGAGACGGTTGACGGCATCAAGAGGGGCATCCACCAGGGCAGGCCCACCTCCTTCTACATCTCCTCCTCTCCGGACGAGGTGGCTTTGGTGGAAGGAATGAAAAGGTGAACCCACTAAGAATAGCCATTTGGTAAATGACTCGGCGGTCCTTAAGTAATAAGGCATTTGCTCTCTTTGTCTGCACTAATTTGTGTAAGGGCCAATGTAAGAGAACCGTAGCCACTGTATTTACATTCATACTACCCCAATAAGCCTACTGGGATAAATGAAAGTCGAATGAGGACAGAGTGACTCGCGTGTAGCCCATCAAGAACACACTACAGGTTGACAATGAAGGACTACCGTTCCTGTGTGTCACTGGACTTCCTGGATCGTATTTCACCGTGAAGCATGAACGTGCACACACTATTTTCGGTCTGCACGTGGCCCAAGACACATTGCCCATGTCATAGTTTGCTTCTCTTACGTATTGCTTTCGCAGAGGTGTTAAACTCAAATAGGGTGTATGTGTGAGCTGTGGTCAGGTTACGTTGAATGCAGGTTGAATATTGTGTAGTTTATATTGATCCTCAGACTTACATGAATCATCTTGCTGTCTCTCTGTCTTTATGCTGTTGCCAGGCTCGGTTACACCTACCTGAGATTGAAAGACAACTACATGGAGATCCTCAACAAAGACGACGAGATCGAAAGGTCGGTTTCTTGTGGTTTCACCACAGGAGATGGAATTGAGTTGATGGCGTCGTGGTCACGCGTCGGCTACCTTCGAGGGAAAGGGCTCTTGGATTGTGTTACATGTTCGACAGAGAGAAACACCCAGGGTTGTTTTTAGAAACTACTCAATTCAATCAAAATGCTCCGACTGATGTGGAAGAATGAAAGGCAGTAGGATTCCATTAGAGAGTGGTTTTGTGGAAAGTGACAAATGTTCTGAGTAGGATGTGGTCATGTGGCCGCCCGCACTCTCCGCAGTGGCCTGTCGATAATGAACTATTTTAAGGAAGCCGGGGAGCTGGACACGGGAGGGGGGTTGCATCCTGCAGATGTAATGACTTTGCAGGGAATGGAAAAGCAAAAGGTTATAATCTCACACTTTAGAATCTTACTGTTTAGAGCATTTGCGGAAATGTTTTGTCATTTTCCACAAACTACTAAAATACCGTAACACCGTAGGCCGTTCTAGTGGTTTGCAGAAAATGCTAAATTTAAAGCTCAAACTTTTACTTTAGAGTTTGTGATTGTGGTTGGGGTCATGAGGTGAGGCGTGGGTGCACAAAATAAAGACGACGACCAACGATTCAAAAAACATAGTCTTGTGTTCATCAAAGAAACATATAAAAAACACCGCTACAAAAATCAACATAAATCTCTTGTTTTAATTCTCGTTCCTCCTCTGCAGCATGAGGTGCACCGTCTCTGTTTCCTCTCTCGAATCTTCTCCTTTTCTACCCTATCTTAAAAAGCTTAAAGATCCTCTAATCTCCAAACTAGAAAAAGAGAGAGCCGCGTTGGTCGGAAGTGGAAAGTTAAGATGAAGAAACCCCTTTATTGAAAGTCTGTCTCTCCTTCAGATTCGAGCTGCTTCATGTGCTGAACTTTGACTCTGTCAGGAGGAGGATGAGCGTCATAGTCAGATCGAGCTCAGGTAAGACGTCCTGAATGCTGTCGTAGTTTAAAATCCATGGATGCACACCCGGCTCTTTGCTCAGTTTGTTTGATTTTTGTTGTGTGTGTGTGTGTGTGTGTGTTTGTGGCGTCTCAGGAGAATGCCTGCTGTTTTGTAAAGGGGCCGACTCATCCATTTTTCCTCGCATCGTGGCTGGGAAGGTGGAGCAGGTGAAAGCCCGGGTGGAGCAGAATGCTGTTGTAAGTATCCAGTTTTGGTGCATTTTATCAGGCCAGTTTTGGGACAGATGTGATTTGAACAGTTGAAGAGCGTAGCTATGTCCTTAATATGATAACCATCCATCTTTCTCTTCTTCACTGCAATGCAGGAGGGGCTGCGGACCCTGTGCGTCGCTTATCGAATGCTGTCAGAGTCTGAATACCAGGAGGCCTGTCGTCACCTGAACGAAGCCAAGCTGGCCCTGCAGGACAGGGAGCAGAGGCTGGCACAGGCCTATGACATCATCGAGAAGGACTTAGTGCTTTTGGGAGCGACAGCAGTGGAGGACAGGTTGGTTGCTATGGATGGAGAGGGAGAGAGAGGGAGAGAGAGAGGGAGAGAGAGAATAGATTTTTTTTATATGCAGCAGTGGGAGCACAGTAGGGAAGATTAATGAGTCATGATGCTGTCTTCAAAATATAGTAATGACTCATGAGGGGTGAAAAAATGTTCTGATGACTCACTACTTTAACTGCTGTGCCCTTTGTTTTATTTTATCCGTTACGTCTGCTCAGTTAGAACTCAAGATGTGTTAGAGCCCTTACATGGTGGACCCCCAGTATAGTTTTCCCCAAAATAATGAATCGGGCATCGGACAGTTTGACTGCCTCGTAGATAAACCGGTGGAGGGCAGGGACAGGATTGGTCATGCATTGATAAGTAATCACCAGCTGGTAGTCGATTGGTTGATTGGATTTTTGATGGATGCTTCAACATGGAGGCCGAAGCCCTTATTGGCTTATCGATGTGCAGGCTCCAGGAGAAAGCCGCAGACACCATTGAGTCCCTGCACAAGGCCGGAATGAAAGTGTGGGTCCTAACGGGCGACAAGATGGAGACGGCGGCGGCCACCTGCTACGCCAGCAAGCTGTTCCGCCGCAGCACCCAGATCCTCGAGCTCACCAAGAAACGCACAGAGGAGCAGAGTCTGCACGATGTTCTGTTCGAACTGAACAGGACGGTTCTCAGACAGCGCTCTATTTCCGGGTATGAGACCAATAGTGAGCACGAGTTAAGAGTCAAAGCTCCCCGTTGATCGGTTTGTGTTGTTTTGATATTGTGATGCCAGGTTGTCTGTAGACTGCCTCGACTTTGGTCTGATCATCGACGGGGCCACTCTGTCCGCAATACTGAAGTCAAAACAGGAGGGCGCCGGTTCCGGCAACTACAGGGAGATCTTTTTAGAGATCGGTCGCAACTGTAGCGCCGTGCTTTGCTGTCGCATGGCCCCGCTGCAGAAAGCGCAGGTGAGACAGCTGCACCTCACCTAACGGATAGATGCTCGGCCTTGGCACATTCCTCAGTGACAAGGAGTGGAAGTGAGTGACTTTGGTCTTTTGCTTCTGCAGATTGTAAAGCTAATTAAAGCTTCCAAGGAGCACCCCATAACCCTCGCCATCGGCGATGGGGCCAACGATGTCAGCATGATCTTGGAAGCACATGTGGGCATTGGTAAGGATCCTCCACCGTTTGGTGTGGTAATTTCACAGTAGGCACAAGTTCGAAGACTCGAAGAGCCCTACAGTGCAATTTGGCTAGGTATACATCTGCGCCAGAATATCAAGGCGAAAAATCATCATAGATTGCGTAGTATAGACCCAGCTCCCAACCCAACTTTGAGAATAGATTATCGGCGACATTCGTTTTTATCGCCGATAAGAGTCTCACCATAACGCAGCACGATAACGCCGATAACGGCCCACCACCTTGGCAAGAATCCGTGTCAGATACCTAATTAGACAGTAGATTTAATACATTATTAAATATATAATTACAATTGTTAACTACATAGTGTATTGAACTTGGTTTTTTCAATTGACCACATATGCCGTCACGTTCATTTAGTAACACGTGCATGCACATGGTTTGTGAATAGCCAGTTGTGACTCACCTATATAATATTATATTAGTTGGCCTGTAGTCTCCACATTTAGCAGAAAACCACCAAAATTTCGTAGTTTCGTCATGGCTGTGTTCTCTTCCTAATCAGATTGTATGTCATCAAACACCTTTTTTTCCTCAAGGCATAATGGGTAAAGAGGGCCGACAGGCAGCCAGGAACAGCGACTACGCCATCCCCAAATTCAAACACTTGAAGAAGATGCTGCTCGTTCACGGCCACTACTACTACATCCGGATTGCTGAACTGGTTCAGTACTTCTTCTACAAGGTACGAGACGACTCACACGTTCTGATGACTTTACGCTAATTCCTATTAAAACACTGGGTTAAAAAAAAAAACGATTTTTGATCCATGAATCCTGGCTGCTACGTTCTCTCCTGTATTCGTGCCTACGATGATCAGTGTGGGCGTTTTCCACAGCAGGTAGCGGCCTGCCAACGGATTCAGTTTGCACTTTTGGCAGGCGAGCCCTTTGCGGCCCACTCAGCGAGCTCATAGAAGACCATCTCAGCTTGAACAGAAGTGTAGATGGGAGCATTTTTAGATTCTTCTAATCTTTTCACATGTAACTCATCACAAGCTGATCACTTTCTCTGTGCGTTGTTCTTTTTCTCCTCACTCTGAATCCCTCCAGAATGTATGCTTCATCTTCCCTCAGTTCCTGTACCAGTTCTTCTGTGGGTTCTCCCAGCAGGTAAGTACGTCACACTTCATGTGTCCTTTCTGCAAGCCCCCTGTGCAGTATGAGCAGCGCCGTTACATATTCAACAGTTAAACTGGCTTCCTTTAGTAAATCGTGTTTTTTTTTTTTTTTATGCTCATGTTTAAAGCTGCACTAATAAGTGTCAAAGAATCAACGCTCTCCTCTGCGGTTCCCCTCAGTAAACCCACTTAACGCTACCCGCCAAGCACCAAACGGCTGAGTTGACAATTAGCTGGTCTCAAAGAAGCACATCTAGCAGCTGAAGATCCTTCATTAGTTCACAGAACACCGTTGAAAGGAGACGTATAATCGCCAATTCTGCAAAGCCACAATTGTGAATGAAAGCTAACGTTTTCTGCTCCATTTAGAATTAAATAATTAGGTGCAACATGTTGGTTACAACAACATATTGGCTAAAGTAAGAATCTTTGCAGACGGCCTTCAGGTTAAGATGTCCGATGTCTTCTCTATTGTCTCTGTCCCCCTGCAGCCTCTGTACGACACCGCCTATTTGACGTTGTACAACATCAGCTTCACCTCCCTCCCCATCCTCCTCTACAGCCTGGTTGAGCAGCACATCACCACTGAGAGGCTCAAGAGGGACCCGTCCTTGTACAAGTCAGCGCTCTTCCGAAACGTGCATCTGTATCTTTTCCGTGACATTTATAACCCAATATTTATTTATTTTTAGTGAGCATCGTTTTTCTTCTGCGGTCTTCCGCAGGGACATAGCGAAGAACTCGCTCCTCCGCTGGCCCGTCTTCATCTATTGGACGTGCCTGGGTGTGTTTGACGCTGTTATCTTCTTCTTCGGTGCCTACTTCCTGTTTGACAACACCACTTTCACCAGCAACGGCCAGGTGAGCCTCCGTCCTGAGGTCAACGCAGGCAGTGAGATCTGCCGTTCCGTGAAACCAGTGGAAATGGATCACTCCGTGCAGTTTTCAAGGTGTCCTTTAGGAAAAATTTAGGAGAGTAATGAACAAATTAGTGCTTCGTGTAAGAAACACTTCCATCTCCATTGGATTCTCATGAAAGAGGAGTTAAGTGTTACAGGATAAATTTGTGATCATGTTTTGTTGTTATGGGTCTGTGACATTAAGCTTTCTGTGCCGCCCCCGATAGGTCAGCAACATAGAATCTCCATTCATATTGACTACGCAGTAGCATCTTTCTCTGTATTGTTAATTTGTATCATGTCAACTGTTTTTGATTGCCTTCGGTCCTGTTTTTTAAGTTGAAACATCCCGGAATTCATTTTACCCGTTGTCCTGATTCCTTTCTCTTTTCTTCCTTTCTCTTTATTTTGCTCCTCTACCACTTCTCCTTATTCTGCTTCTTCTTCTTCCTCCTCTTCTTCTTCTTCTTCTTCTTCAGCTTATGACCACCAACACACAGATGGTAAGCCTGTCTCCCTCCCCTTCAGCTCTCTCTGTCTTCTTACACTTTTTAGTTCATCCTGTTTCATTCACTTTCATCCCTCCTCACTTCCCATCCACACTCTCGTGTAGTTTTCAAATGCTCCCTTATTCCCTCTAATCTCTGTAAAGCCCTGAATCCTACACACCACCTGATCTTAACCGCTCCGCTGACGTGGTAGAAACCTTAGATGTCCCCCCACCCATTATCCTTGTGTTTTGTGGTGCTAGTAAATGGACTAATGCTAGTTCGCACTATAGATTAAAATCTAACACCTGTTGCTCTGTTTAACATGTTTGTGTGTATTTGTATGTTGAGTGTATTTTGTTGTCGCAGTTCTCGGGGTTGGGTGCTTTTTCCCTTTACTGCTCCAGCATCCAGGGTTTGGCCGGACTGCTTTTATCTTCTTCCCCTTTTGTACAGGTGTCAGACGAACCAAATCAAGCTAGTTTAAAAGGGAAATACTGGCCATGTATGGCATCCATAAAGAAAATAATTATTTAAAGGAAGCACAAAGGAAGTACACGGCTAACAACAATCAGCTGTAGGTTATTGCATAAATTCTCAGCATTCTGCTTCTGGATATTCCTCTACCCCCCCCCTCTCTCATTACCTCCCATCGCAACTCTCATCCCATCTGTCATTCCTGACGTCTGACAAAACCCTTTCTAGGATTTCAGCAGGTAGAAAGATTTGAGGTGAAGGGCAAATATTTTCAGTTAATTGCTTAATTAAAAACGTATACCATTCCTATCCAAGCAAGTCCCCTTCGCTTTGTTATAGTGAATGTCCACATATCCATGGATGCTGGTCAATAGGGTGTGATTGATGTGTGCCACCAACCCTCTTTTTCCCCTCTCGCCTTGCAGATGTTTGGGAACTGGACCTTCGGGACTCTCGTCTTTACTGTGCTGGTGTTCACCGTTACGCTCAAGGTGTGTAAGTCCACGTCGCCCCATCTTATTGTATTGCACGACCCCTCCATTTAAATTAGTTCATTAACGTTGCGCATGTGCCTCATCGGATGCGTGGACAAGCTGGTGGCACACTCGTTAGCTAGCACGTTACATAAATGATTGACTACACTGGCCGCTCAGTTCGCACAACAGTAAACCCTAAAGGGACGGCCATTGACTTCATTGACAGGCTGAGTGTTTACTATGTGTGCATTCTGTTTGTTTTAGCTTGCCTTGGACACACACCACTGGACCTGGATCAATCACTTTGTCATCTGGGGGTCATTACTTTTCTACGTTATTTTCTCTCTTCTCTGGGGAGGCATCATTTGGTAAAATATCCGTTTTGTTCTAGTAGGTGCAACATGTATCTTAGTTTAGGACATTTCTGGAACCCTTTTCTGTCTTTGTTGTTGCTGCGTAGGCCCTTCCTGAACTACCAGAGGATGTATTACGTGTTCATGCAGATGTTGTCCAGTGGCCCGGCCTGGCTCAGCATCATCCTGCTTATAACGGTCAGCTTGCTGCCAGATGTCATCAAGAAGGTCCTCTGCAGGGCCATGTGCCCCACAGCCACCGAACGTGCACAGGTACGATCTCTGCACCCACCATTCAATTGTCTTGTTATCAGGTCGGGTGTTTATTTTCCAGGTTTGACTTCATATTTTTTACTGTCAGAAACCCAATGTGTAAGCTTGCAAATCTATTCCACTCAGTTGACTATCCAGGAACAGCATGAGAATCCCTAATAGTGTGATTTAAAACGACTCCTTTGTTTCCTGTGACTTAGCCTCGCCTTCCCTTGAAACAGGCTTCACCCTAAAGGGCAAAATGAGTGAATGATCTGACAGATTTCTCCTTGCTGTGCTCTTTCTTCTCTTTTCTCCCTTCTCACTGCAACCTGACGGACCACCATCATCCCGACCAATCCCCATCGGGCCACTCTCCCATTTCCTTGCATTCACCTGCCGTATCCACCTTTTTTTTTCCTCCTTTCTTTTTTATCCCCTTCACCACCCTTTTCTCTCTTGTAACACCTCCCCCCTCCCCCTCCCCCAACACTCCGGTAACTCTGCACTCATTTGCTCTTTCGGGTGACTGTAGTCCACTCGCCCGTGCCTTACTGTGGAGCCGTCCACCATCTTCATGCTTTCTCAGTCATCCAGCAGAATGAGTTTCTGATTGGCCCACAGAGACGAGAGAGGAGCAGGAAGAGGAGGTGACTCTCTCTTTTAAGGCCTCATCTGTGTATGCATGACGGTGTGTCTAAGCCACTTATTAAAGTCTATTACGCATTGCTCCATTTGACACTAACAAAGAGGGCGCTTTTCATGACAATAATGACACCGTATTTTGTTTGTAAGCCAGGTTCAAAATGCCATTTTTTATCATTACATGGATTGCGTCTTTTGTGCTTTGTTCGTTATTTACTGTTTTACATATTTAAATTGCATGCCTTGATTTATATTGTTTCTCATTTGGTCCCCTATTTATCGTTTAAAAAGTTTTGGCAGATCACGGTTCTTATTAGCATTTGGATTTGCAGAATTGCTTTCATGCAAAAAAACGGTTTGATCTTTTTTCTTTAGTATTATGTCTTTTTAAAACCATCATTGACTGAATAATTCTTTGTTTTGATGAGTTATTAGTTAATATAAAATCCCATCACTCCTGCTTCTTTTATCGGAAATTGCTCCGCGGATTAGCATGCAGAGTTGGTTGGGGATATGAGCGACCATGGCCGCTAAAAATAAAAGTCTAATCATTGCATTGAAAAATACAATGTTAAATTCTAAGTATAGATAAAGTAATGTTTTACAGTTAATATATTTAAGCTACGCAACCATTTCCATAGTATGATACAAAGAATCGGGCGGATCCGATTCTAATGCTGCATGGTTGAGTTAAAATCATTTTTCATTTTAGTTGCAGTGATCACACAGTTGACACAAAGAATATCTAACACCGAGCTAGCCGAGGCAAGTAAGTACACCAGGATACAGGACAACCGGTCTGCACAGGTTCATTTATCACCTCACTGTCCTTTAACGTCATCCACAGAAGGTAAGGACAGCGGGGGCCCCAGAGGGCTGTGTGGCTCCTGGCACTGCAGGAGGTGGAGGGGGAGGAACCCACTCCACCCTGATAGGACCTGTGAGGGAGACAGTGGAGCAAAAGCTGCTAGGAACTGTGACTCCATGACGTCACACAGACACAGCACCCGCAAACACAGCGGTACGCCCCTCCAAGGTGGGCTAGGGTCACCATGGTAACAGCACACAGGGGGCGTTTACCGTGGGGAGTCGGGTTGCTAAAGCTGCTGCAATGATGCTTCCTGCTGCTCTACACTGCATGGGGCATGTTTAATTCATATGGCTTCGGCTGGGGGAGGGGCAAGATAACTGCATCTAAACTAAATATTTCATTTTCGTCAAACCCACTTTTCAGGAACCACAACCTCCAATTAGCTCGGCAGTGCTGGTTGCAAAGCGCGCATGCTGTGCTTCTCACTGCATGTGGGATGGGGATTGACTTGATCAGTGTAGAAGCTAATTGAACAATTGTATCCTCTTTTTATTAGACCAGGCTACTTAAAATCAATTGTCAATTAGTAGTGGGGTTGTTTTGACTCCTCGACAGTGCTGGACTGGGTTTTAGTCAGCTGGAGGAGCTCACACAGAAGGTTCTGGGTCGCAAGAGGTTTAGTTGAGAAATCGTAGGTGCCTGAGCTGGTTTAAAAAGTTCCTACAGATCAGGAATAGTGAGGACATCTGGTGTTGGAAGATGGAGTAGCAATTGTAATTCATTTCTGAGACAAATAAAAGATAATCACAATGGGAATGTTCAGAGGGTTTTGTCATCATTGATCAGTGGGCATTGAGCATATGTTCAGAATCCACACAGTTTGTTTAGTAAGTTTGATCCAAGCGTCTATAATAGGGTGTCATTAATCATCAAAACCTTCTATATAAATCCCTGCTGTTCGATGCAATGCATCAAGCTGTCTCACATCTCTTCTTAGTCACATGTGATTTGATAAGCATGGTGCTATTCTGCTGATTTCCCCTTCTCCCGCTTCTGGGGTTTGGACCTTCCTGTGACGATGCATCCCCGTCTCTCTGCAGGATGACGAGAAGCTGTCGCAGGCTTCCGTGGCCGAGGTGACTCCACTGTCCCCTGGTCGGTCCTACAAAGGCACGAGCGCGGACTCCTCTCACCTCCACCTCGGCGCCGCGGAGACCCTGTCGCTCCGCGGGTCCGATCCCCTTCATCAGAAACTGCTGGTCCACTTGGCGGAAGGTGGAGGGGCCGATTTGTGCTCTCTAAGCCCCTTCGTGCTCCGTCTCTCAGGAGCAGGATTTGCCTTCTGCGCTCCGGGGCCCGAGACCTCGGTGTGAACTCAAACACGGGCATGAGACTGTGCGCATCTGGATCTTGTGGGCTGACAGCATAAAGTGCATCAGCCCCTGGTTGTGTGACAAAGGGCAATAACCCTCAAGGGTTAACAAACCAACAAGTTCACGCGCATCCACCTCCATGCTGGGCTCACCATGTGCATTTTCTGTGCAACACCTGAGTGAAAAACCCTTTACATGTCGTGGCCCTGCCGCCTCATCTTCATACTTTGGTATCATTGTATTCATCGAGTGTAGTCCCGTGTCTTAGTCACAACCACGGTCCTACTCAGACTCTCCCGTGAACAAGTCTAAGAACAAAAGGGGCCTTTTTGTATTCCATGTCCTAATTTTCAGTCTCACCTTCTTGGCTGTTCCTCCACTGTCCTGTTTACTTATTTGTTTATGTTGGTTGAAAACATTTATGTACAGTTTGTGGTCTGGCCGAGTAAGGGGCAGCAGTCAAGCTTGACCTTTTAGGTGTGTGTGCATGTGCGCGAGTGTATACATGAATTTTCCTGTTACTGTATGTTTTTATGTGACACACCTTTGCCTTACAGGTAGCCACACAGCAGCAGGCTAGGAGCCAAAGGATAAAGGTGTTAAAATATTAGGAATTATTAAATAGAAACTATTACAAAAGCCTTACACACACATACACACACACACACAACAGCTGAAGGAGGGAAATGGGGGAAATCTGAAGAGGGATGTGCAGTAAACTAGCCACCCTGCCTTAATTCATAGATACTGATTTTTAGTAGATTATATTTCTAAGCCAGTTGAAACATGTTCACGAGTCGACAGGTTCGGAGGGAATATACAATATACAGTGTGTCAGTTCTTCTTTTTACCTCCCGATTTGTGTTCCTTACCTGCATGTCGGATCTCACTGCAGCATGCTGATCTGCATCGTTTCGTCTTTTATCCTTCATCGCCCCGGACATCGTTGATCATGAACCACATCCCGACCTATTTTGTTCCTCCCAACGACGAGCGCGCCAATCCTGCCCCTGGGGGGTAAACAGCAGCAGCCCCGGATTCACTGATGTCCTAAATAACTTCTCCCCACTGTTGCATCGTGCGGGTGTGTCACACTATAAGGGGTTTCTCTCTGTGTTGCATTTATTTAGTTCTTCTGTATTGGTGGCGGTCACTGCTGATGTATGGATGTAACTTTGAAGAAAAAAAATTGATATCTATGTTGTATTGAGAAGGGATGTTCAGTAGCCTGTTGTAAGTAGGAGGGAGACTTAAAGCGGCGATGCCACAATCAAATCAATAGAATGTTGAACTGATTTGTCCATCATGTCCTCCAGCAGAAGATTGTTGCTCGTTATGGAAGAACCACGTTTTTGCAATTCTAACATTCAAAGTCCTCTTTGTCCAAAGCATACGTGTCCTGTTGCACAGAAAGTAACTGACTCTGGAAGTCTTGAATGTCAGATTCTGAAGCAATTTTTGTATGTTTATACAGTTTATTTTCATACACATCACCATCTGCCGACATGTATAGATTTCGTAAAAGGTGTTCTGTATTTTTTTACTGGGGCACAGATGATGTTTTTAAGTTTAGTGGGAGGTCTGGATTTGTCTCTTTCAGTTTTCACTCAAAGCCCACAAGTGTTTGAACCCGGCTCAATGTCCTCACCTCATTAGATTAATAGAAGGGCGTTGGTGCTTGTTATGCAGTGTCTGACCTCACTGTGCTGTTGTCATACTCCAGACATATTCTACATGTCCTATACAAATCATACGGTGATACGGTCTCTTCTTTTGGAGCCGTTTTTCCTTTTTCGGTTGTCCACTTTGAATTTCTTTTGCTACATTTGTATCACAGATGGAAGACTATATTTTAACTGTGTTAGAATGTGTTCAAGTATGTAACCAAAATTAGAGCAACGTTTACATTTTAGATTTACCAATAGGTCTACACACTGCACTTTGTACTACAACAGATCCGTTTTTCCCCTAAAACTCGGCATAATGTCTGTCGACGGGGCTTATAGGTGTTCACTCTTCCTCACAAGTTATTTTTCTAAGAATGAAGTGGGTGAGAAAAAGAAGTGACCAAATAACTCGACTAGAAACCGACTGTCTGTAGCGTCTCAAATGGGCTTATTGCACTGGCCTTCTACTGCAGATCAGAATGTTGAACCGCTCTTCATCAGCAGAACAGCAGGTGCTCATCCTGTCACTCCCGAGCTTGGCAAACGTCTAAAATATTGACTTTTGCTTCATATGATACCTTCAGTACAACACTGTTTGTATTACTAAACAGGTTTTGTGAGTTGACTTTTTGTTTTGAATAAAGATTTTAAAAGTTTCTGCCAGCCTGCCTGTAGCAATGGGGGCAGAGCACCGTATTGTCATTCTGCTTGTAATAAAGAAAAAGAAAAATGTAGCTCCTCTGTTAATCTCATATAATTTATTTTCTACCTTCACTCATGAACGTCTACAAACCTCTCATTTTACCTTTTTACCTTCGTCAACTTCCGCCGCTCCCAGGTCACGTTATCATCCCGTGCGGCACACCTGCGCTTTAATTTAGCCAATTAGACACCAGCTCACGTTAGTATAGCTCACCATTGAGGTCTCACGATGAACAGGTACAGTTTTTCGAACTCCTTGCGCGGCATTATTTTTATTACATTACCCAGAATTCAACTCGGTCCTGAAATGTCAGTTGACGTCCCTGCTAGCAACTAAGCTAATGTAGCCTCGAGATGCTGCTAGATGGGCAGCGGGCTGCGCAGGGCTGGTGAGATAACTTCTTCACAACGCAGCAGCAGTTCTTAAATAATTGTTTAAAGTATAGCAGACCTCTTAGTTCCTTAAGTGTCTCATGGTCCGTTTCTTCTGTCGAATTGTCCTGCTAATTGTGAAAAATGTAATCAACCAAGTTAACCTATTAACTTCAAAACCTTAAAAGAAAATAAAGTATAACGTTTAATATCAAGTTGTTTTGCATCGATAGCCAACATGTTTCATACTTGGGCTATTTGGTTGGTAAAATAATGTAACAACATATTTTCTTTAGCATGGCATCAGCCTCCTTGACAGCGCCCTGGGAATTTCCTAGGTTCACAACTGTCCGGAGTCTTCTAATTAAAGTAACACTAATTTTAAAAGAGACATTAACTTTAATAAAATGTAAAGTCACCGAACCATTGTTTTTCATACCCTAGTGCTGTCACATGGTGGCACTGCAGCATAATCAATGATGAAAGACTAGTAGTACTGCGCATGTTTCTGTGGATGACAATGTTTCATGACACAGCTGTTGTTCATTGCTTCCACACTGGATGTCGCTGTTGAATCAGCTGATTGTGGGAAACTATTGCTGACCTTCAAATCCCCTCCCCCACGTCTCCCTGGTCTTCACAGGTTTGCACCATCATGCGTGCTGAGGCTGAAGCATGCATGTGCGAATGAGGCTTCCTCCTGCTCCACCTCCTCCCCGTCCACATCGGCGGACTCCCGCGCCCTGCATCCCGCTGCGGAGGACTCGTCAGTGCGGCTGGGGCCGTGACAGCCATAGCAGCTTCAGCATCATCCCCCCGTCTGTCTCTGCAGCATCCTCGAAAGCGTCCTTTTCTCACAGCTTTGAGCTGCACACCCACCCGGTCTCTCCGCTCTCTTTCCTCCAGCAACCGCGTGTCGTACAAGCCAGCAGCCAGGCACTCACACCCAGGGCTGGTTTACCCGGCCGCATCCTTGTTCCCTTCTGCTCGGCAGGCCTCGTCTCTCGTCCTCTTCACCACCATCCGCTTGTCGTAGAACCAGTCAGGAAAAAGCTGGCAAGCTGTCTCTTTTTTCTGCACAGGTGTGTGTTGGCTGGGCAGGTGGTCTTCCCCTCGCCCTTTGGAGGATGATCCTATGGATGAAGACGGAGGAGATGGCCCTCGGGGAGCTTCTGGAGAGACTAAGGACAGTCACTCAAAGCATAGGTGGGTGACAACGTGACACTTGACAATAAAAATCCCTGATCATTGTATTCTTTATTGCCAAGGACTATTCATGGCTGTCTGAAAAAATGATTATTAGTGAAATACCCCTTTTTATATTCAGCTACAATATTCAGGCAATATTGCATCTGTTGTTTGGTTAAATCTACAAAAAAAAAAAATGTAAACAATAGTGTGTTAACAAATTTTTAAGGACGCAGTTCATTTAATCTAGAATGGAAAAGTAGTGCATTTTTTGGTGAAATTGATACTGCAAAGGACAGGTTGGTATGTGTTGTGATGCTGGATACAGTTTCTCAGTCTTGTCTGTCTATGTCTTCCTCACTGCATCTAACCCTGCACTGATTACTGTCTCCATGTAATCACTTCACCTCTTAGATTTCGCTGCTAATGGGTTTTGTGCCAGACTCTTTGCGTGTTTAGTCATGGCCTTTCATATTTCTGTGTCTCTTACTCTGAGTAGTCAATGCAGCCTCACAGAAACCTTTTATGTATAACTATGCGAGATTTCTCTCGTTAATCTAACAAATGCACCGAAGATGCTATATCTGCTTCTTGTTTCCTTTTTTATCGCTTTTAGAGATTTTCTTTAATCCAATTACTGCCCGCACATAGCCATTCTTACAGTGCACCATTCATTTTGTGTTGTACTGATCTTGTTTCAATGGAGATCAGGGATGTTGGTTGGATTTAGAGAGGTCACAGCTGCTTATTAAGGGACTCGTGTGGTATTCATGATTCTTTTTAGCCGTATTTTTTTATGTATGTGCAGCCACAGAGTGATTGCGGAGGGAAGAGTAATGTATTATATGTATGATATTGTGACCTTCTCCATTTGATACAATCTCATGAGTGGGCTTGAGTTGCATTTCCTTCTTTGCACCAGAGATGGTAAAATATGGCGGCAGTGAGGGGGTGGACTTGTGCGAGGAGCGGGCATGGCAACGGCGCCAAAGGAATAAAACAGACAGCTCTGAAAAAGAATTATGAGCTGCATGTATCAAGGCATGTGAAAACTAAATTAAATGATAAAACGTATATCTTTTTTTAATTGGTATCTAGGCATTAAGTGAGCAACGTAATGGTACAACTTACATAGATTGTAATCATTGGTAGCACTTTGTTGGTAGGAAATGCGACAGGAATGTGCTGTGGCAAGAAGATGAGAGCAGTAATTGGCTCAGAGCGACTAACACTGATCACAGAAGACTTCAGAGAGGAAGGGCAAAGAGAGAGTTAGGAAAACAGATTCAGAGGAACTCTGGGGAAGCCGACTGAGGATGAAAAGAATTTATCATTGTCTAATCTGACAAACGGAGGTATTCAACATTGCTTAAAAAGAGGTGTCATGTTGCAAATTCTCGGTTCCCCAGAGAAAAAGAAGCAAACGGATCTTGTAGCTGATTGACATTTCTGAACATGCAATATTCTCAAACTGATAACTATTCAGGTGAATCTGTTTGCATCCCACAAACTGGCTGCCTGTATTTTCCCTTTATCGGTGGCAGAAATCCAATCCATCCATCATCCATGTGGTCATTCAGTCAGCAGTATGTGAGCGGAGCTGTTCAGCACATTTTATCTGTGCTCATTTGATTAAAAGAAAATAAGCATGGAATGTGCAATTTTTCATTTTATATACATAACAGATCTCCAGACAGAACACAAATTGTAATACTTATCATGTTCACCATCTCGGTTTAGAGCGTTTAGCAATATCCGCTAATTGGCATTTAACATGGATATCTTGCTTTGGTTGATAGAATGTAATTTGTGTTATTACAAATGAATAATACATTTAACTGGATGTGCTGATTTAAAAGCTGTAGGTTCACCGTATGCGTTATAATCTTTCAACGGATTAGGAATGTGTACAACAGGTCGTGGCCAAAGTTGTTATTGCTCTATGAAAAAGAAAATTGAACCTGCTCAACAGGAAAGGTCAAAGGATCACCAAAGCCATTAAGGTGCATTGTTTGGTGTATTTTTGAATGTGCACAAAAGGATGTTGAAACTCTGATCTGCCGCCTCAGAAAATGTCTGTACAAATTCTGATGCCATTTGATCCAATAGTTGCTCTGGTATGAGGGTGGTTTTCTTTTTTTTAGTTTAGCGTATTCTACATTAGTCAGTGAAATTAAAATAGTTATTTGCAGCCCTATTGAAAAATGTATTTACCTGTACTCAGCGTTTGACCTACTTCCACTTGATTTAAAGGGACACATCCAGTTCAGTGAGTCCCAGTTCTCAGCTTTTCCAGCAAGTAATGTGTTTCTCTGCTGCCACTGACTTATTTCTTTGTGCAGAAGGGACGTATTGTATGTTGTGTTTGGCGTTTTATTGTGTGCAGATGCATAGCCAGTATGTATTCGCATCCCTGCTCTTTGTATGGGAGAGACTGTCTAGTGTCTATTTGGTACTGAGCCTAGCAGGAGCTGAGCTTTATTAAAAAAAAAATGTCTGAGCTCCAGGCAGCCAGCTGTCTCATGACTAAAGTCAGTTGTTATTGATCAGATGCTACCCTGAAGCATTGTTTTAGACTGAAAGCCCAGCAAGGAAGCTTGCTTATAAGTCAGATACGCGCAAGACTTTGTCATTGTAATGTGAGGGTCAAGGTATTTATTAGCTCGAGGTCAGGGGTTCAAGCTGCCTAGGTGAGCTGTGTGGTTTATCCCAAGAAGCATACCAGGTAGATCTAAGGTCACCATTTGTCAAAGGTCATCAGAGAAACTCACGTGCCGGAGATAGAGAGGGCTGCAATAATAAAGCATTCCTCATGTATGTCCTTGCCTTTTGTTAAGTGTGGTTCCAATGTATTGTTACTATCAAAATTAATGTAGTTTAATCTGTCTGCAGAATCATTTAAAAGCCCCATCGCCCTTCTACTGTATGCTGACTTTGATTGGATTTTTCTTATAAGTGCCAGGATGTTGTTGTGCTCATGTTTAGACATATGAGCTTGGTATGCGCCTTCATCTGTAGGCAGGTATATGGAAAATGGTACAGAGGGGCTACAGATGAAGTAACACCCAGTATGTGCGATACTATAACAAGAAATTTGACCTGACGTGGGGGAGACGGAGCTGGGAGACGGAGGGTTATGGATAGATGTTGCATGCCTTGTTGTCCCGCAGTCGCCGCATCACTGTGAGCGCAGTGTCTCAACCCTGTTTGCTCCTCCACCTCTGTAACCAACACACTCTGCGCTGCCTGTGTCCACTGCAGTTTGTGTCAGCCGGTTTTAAATGTCTGTGCTCTCCCGGGTCACCAGGAATGAATGCAAGAAAGGATCGAGTGAGATCGAAAGAGGGAGAGAAAAGGCAGTGGAATTAGTTAGGCAGTGGAGGGAATATAATTAGCCCGAGCAGCAGAAGGGGATTTGTGCTCCACCGGCTGCCCTCTGCTCCAGCTCACCTCCAGCCTCCTCCCCTCCCCATCCTTCTGTGGAAACCCACACTACTGAGGCGTCAGTAGTTGCACTCGTGACGCGGTATGCGGAGTGAGCGTGTGTTTTTGCAGAGCCAAGCTGGGCCCGTTCTCACCTCCCTTTTTGTTTTAGTGTAAACCCTGTTGGTTGGTTGTGCGGACAGTGACTCAGCTTTTTCTTTTTTTTTTTCTTGTGTTCGGAGTCCCCCATTTTGGTGGCACTGCAGAGGAAACCAACTCGTCTTCAATGTAGCCGGGGCAGACGTCTCTTCAGGGGATTCATTTGAGCCCATGCTGGCTGGATTCTGAGTGGACCGACGCGTTGTAGCCGAGACGGTCCTTCCCATGCCTGCATTTGGCGGCTGCCACTATCAGAGTGTGCAGCGACGCCTTGCAGGTGCAGCGAGGGGTCTCTCTGGATGACAGAGGAGTTAGTTAGTTAGTTGGCGTGAGACTAGCGGACTGCTCTCATGTCTCTGCATGAGTTTCTGCGGGAGGGGGGTGAGGCGTCGTGCCGGATAGTGAGCCGCCTCAGTCACCTGATCCAGAACCTGGACGTCTCTTCTTTCCCATTCAACCCTGCCGGCCACAGGAGCTCCTGGAGAGACTGGGATGGTAAGGCTGAAAGAGGCAAGGAGACTGTGTGTGGGATTGTGCACTCGTCCAGTGTTCACTGCGTGTGCGTATATGTGCGTATATGTATGTGTGCAACGTTCCCGACTGCAGTACTAAGCAGAGTTGTGCAGAGCATTACACCCAGAGAGGGAGAGAGAGACACACACACACAGTGTTTCCTGTGGGCTTCCCTTGCTTCCCACTGAGCTTTTTGTGTGTCTTGGTGCCCTTGAGAGAGAGAGAGAGAGAGTGTGTGTGTTTGTGCGCGTATGTGTGTGACTGCGCAGTTTGAACAGTATCCTTAGTTTCCAGCTTACCGATCTTCGAAGCTGCACTGATATTTTTGCGTGGCCTTAACAGATTCTTCAACATACACAGAAGTCGCAGCAGACGAGTTCAGCAGCTGGTTCAAAGGATTTGGAAACTGCTGATTAAAGCTGCTGACTTTTCAATTTGGCGTACATTTTGTCTGTCAGCCAGGGTGTTTCCACTTTGATTCCCTGGCTTTTTCCACTGCATAGAAAGGGGACGTTTAGCTGGTCTCTGAAACCCGCAGGGAGAAAAGCATGGTGAGCAAAGCCAGGAGGAGCGCCTCGCGATGGGACAGTGGGATGCCGATGGTCCCGCTCAAGCAAAGTGAGTCAGGAGACGTGTGCATGGCATGGAAGCTTTATGTCGGTCTGTGTGGGGTAGGATGCTCGTACATTTTTCATGTGTGGGGAGAAATCTGAGCAAAAGTCTGTGTTTTTAACTATCAGCTATTTTCCTGAAGCTGACATGTGAAAATCTGCTCGGATATCTTGATTCCTTACCAAGATTTTCCTTATTATTGTTTGTTCCGTTCCTGGTTGAAGGTCACTTCATGTTTAAATATACATTACGGTGTCCGGCACTTGGATTGGATGTGTGTGTGCAGCTACAGTACAGTATGTGCATACAAGTTGTCATCTATGGACAAACGGTACGTGCATGCTTTTCTTGTCTGTACCTAAAGCTGTGTCGTTGTAGGAAAAGTCTGTTCAAATCATTAGCCATGAGGTGAATTCGTACAGGAGTGGAACTATGTTGTTTCAGCTGCCGTTTGGTTTTATACTTTGACACTCACACTAATGGGCTGTCTCAAATATTCTATGCCTGATTACATATGTAGGTCACTAAAAATAAAGGAAAAAAAATAGCATCTGCAAGTTGTTTCATTTACAAAGTGATTTAAAATGATCTCATAAGAAACACCTAAATCAACTTTACTGGTCTTAAAATGGACTTTATGGAATTGACACTAGAGGATATTGTGAATTCATTAGAATGCAAAGTGATGATCTTGGAAGTATAAAGAAAAGATAA
The DNA here is from genome assembly GCA_021346845.1 of Apeltes quadracus. NCBI lineage: Eukaryota > Metazoa > Chordata > Actinopteri > Perciformes > Gasterosteidae > Apeltes > Apeltes quadracus. Next base: position 7,069,104 of record CM037932.1, on the reverse strand, counting down.
TTACAGGGAAGGTGTTACTCTTCCTCTGTAAAATAATTTCTTAAAACGTACCCAGGCCACCCACAATACAACTGGACAGAAAACCAAGAGTTCGGTCTGAGACTCTGTGTTTTATGCTGTTAGGTGGAGATGCACCTGGTGGCCAGGGGGCCCCAAGCACCCGCTTAGTTCGCTTATGCCCCGGGCCAGCTCTGTGCTTGTGTAATGATATTTTCATGAACTGTAGCAATAAAACTATTCTAATATGAACCTGATTGCACAAGGGTAATACAAAGTTAACCTTCCGTCAGCTGAGCCTTTTAAGTGTATTAAAGACCACATCATCATGTTTATTTCAGTTGTTCCTTTCAGAAAGTAAGGAACATCTGATAAAAGTAAAGCATGTTTTCAAATTTGTTGTTGGAACTGTAGTGGTATTATCAAGTACTCATTCTGGTACTTTGTGTCAACAAGAGCTCAAAACTCGATGGCATGAGGGGCAACTTAAAAAGCTGTGGTCGTCAGCACCAAATTGTCATTTATTTCTTTAATTTTTTGATTTTTTTTAACTTTGTTTTCGGATCATTTATCAGATCTTATTCTTAATGGATAAATCCCTTGAGCTAGAGAAAAAGTAATGTCTAATACACCGCTTGGTCTCATTTTTGATATTCGCTCATTGGCTTTATGGGACTAAAACAAGTGTTCTGTCTCTTATTTGACCCTCTTGCTTGCGTTGAGTGGTGCCATTCTTTCACCTATTGGCTCTCGAGCTTATCTTGAGGTTTATGACACTGATGACCTCTTGCCTGCCCTTGGAGTAAGCGCATACATCAACCCCTCCCCCCACACAGAACGCATACTGGCAGATGCAAGCTTTCATACCCATGCACACTCGCATGCAGTCAAACATGTACACGCACTTCGTTAACACAATTGACATCTCTTGCCAACCTTTTAGCACACTGAACTTGTATTTGCAGATAATGGTTGATTTGGGACAGATGATGGAATATGTTGGCTTGTTTTAGGAGAAATGTATCTTTTGTGTAACTCATTGAAATGGAATCTAAATTTACCACATTCTGTTGAGAAACAGTGTCTTTCTTTGAGAGGTCTGATTGGAACTGCGTCTTTCAGTAAATGCTTAAGAAAGGGGTCTTTTATAAACCAGAATAGGGGTTTTGAATGGATACAGTCTGTAAATGGTTAAATGGGGATGCATGAATGGAGGCTTTGTACTTTTGATCCACATCTCTCGATGAGGCAGGCGAGGAACGAGCGCTTTGTTGCCTAAGGTAAATGAGCGCTGGGAGCTACAGCACCTATACCTCGTAGACATAGCTTAGCATGGACAATTTCTTTCTTTGAGTGTCAAAACTTGATTCCTTCTTCAGAGGTCAGTCATAGTCAATCATTATCAGGTTGGATGTGTTGCTATTCAAACCAGGAAGGGTCAGGTAATTGTCTTTGTAGGGGAGGGAAAAGGGTAGCAAGGTGAGCAAGGAGGGAGGAGTTGGGTTGCTACAGTGTTTCCTTTGTCTTCAGAGAAGGTAACCTGAGGTTGCAAAAGGAAGTCTCCACAGTTCGAGTGATGTCCTGCAGGTGAAGCACACCTGCAGCGGGAGAGAGAGCAAGAGGCCTGAAATGTGGAGTCATAATGAGGAGGAAGATGTTGAGGCGGAGTTAAACTCTGAGTTTTGCATCGATGTAGATTTGGAGCTGAGTTAAGGCGGACAGGTGAACGACCACAGAGCGAGGTTTGCAAATGCAGCACAGTAACTAGCTAGGAGCAAGAAGGTGAAAGTCATGGAGGAGCTGGAGGGAGTCAAACGTCAGGGGAAGGGGAGACGCCGGCAGACGCAGGGTTAATGGAGGGACTGAAGCAGAGCGAGCAGTAGAGATGGATGATCAAAGCAAAGGGGTCAAGGAGGAAGAGATGGAGGGGCCACTGGATGTGCGTTTGTGTCCGCTGGAGGAGAGCGGGGGTCATGTATGGATCTCTCTAGAGGAGGTGGGACGATATTACCGGTTTACTCGCTGCTGCCAATGGCTGTGTGGTGGGTATTAGATGTTTTTACAATATCTTCAGGTTCTTTCTTCACAAAATTATTCTTCCCTGTTTCTTTCTCCATTGCACATACAGCATATGTTGTATTGTAGGGAGTTTGTCCCTTTTCTATTTTAGTAAGCACAGTTTGGTTCTCTTAACGCATCTTCTGTCCTTTTTTCTGCATGAGTTAACCAGTCCTCTACTATTGCTCGCACCTAGTTAGATTTGGAAAAATACAGAGCATTTCTTTTCTTAGTGAAATCGTGAGTCATTTGATTCTGTTCAGTTTCCTCTTATGTCTTTTTTCCCTCTTTAGTATCTCTTTGTAGAAGAACCACACTCTGTGTCCTGTGTGTCTATACATATATGGTCTCGCATTACGTTTTGATAAAAATCAAGAGTGGAGCATTATTGCATTATTTAGAGGTATTCATGTGTGTTGGCATATTTTTTTTTTTCATTAATTTCTACAATTCCCCATTTTCTGATCACAAACCGTATCCTTATTTCTTCATTGTGTGAGCAATCACCCTAAACATTGCCATCTTTAACCCTCATCTGAGCCCTCTTACCCCTAATATTATATGGACTCATCCGTCACTGCTCAGCCCTACTTAGTGGTGTGCTTTGTTTTCGTCCCCCCCCCCCCCACCATGACTGTAAGCCCCCGCTCTTTCTGTTCGTTGGTGTTCACTTCTTTTTACCCTCAACTCTGACCTGTTAAATGCTGAGCACCGAACGAAATTTTATCCAAAGGAATTCAGTGTTCCCGTCTGTCTCCAGCCTGACGCTTCAGGCTTCTGCTCTAGTCTTGTTTGATCAGTGTCAGTAGAAGCAGGCAGTCCAGGTGTGTGACACTGACCCACTAATGTTTGACTGGTCGCCCACGAGCCCGAGTGGACACTAATCCCCGTCGTTAAGCCTTCTAAAGAACATTAGCGCCTCAACCAGCAGGTTCTGTGGGTGTGACTGTGTGTTGTGGGAATAATGTCTTTACAAAATGTATTTTCTTATTAGCAGACAAAGTGCTCTATGGGAGAAGTATCCTCTAATCATGTACCATGTAATACAATGCAGACAAAGGTGAGTAAAATAAACACTGAAGTAATTTAATCCCTTTCCCCTTGCAAAATCTGTTGGGAGGATGTGACCTGTGTGTCAATGTACAGACTTTAATTTAGAGCACCATAATAGGTGAATGGTTTATATACACGTTGTTTTTTTTACATAATTCCTAATAGTTGTCCTTTTTAGAACATCCTTGAGACATCATAAATAGTAGGTAATCGGAAAGGACATTGCAATGGTTTGCGTCAGAAACACGGTAGTATCTCAAAGCTTCCTAATGGACAAAGGGCCTGCTAGAGGTTGTGTCAACTTTGAGTGGAAGTTTGAAAGGGCGTAATGTAGATGTAGGAAGAAATGAGGTGAGGCAGCATAGAAAGAAGCCGGTGTAAAAAGGGGCTACTTTTCAAACCTCATCTTCCTCTAGGGGTTTTTCCCAGTAACAGAATAGCCTCCATCTGGAGACAAAGTGCAGCCCTTTGCTGGCCTGGATGGGGGGGTTGGTTTTGATATGTGTGTGAGTTGCTGGGGGCGAGGCGTGGCCGGCTGAGTAAGTGAGGCTGGGTCAGAAAGTGGAAACTGTGGGAGGTTTCTGTGTGAACTTGACTCCACAAGGACCCTGTGAGTGTCTGTAGGCAGCGAGCGGCCATCATTAACAGTTGCAAACATCAAAGGTGTGGTCATTTGTCTCGTCTCATCCCCCCTCTCATCTCTTTTGACGTGCCTGTTATGAAGACATTTTGGTCACACACCCATGCTTTAGGTTAAGTTGAAAGAAAATGGGAAACGTGTATATATACATCCCTAAATCCCTCTAATCAATATATGGTATCTAAAGCTGTCAAAGGAAATTGTATCCCATTAATGCATGAGAAGGCTCCTACAGAACCCTATTCCTTAAATTTTTGGTAGAACTATAAAAGACCAAATATATTTAGTTGTTGTTGTGCCGTCAGATTGTCTGAAGACAACAAATAAAAAAAAATAAAAACTGGGGCAGTCGGCTTGAGTGCGGGATCAATGTTTGTCTGGCTTTTAAACGGTCTTTTATCAGCCTATTAATGATATTTACTGGCAATAGTGTTCATGTGTGTCCATCTTTGTCTCAGTATTGTTGGACGTGGTAGAAAAGAGTAACGTGCGTCAGCCGCTGAGGCTTCCTTCTGTCAGGCGTGATGTAGTGATGAAAAAGGTGTTGACACTGAGCTATTTTCTCTCCTGGATTGATTGTTCTTCTCATGTCAGACTTTATAAACACAATTATCAGCCGTACAGAATCTTTGTTTACCAGTCCCTCATTATTAGCTATTTCATACACAAGGTCCAGCAGGTAGTAATTTAGCCATCACGAGGTTCCTCACTTGTTTCTCAGTAACTTATGTCCTATTTCTGCTTATTGTTTGGACCTTTTTAGCTTCTTTTTCCTATAGATGCACTCACTATCGATGGCTTTGGACAAACGTGCCTTCCAAATTAATGTAATGAAATTAATCTGGTGCCACTTCTGTTGGGACTTGGACCATGCATAAACGATATGGTGTGCTCTGTGACATCCTAGTTCAGTGACGTGTTGAATTGTAGTGGGCTGAGATGTAAAAACACAGGTATGGTCCTCTTGAGTCCCCTGAGTGGCTAAAACCTGTGATTGATGTTGTTTTGACAGGTTTGGCACCAGCTGGTCTGCCTTTTCAAAAACGTTTAATGGAGGCAGGAAACTGAAAATGCAAAACCGTGAAGACCCACTTGAAATTAATCCGGTCTTCAAACAGTGTGTGTGTGTGTGTGTGTGTGTGTGTGTGTGTGTGTGTGTGTGTGTGTGTGTGTGTGTGTGTGTGTGTGTGTGTGTGTGTGTGTGTGTGTGTGTGTGACGGAGAGAGATGGAAAGCAAGCAGTCAACTTCTCTGTACTGATGTCCTAGGGCAAACAACCTCAACGGTATCGCAAAACAAAGAGTTAACAGCATCACTCGCTGGTTTGTGAACACTGGAGTGCCGGAGTGCTTGAAGTAAAAGGATTGTGACTGTAAAGAGACCGGATAAAGAGGGACTCCACATCCATGACATGTCGGTTATTTTGTGATACTCCGAGATGGACTGAGCTCCAGTGAGTACGACGCTGTTTCTTAGCCTGGGAAGGTATTGTTCCGTACAAAGTATCACTACAAAGCTGTTGACATAAACTGTTTGCCATTTGACTCAAACTGTCGACGCAGTGGATTTACAGTTTACTATAATATTGGATCCACATTGGTCGTAACCCTTTTTGAACGACATTAACTTTTATACTTACTGCTTCTAACTGCTCCACAACATTTTTGGGAACTTTCTTAGTGGCTTTTACCCTACGAAGTCAGACTAGGAGAAAATGTTAAAGACTTTTGTGTTTGTGACCACGTTTACAGGATAATGGGTCATTGGGAGACACTCCCTTGTGTTCTCATAGCTTTCATGGTCCTCAGATGCACATCTTCCGTTTTCCCCAAAATGTTCCACCTGTGTTATCGAGCCATCAGCCCTTACTGAATTGACGCTTTAAATAATCCTAAATTGAACGATATAGCTGGAATTGTTGTCCTCAGTTTAATGCAGCGCAACCATGTCAAGATCAAATGAGCAAGTTGGTAACCTTGGCATTCGGCAACTTCTTTGTAGCACCAAAGTTATTTTTACCCGGAAAATCGAGAGGAATGGACCTCGATGACCGCAGTGGTGGGAAGGGCCACGGACATGGAAGGGTTTCACACGGAAGAACAGAAAAAGAAAAAAGCCGAGGAAATCTGAAATGTTCTTTATGACTACATCTGGTTGTTTAGCCTTAATGACAGAGTAAAGTATAGAGCACAATTTGCTTGTAACTAAATATAAACTATGTATTTTTTTTAAACATCCATTTGGCACATGCAACCAGTAATTGAGAAGTTGTTTTTCAGGTTTCTAATACTGTCGCCCAGATGGAAGGCATCTTAACACAAATGTTTACACACCTAAAAGGCCTGAAGGATTGATACTGAAGAAAACTGCTCTTACAGCGGCTTCTCAAGGGAGCATCTGAACACAATGCACCGCATTACTTTTATTTCCCTCTGGCTTCTCGCCTCATGACTTTGTGTTATGTTTTGCCCTGAACTGAGGCTACTTTTTAATTGAGCTTCTCGAATACAAATCAATACATACACTTTAAATGATTTTCAGTATAAACTACTATTATTTATTGTTTTTACATGCACATTCAATGTGGCGGTGTTCAACATTTGGATGCGACGCAAAGATTCAGCCTTGCTGTACCTGATCCTAAAGTCTCGGTCTCTCATCTGCGTGTCGTCTTCCACCAGTTTGATCCCCGTAATAATCCCAATCTCCTACTGGGGGTATTAAACCTTCAATCTGATTTATTTTAATCCTCCATAGAGGGAGTCCATGGGGGATGGCTCGCTGCTGAAGGGGGAACCGGGGAACCAATAAAGTGTGTGTGTGTGTGTGAGTGTGATCAAGAACAATTCTCGTACCGTACTCTTTTTAAAACACTTCTTTTGGAATCCCACTGACCAGTAACATCGCCACAAAAGCGTGGACTTGATTACAGTGTACTTTGTACTAGTCATGTGGGAGCTTGACTGTAAATGTTACAGCCATAGTTATTCCTGAGTGTTTCTCCCGCTCTGTTTCGTACGGCAAAGCGGCTCTTTCATGGATTTCCGGCTGCACCCATCCAGTGCATCGCCGATGTCTCTAATATTTCCCTTCCCTGTTTCCTCCAGATGACATCATGCAGCTGGACAGCAGTCCCCTCCGTGCTGCTGACATCACGCCTGACCTCAAGAAGCAGTTTGCCTTCCTTTCAGGTGACTCCTGCATGTCTATCACCGCTTTTGTGTGTACTGGGATCACTGGCTGTCATCTCATCTGTCAGTTTGTTTCTTAATTGGCGCTAATCAACCACAAGAATCATTTTATATTTTCCCTGCGGCACGTAATATCTGAATAGGTAACGTGAACTGTTGCTCTTTGCAGTTATGATTTGCTATTCAAATGTCCACTCCCTCTTTCATCATTGCAGTTTGTTGTGTTATGTATATTCGTGCTGCTGGTACCTGATCTGCGTTTTGCTTACGATCCAGTTCATGATAAAAGCCATGTTTTGTGTCTTCCAACCACATTTGAAGTGTCTTTCAGAGTTATTTTTTACACATGTTATGTCATTTTTAGCAGTACAGTACTGTGTACAAGAGATGACCTTCCCCCTGGGTGACTGCAGCCAACTAGACAAATATTTAAGTAACAACGATGAAACCATGACCATGCACTCACTGTTGCTATAGTGATGAGAGAAGAAAAGGCAGAGGGATTGCTATTCCAGTCACATGCATTGACAGAGCAGTGCTGTGTGTGTGCTGTGTGTGTGTGTGTGTGTGTGTGTGTGTGTGTGTGTGTGTGTGTGTTAAAGCTGGTGGTTGTTGTTTACAAACATTTTTTTTGTTGTTATGTAATACATTTTAAATTCCTGTAATTTAAGAACCTCTTTTAAAAACACACCTTTTACGTTCAGCAATGCGCTATGGGGTCAAACCCGGACAGTTTTTTTGTTGTCATATTGCATGAGATTTTACAATATCTATTCTCTTGTCCCCAGTTTAAGGCGGGTACACCTCTGTTGGAAAGAGATTGCACATATTTACATGATGTCATGAGAATTTCATTATATTTAATCCAGCAAGCAATTAGCTTTGTTTTATGTATTAAAAAAACGTATTTTTTCTATTTTGCATATTTTTTCATGAATAAGACCCAGAAAACAGCAGCTTTAAATAAAACTTGGTGGTCTTAGGGCGTGAATAATGAGATGATGGCCCTTTTGCGTGGTTTATTATTATTATTATTATTATTATTAATATTATTATTTTTATTAAATCAACTGACTCTTCAACTATTCTCCCCCTTTCGCAGATATTTTTTTTTAGGACCGTTCCCAACCAGCCGTCATGAAGCTTTAACACCAGTGCCCCCATGTGGCCATTGTTTGCCAAGTGCCCTCTTGCTTTATTCTAACTGTAATAAATGAAGACATTTTATTTTGTCCCAGCCCCCAACACAGAGACTTGCAATGCAAAAAGATCCAAATATTCTTACAGGTAATCCCTCAATTGATAACAATGACTTGATGCTCCTCTTTCTTTTAATCTTCCAGGAGGTAGAGGAGATACTGGAAGCCCCATCATTGTGTTCCCAGAATTCCCTGCGTTTGGAGAGATCACAGACGGAGCGTTTCACAACGTGCTGACGTACCTGACTAGTGTCCCGAGGTAATGTCCCTCACTGACCATCACAGAAACGCCATCTAGTGGGAGCCGCGTTCCTTCTCTTACGCGGTATTACCACTGATTTCCTGTCACTTTAACACAGACCGCTTCCCTGCGGTCACTTGCTCGTAATGCAGTGAATGAACAGGGCTGTTGTGCTGCTGACGAGCAGGTCTAGTGAACTTAAAAATGGATGCATGTGGGAATGGATGTAAATAAGTCAGAAAGGCAGCAGACATGAACGTTTCCTTTTGTACAGATTTTTGTGTATTACGGCTGCCAGTAGGTGGCAGTGAATACTTAAGCACAATTTAATTGTAGAAAGATGTAAGCTGCAGATGATTTATGCATTGGATGGGACAGCCAGTGTGTATTAGTTATCTGTGGGGGAAGAATGATTCCTGTATTAATAAAATAGCCAATTAAAAAACCAGGGTCTGTTATCAGTCCTCTGCAGACTGTCTTGTAAACGCATGAAACCATCTCTTAAACTATTCCTGAAGAATGGCCTCCCCGTACTCATTTTCCCCCACTAGTAAGTCTTGCATTGTACTTCACTCACTCCTCCTGGCTGTCCGCATCTTCCGTTATCGTCTGGCAAAGTGCGTAAAAATAGAAACTGCAGCAATTCGTACCGTTTTCTATCTAAATAATGAATGCAGACCGCTAAGTGGAGCTCTGTCCTTTATTGCGTTTTGCTTATGTGTGATGATGAATTCACCTCAACTGAACTTGAACGTCTTCGTGATTCTTGATCCTGAAGCTTGAGATGTTCTGAACATGGAGGCAGATGCCCACAGCTGGGGGCAAATGTCCTCTGTGTTGAATAGCTGCCGCTATTATAAACAAATGCCCTTTTTAGATCAATTCTAATGGGATACATAATTCATTATGTTGGTTTTATCATACCATATGGTCACTGCTATAAATTAATTGAAAACATGGTGTATGTGTAATGTTGTAAAACTACGATGTCTTAAGTATGGAATCCTTTTCAATATGCACTAGAGCACTTTTATGCACTTTTACTCTAGAGATTCAGGTTCAACGAAATGCAGTTTAGCATCTGACCAGTAGTGCAAAGAAAGAAGTGCAATGCACATTTAATATATAGTGATTAGGAGGAGGGTGTGTGTGGAAGGTTGCTGATGGTGGTGTTGCGTGTAAACGTGGTGCAGACTTGAAGGGGTAGAAACTATTCCTGAGGCTGCTGGTCCTGAAACTTTGGTTCCTGAAACCGGTACAATTAATAGCTAAATCCTTTGTCCTTTTTCTTGTTTAATTTCGCCTTGGCTTTGCAAACGTATCCACATATGGATCTCGTTTTGATGATTGGTATTATATTAAAAAGGTACCTTTTGCAGTAAAATTTAAACGTGCCGAATTGAAACCTATTTTGATTTCATACTATTTTTAGGGACACTACAGCAGGAGGTGTGCTGCAATGTTCGCATATCTATTCATGCAGCAAATCACCTCATCACTTCATCGCCATTAGGCAGAGCTTTTACACCACTCGCAGCTTCACACCTTGTCCAGAGGAATCCAATTATTAGCACGCTGATGCATGTGCAGCAGCATAACCAAGTGGTTTCCATGCATATTGAATTAAACAGTGAGACAATACCAATGACAAGCATACAAGATTTTGTATGATTTCAAAATATTTGTTTGTTTAAGTAATTGTACATTCAGAATGATCTTCCTTTTACAGCAGAAAATTTTGGAATGATTTGTTTGATAGAGTTCAGTGCATTTAATCAACATTTACATTTTTAAAACTGTGAATATGCCGTGGCCTAGCTTACACCCATAGCTCCAGTACACTTAATGTATCAATATTGTTAAAATGTGTATTAAGCAGTAGGGGGTCATCTGTTTCAGTTTTAGACGTTAGTTATTTCATTGTACTTTTCCTATTTTTCAGCCTCAGGTGCTCTGTGTTAAACCACCATCTCAGCAGCTGTAAATGTCTTGGAGGCAGTAAAAGGCCTTGTCCCACTCGCCTGCTCTCCTCCTCTTCCTCCTCCTCCTCCTCCTTCTCCTTCTCTTCGGCTGAGGTTAAAGCAGTTTGTGCTGTTTCCCCCTGGGTGACTCAGAGCACAGCTTTCAAATAGGGATGACTGGGAGAGTGCAGGAAAAATGGATGAGTGCCAGTAACAATGTAAATGTTGCAGTGGGACGAAGTAGAGCGGCGGATGTGGATAAACATTCAGTGTTCAAACAAATGGAGCCCTTGGGCTTACGGAAGCACCGTCCTTCTAGTCTGTCCCCTTCCCCCACGTCTGCTGACTGGCTTCTGGAGCCGCTCATCGCAATTAATAGCTAAATCCTTTGTCCTTTTTCTTGTTTAATTTCGCCTTGGCTTTGCAAACGTATCCACATATGGAAGTAGAGCGGCGGATGTGGATAAACATTCAGTGTTCAAACAAATGGAGCCCTTGGGCTTACGGAAGCACCGTCCTTCTAGTCTGTCCCCTTCCCCCACGTCTGCTGACTGGCTTCTGGAGCCGCTCATCGCTCTGTAGCCTTTCTGCAATAGGCTCTTGTCTCATAAGCCCCCAGTTTCTCATTGGATGAGTGCTGGATGCAGTCCAGGGTGGCCGGCTGGATGCTGTGGGCTCTGAAGCATATGGCTCCTTCCCCTTCAAACAGCACACTGGGATCTACGTCCGAGACACAACAACGTGCCCTGTGTTTTTGTTTTTGCTTAACTTTCCCAGGACTGCTCACTTTTTTATCAGTGTTCCCCCTGTGCAGTAAGTCTTTGCAGGATGGCGGACGCCGAGGCAAACGCTTGAGGATCACGGTGATATTCCAGCATGGTTCTGTCAGGACTGGAGCAGATTCTGAGATTTGGAGACACAGGAGATTCTGCGGGGGAACGGCACATGCCATTGTTATTGATTGCTGGCAGCGTGTAAACCATACAGCCCTCCTCTCTTCTGGGACCAGAGAGGAAGGGAGACGGGGGGGGGGGCGGAGGGAGAGATCTGGGGGGCAAGAAATCTGGAGGTACTTCACAGCATCTCCTTTTATGGACTGCACCACCAGCTGTCTAAGAAGATAATAAAGAGAAGCGTAACTAAACACCAAGCTGTGAACAAGCACTAAGGTTCACTGCTGTCTCACTGCGCACACGGCAACCGAAAACGACTTGTATGTTTTATGTCTTGTTTTTTCTCTTTGCACTCTTGTGTTGCTCAACTACATCTCTTGAAAGTGTTGAGTCATTGGATCGGTGCATATCTCGCAGTGTGTGTGATTTTTATAATTTGTGCACATGAATCTCTTCTCGCCATTCTTTGCACTTTCATCGAGCTCTGCTAACTTGGAGCTTGGCGTTATTGGACTAGTAATTTATTTCTCTTGACATGTTCTCTGTCTGTGTCCTTTTAGTTTGTCTTCGACTGGCGTGGGTTTCATCCTTGTCATCGATCGACGGCAAGACCGATGGGCGGCCGTCAAGGGGACCCTGCTTCGCATCGCAGTAAGTTGACCGTGCACTATCTCGCTCGCTCTCTGTCTCCCTCTTTGTGGTTGTTAATGTCTATGTGTGATAGGAATCACTGTGATAGTCAACTGTTAAAGAGGCGCTGGGCTCGCACCCTTACCCATAGGGAGAGGGGGGTTTATCAGGCCAGAGAAGGAGTGTCTCACAGCTCCCCCACAAATCTCTCTTCCACTGTGAGGGCAGGGAGTTGATATGAGTCAACCCCATCCTTGATCTCTATCCCATCACTGTCTGCCATGTGTTTCCATAGCTACAGGGACAAATAAATAGTTCCATGCCAAAAAAAAGAAGTGGATGTTGTTTGGTTCAAGCGGTCCTTTGAAATAGCTTGCACATCATCTCTGAACCAGCAGAGAATCAATGCAGTTACACATATTTTTTTGTATGATTAATTGCTGAATGATTCTTCAAGAGAAGACGGTGTTGTGTTCTTTTGAGAAAACTCAGGACGAAAAGAAGACTGCTGGATCCGATAGTTTAAAATCAAAAGGGTTTTAATAAAACAAGAACTCGCGCAGCGCTAAAAAGGAAACACCTCGATCGAGGATCCGCGGCTATCTACCCCACAGGCTACAGAGAGTCCTTTGACCACCATGTAGTTAACTGCAGGGCTTCCAATCCACGAATCCCGAGCTGATGTTCAAGTTGGTGCTACAGGCTGTGTCCACGCCTCTGGGCACATGACGTCATCAGGTGTGTTCAAGGTAGCCGGGAATTCGGCGACCTCTGTGGCTAAAATGGTGTAGTGAGCTCTGGATGCTGCGTTCAATGTAACAGAGTCTTAGTGTCTCCTGGTAGATACAGTTGTGGTTCTATCAGGTATTACATGTATGCGTTCGGGCTGATTACAGTACATTAAATACAATCATAGCTGTACATTGATATTCTATTGGTTACAGTTGCAAAGTTACAGTGGATATTACAATATTGTCTTTACTTTATTGATGTCATAGTTCTAGAATGATGGCAGTGTACTCGTGCACACTAGATGTATTTTATTAATGTTGGCTTGTGAACCCGGTTGTCTAATTTATAACGGCTATATAAAATGTTTACATTTATTCTCCTATCACTCTTGCTACTTTAATGCTTCATTGCATAGTTTTGAGAAAAATAGTACTAGTAACGTTATTTTTGTTGCTAAATCAAATAAAGTGTTGGAACAGCAGAAGAAACTCCTTTATTCGGCTCATTTCTGTTCTCTGAGCTCTGCTAAATGTTTTGTGAATGGAAGTGATGTCCTGGCAGCTCTCCATGAAATGGGTCTGTGTGTGGGGGAGAAGAACTTTTAGAGACAAGGGCTTCGGTGCGGCGCGGTGTCTCCCCCGGATAAAGTGATGAATTTTGGGACACTTTGGGCAACTGTCCGGGGTATGTTTTTTTTTTTTCTCTCTCCTTTTGGACAATTCTGTCCCTGACCGACGTGCAATCGTGACCCGCCAACCCTGGAATTCAACACCCAAAGGCAGCACAAAAGTCTGGCATAGTCCATTAAAACGTATTGAGAGAACTCCGTAGTAAGAAGGCAGCGGTTTTGACGTATGCTTAGAGCCCGAATGCGACATCTAGTGTATATGTCTATGGGTCAAATAAGGTTCATAGAGCGGTACCGCGAGGTACCGCAGCTACCTGGAACATAAGTCATAAAACGCCTAAAAGTGTTACAATGGCTTCCTGTTTAGGTCCAGCAAAGCTAATATGGGCTACGACCAGTTTTCACTTGTTGCCTTGGTTACGATAACTACTTTCAGGCAGCTCCCTGGAGGAATGCAAATTGTAAATAGAAACAGAAAGCAAAGTAGTGTTAAGAAACGTTCAAATCTTTGCAATAAAAAACCAAGACACAATTACAGAGATGCTCTATCTAAATGTAAATACTGGTACTAATAATAATACTCAGATTATATACTGGCATTCAATTTTAAATAGGTCTTGATGGGACCCACCATGTGTTATTGTTTATTCATATAATCACATACCCATTAATTATTTCTCAAAGTAGCGATTTCACTTTTAGGTGTTAAATGAATGAAATGCTCTATAACTTTAAATAATAATTTTTTTACAACACAAATGTTGAATAAATATTTGTATTGTTTACTGCAGGAAAATGTTCTACTAGGAGACTGCCTGACTGCAGCTGACATGCAGTATTGGAATATTATATTATTTTATGTTTCAAGCATTATAGCCCCTCAAAAAGACCTTTGCCAAAAAGGTGACCTTCCACAAAAAAAATGTGGGCTGGCCTTGTGAACTTCTTGTGTGCTTGTGTGGAATTAATTTCATGTCAATTTTATTTATCTACCAAGACAAAACGGGAAAAAGTATAGAGAAAACTTTATACTTCTAGTAGTAGGTAACACCATATGCATTTACATACGTAAGCTATGTAGATAGATATGTAAGAGTACACAACTTACGTCTTTCTATTACCACTAGCTGGCTATATTCATATTATTCTAAATTGTCACGCAAGGTATTTTCAGGGTCCAGAAGATACAAGAAATCTGCAGGGAATTAGACCATAACAGTTTATTTACAACAAGTTTCTGTTTTATGGCAAATAGTGTTTTTTTCAACCACCATCCCACAGGTACATAGTCTGTACAAATTGTATGATCCTTTAATAACTCCTACAGTCCTGTCATGGCAGGAATTGAATGACAAAATGTGTCCATTTGTACTGGCTAGTACAATAAATAAAAAGATTTCAGGGGTTCTTATTATTTTAAACCTTACAATGCATAACGGGTTAACGGGTTATGATCACAGAAGACCATCAGAGAAAAAGCACCAGCTACATAAACATCGAAATGCTGAAGTGCCCAAATTAAGCCGTCAGGCTGGGACACGCCTCGCGCGCTGGCACAACCCATCCCTTAAGGACACAGGACCCGGCCTAGAATAGAGACAGACACGGCACTACAGCACAGGAGAAACGGACGCATTTCAGGACGTAACACAAGTGAGAAACATCCTCCTCAAAAGGATCGATAGACTTTCTAGGAGTGGGGGGGAGTTGGCACGGATGTGAAAAACTGCGCCGGATTGAGTTACTTCAGCGGAGAAGAAGCCTAAATGAAAAACGGTGCCATAGTCTGAGGAGTCATGCCTTCTATGTTTTCTCAGTCCGCTGTGCAGTAGATGCTTCTTCAATGTCCCTAGTTGTGACACCCATTAAGCCGTTTCCCTAATAAAACCATCAAACAGTTACATTTTGTTTTCTTAAGCATCGTAGGAGATTGTTTTTGTTCACTGCTGTCAGATCTGTTTTTGCTGTGGAGTATTGACAGTAGGTGGCGCTACTCCTCTATGAAGGTTGCATTCATCAGCAGTTGCATAACCAAGTCTTTGTTGTGCCCTGCAGTGTTTGAGGGAAACGGTTCTAAGCTGAATAAACAGAAGTGTATGTTAAATGTATAATTTCAGTCGAACAAATGCTGCCTGAATGTACAAATAATAAATAATTAAATAATATGAGTTATCTGCTTGTTTTCAGCTTTCAAAAATTCTTACACTCCCATGTTCTAGATGTGAGGAGCCTCTGGGTTAACGTTAATACAGATTGCTAGAAGAATTCAATTTAATAGTAAACCTGCTTCGATCCGGCATCGGTACGACAACGCTGGAATTCAGGGGGCCGAACACCAAGGACACCCGGGAGTGTTTTACTGCAGTAGAAGGATGCCTAATTCTGTTACATTAGCACAGTAGAGTACCATGTAAGATTATTTTTTTGGGAAAACCCGAGTCACCGGGAGAAAACCATAGATGTTACTTCAATCGGATTACGTTACAGCACCCCGGGAGAAAAAACTCTATTCTCATTAGCACAGATGATGCTGTTGCATCAATAGGATCCCTAATTTTGTTACATTAGCCCAGTAGAGTACCATGTAAGATTATTTTTTTTGGGAAAACCCGAGTCACCGGGAGAAAACCATAGATGTTACTTCAATCGGATTACGTTACAGCACCCTGGAAGAAAAAACTCCATTCTCATTAGCACAGATGATGCTGTTACATCAATAGGATTCCTGATTTTGTTACATTAGCACAGTAGAGTACCATGTACGTTCTTTTTTGGAAAACTTGAGTCACCGGGAGAAAACCATAGCTGTTACATCAATAGGATCCCTAATTTTGTTACATTAGCACAGTAGAGTACCATGTACGTTTTTTTTTGGAAAACCTGAGTCACCGGGAGAAAACCATAGCTGTTACATCAATAGGATCCCTAATTTTGTTACATTAGCACAGTAGAGTACCATGTACGTTTTTTTTTGTAAAACCCGAGTCACCGGGAGAAAACCATAGCTGTTACATCAATCGGATCCCTAATTTTGTTACATTAGCACAGTAGAGTACCATGTACGTTTTTTTTTTGGAAAACCCAAATCACCGGGAGAAAACCATGGCTGTTACATCAATAGGATCCCTAATTTTGTTACATTAGCACAGTAGAGTACCATGTACGTTTTTTTTTTGAAAACCCGAGTCACCGGGAGAAAACCATAGCTGTTACATCAATAGGATCCCTAATTTTGTTACATTAGCACAGTAGAGTACCATGTACGTTTTTTTTTCAGAAAACCCGAGTCACCGGGAGAAAACCATAGCTGTTACATCAATAGGATCCCTAATTTTGTTACATTAGCACAGTAGAGTACCATGTACGTTTTTTTTTGGAAAACCCAAATCACCGGGAGAAAACCATAGCTGTTACATCAATAGGATCCCTAATTTTGTTACATTAGCACAGTAGAGTACCATGTACGTTTTTTTTGGAAAACCCGAGTCACCGGGAGAAAACCATAGCTGTTACATCAATAGGATCCCTAATTTTGTTACATTAGCACAGTAGAGTACCATGTACGTTTTTTTTTGGAAAACCCGAGTCACCGGGAGAAAACCATAGCTGTTACATCAATAGGATCCCTAATTTTGTTACATTAGCACAGTAGAGTACCATGTACATTTTTTTTGGAAAACCCGAGTCACCGGGAGAAAACCATAGCTGTTACATCAATAGGATCCCTAATTTTGTTACATTAGCACAGTAGAGTACCATGTACGTTTTTTTTGGAAAACCCGAGTCACCGGGAGAAAACCATAGCTGTTACATCAATAGGATCCCTAATTTTGTTACATTAGCACAGTAGAGTACCATGTACTTTTTTTTTGGAAAACCCAAATCACCGGGAGAAAACCATAGCTGTTACATCAATAGGATCCTTAATTTTGTTACATTAGCACAGTAGAGTACCATGTACGGTTTTTTTTGGAAAACCTGAGTCACCGGGAGAAAACCATAGCTGTTACATCAATAGGATCCCTAATTTTGTTACATTAGCACAGTAGAGTACCATGTACGTTTTTTTTGGAAAACCCGAGTCACCGGGAGAAAACCATAGCTGTTACATCAATAGGATCCCTAATTTTGTTACATTAGCACAGTAGAGTACCATGTACGTTTTTTTTTGGAAAACCCGAGTCACCGGGAGAAAACCATAGCTGTTACATCAATAGGATCCCTAATTTTGTTACATTAGCACAGTAGAGTACCATGTACGTTTTTTTTGGAAAACCCGAGTCACCGGGAGAAAACCATAGCTGTTACATCAATAGGATCCCTAATTTTGTTACATTAGCACAGTAGAGTACCATGTACGTTTTTTTTGGAAAACCCGAGTCACCGGGAGAAAACCATAGCTGTTACATCAATAGGATCCCTAATTTTGTTACATTAGCACAGTAGAGTACCATGTACGTTTTTTTTTGGAAAACCCGAGACACCGGGAGAAAACCATAGCTG